>JAUIMM010000121.1:8632500-9862500 GCA_031769625.1 Taudactylus pleione
ACGTCTCTGCTACGGGGGCAGCCCAGCATTACCAGAGATAATGGGCAGTCTGCACTGTCAGCTCCACTTCTATGACAAGAGCTGGATGCTCCAGGAGAATGTCACACTGCAGCACTCAGTAGGGCATGGCTACAGCCCCACATGCTTGTCCACACCACCTATAGTACCAGGCATGAAATTTGACATGACAACCTTGGACAGAATCCAGGGACATTGAGACGGGGGAGCCGGTATGCATTATCCAAGCCCAGCCCTTTGTAGTGCAGGGTAGGCGTAAACACACAACATGAGTATGACCTGCCATTTTGCGATGGTGTGCACCATTGATAAGTAATGAACGAAAGGCCATAGCCGCGCTCCCACCTGTGGCCACTACCCTCTCCCCAGCATCCAGGCCCAATAGAAGTCTCGGGGGGCTGCCAGAATCACTCTAGTTTGCATTGATGCAAATGAATCCATGTTCTTTTTGGACATGAGCACAGTGATTTGACTTAATATAGACTCAGCAGACTGGCATAGTACTCACTTTGCATCAGCTCCAGTGCGCTTTAAGGGCTTAATTATGCAGTGTGATGTTAAAAGGGCAGCACTTTTCCAGCTGCAATAAAAATGCTATAATATATTAGACATGAGCACTTCTGAAGCTGGGAAATCGCTACCTTACTACCCTGGATGCCCATTAAAAGCGGGCATCATGAGAAAGGTTTCATTCTTTAACCATTGTCGGCTCTGAACAGGCATCTGACAGATGGACACGGCCCAGCTTAGCACATGATTTAACCTTTTTCCAAAGCTGTTCTAACACCCAGGATCCGGTGTGAAGATGGCACGTCACATTGTTGCCATCCATTTCCAGCTGATATTTCGCCATGGGCATTGCAACAAAAGGGCAGACATATGATAGCTGTAGGTCTGCTCCCATAAATGCTGCTGAAATGTCTTTGGAAATCTGCAGTCACAGTATTTGCCAGGGCTGCTTGGATTTGAAAAAAATTTAATAAAATAAAAAGGATGGTAGATAGTGTCAGACAGAATGTTATGAGAATCCGCTATCTCACTGCACTCAGCCAAGTGTGTCCCAGAACCGCGCAGCTCGCTACAAAAAAATAAAAAGGTCGCTCCAACTGCACGTATCTAGGACAAACAGGACAGATTTGTTCTTTAGCAGGCAGGCAAAGCATAGAAAAATATATGTACATTATTTTTGAAGGTGGAGTTCTGCACATACAGTATATCAGCAATTTATAAAGGATAATAATTACACGTATTGTCACTTTTTTTCTTAAAATATTGAATGAAGTATGGGTACAGTTACTCACACAACTCTGTACAGTTACCCACCTTAGTCATGACACTGGTGCTACTGTCCCAAATCACAGACTCTTTATGACTTTCAGTGGGCATGGCTGGGAGGATTAAGACGGCTTTTGTTTGAATTGGTGGTGTATTGTGTTGCTGTTAACCGGCTAAATGTATTTTATCTGTATAAATCTTGAATGCACCCATCGCAATAGAAAATTTTTCAAGTTTTGTATTTTTGTAGTCTCCTGATTGTCAAATATGCAGTGCTGGAATTGTGCCAGTCCGCCCCCAAACATGTGAAGTCATGCAGGCGTGGCTCTACACATTGCAGGGTGCGTGCCCATAACGTTCTTTGGACGCTCCAAGCAGGACTGCAACAGTGCTAGTGGCAGTAAGGTGTCGTTCAGGGAACCCTGCTAGTCAGATGCAGGGACCACGGGGCAGCGATGGTGCAGGTCCCAGGGTCCTGTGCCCTGGGTGATGGCATGGCTCACACACTCCTTACATGTATGCAGATGTTGTTCTGCGAAGAGTTTAGGATCTCAGAACAATGACACAATTCTATTGTGAGGACTTATCTAAAAGAGTTGAGCACCAATGGCATGTGGCACAATGCACCTCATGCTTCGGTGGGGTCTCTGGTTCTTAGTGATAGTATTAGGCTTTAATCTCGTGAACAGAGATGCTCGACCTGACATCATTTTTATTTTTGAACTGGAACAATGAAATGGTTTTAAATTGTATATTCGCTGAAAAAGGTTTGACCATGCTCAAACCAGGTCGTCACTGTGTGAGTTGGTTCAACGGTATTCAGTCCAGTTCACACACAGGGCCAGATTCAGAGATGTATGCTGATGCCACTGCAGCTGCGAATGTGTATGCAGCGGCTGTGCGAAAATGTGCAAATGTCACAGCCGTCTGCATTTATATTGAGACGCCCACTGGCGGCTCCGCAAATCCTAGAGACTGCGCACAAAGATACAGAGTCGGTTGCAGATCAGTCAATTATCAGACTTCTGAGTAACCCTATGGTCTCGCCGAAGCCATATTTACTGCATACGGGATCACGCTCGGAAAATGGTTGCGACACGCCTGTGTTTGAGTCCAATAGGTTGCTGCCAAGTGAATCACTTTGCAAATATATCCTCACTGTGAGCGACGATGAAAATGAAACTTTACGCATGCGCAATAGGACTCGGACACGTGCTGATTACCATAAACATCGGGACTGCATCCATCTCTAATTCAGGCACACATTCATGTAAATGTGAAATAGATTGCCACTTTTTTATTGCATATATCTATATATATTAGGGGTGTGCACCGGCCACTTTTCGTGTTTTGTGTTTTGGTTTTGGATCTGGATCTTTCTTCATGTTTTGGATCTGGATTGGTTTTGCCAAAACCACCCTTCCGTGTTTTGGGTTCTGGGTTTTGTGTTTTGGATCTGTATTTTTTTTTAGAAAAAGCATAAAAACAGCTAAAATCACAGAATTTGTGTGTTTTTCTGCTCCTATGCTATTATTAACCTCAATAACCTTAATTTCCACTCATTTCCAGTCTATTCTGAACACCTCACAATAGTGTTTTTATATCCAAAAGGTTGCACCGAGGTAGCTGGATGACTATGCTAAGCGACACGAGTGGGCGGCACAAACACGTGGCCCATCTAGGAGTGACACTGCAGTGGCATACAGGATGGCAGTTTGAAAAACTAGGCCCCAAACAGTACATAATTCAAAGAAAAAAAAGAGGTGCAAGATGGAATTGTCCTTGGGCCCTCCCACCCACCCTTATGTTGTATAAACAGGACATGCACACTTTAACAAACCAATCATTTCAGCGCCAGGGTCTGCCACACAACTGTGGCTGAAATGATTGGTTCGTTTGGGCCCCCACAAAACAAGCTGGCAATGAATCTGTCCCTGCACAAACTGGCTCTACGGAGGCAAGATGTCGTCCTCATCCTCCTCATCCACCGATTCCTCACCCTCTTCAGTGTTGTGTACATCCTCATCCTCACAGAGTATTAATTCGTCCCTGCTGGAATCCACAACCACAGGTCCCTCTGTACGTTCTGGAGGCTGGTCTTCCTGGAAGAGTTGATAATTCATTTTATGAACATCATCTTCTCCACATTGTGTGGAAGCAACCTCCTACGCCTTTCGCTGACAAGATTCCCGGCTGCACTAAACACTCTTTCGGAGTACACACTGGAGGGGGGGCAACTCAGATAAAATAGAGCCAGTTTGTACAGGGACCTCCAAATTGCTTCTTTTTCCTGCCAGTACAGGTACGGACTGTCTGACATGCCTACTTGGATGCTGTCACCGATGTAATCCTTTAACAGACAGACGCACGCTTGTCGCTGCTGCTTTAAGGATGCAGGTGCGGCTACAGCCCACACATTTCACAAAGACAGAAAAAAAAATAAGAATTTTTTTATTGTTTGTGGAGCGCACATTGAGGGTTACACCACCCTTTAACAGACAGACGCACGCTTGTCGCTGCTGCATTGAGGACAGTATCATATGCAGTGACAGTAGACTTGTCAGAAATTGTTGGCACGTCCTTCAGTCCGGACCAGATGTCCAAACCGGCCCTTGACTTATGACACAGGGGCACGCTTGGCACTACTTTGTTGATGCATGTGCGGCTACTGCGCACACAATTCACAAACACAGAAAATATTTTTTTATTTGGTTTGGACTGGAGTGTACTTTCGGGGTTACAGCACCCTTTAATGGTCAAGACAGCCGGCCCTTTACTTATGACACAGGCGCACGCTTGGCACTACTTTGCTGATTCACGTGCGGCTACTGCGCACACAATTCACAAACACAGAAAATATTTTGTTATTTGGTTTGGAGTGTACTTTGGGGGTTACAGCACCCTTTAACAGTCAAGCCAGCCGGCCCTTTACTTATGACACAGGCGCACGCTTGGCACTACTTTGTTGATGCACGTGCGGCTACTGCGCACACAATTCACAAACACAGAAAATATTTTTTTATTTGGTTTGGACTGGAGTGTACTTTGGGGGTTACAGGACCCTTTAACGGTCAAGCCAGCAGGCCCTTTACTTATGACACAGGTGCACGCTTGGCACTACTTTGTTGATGCACGTGCGGCTACTGCGCACACAATTCACAAACACAGAAAATATTTTTTTATTTGGTTTGGACTGGAGTGTACTTTCGGGGTTACAGCACCCTTTAATGGTCAAGACAGCCGGCCCTTTACTTATGACACAGGCGCACGCTTGGCACTACTTTGCTGATTCACGTGCGGCTACTGCGCACATAATTCACAAACACAGAAAATATTTTGTTATTTGGTTTGGAGTGTACTTTGGGGGTTACAGCACCCTTTAACAGTCAAGCCAGCCGGCCCTTTACTTATGACACAGGCGCACGCTTGGCACTACTTTGTTGATGCACGTGCGGCTACTGCGCACACAATTCACAAACACAGAAAATATTTTTTTATTTGGTTTGGACTGGAGTGTACTTTGGGGGTTACAGGACCCTTTAACGGTCAAGCCAGCAGGCCCTTTACTTATGACACAGGTGCACGCTTGGCACTACTTTGTTGATGCACGTGCGGCTACTGCGCACACAATTCACAAACACAGAAAATATTTTTTTATTTGGTTTGGACTGGAGTGTACTTTGGGGGTTACAGCACCCTTTAACGGTCAAGCCAGCTGGCCCTTTACTTATGACACAGGCGCACGCTTGGCACTACTTTGTTGATGCATGTGCGGCTACTGCGCACACAATTCACAAACACAGAAAATATTTTTTTATTTGGTTTGGACTGGAGTGTACTTTGGGGGTTACAGCACCCTTTAATGGTCAAGCCAGCCGGCCCTTTACTTATGACACAGGCGCACGCTTGGCACTACTTTGTTGATTCACGTGCGGCAACTGCGCACACAATTCACAAACACAGAAAATATTTTGTTATTTGGTTTGGAGTGTACTTTGGGGGTTACAGCACCCTTTAACAGTCAAGCCAGCCGGCCCTTTACTTATGACACAGGCGCACGCTTGGCACTACTTTGTTGATGCACGTGCGGCTACTGCGCACACAATTCACAAACACAGAAAATATTTTTTTATTTGGTTTGGACTGGAGTGTACTTTGGGGGTTACAGGACCCTTTAACGGTCAAGCCAGCCGGCCCTTACTTATGACACAGGTGCACGCTTGGCACTACTTTGTTGATGCACGTGCGGCTACTGCGCACACAATTCACAAACACAGAAAATATTTTTTTATTTGGTTTGGACTGGAGTGTACTTTGGGGGTTACAGCACCCTTTAACGGTCAAGCCAGCCGGCCCTTTACTTATGACACAGGCGCATGCTTGGCACTACTTTGTTGATGCACGTGCGGCTACTGCGCACACAATTCGCAAACACAGAAAATATTTTATTTGGTTTGGAGTGTACTTTGGGGGTTGCAGCACCCTTTAACGGTCAAGCCAGCTGGCCCTTTACTTATGACACAGGCGCACGCTTGGCACTACTTTGTTGATGCACGTGCGGCTACTGCGCACACAATTCACAAACACAGAAAATATTTTTTTATTTGGTTTGGACTGGAGTGTACTTTGGGGGTTACAGCACCCTTTAATGGTCAAGCCAGCCGGCCCTTTACTTATGACACAGGCGCACGCTTGGCACTACTTTGTTGATTCACGTGCGGCAACTGCGCACACAATTCACAAACACAGAAAATATTTTGTTATTTGGTTTGGAGTGTACTTTGGGGGTTACAGCACCCTTTAACAGTCAAGCCAGCCGGCCCTTTATTTATGACACAGGCGCACGCTTGGCACTACTTTGTTGATGCACGTGCGGCTACTGCGCACACAATTCACAAACACAGAAAATATTTTTTTATTTGGTTTGGACTGGAGTGTACTTTGGGGGTTACAGGACCCTTTAACGGTCAAGCCAGCCGGCCCTTTACTTATGACACAGGTGCACGCTTGGCACTACTTTGTTGATGCACGTGCGGCTACTGCGCACACAATTCACAAACACAGAAAATATTTTTTTATTTGGTTTGGACTGGAGTGTACTTTGGGGGTTACAGCACCCTTTAACGGTCAAGCCAGCCGGCCCTTTACTTATGACACAGGCGCATGCTTGGCACTACTTTGTTGATGCACGTGCGGCTACTGCGCACACAATTCGCAAACACAGAAAATATTTTGTTATTTGGGTTGGAGTGTACTTTGCGGGTTGCAGCACCCTTTAACGGTCAAGCCAGCTGGCCCTTTACTTATGACACAGGCGCACGCTTGGCACTACTTTGTTGATGCACGTGCGGCTACTGCGCACACAATTCACAAACACAGAAAATATTTTTTTATTTGGTTTGGACTGGAGTGTACTTTGGGGGTTACAGCACCCTTTAACGGTCAAGCCAGCTGGCCGTTTACTTATGACACAGGCGCACGCTTGGCACTACTTTGTTGATGCATGTGCGGCAACTGCGCACACAATTCACAAACACAGGAAATATTTTTTTATTTGGTTTGGACTGGAGTGTACTTTGGGGGTTACAGCACCCTTTAATGGTCAAGCCAGCCGGCCCTTTACTTATGACACAGGCGCACGCTTGGCACTACTTCGTTGATTCACGTGCGGCTACTGCGCACACAATTCACAAACACAGAAAATATTTTGTTATTTGGTTTGGAGTGTACTTTGGGGGTTACAGCACCCTTTAACGGTCAAGCCAGCCGGCCCTTTACTTATGACACAGGCGCACGCTTGGCACTACTTTGTTGATGCACGTGCGGCTACTGCGCACACAATTCACAAACACAGAAAATTATTTTTTTATTTGGTTTGGACTGGAGTGTACTTTGGGGGTTACAGCACCCTTTAACGGTCAAGCCAGCCGGCCCTATACTTATGACACAGGCGCACGCTTGGCACTACTTTGTTGATGCACGTGCGGCTACTGCGCACACAATTCACAAACACACAAAATAATTTTTTTTTTTGTTTGGACTGGAGTGTACTTTGGGGGTTACAGCACCCTTTAACGGTCAAGCCAGCCGGCCCTTTACTTATGACACAGGCGCACGCTTGGCACTACTTTGTTGATGCACGTGCGGCTACTGCGCACACAATTCACAAACACAGAAAATATTTTTTTTTTTGGTTTGGACTGGAGTGTACTTTGGGGGTTAGAGCACCTTTTAACGGTCAAGCCAGCCGGCCCTTTACTTATGACACAGGCGCACGCTTGGCACTACTTTGTTGATGCATGTGCGGCTACTGCGCACACAATTCACAAACAGAAAATAATTTTTTTTTTTGTTTGGACTGGAGTGTACTTTGGGGGTTACAGCACCCTTTAACGGTCAAGCCAGCCGGCCCTTTTCTTATGACACAGGCGCACGCTTGGCACTACTTTGTTGATGCACGTGCGGCTACTGCGCACACAATTCACAAACACAGAAAATATATATTTTTTTGGTTTGGAGTGGAGTATACTTTGGGGGTTACAGCACCCTTTAACGGTCAAACCAGCCGGCCCTTTACTTATGACACAGGCGCACGCTTGGCACTACTTTGTTGATGCACGTGCGGCTACTGCGCACACAATTCACAAACACAGAAAATATTTTTTTTTTGGTTTGGACTGGAGTGTACTTTGGGGGTTACAGCACCCTTTAACGGTCAAGCCAGCCGGCCCTTTACTTATGACACAGGCGCACGCTTGGCACTACTTTGTTGATGCACGTGCGGCTACTGCGCACACAATTCACAAACACACAGAAAATATAATTTTTTTAGCACTTGGGGGGAGCACCCCTGATGGACAGAGCACCCCCTGGTCAACACTACAGCACCCCTTTAGGACTGGGACACTGCACAGGACTTTGGAGTGGACACAGCCCCTATGGAGAACTGACTGCACAACACAGTCCAGCCAGCCCCTATGGACTTTGAAGTAGTGGACACAGCCCCTATTAACAACAGCAGCACAGCACAACACAGCCAGCCCCTATGGACTTTGAAGTAGTGGACAACAGCAGCACAGCGCAGCACAGCACAGCACAACACTACTCTGCACTACACTACACTACACTACACAGCCCAGCCAGCCCTAACTCCCACCCTCCCTCTTCACTGTCCACAGCCGAGTGAGAAAATGGCGCCGACGCGGGTACCTTATATAGGTTCCAAAACCCGCGAGACTCGGAAGGCGGGATGATGACGTTTGCCTCGATTTCAGATCCGAGTCAGGCGGGAAAAGTCGAGCCTGACTCGGATCTGCCTCGGATCGGGGGGGCTCGGGGGGATTCGGATTTCAGAAATCCGAACCCGCTCACCCCTAATATATATTATACAACCTTGATTGCGAATGGCAAACCACAAACTTAAATCACAGGTTCATTTATGTGATATTTTATTGTTATTTAGATATTTGTTATTGTTTATCAATTTGTAACATAAAGGCATAGAGGGATTGAAATGTAATATCCTTTTAACCAAAGCTGTGCCTTTTACAAGGGAGATAAATGAGCGGGGAGAACGGTTTTATATTTTCATATAGTTTGTTGGTGGAAAATAATATATTTACCTACATATACTATAGGCATGGTATAATATATACATATATTATTCTTTTTATTTCGGATTAGAACCAGGGATGTTTCCACCATGAATGCACAGCCTCGCCCCAGTAGGTAGCAGTGTAACACACAGTTATTTTTTAGAGCTCCCAAAATGTGCCATGTTTGAAGATCAGGTGGACGGGCTGGCCTGCCTTCTTCCAGCTTGTAGTGTATTTGTTCAAAGGCGGCCTCTGGGACGGGAAGTTTAGATTAAGATGGAATCGGTATGTAATGCCGGCGGCTGTTTAGCCGACAGATCAAATACCGACAGCGGCAGGCCGGCACTCGAAATCCCGACAGCCAAAGGTAAGTAACCTAACCCTGTAACATTAGGATGCCTCTGGTGCCTTTAAGACACATACTGTATAGTGTTGATGCATGGTTATTTTACATGTAGTAATATTATATAGTAATTAATGTGTGTTTTAAAACCAAATTTTGTTTGACTGTTTCCTCATTGGGAATTAGGAAGGGATTAGGATATATATACTGAAATTGGTGCCCACATAGATATACCTTGAAAAAGACTTCTAGTCGAAATGCATTGGTGAATGGAGCTATCCTATTGCCTGACACAGCTCTAGGAACATCTAGGAGAATCACTGGCACTTTTTATGGAACTATCCGGAACCCCAGGCTGTTATGCTGTCTTGCACATAGTGCATTCCTGTCTGATAATCGGATATTCCCTCTCTAGGGGGCCTCTATAGGATTTGAATATCTTATTTACCAAATACATGCTCTGCCTACACAAAGGAGAATATACTGTATATTTCCTTTTCCTCTAGACATGGTGCTTGGTAGAAACATATTATTGGGAGTTATCACACCTTTTCAATGCCTATCTTTACCCTGTAAAGGGTGGGTCCAATATTTAAGATCTTTTGGATATAATATTCTCCTGTTTTACAGTGTTACACTATATTTTATTTTCCATGTTTGAGAATTATACAATGTACGTAACCCGTTTTGATAACATACATATTACTTTGGGTGTTACCTCATCCCCCCACAGCATACCTGCCTACTTTTGAAAAAACATTTCAGGGACAGTATGGAAGCATCACCTATGAGCGTGGCGGTAAAGTGGACGTGTAATGCTACATCTGAGAGGTGTCCTATAAAATTCACTTAAGCTGGGTAATGGTACACACCTAATAGATATATCTGCAGATCGCGTGACGATCTGACAACATTTTCATCTGATTTCTGGCATTTAGGAGCAAATTGCTGATCATCATTTATTCCCATACATTACCAGATTTTCATTCCAACCAATCAACTAGTTTGATGGTTGGACAGAAAATCTTTACGTGTGTATGCAGCTTATCGTCCATGCGGGAACGCGCATCGTTGGTCATTGGTTGATCGTTCACTGTCTAAAAATGAACTATATGAACGATATATCGTTCAACGATATTGTTATCATTCATATCGTTCAGGAGAATCATCCCTTGTGTATGCAGCATAAGTGTTTATATGCTGACGCCAAAATAACACATTGGTTTAAAACTTATTTTTTATTGTTAAAGAAACATGTGCTAAAGCACGAATTATAGTATAAAAATAAAGGTACCAAAGAGCAATATAAATACCAGTCAAACTATCCAATATACACTATATGGACACAAGTATTTGGCCACACCTATTAATTATTGAAATCAAGTGTTTTGTTCAGACCCGTTCCCACGGGTGTACAAAATCAAGTACCTAGCCATGCAGTCTCCATTTGCAAACATTTGTGATACAAAATGAGTCTGAAGAGCTCAGTGACTTCAAGCATGGTACTGTGATAGGATGCCCTTTGCCATAAGACGGTTCGTGAAATTTCATCCCTGCTGGATATTCCACGGTCAACTGTAAGTGATATTATTAGAAAGTGGAAGCGTTTAGGAACAACAGCACATCAGCCACGAATGGGTCCTTGAAAAAGGTGGATGCTTCTATCAAAACGGCCGTCCGGCCTTCGTATTCTTAAGACAGATGGGATAAGTAACATGCCTGTAGATATGGTTTTTTGGAATAATTTTTTGATATACTGCTATTTATAAAACAAGATGTTTTTAGCACTTTATGACTGGTGTGCTAGTTTCTGATTGATCTGCTTTTGAATTCGAGAAAGAGAAAATGTGTGTGGGTTTTCTTGTGAAGATATATATATATATATATATATATATTAGGGGTGAGCGGGTTCGGATTTCTGAAATCCGAACCCCCCCGAGCCCCCCCGATCCGAGTCCGATCCGAGTCAGGCTCGACTTTTCCCGCCTGACTCGGATCTGACATCGAGGCAAAACGTCATCATCCCGCCTTCCGAGTCTCGCGGGTTTTGGATCCTATATAAGGTACCCGCGTCGGCGCCATTTTCTCACTCGGCTGTGGACAATGAAGAGGGAGGGTGGGAGTTAGTGCTGTGTAGTGTAGTGTAGTGCTGCTGTTGTCCACTACTTCAAAGTCCATAGGGGCTGGCTGTGTTGTGCTGTGCTGCTGTTGTTAATAGGGGCTGTGTCCACTACTTCAAAGTCCATAGGGGCTGGCTGGACTGTGTTGTGCAGTCAGTTCTCCATAGGGGCTGTGTCCACTCCAAAGTCCTGTGCAGTGTCCCAGTCCTAAAGGGGTGCTGTAGTGTTGTCCAGGGGGTGCTCTGTCCATCAGGGGTGCTCCCCCCAAGTGCTAAAAAAATAATATATTTTCTGTGTTTGTGAATTGTGTGCGCAGTAGCCGCACGTGCATCAACAAAGTAGTGCCAAGCGTGCGCCTGTGTCATAAGTAAAGGGCCGGCTGGCTTGACCGTTAAAGGGTGCTGTAACCCCCGAAAGTACACTCCAGTCCAAACCAAAAAAAAATTATTTTCTGTGTTTGTGAATTGTGTGCGCAGTAGCCGCACGTGCATCAACAAAGTAGTGCCAAGCGTGCGCCTGTGTCATAAGTAAAGGGCCGGCTGGCTTGACCGTTAAGGGTGCTGTAACCCCCGAAAGTACACTCCAGTCCAAACCAAAAAAAAAATTATTTTCTGTGTTTGTGAATTGTGTGCGCAGTAGCCGCACGTGCATCAACAAAGTAGTGCCAAGCGTGCGCCTGTGTCCCATAAGTAAAAGGCCGGCTGGCTTGTCCGTTAAAGGGTGCTGTAACCCCCGAAAGTACACTCCAGTCCAAACCAAAAAAAAAATTATTTTCTGTGTTTGTGAATTGTGTGCGCAGTAGCCGCACGTGCATCAACAAAGTAGTGCCAAGCGTGCGCCTGTGTCCCATAAGTAAAAGGCCGGCTGGCTTGTCCGTTAAAGGGTGCTGTAACCCCCGAAAGTACACTCCAGTCCAAACCAAAAAAAAAATTATTTTCTGTGTTTGTGAATTGTGTGCGCAGTAGCCGCACGTGCATCAACAAAGTAGTGCCAAGCGTGCGCCTGTGTCATAAGTAAAGGGCCGGCTGGCTTGACCGTTAAGGGTGCTGTAACCCCCGAGAGTACACTCCAGTCCAAACCAAAAAAAAAATTATTTTCTGTGTTTGTGAATTGTGTGCGCAGTAGCCGCACGTGCATCAACAAAGTAGTGCCAAGCGTGCGCCTGTGTCATAAGTAAAGGGCCGGCTGGCTTGACCGTTAAAGGGTGCTGTAACCCCCAAAAGTACACTCCAGTCCAAACCCAAAAAAAATAATTTTCTGTGTTTGTGAATTGTGTGCGCAGTAGCCGCACGTGCATCAACAAAGTAGTGCCAAGCGTGCGCCTGTGTCATAAGTAAAGGGCCAGCTGGCTTGACCATTAAGGGTGCTGTAACCCCCGAAAGTACACTCCAGTCCAAACCAAGAAAAAAATTATTTTCTGTGTTTGTGAATTGTGTGCGCAGTAGCCGCACGTGCATCAACAAAGTAGTGCCAAGCGTGCGCCTGTGTCATAAGTAAAGGGCCGGCTGGCTTGACCGTTAAAGGGTGCTGTAACCCCCGAAAGTACACTCCAGTCCAAACCAAAAAAAAATTATTTTCTGTGTTTGTGAATTGTGTGCGCAGTAGCCGCACGTGCATCAACAAAGTAGTGCCAAGCGTGCGCCTGTGTCATAAGTAAAGGGCCGGCTGGCTTGACCGTTAAGGGTGCTGTAACCCCCGAGAGTACACTCCAGTCCAAACCAAAAAAAAAATTATTTTCTGTGTTTGTGAATTGTGTGCGCAGTAGCAGCACGTGCATCAACAAAGTAGTGCCAAGCGTGCGCCTGTGTCATAAGTAAAGGGCCGGCTGGCTTGACCGTTAAAGGGTGCTGTAACCCCCGAAAGTACACTCCAGTCCAAAGCAAAAAAAAATTATTTTCTGTGTTTGTGAATTGTGTGCGCAGTAGCCGCACGTGCATCAACAAAGTAGTGCCAAGCGTGCGCCTGTGTCATAAGTAAAGGGCCGGCTGGCTTGACCGTTAAGGGTGCTGTAACCCCCGAAAGTACACTCCAGTCCAAACCAAAAAAAAAATTATTTTCTGTGTTTGTGAATTGTGTGCGCAGTAGCCGCACGTGCATCAACAAAGTAGTGCCAAGCGTGCGCCTGTGTCATAAGTAAAGGGCCGGCTGGCTTGACCGTTAAAGGGTGCTGTAACCCCCGAGAGTACACTCCAGTCCAAACCAAAAAAAAAATGATTTTCTGTGTTTGTGAATTGTGTGCGCAGTAGCCGCACGTGCATCAACAAAGTAGTGCCAAGCGTGCGCCTGTGTCATAAGTAAAGGGCCGGCTGGCTTGACCGTTAAAGGGTGCTGTAACCCCCGAAAGTACACTCCAGTCCAAACCAAAAAAAAAATTATTTTCTGTGTTTGTGAATTGTGTGCGCAGTAGCCGCACGTGCTTCAACAAAGTAGTGCCAAGCGTGCGCCTGTGTCATAAGTAAAGGGCCGGCTGGCTTGACCGTTAAAGGGTGCTGTAACCCCCGAAAGTACACTCCAGTCCAAACCAAAAAAAAAATTATTTTCTGTGTTTGTGAATTGTGTGCGCAGTAGCCGCACGTGCATCAACAAAGTAGTGCCAAGCGTGCGCCTGTGTCATAAGTAAAGGGCCGGCTGGCTTGACCGTTAAAGGGTGCTGTAACCCCCGAAAGTACACTCCAGTCCAAACCAAAAAAAAATAATTTTCTGTGTTTGTGAATTGTGTGCGCAGTAGCCGCACGTGCATCAACAAAGTAGTGCCAAGCGTGCGCCTGTGTCATAAGTAAAGGGCTGGCTGGCTTGACCGTTAAGGGTGCTGTAACCCCCGAAAGTACACTCCAGTCCAAAGCAAAAAAAAAATTATTTTCTGTGTTTGTGAATTGTGTGCGCAGTAGCCGCACGTGCATCAACAAAGTAGTGCCAAGCGTGCGCCTGTGTCATAAGTAAAGGGCCGGCTGGCTTGACCATTAAGGGTGCTGTAACCCCCGAAAGTACACTCCAGTCCAAACCAAAAAAAAAATTATTTTCTGTGTTTAGCCGCACGTATATATCAAATCGATATAACATAAATGGAGGACCAAACTTTCTCCGATAAAAATAAAATAGAGAAAGATCAAGAACCACTTCCTCCTAGTGCTGAAGCTGCTGCCACTAGTCATGACATAGACGATAACATGCCATCAACGTCGTCTGCCAAGGCCGATGCCCAATGTCATAGTAGAGGGCACATACAATCCCAAATGGCAAAGTTCAGGAAAATGACCTTGAAAAAGACATTTAAATCAGCTGAAGAGAAACGTAAACTTGCCAATATGCCATTTACGACACGGAGTGGCAAGGAACGGCTAAGGTCGATCCCTAGTATGTTCATGACTAGTGGTTCAGCTTCACATGACGATGGAAGCCCTCCTCCCACTAAAAAAATCAAAAGAGTTAAGCTGGCAAAAGCACAGCGAAGAACTGTGCTTTCTAAGAAGATATCACAAATCCCCAAGGAGAGTCCAAGTGTGGTGGTGGTTGCGATGCCTGACCTTCCCAGCACTGGACGGGAAGAGGTGGCTCTTTCCACCATTTGCACGCCCCCTGCAAGTGCTGAAAGGAGCACCCACAGTCCACTTGCTGATATGCAAATTGAAGATGTCACTGTTGAAGTACAACAGGATGAGGATACTGGTGTAGCTGGCGCTGAGGAGGAAGTTGGCGAGGAGGATTCTGATGGTGATGTGGTTTGTTTAAATCAGGCTCCGGGGGAGACAGTTGTTGTCCGTGGGATGAAAAAGCCCATCACGGTCATGCCTGGGCAGAAGACCAAACATTCCACCTCTTTGGTCTGGCAATATTTCTATCCAAATCCGGACAACAACTGTCTTGCCATATGTACCATATGTAAAGGTGAAATAAGTAGGGGTAGGGACGTCAACCACCTAGGAACATCTTCCCTTATACGGCACCTGCAGCGCGTTCATAAAAAGTTACTGTCAAGTTCAGAAACTTTGGCTAAGACCGTAAGCAGTCCAGGGACACCTAAATCCCGTTGTCCTGTTGTATCCAAGCGCCTGCAAACCACACCGTCAACTCCCTCCTCGTCAATTTCCTCCTTAGTCAGGATCGGAAGTAGTCCTGCAG
The DNA here is from genome assembly GCA_031769625.1 of Taudactylus pleione. Taxonomy (NCBI): domain Eukaryota; kingdom Metazoa; phylum Chordata; class Amphibia; order Anura; family Myobatrachidae; genus Taudactylus; species Taudactylus pleione. Next base: position 8,647,971 of record JAUIMM010000121.1, read on the forward strand.
GCCATGTCACTGGCATGACTGACTCTCCTATCCGGGATTCCTCTGGAGGATCCTGCATTGCTACGCCTACTGCTGCCGCTGCTGCTGTTGCTGCTGCTGGGAGTCGTTCATCATCCCAGAGAGGAAGTAGGAACACCACTACTTTTACTAAACAATTGACCCTCCAACAGTCCTTAGCGAGGAGGATGAAGTACGACAGCAGTCATCCTGAAGCAAAACGTATAACTGAGGCCTTGACTGCTATGTTGGTGTTAGACGTGCGTCCGGTATCCGCCATTAGTGCAGTGGGATTTAGACAATTGATGGAGGTAGTGTGTCCCCGGTTCCAAATCCCATCTAGATTCCACTTCACTAGGCAGGCGATACCGAGACTGTACAGAAACGTCAGAAAAAGTGTCCTCAGTGTCCTGAAAAATGCCGTTGTACACAATGTCCACTTAACCACGGACATGTGGACAAGTGGAACAGGGCAGACTAAGGACTATATGACTGTGACAGCCCACTGGGTAGATGTATCACCTTACGCAGCAACAGCAGCAGCGTCACCAGTAGCAGCATCTCAGAAACGCCAGCTCGTTACAAGGCAGGCTACGCTGTGTATCACCGGTTTCAGTAAGAGGCACACCGCCGACAACCTCTTAGAGAAACTGAGGGAAATCATCGCCCAGTGGCTTACCCCACTTAGACTCTCCTGGGGATTTGTGATATCTGACAACGCCACCAATATTGTGCGGGCATTACATCTGGGCAAATTCCAGCACGTCCCATGTTTTGCTCACACAATAAACTTGGTGGTGCAGAATTTTCTGAAAAGCGACAGGGGCGTGCAGGAGACGCTTTGGGTGGCCCGAAAAATTTCTGGCCACTTTCGCCATTCAGCGACTGCGTGCCGAAGACTGGAGCGCCAGCAAACACTCTTGAACCTGCCCCGCCATCACCTGAAGCAAGAGGTTGTGACGCGGTGGAACTCAACCCTCTATATGCTTCAGAGGATGGAGGAGCAGCAAAAGGCCATACAAGCCTATACATCCACCTATGACATAGGCAAAGGAGGGGGTATGCACCTGACTCAAGCGCAGTGGAGAATGATTTCCGTGTTGTGCAAGGTTCTCCAGCCCTTCGAACTTGCCACACGTGAAGTCAGTTCAGACACTGCCAGCTTGAGTCAGGTCATTCCCCTCATCAGGCTTTTGCAGAAGCAGCTGGAGAAAGTGAAGGAGGAGCTAAGACGGAGCGATTCCGCTCGGCATGTGGGACTTGTGGATGAAGCCCTTCATTCGCTTTGCCAGGATTCCAGGGTGGTCAATCTGTTAAAATCAGACCACTACATTTTGGCCACCGTGCTCGATCCTAGGTTTAAAGCCTATGTGGTGTCTCTCTTTCCGGCCGACACAAGCCTGCAGAGGTGCAAAGACCTGCTGGTGAACACACTGTCAGCTGAAGCGGAACGTGACACGTCAACGGCTCCTTCTTCATTTTCTCCTGCAACTGGGGCTGCCAGGAAAAAACTTAGGTATCCTAAGCAACCCGCTGGCGGTGATGCAGGGCAGGCAGGACCAAGTTTGGACATCTGGTCCGGACTGAAGGACCTGGCAACAATTTCTGACATGTCTACTGTCACTGCATATGATACTGTCACCATTGACAGAATGGTGGAGGATTACATCGGTGACAGCATCCAAGTAGGCATGGCAGACAGTCCATACCTGTACTGGCAGGAAAAAGAGGCAATTTGGAGGCCCCTGTACAAACTGGCTCTATTTTACCTGAGTTGCCCCCCCTCCAGTGTGTACTCTGAAAGAGTGTTTAGTGCAGCCGGGAACCTTGTCAGCGAAAGGCGTAGGAGGTTGCTTCCACAGAATGTGGAGAAGATGATGTTCATCAAAATGAATTATCAGCTCTTCCAGGGAGACCAGCCTCCAGAAGGTACAGAGGGACCTGTGGTGGTGGATTCAAGTGGGGACGAGTTAATACTTTGTGAGGATGAGGATGTACACACTGAAGAGGGTGAGGAATCGGTGGATGAGGAGGATGAGGATGACATCTTGCCTCCATAGAGCCAGTTTGTGCAGGGACACATTAATTGCCAGCTTGTTTTGTGGGGGCCCAAACGAACCAATCATTTCAGCCACAGTTGTGTGGCAGACCCTGGCGCTGAAATGATTGGTTTGTTAAAGTGTGCATGTCCTGTTTATACAACATAAGGGTGGGTGGGAGGGCCCAAGGACAATTCCATCTTGCACCTCTTTTTTTTCTTTGCATTATGTACAGTTTGGGGCCTAGTTTTTCAAACTGCCATCCTGTCTGCCACTGCAGTTTCACGCCTAGATGGGTCACGTGTTTGTGCCGCCCACTCGTGTCGCTTAGCATAGTCATCCAGCTACCTCGGTGCAACGTTTTGGACATAAAAACACTATTGTGAGGTGTGAGGTGTTCAGAATAGACTGGAAATGAGTGGAAATTAAGGTTATTGAGGTTAATAATAGCATAGGAGCAGAAAAACCTACAAATTCTGTGATTTTAGCTGTTTTTATGCTTTTTTAAAAAAAAATACAGATCCAAAACACAAAACCCAGAACCCAAAACACGGAAGGGTGGTTTTGGCAAAACCAATCCAGATCCAAAACACGAAGAAAGATCCAGATCCAAAACCAAAACACAAAACACGAAAAGTGGCCGGTGCACACCCCTAATATATATATATATATATATATATATATATATATATATATATATATATATCTTCTAACCAAGAAAAAGGTGTTTGAATTAGAAAAAGCCTCTAAACAACTTCTAGCGAATGACACCAGTGAAAACTGGATGGAGAAGCTTGCAATGAAAATACCAAACAATCTACAGTGAATAGTTCCTCCTTTTGGGCTCTATTTATTAACATTATTTTTACTAAAATAAAGTGAAAAAGGGTGTTTTCACACCCTTTTCACATTATTTTACTATCACCTAAAGTTACTACAGGGCAATTGGAGTAGAATTCGTAAAATTCTACTCCAACCCCTAATTATCACTTATTTTTAGTAAGCATAATTGTAATGGGAAATGTGATCTGGCCAAAGTTACTAAAAATAAATTGTGAAAAAATACCAGTGAAAGCCCTGTGATAATAACGCGGTTACCGGACTCCTGCTCTGCTCTAACGGCCAGAGCAGAGCCTGGAACTGGCCCCAGTGACCAGCTCTGTGGTTTAAACAGACCACACGCTGATCTCTGCTAAAAAAAAAGAAAAAAAATAGTAAAAAAAAAAACTTACCTGAGTCCAGGGACCGGAGATTTGGGGCTCCCATAATGTCCTCCTTCCGGTCAGCTGGGCTCCCAGCCTGCACTGGTGCCCGGGCATCACCTGACTGAGTCCCAGTGCAATATGGCATGTCAGCTGACCGGCGGCACAGAGGACATCACCAGAGCACCGATGACTGCAGGTAAGTGTAATTAAGGGAGGGGGGGTAGCGGATCACAGGGGGCGGGGCTCACTGACGGTCGGTCAGCACATGCGCCGGCACTTGTCATGGTATTTTTTGCGAAAATGTCGTGATAAATGTGCAGAGGGGATTCGCAGGGACAGGGCTTTATTGCAAGCTCTGTCCCTGCAAGGGATTTGTAGTAAATCCCTGTGATATTGCCTGAATTCGCAATGCGATTTCAGTCGGTAATATCACACTACAATCTGCATTACAAATGCCGCTTGTAGTAAATAGAGCCCTTTGTGAGAATGAGGCCACATCAATTATATCGACACAAAGACCCCCTTTAGGGACCGTCACCCATGCTCGGGGTATACGAGGAGAAGATTCCAGACCCAAACGAGGCGCAGTAAACAAGGTGAGAGGGAGATGAAAGCACTAGTACCTAAGAACAATCTGGTTATTAACCTTTCCTCTCATATCCTTGATGATGATGAACTGGCGATTTTAAATAAAGGATTCTCATGACGAACTGGCGATTTTAAATAAAGGACTCTCATTCATTCCAATAAGTACATTTAGGGAGTTCGACTGGAAGATTGATATCTGGCGACCCCAATTTGAAATTGAGGGAACATTTTAATAATGAAGTGGTCGATGGAGATGCAGTAGTCCCTACCCATTCATTGAGACCAAAGTCTAGATCTGACCCACAGAGTTATAATTCTTCTATTAAATGTTATACCCGGATGCTTGAATCGACAGTTGTTGGTAAAGGTAAAATGTCACTGAAAGCGAGACCAAATCTCGCCAGCTAGCGGATTCTAAGGTATACCATAAATTAAGTGGGGATCCAACTGCTGAATATAAAAATGACATTGATTCTCTTCATATGAAGGCACATCAGGATAATGTCATTGATAAAACAACCTATGGAGCCCTTACATTTGATTTTCCAGTCACTCCTATTTTATACACACTGCCCAAGGTGCACAAAAATCTGGAATGCCCTCCCGGAAGGCCGATTATTTCGGCACGGAACTCTCTGTTTAACAATATAGCTCGATATTTGGATGTATTTCTTCAACCGGCTGTACAGGCAGAGGCAACGTACCTTAAGGACACCACGGCATTATTATTGAAACTATCGGATATGACTACATTACCAGATGAATGCATTCTGAGCAGCATCGATGTGGTTAGACTGTATACTAATATCCCACATTGGGAGGGTATACAGGCAGTAAGGGATTTGCTTACCAACAACACCAAATATACAGGTCCAGATTTGGAGTTTAATCTTAAGCTGCTAGAAATGACCCTAGTAAGAAACTTTTTCTATTTCGATGGTAGCTTCTACCTACAACTATCGGGCTGTGCAATGGGGTCGAAAGTGGCCCCGGCCCTAGCGACTGCGTATATGTTTGCCATAGAGAGACGTTTGTTTATATAGAATCCTTTATTTTCTAGCGATCTGATATTATTTACCCACTATATAGATGACATCATTGTTCTGTGGGCTGGTAATGAAGATGTTTTCAGGTCTCTCTTGGCAGAAATTTATTTGATGGGTAATGACATCAAGTTTACATATGAATGCAGTCGGACATCAATACATTATTTAGATGTGTGTATCATGAAACAGGAATCTACTCTAGACACTAAAATGTATCATAAAATGACGGATAAAAATACAATTCTTCATGCTAACAGTTATCATCCCAAACCAATGATGAAGAGCCTACCTTATTCGCAGTTCTGTGTGTCCGCAGGATAGTAAGTGACCCAGTGGTAGCGGCCAGGGAAATGGATGAAATGCTAAATACATTTTTGCAAAGAGGATATGGTCAGGGCTGCCATCAGAAATTGTGGGGCCCGGTACTGACAAAGTAGACAGGGCCTCCCCTGGGGGGAGCGAGGGGATGGATTTATATATATAAATAAGCCATAACCACATAAAATATGTTGTGAAAGCTAGACCCACATAAAAAAGCCAGGAAAGTCTGAATGGACTTGGTGAGGGGGGTGATAGGCTCAGGGCTGAGAGGGGGGGGGGGACAATGACGGCTGGCAGGACTAGGGGGGAGACGCACAGGACCAGGGGGGCTGTCTGGACTGGGGAGTGGGGCATGGCAGGGAATGCTGTCTAGACTAAGAGAGGGACAGGGAAGGCTGGCTGTACTAGCTGGGGAGGCTCAGGGCAGAGAGGGGAGGACAGGGTAGCCCATCAGCCTCATTCTCACTCCATCCCCAGCATGTCTCTGCCTCTTTCCCGCCCCAGCCCCAGCGTGTGTCCCAGCCCCAGTGTGTCTCTGCCTCATTTTCCCTCCATCCCCAGCGTGTCTCTGCCTTGTTCTTCCCCCAGCATGTCCCAGCCCCAGCGTGTCAGCCTCTTCCCCCCCAAGCGTGTATGTCAGCCCCTATCACCCCCAGCATGTGTGTCAGCCTCTTTCTCTCTCTCCCCCCCCCCAAAACCACCACCACTACTTACTTACCTTATTTGCATCTTCCTCTTCGGCTCCTCTCGATCCCTTCCAGCAGCCCGGCCCCTTGTTATGACACAGCGCACGTGACATCATGACTTCACGCGCGCTGTGTAATAACAAGGGGCCGGGCCGGGTGTCTGTCTTGTATGAGCCAGAGCAGCCAAAGCGGGCACGCTCTGGCTCCAACCATTTAATTAATGGGGAGTTGGGACCAGGTTGGCGGGCAGCGGCACTAGTTCCGCCCCTGACTCTATGGCTGCCGATGCAGCACCGCAGCCAGCTGGGCCCCCCTCTGTCTCTGCTCTCTCCGGGCCCGGGACTCGAGACCCGGCAGTCCCCCCGTTTGGCGGCCCTGGATATAGTTATGATGAACTTCTGGTGGCTCAGAACAAAGCTTGGTCACTACCTAGAGAACAGTATCTGCAAACTAAGAACAGGGAGTCCAAAAATATTATGCCACTGGTTAGTGGATTTTCAAATGCTAGCTCCTGCGTTAAACAGACTCCACGGGAGCTTTGGCCAATTATAAGATCAGATAAAGCCCTTTCTAGCTTAAAAGACACAAAATTTTTAAATTGTTATAAATGGGGCAAGAATCTAAAGGACTGGCTTGTGAAGACGGATACTACAGTTTACAATAAGCCTAGTGTGACCCATTTCCTCACAAAAGCACCTGGATCATACAGATGTACGGGATGTACCACATGCCGTTACCTGGATATCGGTCCTGATATAACTCATCCGCACTCTGGAATGAAGCTGGCTATAAAGCATGTCCTTAATTGTACTTCACGCTTTGTCATGTATATGATTAAGTGCCCATGCGGATTGGCATACATTGGTAAGACATCATGCACATTTAGAGAACGGGCCGCCCAGCATCGGTCGGCAATTCGGCTTTGGAGGGCAAAGATATCGATCCACGGGACCGTGGAGGCTCCGGGATTGCACTGGGTGTTATATAAGAGGTAAGAGTTTCTTGTATCCTTTGTCCCGACGAAAGGTGTAAATAAACACACCTGAAACTTTGATATCTACCTGATGGTGTTGCTATACATTATTTGAAAACCGTGGAGTACCACCCTCATGACGTCTGTGTATTCAGAAAAGATTTTCCCCGGAGGGCACCCAGGTATTGTGTGTATTGAACAGTGGAGTGCCGGTCTTCTATCCTTATATAAATACAATAAAGACTGGCGCCGACCAGCTTGTACTTGAATCCAGACTGGCGTACTGTTTCCCAGCTGCTGTGTGTGTAAGGAAGGAGACCTCTACCCAGGAGAGGGACCCCTAATCTGACTGTGTCACAATATATATATATATATATATATATATATATATATTGTGACACAGTCAGATTAGGGGTCCCTCTCCTGGGTAGAGGTCTCCTTCCTTACACACACAGCAGCTGGGAAACAGTACGCCAGTCTGGATTCAAGTACAAGCTGGTCGGCGCCAGTCTTTATTGTGCAAAACAGAAACAATAAAAAGAAACCATAAACATAAATCCTAGCCCTGGCTGGGCTCTAACTTTACAGGTGGTTCCCTCACTACCAGAACCTGGCAGGGCCTAATGCCCTCACCAGCAACAAAGGCACAGCACAGTACTCACAAATAGGTTTTTCAAGTGTCTCTGAGCAAACTCCCTGCCTGCTCTCCCAGGTGAGACACTCAGCCCTAAACACACTAGGCTTATATTGGCCACTCTCAGGTGGAAACCCTAACAAGCCTGTTACCAGGCTGCGAGAACCAAAACCTGGAGTGGCCATGGGTGGAGCCCTCCCTCTCCTCTCACCCACAACCCCCAGGTCCCAAACCGGCTTTTCAAAAAGCCGAAACTCAAGCCTGCTACACTGCAGACTTTCTCCTGGGGGTGTAAAACACATAAGACAGGAATCTGGGACAAATGTACCTGCCACAGACCACTTTACCAGTGATCCTATCACATATCCCCCCCCTTTGTTTCGACCTGTGGGGCGGAACAACTGAAGCCCCCAAACAATGAACGCGTGACAATGCGTCAGCATTGGCCAGCTGGCTTCCTGGCCTGTGTTCCACTGAAAATTTAAAAGTTTGTAACGCCAAGAACCATCTCGTAATTCTCGCATTACTGTCCTTATTTTCGGACATCCACTTCAAAGGGGCATGGTCAGTGATCAATTTGAACTTTCTTCCAACCAAGTAGTACCTGAGAGCCTCTAATGCCCACTTTATGGCCAACGCCTCCTTCTCCACTGTGGCATAGTTTCTCTCATGTACATTCAACTTTCTACTTAGATAGAAAATAGGGTGTTCCTCACCCTCCTTGTTCTGGGACAGGACCGCTCCTATACCTACTTCTGATGCATCGGTTTGTACTATGAATTCCCTTTCAAAATTAGGAGTCATCAGGACTGGTTGGGAACACAACGCTACTTTCAACTCCTGAAAAGCTTTCTCTGCCTCAGGACTCCATTCTACCATGACTTTTTGTTTGCCTTTGGTCAGGTCAGTCAGTGGGACTGCCATGGTGGCAAAGTTGGGTATAAACCTCCTGTAGTACCCCGTAATTCCCAAGAGGCTCTCACCTGCTTCTTATTCAGAGGCCATGGCCAGTTTTGTATGGCATCAACCTTATTGAGCTGAGGCTTTATCAGGCCTCTGCCAATGGTGTATCCCAGATATTTTACTTCCTCCATGCCTAGACAACACTTTTTTGGGTTGGCTGTCAAACCTGCCTTATAGATGGAGTCCAACACTGCTTGTACCCTGGGTAAGTGAGACTGCCAATCAGGACTATGAATGACCATGTCATCCAGATAAGCAGCCGCATACCGTCTATGGGGCCTTAGAATCCTGTCCATCATTCTTTGGAAGGTAGCAGGTGCCCCATGTAGCCCGAAGGGCAACATCTTGTACTGAAACAAGCCCTCTGGCGCTGAAAAAGCTGTCGTTTGTTTGGCGCTCTCGGTTAACGGTACTTGCCAATACCCTTTGGTTAGGTCAAGAGTGCTTAAATACCTTGCGTCCCTAGTCTCTCAATCAGTTCATCCACTCTTGGCATCGGGTAGGCATCGAATTTTGAAACACTGTTCAACTTTCGGAAGTCATTGAAGAAACGCACACTCCCGTCGGGCTTTGGAATCAATACAATGGGACTTGACCATTCACTATGTGATTCTTCAATAACCCCTAACTCTAGCATATTTTTAATTTCTTTTGACACTGATTCTCTTTGTGCTTCTGGTAACCTATAGGGCTTTAGATTAACTTTAACCCCTGGGTCAGTGATTATGTCATGTTTAATGACCGAGGTTTTCCCAGGTACGTCAGAGAACAGCACCCTATTTCTGATCAGAATCTCCTTGACCTCTTGTTGTTGAATTGCCGACAGGGTTTTTGCCACTGTCACTTCGGGAACTAAGGGCCCTGGATTTACTGGAGGGGCTCGGACGGCCGACAGTACCATTCTATCTTTCCAGGGCTTTAACAGATTTATATGGTATATCTGTTCCGGCTTTCTTTTCCCCCGGCTGGTAAACTTTGTAATTGACCTGTCCCACTCTTTCTAAGATTTCAAAGGGCCCTTGCCATTTAGCCAAAAGTTTATTTTCCACAGTGGGAACCAACACTAACACTCTGTCCCCAGGAGCAAAGCTGCGTAACCGGGCATTGCGGTTGTATGCCCTCTGCTGTGCCTGTTGAGCCTGTTCCAGGCGCTCTCTCGCTATCGGCACTACCGCAGCAATTCTCTCCTGCATTTGAGAAACATACTCAATCACCATTTTGTAAGGACTAGACTGCCCCTCCCATGTCTCTTTGGCAATGTCTAGTAACCCCCTTGGGTGTCTCCCATACAACAAGTCGAAGGGTGAAAACCCGGTGGAGGACTGGGGAATCTCTCTTATGGCCAACAATAAATACGGCAATAAGTAATCCCAATCCCTACCATCCTTGTCGACCACTTTCCTAAGCATGTGTTTTAACGTCTTGTTAAACCTCTCGACCAGCCCATCGGTTTGGGGGTGATAAACCGAAGTTCTTAACTATTCAATTTTGAACAGGCGGCATAACTCTTTCATGACTTTTGACATAAACGGTGTACCCTGGTCAGTTAGTATCTCCTTGGGTATACCCAGCCTGCTAAAGACATGAACTAGCTCTCTGGCAATGGTCTTGGTTGACGTATTGCGCAACGGGATCGCTTCCGGGTACCTGGTAGCGTAATCCATTATGACCAGAATATACTGGTGTCCCCTGGCAGACTTCATTAAGGGTCCAACCAAATCCATCGCTATTCTTTCAAACGGCACCTCTATAATAGGCAATGGAACTAGTGGACCCTTAAAATGTGGCCTGGGAGCATGATACTAACACTCAGGGCAGGATGTGCAAAAGTCAGACACCTCTTTATGAAGCCCGGGCCAGAAAAACCTCTGCATTATTCGCTCAGTGGTTTTCTCTACCCCTAGATGGCCTGCTGTTATATGACCATGGGCCAGATCCAACACTGTTCTTCTGTAGGCTTTGGGAACTATTAGTTGTTCCACAACATCTTCCCCCTTCTTAGTCACCTGATATAACAAATCCTGACACATTGCCATGTGGGGATAGGACAAAGGACTATCAGGGTCTACGGGTTTACCATCAACTACTTTTACATTCTCCCTGGCTTTTACCAAAGTAGGGTCATTCAACTGCTCCACGGCAAAGACCTCTAAATCAGGCAGACGATCACCTGGCCCAACAACACTTCCCACCTCAATGGGAGGCACATCAGTTGGCGGGCCACCGTCACGCTCCGCATTCTCTAGTTTGCCAATCATAGTAGAAAAAGGGAATAACTCTGACTCAGAAGAAACTCCCTCCTCCACTACATCGACAACCTTCTCAAATGGATCAGGGGTTGTTCACTTCTGGAACAAAACGGCTTTCCCACAACTTCCAGAAGTGAGCAAAGTCTCTCCCCAATATTGCATCGTACATCAGACCATGCACCAATGCCACAGAAACTATAGCAGAACCACATGGTGTCTCGATGTTCACCTCGGCAGTAACATAATATCGAGTATCCCCATGTATGCAGGTCACACCAACAGTTTTCCCCTTACGCCTCAAGGGGTTCACCAGCTCAGCTTTTATAAGTGTCACCAAGCTACCAGAGTCTAACAGTGCCTCTACTCGGTTGCCATCTACAGTGAGTACACACATGTGCTTATCAGTCTCAGTCTGCCGGTCAGCCGTACAGGCTGTCTGTGCAAAGAAAGACCCCCTGCGGTAGACATGAGCAGTATCACATTGCATAGGTTCATTTGTAAGTGAACAATTAGCGGCAATATGGCCGAAGCCACCACATCGGAAACACTGAGTCATATTAATGTCTAGTCGTTTATGGGGCAAGAACCTTCCTGGCCTGGCAGGCCTGTCTCCAGGTTCTACACCCTCAGTCTTAGGTACATTCCACCACCCAGCACCCTTCTCCCCTGGAACAGTCTTACCATTGTCTGTGGGAGTTCGCCGGTGCGCCATCGGGGCTTGGTGGGGCATACTCATCAGCTTCTCAGCCGCCACGTACCTCTCCACCAGCTCGACCAACTGGTCCGCGGACTTAGGGTCTGCATGGCTCACCCACTTGCGCAGAGTCACAGGTACCGGTCCATCATGACCCTTTCCACGATCTGTGGTCCCGTCAGCATCTCGGGCTGTAGCCATTTTGAGGACAGATGGACGAGGTCATGCATCTGTGAACGTGGAGGCTTGTCTCTATGGAACTCCCAGCGGTGGACCCGTTGGGCACGAACAAAGGTGATGACTCCCAAGCGAGTTAGGATCTCCTGTTTTAGTTTTTTATAGTCCTTGGCATCAGCCAGGCATAAGTCGTAATAGGCCTTTTGTGGCTCCCCAGACAAAAAAGGTGCCACCAGACTTGCCCACTGCTCCTTGGGCCAACTCTCCCTTTCGGCCGTTCTTTCAAATACGGTGAGATAGGCCTCCACATCATCGCCCGAAGTCATCTTTTGGAGGAAGTGATTCCTGCTGAAGTTTGTTCGTCTCCTGCTGAGCTCTGGTAGATTCCTGCTGAGCTGCTGTAGCTTGGAGCAAGGCCTTAATAATGTCCTCCATTTTGTCCTGGGGTGTAGGTTGGAAGCTGAACCTTGCCTCTCTGAGCATTGGCTGACGCCTCCTCTATGGGACTCCAAGGACACAGCGTTATTTCCACACTCACAAATTGGATGTCTGTCCCTTTAATTTTTAAATGGAAAGTTTTCCTCTTGCTGCAACTTCAGTGTGTGTGGGTGCCCGCATTCTCCACCATATTGTGACACAGTCAGATTAGGGGTCCCTCTCCTGGGTAGAGGTCTCCTTCCTTACACACACAGCAGCTGGGAAACAGTACGCCAGTCTGGATTCAAGTACAAGCTGGTCGGCGCCAGTCTTTATTGTGCAAAACAGAAACAATAAAAAGAAACCATAAACATAAATCCTAGCCCTGGCTGGGCTCTAACTTTACAGGTGGTTCCCTCACTACCAGAACCTGGCAGGGCCTAATGCCCTCACCAGCAACAAAGGCACAGCACAGTACTCACAAATAGGTTTTTCAAGTGTCTCTGAGCAAACTCCCTGCCTGCTCTCCCAGGTGAGACACTCAGCCCTAAACACACTAGGCTTATATTGGCCACTCTCAGGTGGAAACCCTAACAAGCCTGTTACCAGGCTGCGAGAACCAAAACCTGGAGTGGCCGTGGGTGGAGCCCTCCCTCTCCTCTCACCCACAACCCCCAGGTCCCAAACCGGCTTTTCAAAAAGCAGAAACTCAAGCCTGCTACACTGCAGACTTTCTCCTGGGGGTTTAAAACACATAAGACAGGAATCTGGGACAAATGTACCTGCCACAGACCACTTTACCAGTGATCCTATCACAATATATACAGTACACATACATATGTATGTGTGTATATACAGTCAGGTGCATAAATATTGGGACATTGACAGAATTTTCATATTTTGGCCTCTATTCACCACCACAATGGCTTTGAAATGAAACAAACAAGATGTGCTTTAACTGCAGACTTTCATATATAATTTGTGGGTAATTACATCCAAATCAGGTGAACGGTGTAGGAATTACAACGGTTTCTATATGTGCCTCCCACTTTTTAAGGGGCCAAAAGTAATGGGACAAACTAACAATCCTAAATCTAACTTTCACTTTTTAATACTTTGATGAAAATCCTTTGCAGGCAATTACAGCCTGAAGTCTGTAACTCATAGACATCACCAGACGTTGGGTTTCATCCCTGGTGATGCTCTGCCAGGACTCTACTGCAAATGTTTTCAGTTCCTGCTTGTTCTTGGGGCATTTTCCCTTCAGTTTTGTCTTCATCAAGTGAAATGCATGCTCAATCGGATTCAGGTCAGGGGATTGACTTGGCCATTGCATAACATTCCACTTTTTAGCCTTAAAAAACTCTTTGGTTGCTTTTGCAGTATGCTTCGGGTCATTGTCCATCTGCACTGTGAAGCACCGTTCAATGAGTTCTGAAGCATTTGACTGAATATGAGCATATAATATTGCCCGAAACACTTCAGAATTCATTCTGCTGCTTATGTCAGCAGTCACATCATCAATAAATGCAAGGGAACCAGTTCCATTGGCAGCCATACATGCCCATGCCATGACACTACCACCACCATGGTTCACTGATGAGGTGGTATGTTTTGGTTCATGAGCAGTTCCTTTCCTTCTCCATACTCTTCTCTTCCCATCACTCTTTGTACAAGTTGATCTTTGTCTCATCTGTCCATAGAATGTTGTTCCAGAACTGTAATGGCTTTTTTAGATGTTGTTTGGCAAACTCTAATCTGGTCTTCCTGTTTTTGTGGCTCACCAATGGTTTACATCTTGTGGTGAACCCTCTATATTCGCTCTTGTGAAGTCTTCTCTTGATTGTTGACTTTGACACATATACACCTACCTCCTGGAGAGTGTTCTTGATTTGGCCAACTGTTGTGAAGGTGTTTTTCTTCACCAGGGAAATAATTCTTCCGTCATACACCACAGTTGTTTTCCGTGGTCTTCCGGGTCTTTTGGTGTTGCTGAGCTCTCTGGTGCTCTCTTTCTTTTTAAGAATGTTCCAAACAGTTGATTTGGCCACACCTAATGTTTTTGCTATCTCTCTGATGGGTTTGTTTTGATTTTTCAGCCTAATTATGGCTTGCTTCACTGATAGTGACAGCTCTTTGGATATCATATTGAGAGTCGACAGCAACTGATCCCAAATGCAAATGTCACACCCAGAATCAACTCCAGACCTTTTACCTGCTTAATTGATAATGAAATAACGAGGGAATAGCCCACACCTGTCCATGAAATAGCTTTTGAGTTGATAGTCCCATTACTTTTGGCCCCTTAAATTCCTACACCATTCACCTGATTTGGATGTAATTACCCTCAAATTAAATCTGAAAGTCTGCAGATAAAGCACATCGTGTTTGTTTCATTTCAAAGCCATTGTGGTGGTGAATAGCGGCCAAAATATGAAAATTCTGTCAATGTCCCAATATTTATGCACCTGACTGTATATATATATATATATATATATATACTGAAACAGCACTGGCCAACACCGCTTTTTGCCCCCTCTACCAGCTAGAGTTAGCTAAATATTACATACCTAAAACCTAGAGAGCGAGAAAGCACTCACTCATCTGGCTGCCATCTCCTTAGTTCAAATTTTATGCAGCACAGCTAATGCTGCTGCTGAACTGTCTGAAGTACATGTACTTATGATGCCGCCTGGCAGTGGCACCTAGTCCAATGCTGGGCAGCTACAATGGAGGCGGAGCCATGAGTTGTCACTCACGGCTCTGCTCCACAAAGGCTCATGGGAGGAGTGGCAGCAGCTCCCGCAGCCATCTTGTCTCCTCATGTAGCCAGAATGAATTTCTGTGCAGAAGCTCATTTTGACCGTCCGTGATTGTGGCAGCAGCGGAGGGGGGCACCGCCGAGAGGAAGGCAATGGTAGGCAGGGGTGAGGGACAGCGGCATTTGCTTATAATGCCTATGCCTAGGGCCGGCTCTGGCTATATAATGGGGGTAAGGTGCAATTAGGGAGATTGGTAGACTCTTCAGGGAGCCAGGGAGATTGCTACTATTTCAGGGAGTCTCCCAGACAGTTAGCGAGAGTTGGCACAGTGGGGCGAAATTCAGATCAAAGCAAATTGAATAGCACCAGGAGGGAGCTCCCAGACCTATTCAATTCAGCGTGCTGTTATTTCGGAGAATGCCGGGTTCGCGACTTAACATGGGCGTTTAGGCGCGAGAACCAGCATTCTCTGACTAAAGTGCCGTGCGCGGCTGTCAGTGCCACGCTAAGCAGGAAAACAGCTGCGCGCCTGGCACTTTTGTCGGATTTCTCCCATCCCAGGGGGGTGCGAGAAGATATCCTTAGCCTGCTCAGACACTGCGCTGCATTGAATAGCTTCGGGAGCTCCCTCCCGCAAATATTCAACATTGCATTGAATTGAATTCCCCGCAGTGTTTGCTTTTTTAAAATAATGTAATTACCTTTTTTTTCATTAAAAATAATATTTAATGATTTCAAATTGAAAACAATAATAACTTGAACCTGGATGGCAAGACTCAAATGTGATCCGTGCGCATGAGCCACAAATGTTGAACCCATGGTTTAAACTGGTAACATATTCAGGGATGAAATTCAATAAGTCACCTACAGTATTTGTTTTATTCTTCCATTTTGTTACCCAAATGGCCGGACCAGCAGCAGTGGCAGCCCCCCTCATGCAAGAGGGTAGGAGCTGCTTCTATACCCAAGCACGCTTGCACCATAAATGCCACCTAGGAGCATTGCTTCCCGCCAGGCTGCACCTCTACCTTTTAGAAAGAAAAACACCAAATTGCACACTACAATGAAAATAAAATATACAGTAAACAAGCCATCTTATTCTAGTGGGTGGGTGGTGATGAATAAACTGGGAAGAGGAAGATGGCTCCTCTACAAGGATATTTATATGACTCGCTTTAACCCCTCTCCCTAACTAATACTATAGGTTACCACCAGTTAACTGACAACTAAAAAACTATGCCCAACTCGCCATCAACCCTTAACAAACCTAACAAAACTTCATAGCAAACATGGTGCTTACATATCTTCTAACTCATGCAAGTATTCAGATGTATTTCCATTTTCCAGGAACTCTATTAATATTGGTCCAGTTCACAATGCAACTTCCTCAGCAAGGTCACTGGTTCCTAGCGAATGGATAAGCTGCAATCTCATGAATATGTGTCAGTGCTGTTATAGGGACTTTAGGATCTGTAGCCACAGAACCCCCTTTACAACAACAGTAGCATTGCCACTGGCTCTGTTGCTGGTTCCTATAGATTGTGACTCATTAAGTGTGAATATCTTTAAACAAATAACTTTCTAAAAAGCCTAGAGGGGATATTGCCCTCTAAATTCAATATGTGTATGCTGTCAACTTTAGGAATCTGCTGTGTCTGTAGCTATCTTCAAATACCAGATAAAATGTGTCTGTAATCTGTAAATATCCCTCTTCCCCTACTGAAACCTTGTGAGGTGCAGTAAGCTCAGCTAATGATCCCCCATTGCTGAAATGGACATCACACAACTTGCTGATTTCTATTCTTCTGACTCCTGCAGGTAACGCTGTGACTGGCCTGTCCAGATGGAGGTGGGAGATGGGAACAAAGTTCTCTGTCGCGTGCAGCTGGCACACGTTTGTGTCGGGTTCAGTGGTGGGATTTAGCCGGCAGGCTGCCAGTCAGTGTGAGTAAGAGATAAGTCTCTTGGACGGGAAAACAAAGCTGGATTGTTGGCAATGTGGCACAGAGGGAGAGATTTAGAAATCAGGAGGGTGCAGCTTCACTTAGCGCCCTATACAAAGTCACGCGTAACAAGATCAGAGCCAATGGGCAGGCTGCATTACTGCTTTGGTCTGAGCCTGCTAAATTCATATGTAGAGGGGATATTACTGTCTCAGTATTAGGCAGATAAGGGAGAAGATGTGGAGAAGGAAAGTGAGTGTGAAATGAGAAAAGTGGAGAGGAAAAAGGAGAATGATGAACGCTGCCAAGAGAGAGAACACAAAGTGACAGAGAGAACAGATCGTCACAAGATGAAATGCAGGTAAACAGATGTAAGCACCGGATACGGGACAAGGATCGGACAAGGGATACAAGCACGCTGCATATCCTGGCTGAGGATATGGTGCCACATTGTCAACTTTTAAATATTTGTGCCAAAGGCCCATTCTGCCACTGTGTAACAGATCAAAGTGGACAAACATATTTTGCTACTTTGACGCCATAAGTTCACTTTGCCTTACTTGACAGATGAGGTAACAGTCTATTCAGATTTAGTTAACACGGATTTCTGGCTATAAAATGCTCTGTATTAT
Source organism: Taudactylus pleione (assembly GCA_031769625.1). NCBI lineage: Eukaryota > Metazoa > Chordata > Amphibia > Anura > Myobatrachidae > Taudactylus > Taudactylus pleione. Next base: position 8,665,297 of record JAUIMM010000121.1, read on the forward strand.
GTCAAAAACTTGTAGAAATACTGCAAATAATTATTTCTATAGACACACAGGGCCTGATTCAGAGATGTACGCTAATGACACTGCTGCATCTGCGCATTTGTACGCAATGCCTATTTGTAAATATGTGAATTATGCAGCATCTGGATTGGTAGTGAGATGCCCACTGCCGGCTTCGCAAATCCAAGTGATTGTGTACAAAGACTCAGCATTGGTCACAGATCACTTAATTATCAGACTTCTGAGTAACCCTATGGTCTCGCAGAATGGTCCCAGGAACTGACACATTGGAGCCATTATTACCTTAGTATGGGATTGCAGTCCCAGGCAGAGACACGTGCCGATAACGGTCACAACACGCCTGCATTTGAGTCGCTGCCCCCTAACTGTCCCTGCATGTCACTCACTTTGCATATAAATTCTCACTGCAGATGACAATGAAAACCGATAATCGGTCAACTGCGTAGACATCTGCAATGCGTACATCTCTGACTCCGCTCCATGGGAGAGAAAGAAATAAACAGGCCATTGGTGCTATATTATGATTTCATGAAGTCAACTTTAATTATGTTAATTCTATAATAATTACATTACCTCTTCTTTTTTCAGTACTGAAACTTACGTATTGTGTACCATAGTACACCATAGCTTTACAGCAGGTAAAAAAGAACCTGATTCGGAGTTGCATGCAAATGCAACGCAGCAGCATCTATTGGCAGTCACCTACTGTATCTGTGAGTTTATGCAAATGACGCTACAAACTCCGTCCCTTGTGTACAGAATCGGTATGGGCTGCTGGCAGTCGGGATCCCTGCTGTCAGAAGGGTTAGAATACTGACACTTGTTGTTCGGCATGCTAACCCTCCCCCTCTCCCTACCCTAACTCTCCCTCTTTGGTGCCTTTGGCACAGTGGATATTCCCGAGTCGGCGCCGGTCTGAATAGACCCGGCTTTACCGGCGTGAAAGTGGATGCTTGGAAATGACGTCATCTCCAAGCGCCACTGAAGCCGGACCAATCGGCCGGCTAGCAGCGCACTCCAGGTCATAGTGACCCGGAGTGCGCTGTTCTCACAGCAGGGTTTCACAGGCTACGCCCGTGTTAAACCCTGCTATTTGCCTGGGTTGGATTGCCGGGTCACTCGACCCAGCGATCCAACCCTCTCCCCTTTTACACCAGGGAGCTGCCCGGGTTAACCCTGCAATAACCCGAGTTTTAGCTCCGGTGTAAAAGGGGTATAAGTGGTGTACCTTTCATCATATCATTAATCCCCAATGTCAGTGCCTCGACCCAAGTACTTATGGTTTATGTGGGTCTAGTTGGGAAAACCCAATGGTTAAAATATATAGTGTTGTGTATAGATAATGTGTAATCACAATACAATACTGTATCATTTCACTTCACATTTAACATAACATTAATGACAACGCAGTAACAATATTATTACAATTTACAATGTTTATACTACAACCTTGAATATGGCACCTAATATCCTAAACTTCTAAGCAATAAAGTGTTACAATCCTAAGGACTAAGGATATAAATATTTCAAGTTCATAAATCATAGATACTGTCCCTGGTATTAGTCCAATGGTCCTTTAACCTAGTTATGGGACTTCCTCTTAGACAAGTGAAGTTATGGTTGTACCACAAATTAGTATTTGTATATTCCAGGTTAAATTAGAGTAAAGTTCATGCAAGTATCTATGCTGATGCCTGGCATAAAAATAAACTCTTACAATGTCAGTATATATAATATCCTGTGGGATTATTCATGTAAAAGCCAGAGAACAAGTCTGTGTGCCTGTATAAGATTTGAACTTCTCTTGTGGCTGTAGAATTTACTTGGAAACTTTGTTATAGTCTGCTAAAGTAATGAGCAATTAGGAACTCATTCAGAGGGGGCCGTTAGATGCAAACGGTCGCTCTGAATGAGGGCAAGCGGTCGTTCTGAATGAGACCATCGGGGCTTGCGACGAGACCCTAAGGTTGGGTCTGGGCACTCGCAAGCCCCAGGGAGCTTCCTGCTCTGATTGAGCAGGAAGCTCCCCACTGACATCACTGTCAGTGAATTGAGTGTACTCTATTCCCTACTCTGAACCAGGCACTGATGATGTCAGTAGGGCTGCCTGTTTTGCAAAACCACCCCCCAGCCCGCCTACAAAACGGGGTGAGCTGTCGATCAACATCAACAGCCGCCCCTTTTGTAGTGAGCTCCGGAGCGAGAGGTTCTCTCTCGCTCCGGAGCTTGCGCACGCGCAGTGCGGCCGCTGCGCGTGCGCAGGGCTACCCATCGAACCGGTTGCGAGCACATCGGTGCGGGTCTGAATGACCCCCTTACTCTCCTAAATATCCACTTGTTAAGGCCCCCATACATCAGAGATTGATTGCAGCAATCGTGCAATTTGCAATCGATTGTGTATAAAAATCTTTCCCTTTTTTTATCGATTGCAGATTGCAGAATTGCCACAATCGATTGAAAAAGGGAAAGATTTTTATACACAATCGATTGCAAATTGCACGATTGCTGCAATCGATCTCTGATGTATGGGGGCCTTTACACTGTAGCTTTTGCTGTTCCCAATATAGTAATACTCAATACGTAGTTATAGTGCAACTATCTCTGAGATTCCGCTGGCTCAAGTTACACTGTATTCAGGTACTGTTTGAGACCCTGGATTAACTCTACATAATGTAATTATAGTCTAAAAGGTAAATATCTATAGTTTCTCTGGTATGAAGTTTGTTAATTGCTCCACTTAGACAAATGTCTATTTAATTATACAGCTGTGGTAGAACCACTGTAAAGAGCAACACTAGTAGATAAATCCTCTAGTGCTCCTTATGATCCTGGGATATAAGCCTCTGTCCCTATAGAGTCTCTTTACTGCCACTAGGGATATCTATGTCTGTGTGAGTGCCAGGTATTAATTACTCACTGCCCGACCAGCACTGCTGATGCCGGAGCTGCCTCACCTCTCAGTCTCCGGCTCTCATTGGCTGCACGCCAGACCGGCTCCCAATCAGCGGCATATAGCAGCGGTGATTGATCGCCCTGCAGCCGCTGAGCTCATAGCTGTGCACCGGTTCACCTCACAACAAGCGCCGCCAGGCAACAGCACTACCGCCTCCTCCTGCAGACAGGGTGAGTACTGCTGTCTCACCTTCTTCCCCAGCTCCGGCTGTGCTCCCTCACCAGCTCTGCCCCCCTGCGCCCAGCAGCTCATCGCCGCTCGCTGGCTGCCCGGGTCACAGGAGGGCAGGCACTGGAGGGAGGGATCAGCAGACTGCCTGTCAGTGTCAGCTGCTGCTAACATCTGTTATTTATCCTCCCTCTCACCGGATCCACTTTTCCTGACAGGAACCAATTCACTCCCGCCTATATTACTCCGCCCCTTTTCCTCCAGTGCATCCAACACACTGTAGCACATCCTCACCACAGAGATAAAAAGTACCACATAAATTGATATGTTAATACATTAAATACATATATCATGAATTGTGACTATACATATATATATTTTACCTCATAAATTGTACATTTATAAATATTACATAGATTTATTAGTACAGTTCTTATTTTAACCCTTAACCAGGGTTACAATGGATATTTATGTTTAATTGAACTTAGTACTTTAATTCTGTACGGATGGTCACACACCTTTTTCCACACGTGCGCCATAGACCCCAGTCTATCCCTGACAAGTGGTGATAGAGTAGGGACACACCATAAGTAAGTACATGCACTCAGTTTCATAAATTCATCCCAGACGCCAGGAGGCAAATTATAATTTGGTGCCCCCCCATTATAGACGCTGACACTGTAATGTAGCATTGTGTATGCAGATATTCCCGCAGTTGCACACAGATGATTTAAATCAGCAGAAGCAGCTTGTGTATCCTATTCACATCGCTGTGCCAATAAGATGCATTTGAAGGGAAAAATTTGCATGAACAGATGCTTAGTGCTACCGGGTCACAACTGCATCACATGCTGGGAAGTTGCTCCACCAAAGATCTTCCCCCAGACTCAGACGCTGGTGCCCCAGGCCCCCGCCTCCCATGCCTCTTACCCACAGCTCCGTTTGAGGCATCCTTGTTGACATCCAGCTTGTGGAAGAAGATCTGCAGCCGAAGCTTATCCTCAGCCCAGCCACTCAGGACGGGTCCGCGGCTAGGGCTACCGTCAGGGAGGAGTGGGACAGAGAGTTGTGGGTGTGGGGGGCTGCGGGACTGCTGCATGGGTCCACGGCTAGGGCTGTCGCCAGGGAGGAGTGGGACAGGGAGTTGTTGGTGAGGGGGGGCGCTGGGACTGCTGCACAGGTCTGAGCGAGGCTAGGGCTGCCGCCAGGGAGGAGTGAGACGGAGAGTTGTGGGTAAGGGGGCACCAGACGTGTCACACTGACTTAAGAAGCTGCTGAAGCGCAGCGCCACCAATGAGTAGGGACAGGCTATACATAGACGGAGGCAGTGGCGTATCTATAATGGATGCAGTGTGTGCGGGCCCCCCGGGTCCAGGAGGGCCCCGCACCACACCGCACACACTGCACCCATATTATTTTAGACTTACCTGTCCGTGGTCCCACGTCGGGTGTCTGCGCTGCTCAGAACACCGGAAAATGGCCACTGCGGCCATTTTTCCGGTGTTCTGTGCATGCGCAGTAGGCTCCGGGCACTAGAGTGTGCCTGGACTCTACTGCACATGCACAGAACGCCAGAAAAATGGCCACCACGGCCATTTACTGGCGTTCTGCTCATGCGCAGTAGACTCCGGGCACACTCTAGTGCCCGGAGTCTACTAAGGCTCCTGTGGCTGGCTAGCTATGTCAGTCGGCTGCCGGCCACCGGGGAGAGAGAAGGGGGCCTCGCACAGGAAGTGCACACGGGCCCCCTCCTCTCTTAAGACGCACCTTACGGAGGATGCAGCTGATGGTCTGACACGGAGCTTTACACTAGTCTATGGTGGCTTCTCAGATGCCAGGAAGAGGTGCCATGTATTGGGCGCCCATGACAGTACACTCCAGGTACATAGTTACAGCCTTAAGTTGGGTGAATATATTGTGGGTAATGGAGGAGGTGCCCCTTCAGTGCTGGAGCCCGGCAGCAGGCACCTCCATTGTCTCCCATAGTTCTACCCATACATGCCTACCCTCCCGGTTTTCGCGGGAGGCCCCCGATTTTTCAGGTAACCCCCCGCACCCCCGGAAGGGTAGGCATTTCTCCCGCATTCTGCCCACTTCCTAGTGAAGTGGGCAGAATTAGGAGAATACCCGCGGCAATCGCGGGTCCCCGTGAAGGGGGCGGGGCTTAAGCTGTGATTCTGCATGAATCACAGCATTTGGCCCCGCCCCCTATGTAAATTGTGCCCAATCGCGGTAATTTTACCGTGAGGGGGCGGGGCTTAATGACGCGATTCATCAAGCCCCGCCCCCGTCGGCCCCCTGCTGCTTCTCTTACCCGGGCTTCTCCCGGGAAGAGAATATTAAAGGTAGGCAACCCTGGTTCTACCCCTGCATACTCTCATCTACATATACTGTACTTCTCCAGCTGTCCTGGAGAACTGTAGATTATGGGAGTCTCCATTCTAACTGAGTAGCTACATAACTAGCCATATTTACTTTGCCTATGTGTGGCCATGTAAGTAGCTACACAGCCTAGCACATACTGTAGTATTACTCTGGTACTTTAATATTTTTAATCTGTTTCCCAAACATTTTTTCTCCACACATTTCATATGGCATGTTCCCATTACTTTGAGTCTTCCTCTTTAGTAATCAGAGGTCTTCTAGACTTACATCCCTTTGAAGATTATCTGCACCTGATACTGTGCCGGCTCCTAAATATAAATGACTTTGTATTATCCTTTTTCTATGTCCATTTCTATTTTTTATTATTTTAAATCTACTGTTAAGTTAACACTATCTGTGTAAGGGAAAAGCAGTGCTAGAGTAGCATGCCTGTTGTCCCCTTCTACCCATACAATCTACATTGAGTCCTTGTGTATGCAATAGTGTGACCAACATGGTGCATTGTCCAATATTTCTTAAAGCCTTGCTAATGTACAAAAAAGCCTTGCTAATGTGCAAAAAAGAGATAACATGCAATTAATTGGCCAAGTTCACCACTAACATAAGTAGCAGACAAAAATATCACAAGGTCAGCATGAAACCAGAGTAACAAAGTGCATAGAAATATGGGATCCCACCTTCCATACTTAACCCTTATATTCCAAAAAAGTAAAAGTTTTTGTTTTAAATAAAGCAATTTCTTATGTGCACACCCTAATGAAATGTTGTGCGCATGTCTATGATTCTGGGATTATTCTAGAGAATGCTTGAATGAACAATGCTTTGTTCCACAAATGTGTGAAGTCCTTGCAAAAAAGTAGATTTTCTTTTGACAACTTGTACGTGTTGTTATTAGGGGCCTATTCATCACCAGGGGCCGGATGGGAAGGAGCGTGGCTGAGGGAACTAGCGTCATATGAAAATGGTTTTGGTTCCTTCAGACTCAGAAAATTGAGTGTGGCTAATAATAAATGGACCCTGTGGCCGAAGATCCAGCCCATGTGGTTAAAATGGTGGCCGCGGCACTGAAGGGGTTTACCCATTTGCAAACAGATCAATCTGCTCTATATGTAATTTTCAAACAGGCTGTCGGCATTAGGATCTATTTTCAAACAAAGGCCCTCATTCAGAGCCGCTCGTTAGCGGCAGTACGCTCGTTCCGAGCGATGTTTGCACATCTGCGCATGCGTACGGTTTTTAGTACGCATGCGCGAACCAGTCAGTGCGGCCGAAAATCGTTGGTACGCAATATAGCGAGGGCCTGCTATTTTGAGTGACAGAATGAGGCGTATGTGGGTGGTAACGGGAATGTGCTTGAAAATGGGGAGTGGAGATCCGAACGCAGGTGTGCTTAAAGGTCAAAACGGGCGTTTTATGGGTGTGTATATTTAAAACAGCATCGCCATTGACCACGTCACTGGGTTATTTTATAGCCAGAACTGCTCGCAAATTTGTGGTAGCAAACACCAACCACAAGAATAGCGAGCAGTTCATACGCTGGTCGATGTACTCGATTAATCTAATAAATAGCGGACATGACGTATGATGCGAGCGGCCAGGGGGCGTTTTTAACAAATAAACGAGCGTATGTTTTGCTCGCTCGTTCAGACTTAGAGGTGTGAACAGACTGCAATGTGCGTACGGATCATTTGAATAGCCACCCCTTGTTTTTAAACGAACGACCACAAATAGCGAACGGCTCTGAATCAGGCCCAAAGTGCCTGATTCAGACCCGGACGCTATATGCGTCCGCTCGCAGGCTAAAGGGGGCCTGCTATTTAAATCATGTGCTCGCACTGCGTTGCGTAAAGCCTCCCACTAAGTAACAGCGAACGGCCGCACTATGCGCACGCACCTTTATAAAGACGCCCCTTTGCCACTCGCAACACACGTCATCTCTGGCAGTTGTAGGATTAATCAGGAACATCGAGAGCCATCGGAGCTGCTCGCAGTGCTTGTGGTAGCCTTTTCCCACCACAACATTGCGAGCAGTTCTGGCTAAAATACAACCTAGTCACGTGTGTAATGACGCGGCTTTGCTAATTATGCACACCCATTAGATGCCGTTCTGACGGTCGGGGACGCCTGCGTTCCCACATCCACACCCCCGTTTTCAAGCACCTTCCCCTGTTACCACCCACAAACGGCACTATCTGTCACTCAAAATAGCGGCTCGACTGCGAGCTACGGGCGAGCGCTTTCCCATCGCAATGACTGGTTAGCGCATGCGCATTGCGACTCATACGCAGCATAGCATCCAGGTCTGAATCAGGCCCAAAGTACTGGCGCCAGGCACTGTATGAAATATGTATCTTTTGTATTATATTATGCACCGCAACCCCTGATAATCTCCGGCAGCTGCATCTAGCTAGTGGGTTAACACCCGCTGTGCTGCCCTTGAGGACTGTACACCAAGAGCCGCTGCAGCCAGGATGTAGTCCACAGCTGCAGGGCTGCACGCTGAGCTGAAAGATGGGGGCCATGAGCCTAGCTCCCAGCACCCCAGCTGAGTACTAGGCAGTCTAAATACATATGTAAATCAAAAACAAGCTATTAAAAAAATCAAAAACAAATTCTGTAAAACACTGCAACTGAGCAGCAGTGCTGTGGTGTGTAAAGCCTGGTCCTGGGCACCAGGCACTGTGTATATACTATACATATTTACATGTTTTCGATTAATGCATGTTTAAAGTAAAATGCACTTACCTTTTAACCCCATGGGTTGCTGGTTTCCCCGAGTACCCCTGCCAGAGAACCAGAATGTCTTCCTCTGCAGCCTCATGACTCCAAAGCCGGAATGTACTAAAGATAAAAATGCGGTATAACCCCAAAAATGGGTTTCTGATGTTTTACCGCATTTCTCAGATGTACTAAGCACCGGAACGCATCGCATTTCTGTGCTTTGTCCCGGTGAGTAACGCCGTCTTCAGATGGCGTCACTCAATAGATGCTTATGGGCTTCTTATAGGGATGCCTCCCCTGAGAGGGATCTAATCGGATCCCTCCCATCTCCCTCTGATACGTGCATCCTTCTGCGCATGCGCAGAATGTCGCCAGAGGCACTTCTGGGTGATAAACTCGGATGTCTCTTTATCCCTGGGCATTGCAAAGGACAGCTCTTATTGGGAGTGCTGTCCTTTGCAACGTAAATCGCATCTCTAAGTACATACCACAGTAATCAACCGCGGTATGTACCCGATGAGACGTGGGATATACTGCATCGCGGAGGTGCAGAGAAAGCTGGCCAACACAGCCAGTTAATTTTTTTCCTGGTCCTCCAAAAAGCTCACACTTGGTGACCAGGTGACTGCAGCCCAGGGCTCTTCTTTCCCAGCCCCTGTAGCCCAAATTCAGCCAGAGAAGGTGATAAGGTCCCACTGCAGAATTCTGGAAATATCTTTTGAAGGAAACTGCCCCCACCCCTTCCAGTCTTGCTGACACCTAGGGGTATATTTACTAAAGTGTGTGTTTTTAGAAGTGGAGATGTTGCCCATAGCAACCACTCAGATTCTAGCTGTTATCTTCTAGAAGATGCTAGATAAATATTAAGTAGAATCTGATTGGTTGCTATGGGCAACAGCTCCACTTCTAAAAACTCACACTTTAGTAAATATACCCATTGGTGTTTGGTTACCTGTCCAGGTGGTCTCAGACACAGAGGAGTAACCACTCCCCACTGTCAATTAGAGATGAGTGGTTCAGATTCCTTGGAATTTGAACCTGCCCAAACATTGGAACTCTGAGTCAATCCGAGTGGCACCTCGCATTTTCCCGTCTTACTCGGATTCCACTTCGAGGCAAAACGTCATTCTTGTGGCATCGGATTCTTGCAGGTTTTGGATTCTATATAAAGCACCATGGATATGACTCAGCGTCATTTCCTTTTCAGGCACGCTGATGCATGCTGTGCTTAACTCTGCTGTATAGGCTGTGCTATGTCCAGACTCACAAGTGGCTGTGCTGCTTAGTGAATATGTATAGGGGAGGTGCACGCTTCTGTATGCTGTGCTGAACTCTGCTGTATAGGCTGTGTCCAGACTCACAACAAGTTACCAGTGGCTGTGCTGCTAAGTCTTTCTGTATAGGGAGTGCAGCTTCTGTATGATGTGCTGTACTCTGCTGTATAGGCTGTGTCCACACTCACAAGTCACAAGTGGCTGTTCTGCTTAGTCAGTGTGTATAGGGAGTGCACACTGCTGTATGCTGTGCTGTACACTGCTGTATAGGCTGTTTCCAGACTCACAAGTTGAGTCACAAGTGGCTGTGCTGCTTAGTCAATGTGTATAGGGGATGCATGCTTCTGTATGCTGTGCTGTACTCTGCTGTATAGGCTGCCTGTATGCTGTATTGGCTGTGTCCACACTCACAAGTTACAAGTGACTGTTCTGCTTATCTGTATAGGGGGTGCATACGTGCATATATAAGCACTGTGACTCCACGCTGTATAAATAGAGCTGCGCCTGCGACATCATAAAATAAAAAAGTTGTATTGCTTTTACTGTTTGGTGTGCTTTGTTTTGTTCAAGTGCATATATAAGCCCTGTGGATCCAGTCCACACAGTAATAGCACTGTGCCATCAAAAAAATAAACTAAATAATTGCATTGTTTGTGCTGTTTGGTGCACTTTGTTCACATGCATATATAAGCCTTGTTGCTCAAGTCCACGCAGGAATAGAGCTGTGACATAAAAAAAAGAAATTAAATAATTGTACTGCTTGGTGCATTTTGTTTATGTGCATATATAAGCCTTGTTGCCCCAGTCCATGCAGGAATAGAGTTGTGCCATCAAAAAAATAAATTAAATAACTGGAGCGCTTTGTTCACGTGCATATATAAGGCAAGCCCTGTGGCTCCAGTCCACCCAGAAATAGAGCTGCGACATCAAAAAAATAAATAATTGTATTGTTTGTACTGTTTGGTCTGCTTTGTTCACATGCATATATAAACCCTGTGGCTCCAGTCCACGCAGGAATAGAGCTGCAACATCAAAAAAATAAATTAAATAATTTTACTGTTTGGTGCGCTTTGTTCACGTGCATATATAAGGCAAGCCCTGTGGCTCCAGTCCACTCAGAAATAGAGCTGAGACATCAAACAAAATAAATAATTGTATTGTTTGTACTGTTTGGTGTGCTTAGTTTTGTTCATGTGCATATATAAGCCCTGTGGATTCTGGGGGTCATTCAGACCCACTCGCAAGCGGCAGTACGCTCGCAAGTGGGTCGATGGTCCCCACTGCGCATACGCACGACGGCGGGAGCTCCGTCGTGCGCATGCGCGAGACCCGGACTGCGACAGCCAAGCTGTCGCTCCGGGTCTCGCACCAAAGGGGGCGTGCTGTCGATGGTGACTGACAGCACGCCCCCTTTAGTGGGCATGCCGGGGGCGTGGCGGCCAGACGGAGGCGTTCCCATGGGAACACCTACCGTCTGAAGCCGGCCCCACTGACATCATTAGTGATGTCAGTGGGAGTGATTTTGGCTCTGATAGAGCCAAAATCACTCCAGGGCTTGTGGCTGGGAAACCCGACCGCAGGGTTTCCCTCGCAAGTCTGATGGTCGCGATGGTCAAGACCATCGCGACCATCATTTTGGACGCTCGTATATGCTGTGGGTGGTCACCCACAGCTATACGAGCGTCCAGGAGGACGCTCCATTTTAATGGAGGAGGGCCCTGATTCAGAGCGAGCGCTCTGGTCAGAGCGAGCGGCTCTGAATCAGGGCCTCTGTCCACGCAGGAATAGAACTGCAACATAAAAAAAAAAATAACTGGAGCGCTTTGTTCACGTGCATATATAAGGCAAGCCCTGTGGCTCCAGTCCACGCAGGAAAATAGCTGCGCCATCAAAAAAAATAAAAAAATTGTATTGTTTGTACTGTTTGGTGTGCTTTGTTTTGTTCACATGCTTATATAAGCACTGTGGCTCCAGTCCGTGCAGGATTAGAGCTGCAACATCAAAAAAATAAATTAAATAATTTTACTGTTTGGTGCGCTTTGTTCACGTGCATATATAAGGCAAGCCCTATGGCTCCAGTCCACTCAGAAATAGAGCTGAGACATCAAACAAAAGAAATAATTATATTGTTTGTACTGTTTGGTGTGCTTTGTTTTGTTCATGTGCATATATAAGCCCTGTGGATTCTGGGGGTCATTCAGACACACTCGCAAGCGGCAGTACGCTCTCAAGTGGGTCGATGGTCCCCACTGCGCATCCGCACGACGGCGGGAGCTCCGTCGTGTGCATGCTCGAGACCCGGACTGCGACAGCCAAGCTGTCACTCCGGGTCTCGCACCAAAGGGGGCGTGCTGTCGATGGTGACTGACAGCACGCCCCCTTTGGTGGGCGTGCCGGGGGCGTGGCGGCCAGACGGAGGCGTTCCCATGGGAACGCCTACCGTCTGAAGCTGGCCCCACTGACATCACTAATGATAGAGCCAAAATCACTCCAGGGCTTGTGGCTGGGAAACCCGACCGCAGGGTTTCCCTCGCAAGTCCGATGGTCGCGATGGTCAAGACCATCGCGACCATCTTTTTGGACGCTCGTATATGCTGTGGGTGGTCACCCACAGCTATACGAGAGTCCAGGAGGACGCTCCATTTTAATGGAGGAGGGCCCTGATTCAGAGCGAGCGCTCTGGTCAGAGCGAGCGGCTCTGAATCAGGGCCTCTGTCCACGCAGGAATAGAACTGCAACATAAAAAAAAAAAATTAAATAACTGGAGCGCTTTGTTCACGTGCATATATAAGGCAAGCCCTGTGGCTCCAGTCCATGCAGAAATAGAGCTGCGACATCAAAAAAATAAATAATTGTATTGTTTGTACTGTTTGGTCCGCTTTGTTCACATGCATACATAAACCCTGTGGCTCCAGTCCACGCAGGAATAGAGCTGTGACATCAAAAAAAAAAAAAAATAATTATATTGTTTGGTGCGCTTTGTTCAAGTGCAGATATAAGACAAGCCCTGTGGCTCCAGCCCATGCAGGAAAATAGCTGCGCCATCAAAAAAAATAAAAAAATTGTATTGTTTGTACTGTTTGGTGTGCTTTGTTCACATGCATATACAGTATAAGCCCTGTGGCTCCAGTCCACGCAGGAATAGAGCTGCGCCATAAAAAATTAAATAATTGTATTATTTGCACTGTTTGATGCACTTTGTTTTGTTCACGTGCATATATAAGCCCTGTGGCTTCAGTAGCCGTAGGAATATAGCTGGGCCATCAAAAATATAAATGAAATAATTGTATTGTTTGTACTGTTTGGTGCACTTTATTCACGTGCATATATAAGCCACGCAGTGATATGCAAATTGAAAAATTGATAACTTTCCATTTAGAGAAGAGCAACCAAATACTGTCGCTGCAGCTGCTGACACCAGTAGTGATAACGACACTAGTGCTTCAACGTCATCTGCTAAAGTCGATTCTCGGAGGCATAGAGGGTCTAAGTCAGGTCATCTAAAATCAAAAACACAATATACAGTGCTAAAGAAGAAACACATCTAATATAAAAGAAAAGTGTAGTGCAGAAAAACATTAAATTGCCAACATGCCATTCACCACATGCAGTGCAAAGGAAAGAATGAGGCAGTGGCCTTTGTTTATGAGAGGTGGTTGTCATCTTCTAGCAGCGGTTGCACACTTTCAAAAGACTTGGGACCTGATTCAGACCCGCTTGCTAAGGCGCGATCGCTCGCTCTGAGCGATTTTCGGCCATCTGCACATGCGTTTAATTCGCAGTGCACGTGCACAAGCCATTCACTGCAATCTGATTTTGGTAGCACACAAGCCACTATCTGGTCACTGCTTTGAGTGACAGATAGTGCCATTTGTGGGTGGTAACAGGGGAAAGTGCTTTTGAACGGGGGAGTGTCAGGCCACCAAAACGCCGTTTAAAGGGCATGCATAATTAGCAAAGTAGCGTCATTGTACACATCACCTACATGTATTTCAGCCAAGCACTGATCGCTGTGCTTGAGGCAGGTTAACGCAACCCCAAGAGCTGCGAGCAGCTCTGATGGCTCATGATGGTCCCGATTAAACCTTAATTTCCTGAAGATGACGTGTATTGGGAGTGGCAAGGGGGCATCTTTAGACACTTGCCATAGCTCGCTAAAAAATAGTGGGCGTCCAAACGCGACGCAGTGCGAGCGCTTATTTAAATATCCGGCCCCTTTTTGCCAGCGAGCGATCGCATCTTGCGAGCGGGTCTGATTGAACTCCTTGGTGTGGTGTAGTATCCAAATTGGACAATGTTAATCTTCCCATGACTTACCTCTCCTTGGCAGGGATTACCAGTTTTATTCCTGATGTACGATTTCACACATGGACTGACAAGGGAGTGCTATCGCTAAATGAGGTTACTACAGATGGAGTGTTGCTCCTATTCACTTATATACAGGAATAATTCTCCATCCCGGCTAGATATTTTTATAAACACCTGCAAGTCCGTCACTGGTTATTCAGTTGCACATCAGACCATCATTTTGTTTCCAATGTACCTAGATATATACATGATAAACTATTTAAGGTCGCTCAGAAAGGAATAATATTGTGGTAGTATGCTCTGCTGCTTACTTTGCTTCATTTCCATCATTAGCTCAGTGGGAATTGGACCTAGCATGCCCTGTTTCAGAAGACAATTGGACTCTGATTTTTCGTACATATTTCTAGTGCAGGGTCCATAGAGCTTCACATTAGACCTTGGTGGTATAGGCTGATGACGTCAGTCGTCGAGCACCTCTAATAGTTAAACTTGTGCTCCCAGGATGCACCGGGCTCCCCTCCTATACCCCGCCCCCATGCCAATGCACCTCAGTTTCATAGGTGCTCGGCACGGAGTCGGATCACCTCAAGGGGGGCTGCGGAGGCAGCCCCTGAAGATAGTTTATTTTACTAGAGTGGTCAGCATGGGCTGTCCAGTGGACGCCCAGGCTGCCACTCCGACACCCCACCGGCGCCCAGACGCTGGCACGGTGCCAGGGATCGAGGGGAGCATCTGGGGGTTTTCGGCTAGCAAAAGACCCCAGACACTCAGGGCTGTGGCCGGATGACACGGGGGACATTACAAGGTAAGCAGCAGGCGTCCACGGCGGGCGCCCGCTGGGAGCACAGCCCGTTTCTTTCCAGGGTTGGGGCCCCTGGAAAGAGGTATCATGTGTTATCAGCCATTGCGCCTGCTCTAACAATAGACCACCAGGGTAAGGGTCCACAGCGTGTGGACGCTGTGGCACCCAGGGGGTTAATTGTATGCCGGGGGAGCGGGCCTTCCCTGTACTGCACAGCCAGCCCCTCCCCCGCTGCACTGCGCGCCTTTCCACAGTGGTCTGGCGGTTGCAGGCAGCTCTCCTCCCTCAGACATGCCTCCCATGAGACAATTTCTCTCTGTCAGCCATTTTATCTATCCCTGTACTTCTGTTCTCACTAGCCCTTGCGGTGATAGTGCTGCTCAAAGGGGTTAATTTACTTCACAGTTCAAGTGTTATTGTACTGAGAGGTTTGGACACATACATTTATAATGTCTGGAAGTGAGTCCTGTCAGTCTGATTTCCCCCTTACACAGTCCTGCAACAGATGTTTGGCTAGAATAAGGGAAGGAGATATTATTGTGGGAGGATTGTGTACCCTGTGTACAAAAAATGCAGGTTTACCTGCTGGGCCCAGCTCTTCTCAAGAGCCGCCCTGGGCTTGCTTTGCACAAGCTCTGACTACCCTGATGGGTCGGCTTGCTGCACCTCTGGTGGCCCCACAATTGGGGTATGCTCCGCAGGTAGCTATGCCATCTACGTCACAGGGGATTCCCCGACAGTTGGTTGTGGCGCATAATATGAATTAACAACCCTGTGCCTACCAGGCGTCACCTGAACCTGTATGGGTTAATACCCTCTCCAATACGGTGCAAAATCTGACGGAGGTATTACAGGGGGAGTCTTTCCAGCGCACTCCTAGGAAAGAGCTACTGTCTGCCCAGTCCACATACTATCAGGATGATGCGTCGACTGATGATGGGGAAATTCAGGACTTATCGGATACAGAGCTCCCTCATAAGGAGGTGGAGCCTAGGTCCAAATTTATGTACACGGTCTCATACGTGCGGTCCGTGTAGCCATGAATATTGGGGATGAGGATACCCCAGCAGCCAAATCCAGACATGCTTTCTTTAAAGAAGTTAAAAGTTCAGCAACGGCTTTTCCTTTGTCGGATCAGCTAGTCGAACACCTGGAAGAAGCCTGGAGGTTTCAACCACTAAAGCGGTTAGAGGCCAATAATCCGTTTGAGGAGAAGTATTTCTCTAAATGGGAAACTCCTCCGCAAGTGGATTCACATATTACTCGCCTTGTCAAAAGTGCGACACTCCCTATACCGTCCATGTCATCGCTAAAAGATGTTACGGACAGGAAAGTGGACATGTGCCTAAAGTCCATTTATTCCCTCTCGGGGGGGGGGAGTGTTGCTAGGCCAGCTATGGCTATATGCTGGGTGGCCAGGGCCATTGAACATTGGGCTAATGTCTTGGAGACGTCCTTGACTGTAGAAGCTACCAGTGAGCAAATTGAACTGGTAGGTTACCTCAGGGACTCGGCTACATATGTAAATGAGGCTGCGCTGGATATCAGTCTCCTGACCTCTTCGCATTTCGTCGGCTGCAGTGTCGGCTAGACGCTCTCTTTGGTTACGATCTTGGATTCCAGGAAAGGGCTGGAGGGGTTACCCTTTAATGGCCAGGTCTTATTTGGACCAGATTTGGACAAAATTGTGGACACATTGGCTGCTGCCAAGTCTGCTTGTTTGCCCTCCGCACCAATGCCATCAGGATCAGGAACTCAGTCCTTTCGGACCTTCCGTCCACAGGGTAAGTCCAAGGCTCAGTCCTTTCCCAGACCATCAGGAGCTAAGAAAGTCACAAAGCCCAAGAAACAGACTTGGAGTTCCAGGCGTCCAGCTGCCAAGCCCTACGCTAAACCCGCAGCCTGACGGAGCGGGCCTCTCCTTGGTTGATCCCAAGGTGGGAGGCTGACTTCTTCAATTCACCCAGCATTGGAGGCACACCACAACAGATGCTTGGGTAAGGGAAGTGGTCTCTCAAGGGTACACCCTTTCCTTCCAACACAGACCTCCTCATCAATTCTTCCCTATGGGACTTCAGATGAATCAGGAAAAGGCGGTGGAACTGCAGAAAGTTATACAGTCTATGCTCCTGCAGGGAGTTATAGCTCCGGTACCCATTTCCCAGAGGGGAATGGGGTATTATCCCAATCTCTTTTTGGTTACAAAACCGAATGGTACATACAGGCCTATCCTGAATCTCAAGTCTCTCAACAAGTTTCTCCGAATACCTCGGTTCAAGATGGGAACCCTGCAGTCGATTATACTGGCTATGGAACCTGGGGACTTTATGGTGTCTCTGGACATTCAGGATGCATACCTGCAGGTCCCGATAGCTTCGGCTCACCAGAGGTACCTCAGGTTCGCAGTGTTACAACAACACTTCCAGTTTCAGGCCCTGCCGTTTGGACTGTCCACGGCACCCAGGGTGTTTAACAAGCTTATGGCGGTCATGGTGGCCCAACTGCGGCTGCAGGGGCTTCGTCAGTTGCGTTACCTGGACAACCTAAAATTGTTAGCCAGGTCCCCAAAATTGCTTCTCCAGCATTTACAGTTGACAATAGCGATGCAGCAAAACCACGGTTGGTTGATAAACTGGAAGAAGTCCTCTCTGACACCCTCACAGCGGATGCTACATCTCGGGGCATTGTAGGATTCCCAACAACAGCGGCTTTTTCTTAACCAAGGACAAGATATCCACGTTGTAGCAGAGGGTTCACAGTTGCCTACACAGTCGCCGGGTGTCGATTCACTTGGCAATATAGTTACTGGGCTCCATGGTGTCGACCTTCGACATGGTAGAGTATGGCCAGTTCCATTCTCTGCTTCTACAGAACCTGATCCTTTCTAGATGGGACGGATCTCCACACCGGATACGAACCCAGACATTAGTACTATCTCCGGAGGTACGTCTGTCTCTGACTTGGTGGCTCCACACCAGTCACCTTACCAAGGGTTGACCCTTTTGGATCCCAGAGTGGGTCTTTCTGACAACGGACGCCTGTCCTCGGGACTGGGGTGCAGTGACATGTTCACACCTCTTCAGGGAAAGTGGACATTGGAGGAGTCCGTGCTTCCAATAAAAATATTGGAACTCAGGTCGTTCTAAGGGCTCTTCAACAGGCAAGACTCAGACTTCATGGAAAACCCGTGCAAGTCCAGTCAGACAACACCACCACAGTGGCCTACATAAACCATCAAGGAGGTACTCAAAGTCAGGCGGCACTACTAGAAGTGTCCCGCATTCTGTCCTGGGCGGAGATAAATATCCCAGCCATATCGGTGGTGTTTATCCCGGGAGTTCTGCACTGGGAAGCGGACTTCCTAAGCCGTCACTATGTACATCCAGGGGAATGGTCACTTCACCAGGAAGTATTTCAGCTTCTGGTAGACAAATGGGGCCTTCCCGAAATAGACCTGATGGCATCTCGGCACAACAACAAGTTACCAAGGTACGGCTCAAGGACAAGAGACGTGGGGGCTCTGCTGATAGATGCTCTGTCGGTCAAGTGGACCTTCCAGTTCATGTATCTGTTCCCTCCATTCTCGCTTCTGCCTCAGGTCATTCAGAAGCTCAAACAAGAAGGAGATATGCTGCTGCTGGTGGCTCCAGCGTGGCCCAGACGTCACTGGTACGCAGATATTCAGGGTCTGTCCATAGACACCCTGATGATGTTGCCTCAACATCCGGACCTGTTGTCCCAGGGTCCTTGTCTCTACCCGGACCTGAGCCATCTGTCTTTGACAGCGTGGCTATTGAGACTGCCCTCTTAAGTTTCAGGGGTTTCGCCAGCTCAGTGGTGAACACCATGCTCAGGGCTCGCAGACCTACATCTGCGAGAATTTATTACAGAGTGTGGCACACCTTCTTCGAATGGTGTCACCCCAGCGGTTATGATCCTCAGACTTTTGAATTATCCAGGATATTGGCGTTCCTACAGACGGGCTTAGGTTTCTGCCCTGTCAGTATTGTTTCACCATAGGATTGCTATCCTTCCAGATGTTCACACTTTTATGCAGGGGGTGCTTCACATCCAGCCTCCTTTTATCCCTCCGGTCGCTCCGTGGGATTTGATTGTGGTCCTTAGGGCTCTACAAGGACCGCCATTTGAACCACTGGGCTCAGTGGAGATCAAATGGCTTACAATTAAAACTGTTTTTCTCCTGGCCATAGCTTCGGGCAGAAGGGTGTCAGATTTGGGGTCTTTTTCATGTCGCCCTCCCTTTCTGATTTTTCATAGGAACAGGGCGGTCCTTCATACCCGGCCTGGTTTCCTACCTAAGGTGGTATCCAGCCTCCACATTAATGAGGAAATTGTTGTGCCAGCCTTTAACTCCCCAGAGCTCTCAGCTGGTGAGGCCTCTTTGGATGTGGTCCGTGCTTTAATTCGTCTGGCAATCTCAGAGGCTTACCTTCAGGAGGGCCTTCCTGTGCCATCCTCTGTCAAAGCTCACTCTACTCGGTCTGTGGGTCCCTCGTGAGCAGCTCATCGTGGCGCCTCAGCTGTTCAGCTGTGTAAGGCGACCACCTGGTCTACTGTCCATACATTCCTAAGGTATTATGCATTCGATACCTTTGCCTCTCAGGATGCCTCCTTCGGGCGGTGGACTCTCCTTTCTGCACAGGAGCATCCCCTCCCTTAAGGAGACTGCTTTGGGACATCCCCAAGGTCTCCTGTGGAGCCCTATGGACCCTGCAGTAGAAAATAAGAGATATGGTAAGACCTTACCTTTGTTATCTCTATTTCTACGAAGTCCATAGGGATCCACAGGACTCCCGCCCTATCGCACCTGTGCTGCAGTGTGGCTGCATTCTGGTCACCGGTTTTTCCATCTCCTTTTATATGTGAGAGTGTGATACTTGCGTGTTCCAGAAGTCTTCCTTCTCTCTTATCCTCCTCCGGCCATTGGCTTACTACGAAACTGAGGTGCCTTGGCATGGGGGCGAGGTATAGGAGGGGAGCCCGGTGCATCCTGGGAGCACAAGTTTAACTATTAGAGGTGCTCGACGACTGACGTCATCAGCCCATACCCCCAAGGTCTCCTGTGGATCCCTATGGACTTCGTAGAAATAGAGATAACAAAGGTAAGGTCTTACCATATCTCTTATTTTTCATCTTTCTAAGCGTATTACCCATGTGGAGCATTATTACAAGCTCTTACATAGATTATATCAAACCCCTGTTAAATTGCATAGAATTTGGCCATCAATTTCGAACCTTTGTTGGCGTAGCTGTGGCCAGGTAGGGTCTCTGATACATATATTCTGGTCATGCCCGGTTCTTACTAAACTTTGGTCCTCGGTGCTCGGACTTAATTCTATAGTTACTAATATCACGGTACCGCCTAATCCTCGTGTGGCTATCTATCATATTTCTCTAGAAGCTTTTTGTAATAATGACCGCTCTATTATGGGGCACATTCTTATAACGACCAAATTATTAATAGCACACCATTGGCGTTCGGGGGTAATTCCAAAACTAGACACAATAGAAGCCAGAGTACAGGAACACTGTCAAATTGAGACTGCGGCTGCCAATACTCATCCTCGGCATCTAATTCCTTGATTCGGTGGTTTGAGTGGAGTGAATGCAGGGCTAATAAACACTCCACCCATGGAGAAAGAGTTGCGTGCAGGAGACTAACTTTATCCGATTAATCTGTTTGTTCTCTAATTTATTTTGGGTTGTAGTTATTATACCTATAGCCGGCATCCCAGCTGACGGAATCCCGATGCCAGAATGCCACTTCCTGGCCAGAAGACCAGGAATACCGACAGTAGTGGACATCCCTACGCCGGAATCCCAACAGCCGGGATGCCGATTGTAAGTATAGCGGGGCTTGTTAGGTTTTAGCCATGGGGGGGAGGGTTAGGTTTAGGTGTCACGGGGGGGTTAGGGTTAGGCTAGGGGAAAGGGAGGTTAGGGTTAGGTACCTCTGGGGTAGATTAGGGTTAGGCACCACTGGGGGGGTTAGGGTTAGGCACTAGGGGGGGAGGGTTAGGTTTAGGCACTAAGGGGGGAGGGTTAGGGTTAGGCACTAATGGAGAGGGCTAGGGTGCGGGGTGGGGAGGGTTAGTGTTAGGAAGCAGAAAAAGGAGGATTAGGTTTAGGGGGGAGGGTTACTATACTTACCAGACCCTTGAGCAGTGTATTGACAGCAGGCATCTCGACTTCCGTAATTTCATACCGATTCCATTTTTTTCATGTATATGCTCTTTTGTTTTATCAGTTATGGACCAAATCTCTATGTAATTTGGCGATAGACTATTATGATGTAACTTGCTGCTATGATTGTTGAAGTTGATGGTATGGACGATTTATGATTGTACCCTATTATGTTTTCTGTCTCATTCCCCCTGTTTCTTTCTGTACCCTTTCCCCATCCCCCTTTTATGTGTTTATACCTCTAATAAAAATTATTTTTAAAAAAAAATTGGCCTAGATAATGCCAATGTACCCACTGTCCACCTAACCACAGATATGTGCACAAGCGGTAGTGGGCAAAAGCAAGATTACATTACTATGACAGCCCACTGGGTGGGTGATTCATCTTTAGCAGCAGAAGAATCTAACAAACAAAACCAGCTTGTTCAGAGGCAGGTTACTCTGTGTATCACCGGCTTCACTAAGAGGCATACTGCTGACAACCTCTTACAAAAACTAAGGTATGTAATAAAAAATAGCTTATCCCACTTGGACTCTCCTAAGGATTTGTGACTTCTGACAATGCCACCAAAATTGTGAGAACATTACAGCTGGGTGAATTCCAACATGTCCCACGTTTTGCTCACACAATCAACTTGGTGGTACAGGGTTTTTTAAAAAATGACAGGAGCGTGCAGGAGAGGCTGTCCGTGGCCCCAAAAGTTTTGGGACATTTTCACCATTCAGCCACAGCATGCAGGAGATTGCAGCAGCTATAAGAACAGTTGCATTTGCCCTGCAATCAACTGAAGCAAGAGGTGGTGACCTGGTGTAATTCCACACTTTATGTGCTTCAGCAGATTGATGAACAGCAAAAAAACATCCACAGCTATACAACAAGCCATGACATTGGGAGAGGAGGGGGGTGTTCCTTAGTCCAACACAGTGGAGAATGCTTTCTGTCTTGTACAAGGTGCTCAAACCCTTTGAATTAGCAACCTGTGAAGTGAGTTCAGACACTGCTAGCTTGAGTCAAGTGATTCCCCTAATTAGGCTTTTGGAAAATCAGCTCAAGAAACTGAAGGAGGAGATTAAACAAAGTGATTCCGCTAAGTATGGTGTACTGGTAGATCAAGTCTTTTGTTTGGTTCGCCAGGATCCAAGGGCTGCCAATATCTTAAAATTGGATCACTACATTTTGGCGACTATGCTTGAACCTAGGTTTAAGTCTTACGTTGCGTCGTTCTACACGACACAATGACATCTCCTACTTCAGTTTCTCCGGCAGCTGCCAAGAAAAAACTTAGCTTTTCCAAAAGATCCAGCAGTGATGCAGAGCAGATCCAGCATCGGGTCTAAAAGAATTGCTGATATTTAGTTACACCGCTACCACAACTCCATCTGATAGGGTCACCATCCAAAGAATGGTGGAGGATTATTTTCATGACACCGTACATATAGGCATGTCACAGAGGGCCTGATTCAGCCCCGGACGCAAATCTTTGTTCGCTCATATGCATTCGATTTTTTTGGAACCACACATGCGTCCGGGTATCACTGCACATGTGCGGCCGTATCTTTGCCGTCATTTTTCTATCGCTCGTATACACAGCGAGCAGGAAGTGACCTGTGTAATTTGATTGACAGAATGGTCCGTTTGGGTGGTGACAGGGGTGGAGATGTGAAAACGCAGGCATCTCAAGCTGTTTTTTGGGCATACATTTATTTTCTGCTGCGTGCGGAAAATGTGAGCGGAAGTAGTGATACGTCACTGTGTGATCCGGTTTCCATTCTGACTGCTCGTTCAGCTTGTGGTAGGGTATTGGATGTCGCAAAGACGATAGTGTCTTCGGAGCTGTTTCGTAAATTTTGTTAAAGCACAACTCCAATCGCCTAATAATTGGATAGCTTGTTATAATGTTATTTGAATGTTACCTTTTTTTTGTTTTTTTAATTTGGTTTAAGCACAAGTCCAATCACCTAATAATTGCTTAGTTTGTGTGTTTTTTTACTTACCTGTTAACTTACGTTCACAATTTAAAAAAAAAAATTTGGGGGGTTAATATTTTTTTTTGGGTGATGATTTTAACTTTTACCCAGTTTTCAATGAAATTTCATAAAATTTTTAATGTTTAATTTTTTTATTTGTAAATAAATACATTTTTGAAACCATGTTTTTTTCTGGTTTTTGGTAGACAATGTTCAAATTAAATTATAAACTCAAAAGCAAATAAGAGACAATAGCCAAAAAATTAAAAACAAACAAAAAAACAAGAAAGGAGATGGAGGTTTTTTTGGTGCACAAATATGGGGCAAACACAGAGATGGATATTGGGACATTTAGCCAGTGCTGTCAACGCCTTCTTGGGTGCTTGGCCTGCTGTTGTCGGCCACAAGATGATTTATGCGTGCTCCTGCGGCTGGCCTGGCCAGAGTCAGATGTTGTTTCCTCTGGCCTAGGCATAGGGCTAGGCACATTTGGAGGGATGGCTGATGTTGCACCAGAGGTGGAGGGCCTTGATGGTCCTACAGGAAGGGAGGGTGGCTCCAACATGTGGAGGTGGACGAGCTGCTCCAGGGCAGTTGCAATTCTCCCATTGGCCGCAGCAGTTTCCTCCAGGGCGTCTGCCACCCACAGCAGATTGGCATCCATCCTCAACAGAATCTCAGTGTTCTTATCCGTTTTCTCATTGAGATCTGTGAGGAGGGCCACTGCCTGCCAGGGAGTTTGCCCTGGAGTGGCCGCCACAGGGTCCCCAGGTAAATCTATTGGTTCCTCCCCTGCGGAGCCAGCAGATCTACTGCGGCCAAAGGTCACCTCTGGAGCAGACTCTTCCTCTTCTGTGCCTGTAAGAAAAAGAAAAATTTTACAGTTTTGAACATTGTAATCTTATGTTTTTAATCAAAATATAAATATTATACAACATTTACCTGTGGCAACATGTGGAGCCACAAAGTCAGGCATGTCTGTGTCCATGTTGGACACGCCAAACACCTCCTCTTCCTGCACACACCCCTGTGCCAGCTCCTCCAAATCAGTCAGCTCAAGTGACACAGGGGTTGGCCCACCACCTGTCCCACCTGCATGCCTAGCCCCATCTGCCAGTTTTTGTTTGAGCCGGTATTTGAAGTCACTCCATCTGTTTTTTTAAAAAGGTGAATTAATTTTACAATTTTCAGATAACTTACATTTGAAATTGGTTACTGCTTTTACGTACCGCCTTTTGACTTCTTTTGTCAACCGGAAAAAATCACCCACTCCATTGACAGCACTGGCTATGTCCTCCCAAAGTTTCCATCTCTGTGCTGCACCCATATTTCGGTGTGCCAGCGAGAGGTTGTCTATGCACATTTGAACCAAAACCTCCATCTCCTTTCTTGTGAATTGTGGCTGCCTCTTTTTTTTGGCCCTGGCCTGGATACTGGGCCCCGCAGCCTCCTCAATCTCAGCCTCAACACCTTTATAAATAAAATGTAAATATAAATTTTTTAGTTTTTGTATAGTTTCCAATCATGGGCTAAACATTTCTGTGTACTTACTTTGAGGGACTGGATTTTGGCTTTGCTGCTCCTTCATGGTCATATTTCCACAAATGATTTTATGAGACCAATTATGGCCTGTCGTGACGTCTTTATAGATACGTGTGCATTATGCGGCCGCATCATGCTTTGTGTGCGGCTATTTGGCGTCATTGATTTGTGCGGGAAAGTGAAGCCTATTTAAGGGTTATTGGTTTCAGCCTTTCAGTGTGCACTGAGGTTGTTTGGTCGTGTTTGGAGTTTGTTGGTCGGAGTTTGTTAGTCGGAGTTTGCTGGTCGGAGTTTGCACAAAACTATTGTCTGTTCTCTTGAAGGTAGGTTTTAATTTCATTTTTTTTTTTTAAATGGTGTTTATTTGAAAAGGTTGTAATACATTTTTAAACTTTGATTACATTTAGTGGTCGGATTGGCGAAGAGACTTTAATTTTTTTCCCCCTTTGGAATTTGTTGTGTTGTCTGGGTGTGGTAAGTAGATGTTCCTTATTTCCTTTTTTGTTGGTGTTTTTTAAAAGTAACAAATTTTCATCATGATCAGCCTGTGTAGATTGTTGTGCCTAAAAACATGTTGGTTTTGCAAATAATGTTTAATTTGTGTTGACTATTTTTCCAACAAGTGTTGGGCTTTTTTTTTGGCGTAATCAAGTTGCGAACTTTTTTGCGATCTCATGTCTTTCGGTCAAGCATACTATAATGTGATAATAGGAATTGTGGCGAAGTATTTTTGTGATCTCATGTCTTTAGGTCAAGCATACTATAAGGCGATAATAGGAATTGTGGTGAAGTATTTTTGCTTTATGTCTTTAGGTCAAGCGTACTTTATTTTTTTTAATGTACAACATAACTTAACCTCATCTGTGTAGTGCATGCAGTGTTGTTGTTGTGGGCTTAGCCTGCCTTGATAATACTTAAATATTCACTACCCTTTTGTTTGTTTTTTTAAACAAAAAAAAATGTAGGATTTCGTGAAGATGTCCCTGCCCAACCCTGTAAGATTCTGCCAGTTTTTAGCTAAGATAAGTATATTTATCATTTTTAAAATTATTAATCTAATCATTTTTGGGGTAACATTTCAGATTGATGTTGGTAATCTCATAGTGCGATGGTCCCAGACCACGACCAACCTGGACATCCTCCTAGGCATAGGCCTCGTAGGCGTGCAAGGTCCCAGATATTTTGAACATGTGTCACCCTTTTTGGAATGCCAGATGATGTGGTGTTAAGACGTTACCACCTACCACCAAAAATTATCCTAGACACTCTGTCATTAATAGAGAGTGATCTTGAAAGGCAAATTAACAATCCAACAGCAATACCACCACTAACACAGTTTCTGTCGGTGTTACATTTCTGTGCCTCAGGATCTTTCCAGAACACAGTGGGAATAGTGGCTGGCATTTCCCAGGCCTCCTTTTCCAGGATCCTGAGGTGTGTCATGGATGCCCTGTTCAAGCACCTCCATCATTTTATTCATATGCCATTGGATATGGGGTCCCTTGCTGTGGTTAAGCAAAATTTTTTCGAAATTGCTGGCTTCCCACACATTATAGGAGTTGTGGATGGCACTCACATACCACTTCAGCCTCCAGCAGTGCTGGAGGCTATTTTTCGGAACCGAATGTAATGGTGGTATGTGATGCCTCCCTCCAGATCCTGTCCCTGAATGCTAAGTTCCCCGAGAGTGCACATGATTCGTTTGTCATCCAGCAATCAGGGCTGTGGCAAAAATTAAACAACCTACAAGCTGGTGATGCATGGCTTCTGGGTAAGTTGGACACATAATTTTATGACCTTACATTTTTTTTTTGTATGTGTTTCAAATTGTGTTTTTTTTTCATGCAGGAGACAGTGGTTATCCTTGCATGCCCTGGCTGCTCACTCCTTATTTGGTCCCTACACCAGAGCCACAAAGTCAATATAATTCCGCACTTACTGCCACCAGGCAGGTGGTGGAGCGCTGTATTGGCCTTTTAAAAGGCCAATTTAGATGCCTCCACTGCTCTGGTGGCAAGCTAATGTATTTGCCGGCTATGGTTTCCAAAATTGTGGTCCTGTGTGGGATATTTCATAACATTGTCATAAGGAGTGGGGTCACAATGCAGCCAGAGGATGCCTTGCCGGAGGATGGTCCCCCTGAGGTTAGTTGTAGGAGAGTGTCTGGGGGGCCATATGCGATGATGTGGTTTTGCGTTATTTCAGGTAAGTTATTTTTTCATTTTATTTAAAATACATATATAAGAAGGAAATTTATGTGTTTCAAATTCCAATGTTTGACTTTTTTTTTTCACATATTTTATGTTTTTCAAACACAAAACAACTACCTGAAAAAATCCGACTATGACAATTATGATCCAAATTTGGACTTTATCCCTGGACAAATGTGACTTTGGCCTGATTTTGGACAACATGTTGGCCTGCTACATCTACAACCAGTTCTTGATTTTTTTTTTGGTGTGTGGATTAAACCTGTTTTATTCAGTTGTGTGCATTAAAAATATTATTTTAAAACCTTGTTTGTAATTATTCATTTTGCCCAAAAAATATCATGCCAAAAAATTAAATTGCCCATTAACTTTGAAGTTTGGGGCCTAGTGTAAACTGATGAAAGAAAATTTGAATTTTTTTTTGTTTGGTTTTCTTTTGGCCAATTTTTAAGCATGTTTACAAATTTTTAAAGACATATTTGTATTTAAGAAAACACATTTTTTGGGAAAAAAAATGCGACAACAATGCATTAACTACATATGGATATTAGGGAGTACCAGTATGGAGTGAATGACAAATACAACCATGATGTTTTATTGTATTAGTTAAAAATTAAAAGAAAAATGACCCAGATTGTATGTAAAGATATTGTTTTCAAAGAAACAAAATTTTGGGGAATAAACAAAAACCTTATAAAAATAAACAACATTGTTTGGAGTTTCAAATGATTTAGACCAAAAAAAACAATACCCATTCCACACATACAAACATATTGTTTGTCCTTGGCTTCTAATGTGTGAGGCAAGGAATGAGAGTTTATTTCTTTAAACAAATTTATTTGTTAAACAAACAAAAACCAAAAATCGTAAAAAAAATTATGGATGGTGCATCAAGGCAATGAGATGGTTCAAAGAAAACCAACATTTGGATCAAATGGGCACGCATCCAGTGCATTTCAGCCAATATGGTTTCTTCCCGCATCCGTGGCTCTGTTGAAAGAAAATTGTGTATATTAATAAACAATACAATATAATTTTTGGAAAAGGACAGTATGATTAACCAAGAAAACATTTTAACATACCAAGCAAATTGTGTTTTCCATTTCTCAGTATTGTCAAAAATCTGCACAATGCCCATTTTTAAAAAAAAAAACGTAATAGGAAAATATTAATTTTGTAAAATTTAAAAGGCACCTCATAAGAGTGGGTAGACCAATCTCTTTTGCATCAGAACTAAGCCTAACACAATTAGCTTATTTTTGGTAGACAAAAAATGACCAAGCCACACAAGTCGTGTATTGGGCTGTGTCATATGCAAAATGCAAAAATGTCACTTTATTTTTCAAAGTATTTTTAAAAAAAATTTGCTGAATTTTTAAACAATGTAATTTGGATGTACACAACAAAAATATATTTAAAAAAAAAAAAAATAAGGGTCATATTTTTGGCAAAAATAAGGTGACAAAACACAAAAAACAAAACATTGTGAGTGCCTCCATGTGACCAATTCTTTAAAAGTAAAAACTCAAAAAAACAAACAGTATGTATAATCCACCACCAAACAAAGTAATTGATTTTGAATGTTTTTACATTTGAATACTGGATTCAACATTGTATGCATATAGGGCACATTTACTATATTGACTTGTACAAAAGGCAAAAAAATTACCTGAGGATTCCAGGACAGGGGCAGAGTGGGCCGATTCTTCCTCAGAGGCGGACGTCGGCCAATGCAGGTGGGAAGAAGGAGGGCTAATTTGGGATGCTGACAAAGGGGAGGGAGTGGACAATAGGGATGGTTGATCAGGGGAGGGAGTGGTAATTTGGATGGGTAGGTCAGGAGAGGGAGTGGTAATTTGGGATTGGGGTGCAGGAGAGGGAGGGGAAATAGTGATGGCCAGGTCAGGGGAGGGTGGTGAAATTTGGGAGGAGTGGGCAGGGGATGCATTGGTGGAGTTGGGGATAGTGGTTGTGCAGGCTTTCTGCGGCGTCTCAGTATCCGCTCTTGCCCTAAATGATGCATATTTTAAATTAATACATAATTTTGAGTTTTGGAAACAAAAAACATAACATATTCACATACTTTTAATCCCCCCCAAAAAATATAAAAAAAACCCCATCAATGTCTCATTTATCAAAAAACAAGGCCATACTGCACACATGCACACGCATTAAGGCTTATTTACATTTGCACACGTATAAAGGCTAATTTACATTAGCAAAGTACATTATGCAACTACGATTGGCATAGACATGGAACCATTCACATATACACAACAACGGATTCGCAGCCGCAGAAATTCCAGCAGGCCAGGTGACCAGCGGCGCAGGTCCGACCATTGCCGCTCGAGTTGCCCGATGGTCCTGCGAAAACCCAAGGAACACAGTTGGCGATGCACCTCCGCGTACGCCCTACGTTTTATGAGGTTGTTGATGGGGGGCAGCCTTTTTGTCAAGCGCTGGTCCATCACCTTGGTCAGGACCAGCAACTCCCACCATGTGAATGCACTGGCTCTCATGATGGCAATGATTTTTTTTTACCCAAAACAGTTTTATTACAGGTACCAAAATAAACTGATTGGCTAATGTACTTTCATAAATAACATAGGGAAATTCTATTGGTTAATGTTTGAGTCATGTGATCAACCCAAAAAAAATATATTGGGAGTTATGATTGGCTGGATGCCTTTAGGTGCGTAAGCAAAGTTAAGACCAAACAAATAACCATATATTAATTAAAAACAAAATAAAAAAACCAAACCATTAATACCAAAGAAACATTCTTAGGACTTAAACTATAAAACAGCTTTGTCCATAAATCCGTACGGATTCAGCGGAGAAACTGGCAAACAAAACAAACAATAAAGTTTATTGACATTCAAAAAAAAGCTTGATTGAAAACATTTGACCAACAATTAAGTAAATTAATGTAATGATTGGCAACAATCGATTTACGTATAAAGAGATTTGCCCCCCAGCACACTGCAGCAAAAACAATACTTAAATCCTACATGATAATAGCGATTCAGAGGTATTAGTTACATACATTTGCAAATATATGAATTACCGCCAGGCCAATCGTCAAGGCTCCTCTATACTGTCGTCCCTAACATTAAGGGGTTCACATCCGAGAAGCAAGGCACCCCAAAAAAATTCCAGCCAAGTGCCATCCCCAGGGCATCACACGAAAAAGGGAAAAAGGTGATAGTGAAGTTTAAATAAAAGATGTGTAAGTATAAATCAATAAGTGTTAATGAAATGAGAAAGAATTAAAATGACATAAATAATATACAAACAAATAGAAAAGTGATAAAAGTATTCTATGTGAATTAAGTGGTGATGCCATGAGAAAGGCCCAGTCAGAACCCCCCCGGGGGCCCCACTCCCAAATGCTCACCCCAAAATAATTATTGCTACATAGCACCCACTCTGGGTCATATAATTACAATTGGTGTACTGCATGATAACAGTACATATATAAGCTGAGAGCTAACTTACCTTGGAGGTACCCCCAAAAACCTCCACATGGCACTACAAGGATCAGCACATCCTCCTAATGCTTCTCCCTTAATGCCTCTCCAAACTGCAAAAAAATATGGTAGCTGCTCAAATCAGCTTAATTGCATAACACAGGTGCTTGTAAAGGGCAGGGTTTACACTGAACACAGACTAAAAGAGATTTGCCCCCCAGCACACTGCAGCAAAAACAATACTTAAATCCTACATGATAATAGCGATTCAGAGGTATTAGTTACAAACATTTGCAAATATATGAATAAGCGCCAGGCCAATCGTCAAGGCTCCTCTATACTGGCATCCCTAACATTAAGGGGTTCACGTCCAAGAAGCAAGGCACCCCAAAAAAATTCCAGCCAAGGGCCATCCCCAGGGCATCACACGAAAAAGGGAAAAAGGTGATAGCAAAGTGTAAAGACAAGATGTGTAAGTATAAATCAATAAGTGTTAATGAAATGAGAAAGAATTAAAATGACATAAATAATATACAAACAAATAGAAAAGTGATAAAAGTATTCTATGTTAATTAAGTGGTGATTCCATGAGAAAGGCCCAGTCAGAACCCCCCCGGGGGCCCCACTCCCAAACGCTCACCCCAAAATAATTATTGCTACATAATGGTAGCACCCACTCTCAGTCATATAACTACAATTGGTGTACTGCATGATAACAGTACATATATAAACCTCCACATGGCACTACAAGGATCAGCACATCCTCCTAATGCTGACTCCCTTCATGCCTCTCCAAACTGCAAAAAAAAAATTTCTGTGTTCAGTGTAAACCCCGCCCTTTACAAGCACCTGTGTTATGCAATTAAGCTGATTTGAGCAGCTACCATATTTTTTTGTAATCGATTTACGTATGTTTGCCGAAAGAGGAACAAGGCAATCGAAAAATGACAGGGCTACTTCCAGAAATTACTTGTGCGAGCGCAACCATCATCGAAAGACAGGTAGAGCGCTCTCTATTTCGGACGCTCACTAGCTAGAGGAGGGGTTGGGTGAATATGGGGCGGAAGCCTAACTACGAGCGACCACACGTGCGAGCGCATTGCTTACTATATTCCCACTCGTCCATACTGCGGGCGAACAAAGATTTGCGTCCAGGTCTGAATCAGGCCCTGAGTCCCTTTGTCTACTAGAAAGACAAAAAGGCAATTTGGAAACCCTTGTACAGACTGGATTTGCATTACCTAAGCTGCCCACCCTCCAGTGTATACTCAGAAAGAGTTTTCAGCACAGCGATTGGCGTAGGAGGCTACTTCCTCAAAATGTGGAAAAGATGATGTTCATCATAATGAACTGGAAATTGAAGGAGAAAGACCTTTACTGCCAGTTATGTTAAAAAAAATACAGAGGTACCTGTAATGGTGGATTCCAGCATGGATGAATTAATATTGAGTGACGATGATGTACATACTGATAAGGGTGAGGAATCAGATGAGGAGAATGACCTCTTCCAGTTCCAACTGTAGAGAGGATTAACAACATTACTGTTAGCTGCCTTATGACCATTGGTAGCTTGTTTTTGTGGGGACCCAAACAAACCTATCACTTCAGCCACAAGTAGCAGTCCCTGTCGCTGAAGTTATTGGTGTGTTAAACTGTTTAGTATATACAACATCTTTGCATTATGCGCTGTTTGGGGCATTGCTGACTGTCATATTTATAGTTTATTAAACTGCCATCCTGTCTGCCAATTTGTCCTATATTTTATTAAACTGCTGTGCATTTCTGCCGCTGCTCTGTCGCTTACTTTTTTTTTTAGTTTCATATTGTATTCACTGCAACTAAAATCACAAATAAGTATACTTGCAAAATACTCTCATGCCTTTTTGAACCTTGATTTGTAGATACCAGTCTGGTTGCCTTTTTTTCTTAAACTTTCATTCCAATGTGTAACAACAGATGGGCTTAGCTTTCCTTGATCATAACAGCCATGTTTGGTCAGATGCAACTCAAGCACCAAATGGAGAGGATATTTTGTGATTGTATCTGGAGATGTTCTCCCCCCTCCCCTCCCAGCCTTCCCATACATAATCCCAGAAGCATGATGATGAGAGATGTTTAGTACCAGATTTTCATAACCCCTCTGCCCCCTTCCTGTTCAGAGCTTACATTTTTGTCTACTGCCACATTAATAGTTCTTCCACCCATCCAAGAATCGAAATGTGCAGGTGCGACACTGGAATTTATCCTGTCGGTGGGAGGGCCCAAGGACAATTTAAAAATAAATCAGAACCACCAAAGAGCTGAACTGGGGCAAGGACTGATGTGAATGATTAAAATATTTTTTTGTAAGTGCCTCCCCTCCTCCCTCATAAATTTGTTTGGAATCCAAAACTTAAATTAAATTTACATGAATCAACCCTTCCTTTCCCTACCTTCAACTACATACATACTCCATCTCTCCCAGGCCTCTTGATTAATAAAAAGTTGTTTCCTAATGTGCCATGTTGGAAATTGAACTGCCACAGTTGCTGAAATCTTTGACGTGTGGTTGCTGAATGCCAAAAATGTCCAGAAATGTTTATGGCCACAGTCAGCATCTCCTGCATGCCCCTTTAACTTTAAAAAATATTCTGAACCACCAAGTTGATTTTGTGGGCAAAACATGGGACATGTTGTTCACCCATGCTCTCCCCTCCTTCCTCATAAATTTGCTTTGGAATCCAAAACTTTCATTAAATTTACTAAGAATCAACCCTTCCTTTCCATGCGTTCAACTACTGTACATAAACACTCCAACTTCTTCAGGCCTCTTGTTTAATAAAAATATTTGTGTCCTGATGTGCCATGTTGGAAGTTGAACTGCCACGTGTTTGTGCCCCCCACTGCTGTTGCTTAGCTTAGTCAGCCAGCTAGTCAGATGGAATTAGCCAAGACTACCCAGAAAGTGTTGCAGCAGGGTGTCCACACATACTCAGAAGTGGGCGGTTACATGTGCTGGTGGTAGGAGCCTGTGTGAAACGAGCAGTTCCAGGTGCTGGTGTAGAAGTCTGGTGGTGACAGTGAGTTACATGCCCAGTACGAAATTGGATGAGTCAGCAACCGGCGGTTACTGATGGTGAGAGGTAATCCCTAGGACGGATTAAGTAAATCCACTCAGGTTATTAAGGGCCACCAATTTTTCTATCATTGAAAAACATCTGTGATTGCCTGGTGATGGTCATCTAGTCACAGGCCTGTTACTAAAATCATGCGGAAATTAGCATTTCCGCATGTGTAACAGGCCCATAAAGGATGAAGCATATGATCTGTACTGCTTGACACAGAAATATGTGAAAAGCACTACGCTATTATCAACAAGTAGTGTAGGGTGCTTAAAATGCAGGAGACAAGCTATGAATGTAGAGCAATTAAACCATAACCTGCAAGTGATAGCTGGATTATAGTAAATTGAACAGTTGCTGAGCGCACTGATCCGCAATCTGCCTCAGGGGCAAACAAAGGATTTGTAGAGCGGGATTTCCATCTGTGCTCCACAGGAACTCATAACATTTAACACACATGCTTCAACACACACACACATATATATATATATATATATATATATACATATATTTATATATATATATATATATAATCTCTTTGGGAAGCTCTCGAAGGCAAGTATTGGCCAATCTGGAGTAAAACAGTGTGTGGGGGTTTTTGCACATCAAGGTACAATCAGGGGTGGACAGACCGTATTACATCAGGTAAGCTTCTCCTTCCTCTCCCCACTCCCTACCCCACCCTCTCCCCTCACTCCACAGTGACCAGAAGGCAGGGCGGTTGGGTGGAGATTTATGTGCTGCTCACTGCACGGAGCATGGCGTCCTGCACGCCTACCTACCGTGTGTAATGGTCGGCCCAGCGCTGGGTACAATGTACTGTAGTACAGCGTATTGTTAATATCTTAAAGACAAAACGTGTTCAGGTATGCCACATTGCTTGCATCATTGAGTTTACCCACATATAATGGTCAGAAGGCCATCATATTATGTTATGTTCAAGGCCATCAGATTTTGTAACAGAACAAAAATCACAATTGCACTGTCAGATGATAAAACAACTACTCTCCAATAATAATGCAATCATTTACAAAAGCTTACTATAGCCTATGAGTTATTGTATTACGCATTGTAGTAAGACAAGTTGCAGAATGTGTCCGGCAAATAAATGGTTGTATCTGCTGTCAGTTTGTAAAAGTGAAATAAATTCTGCATAACACAAATTAGTTTTGTCATTAATATGTTAATTAATAAAGAAGATTCCTGGGTTAATTAGGTCAATGTGATTAAATGATTTGAGCAAAGAGAAGCGAATGACTGCCTGCTGCAAGTATTCCATAGAGAGGAGCGAGCTAGTGGTCCAGGAGGCGATCTTCTCCTCCGCTCACCTGCTGTTTTATGAACTGATTCCGCTGGCTGTTGTCAGAGTGAGCTTGTATTCTGCACTGATTTATGTCGCTGGACAAACATCTATAAACTGAGCCTGCCAAATTAGGGAAAGGGAGGAGGAGGAGTGGGGGTGTCATTTTATGTGTATTTGTTAATTGTAACAACACGTACAATGGTTGTATTAACACAGTTTAAATACGATAGGCCCAGAGTTCATCCCTCTAAGGAGAGAACATTACAAAGGCTTCCTATTCATAGCTGTAACAAAGGTCATCCACAGACTCTTTTCTATCTTGCTGGCAATGTGCTTCCCTGAGGACCAGAAATATTGAGTGTTATTGTCCCTATAGGATGTGAGAGAATAATACCTGAACCATACCCACAGCTCTTAAGTGGAGCATAGCAAAACTGAGCTAAAAATGGAAAAAAATTATATTTCAAAGTGGGAAATCAGTTTTGCTGAGGTGCGAAGTTCTAGCGATCCAAGTATTCCACTCTTACATCACCATTCCTCGGAATGCCAACCCGCACTGTGTTTATAAATTGGCATTTCACTGCATTCAGGGATGGACTGGGGCTGCCTATGAACCCCTGCAGTCTCCCTGTGCATTCGCCCGCAAAAGGGACGTGGGCGGAGGTGCTCTGCCAAGGTTTAACACCGGACTGGCCCATCGGCCCTTCTGGCATTTACCAGAAGTCCAGAGGGGCAGTCCGGCCCTGACTGCGTTCATAATCTATACTTATAATAAAGTTGTAATGGTTGTGTCTGTACATAGATATTTTTTTGGGAGAAATGTACTCCTTTGGACTGTGTATGAACAATGGAGACAAATGTTTTTTTTTCTGAATTTTTGTCTGTTCAATCCAGCATCACGCAATAACTACGGGATGAATTCGGATTGCATTTTCAATATTGTATAGCTCAGTCACCTAGAAAGAAACTGAGGTATGTATCTTCTCAATGTGACATCAGGGACAGGAGCAATAAAGGAAAAACCAGGCACTCAAAAATGACTAGATCTACATAAATATATTTTTTGGGGACAAATATACATTCAGGAACTGTTTATGAACTATGGAGACAAAAATAATTTCTATCGGAATTTGCATTCCAAAATGACTACATATATAAGGTGTGTGTGTGTGTATATATATATATATATATATATACAATATGTTGTCGAAACTAGATTATTGGCTGAGACAAGATCATTTTAAAATTGAATCGCAGTGACACCATCTTGCGACTGGCCGCAAGACACCATTTTGCGAATGGCCGCCTAAGCGCCATTTTAGATAAACTCACACTTTAGTACATGTGGCGATAATACTATTAGCATCATGTAATTGCATCCGTGACCATCGCCATAAGTTACGGCGGTTCACCAAAAGCCCATTTCATGACTTTATGTAGTTTGGGTGTTCTGGATAAAGTGCATATTATTATAATTCCCCTAAAGAATATATTGCATTTAGCTAGAACAGAGCAAATGGCCACGTGATAACTAGCCTGTGTAGATAAGCTTCCTGGATAACGTCTGCTCTCACTCCAGGTGGCCTGGCTAGAATACACACCTTACATTAGCAGGCTTCCTGCAATGAAATAACTTCAAAGCCAAGAGTGTTATCTTAGGTTTGGGTATTGTAGCTGGGCTAATTTGCATTCACACAAGAGTCTGGGAGAATAAAGGGCTTTTCTTTTGAGCCTGGGAAAGGTGGGGGCTGCTGAGAGAGGGGGCAGGTGGAACTATAAGGCTCAGCATTCAACACTGCTAGGTGTTCACCTAGTAAGTGAGATGTAAGTGCACCATTCCTCATACACACATTAATACGCACAATTGTGCTGTTAACTAGTCGCATATTAGCGAATGCATAAGACCTTGTATGAAAACACTGTTTTATTAGCTTCATGCGCACGCATCTGCCCCAAGTTAACTAGCGTCTTTACATCACACCCCACATACTTACACATTACATATTCACATAAAAGGTTTAATAAGCTTTAAAGGCATAAGATTTAAGTTTGTTCAGTTAGTATAAATGCTGTGAAATAAAGATATTTGATAACTAAGGTTTTATTCATGCTAAGTAAGCCGTGTTTGGTTTTGTACTGATGCGTACTCTTTCAACAGAATTCCAGTGTCATCGGTGTGGAGATCGCATCATGCATTCTCAACTTATGGACCGCAGAGACTTCGAGCAACAAAATGTATATTATATGAACAACTGATATTGCAGGGGGCGGGAGGGCAGAGACTCCC
Source organism: Taudactylus pleione (assembly GCA_031769625.1). NCBI lineage: Eukaryota > Metazoa > Chordata > Amphibia > Anura > Myobatrachidae > Taudactylus > Taudactylus pleione. Next base: position 8,702,011 of record JAUIMM010000121.1, read on the forward strand.
AGTTGTTAGAGGCTGGGTTGAGTCTATTTGAATCAGCCTGTTAAATGCTTTGTAATAGATGTAACCCCCTTGGGAACCAATGACATCAGCAAAAAATTTCTCTATTGTTTTGTCTATTCCTGGGGGGTATAAATATGTGTGCTCCAACACTGGAGTTTTAGTCTTCTTGCTGAATACTGACTGAGGGGTTTCTTGCTGATGCCTAACATCTGGACCAGAATGCGCTGCGTATGTATACTGTACTTGGGTCTGTATAATTCCTTTGCACCGAATTGTGTCTGGATCAATAGCGTGTAACTGACTGTACTTTTACCTGAATAATACTTATGCTTTGGAACCACAGATTCCAGGTCTTAAGTCTTTATTTACTGTATGACTGCGTACGCAAATTAGCGTCATCCTTAGAGGTTTATAGGTAGGACATTAGAAGGTATAGGCAGGGGTATATAGAGGTTCTGATCCAGTATCGTCAATGTACATATATTGCATACCCCAAACACAGTTATATATGTATGCATATGAAAATACATAGATATATATATATATATATATCTCAAGATCTATTTAGCAGGAAAATCCAACTATATATTAAGCACTAATCAGGCAGCTTATCCTGACTCATGAAGTTGCAGTAAAGATGTCAAACCAGTAGATATCGCACAAAGACAAATACTACATATCATAGAATCCCTGCTCATGTTACTTCCATCTTTCAGTGTTACTGTAGGTTAGTGGCTTGCTCATGATTTACTAGCCCCAAGCATCTTTTTGTGTTAATCCCTGAAGGAAAAACTGAAAATATTGTTGACAAAGACATTTTGTGATCAATGTCTACAATATAAAATATACATGACAATATTAGATGCCACTACTGTCTTTGTAAAATTAGTTCCGTTGAGCAATAACAGACATCCAAGCGAGCGAAGCTGCGGGCAAACGCTAGGCTATGAATAAAGCTGGGATGAACACGGTCATTTCATTCTGCTGTGTAGTTTGCTTGCAGCCAAACATGAAATGAGGACAATATTTTGCAAAACAGCAAACCTAAGATACTGTAAAAAGTACTTATCTGTATAATATTGAAGCTGGGTTTGTTACTATAGGTGAAAACATGTTTACAGATTACATATTGTAAAACTGCTGTGAGTCATTTTGAGGCTGATTTAGATTTGCAAACCAGTTGACCACAGATGCGGCTGCATTGCATGCCTGGAAATAAATATGGCTCTGTCTAACTGTATTTAGAGTAGGGGTGAGCGGGTTCGGATTTCTGAAATCCGAATCCCCCCCCCGAGCCCCCCCGATACGAGGCCGATCCGAGTCAGGCTCGACTTTTCCCGCCTGACTTGGATCTGAAATCGAGGCAAAACATCATCATCCCGCCTTCAGGGTCTCACAGGTTTTGGATTCTATATAAGGTACCCGCGTCGGCGCCATTTTCTCACTCAGCTGTGGACAGTGAAGAGGGAGGGTGGGAGTTAGGACTGGCTGGGGTGTGTAGTGTAGTGCAGTGTAGTGTTGTGCTATGCTGTGCTGCGCTGTGCTGCTGTTGTCCATAGGGGCTGTGTCCACTCCTCCAAAGTCCATAGGGGCTGGCTGTGTTGTGCAGTGCTGCTGTTTTCCATAGGGGCTGTGTCCACTCCTCCAAAGTCCATAGGGGCTGGCTGTGTTGTGCTGCTGTTGTCCATAGGGGCTGTGTCCACTCCTCGAAAGTCCATAGGGGCTGGCTGGACTGTGTTGTGCAGTCAGTTGTCCATAGGGGCTGTGTCCACTCCAAAGTCCTGTGCAGTGTCCCAGTCCTAAAGGGGTGCTGTATTGTTGTCCAGGGGGTGCTCTGTCCATCAGGGGTGCTCCCCCCAAGTGCAAAAAAAATAAATATTTTTTCTGTTTGTGAAATTTGTGCGCAGTAGCCGCACGTGCATCAACAAAGTAGCGCCAAGCGTGCGCCTGTGTCATAAGTAAAGGGCCGGCTGGCTTGACCATTAAAGGGTTCTGTAACCCCCAAAGTGCACTCCAAACAAAATAAAAAAATATTTTCTGTTTGTGAATTGTGTGCACTGTGGCTGCACGTGCATCAACAAAGGAGCAGCGCCAAGCGTGCGCCTGTGTCCCATAAGTAAACGGCCAGCTGGCTTGTCCGTTAAAGGGTGCTGTAACCCCCAAAGTGCACTCCAAACAAAATAAAAAAATATTTTCTGTGTTTGTGAATTGTGTGCACTGTGGCTGCACGTGCATCAACAAAGGAGCAGCGCCAAGCGTGCACCTGTGTCCCATAAGTAAAGGGCCAGCTGGCTTGTCCATTAAAGGGTGCTGTAACCCCCAAAGTGCACTCCAAACAAAACAAAAAAATATTTTCTGTGTTTGTGAATTGTGTGTACTGTGGCTGCACATGCATCAACAAAGGAGCAGCGCCAAGCGTGCACCTGTGTCCCATAAGTAAAGGGCCGGCTGGCTTGTCCGTTAAAGGGTGCTGTAACCCCCAAAGTGCGCTCCACAAAAAATAAAAAATTTTTTTTTTTCTGTCTTTGTGAATTGTGTGGGCTGTAGCTGCACCTGCATCCTCAAAGCAGCAGCGACAAGCGTGCATCTGTCTGTTAAAGGGTGGTGTAACCCCCAAAGTGCACTCCAACAAAAATAAAACATTTTCTTCTGTGTTTGTGAATTGTCTGCACTGTACATGCATCCTCAAAGTAGCAGCGCCAAGCATGCATCTGTTTGTTAAAGGGTGGTGTAACCCTCAAAGTGCGCTCCACAAAGAATAAATAATTGTTTCTTTTTTTTCTGTCTTTGTGAATTGTGTGGGCTATAGCCGCACGTGCATCCTCAAAGCAGCAGCGACAAGCATGCATCTGTCTGTTAAAGGGTGGTGTAACCCCCAAAGTGGGCTCCAACCAAAATAAAATAATCTTTTTTTCTGGGTTTGTGTGTGAAATGTATGCGCAGTAGCCGCACCTGCATCCTCAAAGCAGCAGCGCCAAGCGTGCGTCTGTCTGTTAAAGGGTGGTGTAACCCCCAAAGTGGGCTCCAACCAAAATAAAAGAATCTTCTTTTTTTCTGTGTTTGTGTGTGAAATGTATGCGCAGTAGCCGCACCTGCATCCTCAAAGTGGCAGCGCCAAGTGTGCGTCTGTCTGTTAAAGGGTGGTGTAACCCCTAAAGTGCACTCCAACAAAAATAAAACATTTTCTTCTGTATTTGTGAATTGTCTGCACTGTACGTGCATCCTCAAAGCAGCAGCGACAAGTGTACGTCTGTCTGTTAAAGGGTGGTGTTACCCTCAAAGTGCGTCTACAAAGAATAAAAAATTCTTCTTTTTCTTTCTGTCTTTGTGAATTGTGTGGGCTATAGCTGCACCTGCATCCTGAAAGCAGCAGCGACAAGCGTGCGTCTGTCTGTTAAAGGGTGGTCTAACCCCCAAAGTGGGCTCCAACCAAAATAAAATAATCTTCTTTTTTTCTGTGTTTGTGTGTGAAATGTATGCGCAGTAGCCGCACCTGCATCCTCAAAGCGGCAGCGCCAAGCATGCGTCTGTCTGTTAAAGGGTGGTGTAACCCCTAAAGTGCACTCCAACAAAAATAAAACATTTTCTTCTGTATTTGTGAATTGTCTGCACTGTACGTGCATCCTCAAAGCAGCAGCGACAAGTGTACGTCTGTCTGTTAAAGGGTGGTGTCCTCAAAGTGCGCTCCACAAAGAATAAAAAATTCTTCTTTTTCTTTCTGTCTTTGTGAATTGTGTGGGCTATAGCTGCACCTGCATCCTGAAAGCAGCAGCGACAAGCGTGCGTCTGTCTGTTAAAGGGTGGTCTAACCCCCAAAGTGGGGTCCAACCAAAATAAAATAATCTTTTTTTCTGGGTTTGTGTGTGAAATGTATGCGCAGTAGCCGCACCTGCATCCTCATAGCAACAGCGCCAAGCGTGCGTCTGTCTGTTAAAGGGTGGTGTAACCCCCAAAGTGGGCTCCAACCAAAATAAAACATTTTCTTCTGTATTTGTGAATTGTCTGGACTGTACATTCATCCTAAAAAGCAGCAGCACCAAGCGTGCGTCTGTCTGTTAAAGGGTGGTGTAACCCCCAAAGTGCACTCCAACAAAAATAAACATTTTCTTCTGTGTTTGTGAATTGTCTGCACTGTACGTGCATCCTCAAAGCAGCAGCAACAAGCGTTCGTCTGTCTGTTAAAGGGCGGTGTAACCCTCAAAGTGCGCTCCACAAAGAATAAAAAATTCTTCTTTTTTTTTCTGTCGTTGTGAATTGTGTGGGCTATAGCCGCACCTGCATCCTCAAAGCAGCAGCGACAAGCGTGCATCTGTCTGTTAAAGGGTGGTGTAACCCCCAAAGTGGGCTCCAACAAAAATAAAACATTTTCTTCTGTGTTTGTGAATTGTCTGCACTGTACGTGCATCCTCAAAGTAGCAGCAACAAGCGTGCGTCTGTCTGTTAAAGGGTGGTGCAACCCTCAAAGTGCGCTCCACAAAAAATAAAAAATTCTCCTTTTTTTTCTGTCTTTGTGAATTGTGTGCACTGTAGCTGCACGTGCATCAACAAAGGACCAGCGCCAAGCGTGCGCCTGTGTCCCATAGGTAAAGAGCCGGCTGGCTCATTTCTTAAAGGGTGGTGTAACCCACAAAGTGCAAATTGAAGATGTCACTGTTGAAGTACAACAGGATGAGGATACTGGTGTAGCTGGCGCTGAGGAGGAAGTTGGCGAGGAGGATTCTGATGGTGATGTGGTTTGTTTAAATCAGGCTCTGGGGGAGACAGTTATTGTCCGTCGGATGAAAAAGCCCATCACGGTCATGCCTGGGCAGAAGACCAAACATTACACATCTTTGGTCTGGCAATATTTCTATCCAAATCCGGACAACAACTGTCTTGCCATATGTACCATATGTAAAGGTGAAATAAGTAGGGCTAGGGACGTTAACCACCTAGGAACATCCTCCCTTATACGGCACCTGCAGCGCGTTCATAAAAAGTTACTGTCAAGTTCAGAAACTTTGGCTAAGACCGTAAGCAGTCCAGGGACACCTAAATCCCGTTGTCCTGTTGTATCCAAGCGCCTGCAAACCACACCGTCAACTCCCTCCTCGTCAATTTCCTCCTTTGTCAGGATTGGAAGTAGTCCTGCAGGCCATGTCACTGGCATGACTGACTCTCCTATCTGGGATTCCTCCGGAGGATCCTGCATTGCTACGCCTACTGCTGCCACTGCTGATGTTGCTGCTGCTGGGAGTCGTTCATCATCCCAGAGAGGAAGTAGGAACACCACTACTTTTACTAAACAATTGACCCTCCAACAGTCCTTAGCGAGGAGGATGAAGTACGACAGCAGTCATCCTGAAGCAAAACGTATAACTGAGGCCTTGACTGCTATGATGGTTTTAGACATGCATCCGGTATCCGCCATTAGTGCAGTGGGATTTAGACAATTGATGGAGGTATTGTGTCCCCGGTTCCAAATCCCGTCTAGATTCCACTTCACTAGGCCGGCGATACCGAGACTGTACAGAAACGTCAGAAAAAGAGTCCTCAGTGTCCTGAAAAATGCGGTTGTACCCAATGTCCACTTAACCACGGACATGTGGACAAGTGGAACAGGGCAAACTAAGGACTATATGACTGTGACAGCCCACTGGGTAGATGTATCACCTTACGCAGCAACAACAGCAGCGTCACCAGTAACAGCATCTCAGAAATGCCAGCTCGTTCCAAGGCAGGCTACGCTGTGTATCACCGGTTTCAGTAAGAGGCACACTGACAACAACCTCTTAGAGAAACTGAGGGAAATCATCGCCCAGTGGCTTACCCCACTAAGACTCTCCTGGGGATTTGTGATATCTGACAACGCCACCAATATTGTGCAGGCATTACATCTGGGCAAATTCCAGCACGTCCCATGTTTTGCTCACACAATAAACTTGGTGGTGCAGAATTTTCTGAAAAGCGACAGGGGCGTGCAGGAGACGCTTTGGGCGGCCCGAAAAATTTCTGGCCACTTTCGCCATTCAGCGACTGCGTGCCGAAGACTGGAGTGCCAGCAAACACTCTTGAACCTGCCCCGCCATCACCTGAAGCAAGAGGTTGTGACGCGGCGGAACTCAACCCTCTATATGCTTCAGAGGACGGAGGAGCAGCAGAAGGCCATTCAAGCCTATACATCCACCTATGACATAGGCAAAGGAGGGGGTATGCACCTGACTCAAGCGCAGTGGAGAATGATTTCCGTGTTGTGCAAGGTTCTCCAGCCCTTCGAACTTGCCACATGTGAAGTCAGTTCAGACACAGCCAGCTTGAGTCAGGTCATTCCCCTCATCAGGCTTTTGCAGAAGCAGCTGGAGAAAGTGAAGGAGGAGCTAAGATGGAGCGATTCCGCTCGGCATGTGGGACTTGTGGATGAAGCCCTTCATTCGCTTTGCCAGGATTCCAGGGTGGTCAATCTGTTGAAATCAGACCACTACATTTTGGCCACCGTGCTCGATCCTAGGTTTAAAGCCTATGTGGTGTCTCTCTTTCCGGCCGACACAAGCCTGCAGAGGTGCAAAGACCTGCTGGTGAAAACACTGTCAGCTGAAGCGGAACGTGACACGTCAACAGCTCCTTCTTCATTTTCTCCCGCAACTGGGGCTGCTAGGAAAAAACTTAGGTATCCTAAGCAACCCGCTGGCGGTGATGCAGGGCAGGCAGGACCAAGTTTGGACATCTGGTCCAGACTGAAGGACCTGGCGACAATTTCTGACATGTCTACTGTCACTGCATAAGATAGAATGGTGGAGGATTACATCGGTGACAGCATCCAAGTAGGCATGTCAGACAGTCTGTACCTGTACTGGCAGGAAAAAGAGGCAATTTGGAGGCCCCTGTACAAACTGGCTCTATTTTACCTGAGTTGCCCCCCCTCCAGTGTGTACTCCGAAAGAGTGTTTAGTGCAGCCGGGAACCTTGTCAGTGAAAGGCGTAGGAGGTTGCTTCCACAAAATGTGGAAATGTTGTTCATAAAAATGAATTATCAACTCTTCCAGGGAGACCAGCCTCCAGAACATACAGAGGGACCTGTGGTGGTGGATTTCAGTGGGGACGAATTAATACTCTGTGAGGATGAGGATGTACACAACACTGAAGAGGGTGAGGAATCGGTGGATGAGGAGGATGAGGACGACATCTTGCCTCCGTAGAGCCAGTTTGTGCAGGGACAGATTAATTGGCAGCTTGTTTTGTGGGGGCCCAAACGAACCAATCATTTCAGCCACAGTCGTGTGGCAGACCCTAGCGCTGAAATGATTGGTTTGCTAAAGTGTGCATGTCCTGTTTATACAACATAAGGGTGGGTGGGAGGGCCCAAGGACAATTCCATCTTGTACCTCTTTTTTTTCTTTGCATTATGTATGTTTGGGGCCTAGTTTTTCAAACTGCCATCCTGTCTGGCACTGCAGTGTCACTCATAGATGGGCCACGTGTTTGTGCCACCCACTCGTGTCGCTTAGCATAGTCATCCAGCTACCTCGGTGCAACCTTTTGTACATAAAAACACTATTGTGAGGTGTGAGGTGTTCAGAGTAGACTGGAAATGAGTGGAAATTAAGGTTATTGAGGTTAATAATAGCATAGGAGCAGAAAAACCCACAAATCCTGTGATTTTAGCTATTTTTATGCTTTTTTAAAAAAAAATACAGATCGAAACACAAAACCCAGAACCCAAAACACGGAAGGGTGGTTTTGGCAAAACCAATCCAGATCCAAAACACGAAGAAAGATCCAGATCCAAAATCAAAACACAAAAATGTGTGCACACCCCTAATTTAGAGTCGTCTTCATCGCCCCTATCCATCCCCTTGTGAAAGTATCTGTCATCGTTATCAGCATACATTCTCACCAGTATTATCCTTGGTGCTGGAGAGCTGTCTGAAGTCAGACAGATCACTGAGTACTCTAACCTCTGAATAGCCCGCAATGCCGCCTGCTAACCCTCCGAATACTTATCCTACATATGAATACCCACTACTTTATACCCAGTAACACACACTCAGCCATAAGGGAGATACAGCTGCGATACATACAACTGAATCACCCAAAGTTGCGTATGCTCGGCTACAGAGCTTACATAGGGTCGTATTCAATTGCAAGCGAAAAGTCGTGATCGGTGAAAAGTTTTAGCCGATGACGTCACTTCACCAGTTGGAGACTTTCCACCCAATTCAATTGCAATGACTTCTCGCCTAAGCGGAAAGTCAATGCATTCAGATAGGCGAAAAAGATTTGTCTCTGAATGGAGGTAGAATAAAGTGCAGTTTTGAGGTTTTGGGGTGCAAAGTTGTGGGAACCCCCGTGCAGTGTTAGGACAGTCCCCCAAAGGTAAACTGCGTCAAAAAAAGTTTAAAAAAACTTAAGAACTCCACTAAAATATACTTTCGTTTTGGGGGCGAAAAAGTGCAATGTTGGGGGCAAACTTAAAAACTACCAAAGTAGACTCCAGGGGGGTCCCCAAGTATGCCCCAGGTGTTCTTTACTTTGCAGGTGCTTGCGGCAGGTGGATTTTCCATGTTTTTTAAAACTACACTTTAGCAACTTTTAAATATGCTAGCCCCCATTTTCAGGTCCCCCAAATTTGCTGGGACTAGTTATTTTGAGGAAAAAATATTGCTAAATGCTATTCTTCACCCCTTATGCAAATACGTTAATTAGCAGCTATTGAGACCATTTAAGTATTCCAAATACCTTAAGCAGGGCTATTCGGGGGTATCCATACTGATCCCCCATGTCAGTGCATCTTTTGGGGGCGTGTCAGGCTGATTTCCCCAAATCTGACAGCACTTTTCACCTGTTTGCTCTTGACTTTTCGCCGACAATTGAATATGCCCCTTTGAATTGCGAGCGAAAAGTCCCTGACTTTTCGTCTGGTGCACTGTCCGCCTACATCGCTGGTTTTGGGTCCGGAAAAGTATTGCGCGTGCGGCCGCTTTTCTCCCTATTCAATTCCACGGGATGCGAAAACGGGACCCGGCGGAAATCAAACAGGTGAAAAGTCATTGCAATTGAAGTGGGCGGAAAGTCTCCACCTGCCAAAATGACGTCATTGGCGAAAACTTTTCGCCGATCACAGGTTTTTATCTGCAATTGAATACGGCCCTATGTGTGAAAATTGCAAGATGTAAACCATACATCTCCAATGGTGGGAGGAATACACATACGTAGTATAAGCACTGCGCATGTGCAGGCCTCCATCTGCGAGTTCGCTCACAGTGTATCCAAGTTGTAGCCGATGGTCGCGAAGGTGATCCAATGCCGTGTCTTCGGACACAGCACTCGGACCGCGATGCTGTCATGAGACGACTTTTCTCCTCAGATACCTCCTGCTGCATTAGCATATTGTTACATAGGATGCTTGGATTTGCCGGTGAGCATCTGCGACATTTGCATATTTTCGCACAGCAGCTGCATACGGAATCACTGCTGCAGGTGGCAATAGTGTGCAACTGTGAATCAGGCCCATAGTACATATCTCTAAGTATTCCCAAGATGGTAGGCTCTTGGTACATATCTTTAAGCATTCCCATTTTTTATGAATAAGATGGTAGGCTCTTGTGACCAGAATGTTCACCGTGTTTGTCATTAGTTGTTACTTGTTACCAATGTCTGTCTGATTTAATGCCACACTTTATAGTCTTTTAGAATTAAATAATGAATATAAGAAAGTTTTATGTCATATAAATACTATGTAGTAGCCATGTAGAACTTTAAGGTGAATATTTGCAAAGAATAATAATTTGGTAAACACAATTAAAACTGCCCTGTAAATTGTAATACTTTGATGATTGTGCACTAATTGTTAAGGTCTATGCCATTAATACTTTTGGATAGACTTGTGTTGTTTAATACATTTCATCTTGGCTATCACTGGAGCTCTCAATAACACAATGAAACTCAATGATTAAGTCACTCACATCCTGCTTTACTGTAATGAAAGATCTTAAAACACTTTTGATGCCAAATAACAATGCTTTCTACTAGCTATAGTAATAGATCCAAGAATGCAAAATGACTTAGTAACAATGCTGAACCCAAGTGTGCATAGTCTAGGGGTGAGCGGGTTCGGATTTCTGAAATCCGAAGCCGATCCGAGTCAGGCTCGACTTTTCCCGCCTGACTCGGATCTGAAATCGAGGCAAAACGTCATCGTCCCGCCTTCCGGGTCTCGCGGGTTTGGATCCTATATAAGGTACCCGCGTCAGCGCCATTTTCTCACTCGGCTGTGGACAGTGAAGAGGGAGGGTGGGAGTTAGGGCTGGCTGGGCTGTGTAGTGTAGTGTAGTGCAGAGTAGTGTTGTGCTGTGCTGCGCTGTGCTGCTGTTGTCCATAGGGGCTGTGTCCACTACTTCAAAGTCCATAGGGGCTGGCTGTGTTGTGCTGTGCTGCTGTTGTCAATAGGGGCTGTGTCCACTACTTCAAAGTCCATAGGGGCTGGCTGGACTGTGTTGTGCAGTCAGTTGTCCATAGGGGCTGTGTCCACTCCAAAGTCCTGTGCAGTGTCCCAGTCCTAAAGGGGTGCTGTAGTGTTGTCCAGGGGGTGCTCTGTCCGTCAGGGGTCCTCCCCCCAAGTGCTAAAAAAAAAATATTTTTTCTGTGCTTGTGAATTGTGGCCGCACGTGCATCAACAAAGTAGTGCCGAGCGTGCGCCTGTGTCATAAGTAAAGGGCCATCTGGCTTGACTGTTAAAGGGTGCTGTAACCCCCAAAGTACACTCCAAACCAAATAAAAAAATATTTTCTGTGTTTATGAATTGTGTGCGCAGTAGCCGCACGTGCATCAACAAAGTAGTGCCGAGCGTGCGCCTGTGTCATAAGTAAAGGGCCGGCTGGCTTGACCGTTAAAGGGTGCTGTAACCCCCAAAGTACACTCCAAACCAAATAAAAATTTTTTTTCTGTGTTTGTGAATTGTGTGCGCAGTAGCCGCACGTGCATCAACAAAGTAGTGCCAAGCGTGCGCCTGTGTCATAAGTAAAGGGCCGGCTGGCTTGACCATTAAAGGGTGCTGTAACCCCCAAAGTACACTCCAAACCAAATAAAAAAATATTTTCTGTGTTTGTGAATTGTGTGCGCAGTAGCCGCACGTGCATCAACAAAGTAGTGCCAAGCGTGCGCCTGTGTCATAAGTAAAGGGCCGGCTGGCTTGACCGTTAAAGGGTGCTGTAACCCTCACAGTACACTCCAAACCAAATAAAAAAATGTTTTCTGTGTTTGTGAATTGTGTGCGCAGTAGCCGCACGTGCATCAACAAAGTAGTGCCGAGCGTGCGCCTGTGTCATAAGTAAAGGGCCGGCTGGCTTGACCGTTAAAGGGTGCTGTAACCCCCAAAGTACACTCCAAACCGAATAAAAAAATATTTTCTGTGTTTGTGAACTGTGTGCGCAGTAGCCGCACGTGCATCAACAAAGTAGTGCCAAGCGTATGCCTGTGTCATAAGTAAAGGGCCGGCTGGCTTGACCGTTAAAGGGTGCTGTAACCCCCAAAGTACACTACAAACCAAATAAAACAATATTTTCTATGTTTGTGAATTGTGTGCGCAGTAGCCGCACGTGCATCAACAAAGTAGTGCCAAGCATGCGCCTGTGTCATAAGTAAAGGGCCGGCTGGCTTGACCGTTAAAGGGTGCTGTAACCCCCAAAGTACACTCCAAACCAAATAAAACAATATTTTCTGTGTTTGTGAATTGTGTGCGCAGTAGCCACACGTGCATCAACAAAGGAGCAGCGCCAAGCGTGCGCCTGTGTCCCATAAGTAAAGAGACTGGCTGGCTCATTTCTTAAAGGGTGGTGTAACCCACAAAGTGCACTACTCTCCAGCAAAAATAAAAAAATATTTTCTGTGTTTGTGTGCGCCTTAGCCGCACGTATATATCAAATCGATATAACATAAATGGAGGACCAAACTTTCTCCGATAAAAATAAAATAGAGAAAGATCAAGAACCACTTCCTCCTAGTGCTGAAGCTGCTGCCACTAGTCATGACATAGACGATAACATGCCATCAACGTCGTCTGCCAAGGCCGATGCCCAATGTCATAGTAGAGGGCACATACAATCCCAAATGGCAAAGTTCAGGAAAATGACCTTGAAAAAGACATTTAAATCATCTGAAGAGAAACGTAAACTTGCCAATATGCCATTTACGACACGGAGTGGCAAGCCCTCCTCCCACTAAAAAAATCAAAAGAGTTAAGCTGGCAAAAGCACAGCGAAGAACTGTGCGTTCTAAGAAGATATCACAAATCCCCAAGAAGAGTCCAAGTGTGGTGGTGGTTGCAATGCCTGACCTTCCCAGCACTGGACGGGAAGAGGTGGCTCTTTCCACCATTTGCACGCCCCCTGCAAGTGCTGAAAGGAGCACCCACAGTCCACTTGCTGATATGCAAATTGAAGATGTCACTGTTGAAGTACAACAGAATGAGTTTACTGGTGTAGCTGGTGCTGAGGAGGAAGTTGGCGAGGAGGATTCTGATGGTGATGTGGTTTGTTTAAATCAGGCTCCAGGGGAGACAGATGTTGTCCGTGGGATGAAAAAGCCCATCATGGTCATGCCTGGGCAGAAGACCAAACATTCCACCTCTTTGGTCTGGCAATATTTCTATCCAAATCCGGACAACAACTCTCTTGCCATATGTACCATATGTAAAGGTGAAATAAGTAGGGGTAGGGACGTTAACCACCTAGGAACATCCTCCCTTATACGGCACCTGCAGCGCGTTCATAAAAAGTTACTGTCAAGTTCAGAAACTTTGGCTAAGACCGGAAGCAGTCCAGGGACACCTAAATCCCGTTGTCCTGTTGTATCCAAGCACCTGCAAACCACACCGTCAACTCCCTCCTCGTCAATTTCCTCCTTAGTCAGGATCGGAAGTAGTCCTGCAGGCCATGTCACTGGCATGACTGACTCTCCTATCCGGGATTCCTCTGGAGGATCCTGCATTGCTACGCCTCCTGCTGCCGCTGCTGCTGTTGCTGCTGCTGGGAGTCGTTCATCATCCCAGAGAGGAAGTAGGAACACCGCTACTTTTACTAAACAATTGACCCTCCAACAGTCCTTAGCGAGGAGGATGAAGTACGACAGCAGTCATCCTGAAGCAAAACGTATAACTGAGGCCTTGACTGCTATGTTGGTGTTAGACGTGCGTCCGGTATCCGCCATTAGTGCAGTGGGATTTAGACAATTGATGGAGGTATTGTGTCCCCGGTTCCAAATCCCGTCTAGATTCCACTTCACTAGGCAGGCGATACCGAGACTGTACAGAAACGTCAGAAAAAGTGTCCTCAGTGTCCTGAAAAATGCCATTGTACCCAAAGTCCACTTAACCACGGACATGTGGACAAGTGGAACAGGGCAGACTAAGGACTATATGACTGTGACAGCCCACTGGGTAGATGTATCACCTTACGCAGCAACAGCAGCATCGTCACCAGTAACAGCATCTCAGAAACGCCAGCTCGTTCCAAGGCAGGCTACGCTGTGTATCACCGGTTTCAGTAAGAGGCACACTGCCGAAAACCTCTTAGAGAAATCATCGCCCAGTGGTTTACCCCACTTAGACTCTCCTGGGGATTTGTGATATCTGACAATGCCACCAATATTGTGCGGGCATTACATCTGGGCAAATTCCAGCACGTCCCATGTTTTGCTCACACAATAAACTTGGTGGTGCAGAATTTTCTGAAAAGCGACAGGGGCGTGCAGGAGACGCTTTGGGTGGCCCGAAAAATTTCTGGCCACTTTCGCCATTCAGCGACTGCATTCCGAAGACTGGAGCACAAGCAAACACTCTTGAGCCTGCCCCACCATCACCTGAAGCAAGAGGTTGTGACGCGGTGGAACTCAACCCTCTATATGCTTCAGAGGATGGAGGAGCAGCAAAAGGCCATACAAGCCTATACATCCACCTATGACATAGGCAAAGGAGGGGGTGTGCACCTGACTCAAGCGCAGTGGAGAATGATTTCCGTGTTGTGCAAGGTTCTCCAGCCCTTCGAACTTGCCACACGTGAAGTCAGTTCAGACACTGCCAGCTTGAGTCAGGTCATTCCCCTCATCAGGCTTTTGCAGAAGCAGCTGGAGAAAGTGAAGGAGGAGCTAAGATGGAGCGATTCCGCTTGGCATGTGGGACTTGTGGATGAAGCCCTTCATTCGCTTTGCCAGGATTCCAGGGTGGTCAATCTGTTGAAATCAGACCACTACATTGTGGCCACCGTGCTCGATCCTAGGTTTAAAGCCTATGTGGTGTCTCTCTTTCCGGCTGACACAAGCCTGCAGAGGTGCAAAGACCTGCTGGTGAACACACTGTGAGCTGAAGCGGAACGTGACATGTCAACAGCTCCTTCATTTTCTCCCGCAACTGGGGCTGCCAGGAAAAAACTTAGGTATCCTAAGCAACCCGCTGGTGGTGATGCAGGGCAGGCAGGACCAAGTTTGGACATCTGGTCTGGACTGAAGGACCTGGCAACAATTTCTGACATGTCTACTGTCACTACATATGATATTGTCACCATTGACAGAATGGTGGAGGATTACATCGGTGACAGCATCCAAGTAGGCATGTCAGACAGTCCATACCTGTACTGGCAGGAAAAAGAGGCAATTTGGAGGCCCCTGTACAAACTAGCTCTATTTTACCTGAGTTGCCCCCCCTCCAGTGTGTACTCCGAAAGAGTGTTTAGTGCAGCCGGGAATCTTGTCAGCGAAAGGCGTAGGAGGTTGCTTCCACAAAATGTGGAGAAGATGATGTTCATCAAAATGAATTATCAACTCTTCCAGGGAGACCAGCCTCCAGAACGTACAGAGGGACCTGTGGTGGTGGATTCCAGTGGGGACGAGTTAATACTCTGTGAGGATGAGGATGTACACAACACTGAAGAGGGTGAGGAATCGGTGGATGAGGAGGATGAGGACGACATCTTGCCTCCGTAGAGCCAGTTTGTGTAGGGACAGATTAATTGCCAGCTTGTTTTGTAGGGGCCCAAACGAACCAATCATTTCAGCCACAGTCGTGTGGCAGACCCTGGCGCTGAAATGATTGCTTTGTTAAAGTGTGCATGTCCTGTTTATACAATATAAGGGTGGGTAGGAGGGCCCAAGGACAATTCCATCTTGCACCTCTTTTTTTTCTTTGCATTATGTACAGTTTGGGGCCTAGTTTTTCAAACTGCCATCCTGTCTGCCACTGCAGTGTCACTCCTAGATGGGTCACGTGTTTGTGCCGCCCACTCGTGTCACTTAGCATAGTCATCCAGCTACCTCGGTGCAACCTTTTGGACATAAAAACACTACTGTGAGGTGTTCAGAATAGACTGGAAATTAGTGGAAATTAAGGTTATTGAGGTTAATAATAGCATAGGAGCAGAAAAACCAACACATTCTGTGATTTTAGCTGTTTTTATGCTTTTTTAAAAAAAAATACAGATCCAAAACACAAAACCCAGAACCCAAAACATGGAAGGGTGGTTTTGGCAAAACCAATCCAGATCCAAAACACGAAGAAAGATCCAGATCCAAAACCAAAACACGAAAAGGGGCCGGTGCACACCCCTAGCACTGCATACACATTGTTCACAGAGGTTCTGACAGATTAGTTTAGAATGGATCAATTCTTCTTCCAACAACTCGAACGATTACCTGACAAAACATATGATCCAAACAGGCCCCTATATTAATTACACAGGTCTGCAAAATTTAAGGTATTGAAAGCTTTTTTAATAATACTTTATATTCTTAATTATATTCCTATGTACATCAAGAGATAGTAACCACATCACATTTACCTATAAGGGGGTTACATAAATTTTTAAGAAAAAACAAGTTTAATTGTTCTTGACATATTTATTGTGAAATACAAAGAAGTGTAGATGATATCACTGTGTTTTTGTCTTAATTACATAATAAAATAACAATAAAATCAAACAATAATAGAAACAAAACCATAATTATTTAAAAAAATTGTTAATATCTTTTTTTTTAGTTTTAAAACTTCATTTTGTCACTTTTCGCTTAAAAGCTTTTTCTGTGTCGTGGCTATGTATCATCCAGCAGTAGTCAGCCATCATGCTGACATCCCAACGACCCTGGTATCTTCCTTCTACATCTTTAACGCCTTGGTGGAACCGTTCACCCTGCTCTTCACTATAGTCTCCAAGATTATTCGGGAAATGCTCAATATGGGAATTAAAAAAATGTACAGTACCGTTAAACTCAAATTACAGCCAAGGTTTCTGTAACTATTAAGCATTTTTCCCTGACAATTTATTTGTAGTTTGGATCCTTGACATTGCCTAAATATTTTGAAATCACTTGTTTGAATGAAGTCCATGCCGAAAGTTCCACAATATTCATTGCATGCCCAAAATGTTCATCTTTTATTAACTTTCTAATGTCAGGACCTGTAAAAATGCCTTCCTGCAGTTTAGCAGTTTAGTTTATGATGGTTACTTGATGAATAGCATCAATTAGTGTGTATACTGTACTGTATGAGTAGTGTGTATTGCATATGTACTGTTTGTGTGTAGGGTATGCAGTCAGGAAGCCAGCGGACGGCATTTCGACCGTCGGCTTCCTGACTGCATACCCTACACACAAACTGTGCAATCCCGACAGGGGACTGGTCTTCCGGCGTCGGGATTTGAACTGCCGGACATACGGTCATTCATACCAATCCCGTGTGTAGTGTGTACTGTGTGGTGTGTGTATGTGGTGGTAGGCAGGGGTTAAAATGAGCCAGCACAGGGCAAAACTGTTTTGCATCTGTTGTATTTGGTTCCACCTTCGCCAGCTCACCTTGTAGTTGTAGTAGTTGTGTTGGTGCAATGTTCCTTTAGCCCTTTGTAAATTTCAGCTCCAGGCCCATGTGGACCTTAATCTGGAACTGGGTGGGGGGAAGTTTTATGATGAGAACTGAATTGCAATGTTCTATACTACCGACGGAATTCATTTAAGAGAATGTTTTATAATAAATGTAGGCAGAATACATTTATTACTTTAAAGAATATGAAAAAATTACTTATTCATAAATACAAGTTTTACAGAAAAACGTGATGTGATATGCAAAATCGGGAGTCATTTTCGTGTTCAGAAGCCAAAAAATCCATAAGTATCACATAGATTCGTTAAAAAAGCTTTTTCATCGCAGACCTGTGTTATTAACCACCAATTTATTGCTTTATTTAAACACGTGGCCGACACCATGTTTGCCTCTACTGGACTCCAGGAGGACTAGACTATTTTCTCGGATTGTGCCCACTTACCTAGTGAAGTGGGCGCTCCTAGGGCTTAATTACATGATTTACAGTGTCATCGTGGCCCTACTCCTTGCTACTTAATGGCATAAATCCGGGCATTAGCAGTGAGGGGCAGGACTATCAGTGGTGAATCTTCCATTAGGCATATGAGGCATGTGCCTAGTGATGCTTGTTTTTTACTGTCAGTATGAAACTTTCCAGTAACTACAAAATATTTCCACGCTACCGTACACCATCTTATGGTTTATGGTACGGTAGAGTGGAAATAATTTGCAGTGACTGGGCAATGGATGAATCAATCAGCATGCGTACGAGCCAGGAGGCTGACCCTTCAGCAGACAGACCTGCCTAGTTGTTAAGGGCATCTCTCTAACCGATTTGCAGAAACAATGGAATATGACCCATCCACACTCCACTCAAGATGTTATATGGTACAGTGAAATATTTTGTAGTTACTGGAAAATTTCAGACTTACAGACTATCACCACCTTGTTTAATAACTGTTAGTGACGATAGTAAAGCAAACTTCCAAGTGCTGCATCCACCCCCAGCAAGTGGCTCACATAGCATATAAAATGTGATATTGTCACGGCCAGGGTATTTCAGCATGGCGCTAGGCGAGTGTTACCTGTGAGGTCATTGTGGCGTGGGCTGTCTGGTGGTGGAGCTGGTGTCTGGCGGGGGGCTTTGGCTGCGCACGTTGTTGTGCGGGCCTGTTGTCACTTTGCGCTGGTAAGGCCTGGCGGCATCTCCATTCCGTTTGGCATGGGCGCCGCCATCTTGCCTTCTGGCCATGTGATACGGCTGGCCAATCCTGGTGAGTCACATGTTCCCTCCGGCCAGTAACAGCACGGCGTGGGGTATTTAGGAAGGGTCAGTGCCTTCCTTCTTTGCCAATGCAACCTGTATCTCAGCCTAGCTGAGAGGGAGTTCTCTGTGCTTATCCTGTTCCTGTGAATTCGCTGTCTGCCAGTCTGCCTGTCAGCTCCTAGCTCCCACTGGACTACCCCGCTTCCTCCATCACCCTTGCCCATACCTGAGTGCCTGAGCCTGCTGACATCCTGCGCTTCAGTTCACTACCTGCATACCTGGCTTGATTATTTTCAGTTCACTACCTGCATACCTGGTTTGATTATTTTCAGTTTCACTACCTGCACACCTGGACTGCTCTAATTGTTTCTACTTGGACATTAACCCTTTTACTCCCACCACAGAACTCTTGTGCACATTTATATATTCCTGGACTTTTATTTACTGCCACATTATATGTCTACTCAAGCACTTATTAAAAATCCTAGTTTTATTTTCAAATCTGCTTCTGTGATCGCTCCTGCTACCACCCCGGGTCCACAAACAACCCAGAACATAACAGTTTGCACTGGCCCCATGGAGCCGGCCACGGATCAGGAGTCAGGAGTGGATTTGTTCCGGTGCATTTCTGGTCGTTTAGAAAATCTGGAAAATATGCAGCATCAGATGGCTCAATTTCTGCAAGAGATGTCCACGCGACAGGATAGTTTGCAAACTTCCTTTTCTACCCCTGAAGTACCAGCATCTACATCCGCATCAGCGTCTGGGAATACAGGAGGCAGATCATCTCCTCGCTTACATCTTCCTTTACCAAATAAATTTGACAGCAATCCTAAACTCTGTCGATGATTCCTAAATCAGTGTGACATACATTTTACCCTGCAGCCTGACAACTTTCTAACTGCAAGAACTAAAGTGGCTTATATAGTCTCTCTGTTATCCGGCCAGGCCTTGAAATGGGCTTCCCCACTCTGGGTGCGCTCAGATCCGCTGCTGGATAATTCTGCAGGCTTTGTGTCATCCTTCAGGAGGATTTTCGATGAACCTGGGCGTACTGTATCAGCATCATCAAACATCATGACACTGAGACAAGGGGTCCGTCCTGTCAGTCAATATGCCGTGCAATTTCAAATTTTAGCATCAGAGCTCAAATGGAATGAGGAAGCCCTCACCTTGACCTTCTGGCATGGGTTGTCAGACCGACTAAAGGATGATCTAGTCACTCGTGAGCTTCCTACTAATCTGAACGACATGATTTCGTTGTGTATCAAAGATGACCTACGCTTCAGGGAACGTCAGGCTGAAAAAACAGAACTGACCGGCAAAGGTCATTTACCACCTCCATTTCTACCCGTCCCATTCCTTCTCCTACTGAAGTGGAGCCTATGCAGGTGAATCATACACACCTCTCGAAAAGAAGAACGTCAGAGAAGAATGCAAAAGAACCTCTGTCTGTACTGCGGAGAGTCCGGTCACCTGCTGATCTCCTGCCCCGTAAACCGGGAAATGCCAAATCCTAACTGACCCTGGAGACATCAAGTTAGGAGTTATGAACCCGTCTCCAAAAATTAAAGATTTCATGATTACCCTAGCCTTGGATCTTAAACCCAAACCTGTCTTTGCTACTGCTCTACTCGACTCGGGAGCAGCCGGAAATTTCATAACGTCTAGTTTCATAGATAATTTTCAGATTCCTTGTTTGTCTCCCAACCATGCCATCTCTCTGACCTCTATAGACGGACGCCCTCTAACTAACAGGATAGTCACCAAAGAGACTCAACCAGTATTGGTCTCGAATTGGGGCACTTCATTCTGAGTACTTAAAATTCCTGGTGATATCAGAGGCCTCTCAAGAAATTGTTCTTGGTTTACCCTGGTTATGTCAACATAATCCCAGGATTGATTGGAGTTTCATGCAGATTCTGTCATGGGGTATGGACTGTCAGAAATTCTGTCTTCCAAAAATTCGACCTGTGAGAAAGACAGTTCCATTAGTTTCTTCTGCCATTCCCAAGGAATATCAGATGTTCGCCGACGTTTTCTCTGAACAGCAAGCAAATATCTTACCCCCTCATAGGGAATGGAACTGTCCAATTGAATTGATACCTGATAAGATACCACCTCGTGGTCGTACCTATCCGCTGTCCTTGCCTGAGACTCAAGCCATGACCGAGTACATGCGGGACAACCTGGCAAAGGGGTTCATTCACCCCTCTACTTCTACTGCCGGAGCTGGGTTTTTCTTCATTGGCAAGAAGGACGGTGGTCTAAGACCATGTATCGATTATCGAGGCCTTAATGACATTACTGTAAAGAATCGATACCCTCTTCCCCTGATTACTGAGTTGTTTGATAGGGTCAAGGGCTCTGTCATTTTTTCTAAATTAGATCTGAGAGGGGCTTACAACCTCATTCATATCCGAGCTGGCGATGAATGGAAGACCACTTTTAATACCAGAGATGGACATTTCGAGTATTTAGTAATGCAATTTTCAAATCTGCTTCTGTGATCGTTCCTGCTACCACCCCGGGTCCACAAACAACCCAGAACATAACAGATATATTGTATTTTACTGGCAATTTCCAAATTAGGTCTTATAACCTAATAATGAAATAATAAAGGCCATTCATTTTGTGATTAGGGGTGAATCAGGGGTTGCTTAACAGAGGATGGGCCTGTGTTCACTGTCTGTACAGGCCCCCCTCTCATCAGTGTGTCAATAGACTCTGGCACTACGCCAAAATCTACTGCATATAACCCGACCTTGGTAATTGCGGCTGACCCATTTCTGCAGCACCTATGCAAAGGTATGGGCACCTATGGATGCCCACCTAGGGTGGGCAGTATGGCACCCCATGCACCCATTACAGATACGCATATAGATGTGGCGAATTACAGCATCACCTAGTGGTGGCTGGACTATAATGACAAAATTTGCTGAGAATTGGATATTCCCACCCCCTATCCAAGTGGGCATGTTGACGATGAGTGACTTGCTCTCCCAGGAGTCCATAGATTCCCCATAAATCCAGGAGTCTTGTGGACGTTCTGGAAGAGTAAGCAAGTATGCATCAACCAATATTCAAATCACTAGCAATACACAATTTTCTGCACCCTAAAGCAGGATTTTGGCGGTTAGGTGCATTTTTGGGTGGGAAAGTGTGAGGCTTTGGGAAGAGCATGGCATAGTACAATGTCAAAACTTCATTGTTACACTTCTGCTATGCAAAACCAGTCATTTACTCTCCATAAATGAGAGCCTAGCAATATAGGACTGTTTTATGGAGAGTAATGGACTAGTTTTGCATAGTGTCACAATGAAGTTTTGATTTCTAAGTATCCCTTTGGGTTAAGTTGGGAAACTCATCAGTTCTCCTTAGGTCGCTGAGATTGGGCACCTGTTAGCGCCGCCCCTACATTAATTTTTACATAGCCTAATATGTGCTGATTGGGAATTGTGGCAAGTAAGAGTGGTTTCACTAATTCATTAAGGGGTCTATTTACTAACACTACACTCTCCATGCAGTTAATGCCTCTCCTGCTCCTCCTACTAGTGCTGCGAATCAGGAGCCGGCTACCGCTGCTGTTACAAAAATGGACTTGCCGAGGAGAGTGAACGCTAAGTCACCTCCTCGGTGATAACAGCTAGGACCCTTTCCCCTGACAGCCTGTGTAACTCACCATCTCCCGGCTGGCAGCTGTGGCAGTGACCTTTTTGTTGTAAAAACTTTTTTAACAAACATGAAAATGAAAACAAGGACTTCCTGCTTCTCCAATGAGAAGAAGCAGATGCAGGAGGCGATATCAACGCTGAAGAAGACACCCGACAGTAAGTACTCCCTCCTCTTAGTAACACCTGGGACACTTAGCGCTGCCATAGGTGTCTGTGGCAGTGTTAAGTGACCCAGGTGCAGTGTGATATTGTAGCCTGCCGTTAGTACTGGCAGGCTGCAGGCAGAGAAAATCCCTTTAGTACATACTGAGAAGTGGTATGTACAGGGATTTTCTCTGCCTTTAGCGTTTCTCCCCCTTGTCTTCTGTTAGTGAATAGACCCCATTGTACTAAACGTGAGAAGTCTCTTCTTTCTAAGTGAATTGATAGGATGGATTGTCTTGAATATTAGTACAGCCAGCAATGGCAGCCTCAATTGTGTGTAGGTGGCGGGTGCAGTTTAACACCACAATTATTAGACCGCTGAGTACTTTACTCTGCGTAAGTGCTTCACTCACTGACAAATAGAGTTTGAAGTAGGAATAATTTATCTCCATGCTGAATCAATAGTGTTTGCATATGAGCAAATTACAGATCTAGAAAGTTGCAATACAACGTTGTTTTTCATCCATGCTCTTTAATGTTCTTTCTTTAACATCACTTCTGTTTGAAGCTTTTTTTACTAGTAGATATTTGAAATAAAATTATCTTTATATCTCTCTCTCAAAACTCTTTTCATTTTATCTGTTTCAAACTGTAATGCTGAGCTAATAAAAGTGTATTTTAACTTCAGTTTCATTTTTCCTTGTCTCTAATTAAGGAGACTAATGTTTTAGGTATGAAAATTTTTAAATCTACTCTGCACCCATTATAGACTTGCCCCTGCTAGGGGGCCTGACCTCCGACGTGCTACTATGCATTTGCACCTTGTTCTTTCTCTTCGGCGTCCATATTAAGAGGACATGCCCTTAGACTCTCTCCAGCATTACAGCCATACAAGATAAGGATACTGGATTTCAACCTCTATACGCACCTACCTATACCTTCTAAACCCTGCCTATATAATATGTGAGTTTTATATATACAGAGAGTTGGGGCTGAGAGGGCTCTAAAGTGCTAAAGTCCTACAATAATGGTGCGCACATACTTACCAATTTTAAAGAGCAATTAGAATGATAACGATATCGTTATCGTTACCGTTATCGTTCAAATTGCTCTTTAAAAATTACCCTTACCTTCGACCAGCGATGCGCGCCACGTATGGACGATAGCGATATCGTCCATCGGCCGTGCATGCCGGTCACCTTGCTCGATATCGAGCAAGTTACTATAGGGACCAGCGATAATAGTCGACGGTAAGTATGTGGTGTGCTGGGTGATCAATATCAATCACCCAGGACACCAGGGAGGGTGCATAGTGATCTGCCAGTGATATATAAAGGAAAATGCTTTATTTTTTTTTAAAACATTTAGTGGCATATTTTCTTTCCATTTTACGTGGATTTCTGCATTAATTTAATACCCCTCAGATCAGTGGTGGATCCAGAAAAAAATTACAGGATGAGCACCACAATTTTGGAGGAGGGGTCGCAAAGTGTATGAGGGGATCTGGCCACATGCTCGCTGTGAATATAGGGGCTGATTCAGCATTGCATGGAATCACATACAGCCTCTTCGATGCCTCTGCCTGATTGACTGGGAGGGGGCGTGGTCGGCCGGCGTTCACGGAAACAGGAGCCGTGTCCGCCCCGTTTTCCAGGAGTTGTAAGGCCAGGGACTGCGTAGACGGACGCAGTTTCCTGGCCTCGCAAGCCAGCCAGCCTGAGTAAGCTGCGGATTACTCAACTGGCCGGCGGCCCGGCCCCATCCACCATCGCAACCATTGACCACCAATGGTCGCGATGGTGATCCCAGGATGCGACCTCAGTCGCAGTGCTGGAATCGCAAAATTCAGCAGGGGGTGTCATACACCTCCTGCTACATTTGCATATGAGCAAGGACGGAATTGCAAAGCTGCCTGCGTGCAGCTTTGCAATTCCGTTTGATGCTGAATCACCCCCATAGTGCACGTGTGTCTCCACGAAGCAGCAACGCACCAGTGGAGATGGTACAGGTCCTTGGTTGTCTGTCATGTTACCGTGTTACAGTATTTCTTTAAGTTTTCATAACAGCATCATATGTATGTGGATGGACCTATTAGGCAGTAAGCCAATAGCTATGGAGAAATAGCTAACAATGGGCCTGATTCAGGTGTGGATGCTAATGCAATCACATCTGCAGCTGCCGTGAATATATGCTAATGCTACAGCCGCCTGGAAATGTATTGAGATGCCCACAAACTGCTTCGTAGATCCAAGTGTCTGCGTGCAAACAGCGGTGGTCGCAGATCCTTTGATAATCGACAATCTGAGTAATCTTATGGTCTCACAGCATGGTCGTGGGAACTGAGACGCTGGCACCATATAACCTGCTAACGGGATCGCAGACTTGGCAGATACATGCCCCGAAAACTACCATGACATGCCCATGTTTTTGCCGCCACTCCGTTACTTCCCACAAAATTACCTGTCTGTGAATAATTTGCCAATAAATCATCACTACAACCGTAGTCATATTTGATTGCAATTTAATTGCAGCGCATGTGCATTATGGCTAAGAAATGTGCAGACGGCCGATAAACGCTCAACTGCGTAAATCTTGGCATTCCACACACATCTGAATCAGGCCCAATGTCCGTAGATCAGAATCACACTTGAGGGGACAAGAGCGCCTTCAAAGGTGCTATTTATAGTGGTTTGAAATAGACCACCTGTAAATTACTTTATGCTGAGACCCTGCCTATAAGGAACATATAGACAGGGACGGTGCTAGCTTTCTTGGTGCCCTAGGTAAAACTTCAGTCTACTGTCACCCCCCCCCAAAAAAAAAAAAAAAGACAAAAAACAACCCCAGAGCCCGGTAGTAATATGATCACTTTTTACACTTCACAAGTATGGGCATGTGTTTTTTGATTCATCACCTCTTTCATTGCCACAGTATGTGTCAATAAGAAATTATGATTATTAGGCTAAAATGTGGATATTCATAAATATGTCCTTTAATAATTCTTCTATGGAAATACAATATTAGGAACTAACTGTGTCTCCGAATTTTCTAGGTACCGAATTGTAAGGCTGTAATTAAGCAGGTCATGACAAAAGGACTTTTCCCAGACTAACCGGTGGCTGCACAAATCCAAGTGATTGTGGGCCTGATTCAGACCCGGACGCTAAGCCGCGCTCGCTCGCGGCCAAAAGGGGCTGGGTATGCAAATTCCACGAACGCACTGTGTGGCGTAAGGACGCTCTCTATGTCTTAGAGAGTGACGGCAGTGAGCGAACGCAGGAGTCTAAAGACGCCCACTTTCCTTTCTTAACACACATCATCTCCAGGAAGTGTATGATTAATCGGTAACATCGGAGCTGCACGCAGACCTTGAAGTAGCCCCTACCCAACCGCAAGCGCTGCGATCACTGCAGGCTGAAATCCAACCAAGTGACGTGTACAATGACGCCCCCATGCTAATTATGCACACCTATAAACCGCCATTTTGACACCCAGACACGCCTGCGTTCGCAGCACCACTCCCCGTTCACAAGCTCCTTCCCCTGTTACCACCCACAAATGGCATTGTCTGTTACTCAAGGAAGCGCTCAGTCTCTGTGCTACGAGCGCACAATTCCCGATCGCAGTGACTGGCTTGCTCACACACATTGCGATGCATACGCATGCGCACAATGCAAACCATCGGCAGCTACGAGTGAACGCTTCTTAGCGTCCGGGTCTGAATCAGGCCCAGTGTACAAAGACACAGCTTGGTTGTAGTCAATTATCAATCTTCTAAGTAACCCTATGGTCATGCAGAACGGCTGTGGGAACTGAGACGCCAGAGACATTTTGACTGCATACAGGATCGCAGTCATAGACAGAGACACGCCACGAAAATGGTTTCTGCACGCCTGTGTTTGAGTCGCCACCTCCCCTTTGCCGCCCCCACAAACAGTCCCAGCCTGTCTATCACTTTGCGAATAAATCCTAACTGCGAGCGACAACGGTAATGAAACTTGACACATGCGCAATGCGACTCCAACCCATGCGCAGATCCCCGATATCGCTCAGCTGCGTAACCATTGGCATTGCGTCCATCCCTGAATTCTAAATCCTAATAACCGCTGCCACACAATTGTTACCACATTGGCTCAATATTGCAATATTTGTGGCTAAGCTATAACTCATTCTGATTGGAGAGAATTTCTCTGCCAGTCCTCTCCCAGGGGCTCTGTGTGACAGAATAAACCAATTAGAAAACTGGCATTGTCTTCTTTACTGTTATATCCCATCAGTATACACAGTCCTGGCATAAACAGATCTGCACAATTTGGCCCAAAACTGGCACAAACCTGGACAGCTAGCAGACTGAACGGCCGGATCTATCTGTGCAGACAGCTTATACGAGCTAGCCCCTTTAGGCAAACCATGGTAATAAAATGAATGTGACCTTCTATTACTTGGTATACATGAGATGAAATGACGCTCCTTACAATAACATTGACTTGATCATTTTGCCTGTTCTGCCCACACTTATATACACCCCCCCATTCCCCCCCCCCCCACACACACACACACATTCCTATGTCTTTACCTCTGATGAATTTCCCGTCAGTCCCCGCAGCATGAGTAATGTTGGGAGCCCGGGGCCGTGTATTGATACACACACACTAACACAACATGTTTGTCATGTGCAAATCAATAGGGAGATTGAGGATGTGTGTAAATAGAAGGGGAAAGGATAGAGCGAAAACCTTAACATGTTATATTATAATATCATCTCTGTTCCTTTTTTCTCCACCACGGCAGGAAGCTATGAGATGATTGTTAATATGTGAGATGGGCATGACGATTGCCCTGCACTGAACATTGTGTAGTGTAGAGAAGAGGTGTGTGGTATAAACATACTTGTCTACTCTCCCAGGACTGCCGGGAGCTTCCCGAAAATCGGGTGCCGCTACCAGCCACCCACAAGAGTAGACAAGTCTCCCGGAATGGCCGCAGGCCTCCTGTGCCCCCCCCCCACGCCCACGAGTGAAAGTGTGCGCTCCGGGGGTGAAATTACGTAATTCACACTGAATTGCGCCATCGTAGCCCTGCCTCCTAGGTTATAATGCCGGTAATATCGGATTGGGGAGGAGCTGTAACCAGTGGTGTGTGGATGTGAGCCAAATGTGTGTATGCACCACATACACTATCAGCCCTACTGTCTCCCTAAACACATACAAATAGAAAAAAAGCTGAATTTTGTTTACTTTAACCTAAATGTTATATATGAAAATGCTAGATAGATAGATAGATAGATAGATAGATAGATAAGCTAGCAATGGTGATTATAACTTCACCTCACTATACTGACCATGTGACTTGCTTACATCATAAACAGTCTTTGTTATGACACTTAGGGCCTGATCAGGAGCCGGACGCTCTGACTAGAGCGCTCGCTCTGAATCAGGGCCCTCCTACTTAAAAATGGAGCGGCCTCTTGGACGCTCGCATAGCTGTGGGTGACCACCCATAGCTTGTGCGAGCGTCCATGATAATGGTCGCGATGGTCAAGACCATCGCGACCATCGTGCTTGCGACGAGACCCTGCGGTAGGGTCTCGGTGACCGCAAGCCCTGGAGTGATTTTGGCTCTATCAGAGCCAAAATCACTCCCACTGACATCACTAGTGATGTCAGTGGTCCGGCCCCACTGACATCACTAGTGATGTCACTAGTGATGTAAGTGGGGCCGGACCCAGACGGTAGGCATTCCCACTCACTCACCATCGACAGCACGCCCCCTTTGGTGCGAGACTCGGAGCGACAGCTTGGCTGTCGCTATCCGGGTCTCGCGCATGCGCACAACGGAGCTCCCTCCGTCGTGCGCATGCGCATTTGGGTACCATCGACCCGCTTGCGGGCGTCCTGCGCTCGCGAGCGGGTCTGAATGAGACCCTCAGACCTTGGTAGAACGGTCACCATTTTGTAGAGAGCTGTCAGTTATCAACTATATCCGCTGATTTGACATGTCAGAATGTAAGGTATACTTGTATTATAACCTAAATGTTATATATGAAAATAATGTTAGATAGATAGATAGACAGACAGACAGACAGACAGACAGACAGACAGACAGATAGATAGATAGATAGCAATGGTGAAATGCCGGTAGGATGTGATTATTGGGGAGATTTAATAAAGCTTGGAGACAGATAAAATTGTGAGAGATAGAGCACCAGCCAATCAGCTCCTAATGGGCCAGATGTACTAAGCTCTGAATAGTGATAAACTGCAGAGTGATAAACCACCAGCCAATCAGCTCCCAACTGTCATTTTTCAAACACAGCCTGTAACAGGACAGTTGGAAGCTGATTGGCTGGTGGTTTATCACTCTGCAGTTTATCACTTTTCAGAGCTTAGAACATCTCCCCAAATGTAATTTTTCAAACACAGCTCCTAAGTGACAAGAGCATATTGGCTGCTGCTTTATCTTTTCACAATTTTATCTCTCTCCATATCCCCCTATAACCTTAATAGGCTGATCTTGTGACTTGCTATCAGAGCCGTAACTAGACATTTTGGTGCCCTGTTCCAGAAAGAGCTTTGGTGCCCCGAACCTATTGTACACAGAGACAGTGTGCACTGGGCCAAAAAAAGGACATGGTCTTGTAGGGAGAGGGTGTGGCCACACTATAGTACCCCCAATTCATATTATGTCTTACAGTAGTGCCCCTTATTTAATTTACACTACATACCTGTAGTAGTGTCCTTAATACATATTACGCTAAATTATTGTAGTGCCCCTTACACATTACACCACACAGTAGTAATGCCCCTTACACATTATGCCCACAGTACAAACTCCTCCATTACACATTATGCCACACAGTACAAATTCCCCCATCACACATTATGCCACACTGTACTGTGTGATGTAATGGGGAGATTTGTACTGTGTGGCATAATGTGTGATGGGGGAATTTGTACTGTGTGGTGTAATGGGGGGGGTAATTTGTACTGTGTGATGTAATGGGGAGATTTGTACTAATTACCCCCCCATTACACCACACAGTACAAATTCCCCCATCACACATTATGCCACACAGTACAAATCTCCCCATTACATCACATAGTACAAATTACCCCCCCATTACACCACACAGTACAAACACCCCCATCACACATTATGCCACACAGTACAAATCTCCCCATTACATCACATAGTACAAATTAACCCCCCATTACACCACACAGTACAAACTTCCCCACCACACATTATGCCACACAGTACAAATCTCCCCATTACATCACATAGTACAAATTACCCCCCCACTACACCACACAGCACAAACTCCCCCTATCACACATTATGCCACACAGTACAAATCTCCCCATTACATCACACAGTACTAATTAGCCCCCCCCCCATTAGACCACACAGTACAAATGGGAAGCAATCGGGAAGCCGACTGCCTAAATACCGGCAGGCGGCTTCCCGACTGTCCTATCCCGGCATGGGTGAAATGCCGGGCGTCTAGATGTAGATGCCCGCATTTCCCCGATGCCGGGAGACCGGCCGGCATCACGATCGTAGTGATGGCGGGCGCCGCGAGCGGACAGCCGCGGGGGGGGAGAGTTAGGTTTAGGGCTCCCGGGGGGGACTTAGGGATAGGCACCCCCCTGGGAGGGTTAGGGTTAGGCTAGGGGGAGGGAGGGTTAGGGTTAGGCACCCCCAGGGGGGACTTAGGGTTAGGCACTTGGGGGGGAAGTTAGGGTTAGCCACCCCTAAGGAGGGTTAGGGTTAGGGGGGTTAGGTTAGTCTATACTTATCCACGATCGGGATTTCCAGCGCTGTCGGGCTTCGCACTCTGCTCCTGTCGGGCAGCCGCTTCCGCTTCTGTACCCATTCCATACAAATCCCCCCCATTACACATTATGCCACACAGTACAAATCTCTCCATTACATCACACAGTACAAATTACCCCCCCCCCCATTAAACATTATGCCACACAGTAAAAATCCTCCTTCCCCATTACACCCCACAGTCAGAGGCGGATCTACATTTTTGGGGCCCTGAAGCTTGAAATGTCATGGGGGCCTCATCTGCAACCAGCAACGATAGGGCAACATCCAGCAAGGTCCAAAGGTGTTTGCTGCCCTTGTGAGGACCTTGATGTCCTAATGGCGGAGATGTGGAAACCCTCCAAAGAGTGAGAGACTGTAGATAGATAGATAGATAGATAGATAGATAGAGGGAGAGGGAGGGTGAGAGAGAGAGAGAGAGAGAGAGAGAGAGAGAGAGAATAAATAGATAGTAATGGCAAAAATGCATGCAATATGTGATTGTTCACCTCAGTTTGCTCATTATACTGAACATGTGACTTATCACATCATAAGCAGCATTTGTGATGTAATTTAGCTTTGGTGGAAAGGTCACCATTTCAGGGCCAGATTAAGGAACACATGGGCCTGGGGCTGAAAATGTTCAAGGGCCTATACTGAGAAGGGGATGAGCTGTAACCAGTGCTGTATGAGTGTGGCCATAGCCAAGTGTGCCTGTACACCTCATACACTATCAGCTCCACTGACTCCCTAAATAATACATAAAATACATAAAAATAGAAAAAAATGCAAAAAAAATATAAACCAGAAAATCTATTTTAATACTTATAATTTATGGCTAAATATGTGACCAGCTAGACAGCTTGTCATCATCATGCTGATGATGGGCCTATTTTTCTGTGCAGGCCTGGAGCTATAGCTTTATCCGCCCCATTAGAAATATAATATAAGGGAAGGTGCTGGCGCAATGAAAAAGCTGCCTAATTGTATAACCAAACCTGTCCCAAATCACGGTAGAAATAGAAATATATTAAAGAAATGCAGCTATATAATCCAAGGCGCTTTCACAATATAACCATAAAATAAATCACCAATTTAGGAACCTGAAAAACAGTGATAAGTAATTACGTCCAAGAAAATAGAAATCGGAAATGTAAGTTCTTTTTCACCCAAAGGTAAATTTTGATAGTCCTTTGTTTTCCTCTTTTTCTCCTTTTATCTTCCTCAACCAATGCCCTCTTGGGGGTACATTTATATAAAACAAAATAAAAAAATATATATATGTGTAGTAACGTTTGTACCAAAATATATCAGCACTCAAAGAGTGGTTCGAAAAAGTATATATGGAAGAAGGGGATGTACTAGGGTACCAAAGGTCCAAAAGCTTGTAGAAAGAATAGTAGGTAATGGTACTTCAATTTATTTATAAACTGATGCACCCTGCTTACATTAGAATTCAGTAAGTGACACATATAAAGGTTTCTTTATCGAAATCATTGTTCATTTTTTATCCCAGAAAAACAAGTCAACCATACACCAAGAGGGATGTGCTTACACCGATATAGTGCTATCTTGAAGTAGAATTATGCATCTGATATGCGTACCCAACTTACAGAAACATGTAGTTGGGGTCTTCTTATCATGATATCTTTGCACATCGGTCAGTAAAGTAGTAATCCACTAGCAGGTCTTGCTGAATATATCGCAGAGCCGTGATTTGATATATAAAAAGGTTTTCCACAATTTATACAAATTCCAAATCTTACTCACACTGTTAAACATCACAGTATAACCGTTGATTGAGACCTACTCCTTAACTAATATGGACTCTGAGAAATATCCCTACACTCTTGTTTATTGAGACTCTAGACTTGTTTACTGTATGTTTTGGTTTTTATGATTTTTTGGAATATTGATTTTGTTTTATAAAAGTACCCCCAAGATGGCATTGGTTGAGGAAGATAAATGGAGTAAAGGCGGAAAACAAAGGACTATCACTACTTACCTTTGGGTAAAAAAGAACTTACATTTCCGATTTCTATTTTCTTTGAAGTAATTACTTATCAGTTATCACTGTTTTTCAAGTTCCTAAATTGGTGATTTAGTTTATTTTATAGCGATGAGCGGGTCAGGTTCTCCGAGAACCGGACCCACCCAAACTTTGAGATCCGGACTGAGATCCGGACCGAGATCATAACACGGCTCGAGGTTTTCTGCGTGACTCAGATCTCGAAACTGTCGGATTCTCGCGTGTTTTGGATTATATAAAGGTTCCTGCGATCGGTGCCATTTTCACTCCAGCTGTGGAGAGAGAAGCTAGTAGACGTGTAGTCAGTCACTGTCAGTCACTCAGTGTGTGTGTCCAGTCGGGGTCTTGGGCTGAAGGCTGCTGCTGTGTTGTGCATAAAGGGGCTCAGGCTGCAGTATATAAAGGGGGGCTACCTTTAGTGGGTGCTGCAGCTGCTGTGTCACTTGTCCTGTCAATTAACTGTAGCTGCTGCTGTGTTGTTGTCCTATTCATCAGGCAAGGACGCAGGCCATAAAGGGATGGTGTGTTGTCCAGGGTGGGTGCTCTGCCAATTAGGGGTGCTTTTCCCCAGTGTAAAAAAAATAAAAGTGCTGTTTTTATTTGTATTTTTTATTTGTGTATGTGCGTTAGCAACTTAGCTGCGCTATTACTGTTCGGTGACACTGCCACAGTTTATCGTCCACGTATTTGTGACTCTGCAGGAGCGGGGATTCAAGTGTTTTTTTTTTTTAATTACGTGTGTCTACTGGGGGGGGCACTACTCGGGGTGGACCACTACTGGGGGCACTACTACTGGGGACACTATAAGGGGGGACTACTACTCGGGGGAACTACAAAGGGGGACAACTACTAGGGGCACTGCATCGGGGGACCACTACTGGGGGCACTGCATAGGGGGGGACCTCTACTGGGGGTACTACAAGGGGGCATTATTACTAGGGACACTACAAGGGGGGGGACTACTACTAGGGGCACTACAAGGGGGGGACTACTACTAGGGACACTACAAGGGAAGGGGACTACTACTAGGGGCACTGCATGGGGGGACTCCCACTGGGGGCACTGCATTGGGGGACCATTACTGGGGGCTCTATATAAAGGGCAATACTGGGGGTACTGCATAGGGGGGACTACAACTGGGGCCACTATTTAAAGGACACTGCATAAGGGTTACCACTATTGGGGGCACTGCATGGGTGGGACTACAACTGGGGGATCTATATAAGGGGCACTGCATAGCGAGTACCACTACTGGGGCACTGCAAATGGTCATCAGTACTGGGGGCACTATATAAGGGGCTTACTACTGGGGGCACAAGGGGCACTGCACAGGGAGGACCACTACTGGGGGCACTGTATAAGGGGCACTGCATCGGGGGGATCACTACTGGAGGCCTGCATAAGGGGGACCTCTCCTGGGGCACAAGGGGCACTACATATGGGCACCACCACAGGGGACATTGCATAAGGACTCAACTACAAGGGGCACTGCATATGGGCACCACTACAGGGGGTACTTCATATGGGCACCACAACAGAGGGCACTGCATATGGGCACCACTACAGGGGGCTGCCCCTAATCTTACTTTTACTTCTCTTTACTTAATCCTCCCTGGAACACTTGAGGGGGGGGGGCGCCGTAGCACGCACATGCTCTAGGCTCCCTGGCTACATGCTACCCGTCTGGGT
The DNA here is from genome assembly GCA_031769625.1 of Taudactylus pleione. Taxonomy (NCBI): domain Eukaryota; kingdom Metazoa; phylum Chordata; class Amphibia; order Anura; family Myobatrachidae; genus Taudactylus; species Taudactylus pleione. The sequence continues at coordinate 8,735,442 of JAUIMM010000121.1, forward strand.
GTGACCAGTGCTGTGTGTGTGTGACCAGTGCTGTGTTGGTGTTTCCAATGCTGTTTTTTTTTTATAATGATCAGGGGGCCGGCTCTGCATGTCAGAGCAAAGCAGGAGTCGGGGAACCATGGGAACCCTGCTTAATGCCATCTCCAGATGGTGTTGTTATAGTAGAGCCCCCACTCGGTATTTTTTCACAATTACCTCTTAGTACAGTGGTTCCCAAACTGTGCGCCACGGCATCCTGGGGTGCCTCGGGACACTTGCAGGGGTGCCTCAGGTTGGTGGTCCAGTACCAAATCAAATTCTTTATGGTCAATGTAATGTAAATAAATATGTACACAAACAGAAGCACAACCCTGTCCCCATCACATAAATAAACCTAAGGATGACAGGTAGCACACTGTAGGTGTAGTTGTGGCTTTCGTGCTATTGAGTAGTATCTCTAGCAGCAGAGCACCGGAAAGGTATCACCACTTTCCTTTGTAGATTGAAAATAATAGGATGTGGTGTCTGCGCTCTGAGGTGCTATTATGTCATAAATTGTTATTAAATTTTAAGGTGTTTATGAGGTATATCTGTTGTGATCTATGAGGGAATTGTGTATGTTGGTGATGCCTATGCTTGATTGGAAAGCTCCTTAAATTCAAGTCTTTACTGGAAATGTCCTGGTGTAATCCACCTCACGAAAGCTGTAGGATGGTAGTTCTTAAAAACAGCGATCCTGGTGGTATTTGCTGGTGGGCAAAAACTTTGGGCAGTATGTTCATCTGTACATATTGCAAAGTTAATGTAATTGTTGCTTCAAAAGTTTTTGAATAATAGTTGGCATATATATGATAGGTGTATCCTCCCCTCTCCAATTGGTCTCTGTCCCAGGAAACAGCCACTCCACCTCAGGGATTCACAAAAACACAATTCGCAGTATCAGGTGCTGGTGGGCACTATGGTGCAGAGGTAAGTAAATATAGGACTTACCTAGGTCCTGACATACTCCTGCTGGTCCACCGGACGTGCCTCCTTATGTGTTGTGTTAGAGTGATGGGTGTAAAGGGCAAGACAATACTATCCAATTAGCCTGGACAGAACACTAAGTATATGGATTGGGGATAAAACTCTATTTATTGTTCTGCACCTAGCCCGGATGGGCAACAATCGGTTTTAGTGAATCGCAATGTGCTTATTTACATTAGACGATAAGCGAATAAACCCAATTGGCATAGTGTTGAATTTAATATGATGTTGTCAATTAGGTTATTTTCTACTGTTATTCTATAAGTAGAGTTATAGTGGATATAACTTGCATGATTAATGCAATAATGTAACCCTCTGTTGATAGGTTAATTAGTCGCTGCATTGTTGCAGCACTCATGGTATGATATAGATTACAGTAGATTACATTCGTCTAATGTAAATAAGCACATTGCGATTCACTAAAACACAGTAAGCATCACATGAGTTTGCACTGAAACCATGACAAAAAAACCCACCAAAAATGGCCGCCCGTATATAGGAGACATTATCTCCACTTATACTAACAGCGGAGATCAGGACCACTCAAGCGCTATAGCTATACTTAGGAACACCTTGCTATGTTATTCTGTGTCTGCGCGCTGCCCACAGAGCATGCGCATGACACAACATACAATGTACTGATCAGGAGGAGATCGCGCTCTAGCGGATGACGCAGAGGGCGCGATCACGGCGGAAAACCGGAAGTAACGGAGTAATTAACAGATGGACTCATTGCACAAGGTATTTAAACCCTGCTATTGGGATTAATTGTTCACCTACCCTTGAAAAAGTCCCCACATGGGATGAAACACGTTGGGCCATTACTGACTGATTTGACTTTTTGATTTTCATCCCTAGACCATATGTATCATATGTATCATATGTTTTAAGCCTATACGTGTTATGTTTTCCCTTCTCTGACACCGATTGTTGCCCATCCGGGCTAGGTGCAGAACAATAAATAGAGTTTTATCCCCAATCCATATACTTAGTGTTCTGTCCAGGCTAATTGGATAGTATTGTCTTGCCCTTTACACCCATCACTCTAACACAACGCATAAGGAGGCACGTCCGGTGGACCAGCAGGAGTACGTCAGGACCTAGGTAAGTCCTATATTTACTTACCTCTGCACCATAGTGCCCACCAGCACCTGATACTGCAAATTGTGTTTTTGTGAATCCCTGAGGTGGAATGGCTGTTTCCTGGGACAGAGACCAATTGGAGAGGGGAGGATACACCTATCAAGAACCTTTGAAACAACAATTACATTAACTTTGCAATATGTACAGATGAACATACTGCCCAAAGTTTTTGCCCACCAGCAAATACCACCAGGATCGCTGTTTTTAAGAACTACCATCCTACAGCTTTCATGAGGTGGATTACACCAGGACATTTCCAGTAAAGACTTGAATTTAAGGAGCTTTCCAATCGAGCATAGGCATCACCAACATACACAATTCCCTCATAGATCACAACAGATATACCTCATAAACACCTTAAAATGTAATAACAATTTATGACAGACACCACATCCTATTATTTTCAGGTAGCACAATTTACTTCACATTTCTACTTCTGGGGCACCGTGGGTCAAAAAATTTTGGGAAAAAGATAGAGCATTAAAACCATAAATATAGAAAAAATGCATAGCTTTGTGAGAGAACTAGAAATTTTTTTGTAATACTTTTAATTTATTGCTGACTGTGTGACCAGCTAGGCAGCTGGTCATCATCATGCTAATGAGGGGCCTATTTTTATGTGGAGGCCTGGAGCTGTAGCTCCATCTGCCCCATTGTTAATCTTGCCATTTCTCTGACTGGAGGAGCATAGCACATGCTGATTGGAGGAGCCCCTCATAGGAGGAGCTCAGCACATGCTGATTGGAGGAGCCCCTGATAGAAGCAGCTCAGCACATGCTAATTGGAGGAGCCCCTGATAGGAGGCGCTCAGCACATGCTGATTGGAGAAGCCCCTGATAGGAGGAGCTCAGCATATCAGTGTTTCAATTTACAGTTTTTTATCCTGTTTATTGGGAAATCTGATAATGTTAAGGTATAGTGGGACTGATTCAGATATGTATGCTAATGCAAACGCAGCTGCAATCCTGCATGTAGCTTCTGTGCAAAAATATTCCAATGTCACAGTTGCTGGGATATGTATTGAGAGGCCCACACCGGGGCCATCGCAAATCCAAGCAACTGCTTACACATACGCAGCCGCCATTGCAGATCATGCACTAAAGGGCCATCTAAGTGGCCCTAGGGACGCACAGAATGTCCACCTGTACTGAGATATTGGAACCACTTTATCTGCGTACGAGATCACAGTTGTAGGCTAAAAGACACACTACGACACTGGTCGTGACATGCCTGCGTTTTTGCCGCAGTTCACAGACATATCGAGTATACACAACCGCCGATGCACTGGCGATATATCGTGCATTGATTGGACAAACGATATATCGACATTCGACAAGTGTGTACCCAGCTTAAGTTATGGTTTCATTTTTAGTTACAGTATTTTAGATCCTGCCTTGGAAATCCAGTGAATCCAGAGTCCCCTACCTGGCAAACTTGGGCCCCCATCTATCATCGATAATAAACACTAGCGCAATTTTTCGTTTAGTATCACTGTGATACAAAAATGTACTGGTATTTAACAAAACTTACCCCTCTGGCGAGGTCCTCCGAAGTCCTCGTCCTCGGCTGGGCTGCTGGACGGGGCTCCAGTGTTGTGTGCATACGCACGGTCCATCTGCGCATGTGCATGACAGGGAGACCCAGCAGTGCCTGGAAGGCTTCGCTGAACCTGGAAAGGCACCGCCGGGTCTCCATAGTCGGCAATGGGGCCTGCATCGCTTTCACCATCTTTTAGATACCTGGCATAATCCCTTTAGCGAGCGCTAAAGGGGTTATGCTTCGATAATAAATGGGGGCATTGGTTAGTATTTTGGAGACCTTCTCATAGGAAACCTAACTTGTGAGAACATTTTTGCCTGCAAAGCCATTTCTTTCAGGGGACTACTGGCATCACTAACAATAACACTTGTCTCTGATTGGGAATCCCACATCCATTACAATGCAGTAATGAATTAAGGGCCTGATTCAGACCCACTCGCGAGCGGCTGTCCGCTCGCAAGTGGGTCGATGTTATGCACTGAGCATGCGCACGACGGAGGGAGCTCCGCCGTGCGCATGCGCCAGACGCGACGAGCGAAGGAAAGTCCTTCGCTTGTTGTGTCCGATCAAAGGGGGCGTGCTGTCAATGTTGATTGACAGCACGCCCCCTTTGGTGGGCGTGCCGGGGGCGTGCCTCCCTGACGGGGGCGTTCCCACGGGAACGCCTCCCGTCAGAAGCGGCCCACTGACATCACTAGTGATGTCAGTGGGAGTGATTTTGGCTCTGATAGAGCCAAAATCACTCCGGAGCTTGCGGTTGAAAACCTCAACCGCAGGCTCCGGCTCGCAATTTCGATGGTCGCGATGGTCTCGACCATCGCGGCCATCAAAATGCACGCTCGTATAGCCTGTGGGTGGTGACCCACAGCTATACGAGCGTCCAGGAGGACGCTCCATGAAAATGGAGCCCGGCCCTCATTCAGAGCGTGCGCTCTGCTCAGAGCGTACGGCTCTGAATGAGGGCCTAAGAGTGTGATTTCTGGAAATCCCTTTAAAGTGTTATGGGCAAATGGTTATGTCCACTGCATTTGGGTGAATGCTGGAAAATGATGAGGATAAATGTGCGATCAGTCAGCTTTCACAGACAGGAATTTATTCCGATATCAAATATCCTTCATGCTGCTCACAGGACTGAACACATCAAGTATTATTACGATTGTGGACATGCAATGATTCTTTATGTGTGCAAGTCCATCCGGTAAATTTCACGGTACAGCCCTTAAAATCAATCTGAGCCTAGTTTGTGGGTTGGTGAATGCCCTGGAGTTGTGGAAGTGATAACTTTAAATTAAAGTACAGTCTTCATCCAGGACTACCGCTCATCCTATACTCATTTATACTTTTTCACCTCTTCCTAGAATACTACTTCTTTACTTATATATATGTTTAAATGTAATCAATAGAGTGAGGCATCTGTCACTTTTGTGTGTTGGAAACATTTATCGCCTTGATTGAAGTGCTCCTGCAAATATGGTTTCTTGCAGAAGTGTATGTGGAGAGCACAACATGCGACAAACTATGAGAATTGTATGAAACTTGATCTGTTGGATGAGGAGCACTCTGCGCTGCCTCCATCCATATTAATGAGAGCCGGCGGCCTCTAGGACCCGCCACGGCTCTGTTAGGAGGTAGTCTTCATTCTAGCAGCCTGCTCCTGTTAAAACACGTGTAGCTCCTCTTTCCAGCCTGGGGTGTCGCTCTCTGCTCTAGCACACAAACTGCTGAATCTCAACAGTTTGTTGCATCAGTTGAGTGCGCTAGAAGCACCAGAGCAAAGAGCGACACCCCAGGCATGATAGAGGAGCTGCATGGGTTGTGACAGGTGCAAAGTGCTAGAATGAAGACTAGGAGGCAGGGACGTTTTAAGAGAGGAGGGGGCCCATGTGCAGACTCAGGGCCCCCTCCTCACTCTAGTGGTGCCAATGCTGCAATGGCCGGAGGGTGCAGCAAATCTACTCTGCACCCATTATAGACTTGCCCCTGCTAGGGGGCATGACCTCCGACGTGCTACTATGCATTTGCACCTTGTTCTTTCTCTTCGGCGTCCATATTAAGAGGACATGCCCTTAGACTATCTCCAGCATTACAGCCATACAAGATAAGGATACTGGATTTCAACCTCTATACGCATCTACCTATACCTTCTAAACCCTGCCTATAAACCTCTAAAATTGACGCTATTTGCGTACGCAGTCATACAGTAAAATAAAGACTTTAGACCTTGAACATGTGTTTCCAAAGCACGAAGTATTTTTCAAGTAAAATACAGTCAGTTACATGCTGTGATCTAAGTACAATTTAGCGCAAAGAATTATACAGACCCAAGATACAGTCATACATACGCACGCGCTCTGGACCAGATACCGGCATCAGCAAGAAACCTCCGTCAATCAGCAAGAAGACTCCAGACTGGGGTCACAACACACACATTTATACCATTACAGAAACAGACAACACAATAGAGAGGTTTGTTGCTGATCCCATTGGTTCCCAGTGTGGGTGCATCTGTTACAGGATATTTAACAGGTTGATTCAAATGGACACAGAACAGCCTCTAACAGCTTGTTGCCTCCTCTATTCCCACTGCATGCAAATCTAGGCTGTTGGTTTCACAAAATACATTTTGGTGCTTTATATCTCTACAGTCCATAAGTTGAGAATGCATGTTGCGATCTTCACACTGATGATACCGGGAAGCTGTTGAGAATGTGCAGATCACTATAATACCAAACACAGCTTACTTATCACGTATTAAACCTTAGATACCAAAATAGCCTTTATTTCACAGCATTTGTAATAAATGTATAAAACTTGGATCCTATACTTTAAAGCTATGGAACATTTTATGTGAGTGTGCATTATGTAAGTATTAGGGGTTTGGAAAAAGATGCTAGTTAGGTATATCTGATTTGGGGCAGATGTGCATGCATGCAGCTACTAAACAGCGTTCGCGTGCAGGATATTGTGCATTCGCTAATGTGCGTCATGTGATTCTATTTATGATGGGTTTAATATATATATATATATATATATAATTTCTTACTAACATTTTCAAACTGCAATGCAAATGTGTTATGGGCAGTGAACTTCACTCTCAAACAGGGTGGAGACCCCAGCTGTGAAGCTGGGGCCATTCTGTCTGATAGTGAGACTAAAACCTGTTTAGGATTCAGACAAATTCAATTGTGTAGATCAATGTCTGGGTTATATTACAATTGCCACAGCTCATATACTCTATATGTAAAAAGCTCACAGTATTCTGGTGTATTGTTAGTTGTTTTCCTAGTATACTGTGTTTTTTATGGTATCAAGGTTGTCCCCAGAATGGGCTTTGTGTACATCAGGGCATGATGTCTGGAAGGATTACTAAAAAGTGTTCTAATGCTAATAAGTAATTTTTTATGTATGTTAAACACTGTCGGTATGTGTTTGGGGAAGATTGTTACTCTGTGATTTTGACAAAATGGCGTTGTGTGATCTATTTCTAAGATAGAGTCTTGTCGCCATTCGCAAGATGGCGTCACTCCAAGTTAATTTTACACTGATTCTGTCTCAGCCACTAAACCAGCTTCGACAGTCCACCCTTTGATAGCGAACAACATGCTGTCACACTCTGATTTAAAATTAATTTAGGCATACATTTATATATTACTTAATGTTATTAGGGGATGGCACAAGGTGGTTCTTAATCCATAAATAATGTGTCTCTAGGAGGGGACATAAACACCGTGGACCTTGGGAGATCATGTGAAAGATGTGGGGATGTACCAGTCCTATAAAGGAAGTTTTGATGGGGAATAGAGACTTACATCATCTAAGATGTTTGAATGAGAAAAATAACACTTCAATAATACCTTTTATGCACATGTAAATACAATACATTATATGATGGTATTTCCAAGTTCAGGGTTGTAATGCAGTTCTATATTCACCTCAGTATTCATATTGTCATTACTGACCACCATCATAATTTCGTTCCTTCATTTTACCTTATTCTTACATTTTCCACACTTCAACACAGTAGGTGGGAAAAGAAAAATACTGACAGTCAGGGTGTTAGGGCACAGGGAAGAAAGCAGAACAGAGATTGGGTATCAGTTACATCAATTACCATTACCAGTTTTTCTCTAGTACTTCCCATCAACCTGTCTATCTGCAGACCACAAGTATGACCCGACTCCTAGCATTGGCTCCCACTCTCCAATAAAGCATTAACGGCCACAATTGGAGCTGGTGCATGTTGGACATTTGCTGGTCTCTGTGCATATCCCTTATGGGATATCCAGGTACTCCCTGGTTTGGGGGTCCTACCCTCTTTGCCATGCAGCTCTTACTTATATGTCCTGGCTGGTTGCAATTAAAACACTTTCGTGGAAAGGATTGTTGTGTGGGTTGAGCAGGAGAGAAAGGTGGTGGGTATGGGTAAGGATATTGAGGAAAAGGATATTGTGGGAGGTATGGAGCTTGTGGGTATTATGGGACTTGTGGTTGTGTAGGATAAGTGGGATAAGGCTGTGGTGTAGAATTAGTGAGGGAAGTGGGATAAGGCTGTGTTTGCTGTGGTGTAGGATTAGTGAGGGCGTATAACTGTTCAGGTGCAGGTGTGTGTGTGGGTGCAGGAGTGTCTGTTGGCTGTGATGTTACCGTCATTCCTTCCAGAGCTTGAATACTGACAGACATTAGTTTCTCGCTCTGGGTCTCTCTCTTCTTTGAGATGTTTTTGTCATGTTCTATGGCGGATTCTATGAGGGTATCTATTGTTACTCCCCTCCAGCCAGGCTGTGAGGTCTAAACCCGGGTCTTTAGGTCTTCTTTAAGGCCATCCATGAGTATAGTGACAATCATTCCCCTGTGGTGAGTGCTATCTTTAATATCTTCTAACCCAGTGTACTGGGTGATAGCCTGCAGAGCCCGGTCGCAATAGTCTTCTGCAGATTCACTCTCTTTTTGTTTTATGGTGAAAATTTTGTCCCAGTTAACTACTACTGGAAAATATATATCCAATTGAGTTACAATGCGGGAAATGTTACCTTGGTTTACTTGGTCTGTTAAGGGAACGTCACCATCCAATACACAATCCGTGATAAATTTTGTCATGTCGATATTGCGTGGTAGACAGGCCCTTAACACAACCCGCCAATCTTTATTGGTGGGCTCGTGAGAACTACCCAAATTTCTCAAAAATCTTTGACATTTGGCTAATTCCTTCTTGGGATCGGGGAAATCATTTATGATGGAATTTAGCTCCGCTCTTGTCCAAAGACAATGCATTACCACTTCCCTTGTAGGTATAACTCTGCTCGCATCCGCAGTTATTGTCCGGATGGGATACAGACCGGCCGCATTGCTACCTTTGACCTTATTACCTGGCTGGGGGTTTAGTCTGTTGCTGCAACATATAGTATTAACAACTTCCTCCACGGGCGCAAAGGAGTTTAACACTTCCCGTGCTGTTACTGATGGAGATGGTGGCACCACTTGGGCTTGTCGTGGTGCCGCATCTAACATGTGTACAGCATGGGAAACGGCAGACATGACAATAGGCTCATCATCCACATCATAAACATTTTCCTTATGGTTACTTAAAAGAGGGTACAAATTGCTTGTTACATTTGTATGGGTTTTTTCAATAACTGTACCTGCACCCCCATCCACATAAGGTGGTTGTGGTGCGCGTGAAGTGAACTGCTGGCAATAACTTCCGCAACGCTACCTTGCCGCACGTGTGTGCCATTTTGTGGCTCGCACGCATTGCAATCTAGCGCCGCGGGTGTATTTGCTGGCAATGCTAGTTTGCGTCGCTTGCACATTTTTAAGCCACCCATCCCCTTTATGCTGCCACAATTTTAAACATTCATAATATTTTCCCTTTTTTCCTCGAGAACGCATCAGACTGATGTGATCCCGGACATTATCCAATACATCTTTATCCAAACTACCAATTCTGGGAAACGGTCTAACACTTCATCGTTATTTTAAACCATACGTCACAATATCTTATTGCATAAGTACCGTACTTAGTATGCATAATACAACGGGCCGATCCAAGCGGCGCTTCCATTAGCAGCACATCATTGTCTAACATCTCTATTGTTTGCGTGGCTCCCATTTTGGGACAACTCCTATGTTTTTCAATAAAGATTTAAACTGGTGAAAGACAATCAAGATACTTTCACTTACCTGTGGACGCCTTTGAAAAAGGGTGTATCCACGAACCCTATGGAGGACTTCTAAATGTCTCTACTCACTTATGGGAGAAAAGCTGCTCCCACGCAGAAAATCCCTTTTTGACTACGTTTCAACTGCTAGGGGGTAGCAAAGTATCCTTTATTTTCCAGTTGATTTCGTCCACCCTCTCACCAGCTCACAATCATAATCTAACCAAAATGATGCGGTTCAATTATAATGTTCAAATAAGCCTAACAGATCACACACATTGATTACTGAACACTATAATCACGATGGGAGCCGAACCCTAACAAAAATAACAACCCATACACCTGCTTTGTGTAAAGTAAACGGTAAGCTGCTACCAAGTCACTAGGCCAACTCCTGCGCCTAGCACTTAAGGGTCCTACGGTAACCTTAACATTTAGGTCCCGTGTTAGACCCTAAACAAGTACTCACAGTTACACACTTTTTTCCTGCGCAGAAAAACACGCGTTAACCCAGTTATTGGCAACAATTGAAAAATGTAAACTCAACGGCTTTGTTTAAACCACGTGGCAGCACTACCGGAAGTACGTATACGCTATTGTGCGACTAGTCGCATATACAATAATGCGACTACTACACAACTGTATGACTTATAGCTAGCTGCGTACGCAAAAGTGCGTCTTTATTACGCACGCAAAAATGCGACTCAGCCACGTGCGCAATACTACGGTACCCTTTTTAGCATAAAATACTATCAATAAAGGAAAACAAACTTTTTCCTTTCTTGTCCCTGGATTCTAGTCAGCGTACCTTGACTCACACGATAACGGATAGCGATCTCTCAGCATCGAGTGGTTGCAGGGAAAACTGCGTGTGGCCACTATCCACCATTTGGTAAGATATCGATAACCGTATTTTATCGTGTGAACAGGTAAGTGAACTCACACTATGAGCCCCCAACTAAGGATACTGGATTTCAACCTCTATACGCACCTTCCTATACCTTCTAAACCCTGCCTATAAACCTCTAAAATTTACGCTATTTGCGTACGCAGTCATACAGTAAAATAAAGACTTTAGACCATGAACATGTGTTTCCAAAGCACAAAGTATTATTCAAGTAAAGTACAGTCAGTTACACGCTGTGATCTAAGTACAATTTAGCGCAAAGAATTATACAGACCGAAGATACAGTCATACATACGCACGCGCTCTGGACCAGATACCGGCATCAGCAAGAAACCTCCGTCAATCAGCAATCAGCAAGAAGACTCCAGACTGGGGTCACAACACACACATTTATACCATTACAGAAACAGACAACACAATAGAGCGGTTTGTTGATGATCCCATTGGTTCCCAGTGCGGGTGCATCTGTTACAGGATATTTAACAGGTTGATTCAAATGGACACAGAACAGCCTCTAACAGCTTGTTGCCTCCTCTATTCCCCCTGCATGCAAATCTAGGCTGTTGGTTTCACAAAATACATTTTGGTGCTTTATATCTCTACGGTCCATGAGTTCAGAATGCATGTTGCGATCTTCACACCGATGATACCGGGAAGCTGTTGAGAATGTGCAGATCACTATAATACCAAACACGGCTTACTTATCACGTATTAAACCTTAGATACCAAAATAGCCTTTATTTCACAGCATTTGTAATAAATGTATAAAACTTGGATCTTATACTTTAAAGCTATGGAACCTTTTATGTGAGTGTGCATTATGTAAGTATTAGGGGTTTGGGAAAAGATGCTAGTTAGGTTTATCTGATTTGGGGCAGATGTGCACGCATGCAGCTAATAAACAGCGTTCGCATGCAGGATATTTTGCATTCGCTAATGTGCGTCATGTGATTCTATTTATGATGGGTTTAATATATATATATATATATATATATATATATATATATAATTTCTTACTAACATTTTCAAACTGCAATGCAAATGTGTTATGGGCAGTGAGCTTCACTCTCAAACATGGTGGAGACCCCCAGCTGTGAAGCTGCGGCCATTCTGTCTGATAGTGAGACTAAAACCTGTTTAGGATTCAGACAAATCAAATGTGTAGATCAAAGTCTGGGTTACAATTGCCACAGCTCATACACTCTATATGTAAAATTCTCACAGTATTCTGGTGTATTGTTAGTTGTTTTCCTAGTATACTGTGTTTGTTATGGTATCAAGGTTGTCCCCAGAATGGGCTTTGTGTACATCAGGGCATGATTTCTGGAAGGATTACTAAAAAGTGTTCTAATGCTGATAAGTCATTTTTTATGTATGTTAAACACTGTCGGTATGTGCTTGGGGAAGATTGTTACTCTGTGGTTTTGACAAAATGGCGTTGTGTGATCTATTTCTAAGATGGAGTTTTGTCGCCATTCGCAAGATGGCGTCGCTCCAAGCTAATTTTACACTGATTCTGTCTCAGCCACTAAACCAGCTTCGACAAAGATCACACAGGTGCCCCAGGCACCCTGTACTACCACCACTTGTCTTGTGGAAAACAGTGCCACAAACCACTAGGGCAGTGTTTATCAAACTGTACACCATGGCACCCTGGGGATGAAGTCTTAGGTGGATGAAAGCTGCCTCCTCTTGCCTTATGAACTTTGAACCTTTTAGTAATTATTCAGAAAATCATTGATTTTTTTAGAATTTCTTATTGCTTTTAAATATGTCATCATTACCCCTCTGTGCATTTTTATGACTGAGCTATGGTTTTGTAAGAGATTTTATGCTATTTATTAAGTACATTAAATTCCTGGAAGCTATATTAGTTAGCAAAAGAACCGTTTACATATCTTGCACAGCACGTGGCACTTTGTAGCACTTTTTGCACAATTGGCTATTAATGAGGGACTAGTACCATTAGATGTTGCAAAATCCGTTTGTGCAGATCCATTCAATTTGTTTGTTTTTATCTGGATTGTTTTTTAGTCTATATGAATTATGTATAAACACATTATTTTATTTGTGTTATCTGGCAATCACCTATTTTATTTTGCTTAAATACTAGATTGAATATTTTATTTTCATATATATATATATATATATATATATATATATATATATATATATATATATATATATCAGTTTCTTGTGTTTTAACAGCTTGGAGAGTTTTGATTCAGATTTAAGGGCCTATTTATATATAATAATGTCATAAAATTATGTAGACAGCAGTCTCTGCAAAATGTTATTAATTGTTGCAATATACTAACATCCTTATGTAGGATATTTCACAAAAAAATCCTACAGAAGGCTAATTAGCACTGCAGACTGCAGTCCCCATTATTAGCAATGGGGACTATGGTCTGGCCCCTATGTACCAAACTCCGAAAAGCTTAGCTTTTTGGAGTTTGGCCCCTCTGGCACCTAGGGGTGCCTTAAAAAAACATCTGAGACACAAAGGGTGCCATGAACCAAGAAAGTTTGAGAAACACTGCACTAGGGTATATGCTCCAATTCCACCTGGTGAACTACAATGCTTGGTTAATAAAGCTAAGTACTGATTAAACAAAAATAATCAAATAACTCTGGCGCTTATCAATTTGGAATAAATCAATTGTTATCAAATAATTTGATCATATATTTCCAGCTACAGAGACTTTAATGAGCCTGTGAATTCTCATTCCATAATCAAACACTATAAAAAAAACAACAATAGAACTCTGCGCTAATAAGAAATGAACACAATATGTGAGATGGCAGACAATCTTAAAAGGAAATGTCAGGACTCGATCAAGAATATTTAATAAATATTTAATTTAATACTAATATAAATAAAACATGTTAATCTTAAAAATATCACACTTTATATACTGATGACGTCATAAAAACCTACAATTATCATTCATCAACTCAAATATATAAGGCAACTAGCTGGAGTACCCGGCGTTGCCCGGGATTTTAAGAATGTATGTTTACACATCATCCTCCAACAGGCAGGCCTCATGAAAAGTGTGACAAACTTCCCCATTCACAGTCCTAAGGTCTTTGAAGGAAGTAGGAGCTGTAACGGTGTAAAGCAAACTTCGGAGATAGAAGCATTCAAAATTTGTCAGATGTATAGTGTAAACACGGCCAAGAGCTTCTGTTGCTCTGATACCAGGATGACTATGTACTTCCTGGTTGCTGGATCGCACTATGAAATGCACAGCAACTACTTCAAGTTCCTTGTGCAGCTGTTTCCGGCATTCAGGGTCTCCACGGTGTATAAGATTCATCCAATCGGTTTTACCCTTCAGGAGCTGACAAAGGAATGAACCGGACGTAGCCTCAGTGCGTTACATAGTGCGATCCAGCAACCAAGGAGGTAGACAAAAAAGTTTGGTCACCACTGTTGACATCATCTAGTTGTGTAAGCTGATGCATGAGCAAGTATAAATAAAACTTGTGCTGCAGAGCTGCATTTTTGCATCCTAGTATAGTTGCCATCTTTATGCGCCTGACAGTAAATCAGATGGATCTCTCCTCATGGATACAGATATCAATTTTTACCATATTCAGACTCATAATAAGCCTGGCTTAATATCAATAGTGGTTCTTCAGTGCAGGTTTGCTAACTGTGCCGGCCAGGCAAGGGTGTTCTCAATGCAGGGTGCTGCCGGTGTCAGCAGAGCGGGAGTGCCTGCGGTGTCCTCAGTGCATGTGTGCTGACAGTGTCGGCAATGCAGGGGTGCTGGTGGTGTCCTCAGTGTGGGAGTGCCAGCAGTGTCGGCAGTGTGGGCGTCGCTAAGGGTGTCCTGAGTATGTGGGGCAGTATTGCAGGGATGCCGGCAGTGTCAGAAGCGGTGGTGTCGGCAGCAGGGGATGCTTCCAGTGGAGGTGCCGGCGGTGTCGGCAGCGGTGGGTGCCAGCGGTGTCAGGCAGCGAGGGATGGCAGGCGCCATCTTCTTTTGCTTCCTGTGTGCATATTAAATGGGCTTAATGCTGATTGGCTGAGAGCCGTGACAGACAAAACCTCGTGACCTGACAGTGGCATCGCAAGAATTTGCCTCGGGTGAGGGATCTGGGGCATGCAGGGAGAGCTGAGCTTGGCTCGGATCGCCCCGGATCCCCAAAATTCGGGTGGGTTCGGTTCTCTGAGAACCGAACCCGCTCATCCCTAACAAATTCATACAGCATTTAAAAGGTACTGTAAACTCCATGCGAGAGCCATAGTAAATGATGTTCAGATACTTAATTATATGCTACAGAATAAAATTCCATAATTCCTTAGTATGTAGCAAAATGCATGTTATAAAATCAAATTAAGAAATGAAACAAAAATAAAATGTTAATATTTTTATTATTGACCTTGCAGATGGCCCAAGAAGAATGGTGTCCAAATCTGCATCTAACAATAAATCAAACAGGACAATGCTTTATTCTTCTTTGTTTTTTTTAGGTGTAGAACCATGAGAGATCTTGGCTTGTAAACTGTGGGCTAAATCCTTTTCTAATTCCGTACCTGGAGGGTGAATGCTATGCAAAAACTGTGTTTTTTAATTATTTAAAAATTAACAGTAATTAATTTCGATTTCACATTTTTTTAGTTGCCTCTGCCGTATTTTAATACGCTTGTATGTAAAATGTCATGATCTTGGCTTGTAAACTGTGGATTTGTATAGAAAGACAGAATGACACATTTAAATTTTTATATAGTAGATATGTAACACAATGTGAATATATATTAATTGAGTTAATGGATCTCTCCACTCCTTTATAATGTCCAATCCAGGTTCAATAGCTTGATGTAGTCCACAGAAATTAAATGTATAAATCACGCATGTAGCATACACTGGAATCAATCATGCAAGTGGCCAGATGGCTACCCTCTTCAAAAGATTACAGTTGGAGTCCCGTGAGGGTAAATGATTGTATATGGTCCGAGATTTAACAGTGCCTAGCATAATGCTCACCCCACAGGTTCAATCTGTATCCCAGATGAGTCCTGCTGTATTCCGGCTGTGGGTGTCCCAAGCCTGCAAATTGGCACCAGCTGTCCGTCAGCTGGAACTGTGTCTCGCGGCAGTGTGCAGTGTATCAAGAGATACCATCACGTGAACAACACATCAGCGTCCTGGATATCAGGGTTTAGTGGATAGACGTCTTGGTCATATAAATCACAGCTGGGGGATTCCTCTGACGCGTTTCGCCCCTGAAATTGACGGGGGCTTTCTCAAAGAGTCTGGCACCTAGGGGTGTCTGAGACACAAAGGGTGCCATGAACCAAGAAAGTCTGAGAAACACTGAACTAGGGTATATGCTCCAATTCCACCTGGTGCACTACAACGCTTGGTTAATAAAGCTAAGAACTGATCAAGCTGTTTCACATGTGGACTAATCACCACCAGCACCTTTGCTGCTCACTTCACCTTTACAGCATGCACTGTCAGTACTCCCAGGGCTCAGAGTAATGTTAGGAGCCCCAACTCTGCTAATAGGTTATGAACCCAGTGTCCTAACCCTGGTCACTCTACTAATAGGTTTTGGGCATAGTGTCCTAACTCTGCTAATAGGTTATGGGACCAGTGTCCTAACCCTGGTCACTCTAATAGGTTATGGGCCTAGTGTCCTAACACTGGTCACTGTGCTAATAGGTTATGGGTCTAGTGTCCTAATCCTGGTTACTCTCCCAATAGGTTATAAGCCCAGCATCCTAACCCTGGTCACTCTGCTAATAGGTTATGGGCCTAGTATCTGAACACCTGCGCCCCCTCCCCCACTGAGAAATAGCTGTACAGGAGCACACACTGCAAAACAATATGAAAATATATAACTTGTGCCAAGAAAATGAAGAAAAATGCAATTAAATAGCCATAAAAAGCAGTTTTTAAAACAAATCAATAGCTTATTTAAACAGGCCGGACCTTGCCTGTGTATTAATGAGACAGCAATGTCTCTTTGCATTTGCCATCTTTACAAGCTTCTGTACAGTCTGCTGACTTTATGTATATGATAGTATACCCATACCTCCTGTGCCAATTTAGATGGGACAGTCCTGATTTCAGCAAGTGTCAGGACTATTGTGCAGATTCTACTACAGTTATGAGATTTGTCCTGCCAACTGATGCCCTTTTGATTCAACTGGCGATGCTGACAGACAGCGGTAAGAAGTCAAGGTGCCCAGATTGGGTGTTGGTAGAAGATTCACTAAATTTCACCAAAACATATATATATATATATATATATATATACATATATATATTGCGATACTTGGGGTAATTAGCTTGGTAGACTAGTGTCAGTGGTACAGTGATTAGGTGCAGAATCAGATTCCACACATGGCATTCCAGTAAAACAAATGAACGTGGTGCTTTACTTCCAGCATAATCAGGAACAAACAGAAAATAATAAATGCCTAGCCCTTTCTTAGGGCACTAGCTCACTTCTTGAACCCTCTCTACAGAAGCAGCTACTCTGCATGAAAGTCTCTCACAGTCTCTGAGATTGGTGGTCCTTCCTGCCACATGCAGGACTGGACACTGGCATCCTGGCCTGGTATAGCTTCCTTAGCTTGTTGGCTGCCGCCTCTCACAGTCTGGCCTGCTTCCTTGCAGGTACCATGGCTCAGTCCCAAAGTTGGATAGCCTTCCCTGTATCTCACAGGTCTAGGCTCAGGCCTCCTGGCCCTCACTGGCTTGCTAGCACAGTGAGCTCTGTCTGACTGGTCTGCCTCAGTCCTCCCTGGACTGAGTTCACTCGGCAGCCCTTACACCTCTTCCCAGAATCCTTTTCTTCTCTGTGTGGGTGGATCTCTCCTGCTCCACACAGAATCTGCTGCTCACCAGCTCCATCTCTGGTGATACTGCCACATATCACCCTCCCCAGCTTGAAACCCCTGGGTTCAGCGATATGGGTCGAGGCATTCTCATGACGATGTCCCTCTTCACTCTCCTCATGAGGCAAATCCACCGCATTCACGGTCATACAAACTCTTGCGACCTCTGGGGATCTCATCCTCCAGATTCCAGAATTTATTTTCCTCCTAACTTTTTTCCTCACTTTGTGGTACTTCTTGCTTTCTATATGAAGCACTTGAGATTCAGTCTTGAGCATGTCAAGCTTTAAGGATTTCAGCCACATTTTCCCATAGTGCCCTACTTCCTCATAAACAAATTCAGCAGAATTGCAAGTTCCATCCTGCTTGCATGAAGACATTGTTTCACACACCTGAGTATTATTCTTCACAAGACTCTCAGAATTAACCTTTTTTATGGTTCTGCTTTGCACTGCAAAACTGTGTGATTGCGTCACATTCACATCACTCTGAATCCACGGCAACAAGAGAGTCTCATCCTTTGAAGCCATCACTATCTCCGCAGACTTCTGTACATGCTGTACCTTTGCTTGACAGGTCATGCGATCACCATCTGTATACGTCAGTTTTTTATCATCAACTTCAGACACGGTTTTGCCATCTGGACCCGTGTCTCTTTGGGAGGACTTCACACCCTCAGCTATCAGTGTAAGCTGGAAGTCACTGCAAGGACTCTCATCCACTTTTCCAAGACAGACTTTTAGGGAATTTCCCAACTTTGATACAACTATTTCAGACACTGCCACTTTTAATACACATTGCAACTCCAGTTCTTTGGTATTCTTCTTCGCTTGGAATCTTTGCAACTGGTCCTGTGTACTTAGCAGACACTTTTCAAGGTTCTTCTTCTGTTCTTGCAACTTCCACGCCCTGCCATGGGCAAGGTTAAGCTCTCTCTCCAAAGATTCACTTTGCTTTGCAGCTTTATGTGCCCTTTTGAACCTTTAAATTTGCCTGAACTGCCAATATTTGGTGATACACAATATTTATTAGCATAATATGCAAACATTCTTTAATAATTGAATAAGTTAATTCGCCAGGCCCTTTTACTTCTTTGATGGGAGTTATAAATCTCCATGTTTTTAAACCTAACCGTTGGAGAGAACAATAGTTCTGCTTTTTGTGTATGATACATTGTTTGTCTTTTTGTTTGTCTATAGTTGCTCTTGTTTTTTAATAAATATAGAATAAAAGTTAATTCTTAACAGGACATCTTAGTCATAACTCTAAACCTTTGTGTGCCCCCAAAAAGAGTCCTTCTTCTTTCTTCTTGATTTGGTTTATATGTTATAAACAGACTCTGGGGAGCACCAGGGACTTACCAATAATACAGATCCAACAGACTAAAGTCTCATGATCAATTTGGTAATATATTGCAAATATTTGTAAAAGTCCTTACAAGGTTTCTTAGAGAGATACACTAGTCATATCATTCTAGCAGGATTTTTTCAGTGCGGTTTCCAAAATATTTCTTTGTGCATACTTTGCAGCTTTATGCAAACTTTCCTCCAGGAATGCATTTCTTTCCGTCATACATTCTGAAACTGCTCTAGCTGCAGCTAAATCGGATTGGAGAGTTTGTACTTGCACTTTACAGTTGACTTCAAGACGGACCATCTCCTTCTCTTTTCCTTCACTGTCAGTTTCCCACTGAGCGCGAGTCTGCAGCATCTGGAGATACTTCTCTTTTACTTCACAGAACTCTTTAGCCAGAGAACTTTTCTCCAATTCACAATCTTTAAGTTTTACTTGTGTGGTGACAATTAAAGAGTCTTTTCCTTTTAACACCAGAGCCATATCCGCCACTTTCACTTGTGCGCGCTCTGCATCACTCTGGACATCTTCTTACAATTCTTCCACTTCCTGCTGAAGTACCACACACTTTTGCTGCAATTCCACAACATTCTGCTCTAATACGTCATTCTTTGCTAGGAGCGCATCATTCTCATACTTTGCAACACATTGGAAAAATGTAGCTTCCTCAAGGCGTTCAGACATAGCTGCCAATTTGAGGTCTGTCTCTTTAAGAACTTCACGTTTTTTTATTTCTTGCTGCTCAAATGCTATTTTCAAAGTGGACAGTATTCACTCCGTAATTTCTTTTCAGCTTGTTCATTAACATTTCTCTCATCAGCTAATTGCTCCATTACGTCATGAACCTTCCCAGCAAAATACGCATTACCTTCATTCAAAACTTTACGCATATTGTCAAATTCTTACAGGCTGATATAGTCCTTTCTGGATGGTCCTTGCACCATACCCTGAGGACTTTCTTTTTGGGCCTTGAGCTTTGCCCACTGGTGCTTATTGGCTTCTTGCGGAGCTGCTGTAACCATCCGCAAGGCCTTCACCATGTCATCCATGTTATCTGATGATTTAGAAGTGAGGCAGGGTTCAGCTTGAATAGATATCAGCACCATGAAGAGCCTAGAACCGCAGTCTTTTCTCACCAAAATAAATTGGGTGTCTGTCCCTTTAAATTTTAAACACTTTTTTTTTTTTTTAGCACAGTTCTTTCACTTGTAACAACACTTGACTTTCAATTGTATTTACAGCACAATATAACACAGCGCCTGCTTTCACTTCTGTGGAACTACAATGTCCAGCACTTGCTCTTTTCTTTGCAAGAGAAATGTCCAGGCCACATAATTAGACACACCTTGTCTTAATGAGCTTGATTTCAACAGAATAAACCACACAACTTCTTTTAACCTTTCCAATGTTGAAGAAGTGCACAACTTTTAGCAAACTTTGTAGCACGGTTTTCAAACATGCATACAACTTTTCCATGAAATATTTTAAAACAGATTTTATCTTCACTCACCAACCTGATGAGCTTTGCACTGTTGAATCCACTATGCAGGTGCAGTAAACATCCATATTTCCATTAGCTGCTGTAATCCACTTTCTGTGCAGATAGAAGCATTCAAAATTTGTCAGATGTACAGTGTAAACACGGCCAAGAGCTTCTGTTGCTCTGATACCAGGATGACTGTGTACTTCCTAGTTGCTGGATCGCACTATGAAATCCACAGCAACTACTTCCAGTTCCTTGTGCAGCTGTTTCCGGCTTTCAGGGTTTCTACGGTGTATAAGATTCATCCAATCGGTTTTACCCTTCAGGGGCTGACAAAGGAATGAACCGGACGTAGCCTCAGTGCGGTCCAGCAACCAAGGAGGTAGACAAAAAAGTTTGGTCACCACTGTTGACACCATTTAGTTGTGAAATAAATAAAAATTTGTGCTGCAGAGCTGCGTTTTTGCATCCCAGCATAGTTGCCATCTTTATGGGCCTGACTGTAAATCAGATGGATCTCTCCTCATGGATACAGATATTAATTTTTACCATATTCAGACTCAAATCAATAGTGGTTCCTCAGTGCAGGTTTGCTGACTGTGTCAGCAGTGCAGGGGTGTTCTCAAAGCAGGGTGCTGGCGATGTTGGAAATGCGGGAGTGCCAGTGGTGTCCTCAGTGCAGGTTTGCTCACTGTGTTGGCGGTGCAAGGGTGTTATCAATGCAGGGTGCCGGCAGTGTCGGCAGAGCGGGAGTGACAGCGGTGTCCTCAGTGCATGTGTGCTGACAGTGTCGGCAGTGCAGGGGTGCTGGTGGTGTCCTCAGTGTGGGAGTGTCGGCAGTGTGGGGGTCGCTAACGGTGTCCTGAGTATGTGGGGCAGTGTTGCAGGGGTGCCGGCAGTGTCAGCAGCGGTGGTGGTTTCGGCAGCGGGGGATGCTGTCAGTGGAGGTGCCGGCGGTGTCGGCAGCGGGGGGTGCCGGCGGTGTCAGGCAGCGAGGGATGGCGGGCGCCATCTTCTTTTGCTTCCTGTGTGCATATTAAATGGGCTTAACGCTGATTGGCTGAGAGCCGTTACAGACGGCTCTCTCAGCCAATAAGCGTTAAGCCCACTGAATACAATACCTCATGACCTGACAGCGGCATCGCAAGGTTTTGCCTCTGGTGAGGGATCCGGGGCAGGCAGTGAGATCCGAGCTTGGCTCGGATCGCCCCGGATCCCCGAAATTCGGGTGGATTCGGTTCTCTGAGAACCGAACCCGCTCATCCCTAATAAATTCATACAGCATTTAAAAAGGTACTGTAAACTCCATGCAAGAGCCATAGTAAATGATGTTCAGATACTTAGATTATATGCTACAGAATAAAATTCCATAATTCCTTAGTATGTAGCAAAATGCATGTTATAAAATCAAATTATGAAATGTAGCAAAAATAAAATGTTAATATTTTTATTATTGACCTTGCAGATGGCCCAAGAAGAATGGTGTCCAAATCTGCATCTAACAATAAACCAAACAGGACAATGCTTTTATTCTTCTTTGGTGTTTTAGGTGTAGAACCATGAGAGATCTTGGCTTGTAAACTGTGGGCTAAGGGCCTAATTCAGACCCGCTCGCGAGCGCTGAGTGCTCGCAAGCGGGTCGATGTTGCCCAAGTGCGCATGCGCACGACGGAGGCGGCTCCGTCGTGCGCATGTGCGAGACCCGAATAACGATGGCCAAGTCGTCGTTATGGGTCTCGCACCAAAGGGGGCGTGCTGTCAATGGTGATTGACAGCACGCCCCCTTTGGTGGGCGTGCCGGGGGCGTGGCTGCCCAGACGGAGGCTGATAGAGCCAAAAGCACTCCAGGGCTTGCGGCAGCGAGACCCTACCGCAAGGGTCTCATCGCAAACCCGATGGTCGCGATGGTCTTGACCATCGCGACCATCATTTTGGCCGCTCGCTATAGCTGTTTAGGGTCTGTTTGTATTAGAATTTTATGACTTGTATCTGGTGTGGGTGAGGTTATTGGGGGTTGGGGTGTAATCAGTGACTATACATGTATGCTTGGCCGTCGTTATTCGGGTCTCGCGCGTGCGCACGACGGAGCCGCCTCCTTCGTGTGCATGCGCACTTGGGCAACATCGACCCGCTTGCGAGCGCTCAGCGCTCGCGAGCGGGTCCGAATCAGGCCCAGTGTTAGTAGATGTAAAGGCACAACTACAAGAGTATATAATAAACAAAATTAGTTTAAAGGTGTTAAAGTTGCAGGACTTTAAATTAAGGATAAATCATTCTTATAGATGAGAACGTGTTTAAAAATGGTAGATACTACAGTGGTGTAGAGATAAATTGGCAGCAGTATAGGAATAATAACAGTGTAGGATCAAAAAACATACATTAAAAAATTAAAATACTGCAATCCACCTGGTAGTTGCTTGCAATGCTGAAGCGGGCTGTTGGCATAAGGTGTGTTCAGGTTATAATGAAAGCTGGTGGCTGAGTTGCAGGGTATCCAGAAGCTCATAAAATCCTTTTCAAGTTGTAAAGAGTTATTTTTTAAATGTTATCCTCCTATCTTCTTCCTGTTTAACTCTTGTATAACTCTTTAAATTATGCTGTGCATGTAATACCACTTAGAAAAAAACCCACTTTGAAATAAAAACCTACAGTATGCAGCCTTAAACAGGCCTGCAGCCTGAAACATACTGAGTATATAGTAAAGGTACTGTAAACTCCATGCGAGAGCCATAGTAAATGATGTTCAGATACTTAATTATATGCTACAGAATAAAATTCCATAATTCCTTAGTATGTAGCAAAATGCATGTTATAAAATCAAATTAAGAAATGAAACAAAAATAAAATGTTAATATTTTTATTATTGACCTTGCAGATGGCCCAAGAAGAATGGTGTCCAAATCTGCATCTAACAATAAATCAAACAGGACAATGCTTTATTCTTCTTTGTTTTTTTTAGGTGTAGAACCATGAGAGATCTTGGCTTGTAAACTGTGGGCTAAATCCTTTTCTAATTCCGTACCTGGAGGGTGAATGCTATGCAAAAACTGTGTTTTTTAATTATTTAAAAATTAACAGTAATTAATTTCGATTTCACATTTTTTTAGTTGCCTCTGCCGTATTTTAATACGCTTGTATGTAAAATGTCATGATCTTGGCTTGTAAACTGTGGATTTGTATAGAAAGACAGAATGACACATTTAAATTTTTATATAGTAGATATGTAACACAATGTGAATATATATTAATTGAGTTAATGGATCTCTCCACTCCTTTATAATGTCCAATCCAGGTTCAATAGCTTGATGTAGTCCACAGAAATTAAATGTATAAATCACGCATGTAGCATACACTGGAATCAATCATGCAAGTGGCCAGATGGCTACCCTCTTCAAAAGATTACAGTTGGAGTCCCGTGAGGGTAAATGATTGTATATGGTCCGAGATTTAACAGTGCCTAGCATAATGCTCACCCCACAGGTTCAATCTGTATCCCAGATGAGTCCTGCTGTATTCCGGCTGTGGGTGTCCCAAGCCTGCAAATTGGCACCAGCTGTCCGTCAGCTGGAACTGTGTCTCGCGGCAGTGTGCAGTGTATCAAGAGATACCATCACGTGAACAACACATCAGCGTCCTGGATATCAGGGTTTAGTGGATAGACGTCTTGGTCATATAAATCACAGCTGGGGATTCCCCTGACGCGTTTCGCCCCTGAAATTGACGGGGGCTTTCTCAAAGAGTCTGGCACCTAGGGGTGTCTGAGACACAAAGGGTGCCATGAACCAAGAAAGTCTGAGAAACACTGAACTAGGGTATATGCTCCAATTCCACCTGGTGCACTACAACGCTTGGTTAATAAAGCTAAGAACTGATCAAGCTGTTTCACATGTGGACTAATCACCACCAGCACCTTTGCTGCTCACTTCACCTTTACAGCATGCACTGTCAGTACTCCCAGGGCTCAGAGTAATGTTAGGAGCCCCAACTCTGCTAATAGGTTATGAACCCAGTGTCCTAACCCTGGTCACTCTACTAATAGGTTTTGGGCATAGTGTCCTAACTCTGCTAATAGGTTATGGGACCAGTGTCCTAACCCTGGTCACTCTAATAGGTTATGGGCCTAGTGTCCTAACACTGGTCACTGTGCTAATAGGTTATGGGTCTAGTGTCCTAATCCTGGTTACTCTCCCAATAGGTTATAAGCCCAGCATCCTAACCCTGGTCACTCTGCTAATAGGTTATGGGCCTAGTATCTGAACACCTGTGCCCCCTCCCCCACTGAGAAATAGCTGTACAGGAGCACACACTGCAAAACAATATGAAAATATATAACTTGTGCCAAGAAAATGAAGAAAAATGCAATTAAATAGCCATAAAAAGCAGTTTTTAAAACAAATCAATAGCTTATTTAAACAGGCCGGACCTTGCCTGTGTATTAATGAGACAGCAATGTCTCTTTGCATTTGCCATCTTTACAAGCTTCTGTACAGTCTGCTGACTTTATGTATATGATAGTATACCCATACCTCCTGTGCCAATTTAGATGGGACAGTCCTGATTTCAGCAAGTGTCAGGACTATTGTGCAGATTCTACTACAGTTATGAGATTTGTCCTGCCAACTGATGCCCTTTTGATTCAACTGGCGATGCTGACAGACAGCGGTAAGAAGTCAAGGTGCCCAGATTGGGTGTTGGTAGAAGATTCACTAAATTTCACCAAAACATATATATATATATATATATATACATATATATATTGCGATACTTGGGGTAATTAGCTTGGTAGACTAGTGTCAGTGGTACAGTGATTAGGTGCAGAATCAGATTCCACACATGGCATTCCAGTAAAACAAATGAACGTGGTGCTTTACTTCCAGCATAATCAGGAACAAACAGAAAATAATAAATGCCTAGCCCTTTCTTAGGGCACTAGCTCACTTCTTGAACCCTCTCTACAGAAGCAGCTACTCTGCATGAAAGTCTCTCACAGTCTCTGAGATTGGTGGTCCTTCCTGCCACATGCAGGACTGGACACTGGCATCCTGGCCTGGTATAGCTTCCTTAGCTTGTTGGCTGCCGCCTCTCACAGTCTGGCCTGCTTCCTTGCAGGTACCATGGCTCAGTCCCAAAGTTGGATAGCCTTCCCTGTATCTCACAGGTCTAGGCTCAGGCCTCCTGGCCCTCACTGGCTTGCTAGCACAGTGAGCTCTGTCTGACTGGTCTGCCTCAGTCCTCCCTGGACTGAGTTCACTCGGCAGCCCTTACACCTCTTCCCAGAATCCTTTTCTTCTCTGTGTGGGTGGATCTCTCCTGCTCCACACAGAATCTGCTGCTCACCAGCTCCATCTCTGGTGATACTGCCACATATCACCCTCCCCAGCTTGAAACCCCTGGGTTCAGCGATATGGGTCGAGGCATTCTCATGACGATGTCCCTCTTCACTCTCCTCATGAGGCAAATCCACCGCATTCACGGTCATACAAACTCTTGCGACCTCTGGGGATCTCATCCTCCAGATTCCAGAATTTATTTTCCTCCTAACTTTTTTCCTCACTTTGTGGTACTTCTTGCTTTCTATATGAAGCACTTGAGATTCAGTCTTGAGCATGTCAAGCTTTAAGGATTTCAGCCACATTTTCCCATAGTGCCCTACTTCCTCATAAACAAATTCAGCAGAATTGCAAGTTCCATCCTGCTTGCATGAAGACATTGTTTCACACACCTGAGTATTATTCTTCACAAGACTCTCAGAATTAACCTTTTTTATGGTTCTGCTTTGCACTGCAAAACTGTGTGATTGCGTCACATTCACATCACTCTGAATCCACGGCAACAAGAGAGTCTCATCCTTTGAAGCCATCACTATCTCCGCAGACTTCTGTACATGCTGTACCTTTGCTTGACAGGTCATGCGATCACCATCTGTATACGTCAGTTTTTTATCATCAACTTCAGACACGGTTTTGCCATCTGGACCCGTGTCTCTTTGGGAGGACTTCACACCCTCAGCTATCAGTGTAAGCTGGAAGTCACTGCAAGGACTCTCATCCACTTTTCCAAGACAGACTTTTAGGGAATTTCCCAACTTTGATACAACTATTTCAGACACTGCCACTTTTAATACACATTGCAACTCCAGTTCTTTGGTATTCTTCTTCGCTTGGAATCTTTGCAACTGGTCCTGTGTACTTAGCAGACACTTTTCAAGGTTCTTCTTCTGTTCTTGCAACTTCCACGCCCTGCCATGGGCAAGGTTAAGCTCTCTCTCCAAAGATTCACTTTGCTTTGCAGCTTTATGTGCCCTTTTGAACCTTTAAATTTGCCTGAACTGCCAATATTTGGTGATACACAATATTTATTAGCATAATATGCAAACATTCTTTAATAATTGAATAAGTTAATTCGCCAGGCCCTTTTACTTCTTTGATGGGAGTTATAAATCTCCATGTTTTTAAACCTAACCGTTGGAGAGAACAATAGTTCTGCTTTTTGTGTATGATACATTGTTTGTCTTTTTGTTTGTCTATAGTTGCTCTTGTTTTTTAATAAATATAGAATAAAAGTTAATTCTTAACAGGACATCTTAGTCATAACTCTAAACCTTTGTGTGCCCCCAAAAAGAGTCCTTCTTCTTTCTTCTTGATTTGGTTTATATGTTATAAACAGACTCTGGGGAGCACCAGGGACTTACCAATAATACAGATCCAACAGACTAAAGTCTCATGATCAATTTGGTAATATATTGCAAATATTTGTAAAAGTCCTTACAAGGTTTCTTAGAGAGATACACTAGTCATATCATTCTAGCAGGATTTTTTCAGTGCGGTTTCCAAAATATTTCTTTGTGCATACTTTGCAGCTTTATGCAAACTTTCCTCCAGGAATGCATTTCTTTCCGTCATACATTCTGAAACTGCTCTAGCTGCAGCTAAATCGGATTGGAGAGTTTGTACTTGCACTTTACAGTTGACTTCAAGACGGACCATCTCCTTCTCTTTTCCTTCACTGTCAGTTTCCCACTGAGCGCGAGTCTGCAGCATCTGGAGATACTTCTCTTTTACTTCACAGAACTCTTTAGCCAGAGAACTTTTCTCCAATTCACAATCTTTAAGTTTTACTTGTGTGGTGACAATTAAAGAGTCTTTTCCTTTTAACACCAGAGCCATATCCGCCACTTTCACTTGTGCGCGCTCTGCATCACTCTGGACATCTTCTTACAATTCTTCCACTTCCTGCTGAAGTACCACACACTTTTGCT
This sequence comes from Taudactylus pleione, assembly GCA_031769625.1. Classification (NCBI taxonomy): domain Eukaryota; kingdom Metazoa; phylum Chordata; class Amphibia; order Anura; family Myobatrachidae; genus Taudactylus; species Taudactylus pleione. The sequence continues at coordinate 8,763,150 of JAUIMM010000121.1, forward strand.
GCAATTCCACAACATTCTGCTCTAATACGTCATTCTTTGCTAGGAGCGCATCATTCTCATACTTTGCAACACATTGGAAAAATGTAGCTTCCTCAAGGCGTTCAGACATAGCTGCCAATTTGAGGTCTGTCTCTTTAAGAACTTCACGTTTTTTTATTTCTTGCTGCTCAACTGCTATTTTCAAAGTGGACAGTATTCACTCCGTAATTTCTTTTCAGCTTGTTCATTAACATTTCTCTCATCAGCTAATTGCTCCATTACGTCATGAACCTTCCCAGCAAAATACGCATTACCTTCATTCAAAACTTTACGCATATTGTCAAATTCTTACAGGCTGATATAGTCCTTTCTGGATGGTCCTTGCACCATACCCTGAGGACTTTCTTTTTGGGCCTTGAGCTTTGCCCACTGGTGCTTATTGGCTTCTTGCGGAGCTGCTGTAACCATCCGCAAGGCCTTCACCATGTCATCCATGTTATCTGATGATTTAGAAGTGAGGCAGGGTTCAGCTTGAATAGATATCAGCACCATGAAGAGCCTAGAACCGCAGTCTTTTCTCACCAAAATAAATTGGGTGTCTGTCCCTTTAAATTTTAAACACTTTTTTTTTTTTTTAGCACAGTTCTTTCACTTGTAACAACACTTGACTTTCAATTGTATTTACAGCACAATATAACACAGCGCCTGCTTTCACTTCTGTGGAACTACAATGTCCAGCAATCAACATAGCACTTGCTCTTTTCTTTGCAAGAGAAATGTCCAGGCCACATAATTAGACACACCTTGTCTTAATGAGCTTGATTTCAACAGAATAAACCACACAACTTCTTTTAACCTTTCCAATGTTGAAGAAAGTGCACAACTTTTAGCAAACTTTGTAGCACGGTTTTCAAACATGCATACAACTTTTCCATGAAATATTTTAAAACAGATTTTATCTTCACTCACCAACCTGATGAGCTTTGCACTGTTGAATCCACTATGCAGGTGCAGTAAACATCCATATTTCCATTAGCTGCTGTAATCCACTTTCTGTGCAGATAGAAGCATTCAAAATTTGTCAGATGTACAGTGTAAACACGGCCAAGAGCTTCTGTTGCTCTGATACCAGGATGACTGTGTACTTCCTAGTTGCTGGATCGCACTATGAAATCCACAGCAACTACTTCCAGTTCCTTGTGCAGCTGTTTCCGGCTTTCAGGGTTTCTACGGTGTATAAGATTCATCCAATCGGTTTTACCCTTCAGGGGCTGACAAAGGAATGAACCGGACGTAGCCTCAGTGCGGTCCAGCAACCAAGGAGGTAGACAAAAAAGTTTGGTCACCACTGTTGACACCATTTAGTTGTGAAATAAATAAAAATTTGTGCTGCAGAGCTGCGTTTTTGCATCCCAGCATAGTTGCCATCTTTATGGGCCTGACTGTAAATCAGATGGATCTCTCCTCATGGATACAGATATTAATTTTTACCATATTCAGACTCAAATCAATAGTGGTTCCTCAGTGCAGGTTTGCTGACTGTGTCAGCAGTGCAGGGGTGTTCTCAAAGCAGGGTGCTGGCGATGTTGGAAATGCGGGAGTGCCAGTGGTGTCCTCAGTGCAGGTTTGCTCACTGTGTTGGCGGTGCAAGGGTGTTATCAATGCAGGGTGCCGGCAGTGTCGGCAGAGCGGGAGTGACAGCGGTGTCCTCAGTGCATGTGTGCTGACAGTGTCGGCAGTGCAGGGGTGCTGGTGGTGTCCTCAGTGTGGGAGTGTCGGCAGTGTGGGGGTCGCTAACGGTGTCCTGAGTATGTGGGGCAGTGTTGCAGGGGTGCCGGCAGTGTCAGCAGCGGTGGTGGTTTCGGCAGCGGGGGATGCTGTCAGTGGAGGTGCCGGCGGTGTCGGCAGCGGGGGGTGCCGGCGGTGTCAGGCAGCGAGGGATGGCGGGCGCCATCTTCTTTTGCTTCCTGTGTGCATATTAAATGGGCTTAACGCTGATTGGCTGAGAGCCGTTACAGACGGCTCTCTCAGCCAATAAGCGTTAAGCCCACTGAATACAATACCTCATGACCTGACAGCGGCATCGCAAGGTTTTGCCTCTGGTGAGGGATCCGGGGCAGGCAGTGAGATCCGAGCTTGGCTCGGATCGCCCCGGATCCCCGAAATTCGGGTGGATTCGGTTCTCTGAGAACCGAACCCGCTCATCCCTAATAAATTCATACAGCATTTAAAAAGGTACTGTAAACTCCATGCAAGAGCCATAGTAAATGATGTTCAGATACTTAGATTATATGCTACAGAATAAAATTCCATAATTCCTTAGTATGTAGCAAAATGCATGTTATAAAATCAAATTATGAAATGTAGCAAAAATAAAATGTTAATATTTTTATTATTGACCTTGCAGATGGCCCAAGAAGAATGGTGTCCAAATCTGCATCTAACAATAAACCAAACAGGACAATGCTTTTATTCTTCTTTGGTGTTTTAGGTGTAGAACCATGAGAGATCTTGGCTTGTAAACTGTGGGCTAAGGGCCTAATTCAGACCCGCTCGCGAGCGCTGAGTGCTCGCAAGCGGGTCGATGTTGCCCAAGTGCGCATGCGCACGACGGAGGCGGCTCCGTCGTGCGCATGTGCGAGACCCGAATAACGATGGCCAAGTCGTCGTTATGGGTCTCGCACCAAAGGGGGCGTGCTGTCAATGGTGATTGACAGCACGCCCCCTTTGGTGGGCGTGCCGGGGGCGTGGCTGCCCAGACGGAGGCTGATAGAGCCAAAAGCACTCCAGGGCTTGCGGCAGCGAGACCCTACCGCAAGGGTCTCATCGCAAACCCGATGGTCGCGATGGTCTTGACCATCGCGACCATCATTTTGGCCGCTCGCTATAGCTGTGGGTGGTCACCCACAGCTATGCGAGTGGCCAGGAGGCCGCTCCAAATAGGAGGAGAGATGGCCCTGATTCAGAGCGAGCGCTCTGTCAGAGCGTCCGGCTCTGAATCATGGCCTAAATCCTTTTCTAATTCTGTACCTGACCTGTAGAGGGCGAATGCTATGCAAAAATTAACAGTAATTCAATTCGATTTCAAATTTTTTTAGTTGCCTCTGCCGTGTTTTAAATAATACGCTCGTATGTAAAAATGTCATGATCTTGGCTTGTAAACTGTGGATTTGTATAGAAAGACAGAATGACAGAAGGACTCATTTTAATTTTTATATAGTAGATATGTAACACAATGTGAATATATATTAATTGAGTTAATGGATCTCTCCACACCTTTATAATGTCCAATCCAGGTTCAATAGCTTGATGTAGTCCACAGAAATTAAATGTATAAATCACGCATGTAGCATACACTGGAATCAATCATGCAAGTGGCCAGATGGCTACCCTCTTCAAAAGATTACAGTTGGAGTCCCGTGAGGGTAAATGATTGTATATGGTCCGAGATGTAACAGCGTCTAGCATAATGCTCACCCCACAGGTTCAATCTGTATCCCAGAGGAGTCCTGCTGTATTCCGGCCGTGGGTGTCCCAAGCCTGCAAATTGGCACCAGCCGTCCGTCAGCTGGAACTGTGTCTCGCGGCAGTGTGCAGTGTATCAAGAGATACCATCACGTGAACAACACATCAGCGTCCTGGATATCAGGGTTTAGTGGATAGACGTCTTGGTCTTATAAATCACAGCTGGGGGATTCCTCTGACGCGTTTCACCCCTGAAATTGACGGGGGCTTTCTCAAAGAGTCTGGCACCTAGGGGTGTCTGAGACACAAAGGGTGCCATGAACCAAGAAAGTTTGAGAAACACTGAACTAGGGTATATGCTCCAATTCCACCTGGTGCACTACAACGCTTGGTTAATAAAGCTAAGAACTGATCAAGCTGTTTCACATGTGGACTAACCACCACCAGCACTTTTGCTGCTCACATCACCTTTACAGCATGCACTGTCAGTACTCCCAGGGCTCAGAGTAATGTTAGGAGCCCCAACTCTGCTAATAGGTTATGAACCCAGTGTCCTAACCCTGGTCACTCTACTATTAGGTTTTGGGCATAGTGTCCTAACTCTGGTAACTCTGCTAATAGGTTATGTGACCAGTGTCCTAACCCTGGTCACTCTAATAGGTTATGGGCCTAGTGTCCTAACACTGGTCATTGCTACTAGGTTATGAGCCCAGCGTCCTAACCCTGGTCACTCTGCTAATAGGTTATGGGCCTAGTGTCCTAATCCTGGTTACTCTCCAAATAGGTTATGAGCCCAGCGTCCTAACCCTGGTCACACTGCTAATAGGTTATGGGCCTAGTAACTGAACCCTGGTTACTCTCTCAACAGGTTATGGGTCCAGTGTCCTAAGCCTGGTCATTCTGCTAATACAGGACCTCTAAACTGGATTAGAGTTCAAATCCTTTTACAGCAAGGAAAAGGCTGATGCCATCCTGCAACACCCAGGTAAATGTTCCCTCTTCACCTCTTAATCTCAAATATTCCATCCCACCATTGGCATTAATGCACATGATACGATTGTGTACCTGCAGATGCGACTCACGATCCCGGGCCGACATATCGGGCGGTCCGGACACACAGGGCGATCTGGTGGCCGACCACTTGATATGCCGGCCCACGCAGCATAGCGCTGCATATACAGTAAACATCCTTATTTCCATTAGCTGCTGTAATCCACTTTCTGTGCAGATCTTGTTGCGTAGACCTGTGTGCGTAGATTCTTTATGGCCGCATTCTCCACCATATGTGATACTTGGGGTAATTAGCTAGGTAGACTAGTGTCAGTGGTGCAGTGATTAGATGCAGAATCAGACTCCACACATGGCATTCCAGTAAAACAAATGAATGTGGTGCTTTACTTACAGCATAATCAGGAACAAACAGAAAATAATAAATGCCTAGCCCTTTCTTAGGGCACTATCTCACTTCATGAACCCTCTCAACAGAAGCAGCTACTCTGCATGAAAGGCTCTCACAGTCTCTGAGATTGGTGGTCCTTCCTGCCACATGCAGGACTGGACACTGGCCTCCTGGCCTGGTATAGCTTCCTTAGCTTGTTGGCTGCCGCCTCTCACCGTCTGGCCTGCTTCCTTGCAGGTACCATGGATAAGTCCAAGAGTTGGATAGCCTTCCCTGTATCTCACAGGTCTAGGCTCAGGCCTCCTGGTCCTCACTGGCTTGCTAGCACAGTGACCTCTGTCTGACTGGTCTGCCTCAGTCCTCCCTGGACTGAGTTCACTTGGCAGCCCTTACACCTCTTCCCAGAACCCTTTTCTTCTCTGTGTGGGTGGATCTCTCCTGCCCCACACAGAATCCGCTGCTCACCAGCGCTATCTCTGGTGATACTGCCACAATGTATATATAATACATACAGTGTGTATATATATATATATATATATATATATATAATAGAAAAAATGGGGTGCACTCACCAGTCTTCAGAAAAAGAGTCCTTTATTAAATATACATTCATAGCAGGATTACAGCATATCTACATTTCGGTCTTTCCTGGACCTTTGCCAAGATACCAGTATCTTGACAAAGGTCCAGGAAGGACCGAAACGTAGATATGCGTTAATCCTGCTATGATGTATATTTAATAAAGGACTCTTTTTCTGAAGACTGGTGAGTGAACCCCATTTTTTTCTATTTTTTATCCTTATTATTATTATTATCCTTTATTTATATGGCGCCACAAGGGTTCCGCAGAGCCTTACATAATACATAAACAAATGCGCACACAAAAGAAAAGTACATAGACAAATGAGCACACAAGAAAAACAGTTAACAGTACAACCAACACAGGACAAATACACATACATTGCTGCATAACACTTAAATAAGCAGCATGGTGTCAGCAACCAAGGGTTAGATGCTGTTGTAAATTAAAGTAGGAGTAAGTGAGGGAGAAGCACATGAGAGAAGAGGGCATTGCTCGTGAGAGCTTACATTCTAAAGGGGAGGGGGCAGACAAACAAGAGTGACACAGGTGGGCTTGATTGTGAGGAAGGAACATGGAGTAGTGGGTTAGGATGAGAGCTGGAAAGCTTTGAGAAAGAAAGGGGTCTTGAGAGCCCATTTCAAGGTTAGAAGCCAAGAAGCAAAGTTAACATGGAATTTTGAGTTAAGGCCACAGGGACAAGGAAAGGCAGCTACTCGAGGAAATTGGAAAAGGCAACTGATATGAGCATTGAATGCTAATAATGAAATGGAGAGTTTAGAAGGTAAGAGTTGGTGGGAGTGACCAGATGATAGAAGTACCCCAACACCAACAATGTGGCAACCTCCAGGCCAGGGAGTGTGAAAGAGGCTCCCAAAGGAGATAGCTGCAGGAGAAGTGGTGTCAGATGGGTAAGTCCAGGATTTGGTGATGGCTAGAAGATTGAAGGAGTTGAATATGAATCAGTAATGTACAGGGACCAGTAGATTATAGACAGGACTGGCATTCCAGAGGAGACAGGAGAGAGGAACAGAGTTGGGAGGAGAGAGTAGGAGATTGTTAGGGTTGCTGTAGCGTGGGGTTGAGATTGATTTAGAGCAGGGGGAGGAGAGTGTGGGTACGTGGTGGGCTTCTGAGTGAGGAAGGGTGACAGCAGGTGGTGGGCAAGGTGGAGGTTTAGTGTGGTGTGGGTTGAGAAGAAGAGGTGTAACTTTTAGAAAAGGTAGGGTGCAGGACTTATGAGTTATGGGAGATACGGTGGAGAGTACTAGATGGGATGAAGGGAGATAGAGGAGAGGAGAAAGTGGAGGAGACTATGGAGGGAGAAAAGAAATGGGAACTGGTGGTAGAGGAGAGTATTATGTAGCTTCTGAGTGAGGAGGGGAGTAGAAGAAAAGAGGCATTGCGTAGATGAGGGATAGGGGGGGAAGAAAACAGCAGCAGTAGTGATGAGAGTGAGATACAGGAAAAGTACAGTTAAAATGTCTAAAAATTAGATAAAAGGAAGAACAGTGGCCCTGATTCAGAGCCAGACGCTCTTACAGAGCGCTCACTTTGAATCAGGGCCGTCCCTTCTCCTTTTTGGAGCGGCCTCCTGGCCGCTCGCATAGCTGTGGGTGACTACCCACAGCTGTAGCGAGCGGCCAAAATGATGGTCGCGATGGTCTTGACCATCGCGACCATCGGGCTTGCGACGAGACCCTGCGGTAGGGTCTCGCTGCCGCAAGCCCTGGAGTGCTTTTGGCTCTATCAGAACCAAAAGCACTCCCACTGACATCACTAGTGATGTCAGTGGGGCCGGACGCCTCTGTCTGGGCAGCCCCGCCCCCAGCACGCCCACCAAAGGGGGCGCTCTGTCACTCACCATCGACAGTATGCCCCTTTTGGTTCGAGACCCATAACGACAGCTTGGCCGTCGTTATTCGGGTCTCGCGCGTGCGCACGACGGAGCCGCCTCCTTCGTGTGCATGCGCACTTGGGCAACATCGACCCGCTTGCGAGCGCTCGCGAGCGGGTCCGAATCAGGCCCAGTGTTAGTAGATGTAAAGGCACAACTACAAGAGTATATAATAAACAAAATTAGTTTAAAGGTGTTAAAGTTGCAGGACTTTAAATTAAGGATAAATCATTCTTATAGATGAGAACGTGTTTAAAAATGGTAGATACTACAGTGGTGTAGAGATAAATTGGCAGCAGTATAGGAATAATAACAGTGTAGGATCAAAAAACATACATTAAAAAATTAAAATACTGCAATCCACCTGGTAGTTGCTTGCAATGCTGAAGCGGGCTGTTGGCATAAGGTGTGTTCAGGTTATAATGAAAGCTGGTGGCTGAGTTGCAGGGTATCCAGAAGCTCATAAAATCCTTTTCAAGTTGTAAAGAGTTATTTTTTAAATGTTATCCTCCTATCTTCTTCCTGTTTAACTCTTGTATAACTCTTTAAATTATGCTGTGCATGTAATACCACTTAGAAAAAAACCCACTTTGAAATAAAAACCTACAGTATGCAGCCTTAAACAGGCCTGCAGCCTGAAACATACTGAGTATATAGTAAAGCATACATGTATAGTCACTGATTACACCCCAACCCCCAATAACCTCACCCACACCAGATACAAGTCATAAAATTCTAATACAAACAGACCCTAAACAGCATCCCATCTTGCCGACATTCAGCTCCCTCCTTCCGGGAGGGGGCTGAATGTCAGTTTACAGGGGGGGCGTGGCCGCACGGTAATGTTGTTGAGGGGGCGTGGCCAGTGCGGTCCGGGGGCGTGGCCGCGAGATCGCGCTCTGCCCCCTCTTCACAATGCCGGAGTAAACGGCATTGTAAAGCGGGGGGCAGGGCCACAATTCAGCGCGAATCGCATCACCGGGCCCCCCGCTGCGGGGGTTTTGCTAGTAACTCTGCGGGGGGTTAGGGAGGGATGGTGACTTGCGGGAGGCTTGCCTGCCTTCCCGGGGGGTCGGGAGCGGCACCCGATAATAGGGAGGCTCCCGGCCAAATCGGGAGGGTAGGCAAGCCTGCATCCCATCTATCTAGGAGTTAAAAAATAGTAAAATTGCAAGACCTTAAGTCACTCTGGTTTTTGCAGACACTAATTAATAACAAAATACCTTTAAAATCAGTATAATCATACAGCAATTGTATTTCTATGTCAGCTGACTGGTCCCAATAGATTACCTATAAAATCAGTATAATTATACAGCAATGGTATTTCTATGTCAGCTGACTGGTCCCAATAGATTACCTATGAAATCAGTATAATCATACAGCAATGGTATTTCTATGTCAGCTGACTGGTCCCAATAGATTACTGTATGCAGCCTTAAATAGCCCTGCAGCCTGAAACCTACGGACGTTTCTTGATAGACTCCCCTTTGGGTAGCTACCCCAGCAACTGGATTCTGAGACATGAGTGTGGACACATTGGGAACTGTATATATATATATATATATATATATATATATATATAAATATATATATATATATACATCCAATGCAGCGGCACTCGTCTAACCTTTTCTTAATAACACAAACACAGATCCAGTTTATCAATGTTTCAGGTTTATTGCAACCTGTCATCAACCCTAGTTTGTGTTATTAAGAAATGGTCCGACGAGTGCCCGCTGCATTGGATGCATATTGCCTGGAAAATTCTACTACTGGCACCACGGCGATACTTTTTATTTAGCGCCAATATATATTGGACTGTATATATATATATATATATATATATATATATATATAGACTCGTAACATAAATAAGAGACGCTACTTTATGGTGTAATGTGAATTAGGGGCACAATGTACGGTGTAATGTGAATAAGATTGTGCACTGTGACTCCTAGGGCCGTAGCCCACTTTGTAAACAAATACTGTGATTCTGTTGGTCGTACCCCACTGGGTGGGTGCACTACTTTTCATTTCTGCCACTGCTGTGTGGCAATGTGTCATAGATGTGCTTTATACTGTGGTGTCTGTGTCGTTGTGCCGCTGCTCTGTCGCTTGGTAACCAGTCAGCTCGCTGCAACCTTTGGCCAATAATGTCGAAAACAATATTATAAGCTGTGAGGTGTTCTACATTGACTCAAAATTAATGTTATTGAGGTTAATAATACTCTAGGAAGAAAAAAAGAGACTAATTTATGTGATTTTAGCTTTTTTTGTAAATTTTTGTAAAAAAATCCAAATCCAAGGCCTGTCACCGCAGTTTGGCAAATCCAAATCCAAACGACGAATTAGAACCAAATCCAAATCCGGCAAAAATGTTCCGACGCACATCCCTAATATATATATATATATATTATCCTTTATCTATATGGTGCCACAAGGGTTCCATAGCGCCGCAACAGGGGCGGATTGGGCCACCGAGAAGTCGGGACATTTCCCGCTGGGCCGGTCAGGACTGGGCTGGTCTGGGCTGAGCCGATCCCATCCCCACCCCTCCCCCTTGCTGCTCCGCGGGCCGATTCACACTACTATTAGAACACAGCTGTTATCGGCCAGCATGTGCAGAAGCTTATTGCAGTCAGAGTCAAAATAATCAGCTGTACAGTTTAACTGCTGACAGCTGTGCTGCACATGACACTGGCACTGACTGCAGCCATAGTACCTCACATTCACAGTGGCCGGCCCCTCCTCTTTCTGCTCCTCGTCTGAGTGACACTGCCTGCCTGGTGCCTGTGCTGCCTCTCCTCACCACAATGTCCTGGCTTCCTGCTGCTGCTTTTTACAGTAAGAAACAAGAAAACCAGGTACTCTGGGGTAGTATTGGAGGGGGGTTTGGGAATACTGGACTGTAATATGGGGGTGCTGTGTACTGGGGGATGATATGGGGGGGGCTGTGTATACTGGTCTGTAATATTGCGTGCTGTGTGTACTGGGTTGATATGGGGGAGGGAGCTTGGGTATACTGGACTGAAATGTGTGTGCTGTGTGTACTGGGGGTGACATGGGTGGGCTGTGTATACTGGACTGTAATATGTGGGTGTTGTGTGTACTGGGGGGTAATATGGGAAGGGGGGCTGTGTATATTGGACTGTAATATTAGGTGCTGTGGGTACTGAGGGGTGATATGGGTGGGCTGTGTATACTGAACCATAATATGTGTGTGCTGTGTGTACTGAGGGGTACTATGGGGGCTGTGTATTTTGGAATGTAATACGGGGAGTTGTGTATACTGGGACTAATATTGGAGCTAGGTGGGCTGTGTTTCTCTAATATGGGAGTGCTGTGCGTACCTAGGAGTAATATGGGAGAGGGAGGGTGGGCTGTTTATACTGGAGTGTAAAATTGGGGTGCTGTATGCTCTGAAAGGTATTATGGTGAAGTGCACTGTGTAGATTGAGTGGGATTATGTGGGGTGCTGTGTACACTGAGTGGTATTATATGGGGGTTTGTGTATACTCAGTTGTATTATGGGGGTATTGTGTATACTGAGTGGTATTATGGAGGATGCTGTGTGTACTAAGGGGTACTATGGCAGTGATGTATATAACTAGAAGAGGCTATAAGAGGGCAAAATTACAGTGTTTCATACATGAGCTAGTCCGACCACGTAATGGGGGTGGCGAGCAAAACACAGGGGCTGTGTCTAAGACTGAAAATGAATATGCAGCTGAAAGACCCTGGCATCTTAGTGGGAGTCTCAATACAAATTCCCACTGCTGTGACAGATTCGCTGCATACAAATACTCATTCGCAAAGGAATTTGTGTGCATTTCAGGCCCTAAGGGGAGAATTTATGAAGCAGTGGCTTCTGTAAGATGCTGCATCCCAGCGGGTTGCGAGTTTACATTTAAAATGGCACCCGCAGTCAGTGTAAAGCCGGCGTGCTTAAGACTCACTGCGGGTGCCGTTTTAAACACTTAAATGTTTCTGGAAGTTGCTGCTTCATAACTTCTCCCCTAAGTGTCTTGCACAGGGGAGGTTGGCACTTTGGGGTAATTCGGACCAAGTATATTTTTGCTCCCGAGCCCATTAGTTGCTAGTTTCAACTCATTGTATAGTATAAGTGAAATGGCCGAGGGGGAGGTGGTACGCATGCCTAGCAGCAGCAGCTCCTCCCATGGGCCTTCGCTCAGCTCCATGAGTCACTCCTCATGGTTCCAGCAGCAACTCTGAAGGTAAGGTGCAGCTGGCACTGCTGTTCTGACTGTATCACACAGAAGTGACACAGGACATACGTGATAGTCGTACTGCATACGCGCAGCGATTAGTTAGCGACAACAGTTGTAGTGAGGACTTAATCGCGAAGTGCTTGACAGGTAGAGGCCTTTTGGGGGAGTTAACGGGCAGTGGAACCAAAAACACGTGCATGTCACAGCTGTTTTCTGGGGCGTGTTTTACCCTGCGATTTCATACACAATGTGGCCATGCTGCGCGACTATAGAGCTTATCAGAACTTTGATCACTGACTAATCTGCGACCGATGCTGCATCTTCGTACACAGCTCCTGGGATTAGCAAAGCCTCCGGTGGATGTCTCAGTACAAATCCAGGCGGCAGCATCTCAGTCCTCATACATTCAGGTGCAGGGCTATACACCAGGGAAGGGTTTTGTAGTGGCAATAGCTTAAAGTCCCAAAATCAACTGTAGCAATAGACACAAGAAAGACCGCGACTGCCTTTGACTCACAATCGGGCCTGATGAGGAGTGTCCGGCCCCCTCCACAGACCCCACCTCCTCTAAAGTCCTGCCCCAATTAGGGCTGCTTTCAGAAATTTCCCGGGCTGGTTCTCCATCTCATTCCGCCCCCGATAAGCAAACAAGAAAACAGTTACCTACAGTACAAAACAATGCAGGACAAGGACAGTTTATAAACGTTGCTACCATAGCCGACCCTAACCAATTTGGTGCCCTAGGGAAGATGTTGTCTGGTGCCCCCAGCAGAAAATCCCAGATTCTCCCCTCACAGCACACTACTGTAACTAAAGAGAAAAGTGACAGGTTTTAGGGGAAAGTTATACCCCCACTTTAGAAGGCATTCTACAGGCAAATTCTCCCCTCACAGCACTCCTCTTCCCTCATTGCACAGCACCCCTCACCCATCACAGCACCTGTCACCTAGCACAGTACCCCTGACAGCACAGATTACATCACAGCATCCCTCTCCCAGAGCCCCACCTCTCACAGCACAGATTACACTACAGCACCCATCAACCAGTACAGTACCTCTCCCAGTACGGCACCCCTCACAGCACAGATTAAAGTACAGCACCCATCACCCTCACCCAGTACAGTACCCCTCTCTCAGCTCCTGTCACCCAGCACAGATTACAGCACAGCACCCCTCTCCTAGTACAGCACCCCTCACAGCACAAATTATAGTACAGCACCTTTCGCCCAGTACAGATTACAGCACAGCACCCATCACCCTTCACCCAGTACAGTACCCCTCTCCCAGCACCCGTCACCCAGTACGGATTACAGCACAGCACCCCTCACAGCACAGATGACAGCACAGCACTGCACAGCACCCTTCATCACTCACCCAGTACAGTACCCCTCTCCCAGCACCCATCACAGATTACAGCACAGCACCCCTCGCCAAGCACAGCACCCCTCACAGCACAGATTACAGTACAGCACCCATCATCCCTCACCCTTTACAGTACACCTCACCCAGCACAGATCACAGCACAGCACCCATCACCCCTCACCCAGCACAGCACAGTCAGCACCCATCACTCGCCGAACAGGCATACTCCCACATCCCACCTACTCCTCCCCATATGTCTGTCTCCCCCTCCCAAAGCAATGTCATCAGCCCCCATTCCCCATATGTGTTTGCCTCCCCTCATCCAGCTCTTACCTTTATACTGTGTGGTGGGGCAGGGTCTAGTAGCAGCTCCGCGGATGTTGCCTGGCTTCGCCTCTGCACAGCTAGATCCTCTTCTGTCCTCCTCTGCACCCTGCAGCAGCTACCTCAGCGAAAGTGAAAATAAACACTTCCTGCCTGTGAGAAGTGTCCTGTTGCTGCTGCTGTAGCCTCCTCACTGGCCCAGGTTGCTGCACTGAGTCAGCTCAAAGAGAAAAAAATCGACATCTGGCCCTAGGCTTGGGATGCCCCTAGGCATTCCTGTTGCCCCTAGGCATTTGCCTATAATGCCTATGCCTAGGGCTGGCCCTGGTTGCTACAATAGCGATCATAACACTAAACAGATGAAACGCGTTGGTAGCTCCAAATTTCTTCCCTCATGAACTATTGTTTCCTTTCTTATACAGATAAGCATATTTTTAACTATTTATTTTTATGCATTGTGATATTTATTTTATGTGATACTATACTAAAAAATCTTGTATATTGATTGGTATTTTTATATATTTATTTGTCTATGCACTGAATTTCTGCACTACTGTACTTTCAATTTTTTTTTATTTATACAGTACATGTATTTATAACACACTGGTCGCTGTCCATCAACTCCACTATCTATATAAATATATATATTAAAAAAAATAATAATAATAATAAAAAATAAATAAATATATATATATATATATATATATATATATAAAGTATTTTTTAATGTCCAGTGGCTCTGCTATTGGCATCCTGAGATTGTAATAGCGATAGGAGGCCGGAAGTACAGTGAATGCCTGGGAGCTTCTTAAATTTTGGGAGCCCTATCTATTTAGTGTAGTTCTCATTATGATAAATAAATGTGTTTTAGTGGAGTGGCTCTTCTTGTGCCTACACTGTCCCAATTCCAAAAATGATAAAAGTGGGAGCTTGGGAGGTATGGTGCACCCATTGCCTATAGACAGTAGAAACAGGCATTTTGTGGTGTAATTCAAAATGTATGAGACTGCGTCAAATCATTACAATAGGAACCAGTGACTCCGTTTTGTAATTGATTTCTAGTGAATTTATAGGATGCATTTTTATGAACATTGATTCAGCTCAATACATGGCTGCCTCCAAGCAGTGTCGGACTGGGGCATAAAGGGCCCACCAGGGAAATACAATCTCAGAGGCCCACCAAGAGGCATAGCCAGTTGCTGGAAGGGGTGTGGCCACCCAACAAGAGAGGAGTCATTATAGGAGCTGCATTTTATAGTATATAAAGAAAAAAAATTACCTTTCAAATAAGTCCAGTATCACTTATACTACTGTATTTAAAAGAACTACAGAGATAAAATGTCTATCAATCAACATAAAAACTTTATTTATACTGATATTTATATTTTTCTAGTCATTCATGCATATGTATATATAACAGAAAATGAAACAGCATATACCTCCATATAATGCAGCCATCCCATATGATGACCACAGAGAAACTATTATAATGACCACACAACCATAGCTCATAAAAGAAAACCATCCTATAACACATTAATAATACACATTAGGGTAGATGTATTATAGCGGCACTTAACGTGCCGCTATAACGCTTCCCGCTTCGCCTCTTTACCGAGGCGAAGCAGGAAGCACTACCGATGAGATGTATAAACATCTCATCGGCCGGAGAGGGGGAGTGATAACTCCCCCCTCTGGCGCTACCCGCTAGAGACAGCAGCGCATCAGCCTAGTGATGATGCACTGTGTCTCTTCCCGGCCGGCTCCACTGAGCATGCGCGGGATCTCGCAAGTATCGCGAGATCCCCGCGTGGAGCCCTGGAGCCGGTAGCCGCCGCAGCAGGGACAGCGCTGTCCCTGCTGTGGGGATAGGCTAGCGCCAGGCTGTAGCTGTCGATAACGACAGCTACAGCCGGCCGAACGGTCAGACGATCTGACCGTTCGTACATAGCCCAGGCTATCTGCGCTGCTATCTTGTAGATAGCAGCGCCGATAATGACAGGGGCGCATAGCACCCCTGTCATTTACCGCCCAGACCCCCGATCATACATCGGGGAGAAGTGGTATCAGCGCACATAACGTGCGCTGATACCGTTTCTGGGCTTCATACATCTACCCCATTATATCACTGCCAACATGGTATTCCTTTCAATGATGGAAATTCCATTTTAAGGGTATTATGTGGCTGGGGTTTACTAGTGTAACCTTTTACACTAGTAAACCCCAGCATGCATAAATTATCCACTGCTTGGCCATATGCAGCCATAGCACTGAGAGCGTGCTTGGCTGTTAGCAATTCTTGAGTAAGGTCAGGGCTTGTGCAATTGTGTGCATGGGTCCGATGTTACTCGTGTTACCGATTGTTTCGCTATATTGCTAAGTATTACGGATGTGAGACAAGGAAAAGTGGGCGTCCTTATATGAGGCTGTGATCACAATGCTATACTGCGATCGCAATGCATGTGCATATCACAGCTGATATTAGCAACTGCTTTGCGTGCACATGATCAAAATAGTGATCCGAAGTAAATAAGGCCCACAGTGCCCTCATTTCACATTATGCAACACAGTGCTTAGTGGGAATTACTGGGAACGTGGTAGATAACTTTATGACCTGGGTGCAGTTTAGTTGAGCCCCAGATGTGGGCCCCCTAAGCCTTTGTCAATGGCACTCCCTGCACCCACTTTAGCTACGCCCATGTGTGTTTATTGGAATATTAACACCATAGGGCAGATTTAATTAGCCATTGGCAGCTCGTGTTGCACATTTTTTCCACACATTATGATATTTAGATTCTGCTCGCACCTCCATATGGTGCAGGCAGAATCTGCCTTCAGAAGTTAGGGCGCCGCTTTCGTGGGGAACTTAATCGGCCCACATGTGTCTGGGACTAAACTATATGTGCCAGTACCACTTATCTGGAAATTTAGTATACACTAATATAATTTGTTGTCTCACGAGACTAAGGACCCACAAGCCTCACAGACAACCATCAGTCATTACAACATCACCCCAGTCTGTGTAGTCCACACACACCGGAATGCAAATACCGTGACGAACACAAGGAGCCAGGGCCTAGTCTAGTCTCCATCAAAGCCAGATGACTGTAACTGCACTCCTGTAGTCCGGGTGAGAAATAATGCTGCTACCCTGAAAGCTTATCATAGAGACTCCTGGTTTAAAATATCATCAGGTAACAACATTGTGCAGCAGAGTTGCAAGATGCCGCCCGCTGCAACATCTCACCACTCCAATCACACTTTTATGTGACTTTATTTTTTGCCATCTATCAGATAGGGGCAGACTTGCCGACATTCTGGCTGCCCCTTCCGGCACGGCCGGGTGTTGTGGGCGGGGGGCATGGCCAGGCATTGTGAAGCAGCGTGCGGGGTGAAAATGACGCGATTCGGCATGAATCGCGTCACAGGCCCCCCGCTTCCTGGGAATTTTCACTGATTGCAGGTTGGGACAGGAGGGGTCGGCAGCGTGCGGGAGACTTCCCTGCCTTCCCGGGAGGGGCACCCGATTTTTGGGAGGCTCCTGACCAAATCGGGAGGGTAAGCAAGTATGGATATGGCCAGCATGGTCAGTGTAATGGTTAGCATTACTGCCTCTCAGCACTGGGTGTAATCAGGGGCGTAGCTAGGGCGGTTCGAGTGGAGCGTCCGCAGGTACAGAGGGAGCTGCGAAGGATGGTTGCAGTGCTCGGCCCTGGCTCCGTCCCTACACGCTGCCCCTGCAGCTGTCATTCGAGTGATGTGGGCGTATTGTGATGACAACACCGCCATTTACAGAGAGCCATGGAGGCAGAGCTTGGACGGGGGGAGCCATCTGTCACAGTGAGCAGCCGAATGTCACAATGAGATGAGTTGAGGAGGGACGGAGGGAGCAGCGCCTGTCACAGTGAGCTGAGGAGGACTGGGGGGTACAGTTGGAAGGGAGGTGGCATCTGCTCTGGACCTTCATGATGAAAGCAGTGTGTACTACCTGCCCACCCATAGGAGTGGACAGTGATGCATATAGGACTTGGTGCGTGCATCCCAAATATAGATATAGATATGAGTGGACTTAATCTGTTTGGAAAATGTATATGGGTGGTTAGAAGGGGTAAATACAGTGCAATACATAATACAAAATGAGAAGGGGGGGTACTACATAAAACACAATGGAGACAAGGGCAAAATGCTACATAATACAAAATGGAGAGGCAGAGAGAATACTACAGAATGGTCTTTTCTCCAACTTGGATCTGGCAGCAACCATCCTTAGAACTTTTCTTTATTTTGCAATGTCCTATGTAAACGTGCATTTATCATTATAATCATATATTATAATCAGTATATGGATTTGTCTTACTCATAACATGTATAAATTGTAATCTGATTAAACAATATTATGTTTGTGTATTATATAGCAGAAGAGGGGTAGACTATAGGTTATTCTTACACCTCAAATTAGCCTAACATGCTAGCCATGCCCTCTTTGGTGAAATACAGTTCAAAGGAGGCGGGGGGCGCTGTTACATAGGCATGCTCCGGACGCCTTCACTACACGCTACACTTCTGGGTTTAATCCCCTCCATGGCCCTAACCGGTGGAATTTGCATGTTGTCCCCTTGCTTGTGTGTGTACTCCGGTTTCCTCCTTTCAATCCAAACAATTAACCCTAGTGTGCATGTACATGTGGTAGGGAATATAGATTTTAAGATCCACTGGGGCAGGGACTGACGTGAAAGGCCAAATATTCTCTGTAAAGCGCTGTGGCATATGGGCCTGATTCAGCAAGGAATGCAAAGGAGAGAACACACGCACTCTGCCAATGTTTCCACACTGCATATGCATCGCAGTGCGCGAACTAGCAAATGCAATGGGAACTGCGTCTGCAGAGGCTACGCAGACCCAGAGCAGAGTGATTGACAGGAAGTGCCGTTTATTGGTGGTGACGGGGAGGGTGGTCGGGCGAACGCAGGTGTGCCAGTGCGTTGCAACACCGTAGCAGGGGCGTGCATAAATTATCCGCTACAATACCATATGCAGCCTGAGGCCTGATAGTGTACGCTGAATTAGCAATTCCTGAGTGAGGTCTGACCTGCCTTAACTGTACGTATGGGTCCGATGTTACTCGATGTTACTGATGGTTTTGCTATATTGTCCTAGTATACAGATGTGTGTAAGGGGAAGTGGGCATCCTTATGTTGAGCTGTGATCACAAACATTTACATATCACCACTGATATTAGCAACTGCGCAGTGTGCGTATTAGCAGAATAGTGATCCATGCTGAATCAGGCCCTATGTGTGCACTATATATATAATAAATAGATATTATTGCTGACACATTGACTGTTTGCATTACCCTGTACACAACTTAATAATACACCAATTGGTCCACTTGTATTTATAAGTAATACATCTATAAAATAAGTTTGCATAATCAATTTTGTTGGTGGGGGCCCCCACAACCTAATTGCCCCAGGGCCCACACGAGCCCTAACTAGGCCCTGTCTATGCTTGCTGACACAAACTTTTGCATTACTGTTTTGTTAATTCTTTTTATTTTATTATAATTTCGGGAGACACATTGAAAGTGCATGTCAGCAAGCATAGACAGAGTGTGATCAGAGGGCCTGATTCAGGCCCGCTCGCAAGCGCACAGCACTCGCAAGCGGGTCGATGGTCCCCCACTGCACATGCCGGCTCCGGCGTGCGCATGCGCGAGCCCCGGAGCGAGAGAGAAATTCTCTCGCTCCGGGACTCACTACAAAAGGGGCGGCTGTCGATGTTGATCGACAGCTCGCCCCGTTTTGTAGGCGGGGCGGGGGGTGGCTACATAAACGGAGGCGTTCCCGAAGGAACGCCTGCCATTTGTGGGTGGCCCTACTGACATCACTCGTGATGTCAGTAGGTGGAGCAAGTCCACTGGGGCTTGCGGCCACGAGACCCTACCACAAGGGTCTCGTCGCAAGTCCATTGGTCGCGATGGTCTTGACCATCGTGACCAATACATGGATGCTCGCATTAACAGCTATGCGAAAAGAAAAGGGACGCCTTGATTCAGAGCGAGAGCTCTCAAAGAGCGTCCGGCTCTGAATCAGGCCCAGAGTGTGATCTGATGTTGCCTGTATGTGGCACTGGCTGCTTGCTTTATTCATAACCAGCCAAGTACTGTAAATATAAAATCAAATATTTCCTGTAATTCCAATAATTACCTTATTGGCTTAGTTTAGTATGCCTTCCAGTCTGCTGAGCTTGGGAGTGACTGTGACTGTGGTCAGTGCTGTGTCCCAGGCTCCTCTGTGTCTGCGCTCCTCCCCCTGCTGATGTAATCACTTGAATCAGTGTGCAGCTGCTGTCAATCACTGAAGATTCAGCCTGCTTCTCCCCGCCCCTCCCCTGACGTCACCACCACTGGCATCATGTAGCTGAGCCTTAGCAGCAGCAGCTAACGGAAGGTAAGCCATCGAGAGATGCCCGCGGCCCGCCCCCTGCCTCTACCCCCCCTCCTCCAGCCGCCGTCGCCGCCGCATCCAGAGACAGTAACAGCGGAGCTTAAGCTCCGCCCCCGTGACATCCCCACTGATTCCAGATGAAGGAATCAGTGGTGTTAGAGGCTGGCCCCACAGTTTACAATGCACCGCCTGCTGCACACAGCCCACCGGAGCACATCACCCGCGGGCCGCTGACCACCCACGATCACCTCTCACGCTGACAAAAAAAATGAACACAGCGCCGGTTACAGGGGTTAAGCCACGCCCTCCCGCAATAGTGGGCGTGGCTATAAATCACCGGGGCCCACCGGGGAATACCCCGAATTCCCGGCAGCCCAGTCCAAGACTGCCTCCAAGAAGAACCTCACTGATGTCACTGGTTTATACAGAATCGCTACACTGTACTCCCACAATAGCTGCCTCAACTGAGTTTAAATGACTGGTGCACTTTGAGATATTGGCTTGAATATTTTTAGCCAATATCATCAAGATTATTATTAATTTTAACTATCTTTTCCCCATTATGCAGCAAAAAACTCAGAGACATCGGTTCCCGCAGCTGTCTTTTCATGTATCCGACTGTAATGCTCTGTCTAGTATTGCCCAAGCTCTGACTTCAGTTTAGGCATGTGCATACTTTTGTGCCCTTATATTAAGGCTGCGTGTAAAAAACTGCAATTCTCCCATACAGAAATCCGGAGGGGGGCCATGGTGTTTAAGGGGCTACACATCAAAAGCTATTGGAGGTACCGAGCTGAAATTTGGCACGGGCGGGTAGAATTGTCGCATGCCAAATTTCAGGGCATAAACATAAAAAATGAGGAGTAATCTAAAGTTCCTACTGTCACATTTTTCTGACATTCTCAATTAGGACCACTTTTTTGCTGTAGTCTAATGTTTTTTTTTGGGATGGCATATTTTATTTTAATATTTATTCTGCATGGGTACTATGGGTACCAGCAGGCCCTTAATGCCCCGCTCACAGGTACTTGTGGTTCTCCAAGTACCAGTTTGCGGGGATTCCTGCTGGGACCTGTAGTACTACTGCAAAAGACAATATTTATATTTTCATATGCACCACACTTTACATAATCAACCCGACACACACCGCCCAGGGGTACCGGGGCTTACCCCGGGCTATCAGCCTGGGGTGCCCTGGAGAGGGGAACCCCTTTATTGGGGTTCCCAGCTCCCCAGGGATCCCTGGCCTGGGCTAACTAGTGGTCAGGGGTGATGCTTCAGCTGGGGGGCCCAGTGAGAGGGCTCCCCTGGCTGTGGCATCACCCGCCCGCTAGAAGAGTCCAGTGCTGGTTCTGGTACATACAGAGGGACCCTATGCATTTTTTTCTCCCTGTATTTCCAGAACCAGGGCCGGCTCAGAGCCCAGTGCTGGTTTCGCTGAATATGGGGAACCCCTACGTTATTTGTCCCCCGTATTTTGGCAACCAGGACTGGTTCTGAAAAGCCTGGTGCTGGTTTTGCTTGATATTGGGGACCCCTATGTTGTTTGTCCCCTGTATTTAGCACAACCAGTACTGGGTCTCCATAGCCCGGTGCTGGTTGTCATTTGGGGGGTAGGGCCACGATATTTTTTTTGTTTTTACTCAGAGTTTTTTATGATCACAGAAGCATAGATGGATCTCACTGATTCCATACGTGCTTCTGTGTTTATTTATACACAGATGCAGGTATCACGGATCTTTCAGATCCGAGCCTGCATTTGTCTGCTGCTACCTCCCATGGGTCCTTCCGCCTGCACCACCGCCGCCACTAACACCCCCGGGTCTTGGCCACAGCTAATGCCCGCTGCCCTCCTGGGTTCCTGCTGTAACTTACGGTTGCTTCCTTCCCCCGAGCCCATCCGCCGCTACCACCCGTACTTACCTGCCATCTTGGTGCACCCAAGTGAAGCCACAGTAAGTACACCTCATAGACGCTCCTACTAAGGCTGTGCATCAAGTTGAAACTTCATATCTCTATAATGGCAGATTCATGAGGTAATAGTTTAAAAACTGTAACTTTCTCAATTACCTAAACCCCAAAAGCACCTACCGTTGAACAATAGTTACCTAATAAAACAAACCCCAAGTCTAAGTTCGCCCCCTACCCTGAGTTATGCCTTCCCAAAATTCCACCATAGAGAACAGCAGAAAAGTTGTCCTAATTGAGTGTCAGAAAAAAATGACAGTTGGAAATTTAGATTACTCCCAAGTCCTAATTTTTTATGTTTTGGCCCTGAAATTTGGCATGCAGCACCAAGCGACAATTCTACCAGCCCATGCCAAATTTCAGCTCTGTACTTCCAATAGTTTTTGAGGTGTAGCCCCTTAAACACCATGCCCCCTCCCTCCGGAATTCTCTATAGGAGAATTCCGTTTTTTTAAGGGGACCCCTACATCGTTTATCCCCTGAATTTTGGTAACCAGAGCTGGCTCTGATTAGCCTGGTGCTGGTTGTGCTTTATACAGGGACCCCTATGTCGTTTGTCCCCTGTGTTTAGCACAACAAGCGCTGGGGCTCCAAAGCTCGATGCTGGTTGTGCTGTGGGGGCACGTCATTTTTTTTTTAATATTACACATTAATTTTTTAAAACTATGCATGGCTGGATCTCACTGATACGTCCATGCATCTGTGTCTTGTTGATTTGATTTTCTCAGGTGCATGCCCAGCACCAGTGAGTCCCTTTGTCGCCCGCTGAATCTTCTGTGCACGGCCCTGTTGCTGCCACTGCTCCACACCCCCGCTGCTGCCACTGCCCCACACACCTGAAGCCTGCCCCCACAGCCGTCTTTCCCTCTGCACCCTTAAAACACCTCCTGTGTGCTGTCTGCTCCTCCACCTGTGTTAGTTCACCTATTTGTTGCCCTACTGCCCTGCTGGTGGCCCGGTTTGCTCGTCAAAACCCTGATGGTTAATAAATTATAAATAAGCTATGAAATTCCATAGACAAAAAACCTTACGGTTTCACATGTCCCATTAAGGCTACTTAGACATGATCTGAAAATTCACAAAACCTACTGAATTTGTGCCACACAAACTTCAAAAAGCAATGAAATTACAATCATTAAGTCTGACGCCTTAATGGATGTGTTCCTTGCGTAATACAGATATGGTATGCCATGACACCATGTTGTTAACTGCAGATTCAGCACTTTCACAGAGTGAGATTGCTGCCACTCACAAAATGGTGGAGCTGCTAATTCACAGAATTGTGTGCTCATTGGAATACACACATGCAGTCTATGCAACTGAGGTCTGAGCAGAATATAGAGCTGCGCAGATGAGATCAGAGTATGGTGGATGGGGGGATAAGACAGGGCGTTGTGGATGGGGCAGACAGAAAGGCGTGCAGAGGGGAAGATTAAGCAGTACAGATGGGGGCGAGCCAAAGTGATGCAGATGGGTTGAAAACAGTGGTGCACATGGGGGGGGTAGACAGAGTGGCATGGTTTGGGGGAACAGAGCAACATGAATGGGGAATACAGAGTAGCATGGATTTGGGAAGACAGAGCAGCGCAGATGGGTAAAGACAGATTGGTGTGGATGAGGAATACAGACTAGCACAATAGGAGAACACGCAACAATGGGGATTGGGGGAAGACAAATTGTGGGGATGGGAGGGGAAAGACAGTGGCACGGTTGGGGGGGACAGAGTGGTGCAGATGGAGGAAGAAAGAGTGGCAGAGATGAGAGGAAGACAGAGTGGTATGGGTGGGAGGAGAAAGACAGAGTGGCATGGTTGGGAGGGACAGAGTGGTGCAGATGGAGGAATAAAGAGTGGCAGAGATAAGGGGAAGACAGAGTGATGTGGCTGGGGCAAGGCAGTGGTGCAGATGGAAGGAAACACATAAGGAAAGACATATTGGTGTGTATGCAGACTAGTACAGTTGGGAGAACACACAGCTGTAGGGATTGGGGAAGTTATAGCAGTATGGAGGCAAAGATAGTGTACATGTATAGACAGAGTATGTTAGTTTTAGCAATTGGGAAGCTGAATGTGTATAATGAATGAAATGGATGTATGGAGTGAGAAGGATGTTGGAACTGAGGCCCTGATTCAGAGACGGACGCTCTGAAATAGCGCTCGCTCTGAATCTGGGCGTTTTTTTTCTTTTGTGCGGCCTTCTGGCCGCTCGCATAGCTGTGGGTGACCACCCACAGCTATTGCGGGTGGCCAGGATGATAGTCGCGATGGTCAAGACCATCGCTACCATCGGGCTTGCGATGAGACCCTTGTGGTAGGGTCTTGTGGCCGCAAGCCCCAGAGAGCTTCTGGCTCTAATAGAGCCGGAAGCTCTCTCACTGACATCACTGGTGATGTCAGTAGGGCCGCCCAAAAAAATAGCAGGCGTTCGCTTGGGAACGCCTCCGTTTGTGAAGCCACCCCCCACCAGGCCTACAAAACGGGGCGAGCTGTCGATCAGCATCGACAGCTACCCCTTTTGTAGTGAGCCATGGAGCGAGAGATTTTCTCTCTCGTTCCGGGGTTTGCGCACGTGCAGTGCGGCCGCTGCGCGTGTGCGCAGAGCACACCATCGACCCGCTTGCGAGTGCTCAAGCGCTTGTGAGCGGGTCTGAATCAGGCCCTGAATCCCAGACCAGGAGAAAAAATATCAAAATCCCTATTTTTGGCTAAAGATTTATGGATTTCTTTCAGAACCATTTGGACACCTCCCCTAATGATAAATTACCCCAATTTTTTTCATAAGTTGTGTACTTTGGCAAATAAACGAATAGTATTCACAGGGACAGAGCTTTATCGCAAGCTCTGTTCCTGCAAGGGATTTTTGATAAATCCTTGTGATATTTCCTAAATTTAGGCCCGTATTCAATTAGTTTTGCACCCGCAATAAAGTTTTGCATGCCAGACTTTCCGCTGACAACGCGTGTCTTGGACACGGAAACTCATTGTGCGCCCCCCCGCTATTCACCATATTCAATTCCAAGCCACGCGAAAACGGCAAGCGATGAAGTCACAACATGTGGAAAGTGCTGTCAGAATTGGGGAAATCAGCCTGAACCCCACAAAAAAGATGCACTAACATTGGGGATCAATGTATATATGCCAGAATTACCCTAATAAATGTATTTGGGGCACTTAAGTTGTTTCAATAGCTTCTTATTACCGTCTTTGCACAAGTGGTGAAGAATGGCATTATGCAGTATATTTTGAGAAAATAAGTATTCCTGTAAAATTTTGGGTACTTGAAAATGGGTACTAGCATGTTTTGAAGTCTCTAAAGTGAAGTTAAAAAAAACATGAAAAATGCACCTGTTGCAAGTACCTGCAACCAAAAAAACAGTGGTCCATCCTTGCAGACGCCCAAAAAGTCTATTTCGCTAGTTGTTATGCTTGCCCCCCCACTTTTTCGCCCCCAAATTGAAAGTACTATTTTTTGGGTGTTCTTCCTTTTTTTTCTGTGATTTTTTGACACTGTTGTCCTTTGGGGGCTGTCCAAAGGTTCTAATTAGTTTCCCCACCTTTGCACCCCAAAATAAAAATGTTGCACTTCTTTTCACCTGCTATTCAGAGGCAAATCTTTTTCTCCTATTACAGTACATTGCATTGACTTTCCCTAACTTATTAAAGCCACTGACTGTTGTTTGTGGAGTGCTCAGTAGAGGGCACTGTTGAAAAAAATCCTTTTACTGTAGCTCAGTTCAGCATAAACTAGATACAAGTAGGGCAACTTCCATTCCTGTGTGTGCTCTTCCTACACTTATTACAGGTCAGTGAGCCACAGAGATAAGGTAGGAAAACATAACATGGTGCACCATACTGTAGGGTACTTAACAATAAGCAAGGTTCTGCTGGTAATAGTGAGTGGGAAGTACTTTACTGTATGTGTTCACTTGTTTAAAAGTATTATTGTGTTGGTAAAATATTGAGATACTGGTATTATTACTTCTGTTTGGTATGAATGAAAGGTGGAATACTGATGTGCAATTTGTTCTCAGCATCAGAGCGTATGATGCATAGAGCCGTATTCAATATGAGCGGACCCACGATACTTTTCTGCCTCCCGGACTTTTCGCCTACTTCGCCTGTTTTGCAGGCGGAAAAGTATTGTGCGCGTGGCAGCGTATTCAATTTGAAAGTACGTGAAAACGGGACCCGGCGAAACTGAAACAAGCGGAAAGTCATGTCAGATTGTGGAAATCAGCCTGACACCCCCCAAAAGATGCTCTGACATGGGGGTTACCTATGATACCCTCCGATTTGGCTTGCTGAAGGTATCTGTTTTTAAACGGGCTCAATAGCTGCTAAATAGCGTTTTTGTACAAGTGGTGAAGAATATTATTCAGGAGGTTTTTTAGCAGAAAATAACTTATCCCAGCAAATTTGGGGTACTTGGAAATGGGGGATAGCATATTTAAAAGTTGCTAAAGTTAAGTATAAAAAAATCGTGAAAAATCCACCTGCCGCAAGCACCTGCAGTGAAAAAAACACCTGGGCCA
Organism: Taudactylus pleione; assembly: GCA_031769625.1. NCBI lineage: Eukaryota > Metazoa > Chordata > Amphibia > Anura > Myobatrachidae > Taudactylus > Taudactylus pleione. The sequence continues at coordinate 8,789,330 of JAUIMM010000121.1, forward strand.
TACTTGGGGACCCCCCTGGAGTCTTGTTCGCTAGTTTTTAACTTTGTCCCCCAACATTATTTTTTTTCGCCCCCCAAAATTAAAGTGCTTTCTTTGGGGGTGTTCTAAAGAGTTTTTTTTTTATTATTTTGTCACGCAGTTTACCTTTAGGGGACTCTCTGGAGGCTGCATGGGGGTTCCCGCAACGTTGCACCCCAAAACCCCAGTTCTGCACTTTTTTCGGCCTGCTATTCATAGGCGAAACTTCTTCGCCTATTACATTGCATTGACTTTTTGCCTAGGTGGAAAGTCTTTCAAATTGAATACGGCGATACTTTTCCACCCTCTCTAAATGACGTCATAGGCGAAACTTTTTCGCCGATTCTGGCTTTTCGCTCCAAATTGAATACGGGCCTAAGCATCTTTCCTACTCTGTACAAGTCTTCAGACCTTTATTTAATTCTGGAATGATTGACTGATTTCTTCTTGTTTTCAAAACTAGTTGTAAAAAATATACAAAAAAATATAGGTGCCGGTACTGTGTACTGTTTTGTATAATCAGAATAAAAGATCTGCAATGATATAATCTAGGATTAAGGACTAATAAATGGCTAATTATTAATATAAAGTTATTAACACACATATATACACTATATTTAGGGGTCTAGTCATCATCACTTAATTTCTACAAAGGCAGGTGAAAATGAAAATTTTCACCTACCATTGTAGAAATTAAGTATTCGGGCCATTCATCAAGAAGGTAAAGCAGGAGGTATAACAGATATCTCCTGCTTACCTTTCTCTCCCGGAATGGCCCGCTGTCCCCATACACTAGTATGGGGACAGAATTCCTCAAGCACCGAAAATACAATATTTTTGGAGCTTGACTGCTGGAGCAGTCGCCATCTTCAGATGGCGTTTCCTCCGGCTTGCCGGATGCTGGGGCTTCTGTGCGCATGCGCACTAGTGTTACTGCTCCGAAAAGCCAGAACTACAGTATGTTGTTGCCATGGATTGTGCAATACCATGGCAATTTACATTTCCTTAAGACTATTCCACACAATACCTTGCAGGATTTAGTATCTTAGGATCTTATGACATTACTCCCAACTGTCCCAATTTTGGCGGGACAGTCACACTTTTCGGGCACTATCCCACCATCCCACCCTTGGGTCGCAGTGTCCAGCAGTGGTAGGAGAGGTTGCATGCATGCACCGTCTATTTACTGAAGAGAGGGATTGGGTGCATGTGAAGCAGCTCCTGAAGCGCTGGGCATGCCCCTAGCATGCCGAAAACAAGGCGCATGGCTCACGAGCATGACATTTCCCACAAGGCCACGCCTCTTGCTGTGAGGCAACATTCCCTTTTTACAGCCTCACGTCAGCAGCAATGCACTATGGTCCCGATCTCCACTTTCTGAAAGTTGGGAGCAAGGGCAGAACTAGCGATAGCATTACCAGCAGTCCAGCCAGGTACTAATAATGAGTCAGACTGACTCATTATAGTACCCCAGCGGCCGCCTCAATAGAGGCAGTAACAAAGAAGGAGGAGGCGGTTTCCTCCACTCCCCTCATCTATCCCCAGCTCCTCCTCTTTGCGGTAGTCCTCATCCTGTTGCCGCCGATCTGATGTCCCCGGCAAAAAAACAAGGGAGGAGAAGAGCCGTCCTGTCTGCCCCTGCCAGCCATCCCTCACTGTTACTTCTCTGGTCACCTGCCGCTTGTTCCTGGGCTGATGATTGCTCACTCCTTACCTACATGGTCAGCCTGGCCATGGTAAATAAGATGAATAAGTGAGTAAGAGGCACTACTGTGACATAATGTGAAGGGCACTACTGTGGCATAATGTGAATAAGGGGCACTACTGTGTAGAAAAATGTGAATAAGGGGCACTACTGTGTGGCATAGCATGAAGAAGGATTTCCACTGTGTGGAATAATGTGATGAGAGGGTACCACTGTGTGGCATAATGTGAAGTGTGGGCACCACTGTGTGGCATAACATGAATTGTGGGCACTACTGTGTGGCATTATGTGAATAAGGGCACTACTGTGAGGCGTACTGTGAATTTGTAGCAGCATTGTGTGGCATGTGAATTTTGAGCACAATGGGAGGAATTCAATTAGGTGCGATTATCTCACACTCGCGAGTAAGTGCGGCTGTATGCCGCACTTACTCTGCACTCGCAGATTTTTATGGGCAGCCCCATAGGGCTTCGAGGAAAAATGTGGGAATCTGGGGTGAGTTAAAGCTGTGAGGGGGGGTGAGTTTTGATGTTGTTACCAAAAGAAAAAATCCTAGAGTGAACACTATGGGCCGGATTCAATTAGCTGCGAAAAGCCGAAACTGGCGAAAAGCGCAATGTTTTCGTCTCATTCGTCTGTTTTGATGCAAAGTTTTCGCTACTTTCACAATGCGCATCTCCGCTTTTCGTCCTATTCAATTGCAAAACAGGCTGAAACGCATATGTGCGAATGTAGCAAATAGCGAAACTAGCGAAAAGGACAGGTTTTATTTGGGAAATCAGTTTGTACCCCCTAAAAAGCATAACTGACACGGGGGAATCAATATAGAAGTGAAATAATAACCCTAATAAAAGTAATTAGGGTACTTAAATTAAGTCAAAGGGCTGTTATATGCATATTTGCATAAGTGTGAAAAAATTATTTAAAGCAATTTTTTTGGGGAAAAATAATAGCTGTAGTTAAATTGGGGGGACATTAAATGGGTACTGGTATATTTTTGTGTCTATAAAGTGCAGATTAAAACATTTTTAAATACCCATTTTCCAACACTTTTTACATATTCGCCCCAAAAATGACATGTCTTTTTTGGGGTGAATTATTTTAATTTTTAATTTTCATTTTTTTTTCCACTAATTAGTCGTTAGAGGGGGTGCCCAAAGGGTTCTGAAACAAGTCCCCACATTTTTACCCCAAAATATGGATTTTGTACTTCTTTTCTCCTGCCTTTGGGTGGAGAAACTTTTTCACCTGCTTTTGCCTATGGAGTTTTCACCTAGGTGAAAACGTCCTGGAATTGAATAGGGTGATACTTCGGAAACAGGCGAAAACCCTCGGCTTTTTGCCTCTAATTGAATACGGGCCTATGTATGTATTTATCTTTTGTGTGTGTGTGTGTGCGTGTGTTAGGGGAGAAGGCGCGGGTGTGCAGCACTGCATATGGCCCACCATTCACTAATTCCGCCACGAGGTAGAGTTGGTAAATTCCTCAATTCTCACTGCCACCCCCACCTCCACATCCAAAAGACATATCTTTAGCTATGCCCCTGATTACAGATAAGTACATACTTGCCTACTTTTGACAAAGGATTTCAGGGAGATTGTGAAAGCAGCACCTATGAGCGCGGCAGTAAAGTGAGCGTGTACTGCTACATCTGAGAGGTATGTCATATAACTGACTTACATCCAATGTAAATGAGCCCAAAAGCAGTTAGGAAGATCCAGGGGCGTTCTAAGAGAGGAGGGGGCCCGTGTGCATTCACCGTGCGGGGCCCCCTCCTCTCTCCCTGGTGGCCGGCAGCCAACTGATGCGGCTGACCAGCCACCGGAGCATTCGTAAACTCTGGGCACTAGAGTGTGCCTGGAGTCTACTGCGCATGCGCAGAACGCCGGAAAAATGGACCCGGGGGCCCGTGTGCCCCGCACACACTGCACCCATTATAGATACGCCACTGGTAAGATCTATTTGTTGATGAAAACACACTGATACTTTTCAGAAAATACAAAGGGATCATTGTGCCTTATATTTGTATATAACAGCTACATAATGGGGGTAAGGTGCAATCAGGGAGATTACTAGACTCTTCTGGGAGATTGCTACTATTTTAGGGATTCTCCCTGACAATGAGGGAGAGTTGGAAAGTGTGGATAAGTATCCAACAGAATCACATACAAAAAATGGCATTGATGCAGTAATCAGGGGTACATAGTGGAGCAGTGTGTCTGTCAGCCCTGGATCTGTCTCACCTCCATGTTTGTTCCTTACTCCATCCCGTTTTTTCCTCCCTCCCTCCCTCTGGCTGGTGGCTTGTTCCTTCTCTAATCCCTCACAACCGCACACTTCCTGCAGATCAATAGATTACGTTCCAGCTCTCCGCAGGCGTGTTGGGGTTGTGCCTGGGCAGTCAGATACCATTTGGGATTACTTTTTTATTCTCCAACCCTGTTGTTACTCCCAAATGGATATTCAATATGGGATGATAAATCAGTATTTAAAGCATACTTGCCTACTCTCCCGGGACTGTCGGGAGCCTCCCGAAAATCGGGTGCCGCTCCCGACACCCCGCAAGACTAGGCAAGTCCTCCGGAATGGATGCTGGCACCCTGCTAACCCCCGCGCCAGCCGCAAAAGTGGGCGGTGCGGGGGTGTGATGACGCGATTCGTGCTGAATCGTGTCATCGTAGCCCCGCCCCCTGCCTTATATTCCCAGTAATATTGGCATTATAAAGTGGGGGCGGGGCCACGATGACGCCATCCTGTCGGCACGCCCCCGCTCCGCCTCTTTGATCCGCCCCCATCCTCCCTGCTGGACGGTCCTTCCAGCCCCCTCCCGTATTCCCCTGCCGAAATGTCGGCGAGTTTGATTTAAAGGGATCAATATGAATCGAATCAAGGTGCATATGTCACAAGAACAATGTACAGTATATCAGATTTCAGCAGCCTGTTGCTGGGCAGTTTTGGTGGAACTACAAGACCGAGCATGCCTGGGGCAATTTGGAACTTGTAGTTCCATAGCAGCTGAAGAACCACTGATTGATGACCTCTGATGACCTACTTAACACTACAAGCACTGCCAACCTTCCATGCTGAGACTTTCAGTTCCACATACTGTAAATATGTATACAGTCACAGGTTGCCTACCTCCGACATCAGTAGCACATAGTTTAAACATTTTAGCAGAACCACAGTGTTGCTCACCTGATGCATCCAGTATCATACGATATTTGGATGACCTTGAAGCATTGCATTGCAATCCCCCACCATGTTATGGCATACATGCCGACTATCTGGCTGCCCCTTCCGGGAGGGAGCAGCCAGATCGGCATTACTGGGGGGCGTAGCCAACAGAAGGGGGCGGGGCCGGCAAGATGAGACGGTTTTGCGGGTGGAGCCACGCGAGCGCTTCATTTTGGCCACGCCCCCGCTACACGCTGACGATTTTACAGGCAGTGTGAAGCGGGGGGCGGTGCCAAAATGACGCGAATCGCGTCACCGCCCCCTTAGCTGCCGGGAGACTTGCGGTGGGACAGGAGGGGTCGGCGGCAGCCGGGAGACTTGCCTGCCATCCCGGGAGGTCGGGAGCGGCACCCGATTTTCGGGAGGCTCCCGACCAAATCAGGAGGGTAGGCAAGTATGTGTTATGGTTACTGAATTGGCCCCATACCAGCTGCACCCCTTGCACCTATGGTAGTTACACCCATGATTTGAATATTGCATACAGTTGGTCAATACAGAGAAATAAGGACAATCCCAGACCAGAGCAAGTGTTTCCAGGGGCAATTCTTAAAAAGCTAGGGGTCTTCCTGGAGATTAGGGATAGTTGGTAAGTTTTCATTAAAACTACACAGTGATGACTACATTCATTTATTTATTTTCTTTATTTGAAACCTCTAACAATTCTCTGGTAAATGAGTGGCCTGAAGATTTGTTCTGACAAATTATACTATCTGAAAAACACATAGTTTATCTATTAAAGTCTTTAGTTCAGCTTTGTTTCTTAGTTGCAGAGTAATTATAGTGCAGTCATTAGTCAAATAGGTGCATATACAGTAAGTGTCTTCCGTTATCCAATAGTGTCTACGCAAATTAATTGATAGGACGTTCTTTTAATATATAAAACAGGCACTTTAACACTGATTAAATATTTAAACGCTTGAAACAAATCAATTATATATGATTTAAAGACACAGTCTAGCATTTTGCAACACACACACACACTATATAGCTACACACGCATATATATACTTGAATGCACTGTTTTGTCATAGTCTATGGGCCGTATTCAATTAGGTGCGAAAATCCGTTTTCGCCGATAAAGTTTCGCGAGTGACGTCATTTCGCCATGCAAAAAATTTCCTCCATATTCAATTCCGGAGACTTTTCGCGGAAACCCAATGCGATGGAACCAGCGAAAAAGTTTTGCCTATGAATAGGTATCGAAAACAAGTGCAGAATTGGGGTTTTAGGGTGCAAGCTTCGGAAAAACCCCCTGCACCCTTGGGACAGTCCCCCAAAGGTAAACTGCGTCAAAAAAAGTTTAAAAAAATACTTTAGATCACCCCAAAAAAAGTACTTTCATTTTTGGGGCGAAAAAGTCCAACGTTGAAGGACAAACTTAAAAACTAGCAAAATAGACTCCAGGGGGTCCCCAAGTATGCCCCAGGTGTTTTTAAGTTTGCAGGTGGTTGCGGCAGATGGATTTTTTAAGTTTTTTAAAACTTCACTTTAGCAACTTTAAAATATGCTAGCACCCATCTTTGTGTACCCCAAATTTGCTGGGAATAGTTATTTTCACCAAAAAAACCCTGCTAAATGCTATTGTTCACCACTTATGCAAAGACGCTAAATAGCAGCTATTGAGATCATTTAAGTACCCCAAATACCTTCAGCAGGGCTATTCGGGGGTATCTATATTGATCCCCAATGTCAGTGCATCTTTTGGGGGGTGTCAAGCTGATTTTCCCAAATCTGACAGTACTTTTCGCATGTTAGAGTTTCGCCGGGTCCTGTTTTCGCAGATTTTTAATTGAATACGGAGATAAGCAGGGATGAGCGCAATACTTTTTCACATTGAAAATCAGCAATGTCGGCGAAAAGTCCAGCATGCGAAAAGTACGGGACTTTTCGCGGCTAATTGAATATGCCCCTAAATATGGTATTTATATGACAACTGTTGCCTATGCACTCTATGCAGCCATTTGGTAGGTAGACCCATTTGGTAGGTGTCCCAATTTAGATTGAGCAATCCTGATTTAAGGACCCCTGGCCTTGTTGACATGGGATGTGTGCCCAATTTACCACTGCTCCCTCAAGGAGGAGGTAAGGCTCCCCCAAAACATTTTACCGTGCTCCTGTGATCTCAAAGTTATGGCAGTACATCTCAATTCCTTATTTTGTAAAGCTGGGAGGCATGATTTTTGGCGGTCGGCCTATCAATTCTCTAGGAATCAGTGAGGTGCAGTGGGGCTCACATGTGCGATCGCTAACCTTGTAATAACATCAGTATGGTATCCTCTGCTCACTAGGGCACTGCTATGCTTTTTAAACTCAGTGCTGTTGCAATGAATAACCAATTAAAGAGACAATAGTGGACCATAATAGAGTCCATCATATTTAAAAAATAATAAATAATAATCCAACATTGCTGTCCAGTGGAAAACCACTATTTGGGTGTCACACCACTAACAGTTGCTACACTTCCATTGAAAAGAGACAATGGGGCATATGTGTCAATTATCAGATTTTAGACCTGATAATTGTAATTTCGTATTCGCTACAATAAGAAATTAACATTCGCCTGGATGTATCAAAAAAACACATACAGGTTGAGTCTCCCATATCCAAAATGCTTGGGACCAGGGGTCAAGGCTGTCTCTTCCATTGGGCTTGTTGGGCAGTTGCCCAAGGGCTCGAAGCTTCAAGGGGCCCGCCAGCAAGGCCGGCCCTAGGCATAGGCATTAAAAGCAAATGCCTAGGGACAACTGGAATGCCTAGGGGCATCCCAAGCCTAGGGCCAGATGTGATTTTTGTTTTTCTCTTTGAGCTGACCGGGTGAGGCAAATCCGAAGCAGCCAAAGGTGAGATCAGGCGGCTGCAGCAGGGCAGATGGCACTCACACAGGCAGGAAGTGTTTTTAGTTTCACTTTCACTTTCTGCCTGTGAGGCTGACGTGAGCTACTGCAGAGTGCAGAGGAGAAGCCAGGCAACACCCGCGAAGCTGCTGACAGGCCACACAGGATAAAGGTAAGAGCTGGAATAGGGGAGGCAGATACATTTGGGGAGTGGGGGCTGATGGCACTACTATGGGAGTGGGAGACAAAGACATTTGGGGAGTAGGGGCTCATGGAGCTGATGATACTGCTATGGGGGAGGGGGAGATATATACATATGGGGTGTGGGGGCTGATGGCACTGCTATGGGTGGGTGAGACAAAGACATGGGAAGTAGGGACTCAGGTAGCTGATGATACTGCTATGGGGGAGGTGGAGGCAGATACATATGGTGAGTGGGGGCTGATGGCACTGCTATGGGTGGGTGAGACAAAGACATGGGAAGTAGGGACTCAGGTAGCTGATGATACTGCTATGGGGGGAGGAAGAGGCAGATATATGTGGGGGCTGATGAACTATTATGGGGGGGAGGCAGAGACAAGGGTGTGTGAGAGCTCAGGACTGAGGACACTGCTATTGGGGAGAGGGCAGAAGACAGAAACACATGGGGAGTGGGGGCTCAGAGTGTTTATGACACTGCTTTGGGGGAAAGGGGGAGATATATTGGGAGTGGGGCCCAGGGGGATAGGACACTGCTCAGGTGGACTCCATCATTTACATTGACAATAAGGGACCAAGCGTTCGTCGGATTTTCGGCGTCGGGATTTGAACCGTCAGCCATAGGGCCGGCGGTCGTAATTCATACTGATTCCCAATACGGGCAGCAGGCTCTCTTATGTACTATATAGTGGCTGTGTCATATCATTGTTCTAGGCAGCATATATAACCATTTACATTTTTATCCCTTGAAAGAGTGGATAGGGGCCCCAGTGCATTGCTTTGCCCAGGACCCACACTGCTGTTAAGACAGCCCTGCCAGGGGTATTTTTGATATTGGAATATTCCATATTTTGGAATAATTGCGTACCATATTGAAATATCTTAGGAATAGGGCACAAATCTAAACACAGAATGAATTTATGTATTATATACACCTTATACACACAGCCTGAAGGTAATTTTATACAATATTTTTAATAATTTTGTGCCTTAAACAAAGTTTGTGTACATTGAACCATCAAAAAGCAAAGGTTTCACTATCTCAGTCATGCTAAAAATATTCCGTATTTCGGAATATTCCGTATTTTGGAATATTTGGATATGGGAGACTCAACCTGTATAGGGACAGGGTCTCTGAAAGGAAACCCGTCCCTGTGATGTAACGATACTGCCTTTGAACCTTATAAATACCCCTGCCTATACCTTCTAATATCCTTCCTATAAACCTCTAAGGATGATGGTATTTTGCGTACGCAGTCATACAGTAAATAAAGACTCCAGACCTAGAACCTGTGGTTCCAAAGCACAAATTATTCAAGTAAAAGTACAGCAGTTACACGCTATGATCCTCATATAATCTTAGCGCAAAGAAATTATACAGACCCAAGTACAGTTATACATACGCAGCGCTCTATGGTCCAGATGTAGGCATCAGCAAGAAACCCCCGTCAATCAGCATTCAGCACGAAGACTAGGAACCCAGGGTCAGAGCACACATATTTATACCCCCCAGAAATAAACAACACAATAGAGAAGTTTGTTGCTAATACCATTGGTCCTAAAGGAGAGGGCATATGTTACAAGGCATTTAACAGGTTGGTTCAAATAGACACAACCCAGCCTCTAACAACTGATGGTCTCTGGTTTCCCGCCTCATGCAAATCCTAACAGTTGTTCATATAATGTACATTTTGTTGCTTGAAGTCTCTGCGGTCCATAAGTTGAGAATGCATGTTGCGATCTCTACATTGATATTACCGGAATACTGTTGAGAGAGTACGCATCAGTACAATACCAAACATGGCTTACTTATCACGTATAAAACCTTAGTTACGGAATAATCTTTATTTCCTAGCAATTATAATAAATGTGCATACTTGAATCTTATACCTTAGAGCTTATGGGACCTTGTATGTGAATATGTAATGTGTGAGTATGTGGGGTTTGATGTAAAGACGCTAGTTAACCTGGGGCAGATGCGTGTGCATGAAGCTAATATTTGGCGTTTTCATACAGGATCTTATGCATTCACTAATATGCGACTAGTTAACAGCACTATTGTGCATATTAATTTGTGTATGAGAAATGGTGTAAGATGCAATCGCATGATGCTAATAGTAATATCGCCACATGTACTAAAGTGTGAGTTTATCTAAAATGGCGCTTAGGCGGCCATTCGCAAAATGGCGTCTTGCGATTTCATTTCCAAGATGGCGGCTTGCGGCCAGCCGCAAGATGGCGTCGCTGCGATCCAATTTTAAACTGATCTTGTCAGGAAATAAAAATGTGGGTCCCAGGGACCTCACTTTAAAAAATTGGGGTCCTAATTCACAGTTTCTGGTCCCATCACAGTTTATGCTAACTCCCCATATGCAATGAGACCACCCCTCATGCCCTACACATTCTGTACACTATAGAAAGTCACACTCATATTTTCAGTACATATAATGCTTATGCTGGCCATACACGCTACAATTATCGGGGCAATCTGCTCGATATCCTCGGATCGCCCGATAATTGTAGCGTGTGTGCGGGCAACCGAGGGTTAAATATTTTGCTCGGTCGGGCATGCCGGATTGTCCAGCATGCCCATCCGATGCAATATTTAAGAAGTAAACTAGAAGTAACAGGGAAATGTCTCCTCCCCCGGGGGCGGAGCGCAGATGTCAGCTAATACACTGTGAGAAATCTCACAGTGTATGCCACGGACATCTGCGGCTGGCAGGCTGCAAGATAAAATGTCTGTCGGTCTGACAGGCATTTTATTTGGAAGTGTATGCCCAGCTTTATAAATACATTGCCTTGATCTCACATAGCCAACAGCTGAGGGCATTAAGAACAGGCAGCAGTTGGGACAGTGCTAGGGATTCGAGCATGTGGTAGCTTGGGCAGTACTGGGGACAGGTAGTAGTTGGGTTAGAGCTGGGGGTTGAGGCAGAGAGAAGTTAGGTTAGAGATGGGGGTAAAAGGGGGTAAGGGAAGGCAACGCTGGGGGTAAGAAGGGGGTAAGTGCAGACAGCAGTTGGGACAGCGCAAGTACAGACCGCAGTTGGGACAGTGCTGGAGGGCAAGGAGGGGGCTAGGGCAGGCAGTACTGGGGATATGGAGAGGTAAGGGTACATAGCAGCTAGGACAGTACTGGGGAGCAAGGAGGGGGTTAGAGGCAGGCAATACTGGGGGCAGTTCTAGGGGTAGTGAGGGGGTCAGGATAGCAGCTGGAGCAGTACTGGGGGTAGTTAGTGGGTAAGGGTAGATTGCGTTTGGGTTATTGTTTACCTCCTTCCTCCTGATGGGAGCCCCTGCCGGGTCACTGTTGTCTGACTCTAGCTTGAGCTGCAGTCCCAGCTTGTCCCTCAGCAGCCAGGTGTAGTCCTCCACTCCATCTTCCCGGCCTCCTGCGTGCAGAAAGCTAGTTGAAGGAGTCAGGGATGGAGCGCAGGCTGCTGGAGGTTCCCGGCACCACCAACAACGCTGCTGCTTCAGCCAAAGAAGATGCCAGATGCAGAGCCTGGAGAGCGTGCTGGCTAAATTGAAACTGTAGACAGGCATGCTGGTGGGCTGGGAGGGAGTCCTTGTGGTCTCAGACAGCGATTGGATGAGGAGGCGCTGCTGGCGGTGATTGGTTGGGCAGACGCTGCTGGTGATTGGTTGGGGAGACGCTGCTGGTGGTGATTGGTTGGGCAGACGCTGCTGGCGGTGATTGGTTGGGCAGACGCTGCTGGTGGTGATTGGTTGGGGAGACGCTGAGGATGTTTTGTGGCTCCTGCGGCCAGGGGTTGGCTGGCAACTTTCAGCCTGGGGGGGCAACACAAGGAGGTGGCCCCAGCTTTCCCCAGAATAAAAAATTGTGACGGACAGATGGGCTTTTCGTGTGTGTATGTATATATATCTAGAGAGAGAGAGTTAGTTCTTTAGTAAACTCCGCCCCCCCAAAAGATTAAAGCAGCAATTGTACCCAAAATCTACAACCCATTCCCTCATCTGTATTCCCATTTTTCACCCACTTTCTATCTGTACACCCATTATCGTGGCCTCCTCCCCATCTGTATACCATTTATTGTGGTCCCCTCCCCATATGCATACCCATTATTGTGCTCCCATGCCCATCTGTATACCTATTATTGTGCCCCCTCCCCATCTGTATACACATTATTTTGTACCCCTTCCCATCTGTGTTCCCATTACTGTGCCCCTCTCCCCATCTGTACACCCATTGCTGTGCCCCCCTCTCCTTCTGTATACCCATTACTGTGCCTCCTCCCCATCTGTATACCCATTACTGTGCCCCTACTCATATTTTCTTTTCTCTGCTCCCTCCCCTGCAGGAGTTAACTTACCAGATTTCTTCTCAAGTTCTCCTCTGTTTCAGAGGCAGCCAGTCCTCCTGCAGTGCTGTCCACTCTACTCCAGCAATAGCTGCCGTGCAGTCTCATTCCAGCCAGGGCAGGTCTCCACAGGCAAACATTGCAACATCTTATATGACACCAGCGAAGTTACTGACAGTAAGTGATGCTGGCTGGGAAAAGGGAGCTTCTTTAGGATGTGAACCAGCCAGGTGCCATCGGGGCAAGGGTGAGTTGCCATGGCGACACCTACACGGGGCCCTGCATCCTGGGTGACCACCCTCGACAAAAAATGATTAAGGTGCCTATCCGCTAGACGATTAAAATGCTGCTCCCCCACTGGCTCTCAGTCAAAAGTGCCCATTATGCAGTGCCCCCTGTAGTTATCCCCATATGCAGTGCCCCCTGTATATGTGCCTTTATACAGTGCCCCCTGTAGTTTTCCCCTTTATGCATTGCCCCCTGTAGTTTTGCTTTGCCCTTATGCAGTGCCCCCAGGCTGAAGTAGTGCCCCTATGTAGTGCCCCCAGACTGGTCCCTTATGTAGTGCCCCAGGCTTAAATAGTGCCCCTTATGCAGTGCCCCCAGACTGGTCCCTTATGTAGTGCCCCAGGCTTAAATAGTGCCCCCAGACTGGCCCCTTATGTAGTGTCCCCAGGCTTAAATAGTGCCCCCAGACTGGCCCCTTATGCAGTGTCCCCAGGCTTAAATAGTGTCCCTTATGCTTTGCCCCCAGACTGGCCCCTTATGCAGTGCCTCCAGGCTTAAATACTGCCCCTTAGGCAGTGCCCCCAGACTGGTCCCGGCCCCAGCCCAGAACTTACCTTAACTTGCTCTCCGCTCGCGCTCCCACTCCCGCTGCCTCGCTCTGACTGGATCTAACTAGATCCAGCAGGCGTGCGGGGCAGGTTCCTCACGTCACGGGTGACGTCATGACGGCCCTCTTCAACAGACCTGTTGTGAGAAGAGGCGTGGCCTATCAGATGTGGGCCTGGCCACTGTAGAATAATTATTTAAATGGCAGATTGGAGGGGGCGGGGATTAATGGTGCGTACACACTGGGCGATAAAGTGGACGATTGAACGATAACGATATCGTTATCGTTCAGTCGTCGACTTTATCGTCCATTTTTAACCCCAAAAAGATGAACGATGACGACGACGCGCGTTCCCGTGGGTCGTTCGTCATCATCGTTCATCGGGCTGACATGCAGGCCTACCTGACGATCTCCTCAGGTTGCTGCATGTCAGGGAATGGGGGAGAGAGCCCGGCGCTGAACGATATCGTTAATGATATCGTTCAGCGGCTGTGCTCAATGCCATGAACGACATTGAGCACAGCCTGCCGGGGACAACACTACACGATATCGCTCATGGAGCATATCGTGTAGTGTGTACCCACCATAAGACTGTTGGTATGTAGAATACTTCAACCCCACACTGATGTGCCTGATTCAGAGCAAATCTGTCTGTCTGTACATGACTCTCAGCATTATCCTGTGTGCTTCTCTGAAACCCAGTAAGTAAAGCATTGAATGAAAAGGCTGCTATGTACTGTGTATGGTATTTGCAGAAACATCAACTCTGGTCAGTAAGATACAGAAATTTAGACCAGACAAGTCACTAACACAATTCTAACAGGTGGGGGAGGGATTCAATCAAAAAGTAAGACATTTACATGAGCCATGAGGATTGACGTAATTAAAAATATGATTAAAATCAAAACACATTTCTACACTGTATTTTTCCTTTAAGTATATTTCTCACTACTTACAGTAGATTAATGTTAGTAACGGATCTGTAAATGAACCTTGTATTGCACAGGAAGCCACTTCTGCAAAATCTGCTGGGTAAGATTGCAGAGAGGACCCAGCATAACCATTCTCTCTCCAGCTGTTCTGCAATGTGCACTGGTGCTGACACCAGTCCTGGGTGTACGTCTTCCATAAGAATGGGTCTCAGAAACTAATACTAAACACCTAAACATAGGAGCAAAAATGAGCAATCACAATGTGCTAATGGCTTTTATTCATATATGCAGGACTCTTCTTCCCTTACTGGTGACTGAGTTTCCTTATAGGAAGCCACTCGCATAATAGCGCATAAAGCAATGTCCATTTGGCTGCTATCAACCAACACATTTTATGGCAATGTATCCCACTTAGCTGAATTGCAGCTTTTAACCCCTCAACAGCCAATGTCAACGTAAAAAGTATTTAATGAAATACATGGACAGAACCACTGTATGAAGCAATATACTGAAGGAAAGGATCACAAGTGATAAGATATAAGAACTGTTTAAGGGGCTGTGAATTATTGAAATTATTTAGATTTTTCCACATGTTAATTTGCAGGAAATTACAAGGATAGGTCCTCAATGTCTGCAGTATGGCTCCCATTGAAACATACCGTCAGGATTTGTCTAACGACATGCCAGTTCAGAGGAGAAGACATAAAGGTCTTATCACCAATAGGTAAGGGGAGAAGTCAAGAATGTTAAGAAAATGTCCAAACAAAAATAACGTAAGGAAAGTAATACAAAACGGACACAATATAAACATATTGGTGATAAAGATAGCTGTAAAATCGGAATTAGACAATTTGTCAGTGGGGGAATTAAAATGATTTACACAATCTCCGCTACACCAGGCTAATTCGTGCACTAGCGAAATGTAGACAGTAAACCTGTGATTGACTTAATTTAGTTGTAAATTTAAATCAATTGTATTTAGTGAGGATCAGCCGTTCTTATTTCAAAGAATTGAGTGGCTGCGTTTGCACTTATCAAGTGAGATATAGATCCACCTTATGGGAGACTGATCTGCAAGTCACGCATGTAAATCCATTATGATTATCTATCACATCCAGGCTTGCAGCTAAATCATACATGTACTTGGTCCATTTAAATTGCCTGTCCTCTTCATTGTTAATTCAAGTCTTCTCCTTGCCGCGTCAGTCCTTGGGTACAGTTTCAGGACACCCCCTTTGTTGTGTAGTCATGTTTGCAGCAGAAAGTCATTTATCTGGGAATGATGGGCAGGACACCTTACAGTAGGGCCTTTCTTTCATCATCCGTATGTGTTACTGAATGCTTAAAATGATCTTTGTGTGCTGGGTATCAGAAGCTCTCTTGTTCTAAGATTTTATATAATATTTTGTTATATTCTTATTAATGGTCATTGTATTACAGTGCCAGTCTCTCTGAGAGATTCAGTATTGGAGTACTGTGCCAGTGCCTAAGTAAAATTCTATATTGAAGGGCAGTATCAGTCTCATAGTTAGATCCAATTTTTGAGGCAATGCCAGTCTCATACTAATGCAACTTATTGGACAGCAGTACCAGTCTCGCAGTAGTGTTCAGTACTGAAAGGCCATACACGTCTCTTAGTAAAATTCAATATGAAAGGGCTGTACCAAGCTATGAAGGTCTGTATTTAAGGCTGTGCAGGTCTCGTAGTGTAGTTCAATATTGGATACTGTATCAAGCAGTGCAAGTCCCACAGGGAATTTCAATATTGAAAGACATGTGTTTACTCAAACTTTTCTGTGATCTTTATTATTCAGTAACTCTCCATAGTGCCCAGATGTACAATGTTCTCTTTCCTCTTAATAATACAAACATTTTGACAAATATAATCCCCTTCATTGCTGTAGTTGTTTGAGAAAGGTCTCTGTGCAGCTCATGAGCCCTTTTATTTCTGGATGCAGGGGAGGGACATTATCGGGCCCCATGATAAGCAAAGAGAGGTCCCCACTCTGCTCCTCTGAGGATTCGCAGGGACTGGCTCATATTCGAGACCCTAAACAGGCTGCGGAGCAAAACGGGGGCCAAGGGAGTCTGGGTCCCCCACACCTCTGGGGCCCTGTTGTGGTCACATCCCTACAGTGACACTGGTCCCATAATGTATGGGTTCTCTATAGTTATATGTAGCCAGTTAATAAAATTAAATTCTAAATATAGTTAAATGATTACAGACATTTCACCCTGGACTGGAGTAGCTCCCATCTATCAGTGTCTCAGCTGCAACAATATATAACATACTTATGCTTCTAAATGTACACTGTCACAAAAAAAGTTTTTTAGTTTATGCCTTTACATACTCTGCACTATATGTTATTAATATTAATGCAATAAATTGTCATGGTTAGTTTTCTCTGTGCTTTAATGATCTGCAATCACTGTATTCCACTGAGTTTCTGCAAGAGCACACAGGTCTCATTTCATGATGTCTCTTGCTCCATTCACTCATGTAGCCAGGCTCAGACTTTCTAGCCTATAGAGTTAATCACTGTAAGTATGTATCAAGGCAAATCTGGAGGAAAGTGTGGCCCGTTCTTACTATTTCCCTCCATATCTGGTCTCAGATGGCTGCTTTTCACGTCTGTCCATAAGGGAGAGTGTCCAGGCAGTATGCGTTGGAGCAAGGACACGCACAAGTGGCAGTGATATTAATCATTGCTTTAGAGTCTGTTGCGCCGCGCCCACTCTCTTCTCTCTGAATTAATGCACATTAATACTATGGGACATATTTAATAGACAGTATTTGCAGAATATCCATCGAAAACAGACATTTTCAGGGTGGGGGACCCACAAATGTTAAGGATTCCCCAAATGTACCATGGCGTTTGCTGCTGTAGCCTTTTCACAAATTACTGGGCCCCTTCCCGACAATGGCCGCTGCAAATGCATGGTCAGCAGATCACGCATGCGCAGTAGCGCTGCAGGGTCCTAAAAGAGGAGTGAAATAGTCACATTAGTGATCATTTCACTTCTTACACTTTGCATATACTGGCTCCTTTTATAGCCCCTGTCCTTTCTTGTGTATATTAGTACATTCTGGCAAAACCCAATTTCTTATTGCCACGAGTAGCGGCAATAAGAAATTACAATTATCGGGTCCAAAACCCAATAATTGATAAATATACTCTAGAGGGCCATAAGTACCTATTTCTCTAGCACGCAATGCGGTCAATATCCCATCTGCGGTGATTCCGGTGATCAGAATGCCGGCACCGGAGTCCCAACACTTGTCAGAATCCCGGCACAAGCATCCTGGCTGCCGGAATCCCGAAGGTAAGTAGCGGGGTTGGGGAGAGGTTTAGGATTAGGGGTTAGGGTTAGGCACTAGGGGGAGGGTTGGGGTTAGGCACTAAGGGGGGAGGGTTAGGTTAGAGTGTGAGGAGGGGTAGGTTAGGTTCAAGCACTGGGGGGGAGGCTAGGTTCAGGCACCAGGATGGGAGGGTTAGGGGTAGGTGGGTTAGGATACCTACCAACAGGTGTCGTATCCTAACCCTGTCGGGATGATGGCGTCGGGATTCAGACCACCGGGATCCCGAGTGCCAGCATCCCATACCCAACCCCGCTAGCACAGTGTAAGTGACAAGCTATTGACATTGCAGTAAAAACAGTTGTATATTAAGCAAAACAAAATAGCCATAAACTATACTGTTCTAGCTGATTTGTTTAAATATAATGTCAATTCTACAACTGTGGCCATAGTAACCCTTTAAATACAATTCAATATTTCAAATTTATATGTTCCTCGTTAACTGCAGTAATTTGCACTATTGGACTAAGGGCATCATTCAGCTTGGATCGCAGGTCTGCGTTCGCACGGACCCGGTCGATGTTTGCGGTCTGCGCATGTGTATGCACTGCAGTGCACGTGCGCAAACCGGTCGCTTCGATCACGGACGCGAATGCAGAGGATACGCAGTGGCACGGAGAAATGATTGACAGCAAGTGCCATTTGGGGGTGGAGAGGGGGTGTTCGAAGGAACGCAGACGTGCCTGTGCCTTTGAACGCTGTTACAGTAGCGTGCATAATTAAGTCCAAGCCAGAGCTCTACATGGCGAGTCATATCATGGAGTCATATCAAGCTCAACCACAACTCTGCGTATGGATCCGATGTTACCGATGTTTTCGCTGTCTTCTGGATGTATGTAATGGGAAGTGGGTGGCTTTATAAGCTGGTGAGCGTCTTGGTATAGTATAGTTCATTTGCATATTATTGCAACGTGCGGGTGCAGGCGATTGCAGACTTGTGATCCTAGCTGAATAATGCACTAATTTCTTTTCCTAGTTTACTCACGAATGGGCTGTTGCACAGTGATAACCACGCTAGTCTGCATAATGCATCCTGCGTGTTGTCACTCTGCACATGCTCAGAAAGCGAATGCATGCATTTGTGCCTATGTAGACTTGTGCAATTCTACCACATATGTCCACCTGCGTCTGGAGAGGGGGATTGGGGTTCTCACGTAGGCCCAGCACTGTAAAGACATGGTCATGCACATGTAGCTCATGCAGACCTGCAGAAACACACATATAAGCTTGTTAGGAGAAGAATCTTATAAGCTGTAAGGCTGGTGCCCATACATGCTGATGATAATGACTTGCCGTAAATGAGATGCATACGCTGCTGACCCGCACATGTACGGCTCTGCATATAGCGTTAACTATGAACATTTTGCCACTAACAATGCATCAGCCCCAAAGTCATGTAAAAGATTGGACTTAAAAATCATTCTGGCATTTTCTAATGTAATCATAATATTATTATTATTAGTAGTATTATTATTATTATTATTATTAATAATAATAATTATAATAATAATACTAATAATAATTTAGGCAGTGAGCATGAACAAATTGGATGAGAAGTAGGCAGCAGTTTAGAGGAAGTATAGCAGTAGACGTCTCCCTCCTGGCACAGCCCTAGTACGCCGCCGGTGAGAGCGAGCTCCACCACTATAGTTATTCAAACAAGTGTGGCAAGCTGACTTTAGAACATAGTGTGCTCCCCAGCCTCACTCCGCCTGCCTGCAACTCACTGCCCATTGCTGCTCCAGGCATTTCATTCAAATTTATACGTCTCTCTCTCACATGCACACACACAAACACACACTCACTCCTCTCACCCCCCTTCTCTCATGTAGTATGGGGATCCCTTTCCGTCTCTCAGATGGGGGATTGTCTTAGCACTTGTTTAAATGCTCCCTGTCTGTGCAGAGAGAGAAAGCAGCAAAGAAGAAAATATTTTCCTCCCTCTCGCAGCTGTGCTTTCCGAGATAAGCAAAGTCACTGGGAGACGAACCTTAAAGGAGAGAAGGACCGTGCAGAATTGTACAGCTCTTAGGAGCAGAAAAAAACCCTCCTGCTCTTCTTTTCCCTGTTTTTCTCACATCTGTCTTTTTTGTATTTCTTGGTTGTTCTATTTTCTGGCATTATATCTTTTGGAAAACAGAAGGGAAGAGACCAGAAGTAAGGGGACCGGAGAGGAAAGAACACAGCCCATTCTTCTGTATTTCCACATCTTCCAAGAAAAGTGCCCTGGAACAGGGGTGATTTGGGACGTGCTCAGGGGAACAGGGCAAAGGGGTTGTTCCTGTTTATAAAAACCCCTAAGCCCTGTCTCCCTAAACTTGCTTGCCAATGCCCATCGAGATAGTCTGCAAGATCAAGTTTGCAGACGAGGATGAGAGCCAGAAGGAGAAAGAGGAAGGGGAGAGGGAAAGCCTGATTGGGGATGAGGTTCCATCCACTGGCCGGGACTTAGCAGGTTTTTCCAACACCAGTACTCTACATGGATTGCGGCATATTTTCCGGACGGGTAGACTAGGCATCAAGCAAAGCCTCTGGGCTTTGGCATTTTTGGCATCCTTGCTCTTTTTTCTGTACCAGGCAGCTAAGTGTGCCTTGTATTACCTCGAACGCCCCCATGTTACTACCCTGGATGAGGAGGTGACGAGTGCGATGATCTTCCCAGCAGTCACCATATGTAACATCAACCGTTTTAGGCACTCTGCTCTCACCGATGCCGACATTTACCACTTGGCCAACCTCACTGGACTGCCTCCAAAAGACCTGGAAGGACATAGAGCCTCGGATTTAATGTACCCAGACCCTGACATGTTGGACATAGTGAACCGGACTGGGCACCAGCTGGCAGACATGTTAAAAAGCTGCAACTTCAGTGGGGGCATTTGTACTGCACACAACTTCTCAGTGGTGAGTCCCCAATTTTATGCTAATGTGTTCTCCTCTCAGCAGATTGCTGTGCACTCTGTATGTTTCTAATTATGAAAGTGTCCCATTATAATAGTGTAAATATTCAGGCAACCCCCAGTGGGAAAGTGCCTGTCACTAGGTTGTCAATCTAGAGTCGCTTATTTGTAAGGTGTCAATGTCCCAGCACTCTTAATGCTGAGATTGTACGAGTCTCCCTATGTTAAAAGTTAAAACCTGAATATTGTGCAAATTACAGAGGATGAGATCGTGACTGATGTAACTAATGCAGTCCTGGCCACACCAATATACACTTCCTGCGTAAATCTTATTACTATGTTTGCGGCATAGGTGAAGTATTGGGTCTCAGACAGGCCAGACTGGAAGGACGACTTCAGGTCCTCTTTACCTGCTCCCCAAACAAATATGTAAATCTATTTGTGGGGAAGAAGCCATATAATTTCTATGCAATGTACGTGCCAAGTTTACAGTTTCCAACAGCACATGCGAATTTCACATTGTATAGTTTTGTATATGTTATCAGGTGTGTTGAGTCAGCAGAAACCCTTTATATACAGCATTGATTACATTGTTAGGATGGCGTAAAGATAATACATTTAGAATTTTACAGCTATCTATTAGGTGTTGAAAAAAACAGTGTGTCCAGCTATTGCACTGGGAATTAGCAGGTTGCCAGACGGGCTGGTTAAGTATTAGAGAGTTCCATAACCCCTGTGGTGCAGGAGGGGTTAATTTGTCTTAGCGATGATTAAATTAGCAGAAAATAAATGCAGAGAGCTCAATAGTGGAACTGTCCACGGGGAAACAGGAAACGTTACATGTTCGAAATGTCATCAGTTCAATTTTGGCTCCGTTGAATGAGCGGTGAAGTGTTTTGTTATTACAGAAGAACAGAAATGGGTCACAGCGAAGGGAGATGGAGAAATTCTGCAAACGTGTTTATTTGATAAAATAACTCCCTAAACTGACTATGTTGATCTCTGATTCTGTTTATGCCTGCAGTACGAGCTGGTCATTAGGTAACTGTTAATCAAATGTCTGCAACATGGTTATAGCGCTAGCAATCCTGCAAGACCACTCCGAGATATTTGTACCTCTTATTCTGTAGCTGAAAAAAAATATCACTTTCCTAATGTGTTTGTGTTTTTTTTTTTTTTACAGTATATTATTATTATTTATGCAGAGAGGGTTGTTGTAAATAAGGGTTACTAGGTCCTAAATAGAAAATATTTAATTTTCAGTTATAACTGCATTCCTAAAGTACTGTGTATTATTCAGGTCATTAGCTAGATAGCGTTATTGCACATGATCTGACAATATTGACAAAAGGGAATTAGAAAAACAATGACTGTATACTTGATAAATGCTCTATGAATCAGACTTGATATTAATCAGTACCATTGTTCAGCTTACAAAGCTAATGAAATAGAACCCAGCTGATATTAAGTAACAAGGTAATGTAACTTGAATGTAATAGTTTTGTCTGCAAGGTGCTGTAATACTAGATAAAATGTTTCTCGTCAACATATGTCCTAAAATACCATTCCTGGTTAATACTTCAATAAGTACGCAAGAGTAAAAGATGAACTGTCCACCAAGTGGCGCTGTAGCATGCCACAGGATCCCCTACTGGTACAGTGGAGTAGCACAAGTACTGTATATTATTTTTAGAAACGGAAGTGATCAAAGTATGGTGATAAGCTCCCCAAAAGTTATATAAATTAAGCTTGTAGTCTGTTCCATCTAGAACAGTGAAGGTTAACATGCAGCCCATTCGCTGGTACCCACTGCACCCAGCTCAAAGCTACCCTTTCAATTTTTCTCCACTTTATTTCACGAACTAGAGTAGGGAGTAACTGGCTTCTCCTTTGAACAATGCAGTTGGCCAGTCATCCCCATACAAAACATACTTGCAGCTCAGAATACTTTTAAATAGTTGACTGTGTTGATGATTTACAGTATATGAAAACCGTCATCACATAATAGTGTAAATATTTTCACAGCCTTACAATAGCTTAATCATCATTTCACACTCAGATTCTGAGTTGCACGGTTCCGTGACTGCTTTAGCGTCTTTTTCCATAGTTGCGTCTGCGACATTTTGCTAATGCTAGCATCAGCCGTGCATTTATATGTGCTAGTACTGAGACGCCCACTTGAAGCTTCTCTGGATTCTGTAATACTGATTAGTGTGTCTTTAGACCCACCATTGGTCTCACCATCAAAACTTGCACCAGCCCTATTGTCGGTGCAGATTTTCCATCTTAAAATGGCCTCCAAAGTGAACGATTAAGCGTCTGCTAACGCAACCACTTCAGCAACACTGCCATGACACTTCCATAAGACGTACCATTTTCATGCATCTGAATAGCCACCTCCCAGGCAACACCCAGGAACACCCAACATATATCCAGTACATTTCTGATACTGTGCACCTCAATCACAACTGCGTGTAGGGCATGTGCCGTAGCAAAGAATCGCTGAACTCCGTGAACTTGGGAATTGCAAGCGACTCAGAATCAGCCTCTGAAATTGCCTGTGTTGTCATGATAATTTAACCTTGTGTGATGCAATTGCAGTGTACATGGAATACAAAATGTACTGCTTTTATAGCCTAATTTATAGCCTAATTTAGGGCCTGATTCAGAGTTATACACTATGGCGATGTATTCGCAGTTGAGCGATTAGCGTCCGTCTGTGCATGCGTCTGAGTCTCACTGCACATGCGTCAAGGTACATTACCGTAGTTGCTCGCAGTAACTATTCGTAGTGTGATTGACAGTCATGGTATGTTTGGGGGAGGTAGCAGAGACTGTCTGCAAGGAACGCAGGCTTCCTACTCGGTGACTGCAAGCCCATACGCAAGGATTGTGGTTCTGGCGTCTCAATTCCCATGTCCATCCTACGGGACCATAGACTCACTCAGGACTACAACATTGAATGATCTGCCACCAATACTGTATCTTTGTACTCAGATGCTGCAACATTTTACGCAGGTGCTTGGAATTGCAAAGCCACATGTGGCCATCTCAACACATCTCCCGATGACTGCAGCATTTTAATACGCATCAACAGTGGTATTAGCTTACAACTCTGAATCAGCCCCTTAGTTGTGAAATCAGTGAGGAATATAAGGGCACTGTAAGAATGTCTGTATTCATGTTTATATGTTTTCTAAATTGAAATACATTGATTTTCATGTGCTGTACTGAAAGTACCTACTGTATGTCTGTAAGCTCCTGATAGCAGGGCCCTAAAACCTTCTCCCTACTCTATCCCTGTTTCCATTGCACTTCCAGTTGCAGCAAATCTGATCGTTTATGTCCAGCCTTCCCATGGCACTGGGCCTTTGGGTACCACTGTTTATAACTGTCCCTCACTTTGTTATTTAACCTTTTCATTTTTTTCTCATTACTGTCTGTATGTACATATTCATATTACACTTTTTATGTTTCATTGTAATTTTTTCATGTACCACACTATGGACACTTGGTAAATAAAATATAATAATGATAACTGATCCAAAGTAGAATTAAACTGTGGAATACAACTCAGTAATTGCTGTGCACCATACCCACCCCTTATTGCTACTTAAGCACATCCTGAGCCCCACAGCTAATCAAATAATGAAATGTTTATTCCTGGAGACAGGGTTTTTCTCAACTATCCATGTTATAATACAGAAGTGGTTCTAATATAAGTTTAAACTCCTGTAAGTTTGTAACTGTGTAAACAGCAGTGGCGGAACTAGCAAGTGGTAAAGAAAAACAAAGCACCTTGCTGCAATGAGTCTCCACAGCAACATGTGCCCCAATGCCCTCAGTGTCCCCCTGACATGCCTCCTCCACAGCAGTGTTTCCCACAAGCTCACTGTGTGCCCCAAATGCCCTCAGCGTCTCTGTCACAAGCCCCCTCCCACCCCTCAGCAACATGCCCCCCTGTGTGTCCAAAATTCTCCCACCGTTTCCTTGAAATGCATCCACCACAGCAATGTGTTCCCCACATGCCCCGTCTGTGTCCCAAATACCCCTCCTGCGTGCCCCACATACATCCTGCGTCTTCCTGCCATGCCCCCCCCCCGTCAGCTTGTTCCCCATATACTGTATTCCTGTAAGCTTTTCACCATAGTATCTTTCACTGTGGTGCAATCAGTCTGAGCCTGTGAAACTGTACTGTACAGCAGGACTTGGGGTCCAGCACTATTGATCAGCGGCAGCTTCAATACTGTGTTCCCTATGAGGTAACGCACCCCGAGCTCAGACAGCTCTCAAGCGGCCTTGGGTGAGAGGAGGGTAGGGGTCCCCTCCTCTCCTCCGGCTGGACCTCCTTCGTTACGATTTACAGTGCCTGACTGGCCGACGTACTACAATGAGTCACTCAACCTTATTATTAGTACTGCTAATGTGGCCGACTTTGGGCCCTTTCAATGTCGCAGGCCTTGATGCAATACACTGGCTGCACCACTGGTAGTTCGGCCCCTGGTAGTCAGTAACTGCTGATGTTACTGTCTACAATTGGTGAGTTCTGATGTCATCAGTTCAGTGTTCATTAGGAAAAGTTGGATGTCGTCCCAGTTTTCCAGGAGGGACGAGGCCAGTGTCTGCGTCGACGGCCACAGATTCCTGGCCTTTTACGTGACCTGCACCCTGTCAGGCTGTGGGAAGCTTCAGCTCCTGCAGCTTGACCAAAAGAGCAGCCATCACGACCATCAGTCACGATGGTGATCCCAGCCTGAGTTGCAGTCCTGGGATCGCAAATGCAGCAAGGAGATGTCTCACAGATATTTCTGCATTTGCATCGGAGATGGACGGAATTGCACAGCCGCTTGTGTGCGGCTCTGTAAACCCGGCCATCTCTGAATCACGCCCATAATTCATTATTTGCATATTTTTGTTTCTAAATAAAAACTGAAAAATGCCGCTTACATAATTATTCAACCTCTGTGCAGGCTAGTACTTGCTAGATCCACCTTTTGCTGGAATAACATTTTTAAGTCTGTTGGGGTAACTTTCTGCCTGTTTTTCTCACTGTTTGGCAGTGATATTTGCCCATTTTTCCATGGTGATTTGCTTCAGATTGATCAAGTTGGTTTGATGATGTTTGTGGACTGTAAATTTCAAATAATGCCACAGAGTATTAAGGTGCCTACACTTTAGACGATATTTTACTAGTGTTCACTTAGAAGAGAAGGGGCACTTTGCCCGGAAAGGGGGCGTGACCAAGGAAAAGGGGGGCGTGTTTTTATGACGCGTCCCCTTTTCATCACTCTTGGGAGCGTGCTCAGCACTTACGGACATACCAGGCATGCCGGGCAGCCCCCAAGCGCTGTAGTCACTGTGAATGGATGCCGGACGTATGCGCTCGGCATCCATTCACCGGTGGTGACCGCTGCATAGCCGTTTTTCACACCCGCGGGACACTGTGACCCGCGGGAGTGGACAGAACCCACAGGCTGTTTCAGCGGGACGCCGCACTGGACGGCAGGGTGCTTTCTGCCCTTCAGAAATAGGGCAGGGTGCTGCGCCCCGCTGAAACAGCCTAGCGGGAACACTATTTTACATGATTCGCCTGATTTCGACGCATTGGAACGACAAATCGTGTAAAATATGTCCTAAGCGTGAGTGTCCACCTACGATCACGATGCTGATGCGCGTGCCCGCTGGTCGTACATCGCATCTTCAGATCTTGCCTACAGCAGGCAAGATTTTCCAATCTCATATACGATTTTGTGCATGATAGACCTTAAGTTAGATTGGACACTTTTTAGCATCATACTGTGTCCTGGAGTGTCGGAGAGCATGCCGGGGAGAGTTCAAGGGAAAAAGCTCACGATATCGCATCCTGAGCACATCGTCTAGTGTGTAGCATACTTGCCTACTTTTGAAAAAGCATTTCAGGGAGATTGTGAGAGCAGCACCTATGAGCGCGGCGGTAAAGTGGACATGTACTTTCTACATCTGAGAGGCGTGTCATAAAACTGACTTACATCCAGATGTAAATAAGCCCCAAAGTAGTTAGTAAGATCTATCTGTTGATGAAAACACACATACATTTTAGAAAATGTATGTAGCCATAGGGTTCATTGTGCCCTATAACCAATGCAGGGAAATTATACTAATCATCCCATTTGAATGTACATATCTCTGTTTTTTTTTATATAACAGCTACATAATGGGGGTAAGATGCAATCAGGGAGAATGCTGGACTCTTCAGGGAGACAGGGAGATTGCTGCTATTTCAGGGAGTCCCTGACAATGAGGGAGAGTTGGCAAGTATGGTGTATAGCACCTATAATTAGATTGAGATCTGGACTTTGACTTGGCCATTATAGAACAGTCACCTTTCTGTTGTTCAGTGGCACCAGTGTTGCTTTGGCCTTGTGCTGGTAGGTATTTGACTCCGAGACTCTCACCTCCACGCGGGGCGCCGCCAGGGTGCACACCCCCACCCACAACACCTGCTTCCCCACCATCACCCTCCCACCACCTGAGACTCCATAAGACTGCCGACCAAAGGTCCAGCAGGGGTAATGTGCCGGTCTATTGAACTGCACGGAAAGGAGCCCCCTGAAAGAGTCCACCCACCTCCCAAGTCTCTCCCACTCCCACCACCACACTATCCCCTTGTGCCTGGTACTGTACAGGAGCAGCACTGTGACTACTCCAATAAATTATTTGGCCCCACATTTCTGTCTGTCTCTT
The DNA here is from genome assembly GCA_031769625.1 of Taudactylus pleione. Lineage (NCBI taxonomy): Eukaryota > Metazoa > Chordata > Amphibia > Anura > Myobatrachidae > Taudactylus > Taudactylus pleione. Next base: position 8,816,393 of record JAUIMM010000121.1, read on the forward strand.
CCTTTCATATCTCACCTCATCCCCCCCACCACATCACAACCAGCCCGCCAGCAACCACAAACATATTCCGCCACATCCACAAACCACCACACCCACAGAGAGAGCGCACCTTCCCCCCCCCCTTCCATACCAAGCCACTACACAGGACCCGGTACTCCTGTTAGAAGAAAGGTGCAGCACCCCAAAACCCCCATACTACACACGTTTCATACTCCTAGACCACGCCCCGTCTGCTCATACAGTAGAGCGCAGTCCGACTCAACCATTATCACTTCGTGTATACTACATAGAATCATGGCTTGGTCCAGACCAGACACTACTAAACAATGGGTTTGAATTGAGAATCAAGCGTCAAAGACGCCTTTATCAATAGTTCCTTGGCTCCCCACCCTCCCTAATATCTCTCACCCTACAATTGGCCCCACCTTAAGCTCCTGGAGAAAATTATGGAAATCCCCTTCGATTTCTTCACCTAACTCCTCCCTTATGTCATTCCTTTTTAATAAACAATTTCTCCCAGGTATAGATGTCAAGTCTTTCCGCCCCTGGTTTGAAGTGGGACTTTTTAGGGTTGGACAGCGGATGAGTGGCGGTAGCATTATGCCCTTTGTTGAGGTATGTGAGAAATGGAATCTACTCTCACGGGAATATTGGCACTATCTTCAGTTGCATCTTTACCTGCAATCTCTCAGGCCCCCTAAAACTTTGAGTCCGCCTTATACTCCCTTCGAACAAATATGTACTAGCTCTACCCCCCCGACACATACTGTCTCACTGATTTATAACTTTTTGTCAGCAGACAACAGTACCTCTCTTCCTAATTTCACTAAGGTATGGGTCCGGGAACTTGGACTTGGCCTAACTGAAGATGAGTGGGGGAAAGTTTTTAGATTGGTACATGCTTGCTCTTCTAGCGTTGGCTTTAGGGAGACCCAATATAAATTGCTTTCTCATAGGTGCCCAGATACCCTCTCTAAGATGGGGATCGATGTCCCAAACATATGCTGGTGCAGCTCTGGGGCTCCAGGCAACTCATTCCACATTTGGTGACAATGCCCTGTTCTTCAGCCTTTCTGGAACAATGTTCTCAGCCTTTCTGCTAAAATTCTAGGTGATCCAGTCCCTACTACCCCAACGTTTTGGCTGTTTCGTTTATCACCAAGACCCCTCTCTACATATAAGAAAACCTTGTTATACCATTTGAACAATGCTGCCAAAGCAGTTATTCCGGTTAAGTGGTGCTCCTCCTCCCCTCCAATGGTTATGGAATGGTTCTTCAATAATTACTTCTTTCTAGCCACCCTCCCATACAGGCCAGTTGTGTGCAGAGCATGACTGTTGCACCTTCACTCCAGTCTCAGCCACTGAACTTTGTAGCTCCATCAAAGTGATAGTTGGTCTCTCTGTGGCTTTTCTCACAAGTCTCTTTCTGGCTCTGACTGAGTTTTGAGGGACAGCCTTGTCTAGGAAGTCCCTGGGTGTTACAATGCAGCTTCCATTTTCACAAAATTGATTCAGCAGTGCTCACTGATATATCCAAGCACTTGGATATCATTTTGTAACCTTTTCCTATCTCATGCATGTCGGTATCTTTATATTTGATTTTCTATGAATGCTCTTTGGTCTTCATTTGCACAACTTTCTTTGGATTCACAGTTTGATCAATGTTATTTGAATTAGGGGGTCTTTTATCCATAAAAGCTGACCCTTTTAATGATTCTCATGTAGCAGTTAACTGGAAGCCAATTGCTAGGGAAATATATTTCATCTGTGCAAACTTGGAGCTTCTAAAGCACCGAGATAGAATACTTATTGTATGCAAGTATAATTTTCAGATATTATTATTATTATTACTATTATATTTTTTCAAATCTACAGACAATGAATTAATTATAAGTTTGAAAATTTACTTTAGGAGCCTACTGGTTTGCAAAAATATAATGTCTGTTACAATCTGTGTAAGTGTCATTTGTAATACAGACAAATCTGTTGACTTTTTGGGGGGTCCACTACTTATGGATATGCCACAGACTGTTATTCTGAGCATTGCTTGTCTTATTAATATTTCCTGTACTGTGGGATGCAGTGATTATTTTACGCACAACACGTTTCTATGATGTGTAGCTGTAGCGGACTAGACTAGAAGAGCAGATGGGAAACTGATACAGTTGGCTTCAAATGTAGAATTATTTGCATTTTGCATTTGAGATCTATTCATAGACTTATCAAAAACTACAAATATCAGCGGGAATGCAGCCTGAAATCATCTCCTTCAAGATACGGATGTACCCAAGAGAGGTTCCAGCCAATCTGATGCCTGAGGTGTGGACTGACATGGCAACCCCTTTCGTCCCTTATGCAAACCGTAGCCATTAAACTTTCTGCATTTTACAAGCAAATATAATACTTTATATTGTACCATTATCATATCTATTAATCACCACTAATTTAATCTTCTGCATAAAGAAAACTGACATTTTTAAATCAATTACCCTTATTTTGCTGTCCTAGAAATCTGTTTGTCTGTCTGTCTGTCTGTCTGAGACAGCTGCCTCAAGTCGCCTATTATAGGCATGCTTCTATTTGAATGGACTACCAAAACATCTGCTATCTAATCAACTGACTGTTAGACATGAGAATGCAGCCAATCATTTCACGGAACTTGTGACATCACAGGTAAAAAGTGCCTTACGGATCAAATGATAGGTGGGACAGTCCACAAAAAAAATGCTTATGGGCCTTCTCCCATTGAATTAAAATATAAATTGCATTCAACATCAGTTTAAATCAGGGATATGTCTTACATTTTACAGTTACTAGGGTTGCCGCCAGAATTTGTGAGGCTTAGTATACATGAAACAAAGACCCCCCACACTTTTGTCCCTCCCCCTTCCCCATCCCCTTGCCATTTTGCCTCTACCCTTCCCCCCCCCTTTTTTGTCTCCCCTCCACCTCCCCTGTCAGAATATGCAATGGCCGGCTATTCACAGTACAGTATAAAAAAAATATACACTCTCTGTCACCAGGGGGCGTTGAGGAGAATGTGTATTAGGGTGTATGCACATTCCTACGATTCCTAAAATCGATCAAGGAAGTTATCTTCTGTGCGATCGCATGGTCACCGCTCGGTGGTGCTGAGCGTCTTTTTGTGCAACTTTTCATATGCGCAAGGTGATACAAATAGGACACTGAAGCAGCTTCTGCTAATTAAAATGATGTGCAGCGTGCCTATAATCTTCTTGTAACTGCGGGTGTATCTGCATGCGAAATGCTATATTACAGTGTCACAGCCGCTAACACCATGACATAACATTTTGCATGCAGATATACCTGTAGTCGCACACAGAATATAGGGTGGCGCATATCGTTTTAAGCAGCAGAAGCTGCTTCTATTTCCTATTCGCATTGCTTTGCGAGTAAGACGCATTTGAAGGTGAAAATAAGCACTACCGAGTTATGTGTAAAGCGACTTGTAGCGCACAGAGGTAAGATGTATGTGGACACATCTGTATATCAAGTTGCTGACATTTATTTGGATTTCTTATCTGTCCATTACATTTGAATAACTGCATGAAATAAGATTTTCTTTCGATTAAATTGACACTTGCATTTATTAATGATCCAATTATATTGCTACTAGTACATATGTACCCTATAGTTTGGTGCTATATATATGCATTTGTATGCCAGAAGTAGAGGGGCTGCTGAGTGTTGAGTTGAATGTATCTTGACATACACTTAAGTCTGCACATTTTTGCTACATCATTTTTATTTGTATGTTTGGGACGGAATATGTGTCAAACTATGAGGCCCCATGTGCAGTCTAACCATGGTTAAAAAACCTCTAGTAAAGGCTTCTATAGTAAATATAAATGATAAAAAGTGGGGTATTTCTGGGAAAATCACACAAGATAGGCACATCATATTGTTACTGTTCTCAGATTCTCATGGTAAAAGGACTGGACTTGTGATTGTTATTTGATTTTCATTTTTACAATAATAACTATCTAATGGTGCATACACACGATCAGATTTTTCCTTCAGATATGAACGATAACGATTTAAAAATCGTTCAGTCGTTCATATCTGAAGGAAAATCGTTCATATCTGACATGCCTGAACGATGGACGATCAACGATGCGCGTTCCCGTTTGTCAGATAACGATATCTGACATCTGATGGGTTTGCAGTCAGACTTGGACGATTCCATTCATTTTAATGCAGTCAAAAATCGTTCAATCGTTCAAATCGTTCAAAACTTTGGTAAAATCGTTCAAATCGTTCAATCGTTCAGTCGTTCATCTGACAAATCTGACAAGTCTGACAAATCTGACCGTGTGTACACTCCATTAGTGTTTAAAAGAAGGGCACAACTCTTGGCAGACAGGACCAAGATCTTTAGATCCCAGCGATGAAGGGTTATACAAGCCTCGCAGGGAAACAGGTCAAAGAAAAACTCTCTGCAATGATTTTTTCCTGCTGCCAAAGGATAACAAAAATACAGAATTATATCCAACAACCAGAACAAGAGAAGTGGGACTGAGCAGTTGTCGGTACATGAGAAATAAAAAAAAGAACACCATAATATTACACTGCAAAATAGTTTATTTGCACTCAGTATAGAGAAGTAGTTCTGTGCACTAGACAACTTACTAACAGATAATGAGCATCACTCCTAGCCTATGGAGCACAAGGAATAGCGCTGAGCAGCTCTACATTTGTACAGCATAAACACAGTTACATCTTGCAAGAACAAGAGATGCTATGTTGGCTGCTTCTTGCGCATAAAGAATAAGTACTGAGAATTGCACCTACAGTATTATAAGATAAGAGGGGTAGCACTGTGCTGCTGCTGGCCATGCTATAATGCTGGCCATACACCTGCATGATTTCAGGCTGATTTCCCGATTTTCAACGAGCCTTGCGATGAATCGTGTTGAAATTGCGTATTTTTGGAGTAGGATCCGATCCGATGCGCGCTCCCGGAGCTCCTAAAACAGATCGTATGATCAGATGTGCAGCCCATATTATCCATCGTATTGTTTGCATATCGTACCGTGTATTTTGCGCATACGATGCATCGTGCGTCCATTCATGTGATTTCAATTACTTTTCCCTGATGAGCGCGTGAGGCACGCGATCGATCGTATGACACATCGTGTGCAATGAAAGACAACAAATCATGCTGCCGGGACTGCCAGGGAGCTCCGGGGAATCGTATGTGAATCTTATCTTAAGCTGGTCGTGCAGGTGTATGGCCAGCTTTAGAATTACAGTACATTGGGCCTGATTCAGATCCGGATGCTTGCATCGCAATAGCAAAAATATGCTAATGTCTCCAAAGCTTACACGAGCATAGGGACACCCACTGCTGCCTTCTCATATCCGTCCGACGACGTGCAACAGCATAACCATCAGGAACATTGACTCAGATCTGGCAGCCACACAGCTTCTGAGTAAGTCTGACCTGTTTCAAACACTGCGGCTCTCATGACACGCTGAGAGCTTTCATGTTGTGAATGAGATCGCAATAGCTAATTTATGCACGTCCATGAAAAGGAGTTTAAACGGTCCTGACACGCCTGTGTTTGCCTAGCCACCCTCGCTCCTCCATTACCTCCACCAAAGACTGACTACCTGTCACTCTATGCGAGTGTAGTCGCAAATAAATCGCAGCACGTGCACAGTGTGCTTACTCACATGCGTAATGGCTAACAATCGCTAAATCTGTATAAACATCAGCATATGCGTCCGGAGCTGAATCAGGCCCTTTGTCTGTTTAGTTAATAGCACATCAAATGTAACAGCCGCTTTACGCAAACGCTCTTCTCTATATAAACCCATCCTATTATATTATACTAGAGATGTGCACTGACCCCTGTGTTTTGGTTTTGGATCTGGATTCATATTCGTATTTTGGTTTTGCAAAACCACTATCACGTGTTTTGGTTTTGGATCTGGGTTTTTAAGAAAAAAAAATGTATACGTTTTTATAAACAGCTAAAATAATATAGTTTTTGCAATCCAAAACCCGAAATTTGGATTTAAATCTGAAATCAGAACCGCAACTCAAATCTGTCCTGATTCACAAACTTTGGGTGGATTAGGATTTCTGGAGAGCCAAACCGCACACCTCTATATTATACACAGAAGATATGTCAGTCCACTTTCCTATACGACAGCAAATGTGGAAAATGCAACTAACCCCCCATAAGGACTGATTATCCCTATTTCATTTGTATATTCCTCTCCGTGACGTGCAAATGAAAAGCAACAGAGAATACATACAAAGCTTCCAGGAAAACAAGCAAAAATAAACCTGTTGGGATGAGGGAGCTGTAAGATAGATAAAAACGACAATATGCTAAAGACGCAGCTCATTGTTCCATGTCCTCCAGTGGCACTGAACATGTTAACCCAGTGCCTAGCGTAATGATTATAGGTATCAGCAGAACTTGCTGACCCATGGCTATCCTCCTGGGTTTATCCCGCACAAAATCAGCCCAGGGATATTAACTCTGTTGTTCCCCTGGCGTTACACTCGGCTGGTGCCAGAGCTCGTCTCGCAGAGAGAAGTGCAGATTTCAGCAGCGTCCGCTCCAGCGAATAGCTCACTCTCCGCACAGACCCCGGGGAGCTGCGAGAGGGGAATTTCTTTTCTCTGAGTATATTTTCTTTAATTTCCTCCGTTTTTTGTTATTTCCCCGTTAGCTCCAGATGGACTATTCTCTTTCAACTCTGCACTCCTGTTTGCAGAACAGATCTACCATCAAACAGTTTAATATTGTTTATTTAAAAGTGTGTTTTCTGTAAAAACGGAATAATTTATAATAGAGTGCTAGTTCTTACTTTCGGTGTCCTTTATTATATTAGGCAGTGAGGTGCAAACTTACAATGCTCTAATTGCACTCAAGACAGTTTCAGGTTTATTTAATAAAGCAACGGAGAAGCTAAGTGCAAGCATGGTATTATTAATTCTGAGCAGCGGCACACATTTAGGAGCTGCATACTGCACGTTTGTTCAATATCCTCAGCACTTCTACATAGAACTGAAGGGGCTATTTATCAAGTGTTTGTTTTCAGAAACGTATGTAGAAATTGCATTTTCTAGTTGTTACTATGTACTAATAGCCTAATGCAGGCTATTGCTATTGTTGCTTTGTACTAATAGCCTAATGCAGTCACTGAAATCTCCTACAGAGGGCTAATTAGAGCTGCAGATGGCAACCCCATTATTATCAATGGGGACTATGGTCTGACCCCTATGTACCAAACTGTGAAAACCTTTGCTTTCAGAGTTTGGCCCTGTTAGTTTATGCCATACTCGGATAATGTAAACCACTTTAAGCCTATGGAGGTGTAATAGCAGGAGAACCATCTTCTATATGCACAGTGTCAGATGCCCCTGGAGGAGTGTGAAAGACTCCTCCAAAATGCCAGGAAGTAACTCTCAGGAACAGCGGTTATTGCTACTGCTGTCCCTGCGGGTTTTGTTTAGTACATAGTAAGGATATTTTCATTCAAAATGAAAATAATCGCCGCAGCACGGATTGTTAATAAACACAGAAGTGCTGAAATTATTATTATATAGGCCACTGTAACTTAGTATGACGTTTTCAGTGCTTCTTTTTTTAATTGTCTATAATATTAATCACATCACTCTTGGTTACTTTATTTATTTTTTCTTCAAAAATGCTATTTACAACCTGAAGACATCTTTCCGTTATTTCCTATTACCATCTCAGAAATTAAGGAGCTTTTGTGCACGTATTGCATTTTTACACAGCCTTGTCACAGCAATCATTTGTAACAAAATGGGAATTACTAAAAAAATGCATTAAAAAATTGTGTACTTCTTCACATATGCAGAGCAGTACACATCTCTACATGCTTACACCTCTGCACTGGCAGCATACGCACAAGTCATCAGCATCCATTTGTAGATGCCCTCAAACAGGTGCAAAAGATTTGCCTTCTAGCAGGCTGGCATATACAGTATGTGCATAACCATTGGCCTGCATGAGCCTCATTTGCCTAAACTACTGTTTAATACTTGGGCAGTCCGCTCTGCAAAATTTTCCTGCTGCCCAGCACTGTGATGTGGCGGAAAGTCGCACTGCACTGAGGTTTCATAAGAAATGTCAGTGCAGCGTTGACTTATTGATCGCGTTACAGTGCAACTCATTGCTCAGAGCCGGATGGAGGATGCTGACCACCCCCTCTAGCTCGACCCCCGACCCACCTTATAGGAGCTGCCACCACAGGAAGAAGGATGACAACCGGAATCCCAAAGGTAAGTAGCTGGGTTAGGGGGTGGTTTAGCTTTAGGGTTAGGCACTAGGGGGAGGGTTAGGGTTAGGCACTAAGGGGGGAGGGTTCGGTTTAGGGCGCGGTGAGGGGGAGGTTAGGTTTAGGCACTGGGGGGGGTTAGGGTAGGGAGAGGGTTAGGATACCGACCGACAGGTGTTGGTATCCTAACCCTGTCGGCTGCTGGCATCGGGAGTCTGACCGCGCTGGCATCCCATACCCATCCCGGAGGGTGCACGATGGGCAGCTGCTTACTTGTGGTAGGTTTTGGTCCGTACCTGGTCTGCGTTAACCAGCCCCCCCCCCCATATCCCCTAAACTGCCTCATAATAGTGCCCAGCAAAAAATAAATTCTGTGGAGAACACTGAAACTATTACTGAAGTTGGACTATATGAGAAATTCAAATAATGATTGCATATTATACAAGGTGCAGCCCAGGGGTCTACCAAGATTTGTTCACTGAATATAGTTATAATGTCACAAATATTAACTTCTCAAAGAACAAGTTTATCTTCTATGCATTCTAAAAACTAATCTTTAAGAAAAAGATTTACAGGGGAAAGGGGAATGTTTGCCCTTGTCAGTGTTTATGAATACTGACCTACTCTATAGAACAGTTTCTATTATATGGTACATAAGATAAAACATTTACTATCTGTTCTTATTCTATGAGCTTGGTATGTTAATATTTATGATATTATTACCATATTCAGTGAGCGAGTCATGGTAGACATTGGTGTACGCTGAGGTCCCCCTGGACTGCACCAGATATAATATACATGCACCCGCCCAGCAGCAGGATGTCTCTGCAAATTCTATTTAGTGTAGTATATAATTACCTGTTAATGCATGCTACATATAACTTTCTGTATAACTTGCTTGTAAACTCACGAATAGAGATTATTATTGATGGATAGCCTTCTGGAATAGCTGTAGAAGTTTGACCTATCATAAGATTAGAGCTGGATTGTTCTATGGGCAGTATATATTTCTGGGTTTCCTTTATCAACCACCAATCCCCTCTTTCCCCAATGTTTACCTTATGTTGACGAAACAAAAATTCTTAATAAAATTGTACATTAAAGATGACTTGCATTTGCTCTTCTGTAGCCATTTACAAAATACATTGCTTTGCGTTTCGAGCCTCATTCTGTGCTATTCAGACATGTCATATTAACAGGTAGAACTGTTTATTTGTTATTTCAGGAACCGGCACAAATCTACTTTCAGGTAGAGAAGGGCCATGTCCTATCTCAGGGCAGTGTAAAGAACTCTGGCAGCTTGCTTGTGCGCAGAGCGGCATGAAAACCCAAACTTTGGTTTGGTTTGCACTTCATTAAAAAAAAAACATTGCAGCAATAAAAATCCCTGTTGATTAAAATTAATATACTCCCGAGAATACTCTATTTGCTTCAGACCATCTCTATACACGTGCCTAGGAGCTGGTTTCTTAACGTTAACAGTTTGGTAAGAGAATTTGGGCAAAATTTACTAAGCGGTGGTTTGACGGCGGGTTCTATTCTATTCTAAACCCCGGCGGTTTGGTGGCGGGTTCTATTCTATTCTAAACCCCGTGGGTTTGGTGGTGGTTTTGCAGCAGTTTCGGTTGGAATCCCGACAGCGGCTGCCCGACATGGGTGAAAATCCCGATCGTCCCCAGGTAAGTATTCACTAAAGTAACCTTCCCCCCCTAACCCTAACCCTCCTTAGGGGTGCCTAAACCTAACCTTCCCCCTAGTGCCTAACCCTAATCCCCCCTCTAAGTGCCTATACCTAACTCTCCCTTCCCCGCCGCCTAAACCTAAGTCCCCCGGGGGGCTGCCTAACCCTAAGTCCCCTCCGGGGGTGCCTAACCCTCCCTCCACCTAGTCTAACCCTAACCTCCCGGGGGGGTGCCTAACCCTGTCCCCCCCCCGGAGCCCTAAACCTAAGCCCCCCCGCCCCCAGCGTGGCTATCCGCACTCGGCGCCCAGCATCACTTCAATCGGGATGCTGGGCGCCAGTCTCCCGGCGCCGGTAAAATTTAGACGCCTGTCATTTAACCCTCGCCGGAATAAAGCAGCCAGGAAGCTGGCTGTTGGGATTAAGTCCGCCAGCTTCCCGACTGCATACCGGTCGAGACCCCCCTTTCGCACTACAGCGTCTACCCGGGAAATTCCCAGGAAGACCCCTTTCAGACATAAGCAGGGTTTTTTAGTTTTTAATATTACCTGCCTCTCCTCTGCCCTTCCTAGCCTATCCCCTCTCCGGTTGCCACTGATGATGTCATCATCATGCAGCAGGCAGCTGACCAATCGCTACAGGCATTTTATTTTATTATTATTAAATTATTTAAATGTGCCCCGGTGGTCCAGCGAGAGCGTTGGCGGCCCACTCTGGCAGAGACCCGCCGGCGTGTGTCCCCGGCGTCCGGCGCTCGGGGTGGTGAGCAGCATCGCTGAGCGTCCTATAGGACGCTCTGCGCTGCCAGCTCAAAGCAACAGCGCTGAACGTCCGCGCTGCCAACTCAAAGCAGCAGTGCTGGGCGTCCTATAGGACGCTCTGCGCTTCCAAATCAATGTAAAAGCTGCTTGGTGCAGCCCAGGAGTAGTAAATTCCCGGGTAGCACTATTCAGACATAAACAGGGACATTTCCCGGGTAGGTACCTTTCAGACATACGCGGCAACTCTGGAATTTGGCTGAGGCAGGCCAAATTCACGGGATTTTCGGCATGTCTGAAAGGGGTATTAGCAGAGTTGTAGAGTGGTCCAGACCGGATTCGGACAAACAGTGGGTAAGGATTGGAAATCAAGGACTTCCTGTGAGCCTTGGGCTTGCATCATGGCTACCTACCATCCCTTCTGTTGATTACCCTCCTGTTGGCCCGACTCTGTCTATATGGATATTGTTACGAGTGACCTTGTATCTCTTCTGAGCTCTCTCCTATGACTCCACTCCTTTATTATTCTGAATTTCCCCCTGTTAAGGCCCCTGGGTCTTTTCGTCTCTGGTTACTGGCCGGAGCTGTGCATATCGGCCAGCTGGTGTCCTCATCTGGCTTTTTTAGCCAGAGCCGAACGACTTGGGAGCGCCCCGTCTCCAAGATTTTGAGGTGCCTTCCCATTAAACACTTTCTTTCCAGCAAATTGATACGCAAGCCCCTACTCTTTTTGAATCGCTTTGCCAATCTCAGGATCGACCTCAGCATTGTCTCGACTTAGGATGCCGAATCCTCATAGAAGACTGGGAGAGAGATCTTGGCATACCAGATCTTTCAGACCACTATGTAATGCTCTGTAAGCTATTCTGTAGTGGAGACTCAGTTTAAGGTACGTGCCTGCTGGTACCGATGCCCCTCGGTGCTTGCTAGAATGTTCCCAGGGGTTTCTGCAACTGGTTGGCAATGATTACCTTGAAAAAGACGCTTTTGCGGTCATAATACATTGGCGGAGCAGGGGGACAACAGGACCATATCTAAGAATCGGTTGGAGAGCAGTGCCTAAGAGTCGGCTAGAATTCCCGGGAACATAGCATCTTCTAAGCTTACTACGGGCTTGTTTATTGACCTGATTCTGGTATGAGTCCACCTTCCTCACAGTTCTTGCATTTACATGCATTTGTGTGATTTTTATAGGCCTGTACCTTGTTGGATAGACGGGTATAAGAAGATAATTATTATTTTTTTGAACGTTTCATTAAAAGTTATATTTCTTCATAATATTGTGTACATGAAAATATTTCCAAGGAATATAGAGACTATATGGAGATATTATTTACTTGCCAATTTCTTATCCCAAAGACAACCATGGGAATAAATAGGATGTTTTAAGAGATTATCAGTTTAAACAATCTACACTAGATTTTTTCTTTAATTTTTTCTAATTTTGCATGTGGGGTGAGAATCATAGCACATCATTGTTTCCTTTTGCAAGAACTTATCAGGACCAAAACAAGTTATTTGTGCAAAATATAAGTATTTGTTCACATACATGAGTGTGGGGTTTTATTAATGGCGCTGGGGTGTAGTCCTCCTACTATATATATTTACTGGTTAGCGATGTGCCTCAGCTGTAGGTTCCCTGCTTCATATTTGGTGGGACTGTAGCATTACGGGAGATGTTGGGTCAGGGAGTTAGTTCGGAACCTATATTTTGGCTTCTCAATAAGATGACTGGCCAAGTGTCACCCTATAAAAAACACTTCTGAAACATTTAAATAATATTTTACTAAATACTTACAAGCATATTTATCAAGGGCAATAGGGCTTTTTTTCCGCAGTAAAAGTTTTTATTAAGATCAGCCAAAGCTGTAATTCCAGTTCACTGGTAATCTGCATCTCCCCCTACTATAGCTGAATGGTTCACTAGACTGGTGTTCTCCATGACCATGGACGATCTGATGATGTCCGGTGCTACTAAATGTACAGAGTTTAGCACAATCTGGATCCATGGCTCTTGTTTAAAGAGTCTTCCTCTTATCTAATTAATGTTCACGGTGGCCGTTAAGTCATTTTTTGGCCTTATTACCTACTTGACCTTTTTTCTCGGGTGAGACCCCCCTCTCCCCTCATTCACCCTGCTTCTCTTCTTCTCTTTTCTGTCAGACATGACTCTCTGTCTCAGTCTCCTGACTTCAGGAATTTCTATTGTTAATGGGTGTCTTTGATAGCAAAGTTCTGACTGAGACACGCTTAGATGTTTCAGTAACAAAATAATAGTTATTTTATGGATTGTTCATGTTTTTAAGCTACATACTGTATAGGAACTGCCTTACTGGACTCTTGAAGTAGGGGAGCTGTCATACTGGACTCTTGAACTGAAAGATTGTGGCTATGTAATACATTTTATCATGTGCAATTGCACATTTTACCACACCAATATATTGATATACTTTGACATATATGTGCTGTCCCCCACCTCTTCCAGTAATATTCTGTTTTACAAAATGAATATAACTTTTACATATGTACGCAAGCTAGGTACATTGGGTGTCATTCAGAGATTAATACAAATCCAATGGTTGTCATGCATCTCTGATGGCGGGAGGACTGCATATGCGTAAGATGTGTACTGCGCATGTGCAGGCTTCCATCTGTGAGTTCTCTTGCAGTGTCCCCAACGTACAGCCTGACTGACAGGATTTGGCCATTTGTGGGCGTGGAGGGGGTGGCGCCGGCCTGCGTTTCCGTAAACAGGGGCATGTCACCTCCCCTCTGAAGACACAGATTTCCTGGCCTCGGTTATATTGTTGTAAGACTGGCATTCTGAGTAGCCTTTGGTTTTCTCAGATGGCCGATGCTGCAACCATCGTGACGGTGATCCGATGCTGTAACCATTGTGAAGGTGATCCAATGCTGCGTCTTCGGACGCAGAACTCGGATCTGTGATGCTGTTAGGAGGCGTCTTTTCTCAGATGACCCCTGCTGCTGTGTCCAAAGACGCAGAATCGATGTGAATTGCGTCCATCTCCGAATCAGGCCCGTTGTTACAGATGACCTACATTGCGAAATGTGTTAGTTTGCCTGGGGTGACCATTTCCAAATATTGCCTTGGTTAAAAACAGGCACAATCTCGTAATAAAACTGAAATTATTTAAAAATTGTATCAACTATATATCAACTAAGAGCCTATCAACTAAGAGCCATATTCAATTAGAGCAGATCCGCGATACTTTTCCGCCTCCCAGACTTTTCGCCTACATCGCGTCTTTTGTAGGCTGAAAAGTATGACGGCCGTGCCGGCTTTACCCCGTATTCAATATGGAAGTACGCGAAAACGGGTCCCGGCGAAACTTGAACAGACGGAAAGTACTGTCAGATTTGGGGAAATCAGCCTGACACCCCCCAAAAGATGCTCTGACATGGGGGTTAGGTATGATACCCCCGATTTGATTTGGCTTGCTGAAGGTACTTGGTGTTTTTAAATGGGGTCAATAGCTGCTAAATAGCGTTTTTCTATACGTGGTGCAGATTCAGGAGTATTTTTTCCAGAGAATAACTTATCCCAGCAAATTTGGGGTACTTGAAAATGGGGGCCAGCATATTTAAAAGTTGCTAAAGTTAAATTGAAAAATCGTGAAAAATCCACCTACTGCAAGCATCTGCAATCAATAAAACACTTGGGGCATACTTGGGGACCCCCCCAGAGTCAAATTCGCTAGTTTTTATCTTTGTCCCACAACATTTATTTTTTTCGCCCCCAAATTGAAAGTGATTTTTTTGGGGTGTCCTTAAGTGTTTTTGAAAAATTTTTTGACACAGTTTACCTTTGGGGGACTGTCTGAAGGCTGCACGGGGGTTCCCGAAACTTTTCCGCCTATTACATTGCATTGACTTTCCGCCTTTGAAGTAAAACCAAAACAGGCGAAAATGACGTCATCGGCGAAAAGTTTTCGCCAAAAACACGCGAAAACGGCTTTTCGCTTCAAATTGAATACGGGCCTTAATCTCTTGAGAAATCAGACCTTTAAATATTGGTCAGACAATTATTGAAAACACTTTAGGATATTATTGTGAAATAGCTTATTGTTTGGCCATTACTTGCTGCATGGTTGAACACAGGCCCTGATTCAGAGCCGGACACTCTGACAGAGTGCTCACTCTGAATCAGGGCCGGTCTTTTTTATTTTCTAGAACGGCCTCCTGGCCGCTCGCATAGCTGTGGGTGACCACCCACAGCTATAGCGAGCGGCCAGGAAGATGGTCGCGATGGTCAAGACCATCGCGACCATCGGGCTTGCGACGAGAACCTTGTGGTAGGGTCTCGTTGCCGCAAGTCTCTCCACTGACATCACTTGTGATGTCAGTGGGGCCGCCCCCAGACGGTAGGCATTCTCATGGGAACGCCTCTGTCTGGGCAGCCACCCCCCCGGCCCGCCCACCAAAGGGGGCGTGCTGTCACTCAACATCGACAGCACGCCCCCTTTGGTACGAGACCCAGAGCGACAGATTGCCAGTCGCTATCCGGGTCTCGCGCATGCGCACGATGGAGCCGGCTCCGTCGTGCGCATGCGCTCTGGGCCACCATCGACCCGGTTGCGAGCGCTCATCGCTTGCGACCGGGTCTGAATCAGGCCCACAGTCCATTAGTGATTTTGGCCAGAAATCTAACTATTTTATAAAGTGAGATTTGGAGGTAGAGAGCCTAATGCAGAGCTGCTTGTGGCTGCAGATGCGGAGGGATCTTGCAATGTTATGCCTACGCATGGGCGATTTTGAGTTGGATGGACTTGGACATTTCTTGCTGCACGGGAAATGGACGTTTTTGGGTGGCAACTGGGCGTATGGAGGGAAGAGAACTATCACTGAGTGTGTCATCGTCATGTTGCCAGATTTAGTCGCCAGTTGTGTACGGCTTAGAATACTGCTGTAAAATGGCATTTGTATACTGATCATAATGTGTATGCAGATTCATATGCAATACATGAGACTCGAATCCGGCCCTGAGTCTTCAGTTAGACAAAAAAATGTTGTTTAAGGGTAATTTATTTACAAGTGTTGTTCTAGATTGTATAACCCCCCTAAAATAAATGATACAGCATACCCATGAGCACAGTACACTTATTTATACAACATATATTGGAGTCTTTAGAGCAACAATGTAATCTTAAACATACATTTTTTATTTTACTTACCATCTGTACCTATTTCTAAATAATATTTTACTGCCCGTAGGCACATACTTTCCTAAATCACCTTCAGCCACCCATAGTCACTGACCTATGGTATATATTCTTAAATCATCCCCTACCTCCCATAGGCACAGACCTGCTGTACCTATTCTTAAATAATCCCCTACTACCCAAACTCATAGACCTAATGTACCTATTCCTAAATCATCCTCTGCAATCAATAGGAAAAACCTACTGTACCTATTTCTAAATCATGCACTACCATCCGTTGGCACAAACCTACTGTACCTATTCCTAAATTATCCTCTACCATCCACAGGCATAGTGTACCTCTTCATAAATCATCATCTACTACCCATAGATAAAGACCAACTATTCATAAATAAGTCACCCATAGGCACAGACCTACTGTATCTAATCCTAAATCATTGTCCGTGACAAATGGGCATAGAGCTACTATACCTTTTCCTGAATCCCTCTACCACCCACAGGCACAGTACCTAATATACCTGTTTTCACATCTTCCTCTATCAGTAAGTACAGACCTTCTGTACTGTTGGGTGTTCATAAAAAGGTGAAGAGAAGCAAAACATTTAACTAGACATCCCATTTCACCTCTGTATTTTCCCACAATTATATGATTTTTTTTTTTTTTTCAAATTGTATATTGATGGCTAGGATTCCACATTGATCATGAATAAAGAAGTATGCTGTTAAGTACATGCCGGCTACAGCTCCACAATTTTACAGAGAAAGCATGCTGTTCACACACCATAAACTTGGCCAAACAAAGATAAAATAAATGAGTATATACTCTTAGGAGTCCAATAATGAAATCGCAGCCATTCATAATAGCCATTATTCTCAGGGAGCATACTATCCTAAAGAAAGTATATGTCCATAACTAATTCAGAATGCGGAGGAACCATTTTCATATTGGAGCAGATTTTTCTAAGACTTGCTGTTTAATGCCAGAGGTTATGTTCCATCAATCACATCTCTGCCATAGTCCCTGTGTCTTTCAGATGATCCTGCTGAGCTGGAGAGCGAACACAATCAGATGTCTCCCTAGCCAGCCACTTACCTGAAGAGCTTTGGCTGAACCCTTAGCAATAGCGTCACATATTCCTGCTTATCACTTCTCTTCTGCACTCTACCTTCAGCTGTGTGTACATCTACATCTACAAGCCCAGCTGTATTATAGCAGCATGATAGCATCAATGTGGTGACGGCTGCAACGTGACTGGAGTACAATCCAGATCTGTTCCTGATAACTTTTCTCATCAACAATGGGCCTGATTCAGAGGGGGAGGCAGTATCGATGTCGGACGCAAGCAACCGATTTTTTCAGTTTGCGCATGTATCTGAGTTATACTGTGCATGCATCCCAATGGTTACCTGAGAGACGCAGAGCAAATTTGGACACAGAGAGAGGCAATATTGGTGGGTATTCTTTAGTGGTAAGGGGAGTGGCTAGTCAGACTATGGCGTTTCGCGTTCAGTGTATGCGACTTTTTCCGCAGTTGCACTGATTTCGGCGCCCTTATAGGGCTGGTGCAATGACTAATGGCGCGACCAATGGTGCATCTTACTATGCATGCACTATGTCAACTTGTAAAATGTTGACACTGCCATAATGTCGACATGTTCGCCGTGTTGACATCTAACCCTAAACCAACATTTTCACTATGTTGGCATCTTGTTCATGCCTAAATTAAAACATTAAATTATCTGGTTCTAACATGAATGCAGACATAAGCAGGTATTCAGTTAGCCGCAGGGTTTACCCCGCGACTAAATGCCGGCCAAAATCAATAAAATAGCCTTTTTCCCACACCGAAAAATTGGGACTCATGCACGGAGAAACACTAATTCCGCGTAAACTTGGGAACCAATGGGTTTTTTCCCGCACATGAGCACGATTTGGTGGTTTTTATGCGGATTTTACCTCGCACCTCCATGAGCTGTAAGGTAAAGTCCGACTGCGGGGACTCGCGCGCGGGGTCTCAGGGACTCGCGCGCGAGGAATCCTAGCTAATTAAATAGGTCTGGCACGGCAATTAGCCTCAGTGGGTAAGCCCCACGGATAATTGAATATGCCCCATAGAGACCGTTGACTTGGTGAAAGCCTACTATATATTTGTTATTATATAAGGTGAGACTGCAGCTAACTTCGTAATAAGGACGTAACTTTAAACCATTTAGATTTGCTAACACCATTTTGTTATCAAGGAAAATGACAGTGTGAGACATGCTGCAGTCTCCCGTTTTAGCTTGCAAAAACAGCCACCATATGTTTATTTGGGGGCTGCTTTTCTGTCAAATTTACTAAGCCCCAGATTGCGATGCATTCTGGAGCTTGGCCCCAGTAGCTAACACCATCTCACACATTGTCCACACAGGAAAAATATAAAACAAATTGTCCCCTACAGGAAATATATAAAACACATTGGGCCTGATTCAGAGCTGCTCGCTGCTGGCGAGCGCTCCCTCTGAATCGGGGCGTGTTTTTTCTTTTCTCCAGCACGCTCGCAAAGCTGTGGGTGACCATCGGGCTTGCGACGAGACCCTGTGGTAGGGGCTCCCGCAAGCCCGAGTAGACTTCCTGCTCTAATAAAGTGATGTAAGTAGGGCCGCCCACAAACGCCAGGCATTCCTAAGGGAACGCCTGCGTTTGTGCAGCCACCCCCCCTCCCCGCCTACAAAACGGGGCGAGCTGTCATTCATCCTCGACAGCCGCCCCATCTTGTAGCGAGACCCATAGCGACTGAGCTGCAGTCGCTGGACGGGTCCCGCACATGCGCACGCCGGAGGCGGCGCATGTGCAGTGGGGTAACATCGAGACATCGAGCCGCTTGCGAGCGCTGTGCGCTTGTGAGCGGCTCTGAATCAGCCCCGTTGTCCTAACAGGGAAAAAAAACACATGCATTGGCCTCCACAGGAAAAAAGCACACACATTGGCCCCATACGAAAAAAACACACATATTGGTCCCCAAAGAAAAAAAAACACTTTGGCCCCCACAGAAAAAAGAACAGACACATTGGCACCGACAAAAAAATTCAAATATATTGGCCCCCACAGAAAAAAATAAAACACATTGTCCCCCACAGAAAAATAAACAAAGATTAATTATTGCCCCAGTCCCACACAGAAGTCTTACCTGACCTGTCGATGGAAGAAAAAGATAGAGGAGCTCTCAGCTGCGTGTGGCACCTAGCCGGGGGCGAATGGGTGGGGCTGTGGATGGCCACTGGTGGTGACAGGAAAACATTTTATGTGGGGTCTGCAGCTCCACCCGCACCATTGTTATTCCTGCCTTGTAAATATGTTACATTTTTTATATATAGATATATCTAAAGAGACCATTAAATATTGCAATATGCTTTATGTGCACAGTGAACATTTGTTCTCCTCATTGCCAGTCATATTTTGATACATATCCCACACAGGGGTGTGGTACAAAGAGTCAACATTTAGAATGTCGAAATGGACAGAATATCAACATGTCAAATGACGACACTGAAATAATGTCGTCATTGCCAGAATGAATGTCAGCATTACAAAAATGCGGTTTTAAATACTCTTATCAACTACCCTAACTGCAGCCTAACCCTAATACCCCGGTTATCCTCTAATAGGCGCGGCAGGGGATTCCTGATATCAAACTGTATTACCCAGATACCCATTTCTACCAGATTGCCTCATATTCCACTCCTGGGACATCCTCTTGACGTGATATTGAGTCTAATTGTATACATTGCCCAGACCTGTCCCTCATGAGGCCTACAAAAGAATCACCCTCCATCTTCCAACCTACCTCTGACCCTTAAATTCTTTCTGAAATTATGGACATTTTACTCAGTCTAATTTTCTGTCACCTCCCCTGTGTCCCCACTTACACCCATATTGAACAACCCTGATTTCCCAGCAGGATTACACACGCCAGTCGCATGAGGTCCTGGATCAAGACATCTCCTAAATTCGCTGCTTACTTCTGCAAACAAACTGCCTGAGAAACAGACCTTCATCCCCCACCTGACGTGGAAGCCTGGGAAGACATGAGATTAGCCATGGCCCAATGCTCCATTTACACATGTCTTAAAGAAACTTCTTATAAATTATACTACTGCTGGTATTATACACCAAGGAGGCTTTTCCAGATGTTCCGCTCTGCTTCACCCACCTGTTGGAGAACCTGCGGCCACCGGGGTACCCTTTTTCATATCTGGTGGAGTTGTCCTATACCAGCTTTTTTGGGGGGCAGCAGTCCATATCCTCCTGAATAGCTCACTCGAGAGCCCAATACCGAAGGATTCGTTTATCTTCCTCTAATATTACACCCCCCCGAACCTAAGAAAACTTACTGTCAACTTGGCGCACTACATTTTGGTCGCTGCCTAAAGTCATGTTGCATATAATTGAAAGAAATCCATTCCTTCATCCTTCTCTGCCCTAACTATGGCTTATTGCGACTATGGAAGATATCACCTATTAACTACATGACAGGGGTCATATGTTTGTCAGGTCTGGGCTCCTTGGCTCTCTCGAAGGCACCCCCTGTCTTTGCTCCCCGTACACAGTGTCCCTAATTGACCCATGCACGGTGCGATGGTGTGCTTCACCTTCTGCTATTTCTCTTCACTATGCTACTGTATCCTGGACTCTTTTTTTCTTCTATTTCTTTTTTCCTTAATTTTTCCATCACATGTAGCACGCCCCTTATAGCAGCTGTCTGTTGCTGTGTAAGAGTTCATTGCCTTCCTTTTTGCCTTCATTCCTGTTTCCTCCTTACTCCCCTTCCTCCCCTTTCCCAGGGCCAAGGCATGGCCACGCCCCATACAAAAAAATCTGAAAAAAATAAAAACAGTATGTAAGGTGCCGTAAGCTGCACGGGGGGAAGCTGGTGTGCACCCCTCAACCAGGGGCAGGTCCAGGGAAGGTGAGGGGGCGATCAGTGCAATTGCTCCCCCCGTACATCATGCAGGCAGAGCAGACTGCTATTGCTTAGCTGCAGCAGCTTCCCTGGACCCATCGCAGCCCAGCACACAGCTTCTATAATCTGAGGACAACCTCATTTGAATTAAAACTTTTCTTTTATTCGCTCCTGAAATACTCCTTGTTGTAGCTTCATTTATATCTTAATTAAATTTTTAAAGGTGAGGTGGACGTAGTGCCGATGTTTGCGCAGTTGTCCGATGTTTTATGAACTGCACATAAGTCCAGGTCACACTGCGCATGCGTCCACGATGGTTAGCGCTAGGGGATACAGAATGAATTTGGATGCAGAGAGAGACAGTTTCAGTGGGCGTTCCTGGGTGGTAACGGGGTGGCTAGCTAGACGTGGGCATCCCATGGCCAGCGACTGCATCTTTTTTAGCATTTGCTCTGGTACCAGCGCCCATGTTCTAACAGACATTCTGAGAAACCATAAGGCTGCTCTAATGTCTGATGGTACAACGATGTGCATCCAATGGTGCAACTTACTCTGCAAAGCGGCATATTAGCGAGTCAGGGGGGTAAATTTCTAGTTTTTAGAAGTGAGTTTTAGAAGAGATGTTGCCCATAGCAACCAATCAGATTCTAGCTATTATCTTCTAGAAGGTGCTAGTTTTATATTAAGTAGAATCTGATTGGTTGCTATGGGCAACATCTCTTTTAAAACACACTTCTAAAAACTCTCACTTTAGTAAATTTCCCCCCTGGGTGTCTCTGTATGATTCCCATCGGCTGCAACATTAGTATAAAGATGCAGCCACGCTGCATAAAAAGCTGCACACGCGGCTGCATTAACGTGCGCCTCTCAGTATATTCAGTATTTTATGGTTTAGTCCATTATACCAGAGAGCAATACAGAGGTTATATATAAGAGGTTAATACTCGTATATAGTATTTCGGTAAGAGATGAGTTGAACCCTATGGACTTGTACAGTGTCTCTTAATTGAGACATTTGAGTGAATTATGTTCTATCCCCAGTCAGTCACTGTAAGAATGCTGAGTGTCCCAGGTGCTCTCCATCTTTTTGTTCCAGTGCTCCCCTGTCACTCACAAGTACTTTCCCAGTATCGTGTGCTCCAGTACGCCAGCTTCCCTTTTGTAAACTGGTGACCTATGTCTTGCAGCTGTTAATCTATGTCACAGCTAAAGAATATTGCTGCTCATTAGCAAATTACCTCTTGGGATGTGCCCAGCTCTTAGCAATGTGCGGCCCGTTTTTACCTGTTTTCATCCATGTGCTCTGTCATCCACTTTCCTCTCTCATTCACGTTCTCCCGCTTTGATATCATTGTCTGTTACATGATTCCCCATAGTGCTGTTCTTTCTAGAGCGTGGCTTACAGGAGCCTGTGCCATATTGTGCGAGCGCAGGATCAGAACAGTCACATCTCAATGTGCGCATCAAAGAATTACAAAACAGTGACAAGATGCTATTACCATGTGGGGATTGATGGTCTTGCAAATTATTTTCATCAAAAATAAATAAATGACAGCCATTCAGTACAAAGGATTTACTTCTGCTAATTGTATTAGTCAAACATAAAAACACAGTGAATGATTCTCTAGTCTCAAAAGATACTTGAAAAACATTCAAACAGTTTTGTTGCCAATTGGGAAGCAAAACATTTGCCGGCAATTTCTGTTAATTTCTATTATGTTGTGCATCGCATTACCCATACTTGCCTACTCTCCCAGGACCTGCGTGAGGTTCCTGATTTTTCAGGTAGCTCTCCGCACACCCAGGAGTGTAGGCACTTCACCCGCATCCCGTCCACTTCCTAATGAAGAGGGCAGGATGGGGAGAATCTTACAGGAATCGGCGGTCCGTGAGGAGGATAATCGTGTAATTTGGCCTCGTCCCTATTCAATAGATGTGATTTGTGACACAGATAGTCCAACCCCCGCCCCCATCAGTGCCCACCTGAATCCCCTCTCCAGGCTTCTTCCGGAGAGGAAATATATACACTCAGCAAGTATGGCATAACCCCTTTTTAGTTTAACCGTCTTACTACTTTTAGCAAATCTGAAGTGAGGGCATTTTGACCAAACTGGAATTTCCCTGTAACCTTACCCAGAAAGCTTTGAATTTATACCAGACTTGCTGACAATCTGACTGCCTCCTGTAGGAGGAGGCAGTCATGTCGGCACAGCAGGGGGGGGGGGGGGGCGTAGCGCGATTTTGAGGGGGCGGGTGTGATTGCACGATCACATCATCGCGGCCCCGCTCCCTCTACACAGTAGCAAGATTACCGCCAATGTGCAGCCGGGGGCGATGCGATGATGCGATTCAGAGCAGATAGCGTCATCGGCTCCCCCGGGCCAGCAACTTCTACATGGGGGGAGTGGACCCTGGCAGGTGGTATGGGGAGGGGGGGGGTGCTGCCGTGAGACTTGCCCACTCTTCCGGGGGGCAGAAGCGCTACACGATTTTCTGGAGGCTCCTGACCGTTCCGGGAGTATGATTTATACATATAACTGGCCTGATTCAGAGAAAGGTACAAAGCAAAAAAACAGACCAATTTGCACCTTACAAAAACAATGTTGCTCTGCAAATGGGGAGGATTTAAATTGTGCAGAGAGATTTCGGGGTATATTTACTTAAGGTCGATTTTAATCAATTATAAATCAATTTCAACATCGATGTTGTGTTTCTGGGGCTAAATTATACATTTACTAACAGACAATTTATAATTTTTTTTTTAAGTATTAGTAAATGTGTGATTTAGCCCCAGAAACACAACATCGATGTTGATCGATCTATATTGATTCGAAATCGATTTAATATACCCCTTATTTCAGTGTAAAACCAAAGTTGCCCAGTATTTGCTCATGCATAAGCAGCCTAAATTTTACTTGCATTCAAAAAAAAAAAATACATTTTAACACAATGCATTTACATCCCTTAAATAGAAACATGGTTTCCTGCAGGTGTAAAGTGCTCCTTTTTTATTTGCTCCTAACCAATGGCATATTTAGGGCTGCACCCCCCCCCCCATCTCCCCAGTAAAATCTGCCACCCCCAGTGAGTCAGTGAGTCCGTGCACTGGCTTCACTGGCAGTGGCTTCCCACAGGACAGGGAGTCCCAGGGGGAGGTGTTTTCTCCCCCTGGCCCTGCCAGTCTGAGCCACGATAAACAGAGACAGTGCTTCCAATAGGAAGCCACTCCTCTGTCTTTCTGACAGTCCTACTCTGCTTCCATGGACATTTTTACTGCATTTTAGGCCCTGGGCAAAGCGAAGCATTACGGCCCCTACTCACCCATTCAAGGATAAAATGTAATCGTCAATAAAACTAAACCTTTAGATTTATTGGTATTTTCAACAAAATCAATGTTTAAACATAAAAAACATGATTTAAAGCGAGGATTACGGACTCCACACCCTTCTCCTCTTCTCCAGCTCAAAGTTCAGTTCCTGCTCTTTACTGCAGCTGTGATTAAAGTATGGAGGCCCTCTGAGAAAGGGGGGCCTGGGGGATCGTGTCCCTTGAGCCCCCTCCTTCTAAATCTGACTCTGTGGCTGCAGGCTGGGAGGCAGGTAGAGAATGCTGTTTGGCGGGTTGGGTATGGCATCCCGGCTGTCAGGAAGCCGGCTGTCAGAATACTGACAGCGGCATCCCTACTGCCAGAATCCCGAAACAAAAAGGTAAGTCTCCTACCGCTAACTCCTACCCCTAACCTTCCCTTCCTGGTGCCTAACCCTAACCTCCCAACCTAGTGCCTAAGCCTAACCAACCCCCAAGTGCCTAACCCTAAACCTAACCCTCCCCTAACCCCCGATACCCCGATACTTACCTTTGGGATGTCGGCGGTCAGTAAACTGGAGCCGGGTTTCCGACTGCGGTCCGGATTCCTGCACCGGTAATTAGATTGTCTGCATCCTGTATAGCGGGATGCTGACTACATCCCTATCTGGCTGCTCTGATTGTAATTCACAATCCGTGTGGCCGGGGATCATCTTTCTCTGCCTGCCCCTCACCTGGCTGCCCTATGCATGGAGGCATGGAGTGAGCAGCCGCACACTCCATGTAATGCCCCGCGGCCCAGCCTGCACCAGCTCAAAGGCCCATAGAATCGTAGCAGCTGCCCAGTGTGCCTATACGTTAAGATGGCCCTGCCGAATTCTAGGGGCTTCAGCAGACGCAGTCCCTAGAAGTTTGTGTTTGAGCGCATTCGCCGGTCCCAGAGCCTGCCAGATCAATTGTGCAGGTGCCTGGTCTGTCTACGTAGTCCGGACTGCAAGCACAGACAGCCCCCCTTATCCATAAAGGTAGGAGCCGCTGCTTCTCCTAACTATAAATCAGGCCCTACAGTATGAGTGCATTGCAGGCTTTACATGAGAGCTCCATAGAAGAGCTCACGTTTTCCAGTATGCCTAATGCTTATGAAGCACTGAGCTACCTCTTATTGCAGAGCACGGGAATTGTTTATTGCAGCGCGTGAGGCAAATCATAACAGTTGGGAATTTAGTATTAAAAGATTAAATAATGCACTTAACTTTAAACTTTCAATCGTCAGAGGGGTGCCCTATGTAACACCATGCGATAAAACACCTTCTTAATAAATTATATGAAATAAAGACTCGGAGACATGAGATTTGGCAGAATAATTAGTTAGCAATTTATTAAAATTATGTAGTGAGTATTAAATTAACCTAAACTAATTGAAGATATGGTGGCAAAGAAAGGACGGCAACATACAGCTTACTCCAGACATGCATCACACAGTCATGCATACCAAGCGGACACCGCCTAAGGTGCAGAGCAACCGGTAACTAAACAACTGTCAACAAAAAGGTATCCACTCAACCCTCTAACATGATTACCCACCCGGAAGGGTGATGACGCTATCCCTAGCAGGGTGATCCAGCGAACTTAACAAGTCAAAGAGGGTGAGCGCACCTAAAGACTATAATACTACAAACTGAAAGAGATTTGCACCATAAGTGGCGACCTGCCGTTCTTTCCCGCCAACGTGAAGGTCTGGTTACAGAACCAACGCACCGCCACCATACCACTACTAAAACACTGAAGAAATAACCTGGAACAGATCCTTAACAAATATCAAAACCCCCTCCTCAGTCAAATGAACGCCATCTCTTCTATACAGATATGCATGCCGGAAACATATCCTGACAAGCACAACGACACCACCACCAGAGGCTAACCTATGCTTTGCGACTGCTGCATTCACCTTCTTTCTGGCTTCATCAATCGCCCTACCATTCTGCACACCACGCCAGACCAGCCGAGGCACAATACACGACCATACAATCTTGCAAGAAGGCCATGCTGACGAAATCCTAGCAATATCGTCAGCCATGGAGCTCCTCAACTCCAAACCAGTCGTTTTACCAAGATCGTTTACACCTAAATGAATCAGCAAAACCTAGGGAGTCCCAAAACGTTTTGCAGATTCTAAAAGTTTAGGTCACAAAGCCTGTCACAACATCCCTCTCACACCAATCCACCGCACACAATCAGAGCAAGGAAAGGAAGGAGCACCACAAGCATCCATGTACTTAGCAGACCAGAAAACATATGAGTGGCCAACAATCCATACTTTGAGAGAGTCAAGCTTAACACCTGAAGGGGGAGAAAAAGAATGCAAAAGTAAATGAATTTATAATTAATTAGCGGAGGATCTGCCAAAAAGAAAAATATTGGTGTAACCAGCTGCCAGGCTGAATTTTAGACAGTGCCAATTCGAGCAAACATAAAGACACATGAGGGTAAAAGGGGGTGGGGAAGAGGGGAGGGGGGAAAGCAGGGAAACACGGATAACTCGGCCGGAGGAAAAACCAAAAAACCTGCTGAGGGACATATGAATTATAATTATTGATGCCAATAAGCCGAATTAGGTCCGTCAGTTCAGGCAAAATAAAAGGCCAAATGCCTCCAGACTTCCGTTGCCACAGCGGCAAGTAGCTAATCCCTGAGTCGGGTAGACAGGACAAACAAGACGCACAAGAACATACGTTGAAGGAAAGCAAACAAACAACATAACAAACGACTAAACATAACATTATTAAATGAGAAATGCAATCAATGCAAAGGCTGAATGTAGCGCTTATAACTGGAGGATTTCCAACGACCTAAAGCCTTAATTTCAGGTACAGAAAATCCTGCCAAAGCGGCGGCAGTTGCTGCCCCGATACGAAAAGAATGCGTACCAAAATGCCGGGGGGAGAGGCCGACACGAGAGACACAGCGCTTCAAAACCCATCCAAACTGATACTTTGTCAAAGGAGAGCTATCCGCATGCAAAAGCCAGGAGCCTGCAGTAGCAGGCCTGATTTCGAGATATTGGCCCTGATTCAGAGCCGGACGCTCTGACCAGAGCGTTCACTCTGAATCAGGGCCCACCTCCATTAATATGGAGCGTCCTCCTGGACGCTCCTATAGCTGTGGGTCACCACCCACAGCATATACGAGCGTGCAGGATGATGGTCGTGATGGTCTTGACCATCGCGACCATCGAAACTGCGAGCAAAAGCCTGCGGTTGAATTTTCAAATCGCAAGGCCAGGAGTGATTTTGCCTCTATCAGAGCCAAAATCACTCCCACTGACATCACTAGTGATGTCAGTGGGGCCGGCTTCAGACGGTAGGCGTTCCCTTGGGAACGCCTCCGTCTGGCAGGCACGCCCCGGCACGCCCACCAAAGGGGGCGTGCTGTCAGTCAACATCGACAGCACGCCCCCTTTGATGAGACACTCCGAGCGAAAGAAAGTCCTTCGCTCGTCGCATCTCGCGCATGCGCACGACGGAGCTCCCTCCGTCGTGCGCATGCGCAGTGCAGACCATCGACCCACTTGCGAGCGGACAGCCGCTCGCGAGTGGATCTGAATGAGGGCCATTGTGTGGCCAATACAATGGGGCAAATTCGCAGGTCCTCGGCAGGCACTAGCGAAATCCAATGGCCCCCTACCCAGCTGATCAGTTTTGGAGCGCCTAATCCTACAAAGCAATGACCTCTCCCCCACCAGAATATCCGTCCGGAGCAGAGCAGCATCAACCAATTTGGAGGCTGCCACCAACTCTGAAATCCGAAAAGCTCCATGGAAGGCCATAGAGAATGCTAATTTAAACAAAGCAGTTTCAAAAACCGAATCTGCAACGTCCGCTACGGCTGCGAGGAGTAACGGAAGGAGGGAAACATTGATAGGACGACTTTTGTTGGGTGCTACCGGAACCGTATGAGCCCAACCTTTCAAGGCTTTCCGAATCAGAAAGCTCTTGGTAAAGTCTGGAAGGTTTTTTAATTTACAGAAAAACAAAATACCAGCTAAATAACAAGATACCACCGCTCTGGATCTGCCAGAGACATGCTAAATAAAAGAAAGTATCAACTGATGCCTGCTCTTACCTCCATGTCTGTGGCTATGGAAATACTCTTCCCACTCTTCCCAAGCATGGCGGTACACTCTCAGAGTACCCCTTGGAGAGAGACCTCTCTGCTAAGCCCTCCATGCCGGCTTAATGACCTGCCAAACATAAGTCAGCCCCGAGACTCGAAGTTTAACCCACTCCGTTCTTATTCAATCACTCTGTTTGTCTAGTGGGTGATGTAATATATATGCCCAACAAACCACAGTGTCCTCCACTCCTGTAGCATGCTTGCCGACTTTCTGGCAGCCCTATTTGGAAAGGGGGCAGCCAGGTCGGCGTGGCGGCTGTAATTGTGGTTGGTGCAGGGGCATGGCTTCACGATAGCGTCATCACGGCCCTACCCCCCGCTTTACAATGCCAAGATTTCCGCCATTGTAACGCAGGGGGCGGGGCTACGATCACGCGATTCAGCGCAAATTGCATCATCGTACCTCTACGGACCTCCAACTATGTCAGGTAAGTATGGGGGGAGGGGTTACGGGGAGTCGGCAAGTATGCGCTTTAGTGATACAGTAGCACATTTTGTTGTTCTACATTATCTTGGAGAATGGGCTCATTGTCATGTAGTAATTCAGATCGTTGCTTTCATTGTCTATTTTGTACTAGAATAAGCTAAATTCATTTTTGAATGGTTATTGGTTGCAGCACTTCTGCACAATTACAAGTAGAGAACAAATTGTATAGGGGTTTAGGTTGGCCCCTAGAAGGGATATTTTAGCCTGGAGATATGTTATACTAACCAAATACATACAGGTGTGTGACTTTCTGCCTGAGGAAATAGAGATCACCCTTGAAATGCATCGCAGCCACACCAGAGTGAGAATTCAAATTCTATATTTTGCTTTTATGCTAATTTTTTGTTTTTAAAACATAATTGTGTATTTTTCTTTTATTTAGAGCAGGCTTGTCCAACCCGCGGCCCGCGGGCCGCATGCGGCCCAGGTCGGCTCGTAATGCGGCCCGCATACCTCTCAAGTGTCCCGGATTCAGCGGGACATTCACGATATGTCCCGCTGTTACGGGATTGCTCACTGTAGTCCCGGCACCCCCAGAACACGCCCCCACGCTCTCCTTCATTCACTGTGCCGCCAGCGTAATCACCAGTGGCGGGCTGGGCCGGGGGGCAGAGTGCCATGTGCCCCCCGGGCCGCAGCGTCATGCGGGCCGCGGGCCGGTGCAGTCTGTGTCACTGTGACACAGACTGCACCGCGTGTGTAGCGCTGACACAGCCGCCGGAGCCGGCAGCTTTGTGTTTGCTGTAATCAGCAGCCGCTGAGAGTCTGTCAAACTCTCAGCGGCTGCCGCTGCTCCCACTGCGGGAGCCATCTTCCGGCTCCCGCAGTGGGTAATGGGAGAGCCGTCGTCATGACGACGTCTCTCCCATAATGCAAAGCGGCCAGAGGAGCCGGTGGAAGCGTCGGGACCAGGAGCGGGAGTTTCAGGTAAGTGTTTTTTTTTTTTTTTTAATTAAGTCTCTCTCTACTAGGGGGGGATTACTATGGGGGCACTACCAAGGGGGGGATTACTATGGGGGCACTACCAAGGGGGGGGATTACTATGGGGGCACTACCAAGGGGGGGATTACTGTGGGGGCACTACCAAGGGGGGGGTTACTGTGGGGGCACTACCAAGGGGGGGATTACTATGGGGGCACTACCAAGCGGGGGGATTTCTATGGGGGCACTACCAAGGGGGGGGTTACTATGGGGGCACTACCAAGGGGGGGATTACTATGGGGGAACTACCAAGGGGGGGATTACTATGGGGGCACTACCAAGGGGGGGTTTACTATGGGGGCACTACCAAGGGGGGGGATTACTATGGGGGCACTACCAAGGGGGGGGGATTACTATGGGGGCACTACCAAGGGGCGGATTACTATGGGGGCACTACCAGGGAGGGATTACTATGGGGGCACTACCAGGGGGGGATTACTATGGGGGCACTACCAGGGGGGGGATTTCTATGTTGGCACTACCAGGGGGGGATTACTACTGGGGGCACTACCAGGGGGGTGGATTACTATGGGGGCACTACAAGGGGGGGACTACTACTACGTTACTGTTATTTTATTTTATGTGCGGCCCAAACCAAGTTTTCATCTTCTAATGTGGCCCAGGGAAGGTGAAAGGTTGGACACCGCAGATTTAGAGCCTGCTATATTTACCTGACACTGAAACTTTTTATTATTAATGTATTTATAATTTATATTGTCTATAATTGTGAGATTGTACTCTCCAGGGCAATAGTACAGTACATTTGTATCCATTATTTGGTAATTCATATACATATTTATTTACTGTAACCAGAAAAATATTATGTGATATACAGCTCATTACTGAGTAATAGGATTGTATTATCCTTTTGTTCATTATTGGCATTCAGGTGCAGTCCTATATGAATACTTGTGAATCGGCATTTCATTAAGGGGTCATTATATCTAAGCCAGCACTGGAGAATTATTTCTGGTACTGTACGTCTATAATATAGCACTGCCACTTTGTGGCCAGATGGCTCTGAAACGTGATAACACTATGTACCAAATGTATCTACACTTCTGAAAAAGCATGGGCCCTGATTCAGACCCACTCGCAAGTGGGCGTACGCACGTTCGGCGTACGTAAAAAAATATTTAAATTCAAGCACTCGCTCGTATTTTCGTACGCAGCTAAAAATCCGCCCCAAACTCAGGCGACCCCTCCTCTAACTAACGAGCGTGCCAAATAGCGAGCGTACATCCCCAAAATGGCTTGAAGGGAACGCACGCACAAGTACAAACCGGAAGTGGGACTGTCAGATTCCGATTACCTGCTCGTTTTTTCTGCCTACCTCCCTCAATCGTATCATGGCAATCAATGTATCAATTAGCTTAATTGTTTTTTTTTTTTCAACACAATGCAATAAACTTTAATCTTGTCCGTGTTTGTATTTGCTCGCAGAATACGTACGGCTGAAACCTTCGCTTTTATTCTTCAAAAGACATGTTAGCCCCAATTAAACAATTGTTCTATTTGTTTGTCTCCCCACAATTTTTCTGTGGTTCATTTCTTTATTTAAATTTGCTTACGCATGTCACTGCATCAAGCCTATCATAACTCTCAAGAGATTTGTGGCCCTGTCGAACACATGACTCATACACTAACCAATAGAATTTGTTAATTTCCCAAATACATTAGCCAATCAAATTTTTTTGGGGTGCTTTATTAAAAATATTTTGACAAAAAAACACCATTGCCATCATGAGATCCGCCGCATTCACCAGGCGCGAACTGCTGGTGCTGACGGAGGTGATGGACAGGCGGATCACCAGTCAGCCTCCACCCATCTCCAATAGGCGCAAGCGTTCCGCATATGCGGAGGTACGTCGACGCCTGCGCTCCTTCGGCTCACGCCGACATATTGGCCAGCTGGAGCGCAGGTGGTCGGACCTGCACCGGCGGACGCCCCGCTTGCTGGCATGTTTTCGCATGCAGATTGCGGAAAGTAAGTGTTCTGGACTGTGGTTTTCAAGTTTATCTTGTGGTCCCTAACTGCGTGTGCATGTTTTCATGTCTGTCCTATTGAGTCATTGTAGTCATATCTGCATGTGCATGTTTTCATGTCTGTCCTATTGAGTCATTGTAGTCATATCTGCATGCGCATGTTTTCATGTCTGTCCTATTGAGTCATTGTAGTCATATCTGCATGTGCATGTTTTCATGTCTGTCCTATTGAGTCATTGTAGTCATATCTGCATGTGCATGTTTTCATGTCTGTCCTATTGAGTCATTGTAGTCATATCTGCATGTGCATGTTTTCATGTCTGTCCTATTGAGTCATTGTAGTCATATCTGCATGTGCATGTTTTCATGTCTGTCCTATTGAGTCATTGTAGTCATATCTGCATGTGCATGTTTTCATGTCTGTCCTATTGAGTCATTGTAGTCATATCTGCATGCGCATGTTTTCATGTCTGTCCTATTGAGTCATTGTAGTCATATCTGCATGTGCATGTTTTCATGTCTGTCCTATTGAGTCATTGTAGTCATATCTGCATGTGCATGTTTTCATGTCTGTCCTATTGAGTCATTGTAGTCATATCTGCATGTGCATGTTTTCATGTCTGTCCTATTGAGTCATTGTAGTCATATCTGCATGTGCATGTTTTCATGTCTGTCCTATTGAGTCATTGTAGTCATATCTGCATGTGCATGTTTTCATGTCTGTCCTATTGAGTCATTGTAGTCATATCTGCATGCGCATGTTTTCATGTCTGTCCTATTGAGTCATTGTAGTCATATCTGCATGTGCATGTTTTCATGTCTGTCCTATTGAGTCATTGTAGTCATATCTGCATGTGCATGTTTTCATGTCTGTCCTATTGAGTCATTGTAGTCATATCTGCATGTGCATGTTTTCATGTCTGTCCTATTGAGTCTTTGTAGTCATATCTGCATGTGCATGTTTTCATGTCTGTCCTATTGAGTCATTGTAGTCATATCTGCATGTGCATGTTTTCATGTCTGTCCTATTGAGTCATTGTAGTCATATCTGCATGCGCATGTTTTCATGTCTGTCCTATTGAGTCATTGTAGTCATATCTGCATGTGCATGTTTTCATGTCTGTCCTATTGAGTCATTGTAGTCATATCTGCATGTGCATGTTTTCATGTCTGTCCTATTGAGTCATTGTAGTCATATCTGCATGTGCATGTTTTCATGTCTGTCCTATTGAGTCATTGTAGTCATATCTGCATGTGCATGTTTTCATGTCTGTCCTATTGAGTCATTGTAGTCATATCTGCATGTGCATGTTTTCATGTCTGTCCTATTGAGTCATTGTAGTCATATCTGCATGTGCATGTTTTCATGTCTGTCCTATTGAGTCTTTGTAGTCATATCTGCATGTGCATGTTTTCATTTTTTTTTTTTTTGGATTCCTGTTGAAACTAACCACAATATTTTTTTCATTTTTTAGGGGCACAGCAAACACTACGGCGGCATCGCCAGACAAGACGCCGGTCCCGGCCCCTCTCTCCAACCCCCAATTCGTCTATTACCCCCTCCTCCCCAGACCCTGTGGCCGAAATTTCAGGCCTACTTCCCCTCCAGCCCAATTCCCCCTCTCCATCCGTCCCTCCTCCAAATACCCCCTCCCAGGATTCCTCAAACACCTTGCCCCTAGGTTTGGGGAATGTAGCCACCTCCGAAGTGGTCCAGGGAGTGGCTTCTGGCTCTGTCGTTTTTGACAACGGTATGTTTTTAAATTTTATTTTGGACACCACAAAGTGTTTGTATGTAATCATGTGTCGTCCCCATTTTTTTGCCTTTCTGTCGCCTTAGGGTATTTTTGGGGGT
Source organism: Taudactylus pleione (assembly GCA_031769625.1). Taxonomy (NCBI): domain Eukaryota; kingdom Metazoa; phylum Chordata; class Amphibia; order Anura; family Myobatrachidae; genus Taudactylus; species Taudactylus pleione. Next base: position 8,850,032 of record JAUIMM010000121.1, read on the forward strand.
TGTCTTTACCTGTTCCTGCTGATGTCACCATACACATATCACACCTGTGTGCCTTTTTTTACGGGCCCTTGTATTTTTGGCCTACGGCATTATGGGGTGCTGGGTTTTATCCGTGTAATGTTTTTTTGGCCCACAAGCTTGTAAGTTTTGGTTTGCTTGTTTTGTGTTTTTTTGGAATGTTGCTTCATTATCGATTTATTATTCCCCAAACTTTTGTCACCCACAGAGGAACAGAGGCATCGGGAAGAGATATTGAATTGTGTGGGCCGTATGCGGGAGCAGGTCACCGGGCTTATGCAGGGCCTTGACCATCTGTTGGTCCTCCTTAGGAATTAGTTTTTTTTTTTTTTTATTTTCGAATTGTTTCATAATAAATCAGTTTTAAATCAAGCTCTGTCTCATGCGTTTGGAGTAAATCCAAGATTCTTTACACTGACATAAGTAGACTCTTCAAGCAAGGATTGCCACAGAATCTCACTACAGATTGTGTGTTGTATTTTGAAGGCAAACAGGCACAAGAAACACCTCCCAGTACCAATGTCATTTTCCTTTTTTGTGGTGGTCAACATGATAGTTTACACCATTTTTCAGGTTCCTATTTGGTGGCCAAACTGCTAAGGACAATCTTACGAAGGCAACTGATTGTACAGGATTCCTTGTTGTGTTGGTTAGTACCCCGAAAACATATTACATTTTAGCTCCACTTGCTTCATTACTGGGTTACCCCTTAGGTAAAATTAACGTTTGGGAGTTTGTTTACACTTGCTTCTAACGTGCCCAAAAAGGAAACAAATTACACTCTCCAAATATTTATTCACAACAGAAATCAAAATACAAAGTGGTCACTCACAAACAAAACACACAGTGATAATCAGAAATACACCACATACCAAAAACACGAAACAAACACACAACAAATCAAGAACTGGTTGACGAAGGTCCATGCCCACATGATTTCAAAAATATGGCGTTGCAATATTGGTGTCAGAATATATTCCCGAAGTTTCCACATAAAGGTTTTTGAAGGGTAGCAGGAAGTAGTCATCGTGGGAGTGCCAAAGATTATGCAAACAAACAGAAGATGGTGCAAGAATTAATATAAAAAAGATGAACGCTAAAAAACCGTAACACATTGGGTATACACACTGTTGTTTGGTCAATAATTACCTAAAATATCGGGCCACCACATCATCGCGTATGGCCCCCCCACATACTGACCTCCGACCAACCTCGGGGGGGCCATCCTCAGGTAAGGCATCCTCTGGCTGCATTGGAACACCACTCCTTATGGCGATGTTGTGAAAGATCCCACACAGGACCACAATTTTCGAAACCATATCCGGCAAATACATGAGCTCGCCACCAGAGCGGTGGAGGCATCTGAATCGGCCTTTTAAAAGGCCGATACAGCACTCCACCACTTGCCTGGTGGCTGTAAGTGCGGTATTAAACTCACTTTGTGGACCTGGTGTGGGAGCCAAATAAGGAGTGAGCAGCCAGGGCATGCAAGGGTATCCACTGTCTCCTGTGAAAAAGAATAGACAACATCAGGATCACTGTGTATCAAGCTTAACATTGTTATGTACTAAAGGTCTCCACTTACCCAGAAGCCACGCATCACCAGCTTGTAGGTTGGTTAATTTGTGCCATATCCCTGATTGCCGGATGACAAAGGAGTCATGTGCACTTCCTGGTAATTTAGCATTCAGGGACAGGATCTGGAGGGAGGCATCACATACCACCATTACATTCAGGGAGTGATAGTGTTTCCTGTTTCGAAATATGGCCTCCAGCCGTGCTGGAGGCTGAAGTGGTATGTGAGTACCATCCACAACCCCTATGATGTGTGGGAAGCCAGCTATTTGGTAAAAATTGGCCTTGGCCACACTAAGGGCACCCATATCCAAAGGCATTTGAATAAAATGATGGAGGTGCTTGAAAAGTGCCTCCATCACTGCCCTCAGGATCCGGGAAAAGGAGGATTGTGAGATGCCCGCCACTATTCCCACCGTTGTTTGAAACGATCCTGAGGCACAGAAATGTAACACTGCCATAATTTGCGTAAGTGGTGGTATTGCTGTTGGACTGTCAATTTGCCGCTCAAGATCACTCTCTATTAATGAGAGAGTGTCTATGATGATTTTGGGAGGAAGACGGTAGCGTCTTAAAACCTCATCATCGGGCATTCCAAAAAGGGTGACACGTGTTCGAAATATCTGGGGCCTTGCACGCCTACGATGCCTACGCCTGGGACGAGATTGAGGTTGGTCGGCTTCCGGGAGCATGGCCAGAACAATCCGCCCAAGATCAACCTGAAATGGCAAGATTGGAAAGGCTTTGGACCCACCCCAAAAGAAAATTAAGAACAACTTAGCTTGATGATACCATCCATTGCTGCTTACATGCCGGGGTATTGTCATGATACGTCCAAACTGAAATTAATCACAAAAATAATTTGACAAATTTTACTCTGTGCATTTATGTTTCTAAATTTTGTGCTAGACAAAACTTAAAATATGCGAAACACACATTTGGCCAAAGAGCAAAACGACATTGCACACAGTACATCAAAATGGGTTGTAATGTAAGCCAAAAAAACGAAAGGGCAACCACAAAAAATTTTACAGGATTAATAAGCATTTAAAAATGCGCTAATTAGTTCACAAATACAAGTTAATAAACAAACTGAGAAAAATGCGCTAATTAGGTCGCAAATACAAGTCACAATAGTAAGTAGTAAAAAAGCGCTAATTAGTTCGCAAATACAAGTCACAATAGTAAGTAGTAAAAATGCGCTAATTAGTTCGCAAATACAAGTCACTATACAAACAGAGAAAAATGCGCTAATTAGTTCACAAATACAAGATAAAAAATGGACTTACCAAGAGCAAATATATAAGATTCCAAATCAAAAGGTCTTTGGGTCCGAAATTAATAAAAAGCTAAAAGATATGAAATTATGGATCCAAAAATTAAAAACAAGAAGAAACACAATGAGACACCAATTGAACCAAGGTTAGACTTCACAAAACTTACCAACTCAAGAAACGAGGCCAAAAAAAAATATACCAAAAAAGAGAACGGAAAATAAAAACGCAAATCTAGCAAACAAAATAAACTCCAAACGCCAACTCCTTTATCCACAAACAAGAAACTCCAACCAAGGTAACCTCCAACAATCCAAAAACGCCACCTCGACTCGAGACACACCAAGCCATAAATAGTGTTTCGTTTCCCGCACAAATTAAGGAGGGATCATAGGAACGCACAATCAATGATGCGGCCGCAAAATAAGGACGCATGTATAAATACGTCACGAAAACACATTTAAATTCTGGTGTACAATGCCCAAGAGTCAGGCGGTAAGTCTTTCATGCATTTTGTATCAATGATTAATTTGAAACATAAGATTGGGCAAGTTGTGAATTAGAGAAATCTGAATATTTACACAAATAGGTGAGGAGGATGACATGGAAGAGGCTGCTGGGCCCAGTATTCCGGCCAAAGCTGCAAAAAAAAAAAGGCAGCCACATTTCACAAGAAAGGAGATGGAGGTTTTGATTCAGAAGTGTGTGGACATCCTGCCACAGGCAGACAGGAATATGAGTCTAAGCCAGAAGTGGAGAATGTGGGAAGAGGTAGCCGTTGCTGTCAATAGGGTGGGTGATTATGTCCGTCTAGCCCGGGATGTCAAACGGAGGTAAGTAAACACTTGCCCCCCCTAAAAACAAACACCATTTTAAACAAAAGGATAATGGCTTCCATTTTTTCCCACAGATGGGGCGACTTCAAATATCGCCTAAAGCAAAAACTCGCGGACAGGGCTAGGCATGCAAGGGGGACAGGTGGGGGTCCCACCCCTGTGTCATTGGAGTTGACGGATTTAGAAGAGCTGGCACAGGGGTGTGTGCAGCCTGTGGAGGTGTTTGGCGTGTCCAACATGGATACGGACATGCCAGACTTTGCGGCTCCTCATGTTGTCCCAGGTAAATCTTTTGATGTCACCAACTCTGAAATGTTAGTGGGCCAATATGTAGATTCTAATGTGAGTCTTTTCTCATTTTTCCTAACAGAGACACAGGCGGATGAGTCTGCTCCAGAGGGGAGCCTTGGCCGCAGAATTTCTGCTGGCTCGGCAGGGGAGGAACCAGTACATCCGGCTGAGGACCCTGCAGAAGCCAGTCCAGGGCAATCCCCCTCGCAGGCAGTGGCCCTCCTCACAGAACTCAATTTCAAATCGGATTTCCATACGGAGATTCTGCAGAGGATGGACGCCAGTCTGGTACGGGTGGCTGAGGCCCTGGAGCAAAATGCTGCGGCCAACGTGACCATTGGTCAGGCCCTGGCGGAAAATACCAGGGCCAACATCCGCATCGCCAATGCCCTGGAGCAGCTCGTTCGCCAGCACATGGTGGAGCCGACCTCCTTTCCTGCCGGAACATCAGGATCCTCCACCTCTGGCACAACATCAGCCAATCCTCCAAATGTGCCTAGCCCTGTGCCTAGTCCAGAGGCCACAACATCTGCCTCTGGACAGGCCAGCCCGATGACATCCCGGACCAGGTCTGGCGCCCTCCCTCCCCCATCCAAACGGGTGAAAAAACGGTGACAGCAATGGCGACTTTTCCCACACTCCTTCTGTGCTTGGCTCATATTCCTTTCTGGTCAAAACTTCCCTCTCCTTTCTTGTGAAATGTTTTTAATTTTTTGTTGTACGTTTATGTTGGGCCAATTTGTTTGATTTTGGGACTGATCTTTGCCAAAAAAAGATGTCCCCAAATTTTTAATTAATTTAGTTTTGGTTTGACCAATAAATTGACGCCAAAAATCTGACATTGTATTGTGACATTATTGTACAAATGGGTTACATTTAATCCTGGCCCAAAAGGCAAAAACTTGGAAAAAAAACCAAAACAATTTTTTTTAAAAAAGGGCTCTTTAAGGAACGTTTAAAAATTCATATAACGAGGCAAATTCAACAGGCAAAAATAAAAAGGTGAGAAAATTAAAACATGATGACATTATTGTTACAATAGGCCCTAACCACCAAATTGAGGCCAAAATAAACCCCCACAAATGTACGCAAATTGATTGTGTCATCCTGACATTAGCAGCTCTGATTTCCACCTGCGTACGGTTTTGTGCTATCCCAAAAAACTGATTTCAAAACACATACCAAGCCGGTTTTCAATCCAACACTAATTGCTTTTCAGACCACCCGCGATTAATCGCAACAACATCGTGGAGTCCCGGGACGGAGGAGAAGGCCATCGCCAATGTTGTCGAGTAATCCAGACCCTAAGCTGTGCGAGCATTTTGAAGGGAAAGAGGATCATCCAGTGACGTATGAGTCGGTCCGAACACATTTTACGCTCGCATCTGCTAATGTATGTACGCCCCAAAAACGCCTCGCCACGCCTGCGTTTTTCCATCTCCACCCCCGTCAACACCCAAAAACGCCCTGTTCTGTGAATCACATTTGACATGTCACTTCCTGTACGCTATTTGACGAACGAGACCCAAAAAACTCGCAATCTGCCGTACGCACATGCGCAGTGTTACACCGACGCATGCGCGGTTAGTCAACATCGGAACGCAACGAGCGTACTGCTGTTTGCGAGTGGCTCTGAATGAGGGCCATGGTCAGTTTTCAAGATGCTGGTCTTTAAATACTTGCACAGCAAAACAATTGTCATTCAAGAAATCTATAATTAAATGCCAGAAATATGAATAATATATTATACTGTGAGTCTAATCATCTACATTTAGTGCCACCATTGATTTTACACCAATGGTTATACCCATAACAATACTTTCCTTCTATCTCCTGCATATCATTACATGGCGTTTTGGGCCATAACTTGTATATTCTACCTCAAATTTCTTTCAGATGGTTCTGTAGTCTATTCACACTTTCATCTCTGATTAATTTTTATATTGTTCATTTCTCTGTCTCTCTCTCCCTCTCTCTCTCTCTCTTTCTCTCTCTGCGCATATCTTAGTTACCTCTCTCCTATCTTATCTGTTTTCTCCTTTCCAAACCAATTCTTCTCTTCCTCAGAGCGCATTCATTTTCCCTCTCTCTCTGCCTTTAGCCTCCTGTAGACACTTGCTGTGTTTCGTTATACCATTAATATCCCATTGACAGAAGCTAATCCCATTTAGTGAGGAGGATATTTCATGAATTTGCAGTTCCCGTGGCAGTGCCAGTTTCACAACCCATCCCTCCCAGCAGTACCCTGACATAAAGTACATATGTGTTCTCCATCATTGTTGCTGCAGGTCGCATTAAAAATCCCTTCTAGTCGCACGTGGGAGCTCATTCAGACCCGCTCCCTAAATGCGTCCTTCGCACCCAGCGTATGCAATTCCGGCACACACCCAGCAAGGCAGGCAATCGCACGGCAAGGCATCAGCATACCCACTATGTCTTGGCGTGCGATCACTTTGAGTATGCAGACGCCAACCAGCCTGTTATAATACGCCCACTTGCGCATGTCATCTCCAGAAAGTGTATGAAACCATCGGTACATCGAGGACCATCGGATGCGATCGCAGCGCTTCAGGTTGACTATACCCTGCCGCAAGCACTGCGATCACTTCAGTGTGAAATACAACCAGGTGACGTGTACAATGACACTGCCTGTCAATTATGCACACCTCTGAAACGGTGTTAAGACGCTCAAGCACGCCTGCGTTCGCACCTCCTCTCCCCCATTGTGAATGGCCAGCCCCTGTCACTACCCACAAATGGCTTCTCCTGTCACTCACTAAGCTGGGAAGACTATGCGCAGAGAGCGAACGCTTCCCGATCTCTCGCACTGGTTCGCACACGCACACTGTGATGCATGCGCAGTTTGCAAAAATCAGCCAGCTACGAGCGAACGCATCCTAGCGAGCGGTTCTGAATCAGGTCCCTAGTCCCATGCGAGCTTACTCATGCTGAGTGTCTTTTCGTGTGTTTTTTTTACTGCAATTGCGTCTTGCACTGAAGGGGTAGTATTTTTTTTTATTGTTTATCATTATATTAACATTCATTAAATGAATATACATATCCCACAACTTTCCTGATTATAGATCAGGACAAATTAGCAATGCCTTCATCTACCCAAGCCCCACCCCTTCCTGACAGGTCATGAATGTTTTTGATTTCCTAATATTGTGTATGGAAAAAATCTGGAGTATTGGAATTAAGCAGTATGTCTGGTGTCTTGCTATTATGGCTACTGGCTCCACACACTCATGAATCCTCTACACCAGGGGTTCCCAAACACGGTCCTCAAGGTACACTAACAGTCCAGGTTTTAAGGATAGCCATATTTAAGCATGGGTGTCTTAATTAGTACCTCAGTTATTTTGATTTAACCATCTGTGCTCAAGCATGGATATCGCTAAACCCTGGACCTTTAGTGTGCCTTGAGAACCGAGGTTGGGAAACACTGCTCTACACACTTTGCTGTTTCCAGTAACTCATCTTTTTTGCGTTTTTTCTTTATTACTGAAACCTGATTTCTAAACTTGCAGAAACTAAACTCATCATGAGCAGCTGTATTTCAGATCAACATAAAGCACACATATCATTTGTTCTCATGCTACACATGTGGACATATTTCCAGTCAATACTCTTACATACAGTAGGGATGGCCATCGAAACGGTACCATTGGTGGTTTACCTTGATGATATGAGACCATCATCAAGGGAACCATTGATGGTTTCACCCACTGATGGTCATCCCTGAGCTATTACTCACCGGACAGTGGGTTAATCAGAAGTGGGGCTCTGCATGTCATATAGGTGGTGGGGCTCAGCTCACTGTAGGAACAAAAAAATAAAAACAGTGGGGGACTCTATACCACTGTTGGTGGAGAACCACTGCATCTCCGCCATCGATGGCGAAACCATGTACTCTGTTGTTAGTCATTGATGGTCAATGGCCATCCCTACTCTTACAGTTGAAAATTGTGACACTGTAGGCTGGCCAACTACACTCCATTCTGCCATGTCTATTCCCTCAAATATTATTGTTGATGCAGCATTCAGTTCTGTTTTTTTTGATGGCCAAGACTATTGGGAGTTATAAATAAAAGTTGATGACTGCAATCATGGCTGCCTTTGATGTCTAGCTGTTATTTCCTCCTATATGTTAGGAGCCACTATGGCCAGCGCAGTGTTTCACTACCTCCTCAGGTCCCGCTGGTTGCTAAGAGATCTGAATGCCAGGCATCAGTAGCCGCTTTGCATGTTGGTCCCAGTCATTGCTAGTAGACTAGGACACCTGTGTATATGATTAGAGGCTACACAGGAATGTCTGCAGCTGGTGTTTAATTGCTGAGATTCTCACTAGTTGCTTTCCTATGTGCAGCAGCACACCTGTAACTGATTTCACTTGCAGGGGGATGGTCTTAATTGATGTTTAGTCATTGGTCTGTGTGTTTGTTAAAAGGCAGCCAGACCATCACTTCTTTGTCAGTTTTAGCTTCATGCCTTGGTGTAAGCATGCTGATCTGAGTGCCTGGTGAATCCTCTGTACTGCTGGTATCCTGAATCTCTGTGTGCTTTCCAGTTTGATCCATGGGCTCCTGCTCCCTGCATCACCTGTTGTTACTTAATATTGGAAAAAAATGTTTGCAGTTACCATTATTAATCTACTTGTTGTTAAAGCTCCTGCTGTTATTATAAAAACCACAAGTTTTATTATACAGTCTCATTGTACTCACATATGTTAAATTCTACTAATTCAGCATCAACCATGTGATCACCTGATTATTGTATAAATCTCTACTATCCTGAGTTCAAGACCTGGCGGCATCTTAGTATCGATTAGAGCATATCTCTCTATGGGAAAAGGGTGGTTGTTATTGGTAGAAGACCTCTGTAGTGTGGTTCTTGATTCTGGTGTATCATAACACTATATGGTTCTCTAGCTCACCAGTAAGTACTAGTTTAAAAAAGGTTGATTTCAGCCAGTACACTCTTGGTGTATTTCTACAAAGGGAAGCATTAAGCCACAACACTGACTTGGTCCTGCATACTGAAGCCGTGGCACACCAGTACTTGGTGTGAGTAGACGGGTTAATTCTGCATATTGTCTTAAGTTAGAATAGTTCCATGAAGCAAAGAGATGTTTAATGCAAATGAGTTACTTGTAGACGAACTTCAAATAACTTTATTGATTACATTCTTCAATTACAGCAACATCAAGATGCGTTCTCTTAATTGCTTGCATATTGCTGTCTTCGTTTTTAACCTCTTATATGTCGCTCTAAGCACTGCTGTTGTCTGTACTTCACAGTACCTTTCATCTGCTAAATGGTTTTCTAGCTTCAGTATTTCTGAATTATCGAGGCTCTGCCCAAATAGATGCTTTGCCGTGTAATTTTGTTCTTAAAAAATGTCATTTGCATTTACTGACATACACTAGTAGAACTGAAGATGTTTCTTTCAAACTTGTTTTCTTGTTGCTACTTGCTTTCACAGTATATGCATACTAATTCTTTAGACTGACCAGACATATTTTCATTGTATGTATTATATATGAGGCAAGACTTGTCACATTACTGTGGATGATTTTATCTTTTGTTTTTAGTCATATATTTGTACATGGTAAAAGCAGTGACAAAGGACTGACCTCAATTTTAGAGATGTCTCAGATGAAGATTTGTCCTTGAAAAAAATGACCATGTTTTAATACTGACAAACTACACAGTACCACTTATTTATTATTTATTAACATTTATTTATATAGTGCACCAGCATATTGCATTGCGCTGAAGACCATTTGTACTCCCCTTATGATTTTCACCTCTCGCAGAACAGAATAAACAGGTATTGCTGGTATTAGTTTGCCACCAGCACATACATAGGGTATAGTAGGGGTAACAAGGGACCAGACACATGGAGGTAAAATATAAAGTTATATATCCAAGGTCAAACCAGAGTGGAGGGATAATGTACAAACTTGCTAAAGTAGAGTTCAAGTAAGGTCCATTTCCAAACCGTGCTACCTCCCAGCACTTATTTTTGTTTCTCACATTCCTTTTTTCTGCTATTCTCACCTACTGTCTTCCCAAATTACTCTTCCTCCATATTCTCAACCGTTCATTGTTGCTCTCTCTTTTTTGTCCTGCACTCTTCCAATGTCTTATAACTATCTGTTTTCTCTACCCTCAACTCTTGCTCTGTCTTCTCTGCCCTGATCCGTTCCTCTGACTTTATCACCCTGCACTCTTCATTTGTCTTGTTACCTTCTGTTTTCAAAACCCTGAATTCTTATTCTGTCTCCTTAACCCTGCACTCTTTCTCTGACTTTTCCTCCTGAATCTTCCTTGTCTTCTTCAGCCTGATCTCTTCCTCTGTCTTTATCACCGTGCACTCTTCCTTTGTCTTTTAGCCTTCTGTTGTATCTACCCTGAACTCTTAGGGGTATATTTACTAAAGTGCGGGTTTATAGAAGTTGAGATGTTGCCCATAGCAACCAATCAGATTCTAGCTATTATATTGTGGATAGTGCTAGATAAATAATTAGAATCTGATTGGTTGGTATGGGCAACATCTCCTCTTCTATAAACCCGCACTTTAGTAAATATACCCCTTACTGTCTTCTCTACCCTGCACTCTTCGTCTGACATTATTACACTGTATTTTTCCTCTTTCTTCTCCACCCTGCACTCGTCCTCTGACACTCTATCTTTGTCTTGTTATCTTCAGTTTTCTCCTCTTTGAACTCATCCTCAGTCTTCTCCACTCTGCACTCTTCCACTGACTTTCCACCAGAGGCTGGCTGGGAACTTTAAGTCTGGGGGGCAGACAAGTAAGTGGCCCGGATTTTATACCAGCGCATTGCAATGGGGAAAGACACATGATGATAACCTCTGTAGGTGTAGTTTGCCTAATGGGGATGTGTTTTAAATAGCCAATGAAATACTTGAATATTTAAAATTGTTATGTCAATGAGTTATACACAAACACACCTGTAAGCCCCATCTGATAAAAAAGAGACCATTCTTAGTAACTCTACAACATGCACACAGCACTCCAGTGGCAGATATACAATGAAGGAACCATTCTAGTGACCAATATACAATAAACAGGGACCATTCTTGTGACCATTGTACAATACAGGGACCATTTCCACGACCGATATACAAAAGCAACACTATTCTAGTCACCGATATGCAATATAGGGGACATTCTAGTGACTGGCATAGTATGCTGGGACCATTACTGTGACCGATAAATAAAGCAGGGACAATTTCCGTGACCGATATATAATTCAGGGACCATTCTAATGACCAATATTTTAAACAAGCACAATTCTAGTAATGGGTATATAATACAGGGACTATTCTAGTGACTGATATCCAATACAGCAGTGATTCTCAAACTTGGGACCTCATTCAGAGTCTCTTGCTAGATGCGATCGCTCGCCCCCAGCATATGCAAATTTGTCAAAGTGACGCCACGGGAAGCGATCGCACGCCAAGGCATAAGCATGCCCACCATGTCTTAGCAAGTGACCAGCGTACGCCCAATCACATAGGCAGAGCCGCCCACCAGCACACGTCATCTCCACGAAGTGTATTAAAACATTGGTACATCGAGGACAGTCGGAAGCGATTGCAGCGCTTGTGGTTGCCTTACCCTACCGAAAGCACTGCGAGGACTTCAGTGTAAAAAACAGGCATGTGACATGTATTATGACACTGCGTGTTAATTATGCACGCCTCTTCCACGCCTGCATTCGCACCTCCCCCGTTATTAGTGTCCTGCCCCTGTTACCACCCACAAATGGCCTCTCCTGTCACTCATTTCACTGGGCTGTCTTTGCTGGGCGAGCGAGCGTCCTGCAAATGCATAGAGTAGTTTGCGCATGCGCAGAACGAAGCGTACGCATGCGTGTACGCAAACCATCGGGCCGCTTGCGAGCGCACAGTGCTAGCGAGAGACTCTGAATTTGGTCCTCAGGACCCCACACAGTTCTCATTTTCCAGGTAACCCAGCAGGTGCACAGGTGTAGTCATTACTCACTGACTCGTTTTAAAAAATCCACAGATGGAGCTAATTATTTCACTTGTGATTCTGTGATGAGACCTGGAAAACATGCCCTGTTTGTGGTCCTGAGGACCGAGTTTGAGAATCTGTGCAATACAGGGACCATTCTAGTGATCACTGGGCCTGATTAAGACCCGGTCGCGAGCGCTGAGTGCTCGCAACCGGGTCGATGGTGGCCCAGAGCGCATGCGCATGACAGAGCCGGCTCTGTCGTGCGCATGCGCGAGACCCGGCTAGCGACTGGCAATCCGTCGCTCCGGGTCTCGTACCAAAGGGGTCGTGCTGTCGATGTTGAGTGACAGCAAGCCCTCTTTGGTGGGCGGGCCGGGGGAGTGGCTGCCCAAACGGAGGCGTTCCCATGTGAACGCCTCCGTTTGGGGCCGGCCCCACTGACATCACGAGTGTTAGAGCCGAAATCTCTCTGGGGCTTGCGGAAACGAGACCCTACCACAAGGGTCTCGTCACTAGCCCGATGGTCGCGATGGTCTTGACCATCGCAACCATCTTCCTGCCCGCTCACTATAGCTGTGAGCGGCCAGGAGGCCATTCTAAAAATAAAAAAAAGACCGGCCCTGATTCAGAGCGAGTGCTCTGCCAGAGCATATGGCTCTAATCAGGGCCACTATACAAGGAGTTAGCAGAAGAAGTAAATAAAAAAAACCTCTGGACTCAAAAATCACACTTGTAGTAACAAATGACCTGCAGCGGTAAAAGATGAAGGGGAAAAAACTGCAACCCCACAAGAAAGCATAAAAGGAGGCAATACCGCGCTGGTACACACATGTAATCAGTTTGAGATCTATAAAAATGTTTTAATGGTTAGCAAAGAAATATTGAATAAATACCACAGGAATACTATAATCACAAAGAATCAATATACTATAAACTACAATAAAAAAGATATAAAAATAAAAATTTGTAGAATGAATGGTGGTTCTTGATAGAATTGCAATGTTCACAAAAAAATCAGAGAGTACTGTGTCCCGGATTCATAATAAAAGTCTTATTCAATTAATAAGATAAAGTGCACAAGCGAAAATTGTTTCCACAGAATGAAAAACTTATACCTGCAAATCAGTAACAATGTATCCACTACTTCCTTATGAATATATCCGTGCTACTCGCTGAAATCACAGGCAACGGGAGGGAGACTTATTTATCAGCGTGGACATGAGCCGCTGAATTTCACTGCGGCTGTAAAGCTCTCCACCAGGCTCCACAAGGCTGCGTCAGTTGAAAATAACTCAGTGGTTAGGTGACTGGCATGTGGGGTGCAAGCATCCAGTTATATTGCGGCTTGGTAGTTAGCAGAAGTCACTCTACGCCGACAGCCAGTAAGTAGTATAATTAATTTCCAATCCATAGCAGGAGCCCTCTCACCATAGCAGGTAGCGTGGGAGTCCAAACAGGAGTGAAGCTAGGCTTTCTGTCACCCAGTGCAAAGGCTCGACTTGGTGCACTCCTCTCTTGTAAATAGTAGTCAGCCTTGGCTAGCTTGGATACAGCTGTCAACATTGTAAAGAATGAAATGTATGTAGGGGGGAAAACATTTTTATCTCGTTACATTAAGTTGCCAGGAACTGCTGCATTTATTCTACGGTTCTGGGGTTTCTACACCTTCCAATGGCAGGCTCCTCTGTCTCTAGACTCAATGGCCAAGTATTGCTACCTGTATTACACTATCTCACCTTTCACAGAGTATTACAGTGACCTTCATACTATATAGAGAGTGTCATGGTCCTGCGGGTCGACCCTTCAGATACGCCAATCTGAGAATCGCCGCCCGTGACTTTCACAGGTTACCTTAGCACATGTGGTTAACTAAACCTGGTAACTGCCACCAGCAGAAGAAGAATATAATGCTAAAGCATAAGGTGAGCTTCTACTCCTACCTGCAAACACAATAATCAATACTTAGAAAAATAGGTAACATGAGCCATATGAGGCCTTGAGTCATAAAAACACAGATCCAGAACTAGAATTAATGTTTAATTCAAGAATGTCTTCAAAGCTTATGTACAAAAGTTACAAAGAATATAATAATGTTAAAGAAGAATCACACAGTTACTCACACTTTCCAGAATATAAAATAAAATAATAACGAAGAGAAACAAACCATTCAGATCAGAGCGGATTAAATGGTTCTGGGATGAGGCCTTCCCAGTGACGAATTAGGGATCATCTGTATCCTTCGATAACCTCATGCAGGATGAACCGTGTTTCATATTAAACACACATTTTATTCCCTTTCACAGGCTGCTTTGGGTCACTCCCCCCCCTTGGGATAGTTTAACCCTTCCATTGTTTAGGTGACTGTAACACAGGGTCTCATGGTCACCTGAGCAGGGGTTAGGTAATTGCTCACTCCATCCTGTTTGAAACTCAGTTGGGTAGGAGAAAGATTTGCCACCTTGCTGGTCGGTCTGTCTCTCGTTGGCCTGCAAGCCTGACCCCCTGTGAGGTTATAAGACCCCCTGTGAGGTTATAAACAGACCCCAGTCTTTGATCCATGCTTCAAGTGAGAAAACCACAGACAACTTGTACACTGAGCCTAGGGCAATTAGTAAACACTAGCCAGTCAATTACCTCTCAGCTATACAATTTAAAATAAAATGTTCCTATGGAAAATAGATATTGCATACAATGTAAACAGTACAATTTGTTAATACGCCCATTCCAAGACGAAAAGGGTTTCCCCACTACAGAGAGTATTGCAGAGATTGCCATATAATACAGAGACCATCAGTGGCTGACATGTAATGCAGAGAGCATCACAGTACCTGCCATAGAATGTAGAGAGCTTCTCAATGACTGCCATAGAATGCAGCGAGCGGCACAGTGCCTGCCATATAATGCAGTTAGCGTCACAGTGACCGACAGATTATGTAGAGCATCGAATTGCTAGCCATATAATGCAAAGCATTGCAACGACCACCATATAATACAGAGTGCATTGCAGTGACCACCAGATAACACAGAGCGCGTCACAGTGACTGCCATATAATGAAGAGCATCTCATTGACTGCAATATAATGAAGACACTATCAGTGCCCACCAAATAATGCAGAGACCATCAGTGCCGTTGATCTAATAGAGAGAGCATCGCAGTGTCCTCCATATTAAGCAGAGAGCATTCAGTGACCATCACAAAATGAAGAGTGCATAGCAGGGATCACATATAATGCAGAGAGCATTGCAGTGACTGCAATATAATGCTGAGAGTGTAGTAGAGACCACCATATAATGCAGGGAGTATGGCAGTGCTCGCTATATAATGCAGAGACCATCAGTGACTGCTATATAATACAAAAAGCATCGCAGTGACCACCATTATAATGCAGAGGCCATCAGTGCCTTCAGTATCAGGCCGGTTCTAAACCAAGTAGAGCCCTGGGCGCAAAGTTCCTTTGCCGCCCCCCTTAACAAAAAAAAACTATAGTGTTTAGTGTGTACTAAATAAAAATACACCTTACCTATATGGTGGTTTCTCTGCAATGGGGAACCTCTGTCAGTATTCACTGTCCATGTAGGAAATCCCATAGTGTGGAAGTTGCCTGCTTGTGTAGAAGTATAACCAATGTCATCATCATAATACAGAGGTTCAACCAGACTCGTTCTACCCTGTGTCTCCTCCAGCCTAATGTTCCCTTTTACTTCCAGCCTTTTGCTTCCTGTGTCGCCTCCTGCCCTGTGTGTCATTTCAGTGACATGCCCCGTGTCACCTCCTGCCCCCTGTGTATTTCCATCCACATCCTCCCCCACTGTCTATTTGGTAGTAGACAGATCCCCTTCATTAGATGTACCCTGACGTCGTTAGTTACTATGCATGTGGACATAGAGGGGGGATATAAACCTGTGGCGAGCAAAGTGAACCTGCAAGGGGACCATTTTCTTCTTTTGGTGGCCGTTATGGACATGGAGCCACACTTCCACCCTCACCCCATCGTTACATCCAGGTACATCTGCTGAAATCGATATAAACACTACTGTGTCTCTTCATTAGCATCATCTCCCCATGTGTCTCTCCAGCTGCCCCCTTCCCCCTTTGCCTCTCCATCCCCCATCTCTTTTCAGCAGCCTTATCACTCCAACTGTGTAACAGTGGCCTCAGGGGCATATCTATAATGGGTGCAGGGTGTGTGGTGTACACGGGCCCCTGTATCCAGGGGAGTCCACACCGCACACCTTGCACCCATTAACTCTTTGTACTTACCTGTCCGCTGTCTCCAGTAGTGCTGGTCTGCAGTGCCGGACCTGTCACTTCGAAAAAAATGGCACGCATTTTCCCGGTGTCTTGCGCATGCACAGTACTGGTGTCCCCGGGAAAATGGCACAGGCGCCATTTCCCGGAGACCCGCGCATGCGCAGTAGATTCTAGCACTAAGCCAAAATCTACTGCTGCACCACCCGCCACGGGAACCGCAAGAGAGAGGAGAGGGCCCAAACAGAGTCTGCACACAGGCCCCTTCCTCTCTTATAATGCCTGAGTGGCCTCGTCCTTATTGTGTCTCTCCAGCAGACTAATTCCAGCCCCCACTCCCCATGCATTTCTACAGCCAGCAGGTCTCATATCCCCTCCCCATGTCTCTCTGGCTACAGCCCCCCCATGTCACTCCAGCTAGCCCACTCCAGCCATCTGTTTGTCACTCCAAGTCACCACTGTGTCACGTAAGTTCCACAGTGACACTACAACCTTCCCCCTCCATGTATAACTCCTCCCACCTGTGTTCACAGAGTCCCCCCACATTACACCCATAACACTTACCATGCTGGCTACATTCTCTCTATCTGCATGGTCTCCCTCATGCTGGGAGAAAGGGAGAGTTTGTAAGCTACTTGCCACTATATAAATGTATTCAGCAGTGTTAGAATACACTTGTAAAGTAGCAGGGAGCGGACAGGCAGCTGCTCAGCTGTCATCCACCCCGGAGGGTGTACAAAGCAGTACAAAGCTAAAGCCCCCCTGAATCCGCCACAGGTATGTGACAGGTGGCCGGTAGACAGAGAGAAGATGCTTCCCGGGTGCTCTGACTGTATGAATAACATAAATGGAGTGGTTGGGGAGTTTCTTCTCTCTGTCTCCCGGCCTCTGGGCATGTGATTCAGCCACCCGGCGGCCCCCTAACTTTAAAATTGTAGCGGCCCGGAGGGCAGATGTCACCCTGCCCCCTGGCCCAGCCCGCCCCTGATTTCCACCATGAATTTGTAATTGTCTTCTCCACCTTGCACTCTTCCTCTTATTTTATCACCTTGCGCTCTTCCTTTATTATCTTCTATTTTCTCTGCCCTGAACTCTCTGTCTTTTCTAACCTGCACTCTTCCTCTGACTTCACACTGCATTATCCCTGTGTCTTATTACCTTCTGTTTTCTATACCTCAACTCTTCCTCTGTCTTCTCTACCCTGCACTCTTCCTCTGACTTTATTACACTGCATTATTCCTGTCTTATTACCTTCTGTTTTCTATACCTTAGCTCTTCCTCTGTCTTCTCTACCCTGCACTCTTATTACACTTCAATATTCCTGTGTCTTATTACCTTCTGTTTTCTATACCTTAGCTCTTCCTCTGTCTTCTCTACCCTGCACTCTTCCTCTGACTTTATTACACTGCATTCTTACTCTATCTACTTCAATTTACACTCTTCCACTGACTTCTTCACCATGAATTTTCCTTTGTCTTCTCCACCCTGCCATCTTTCTCTGACTTTATTGTCCTGCATTCGGCCTCTGTCTTTGATGCCCTGCAGTCTTCTTCTGATCTTATCTCACTGCATTCTTACCATGTCTTATTACCTTCTGTTTTCTATACCCTGAACTCTTCCTATGTCTTCTCTACCTTGCACTTTTTCTGAATTGCACTCTTTTTCTGACTTTATCACTGTGCATTCTTCCTCTATCTACTCCACGTTGCACTCTTCCATTGACTTTCAACTAGTAATTTTCCTTTGTGTCTCCACCCTGCAATCTTCCTCGGTCTTCTATTCCTGGCACTCTTCTTCTGTTTTTTTCACCTGCATTCTTCCTCTGTTTGCCTGCATGGCACTTTTCCTCAGGGCCGTAAGGAAGGTGGGGCTGCTGTTGCAATCGCACAGGACAGGATGCTCTGGAGGTGAAAACCTCCATACTTATGCGCCACCGCAGCCTGCCCTCCTCCATATACCAGCTACTGCACTGTGTGGTGAGGGACATCATGACTTCTACCACAGTGCTGTGCAAGGAACCGTGGGACCTCAGGATGCTGCTGAAAGTTCCATAGGTACCTGATGATGGTGGCCCCACCCATCCCCTGAGGCGTGACTTTTGGCGGTGGCAGCACAGGGCGCACTTCCGCTGCTCTTTCTTTGTCTTACTATTCTGTTTTCACTATCTGAACGCTTTCTGTTTTCTCCAGCCTCAACTGTTTCTTTCCCCCAAAATATATATTTACTGTTATTTTTTTACCTTTCTCCGATTTCACTGACCTGCACTCATTATCTGTCTTGCACACAGTATTCTCTCTCTGTCTTCTCTACCCTGTAATCTACTTCTTTTTTTCCTCCCTGTACTCTCCCTCTGTAGTCTTAGATTACTCCATACTACAGAAAAAAGGTATTCCCTCCAGCACACTGCAACAATATCAGCAAAAAATACCTGAACCCTACATGAGTATAGAAATTCTGAGGTATTAGTTGCATACGGTACATTTGCAAATATATGATTAAGCGCCGGGCTAGCATCAAGGCTCCTCTATACCGGTGTCCCTAACATTAAGGTGTTTACGTCCGAGGTGCAGGGCACCCCAAAAGAATCCAGCCAAGGACCATCCCCAGGGCATCACACGAAAAAGGGAAATAAGGTGATTTTTTATTTGCATTACTCCATACTACTCTGCTTAATTTGCACCAAAAACAGAGCTGTTGCTATTAACCCCCCTTAGTACTGTCACGCACATGTTGGTTCAGAATACGCTTTTCACAGTGTTCTTTAACACTGTGACTTCAGACGCGCCAAATAGCCCCGAGGTGACTCGCTCAAAATGTTTGTCTTATTTGCACAAATAAAACTACTGGAAGCAACAAAGCTATATTGCTAGTGTATGCAGACCACTGTAATTTTAGACATTTGTACATAAGTGTGCACCTAAGTGTGAATCTGTGCGAAAAGATCTCCCATGCAAATAGATTTCCTTGGGACAAGTTCCATTTTGCTTAATCTGCCTTAATGTCACAGTCTAGCTGTCACGCCTGAGTGTTGGTTTGGGCTGGAACAGGCGTGAGAGGCTGAAGAGGAGACTTGGGAGGTGTGAATATACAGAATCGGTATGAAAATACCGGCAGACGCATGGCCGGCAGTTCGATTCCCGGCAGCGTCAGTCCGACAGATACAGAGATCCCGGCAGCGGCAGCCGACAGCGCTGGAATCCCGATCGTCCCTAGGTAAGTACAAACTAACCTAACCTAACCCCCCTAACCCTAACCCTCCTTAGGGGTGCCTAACCCTATCCTCCCCCCCTGTGCCTAACCCTAATCCCCTCTCTAAGTGCCTAAACCTAACCCCCCCTTCCCCGCTGCCCAATCCTAAATCCCCCGGGGGAGGTGCATAACCCTAACCTCCCCCCAGGGGTGCCTAATCCTAAGCCCCCCTTCAACTAGCCTAACCCTCCCAGGGGTGCCTAACCCTAAGTCCCCCCTCGGGTGCCCTAAACCTAACCTTCTCCCCCCCGCGGCTGGCCGCTCGCGGCGCCCAGCATCCCTTCGACCGGCGTCTAGATTTAGACGCCTGTCATTTAACCCTCACCCGGATAAAGCAATTGGGAAGCCGGTTGTCGGGCTTACGTCAGCCGGTTTCCCGAATGAATACCTGAATATACTGTACCTGGGTGGCTTGAGTCAGGACTTCTTCATGTATTGCTGTGAGGATGTAGTGGAGCTGCAGAGGATGATGGGCCCGAAGGTGAGAACAAGAATGGAATGTCTTTATTGAACAGCTGGTTGAAATGAGAACCGAATGAATGAGCAGAATCGGATTGGGGTCGATGATGCTGGATTGAGACCTGGATCAGTTTGAGACCAATGTTGATAAATTGAAGAACTTAATTGATAAGAGTCCGATGCTGATGAATTTATGAACTGGAGCCTGATTCACTATGTATCGCAATCCTGCGTACGTACGCACTTCAACTGTGATAGCAAGTCACTGCACTGCGATCGTAATGCAAACTCAGCACTACATAAGTACGCCCACCTTATCATACGCACATCTGTAATGTTTAGCAGAATAGCAAAACCATCGGTAACATCGAGTAACATCGGACCCATAGGCACACTTGCACAAGCCCTGACCTTTCTCAGAAATTGCTAACAGCCATGCACGCTTTGAGACCTCACACAGCGTTTGGCTGCGCAGTGAATAATTTATGCACGCCCCTGCAACGGCGTTAAAACGCACTGGCACGCCTGCGTTCACGTGACCACCCCCGTCACCACCCACAAATGATACTTCCTGTCAATCACTCTGCAATGGGTCTGCGTGGCCTCTGCGATCGTAGTCCCGATCACAGTGGCTGGTTCCCGCACTTCGATGCATACGCATGCGCAGTGCGTAATAATCGGCCGATTGCATGCGTATTAGCAACTGTTATCTTTGCTGAATCAGGCCCTTGATCGGTTGGATGACCGATATATTAAAAATCAATTGTTAAATGTTTAATTTCTTTTTTTTATAAAATCATGTTGGATAAGTATTAAACAAATGTTCTTGACCTAATTCAATCATAAAAAAACCCCCAAAATTTTGGATCGATTTTTGGAAAATAAATTTGCCAGTTAAGTGGTTAATATAACTATAAATGAATTTTAGTGTACTTAAAGCAGCAATCCCATAAACCAGGGGTTTTCATCTCTAGTCCCCAATTACCACCTGTTTTGAGGATTTCTTTAACTACTTGCCTGGCGTGGTCGCATCAGATGCGACCACGCCAAGCTGGGCTATCTCTGACGTGGGCGACCATGTCAGAAATGCCCACGGCGACTGTTGGAAGCTAATTTTCTGTCAGTCACTGGGCTCAGGAGATGTACCGGCCCCTCTGCTTTCTCCCCATTTGCAGTGTGAGGAGGGCATTCGCTGATCACAGTCTGTCAGTGTGACCGGCAGGGTGGCCGCAGATGCGGCTACAGCTGCCAGGGTGAGGGGAAGGAGGGACACTCAGGAAGGTGCAGCAGCAATCTGTCAGTGTAGCTGGCCCAGCGGCCATGGCGGTGGTGGCGGCTGCCCTTTCGCTGTGACTGGGTAGGGAGGAGGCAACTGGGGATGAAGCAGAGAGTCCTACACAGTCTCTTGAGCTTGATGGCTCCCGGAGAAGTAACTTACAGCAGCCAGTCCTGGGCTCACAGTGCATGCACACCCAGTTCCCTTCTCTCTTCTCCCATGCATCTGCAGCAGTGATGGGCGATCTGCAGGAACGCCCACCCCCTGCTGGTGGCAGCTTTTCTTGCAGGACTGTAGAGTCCTGCAAGAAGTAGCTTTGTACAGTAAAAAAAGACAGATAAAGCTTTGCAGGAAGATAGATAGATAGATAGATAGATAGATAGATAGATAGATAGATAGATAGATAGATACTTACTTAACACTTTTGGTTTTTTTTTTAAATATGTCCCCAAAATGTTTTTTATTATCAAATAATTATTATTAAGTATAATTTTGACAAATCTGCATATTTGTTTAAAAATATATACTAATCAGGTTTAAATAACTATATTATTTACATATTTTGATCTTAAAAAAATTGACAATTTGTGGGGCATTTTTGGAAAAAATATTAGCCAGTTAAGTGGTTAATCATCCACAGGTCAATTAATCTATTTCGCTAGGTCAGTGATTATCTCACCTGCTTCCATAGACAGTCATCCAAGGTAAAGCTGACCCTGTCTAATAAAGGTTTTCATGTAAGGTTCACTTGCTCCTAAACCTCTTTTGTGTCAAACACAACTACAAAGTGTCACACTTCATACTTCTGTGTCTGGTTCTGGTATATGTTGCAGGTTAAGGACCGTAATTACATGAAGGGTGTGAAGCCCTGATTGGATTAGCTCCTTCGTGCTAGTTGTTTGATTCTGCTGACACTGTTCAGGCTCCGTCTATGGTAATCTTCTGTGCATCCATGTATGACCTCTGCTACCTCAAGCTCCGCTCCTGTAGTCTGTCTACTGGTGATTTCCTTTCTTTATTTACCTTTACTGGCTTATGCTGGCCATACACGGGACGATTGATCACACGATTTGGGGTATTTTTACAGGTTGGACAGACCAATCTTATGAAAATAGTTGTATTTTGAGTCTCCTGCGACCCCGATGCGCGTCCCCGCCATCGTGTAGTTGGATCGCAGATCAGATGGTTTTGCAGAGAGACCTCTCAACTGATCGTGTATGAATTGAGCCCAATCGTATGTATTTTGCACATGTACGATCAGTTGTACGACCTACACTGTCCCTGGCCACTCCCCTCCGCCATTTTGACTGACGCGTGGTACCTGCAAAAAAATAATATCTGAAGCACGCTTGTGTCAGCGTTTTCAAGTGAGTACTATAGACAGCACAACTTGAGCATTGTGTTTCCCAAACCCACTGCTCCACCAATGTGTTCAGGGCCCTTTTGTCACTAATGTATATTAACCCCCTGTGCTGCCAAAGAATATTAACCCCTTGCCCAACAATGAATCTTTAGGGGTGCCCCTGTAATTTTAAACTTTAATACCCGTTATTTTGTACCTGTAATAAAAGGGTTTAAAATTACAAAAAGAAAATGACATAGGGTCCCCCCCCAAAAGCCTTACCAGCCCCAGGCGTGCCAGCCAGGCCTGGTTTCTGAAATTATGGGGAACAAAATGTGTAGGGTTCCACCGTAATTTAGAAACCAACACCAGGCTGCAGGGACCAGTCCTGGTCTTAAATATAGGGGGTCAAAAAGACGTGGGGTACCCCCTATATTTAAGACCAGCACCAGACCCAACCGACCGGGGTGTAATGCCACAGCCCGGAGACCCAATCACCGGGGTTCCAGGTCCAAAGCATTATAAACCCTTTTATTACAGGTACAAAATAACGGGTATTAAAGTTTAAAATTACAGGGTCACCCCTAAAGATTCATTGTTGGGCAAGGGGTTAGTATTCTTTGGTAGCACAGGGGGTTAATATACATTAGTGACAAAAGGGGCCTAAACACATTGGTGGAGCAGTGGGTTTGGGAAACACAATGCTCGAGCTGTGCTGTCTATAGTACTCACTTGAAAACGCTGACACAAGCGTGCTTCAGATATTATTTTTTTGCAGGTACCACGCGTCAGTCAAAATGGCGGAGGGGAGTGGCCAGGGACAGTGTAGGTCGTACAACTGATTGTACATGTGCAAAATACATACGATTGGGCTCAATTCATACACGATCAGTTGAGAGGTCTCTCTGCAAAACCATCTGATCTGCGATACAACTACACGACAGCGGGGACGCGCATCGGGGTCGCAGGACACTCAAAATACAACTATTTTCATAAGATTGGTCTGTCCAACCTGTAAAAACAGCCCAAATCGTGTGATCAATCGTCCCGTGCATGGCCAGCATTAGACTACGTGTCCTTTAGTACGTAAAGACCGTATCGTTAGGAGGTCGCTCATTAATATAAATAAACGTTTTGTTTAATTCTAAAACATCTCTGGTTGTGACACAAAGATTATATAATGCCAGTAACATACTACTAACGTAACGAAAGCGTGTGGTGACTCTGAGTGTACTACTTCCTGGTAAAACTAATTTTTGGACCTTCATACTTTTCCAAAATGCAGCGTCTTATTCACATTGTAGCCGCATACAATTTCACTTCCACTGTCCTAGACACGATTTGAGGCTTGGTGTATGAGGACACATCGGTATCTGTTGGTGTATAAGATGTGTAACTTGTGAGGCCAAGGGAATCTGAGTGGTGGCGTTTAGGACAGGAGATGGTAAATCTTGGAGGTGTGGGGAGATAAAGAGATGCCATGGAGGACCTATGCTGGGTACACAGTGGCCGATATATTGGCCGATTAATTGATCAATATCTGCTGCACGTTGGCCAGTGTGTACCAGCGATATGTCTGTGAACTATGTCGTTCGCAGACATATCGCATTGGCTGTGCAGCACAGCAGATGGACAGATATGTCTGCAGATATATCTGTCCATCGGCAAGTGTGTACGGGCGATCAGCCGCTTCAACTTACACACACAGCAGCAGCCGCGGGGAGGGGGGCGGCCCTGCCCCACCTCCCGGCCAGCGGGACCTGCGGCTGCCTGCAAGATGATGGTCGTTCATTGTATATGAATGACCATCATCTTCAGATCTATCTGCAGATCACTCGATCAGTAGATATATCTCTTAAGTATGTACTCACCCTTAGAATGCTTTCAGGGGCCTATTGCAGAGCTCTAGAGATAATTTAGATCAGTGGTTCTCAAACTCGGTCCTCAGGACCCCACACAGTTCACGTTTTTCAGGTCACCCATCAGGTGCACAAGTTTAGTCATTACTCACTGACACATTTTAAAAGATCTGCAGGTGGAGATAATTATTTAAATTGTAATTTTGTAAGGAGACCTAGAAAACAAGAAGAAGAATGTGGACAAGATGCTTTCATTTATGTATGAATTTACTAATAAGTTTACACTAAAGGCCCCCATACACAGGGCGATCCGACTGGTTGGTGCGATTTGCCTGCTATATCGCACAGTGTATGGCCCTGATGTCGGGCCGACTGCGCTCCCGTGGGGTCGTACATCGCACCCCCTGATCTTTCTGCAGAACCCAATGATCAGGGGATGCGATGTGCGATCCCATGCATTGCTATGCAGGTGAGAGAGGGGGGAGCCGGCATATCGGGCGGTCGGCCACCCGATCGTACCGTGTGTGTGGACCGCCCGAAATGTCGGACAACGGATACGCTGTAGCGTCGCACAGTGCCATCGCACCGTGTATGGGGGCTTTACCACCTGCATAAGTTATGAAATCACAGCTTTGTAGTAAATCTAGTTTTAGGGGGATGTAAAGTTTGCAAATTTTAGATAATCTACAAAATCAATATAAATATGAATCTGTTGAAGATGTTAGTAATCTAATAATCTGCAATTTATTACTACAAATGTAAAAGGAATACTCTGTGTACAGTATAACTATCTACTGTACACCTGTAGACATATTGTTCCATTGTAAATAACTCAACTGTACAACATAAAGAAATGTTTATACAAACCTTATATTTGTTGGGTCACATAGTACACCGAGGTGGTTACATATAAACAGGTTGAATAGGAAGAGTGCAGTAAGGAAGGACTGGAGTGTGGCGATGTGAATAATGATCAGAGCACATAATATAGACAGGGATTAAATCCAATTAACTTAAAGGGTGTTAGGTTACTTTAGTAATGATGCACTGTCATTCCTCAAAGAGCTGTCACCTGGTGACAGATATAAATTGTCCCATGGGAGTGCTTAATTAACTAGGCAAACGAGCTGTGAGCATGCTAACGAAGAGATTATTACTTTATGCTACATGTTTGTCAGGGGGTGGCTTGGAGATCTTCACTGAGATGAGAACACAATATAAATTAAGCAAATATGAGTGATGACGAGTTTCCCATTGCTGCTTCCTTGTAGATATCATTAGGGTCACTGCCAATGCCCAGCCATATGGGTAGTGGGTCTTCTAACGTATCAATCATGGGTATACATCTATAAACAGATATAATTATCAGCGATCCATTTAAATACTTGATGAGCAATTAGAAATGTGTACATTTAGTCTCCACAGCACATACACAAGTAGACCATTGGCATATCTATAATGAGCATCGGGTGTGCGGTGCACACGGGCCCCTGGGTCTAAGGGGGCCCACACAGCACACCCTGCACCTATGTTTGTTTAATACTTACCTCTCTGATGCACTGCGACGCTGCTGCAGCAGCAGCACAAATTACCAGGAAAATGTTGTGGCGGATATTTTCCAGAAGATTTGCACATGTGCTGTAGAGAAGTCTAAGGGACTATGGCTCGAGCACCTTGCTTCCAAAGACCTGCGCAGTAGACTCTGGAACAATGCCATTGTCTACTGCACCGCAGAGAGGAGGGGGACCGCACTAAGGGCCTGATTCAGCAAGGACCGCTATTCTTCTTATGCGCACACAGCACAGTTGTTAATATCAGCAGTGATATGTAAATGATTGCATTCGTATTGCATTGCGATCGCAACCTTAGATAAGGACACCCACTTACTCACATCCGTACACTTTGGCAACACAGCAAAATAATCGGTAACATTAAGAACCATCAGACCCATACCCACAATAGTGGCTGAGCAGACCTCACTCAGAAATTGCTAAACTTAATTTGTGTATCTAGAGCATTTGTGTATCTAGAGCTCAAGCTGCGTCTTCCATCGCAGTGGCTTAATTAGGCACGCCTTTGTAATAACGTTCGAACGCACATGCACGCCTGCTTTTCACGGACCACCCCTTGTCACACCCCTGAACGGTCACTTCCTGTCAATCAGTGTATAAGCCGATCGCAGTGAAGCGTTCGCAGTGCGCGACGCGGACGCATGGGCAGTACGCAACAAATGGATGACTGAGTGCGTATAGCAACAGCGTTCCTTGTTGAATCAGGCCCTGAATCTGCACTACTAAGTGTCGCTTTTCAAAACTGCTGTCTTCTACAGTTTTGACCACTGAATGTAATGGGGCAATAATACTAAATACAAAACATTAATATTATTGCTTTGTTAAATCCAGCATCTGAAACCACTGAAGACACAATGGGGTAAATTTACTAAGAATCGAGTCTGGGAGAGTTTGCTTTTTTTTCAACTCGATTAGCTTC
This sequence comes from Taudactylus pleione, assembly GCA_031769625.1. Classification (NCBI taxonomy): domain Eukaryota; kingdom Metazoa; phylum Chordata; class Amphibia; order Anura; family Myobatrachidae; genus Taudactylus; species Taudactylus pleione. The sequence goes on from JAUIMM010000121.1 coordinate 8,876,960, forward strand.
ACCTAAACTCGGGTGATTTGAAGCTCCTGAGACTCGCAAATTTACCAAGAAGTGAGTTTAGCTTAGAGTGAGATGTCCGATGGTGAAGCAGAACGAGATTTCTCCCCTGAGTAGCAGGTTTTGCAGGAGATGACTCACTCGAGATTGCAGTGTCTTCTCTCTGCAAAACTCTCCTGAGCAAGCAGCCTGCACATATCAGTGAGATATGATAAGCTGCTTGTGTTCTAGCCTGTAAAAAAACGGGATAAAAGTTTTTTTTAAAAATGACATAGGACCCCCCCTAAAGCTTAACCAGCCCCGGACCTGCCAGCTAGTCTTGGTTCTTAAAATTATGTGGAACAAAATGAGTAGGGTTCCACCGCAATTTAAGAACCAGCACCAGGCAGCAGGGCCAGACCTGGTTTTAAATATAGGTTGTAAATATGTTTGCGTGATTTCACCCCTTTATTTAAAACTAGCTCTGGACCCTTTCTAGCGGGGGGCTGATTCCACAGCCAAGGGAGCCCTTTCACCGGGCCCCCCAGCCGCAGCATCAGTCCTGACCGCTAGTCAGCCCAGGCCAGGGCACCCCTGTCCTAGGCTGATAGCCCGGGGCTATCCCCGCCACCCCTGGGCGGTGGGTGGCGGGTTGATAGTGTAGGTGTAGTGTTAAAAATAGAATGAACAACATTGTTTTTACAGTAGAACTGCAGGTCCCAGCAAGCCTCCCCCGCATGCTAGTACTTGGAGAAACACAAGTACCAGCATGCGGGGCATTAAGGGCCTGCTGGTATGTGTAGTTCACCTGTAAAGAAATGTGTAAGAAAAGACACACACCATGAAAATAAAGATTTATTACATACATACACACACATACTTATTTGCTGCCAGATGTTCACGTCCCCTTCTCAACGTAAAGTATCCAATGGAAGTACCTGTAAAAAAGGAACCAATACTCACCTTTTGTCCCCACGATGTTTTCCGCAGTAATCCAAATAGGGCCCCGGACACACTGTATGTACACGCTACAGCATGTAGATACAGTAACGCTAATGACAGCTCAGGGAGAATAAGGTATCATTAGTTTCGGGCGCGAGCCAATCAGCGGCGGCTTCACATTAGTGTCCGCTCATTGGCTGGGACCCATGTGGGCTTAGCCAATGAACTGCTCCTCCACGTGGGTTCCAGCCAATGAGCAGCCGACACTAATGATACCGCATTCTCCCTGAGCTGTCATTAGCGTTACTGGCACAGTGGTAGATATCAAAGGGTATATTTACTAAAGTGTGGGTTTAAAGAAGTGGAGATGTTGCCCACAGCAAGCAACCAATCAAATTCTATTTTAGCTATTATCTGTTAGAAGGTGCTAGATAAATGATAAGTAGTATCTGGTTGCTGTGGGCAACACCTCCACTTCTATAAACTGCACTTTAGTAAATACACCCCAAGATTATTCTCCTGTAAAAAAATCATAACTATTTCATAGACTTGCTGTTTAACAGTAATACATATGAACTGTCCCTTTTTTGTAGGGACTGCTTTATAATTTTTTTTTCGATATGTGATCATTTCATCATGTGTGGTGTGCCACATGTGTTTTTCAGAGTTGAAGGGAAAACAAGGTTAGACTTAAGCTGGCCACACATCTACAGATTATCTGTCCAACCAGCCAACTAGTTGATTGGTTGGAATGAAAATCTGATAATGTATGAAAGCAAATGACAATCAGCAATTTGCTCCCAAACGCTGGAAAATGGACCAAAACTGTTGTTTGTACAAATAGTTTAGATCAAACATTTAACAAAATTGTCTGAACGACCATCTTCATCTATTTTCTTGCATTTAGGAGCAAATTGCTGATCATCATTTACTCCCATACGTTACCAGATTTTCATTCCAACCAAGCAACAACTTGGCTGGTTGGATGTAAATTGGTCTAGTGTGTGGCCAGCTTTAGGCAATTGTACTTATAATGGAAAAGGAATATATGTATTGGACACATGAGATCTATTTGTTCACTGTATTATATGCCACATGTGCACATAAATTCCCATATCCAGGACATACAGTACATTTTAAAACTTTCAATATACAGTCCCAATTGCTATCCCAAGCATCACAAAGGAGGACTTTGTGATTAGGCTCGTTTCCAATCTCTTTCATAGATCAAAATCCCCAGGTCCCACTTTGGAAACTGAAATGCATAGATCTATATGGATAAACTTCCTAAATGTGTATTTTCTGGCTCCAAAATATATAACTGCATCCAACTTGTATATCATGATGTGTTTCAGCAATTTGTTATGTTTGTAGCTGTCCTTATTAAGCTTTAGACATTTAAATTATGATAATTTAGATCTCACAGTCTGCTGAGTTGTGCGCGAATGTCCGTGAACACATGAAAAAGTGCTTCTTTCTGGCCATGTGAGATTTCGGAAATTATGTTTCCTTCAGAAGAAATTGTTGATCTCATTTAATATTATTTTTACATGTAGCCCATGGTTCCTTGCCTCTCTGCTTGTACTCATTTTAAAATAAAAGTGCTGCATTAATTGAAGCCTACTGTCAAATCATTGTCTGTTCCCTCCACAGGTTCTTCAGTAGTTTTCACTGTACATCTCACAAGACTGCACAACAAATGGAATGATAAGAAATGTATTTAATGGTATGTAGCTCTTTGATGACCATTGCAGTACTGTAGGTTTTTTGGACACAAAGTTGCTTCCTGATTTCATAGACGCCACAATAAAATTCCAGTGTCAATGGAAAGCCCAGGTGATCGCATTGTTGGCGCTGGAGGGTCTGGGTGTCACATTACCTAGATAATGTATCGCACACTGGGGTTAATTCAGATATGTGCACTATCCCGATGATTAGCGCACATCTCCGATTGTGCCAGTCTGCATCACACTCACTGCGCATGTGCAGTACGGGTCCTGCGTGTTCGCAGTGATTGACAGTCTGCTGCCACTCCAGGGTGGGGAGGGGACAGCGATGGTCTCTTTTCCCAAAACGGAGTTGTGTCTCTGCCATTGGGGGGGGAGGGAAGTGGCCATGATCTCCATCGACTGATAGAGATTTCCTGGCCTCTTCTGAGCAACTGCGTTTGCCTGCTTGAGTGACCCCGTGGTCACTCAAGCCAGCAGAGGATCACGCAGATGTTCCGATGCTGTGTGCATGGCGTGATGCCTCCTGCTGCATTACCATAATAGTGCGATAGCAATACCGTCAGACTTTGAATCACTACCAATGATCTTAGTGTCAAATCATAATTTTATAAATCCATTTATTTATAAGGGTAGATGACGTATAACTTAAGAGTATATACAGCAAAGAGTGTTTTCACATCAGACAGTACAGAGCCACATATAGACAAAAGTACATAACAGTACATATAACAGTAAAGCTACAGTATGTAATATGGTATCAAAGAGACACTGGGGCCTATTTATCATCACTAATTTTTCACAAAACCATGTGAAAATTAACATCCACCCCATAGGGCCGTATCAGATACTGGAGGTGCCGCGGGGGGGAGGAGGTGAGCCAGCGGGGGAATAGAGGCGTGAGAGCTTATACAAATATGATGGCCTGCACCCATCTTCAAAAGGAACTAGAATACTGAGTGAACGGTTTGAAAGTTTCACCAAGAACTATTTAAACTAGAAGAGGGGGACATTGAAGAAAAAAGAAATCTGCTCCCCCAACCAAGAGGTATTATTTCTGCTGGCAAATGGAACAGGAAGCATATCCACAGCAACAGAAGATAATTCAGAACAAAACCAAATAAACATAGGCAGAGAGATGAACATACCTAGGAACAGGAGAAATAAGCAAACAAATAAAACTCTAAGAGCAATGTGTGCAAATGCTAGGAGCTTAGGAAATAAAATCCCCGAACTAATTGCAATAATGACAAGGGATGATCTGGATATTGTGGCTATTACGGAGTCATGGTGCAATGAAAATCATGACTGGGACATAGCTATACCGAGATATACTTTATTTAGGAAGGACAGAATGGGAAGAAAAGGAGGAGGAATAGCAAGGTATGTCAAGGAAAGCATAAGTACTACGTTAATACGTAAGGTGCATACACACATAACGATTTAGTAAATGAACGATTTCAGTAAACAATTTTCGTTCATTTTTTCAAGGGAAAAATGAACGAAAACCGTTTACTAAAATCGTTCATTTACTAAATGTAATGAATGATTTTTTTTTAACTACAAACGATTTTTGCATATACCCTTACTGAATATCGTTGAGTTGGTCAGTCTGACTGAACTACAAACTACAAACGTGAACGCGAATGAACGATAATCGTTCATCATTTTAACTCACAACTTAACAATTATTTCAACGATTGAACGATAAACGATATCGTTAACGATAATCGTTCAAAAATCGATGTGTGTGTATGCACCTATAGTATAGAAGAAAAAAACGAGTCCCTTTGGGTGACTATAGAAACGGAGAAAGTGATTCTTCGTATTGGGGTGATCTACAGACCACCAGGTCAGGAAGAGGAACTGGATAATAAACTACTGCAGGACATCACTAAAATGGCATTAAAAGGAGAGGTTATAATCATGGGAGATTTTAATGTACCTGATATAAACTGGGAGGTGTCTGTGGCAAGTTCCACTAGAAGTAGGGACATCCTGAATTCATTGCCGGGAGCCTCCCTCCAGCAATTGGTGAGGGAGCCCACTCGGAAAGATGCAATATTAGACTTAATACTTACAAATGGAGACAGAATATTTAATGTAAAAGTGGGGGAAAACCTGGGAACCAGTGATCATCAAGCAGTATGGTTCAGCATAAAGACAAATACTGACTCACCCCATACAAAAACAAAGGTGTTAGATTTTAGGAAGCCTGATTTTGCAGGGATGGGAAGATGTGTAAGCGAATCTTTGGCAGAGTGGAGGAACTTGAAAGGAGTGCAGGAGAGGTGGGAAAATTTAAAAAGTGCAATATTAAAGGCAACAGACCTTTGTATCAAAAGGGTTAGGAAAACCACAAGGAAAAGGAAGCAAGTATGGTTTGGGTAGCAAGTTATTGTGAAAGTAAAAAATATGTTTTTTAGGAAATACAAGCAGACGTAAAATAATGAGGACAAAGAGGTGTATCTTGTAAAACAGAAGGAGGCTAAGAAAGTAATCAGATGTGCAAAAGCTGAGGAGAAAATGGCACAGTCAGAGGGTAAAGGGGTCAAAACTTTTTAAGTATATAAGCGAAAGGAGAAAAACAAAAGGTGGAATAAAAAGACTAAAGACAGAAAGAAGGAATCGTGTTGATGGAGACAATGTAATAGCTGATCATCTTAATAATTATTTTTGTTCAGTATTCACTACTGAAAGAGAGGGCAAGGGGCCACAGTTAAGTTGCTTGTGTAATCAGAAAAATTAGGTAGGAACAAACACATTTACAGAGGAGAAGATCCTATCAGAACTCTCAAAACTGAAAGTTGATAAATCATTGGGGCCAGATGGGATACATCCAAGGATACTAAAAGAGCTTAAAGGGGTGCTGGTAACACCATTAACAGAATTATTCAACCAGTCACTAGCTACTGGAGTAATTTCAGAGGACTGGAAAAGAGCAAACGTTGTCCTACTGCACAAAAGTGGAAGCAAGGAAGAGGCAAGCAACTACCTACCAGTGAGCCTTACATCAGTAGTAGGGAAATTGATGGAAACACTCTTAAAAGAAAGAGTCGTAGATTATCTCAAGTCGATAAGATTTGTTTTACATGATATCCCCCAGTAAATCCATGCTATTCTGGGTACTGCAAAACAAATCTTATTGACTTATCTAGACTTTAGTAAGGCTTTTGACACTGTTCCACATCGCAGACTGTTAAATAAACTGGAAAGCATGAGATTGGATACAAAGATAGTTGAATGGCTAAGATCATGGCTGCAGGATAGGAAACAGAGAGTTGTAGTAAACAGAGGGCCTAATTCAGACCCGCTCGCGCATGCGCGAGACCCGCATAGCGACATCCAAGCTGTCGCTCTGGGTCTCGCACCAAAGGGGGCATGCTGTCGATGGTGACTGACAGCACACCCCCTTTGGTGGGCGTGCCGGGGGCATGGCTGCCAGACAGAGGCGTTCCCATGGGAACTTCTACCGTCTGGGTCGGGCCCCACTGACATCACTAGTGATGTCAATGGGAGTGATTTTGGCTCTGATAGAGCCAAAATCACTCCAGGGCTTGCAGCCACGAGACCCTACCGCAGGGTCTCGTCGCAAGCCCGATGGTAACCCACAGCTATGCGAGCGTCCAAGAGGCTGCTCCATTTTTAGGTAGGAGGGCCCTGATTCAGAGCGAGCGCTCTGGTCAGAGCGTCCGGCTCTGAATCAGGCCCAGAGTGCAGTCTCAAGAGGGAAATGTTACCAGTGGAGTACCTCGGACATCTGTACTTGGACCAATGCTTTTTAATATCTTTATTTGTGACATTGCAAATGGTATTGAAGGGAAACTATGCCTTTTTGCAGATGACACAAAGGTATGCAACAGGGTAGATACGCCAGGAGGGGTAAAACAAATGATTGATGATCTAGGTAGACTAGAGGAATGATCAAGAATGTGGCAACTACAGTTTAATGCCAGAAAATGCAAGATCATGCACTTGGGTTTCAAAAATCCAAAGGCTAAATATAGTATTAATGGCACTATACTAGAAACTACTGAAGAGGAAAGGGATCTAGGAGTCACCATTTCAGGTGACTTAAAGGCAAGCAAACATTTTAACAAAGCAATGAGGAAGGCAAGTCAGATGCTTGGTTGCATAGGGAGAGGAATCAGTAGCAGAAAGAAAGAAGTGATAATACCACTGTATAGTCATTGGTACGTCCCCATCTCGAATACTGTGTTCAGTTCTGGAGGCCATATCTCCAGAAGGATATTAATACATTAGAGACTGTACAAAGAAGGGCAACTAAAATGGTGCAAGGTCTACACCACAAAACGTACCAGGAAAGACTAAAAGATCTTAATATGTATAGTTTGGAACAGAGAAGGGAAAGGAGGGACATGATAGAAACGTTCAAATATATAAAGTGCTTTAACAAGGTAAAGGAAGGAGATATTCTTCAAAGAAAGAGAAGTATTAGAAGAAGAGGACAAGTTCTGAAACTGGAGGGTGGTAGGTTCAGGGGAAATTTGAGAAAAAATAACTTCAGAGAAAGGGTAGTGGACAAGTGGAATAGCTTCCCATCAGAGGTGGTAGAGGCTAAGACAGTAGAGCAATTTAAACATGCATGGGATAGACATAAGGATATCCTTCAGAAGAAGTAAGGATCAATAAGGGTTGAGGCAACAATATGTTTAAAAATGGGGCAGAGTAGATGTGCCGTGGTTCTTATCTGCCATCAAATTCTATGAGAGCCATGCAGCAGTGAGGAAATCCTTGTGGATACCTCAGCTGCATGGGGAAAAGTATCACTTTTCCGAAAGCTGACTCCGCAAAAAGAGCAGCTATACGAAAGTGTTACTTTTGTTAGGGAGGCATGATGAATGTCTCCAAAACATCTTTTAAACTCGCAGCAAGTTTAAAAAATTATTACCCCTCTGGGGCCTATTCATCATAACTAAACTAAGGTTTAAAGCACTCATTTTACTTATTTTTCTTAATTTGAAGTACAGTATCACAGCTATTTATGTAACCTGTAACACAGGAGATATCACTGCTATCTCCTGGTTACAGTCCAGCTGTGCTGATTTCCACACTCCCCATACTTTAGTATGGGGATGTAGAAATTAGTGTATTCATCAACTTCCGAAATTCTTTTTTCCAAAAAGATTTTTGGAAAATGTACACCATCCTCAGATTGCGTACAGCACCCGAAAACCTTGACAAGCTGCCGTTTACATACTGTAGCATGACAGCTTGTGTGTAGATATGCAGGGCTGACTTTAGTCCTGCTTTAAATTCCTCCTCCGTCTTCTCCCGTGGCCGACAGCTCCCTCATCCCTAAGCAGCATGTACTTACTTACTGCATGCTGCCGCTGATAAGAGCTTCTTCTCCATCTCCCCCACGCGTCTAGCTTCTCCCGCCTCCCTCTCCATTCCTCTTTCCACTGCAGTATTTACTGAATGTCTCCCACCACGTCTGGCCGCTACTTCCTCCCGCTGTCTCCACCGCCGCTGCATGTTAATTGCAGGGCAGCGTCTCCCACTCTCCTCTGTTTCTTCATCTGCCCCAGCCAGTGCAATCTAAAATATTCTTACCATTTAAGAGATCCTCTTCTGACCGCTGCCTGCAGACCCGCTGCACACAATGCACACAATGCACAAAACTTCTGTCTTCTGTGGATGGAAGGGAAGGCTGGCTGTGCATGTGTAATCAGTAATCCAAGCAACGCTATTTAAGGGCAGCAGGAGAAAAGTATTTCTATCTAAAATTACAGTTTTTCGAAAGAGAGCTATGATGAAATGCTCCGATATTTAAGTAAAACACAATGAGAATTCTAAACTAAAGTTACACCTCATAATTTTTAGTATTGATGAATAGACCCCTCTGAAACTATAAAATGCGGTACAAAAACAAATCCTGGATGACGTCAAGCTACCATGTTTAATTTTTTCTTAAATCAAGATGTGTTAGCCAACCACATCTAGTGAATACAACAATGGATATAAAATAAGAAAGAGCTGAATTATGTGGGGAAAAAGGAGGGGGAACATAGGCAGCAGAGTCATAAGGACACTAGGAATATAACCAAGCTTGATGGAATATGTAGAAGTGACGAGCAGTACTAGTACTCTAGAGTAGGGTTCAGACCAGGCCTGGAAGAGTTCTATGATAATAAAAGTACCAAGGGGTATAAATTTCATGGAATCTTAAAATGTTATCATGGAAGAGAGCAGTACTATACTCCAAGGAGGAGGTGTACCAAATACTATTAATTAGCACTGAAATACATAGATTGTTTCCAATTAGTGGCTATCAAATGTTTAGCTGCATTAACGACATGACTAAATAGTTTGTTATATGGTTTAGAAGAGTCAGGAAACGGTGTACATAACAAAACATGTAAGGGATCCTTACTAGGTACAGTGTTAAAGATACCACCTCTCAATGACAAAACCTCATCGCAATGCTGTATATAGAAATTAGAGATGAGCGGGTTCGGATTTCTGAAATCCGAGCCCCCCCGATCCGAGTCGTATCCGAGTCAGGCTCGACCTTTCCCGCCTGACTCGGATCTGAAATCAAGGCAAAACGTCATCATCCCGCCTTCCAGATCTCGCGGGTTTTGGATTCTATAAAAGGTCCCCGCGTCGGCGCCATGTCTCACTCCGGCTGTCCAGAGGGAGGGTGGGAGCTAGGGCTAGGCCCCTGTACAAACTGGCTCTATTTTACCTGAGTTGCCCCCCCTCCAGTGTGTACTCCGAAAGAGTGTTTAGTGCAGCCGGGAACCTTGTCAGCGTAGGAAGTTGCTTCCACAAAATGTAGAGATGATGATGGTCATAAAAATGAATTATCAACTCTTCCAGGGAGACCAGCCTCCAGAATGTACAGAGGGACCTGTGGTGGTGGATTCCAGCGGGGACGAATTAATACTCTGTGAGGATGAGGATGTACACAACACTGAAGAGGATGAGGAATCGGTGGATGAGGAGGATGAGGACGACATCTTGCCTCCGTAGAGCCAGTTTGTGCAGGGACAGATTAATTGCCAGCTTGTTTTGTGGGGGCCCAAACGAACCAATCATTTCAGCCACAGTCGTGTGGCAGACCCTGGCGCTGAAATGATTGGTTTGTTAAAGTGTACATGTCCTGTTTATACAACATAAGGGTGGGTGGGAGGGCCCAAGGACAATTCCATCTTGCACCTCTTTTTTTTCTTTGCATTATGTACTGTTTGGGGCCTAGTTTTTCAAACTGCCATCCTGTCTGCCACTGCAGTGTCACTCCTAGATGGGCCGCGTGTTTGTGCCGCCTACTCGTGTCGCTTAGCATAGTCATCCAGCTACCTCGGTGCAACCTTTTGGACATAAAAACACTATTGTGATGTGTGAGGTGTTCAGAATAGACTGGAAATGAGTGGAAAATAAGGTTATTGAGGTTAACAATAGCATAGGAGCAGAAAAACCCACAAATTCTGTGATTTTAGCTGTTTTTATGCTTTTTTTAAAAAAATACAGATCCAAAACACAAAACCCAGAACCCAAAACACGGAAGGGTTGTTTTGGCAAAACCAATCCACATCCAAAACACAAAACGTGGCCGGTGCACACCCCTGATAGAAATCAGTGAACAATCCCACTATATGTGAAAGTAGGAGCTCTTTTGTCCACACTGACACCAGTAAAGGTCCAATGATAGTGGGTAGATAGAGTGAAGTCTTTCAGAAACCATATAACAGGTGGGATGTACTAAGCTAAAAAATGCTGTAAAACACCCAAAAATGCAGGGAACTGAGGGTGACGGGTATGGAGCTAAATCTAACCATTTAATTACAAATACAGAAAGGGGCCAGAATGCAGGTAAACAAATGTACCGAGGCTGGATCAGATCATATTTTTAGATGTTCTAGCATACGCGGTGATGTGAAATTGCAGCAAAGCCTATATTATTGTGTTAAAACAAATTAGCAATGAAAAAGATAAAAAGTAAATATAATAAAGAATCAATAGAAAAAAGATTACATGTATATCAGTACTTTTACACATAGCAGCCTACTCTCTATAAATACAATAACAGATGATGTCTTATACATACCTCCCAACTGTCCCACTTTTGGCGGGACAGTCCCGTTATTCAAGGACTGCCCCACCCACAGGCCACACTGTCCTGCAGTGTGAGTAAGTTGGGGGAGATTACTCTGACCACTACTCTGCATAGCAGAGCAGCGGGTGAATAGATGACCTGCGCATGAGCATGGCAACTCTTTACTGTGAGGGGAGAGCCTGGGGACAGCCCAGCATCTCCTGAGTGATGTAAATGGAGGCTTGCTGAAAGGCCACACCCCATTTTGGGCGCTCACGCTTCTGCTGCGCAGAAGTCCCAAATCTGAAATTACAAATGTTGAGAGGTATGCTTATACACGTTTAACACCAAAATCCCTGGTCGAACCTGGGTCTTTTAACACGTTTCCAACCCATAGCTGCTCATACCCCTTTCACAACACACCTTGGACCCTGGATATACCTGGGTTGTCCCCATTCACACTGAACCAGTGTCAGCCTTGCAATTAGAAATGGACGTTTTTCAGGCTCACAAAGATGAGGCCATAAAAAGTGAATGGTGACTGCTCACTACATTACATTATTCATGGATGACTAATTACCAGTGTGTGCCTGTTTTCTGCTGCTTCACACAGCACATGAGAGCATGATGCAGTGTGATGTGTGATCTTCGGGGCGCTTGGAGATGACATCATCTTTAAGCGCACCAGAAGCAGCTCTTTTTAGTGTAACCAGTGTCGGATTACCGGGACACACAACCCAGATTTACCCTTTCACGCCATGCCAGGATCTGAGTTGCTCCTGCAATAACACGGGTTATAAGTTTAGATGAGATGTTCGGTTCTACTCGGTTCTTATCGCAAAATTAACGCAAGTTCGGATTTAATTTATTGGCTGTCCAAAACACGTGAAAGCCAGATAGCCAATATGATTCGGTTTCCAGATCCGAACTTAACCGTGCCAAAACCAAACTACTCATCTCTAGTAATAAGTTTGGTTAGAAAGCGGTACTACAGACCTGACTTCACTTTGTATGTGCTATATTGGCCTATAAACCAGTATAGATTATGATGTAAGAGGTTGGATACATCTATGGCTCTCAGAGCACCTGGATACATACAGTCAGTGATGTCTGAAATGTAGTGATTTGCTATTAACAATACTGGGGAGATTAGAACAATGGGTAAAACAAGAAAGTGTCATCACTTAGTATAAGTTCATCTGAGCAAAGTTCTCTGTCTCTGATTCTTATCAGGAGTGTCTCCTAATTACCTGTAATGATAAGACTATAAAAGCTTCCAGTAGTTTATCTGTCACTAATTTATTAGGCAGTAGGAGACAGCGACTTCTTCTCTCCGGGGAGATTCCCACTTGTGCTCATGGAAGAATTAATGGATCAGTCTTCAGTTATCACAATTTATTGATAAAGCACCAACTTATTCCGCCTCCATGTATACGGGAGCAGCAGCTGTCTCTGAACCACATCTCCCCTTTTCCCATGAGAACATGTAGTAGCCTCCATTTCCTCTTAGTGAGATATTGATGTATGTATTAATAGGAAGTGGAACTATAATAGCTCCAAATTAATGAGCTTTATCTATGCTGTCGTGTGACACATTCTGGTTCATTGCTGAACCTTACAGTCGACCCCATTTATGCAGTAATATATTCTGAAATGGCAGTGGCCATGTTTTCTTTCATTAGGACTTATTAATTAAACAATAATTGCTTAGTGATGTCCGATGGGGCTATATAGTGCAAAGCGCTTCCTGTTTATCAATCAAACTATAAGCAGATTTTTTTACTTGGTTATATGTTGTGCAGATCTGATTTATGATCTTAGAAATTCAATTAGCATACTAATATTATGTTAACTGATTTTATACAACACGTGCATCTGTTAAACAGCACTGTATTACATTCTTTTTCAGTTTAACTTACCCAGCAATTATACCTAATTTTTAGTACTTGGGGCCTGATTCAGCAAGGATCGCAACTGCGAATACACACGCAATCGGACGATTGTTACACACTGCACATGCGTACGTGTCGCAGTGCGTGAATGGTCCACTGTGCAGTGTCTACGCAGACCCTTTGCAGAGTGATTGACAGGAAGTGCCATTTGTGGGAGGTGACGGGGGCGGGTGTTCCGCGTTTAGCAGGCGTCCCAGTGCATTCGAACGCCAATGCAGGGGCGTGCATAAATTAGCCACTGCGATGACATACGCAGTCGGAGGACTCATAGCGTGCGTGGAAGTTAGCAATTTCTGAGTAAGGTCAGGGCTTGAGCAAGTGTGTGTGAGGCTGCGATGGTACTCGATGTTTTCGAAGTCTTGCTAAACTTTACGGATGTTTGCTAAGTAAAGTGGGCATCCTTGTGTAGTGCAGCGGCGGCATTGCGATCGCAATGGATTAGCATACTATCGCAGTTGAACTGCGTGCATAATCGCTATTGCATTCGCAGTTGCGTACTTGCTGAATCAGAGCCTTGGTACAGAGGGAGCAACATTGGTTTGTCCAAGGTCAAAGCCTAGCACTCTGGATCAAATTGCAGCTTGGTAAACAAAATGTTTCTGCATGTATACCAATTTTTTTAATTTAAAATGACGTAGGTTTCTCCCCCAAAAGCTTAACCAGCCCCGGACGGGGATTAAAATGAGTAGGGTTCCCCCATAATTTAGGAAACAGCACCTGGCTCTAGGGCCAGTGCTGGTTTTAAATATAGGGGGAAAAAATGCGTATTATTTTACAGTGGGGGTACAGGTGCCGGCCACCTGATGGCACTTGTAGTTCCACAAGTGCCAAAGGGCATGCATGCTGGCACTTGTAATTCTACTGTAAAATACAATAGTTTTGAACTATTTGCCCCATTATTACCCCGTTCCCACAGCTCATGGGGTGCGGGGAAGAGCCCCGGGCTTCAGCTTAAGCCTAGGGTTTCGGGAGAGGGGGGGAACCCCTTGGGGGGTCCCCACCTCCCCTGAGATCCCTGACTTGGCCTGACCGGCTTGGGGTTTTAATGCTTTGGTTCTGGAGACCTGTTGATAGAGTCTCCTGGCTGTGGCGTTACACCCACGGTCGGTTTAAGGGCCTGATTCAGAGCCGGACGCTATTTGGGGTGACTATTCAAATGAACCGTTCGCTCTTTGCGGTCTGTTCACGCCTCTATGTCTGAACGAGCGAACAAAACTTGCGGTCGTTTTTTGATAAAATACGCCCCCTGGCCGCTTGCATCCTACGTCATGTCCGCTATTTATTAGATAAATCGAGTACATCGACCAGTGTATGAACTGCTCGCTATTCTTGTGGTTGGTTTTTGCTACCACAATCTTGCGAGCAGTTCTGGCTATAAAATAACCCAGTGACGTGGTCAATGACGCTGCTGTATTAATTATGCACACCCATAAAACGCCCGTTTTGACCTTTAAGCACGCCTGCGTTCGGATCTCCACTCGTTTTCAAGCACCTTCCCCTGTTACCACCCACATACGCCTCATTCTGTCACTCAAAATAGCAGGCATTCGCTATTTAGCGAACAAACGATTTTCGGCCGCACTGACTGGTTCACGCATTCGTATTACAATCCGTACGCATGCGCAGTTGGGCAAACATCGCTCGGAGCGAACGAGCGGCCGCTTACGAGCGGCTCTGAATCAGGCCCTAAGTCCGGTGCTGGTTTTAAATTTAGGGGGACCCCTACGGATGTTTTTCCCCCTATATTTAAAACCAGCACTGGCCCTGCAGCCAGGTGCTGGTTTCTAAATTACAGGGGAACCCTACATGTTTTGTTCCCCGTAATTTTAGGAACCAGGACCGGCTTAGCAGTCTGGGGCTGGTTATGTCTTTGGGGGGGGAGGGGGTCTACATCATTTTTTAAAAAACATTTAAACTGTTTTTTACAGGTACAACACACAAGCAGCCTTCACATATCTCACTGATATGTGCAGGCTGCTTGCTCGAGAGAGTTTTGCAGAGAAAAGACACTGCAATCTCCGGTGAGTAATCTCATCAAAAACTTGCTACCCTGGGGAGAAATCTCGATCTAATTCACCTATGGCCAACTCACTTTCAGCTAAACTCACTTTTTAGTAAATTTGAGAGTTTAAAAACGGGAAAATCACCCGAGTTTCGGCGATGCAAATCGAGATAAAAAAAATAAAAACTCGATCAGACTCGAATCTTAGTAAATTTACCCCGTACTCTGCAGAAGATTCAGGCCTGTTATCACCTGTGCTCAGCAACCTGCAGACAGAAAAAAGTTTCTCTTTTCAAATGAGAGAATAATTCAGGAAAGTGTCATAGAACAAAAATATCCAATAACCCACAGGTTCTCAAACTCTGTCCTCAGGACCCCAAACAGTGCATGTTTTCCAGGTATCCTCACAGAATCACAAGTTAAAAAATTAGCTCCACCTATGGATCTCTTAAAAAGTGTCAGCGAGTAATTAATACACCTGTGCACCTGTCAGGAGACCTAAAAAAAGTGAACTGTGTAGGGTACTGAGGAGTTTGAGAAACACTGCAATTACCCAATGATTCCCATAATGTCTTGTTACCCAAAGTAACAGTAATTTTTTCATGGCACCTTTAGTTTCTTATTGAGAAATTCAGAACAGTGGGCTTGATTCAGAGCCGGTCGCTATTTGCGCTCGCTCGTCCAGAAAATAGGGGTGGCTATTCAAATGAACCGTTCGCTGTTTGCGGTCTGTTCACGCCTCTAGATCTGAATGAGCGAACAAAACTTGCGGTCGTTTTTTGGGAAACTACGCCCCCTGGCCGCTCGCATCCTACGTCATGTCCGCTATTTATTAGATTAATCGAGTACATCGAACAGGGTATGAGCTGCTCGCTATTCTTGTGGTTGGTTTTTGCTACCACAATTTTGCGAGCAGTTCTGGCTAAAAAAAACCCAGTGACGTGGTCAATGACGCTGCTGTTTTAATTATGCACACCCATAAAACGCCCGTTTTGACCTTTAAGCACGCCTGCGATCGGATCTCCACTCCCTGTTTTCAAGCACCTTCCCCTGTTACCACCCACATACGCCTCATCCTGTCACTCAAATTATCAGGCATTCGCTATTTTGCAAGCACATGAATTTCGGCCGCACTGACTGGTTCGCGCATGCGTATAACGATCCGTACGCATGCGCAGATGAGCGTACATCGGTCAGAACGAACGAGCGGCCGCTTACGAGTGGCTCTGAATCAGGCCCAGTGTGTCATCTTTACAATTATGTGGTGATGGGCATGGTTGTGCTTCTGTTTGTCCAAATATCTTATGGTTGGCAGCCACAAGCACTGGTTTTGCCTATCACATGGATCATAAATAATTTGTTTTGGCCCTGAATCACCAACTGTGGCACCCCTGCAAGTGCCCAAGGTGGGAACCACTACATAACCGTAATGTGCATAGTAAGACCCTGATTCAGAGTTGTACGCAAAACCCAATGGTTTATGTACAACTCCGATGGTGGGTGGACAGCGCATGCACCGGAACCACAGTGCGCATGTGCTGCAATGCAGTTCCGGTCGCAGTGTTGGTAAATCCATAGCTTGATTGACAGTCTGTGTCCGTTTGGAAGCAAGCAGGGGGTGGCGACAGGAAGCGTGTTACAAAATGGGGGGGGTGTCAGCCCCATTTTGTAGGCGTACCAAGGCCAGTGTCTGCATCTTTCGACTTACTGGCCTCTGCAGCATGAAATCCCCAGCCATTCAGAGTAACTTGAGGTTACTCAGGATGACCGCTGCATCTTTGGGTGCAGCAGTGGATCACACACAATACGCCTCCTGCGGCATTAGCTTATTTTCTCACAGCAGCTGCATCCAAAGACACAGCTGTCTGATAGTTTACAACTACAATGTTTCTAGTGAAATAGGCAATAAATGGCACCAAAATTATTAATATATATCTTGGCTGTTTGTTATGGTGCTTTTGGGACATGGTACAGTACATCGTTTAAGTCACTCCCACACTGCCTCGCATATTCCCTTCTACCACGGCCCATTCCCAATGGTGATAGACATAGTCAAGCACTTATTTCACACATCCTTAACACGGCTAACTGTGCCATCGCGACTTACTGGAAGAAAGTAGACCCTCCCTTCTCTTTTGCTCTACATAACTCAATTTGGCACACTTACAATTTAGAACATATCACTAGCTGTTTGCATTAATGCCCACACAAATTCATTGGAATCTGGTCTCCCTGGATTTCTCGTACTGGACAATCTATAGTTCCTCGCTATATGCAACGCTTCCCAACAGTCTGCTATCTCTCTCCCCTTTTTTCCCTTGCTAACACTTCCCTAATTCCCTGCCTCCCCCACCTCTTTATATCCTCTCCCTTTTCTTCCACCCCCCTCCTGCCCGTTAAAAATATTTTGATATATCCTCTATACCGCTGTATATAAATATTTTTATATGCCGAATTCAACATTGTGTGATCATTATCGGATACCATTTTCATATTGTTATTTCTCAAAAAAGCAGTTATTAGTTTAAATAGAGGTTTGAAATGTTTAAGATTTGTATTTTTACAACTTTATAGGAACATCTGAAAAAGGGTAATTCTATGGCAGATGCTGACATATAGAGCAAATTCTGCACCAAAACTTCATGATATTAGCATATCGCCACCATATGTGAAGCCTCCAAATGTAAAGCAAAGAGATAGTTTGATGACATTCTCTGAGAGAGAAAAAGTTTTGGACAAACTAATCAGAATCATGTTCTATCACTGGAGGCGTGTGTAGCTGCACTCAATTGGCCTGATTCAGTACGGATCGCAACTGTGATTGCAATAGCGATTACGCACACATTCTCACTGCGAAGATATGCGAATCCTCTGCGATCACTATGCCGTCACAGCACAGCATATGGAAGCCCACCTTACCTTACACACATCCGTAATACTTAGCAAAACTGCAAAACTATCGGTAACATCGAGTACAATCGCAGCCTCACACACTTGCACAAGCTCTGACCTAACTCAGGAATTGCTAACCTCGTCGCACACGGTGAGTACACAAGCTACGTATGGCATCGCATTGGCTAATTTATGCACACACTTGCAATGGCTTTTAAACGCACTGGCACACCTGCGTTTCGCCAACCACCCCCAGTCACCTACCCCCCCAAATGGTACTTCCATTCAATCACTCTGCGATGGGTCAGCATACGCATGCACAGAACGCAACAATCGACCAATTGCGTGCGTCATCGCATTTGCAATCCTTGCTGAATTAAGGCCAATGTCTGCACATACAAACCACTTTTCCATGATAAATCTCTGAATTTAGAGCAGTGGCCATATCCTTGTCAATCAAATGATTAAGAATCATTTCTATCTGCAGAAGTAGGTGAGATGAAACCCAATATGACAGAAATAGGTACTGGAAAAGAGGAGGATACAGAGCAAATCCTTTCTTATGCTGCATACACACGGTCAGATTTTGATTCAGATATGAACGATAACTATTGTAAAAATCGTTCAATTGTTCATATCCATGACATGTGGGGCATGCATCGAAGAACGATGTGCGTTCCCGCATGTTAGATAACGATCTCTGAAATCTGATGTGTTTGCAGTCAGATTTTAACGATTTCATTAATTATAATACTGTGAGAAATAGTTTAATCGTTCATCGTTGATGAAATTGTTCAAATCGTTGTAAAAATCGTTCAAGTGTTCATCTGACAAATCTGACCATGTGTATGCACCATAAGCTATCACAGCAAAGGGTCGCTTCTCCTTCTGGAGGGTAATGTCTGTTTCAGGGGAAGAATTATATGGGGAACACCTAAAGAATCCAGACGGAGAGAGAGTATTTGTGTATTGAAGAATACCCAAACAGTATAGCCGACAGAGCTGGATTAAGAGCATAGAGTCATAATTCACGGTAGAGAGTTACTAGTAGGTGATAAATATTAAAGAGGCTCTTAGATTAATCCCATGTATACAAATACAATTGTGCAAAAGTAACATTTTTTAATCCATGCTTTATCTCTGTGTGAGAATGACAGACATGTAGGAAAATAAGTGTTTTAACAACCAACAGGAAAGATTGGCATCAGTTGACGAGAATCAGAGTATCTAGTTCAGAAGCTGGCTAGTAACTTTAAGCCTAGGGAAAGTCCACACAAGTGGCCCAATGTGTGCAAGGTCTAGACTGCACTCCAACTCCTTCCCTATCCATTCTCCATGGAAAACCATACACATCACAACTAATACTAATCAAAAATCCCAGTATAAATACCTGTGTTACATGACTAAAGACAGTATCATGGGCTGTGTCACTTCAGTCTGTATCAGAGGACAAAGGCTGGCATCAGTAGCTCCAGACAGGACATTAGCCAGTACAGTATCCTCAATCACACGAGGCCAAGTAAGTAACAGGGAACCAGCAGTCATCCTGCATGTAATGGAGATGATATTAGGTGACACAACCAGAAGCAGGGGCATCTTGGTCTGCAGAGGCAGCAGCCCACACCTGTGATCAGACATCCTGTGATCACACGGGTGGGCCACTGCCTTTGCATGTACAGATTTCTCCTGCAAAATGTTAATTCATGCCACTCCAGTATACATTTCTGACACTCTCCAAGGTCAATCCACACATCTTTAAGATCAGTCATTGGCCCTCAATCCATCAATTCATACACAACCCAATCACTTCATGCCCCAAATTTAATTAATCAATTCCTAGATCACTGATGAAACAAACCCCCCAACTCTCCCCCCATGTAAATAATTCCTTCCCCACCTTTTATTTGTTTCAAGATATGCATACATGCTAAGCCACACATGTAGTCGCAGACTCTCACACTTGCATAGTGTCAGGTTGTGGCCTAGGATCGGCCGCTACTCACGCCAGCACCGGCTTCCCCTGGCCACTCGTGTGGTCAGACGCCAGGTGCGGCGGAGGGTGACGCGCTGAGTATTATTAGAGCCATGTAGACTGCCTTGGTTACTGCGGTCGCCGTCATGGACGCAGCCATGACAGTTGCATCACCTGACTACCCTGTACCCAATTGTAGCATGGTGGTAGTCAGCTGACGCTGTCCACCAATGATCTGCTACTGCAGGGTATAAAGCCAGCCTCCAGGTAGCAGGAAGTTGCCTGCGCAATGTTGTCGTTTCGGAGTGTTTCCTTGCTGTTACCTCGTTCCAGGTTCCCCTGTGATTCCTTGTGAAACCAGTACCAACTCTTTTTGCAACAGTTCGTCCAGAACATCTAGCCTGTGTTCCTCTATACCATCTCTTGTGCAACAGTGCGTCCAGAACATCTAGCCTGTGTGCCAAGCTATACCAACTCTCTGTGTAACTGTGCATTATCATCTTGCCAGTGTGCGTTACTAATACCGGATTCCGACGCAGGTTTGTGTCAAGGACCCCTTCTGATGTATCAGTATATGTGCCTATCCCGACGCAGGTTTGCGTCAAGGACCCCTTCTGGTGTATCAGTATATGTGCCTATCTTGGCGCAGCATTGCGTCAAGGACCCCTTTCTGATGTACAAGTTATAGCGTCTGTTGACGCAGGTTTGTGTCAAGACTCACAGTGTATAACTCTCGAGTGCTCTCCTTCTCATCACAGGATACCTAGCTACTAGTACTATAATGCTGATAGTGCTATCTCCTGTATTGGTGCTTCTTTTTAGAAGTATATCTCCTGGGCCATTTATATCTGTCTCCATTCCCATGTTATCAGACACCAGTCCAAAAGGTAGCGACCTGCCAGTTGGGTGCAGCTAAAACCCATATCCCGACTGGTGGGGTCACTGGAGAACACCTACCAGCTGGTTAGAGTCCGCGCCCTTAGACTGGTCTCATCAATGTCTGACATCCGTGGATGAGGAGATCATATATACAGGCCCCACGCCTCCGATTCTTCCCTCAACCCGGGACCTCATCTTTCACTCCCTCCAAAGGGGAATTCTCCATGGCGGATGTGACACATAGTCACACTCACTGGCTCTCACACATATGATCACAGATACAGAGTTACACAGACACACAGCGATACACAGAAGACAAACACATACATGTAGAGTTACACAGGCTGTGGCACACTATAAAATGTTTCCCCTCGCATGCCTTACAGCAAAGGTACCCAAACTCTGTCATTACAGTTAAGGTTTTAAAGATATCCATGCTTGAACACAGGTGACTTAAATATTACTTCAGTCAATTTGATTCATCTGGTCTCAAGCATGGATATCCTTAAAACCAATTGTGAAACAACAAGTGCTATCATGCATTAAGAGTACACTGGCACCGGTAGTCCCCCTGTAAAGAAAATATTAAAATAAAGTCAGTATCCATACACTGAAGGTTTAACTCCTTTTAAAAAAAATAAAATAAAAATCATACTCACCAAACCCTTTGATCTGTTCACGTAGTAGCAAATGGTCTACAGAAAACAAACAAACTGCAAATGTGAGCCCCACGGAGTACACACGGTACAGTGCTAAGCTTAATGACAGGTCAATCCCGGTCACTGTCATAGGACTGAATGGGGAAGCACTGATTAGTTGAGAGCGCTGGTTTGGCAAGTAAGAATTTTATTTTTTAATGAAGGTTTCCAACCATCGTGCAGGCCCTTAATGTTCAGTCATGCTGGCACTTCTTGTTCCACAAGTGCCAGCATGCTGGGGCTGGCTTGCTGGTACCTGTAGTCCACCTGTAAAGCACAATATTTTGATCTTTTTTTTACACATCAACCCCACACCCACTACCACCAGGGGTGCAGTGTATAGTAGTTCCTCGAGAAGGAGGACCACTTATTTTGGGGGTGGGGGTGTCCCACCTTCTTGAGTTATTACATCCCTGAGCTGACCAGCTTGGGGCTGGTTAATGTAATTTCAGGGGACCCCACACTTTGTGTCTCCCTGCTATAGTATTATTCCCTGGTTACTGCAAAATAGGGGGTACCCACACAGTTGTTCCCCCTATTTTCCGGTACTAGCCCAGGCAGAAGTACGGGGCTGGTTACTGATTAGCTGGGGAGCCCACACATTTTTTTTAATTTTAACCCTTTCTTTTTTAACCTAATGAAGCCTGTCAAGATCATACTGATCTGTGCAGTGCTTCTCCCAAGCTTTCCTGTCACATACAGGTCTATTGTTTGGGTGGGTCAGCCGTCGTGTATCCATCCGGTTTTGGTCAGTTTTAAAACCAACCTTTAGTAAATCTGCGGATCCTATTTTTTATGTAAAAGTATTGATTGTTGGTCCGATGTTCTAAAGCAGGCTTGTCCAACCCACGGCCCGCGGGCCGCATGCGGCCCAGGTCGGCTCGTAATGCGGCCCGCATACCTCTCAAGTGTCCCGGATTCAGCGGGACATTCACAATATGTCCCGCTGTTCCGGGATTGCTCACTGTAGTCCCGGCGCCCCCAGACCACGCCCCCACGCTCTCCTTCATTCACTGTGCCGCCAGCGTAATCACCAGTGGCGGGCTGGGCAGGGTGCCATGTGCCCCCCGGGCCGCAGCGTCATGCGGGCCGCGGGCCGATGCAGTCTGTGTCACTGTGACACAGACTGCACCGCATGTAACACACAGCCGCCGGAGCCGGCAGCTTTGTGTTTGCTGTAATCAGCAGCCGCTGAGAGTCTGTCAGACTCTCAGCGGCTGCCGCTGCTCCCACTGCGGGAGCCATCTTCCGGCTCCCGCAGTGGGTAATGAGAGAGCCGTCGTCATGACGACGTCTCTCCCATAATGCAAAGCGGCCAGAGGAGCCGGTGGAAGCGTCGGGACCAGGAGCGGGAGTTTCAGGTAAGTGTTTTTTTTTTTTTTTTTATTAAGTCTCTCTCTACTAGGGGGGGGATTACTATGGGGGCACTACCAAGGGGGGGGATTACTATGGGGGCACTACCAAGGGGGGGGATTACTATGGGGGCACTACCAAGGGGGGGATTACTGTGGGGGCACTACCAAGGGGGGGGTTACTGTGGGGGCACTACCAAGAAGGGGATTACTATGGGGGCACTACCAAGGGGGGGGATTACTATGGGGGCACTACCAAGGGGGGGGTTACTATGGGGGCACTACCAAGGGGGGGATTACTATGGGGGAACTACCAAGGGGGGGAATTACTATGGGGGCACTACCAAGGGGGGGTTTGCTATGGGGGCACTACCAAGGGGGGGGATTACTATGGGGGCACTACCAAGGGGGGATTACTATGGGGGCACTACCAAGGGGGGGATTACTATGGGGGCACTACCAGGGGGGGATTACTATGGGGGCACTACCAGGGGGGGATTACTATGGGGGCACTCCCAGGGGGGGGATTTCTACGGTGGCACTACCAGGGGGGGATTACTACTGGTGGCACTACCAGGGGGGTGGATTACTATGGGGGCACTACAAGGGGGGGGACTACTACTACTGGGGGCACTACAAGGGGGGGACTACTACTACGTTACTGTTATTTTATTTTATGTGCGGCCCAAACCAAGTTTTCATCTTCTAATGTGGCCCAGGGAAGGTGAAAGGTTGGACACCCCAGTTCTAAAGTATTCTAAAGTCGAGTTTTTTGTCAGTTTTCCATCAGTTTGCAAAATCGACCAAAAACACCAAACCAACCTTTAGTAAATGTACCCCTTGGAGAGAGATGAAGTGGAGAAGTTGCTCATAACAACCAATCAGCTGTAGTCATTTTTCTAGCACAAAATGTAAAATGACAATTAGAAGCTGATTATCTCTCTCCAAGATTTAAATTGAAATATCTCCCTAAATTAGTGTTATCTAGAAAGAAGTCAGAAGGTCACAAAATTGTTATTCTTGATTCTTAATATATTCAGTGTAATAGATATATAGGACGAAAGCAATCCAGTTATAATCCAACATGGCAGCTCTTGTCGGAGGAAGTGAATGGAGTTATGTAGCTGCTTGAGAATATTTTTTTTTTTTTAAACCTCTGTTTATTGGATTTTGGAAAGACAAACAGTAGCAAAATACATTGTTTACATTGACATATTGAGAACCTACATAAGATATAAGTCGCAGGTCAAATCAGCAATAGAATAATTCCTCCGAAAGTTTCAACATGTAGCTGAAGTCACCATATATATAATAACAATGCAAAAATACATATATAGAGAGAGATTATGTAATAAAGACCATTTGGTATGTTCAGAGTTTTAGTATTTTTGTTTGTGTGGGCTGATCTAAAGACTCAATATAAGGACCCCATTTTTTGTAAAAACGAGGGGCACCTTTTTCCACATCAGGAAGAGTCGATTGCCTTTCAAAATATATTGTCTTCGTCAGCATAGATTTTACCATCTCCAAAAGAGGTGCAGATCTAGATATCCAATGCGTTAAAATAGCTTTTTTGGCTGTGGTAACTATAAGGGTAATAAGAGGTATTACATTCTTATGGGATTGTAGGGAGGGTCAATTACTAAATTTTGCACAAAGGATAGCTAGAGTGTCCATATGAAGATTATGGAAAAAGTCATATTAAGAAAGGAAACTATTTTGTACCAAAATCGCCTGATCTTATAACAATACCGGAAATTATGCTTAAATAAAGCTTTATCCAGATTACATTTTGGGCATTGACCTGATTCTTCAGACACCATATGCATGCGTTGACCTTGAGTAATATAGGCTCTGTGCAGAGTGCGAAGTGTACTTCCTGCAACAAAGCTGAGGGAAGGTACCTTAAAGGGATATCCATATAATATAAAGTTGCCACTTCAGTAAATATACCAGGGAAATCTAAGTTCCAGCGAGAATAGGTAAAGAAGCAATGTTTGTCTAGATCTAAATTTAAGAAATCCCAATATAGATAATAAGTCAGAATTATCAAGCCAATTAAAGGGTCATCTCCTGAGGAAAATAAAATAGGTGTTGACAATGTCTGAATATAATGTCTCACTTGTAAATACATAAAAAATTGACTATTGGGTAATTGAAATTTTTGTTTAAGCTGTTGGAATGAGTAAAGTATTCCACCAGTATCAAAAACATCCCTCACGGCTATAATTCCTTTCTCCTTCCACACTGAGAAAAATATATTGGACAGAGCCGGGATAAAACAAGGATTTCCACAAATTGGAATAAGTTTAGAGGACGTTTAATCTCTAGAGAATTTTTTATTTATAAGGAGCCACAACAGATAAGTATCTATGAACAAAATATTAGTCTTAATTGAGGATGGGACGGATTTTTGAGGCGTATGTAAAAGAGCTCCCAAAGAGTAAGGCTTAACCAAAGCTTCCTCAAGTGGTATGTTAGTATAACAGGAACGAGCTAATAGCCAATCAGAAATATATAAAAAATGTACAGCATGAGAAAAGGCTCGGAAATCAGGAATAGCAAGGACTCCCTTCGCACGTTGAAGACAAAGCTTAACCATAGAAATACAAGCTTTCCTACCCATTCAAAGAAATTTTGAAAATTAGCGAGTGCAATGTATAACATCTCTATTAGACAAACGGATAGGCAACATTTGAATAATATAAGACAACTTTGGAAAAAGGATACTCTTCAGAGCAGCCGCCTGGCCCAGCAAAGACAGAGGAAGGAATTTCCAATCCTCCAGCTTTTTGGCAATACTTGACAATAATGGTGCAAAATTTACCTTATATAAATCTTCCAAAATGCGGGGGAATATGAACTCCTGGATATTTCAAGGAAGAGTTTAAAACTTTAAACTGTTGGTGACAGATGGAAACAATTAAATCTTGACAAAGGGAGAATTTCCAACTTATCATAATTTATCTTATAGCCAGAGAAAGATTGGAAACAAGAAATTAGATCTAAAATAATTGGTAAGGAAATCTCTGGGTCGGATACAAACAGGAAAATGTCATCCGCAAAGAGTGCAATTTTTGTCATAACAGAACCAATCTGAATGCCAGTAAAACTAGAGTGTGCTCGAAGCGCAATGGCTAAAGGTTCAATTGCTAGAGCGAACAGGAGGGGAGATAGAGGACAACCCTGACGTTTTCCCCTATAACTTTCAAAAGGGCTTGTCAAGTAACCATTACACAAAACCTGAGTATAAGGAGAATCATAGAGGGTTTAAGAATCTGGATAAATTCTGTTGAAAAGCCAAACCGGGAAAGTACCTCAAATAAATGGTCCTATGACATAAAATCAAAGGCCTTTTCAGCGTCTAGGGCAAGGTGTATACGTGGGTCCACAGATTTACAGCCTTGTAGAGATTGCGCCACAGCTAGGACCTTCCTAATATTGCAGGTAGAGTGTCGGCCTAGAATAAATCCCGTTTGGTCATCGTGTATTAAATGAGGGAGAAAACCTTTAAGACGGTTAGCAATAATTTTTGTAAATAACTTGTAATCAACATTTAGTAACTATATGGGGCAGTATGAACTGGGAAGTTTTGGATCTCTCCCTGGTTTTGGAATAACTCTAAGCAAAGCTGAATTAAAATATTGAGGGATAGTATGTTTTACCAAGATATGGTTGAAAATACTTAATAAGACATTCTCAATTATAGAGGATAGAGGCCCTCATTCAGAGCCACTCGCAAACAGCAGTACGCTCGTTGCGTTCCGATGTTGACTAACCACGCATGCGTCGGTGTTACACTGCGCATGTGCGTACGGCAGATTGCGAGCTTTTTTTCTGTCGTTCCTAAAATAGCGTACAGGAAGTGACATGTCAAATGTGATTGACAGAACAGGGCGTTTTTGGGTGTTGACGGGGGTGGAGATGGAAAAACGCAGGCGTGGCGAGGCGTTTTTGGGGCGTACATACATTAGCAGATGCGAACGTCAAATGTGTTCGGACCGTCACATACGTCACTGGAACATCCTCTTTCCCTTCAAAATGCTCGCACAGTTTAGGGTCTGGATTACTCGACCACATTGGCGATGGCCTTCTCCGTCCCGGGACTCCATGATGTTGCAGCGATTAATCGCGGGTGGTCACAAAAGCAATTAGTGTTGTATTGAAAACCGGCTTGGTATGTGTTTGGAAAGCAGTTTATTGGGATAGCACAAAACCGTACGCAGGTGGAAATCATACCTGCTAATGTCAGGATTACACAATCAATTGGCGTACATTTTTTGGGGGTTTTTTTGGCCTCAATTTGTTGTTTATGGCCTATTGTGACAATAATGTCATCATGTTTTAATTAGCTCCCCTTTTTTTTTTTAATGTGCAATTTGCATCGTTATGTGATTTTTTTAAACGTTCCTTCAAGAGGCCTTTTTTTTATACAAATGAAATGGTTTTTGGTGTCCTTTTTTGCCTTTAGGGCCAGGATTAAATGTAACCCATTTGTACAATAATGTCACAATACAATGTCAGATTTTTTTCATAAATTTATTGTTTAAACACAAACCAATTGGCATAATATTTTTTTTTTTTTTTTCTGCCAAAGATACTTTTTATCAAAAATAAATAATCAATAACTGATAACATAAACGTACAAAAATAACTTAAAAACATTTCACAAGAAAGGAGAGGGAAGTTTTGACCAGAAAGGAATATGAGCCAAGCACAGAAGGAGTGTGGGAAAAGTCGCCATTGCTGTCACCGTTTTTTCGCCCGTTTGGATGGGGGAGGGTGGGCGCCAGACCGGGTCCGGGATGCCATCGGGCTGGCCTGTCCAGAGGCAGATGTTGTGGCCTCTGGACTAGGCACAGGGCTAGGCACATTTGGAGGATTGGCTGATGTTGTGCCAGAGGTGGAGGATCCTGATGTTCCGGCAGGAAGGGAGGTCGGCTCCACCATGTGCTGGCGAACGAGCTGCTCCAGGGCATCGGCGATGCGGATGTTGGCCCTGGTATTTTCCGCCAGGGCCTGACCAATGGTCACGTTGGCCGCAGCATTTTGCTCCAGGGCCTCAGCCACCCGTATCAGACTGGCGTCCATCCTCTGCAGAATCTCCGTATGGAAATCCGATTTGAAATTGAGTTCTGTGAGGAGGCCCACTGCCTGCGAGGGGGCACGCCCTGGACTGGCTTCTGCAGGGTCCTCAGCCGGATGTACTGGTTCCTCCCCTGCAGAGCCAGCAGAAATTCTGCGGCCAAGGCTTCCCTCTGGAGCAGACTCATCCGCCTGTGTCTCTGTTGGAAAAATGAGAAAAGACTCACATTAGAATCTACATATTGGCACAATAGCATTTCAGAGTTGGTGACATCACAATACTTACCTGGGCCAACATGAGGAGCCGCAAAGTCTGGCATGTCCGTATCCATGTTGGACACGCCAAACACCTCCACAGGCTGCACACACCCCTGTGCCAGCTCTTCTAAATCCGTCAACTCCAATGACACAGGGGTGGGACCCCCACCTGTCCCCCTTGCATGCCTAGCCCTGTCCGCGAGTTTTTGCTTTAGGCGATATTTGAAGTCGCCCCATCTGTGGGGAAAAATGGAAGCCATTATCCTTTGGTTTAAAATGGGGTTTGTTTTTAGGGGGGGCAAGGGTTTACTTACCGCCGTTTGACATCCCGGGCTAGACGGACATAATCACCCACTCTATTGACAGCAACGGCTACCTCTTCCCACATTCTCCACTTCTGGCTTAGACTCATATTCCTGTCTGCCTGTGGCAGGATGTCCACACACTTCTGGATCAAA
Organism: Taudactylus pleione; assembly: GCA_031769625.1. NCBI lineage: Eukaryota > Metazoa > Chordata > Amphibia > Anura > Myobatrachidae > Taudactylus > Taudactylus pleione. Next base: position 8,905,215 of record JAUIMM010000121.1, read on the forward strand.
ACCTCCATCTCCTTTCTTGTGAAATGTGGCTGCCTTTTTTTTTTGCCCGCTTTGGCCGGAATACTGGGCCCAGCAGCCTCTTCCATGTCATCCTCCTCACCTATTTGTGTAAATTTACAGAATTCACAAAATCACAACTTGCCTAATCTTATGTTTCAAATTAATCGTTGATAGAAAATGCATGAAAGACTTACCGCCTGACTCTTGTGCATTTTTTCCCTGGTCTGTCGCCATGTCTGAGGTCCAAACAAGAAATACACCAGAATTTGAATGTGTTTTCGTGACGTATTTATACATGCGTCCTTATTTTGCGGCCGCATCATTGATTGTGCGGCCCTATGATCCCTCCTTAATTTGTGCGGGAAACGAAACACTATTTATGGCTTGGTGTGTCTCAAGTCGAGGTGGCGTTTTTGGATTGTTGGAGGTTATCTTGGCTGGAGTTTATTGATTGCGTAGAAAGGAGTTGGAGGTTGGAGATTCGTTTGTTGGTTAGATTTGCGTTTTTTTTTCCGTTATCTTTGTTGGTTTATATTTTTGGGACCTCGTTTGTTGATTTGGTAAGTTTTGTGAAGTCTAACTTTTGTTCAATTGTTGTTTCATTGTGTTTCGTATATTTTGTAATTTTTGGATACCTAATTTATTCTATTTTAGATTTTGTTTATTTTCGACCCCAAAGACCTTTTGATTTTGCATCTTAGATATTTGCTCTTGGTAAGTCCATTTTTTATCTTGTATTAGCGAACTAATTAGCGCATTTTTAGTAGTTACTCTTGTGACTTGTATTAGCGAACTAATTAGCACATTTTTAGTAGTTACTCTTGTGACTTGTATTAGCGAACTAATTAGCGCATTTTTAGTAGTTACTCTTGTGACTTGTATTAGCGAACTAATTAGCACATTTTTAGTAGTTACTCTTGTGACTTGTATTAGCGAACTAATTAGCGCATTTTAAACAGCTTAATAATCATTCTAACTTTTTGATGGTTTAGCTTTCGCTTTTTGAGCCAACATTTCGACCCGTTTTGATGTACTGTGTTAAATGTCGCTTTGCGGTTTTGCTAAATGGGTGTTTGGCATATTTGAACTTTGGTCTAGCACAAAATGTATCCACAAAAATGCACAGAGTGAAATGTGTCAAGTAATTTTGTTGTTTATTTTCAGTTTGGACGTATCATGACAATACCCCGGCATGTAAGCAGCAATGGATGGTATCATCAAGCTAAGTTGTTTTAATATAGTTTTGGGGTGGGTCAAAAGCCTTACATTGAAATTTTTGAATTTCAGGTTGATCTGGGGCGGATTGTTCTGGCCATGCTCCCGGAAGCCGACCAACCTCAATCTCATCCCAGGCGTAGGCATCGTAGGCATGCAAGGCCCCAGATATTTCGAACACGTGTCACCCTTTTTGGAATGCCCGATGATGAGGTTTTAAGACGCTACCGTCTACCTCCCAAAATCATCATAGACACTCTCTCATTAATAGAAAGTGATCTTGAGCGGCAAATTGACAGTCCAACAGCAATACCACCACTGACGCAATTTATGGCGGTGTTACATTTCTGTGCCTCAGGATCGTTTCAAACAACGGTGGGAATAGTGGCGGGCATCTCCCAATCCTCCTTTTCCCGGATCCTGAGGGCAGTGATGGAGGCACTTTTCAAGCACCTCCATCATTTTATTCAAATGCCTTTGGATATGGGTGCCCTTAGTGTGGCCAAGGCCAATTTTTACCAAATAGCTGGCTTCCCACACATCATAGGGGTTGTGGATGGTACTCACATACCACTTCAGCCTCCAGCACGGCTGGAGGCAATATTTAGAAACAGGAAACACTATCACTCCCTGAATGTAATGGTGGTATGTGATGCCTCCCTCCAGATCCTGTCCCTGAATGCTAAGTTACCAGGAAGTGCACATGACTCCTTCGTCATCCGGCAATCAGGGATATGGCAGAAATTAACCAACCTACAAGCTGGTGATGCGTGGCTTCTGGGTAAGTGGAGACCTTTAGTACATAACAATGTTAAGCTTGATACACAGTGTTCCTGATGTTGTCTCTTATTTTTCACAGGAGACAGTGGATACCCTTGCATGTCCTGGCTGCTCACTCCTTATTTGGCTCCCACACCAGGCCCACAAAGTGAGTATAATTCCGCACTTACAGCCACCAGGCAAGTGGTGGAGCGCTGTATCGGCCTTTTAAAAGGCCGATTCAGATGCCTCCACCGCTCTGGTGGCGAGCTCATGTATTTGCCGGATATGGTGTCGAAAATTGTGGTCCTGTGTGGGATATTTCACAACATCGCCATAAGGAGTGGTGTCCCAATGCAGCCAGAGGATGCCTTACCTGAGGATGGCCCCCCCGAGGTTGGTCGGAGGTCAGTATGTGGGGGGGCCATACGCGATGATGTGGTGGCCAGATTTTTTAGGTAAGTTTGACCCAAACTACAGTGTTTATACCTAATGTGTTTGTGTTTGTTTGCGAACATCTAATTTTTATTTTTTTTTTCACCATCTTCTGTTTGTTCACATAATCTTTGCCACTCCAACGCTCACTACTTCCTGCTACCCTTACCAAACCTGGATCTGGTGATTTTGTCCATATATTCTGGAACCCATATCGCAACGCCATGTTTGTGGAATCATGTTGGCATGGTCCTTCGTCAACCAGTTCTTGATTGTTTTTTTTAATTAAATATTTTATTTGTATGTGTTGTATTTGAGATTATCACTGGTTTTTTTTTTTGGGACTGACCACTTTGATTTCTCATTTATGTTGTGAATAAATGTTTGGAGAGTGAAATGGTCTTCCTTTTTTTGGACGTTAACAGCAAGTGTAACCAGGTTAACACACCTTACATTTGACTAAGGGGTAATCCAGTACTGACACCAGTTGATGTAAACTGAAATATGTTTGCAGGTTCCCAACCCACACCAAAAGGAAGCCTGTCCAAACCTTTGGATTTTGAAGATTGGCCTAAGCAGCTTGCACACCAACTAGGAACCTGTAAAATGGCGAAATATCTAATTGACACTACACCCAAAAAGGGAAATGACATTGTTACTGTTATGTGTTTCTTGTGGCTGTTTAACATACAAATACAAAATACAATCTAACTTTTAAAAAAGGGAAATCCTTGCAGGAACAGTCTACTTATGTCAGGGAAAACTATTTTTGTTTTTGAAAAAAAGAATGAGCCAGAACGTATATTAGAACTACAAAATTTATTTACAAAACGAAAATAAACAAAAAAAACTACTGGCGAAGGATGCCAGACAGCCGGTCAAGGGCCACAAGAATGCCAATGACATGTTGGCGCATCTGGCCAACACAATCGTCCACCTCTTGTCGACGCCTCTGTTCCTCTGTGGGTGAGAAAAGTGTGTGGATTAATAAAACAATAGGGAATCCACATTAAAAAAACAAAAACACAACGAAATCACTCCTAAACCGAAAAAAGAAAAACCAAAACAAAAAGGGGGTGCTGGCAAAAATACAAGGCCTATGTACAAATTCACACAGGTGTGATATGTGTATGTTGAAATCAGCAGGAAGAGGTAAAGGCAAACTGCTAAATCACCAAAAGTAAACCAAACAAGCACGAATAAAGGCACGACACATGATTACATACAAACAGTTTGTGGTTAAAAAAAATGAGAAAGAAAAACATACCGGGAGCCAAAACGGGAGCTCCGGAAGTCCCTCCATGTTCCTCCTCGGAGGAGCCTTCATTCCCCAAAGAACGGGGAGGGGTAATGATGGACTCCGGGGAGGGGGTAATTGGAAGAGGGGTGGGTGGAGGAGAGGGGGAAGTGGGACGGAGGGGAAGGAGGCCCGACAGTTCCGGGAGAGGGTCTGGGAAGGCTGGGGAGGAGTGGGGTATAGGGGAAATATTTGGGGTGGAGTGTTGGCTGGGGGTTGGGGATAGTGGCCGGGAACGCCGTCTGGCCGGACGGTGACGGCGTAGTCTTGGCTGTCCTCCTAAAATATGTCAAACAAATTGAGGTTAGTTTCTGGGCAAATCCGGGGCCCAAATAAAAAAAAAAAAACCAGCAACAAAAAACATGCAAAAAGGAGTAGAATGAAAAAAACAGAAATAGAGGGAAAACAAGCACACGCTGATATGAGGACAAATAATTAATAGGACAGACAGGAAAACATGCACACGCAGATATGAGGACAAATAATTAATAGGACAGACAGGAAAACATGCACACGCAGATATGAGGACAAATAATTAATAGGACAGACAGGAAAACATGCACACGCAGATATGTGGACAAATAATTAATAGGACAGACAGGAAAACATGCACACGCAGTTTGCCCCACAAACACAAACATGAAAACCACAATACATAACACTTACTTTCAAGGATCTGCATGCGAAAGCATGCCAGCAAGCGGGGCGTTCGCCGTTGCAGGTCTGACCACCTGCGCTCAAGCTGCCCGATGTTGCGGCGTGAACCCAACGACCGCAGGCGGGACCGTGCCTCCGCATACGCGGAGCGCTTCTGCCGGTTGGTGATGGGTGGAGGCTGGCTGGTGATCCGCCTATCCATCACCTCCGTAAGCACCAGCAGCTCGCGCCTGGTGAATGCGGAGGCTCTCATGATGGCAATGGAGTTTTTCATACAAAACATTTTTGATAAAGTGTGGCAAAAATTTCTGATTGGCTAATGTATTTTGGAAATTAACAGGAGCAATTTTATTGGTTAGTGTATGAGTCATGTGTTCAACAGGGCCAGAAATCTCTGGAGAGTTATGATAGGCTTGATGCAGTGACATGCGTTTGCAAATTTAAATAAAGAAATGATCCCCGGAAAATATGCGGGGATCCACAGCAATAGAACAATTGTTTAATTGTGGTTCACATGTTTTTTGAACAATAAAAGCGAATGTTCCATCCGTACGTATTCTGCGGGTAAACACAAACACGGACAAGAGTAAAGTTTCTTGCATTGTGTTGAAAAAAAAAAAAAAATTAAGCTAATTGATACATTGATTGGCATGATACGATTGAGGGAGGTAGGCAGAATAAAGGAGCAGGTAATCGACATCTGACAAGGCCACTTCCGGTTTCACTTGTGCGTGCGTTCCCTTCAAGCCATTTCGGGGATGTACGCTCGCTATTTCGCACGCTCGTTAGTTAGAGGAGGGGTCGCCTGAGTTTAGGGAGGAATTTTAGATGCGAACGAAAATACGAGCGAGCCATTGAATTTAAATAATTTTGTACGTACGCCTAACGTACGTGCGCCCGCTTGCGAGTGGGTCTGAATGAGGGCCAGAATTTTATAAAAATATCTTGTAAAGCCATCAGGGCCAGGAGCTTTTCATGGCTTCAAACTTTTAATAGCAGCCTGGAGTTCTTGAACTGTTATAGAAGCATGGAGAGAGTTAACCAAATAAATATCTAAGGAAGGCATAGAAAGAGAATACATTTTAGTGTTTGAAAACACAAATATACATGACATTTACACTGAAGTGGCAAAAGACATGCGATAGATGCCTAGTATTGTGTAGGACCACCTCTTGCCTGGTGAAGTGCAGCAACTCGACATGGCAGCGATTCCACAAGTGGACGGAAGACCTCTGGAGAGATGTTGACCCATGCCACCTGGACTGCTTCCCACAGCTCCTTGATATTTGTAGGTACAGGATCTTGGGTGTGAATGAACTTCTTCACCACATCCCATAAATGCTCAATGGGGTTTAAGTCGTCCAAGGAGCTCAGTAAGTGAGCGCGTGGCTGGCAGCGAAGGTGTACAGTAGGTGAAGTGGGGGCATAGCCACACCACCTGCACCTACTGTAGCTATGCCTATGTGTAATGGGGTACAGTACCCATTGCTGACAATGGGGACCCAGCACAGCCTTTCCAAATTCAGTAAAGCCTTCCAGGTTTTGCCGAATCCTCGCCTAGTTGAAGCACTTTGCACATGCACAGACACCTGTTGTGTATTCGCATTTGTCAGTAACTCATCACTGGTAATGTTAGGCTGCCGGAAAAACATTGGAGGACGCAGTGGAGGAGAACGACACTGATGAACCTTGTCAGAGAGATAAGTGTTGTTAAATACCAGAAACATATTTCTAAGTTTCACAGTTACACAGAGCCATAAAAGAGACATGATGATTTGCAGAGTTATGTCATTTGATGTGACCAATCCAAGGGATTTAATCTGGAGTTCATTGCTTTCCTTGAGTAAGGGGATATATGGTAGTTAAAATAGTTAATAGAATGGTCAGAAGCCATTAGACAAACCTACAGTAATGACTGAAAAACTTGAGCCGCAGGGCCTGATTCAGAGATGTACACTACTTCGATATCCCTTCGCAAAATCAGGGACCGTTAGGGGAGGTAATGGGGATTAGCGGTAAAAAACAGACCTGTCCCAGCTGTTTTCGGGGTGTGTCATAGCCTGCAGCTGCGATCCCATGTGCAGATAAAGTGGTTCTGACGTCTCAGTTCAGGCGGCCATTCTGCGTGACCATAGGGATACTCAGAGGGCTGATTATTGAATGATCTGCAATGGCGGCTGCGTATTTGTACGCATTTGTTTGTATCTACAAAGCCACAGGTGGGCGTCTCAAATACATTTCCAGTCAGCTACAGCATTAGCTTATTTTTGCACAGCATCCGCGTACGGGAATTGCAGCTGCGAATGCATTAGTGTACATCTCAATCAGGCCCTCAGTCTGAAGTTAGCAGTTTAGCTGGCACATGTTAGTGGAATTAAATTGTGAGGGCAATGAGAGGGTCTCTTTAGGTTAGTAAATTTAAATAAAAACCAATACTGAGCGCTATATGTTAAAATAAAATATAAACGAATGTGGCACGTGCGGAAAACAAAAAAATGATTATACGGTTATATGTTTATAGCTCCTTTTAGGAAAATTTGATGGGTCCCTTTTAGACTGTCACTTTGCCCACGGAGTGATCTTATGTATCTTTCCCTACCTTGATCTTTCATTAAGCCGTCCGCCTCTTCTCCTCTGGCATGTCGGTCTGGGTTACGATAGTAGCTGGAGAGCTAGAGCCTGGCCTTGACTTTCGCTCCCCGTAATCCCGTAGCGTCTGCCCGCGATCGGCCGCTGTTGATGACGTCACTAGGTTAGTAAAACTGACGAGGTTAGTAAAACTGATCTTTTGATCCAAGCAGCATATGTTGTTTGAAATTAAAATCCTGTGTTAAAGGAAAATTCTGCCCGCTCTCTGTCTACGTACACATGCCCTTACTTTGGGACATTTTATGGAAGTGCATGGGAGCATGTAGCAGTATCCCTATTAATATATATAAATTAAACGTATATTTGTTGTTCAATCACGGCCAAACCTATGAAGCGATTGACTTGACAATTTGCTTAAGAATGGTTTACAGGCCAAGACAAAACATAGGCTATGTGTTTTCCCATACCTCTCACTCACATTCACGGTTTTTTAAGTAGTGGCGCACCACCTGCAGCACATATATATACGCGGCAAAGAAACAGCCACACATAGCACATAATGGGGAGATCTGTAGAGCTGCCAGTCGCGTGAACATTCATGCGTGACCTAGAATAGCGCACTTTGAAATATAATGCGCATTTCATTTCACATATACTGTACAATTAAAGACCTATACATACCAAATATGTTACATTCCAATGACTGATGCCATTCAAAAAAAAACATTTCAGAATCAAATTGATACAGTTACTTTGTATCAGAGAGATACTAAGGTTTAGTAAAAGTATCAGGGGCCTATTCATCATCACTTTTACAAAAGCAGGTAAAAATGCACATTTATCAGGCCATTCATCAAGAGGGTAAAGCAGGAGATACAGATATCTCCTGCTTACCTTCCTCTAGCGGAATGGCCCGCCTTCCCCATACACTAGTATGGGGACAGAATTCATTAAGCTCCGTAAATACAATATTTTCGGAGCTTGAGTGCGGGAGCATTCGCCATCTTGCTCCGGGCTCGCAACCCTCTCCTTTCCAATGGGAAGTAGGTCCAGGTTGCGAAGGTCCCTGTCCGGCTCCTTCTGCCGGACGTCGGGGCTCTTGCATGCATGCGTGACCTGTGGGTCGCGCATGCGCTGTCCCGTCACTGCTCCGAAAGGAGCAGTGAAAAGATTTACTGCTCCAAAAAGGAGCAGTGAAGCCGCTCATGGAGACAGCTGATATCGCATCAGATGTCACCGCGCCGGAGCAATGATGAATTGCTCCGTCAGCCGCGTTGACCTAGAATGTTAATTATCGGGGGCCGTTCAGACCCCGATAATTAACATCATGAATAGGCCCCTAGATACTAAGCGCAAGTAAAAAACTGCATAACGGTGGGTTTCATTCTGATCGAAATGAAATAGTACACACATGTGACCAATATGAGTGAGTACAAATGAACACACTTTATTTACAAGTAACAAACAAACAATAAACAAACAACATACAAAGTATACTGTATACTCAACTTTTGTCTATGTATTCAGATGACACCGGTAATTCATCATCAGCAGCATAAGATGTACTTCATCTTATCTTCTCTCTTGGGAGCCCATCGTTTCCAATGCCCAGATAATCAATATACATTGCAGGCACCTCTTCTGCAGACTTTGAGATCCGTGCATGAGCTAAAGGGTCCTTTGTGTACCTCCTGATTATATACCCTAGTCTGGGGTGTTGGCTTTCCGGATATTAAGCCCATATTAATTACATACAGTGCTAGGTATCAAGCACTCATTGGTCCAACGTAGCATTGACCAAACTTATCTCTCTTGCACATGCTCCGTAAGCACTAAGATATATACTGCCAGACAAAGACATACAGTAATGACGTATCCTAGTATGTATGGAGATGAACTCTTTCAAAGCTCCTTTGTGTGTAGAGTCTGGACATCACTGCTAATTACCCATCATGCTTAGTATCTCTACACAGCTTAGAATGGAATGTAGCTAACTGATAACAACATAGAAGCTATGAATGGCTCATTATACTTCTAGTTGCAATAGAAATGACAGGTAGAGCTAGGCCTCAATTTATATCTTCTTTGACCCCAAAAGGTCATTTGACCATTCTATGGAAAAACAGCAACTGTATTAAGACAATCTCATTTCAAACCTCAAGAGGCCTAGCAAGTGGTATATGTGTTTGTAACTTATATGCCTATGTAGAAATTAACTATTTAACCCACTGATTACATTCCACCCTGATTTCTACATATCAAATATAAGGAACATGATCCCCATTGCATAATCTAAACCTCCATTGTACTTTCACTACTTATCCTAAAACACAATGTAACAACATATAATATAACAAAGTTAGTATTATGATTACATATAACATATAATATAAAATCACACTAAGCAACATTTCCATTCAGGACTTGACCACTTTGGCTGTATTGCAGAATCTGTCAATAAGCATCACTGAACTCTTGTTTCATTTCTAACTCTCTACATTATATTCCTTTATATCATGTGAATATTCTAATAAAACAGTGAAGAATACATATGATTATATCAAATATATGTTACTTATAAGATAATTAATATCAGTAAAATAAAGCAAAGTTCAGTTCAGTTCAATGGAATCTTGAAAAAGTCTTGAGAATATTGGTGAGTGTGGATCCAACCAATATAAGGCACAAGTTCAGTTTTGCAGAATACACACAGATGTACGTAATGGTTGTGCTGTCAGATCTTATCACTCTTTTGTCCTCCTGGACTCTCTCCTGTATAAGAAATAACTCTCAGGCCATCGCCAGCAACGTTCTCTCACCTCCTGCTCCAGCCAGCAACCTGTTGGCTTAAACAAAAACAGTGTGAAATAAACCATAACAACAGAAAAAAATAAGCATTTACTTATCCTGCTACAATTATCTATTACAGCTGTCTCTATTCTCTTCCTACTAAACATTTCTTCACAACAACCTTATAATAAGTGTTTGTGTCTGTGCACCAGATATCGTACTTTAAAAGTTCCACCTTTACCACCCTCCGGTTAACAAAATATATATACTGTATACAGCCTGCTCTAAAAACCCAACATTGTATATATATGAACATTCCTGTTTCCTAAACAACGCATCCATTCATTCAATCATACTGATGTCAGTTTTGTGAATGGTATGAAGCATAGAAAACCCAATATACTCCGTGTTTCTGTAAAATGAGTGTCTTTGTCTGCTTGAATCTTCTCAGACATCTCATAATATCAACAAATCAGTCTGTGTCACATCTTCAGGAAAGTCTCTTATCTTGTATCACTCTGCTTGAGACAACTTCACTCCTGAATAACAGTGTTCTGTAGCTGTTCAGTACAACACTCATTCTCCATCTTCTTGGTGGCAAACGATGAATTCAAATTGCCAGACTTGCACAGTCATTTCACAGTAAATGAGGCCTTCAGTAGCAAACAAGGTAGGCCACATGTCCAGCAGTTGGCAAATGTAACAGGTTTTTGCAATGTCTCTGACCATGATTTGGATATAAGGAATCCCTTTGATTTGAGCTTGCTCGAATGCAGCATCAGCTCCGTCATGGCTTAACAGTTCTAGCACCATCAGTGCTGTCTTTGCAGTGAATTGCACACCATGTTCTGTGCTCAGTTCACTTGTGCGCACACCATTGAAGCTGTAGGTGTATGTATCAGCATGTCCCTCGTCGTTCTTCCAGCTTTGGACAGCAGCAGTCCATATAGACTTTGTGTCAAATGTCCATTTCTCAGTGTGAAGACTTACAGGGTCTCCAGTCTTGTCAGTGACTTGGAAAACCGTCATAGATGCAACAAGTTTGCTAGCCCCTTCTTCTGGCTTTCTGCTGTCAGCTTGTAAAGATAGCTGATTTGCTTCAGCACAAATCCACAACAGTCCTGTATGTGTGCAGGTAGCACCATAGTCCATGAACCAATAATGCTCTCTGTCTTGGAAATCTTCCCCCCACTGTGGAGCTGTGATCAAAAAGAAATCCAGTATGGACAGTTCAAACATTGGTTTAAATTTCACTCGGCCAGCAAGTAGTGCTTTGATCTCCTCAATTAGCATGAAAGTTTCTGCCGTTGTCATTGGCAACTGTGTGTCTTTCAGCTGCTTCAAAACCTTTGGCTGGTAAGGCTTTGTAAGGAAATACACTGGGATGCGAATTTCATTACCAAACACAAAGTCCGCAACTTTATCACAAAACAAACCCACAGTCAGTGTGTCTGTACTGCATGTATGCCCCTTATGTTTAGTCAGTGTGTACCCACCAACCCCTCCTTCACAATGAGCAAGTAAACCATGAACATCATTTGCAATGGATGTTTCATCAGAAAACACATCTTGTTCACTTTTTGCATCTTTAAATTCAACAATGACACATTGATCATGCTATATAAATTTAATGTTGTCATGGGGGAAGTCTTCAGTCTCAGGGGCATGGTCTATAACTGCAATCCTGCCCAATTCCCACCTTCTGGCTTTGGGCAATGCCCATGTCTCATTGGGCAAGGCAAAAGGCATCATCACCACCCCTTCACTTAGCGACACCCCTCTGAATGGCCATGCAAACACATCCTTTTTTTCAATCAGTTCACAGTGCATGGCAAGCGGGACAGTCCTATTCAACACAAGCACACCATCATTCACCTCAACAGTATCACTAACCAATGGCATGTTATCAGAAACCTCATTTGCATTCAATTTTGAATCTGATTTTTGGACATATTCCATGCATTCATGGATTTCAACATTTTGTTTGCATTTAGTGCAATCAGAAATTTTCATCACACTGCTCTGATCAAACACATTTTCTGTAGTGTGAATACATTGTTTAATTTCTGTTTCAAGTTCTTTCGGCGTAACTTCTCTTTGTATTTCAAGCTCACTAATTTCTACACTTTCTGTGTGTAATAAATCAGCACTTATATCTGTGCTAGCTGACATCTCATCTCTTGCTTGTGAGGATTACCTCCCCCTCCCTAAGGAATTTTTTAAAGGCAGACTGGCAGAATCCTCAGAAACACGTAAAACTTCATCTGATTCAAAATCAGAAGCTTTTAAAAAGCTCAAATCACTACAACTTTGTAAAGGCGTCCCAAAACAAGTTGGATTAAACTGAGATTTTTTAACACATTTCTGAAATTTAATGATCTTTTACAATTTTCACATGTTTCAAAAGTTTGTAAAACATTTTTTTCAATTTTCTTTTTTTAAAAGAAAAAGACAAAACAACATACAATGTGATTTAAGCTAAATCACAATCTTTTTTCTCATAGGAATGAGACAGAGAAAACATACACAATGCAATACACAGGCCAGCAGAGAAAAAGCAAAACATCATTTTGCACTTTTTTTTTTACAGAATCAGTCAATTGGTCACAAATTAATTAACCCTTCCGATCCCACTTCTCGACACCAAGTGCATAACGGTGGGTTTCATTCTGATCGAAATGAAATAGTACACAAATGTGACCAATATGAGTGAGTACAAATGAACACACTTTATTTACAAGTAACAAACAAACAACATACAAAGTATACTGTATACTCAACTTTTGTCTATGTATTCAGATGACACCGGTAATTCATCAGCAGCAGCATAAGATGTACTTCATCTTATCTTCTCTCTTGGGAGCCCATCGTTTCCAACGCCCAGATAATCAATATACATTGCAGGCACCTCTTCTGCAGACTTTGAGATCCGTGCATGAGCTAAAGGGTCCTTTGTGTACCTCCTGATTATATACCCTAGTCTGGGGTGTTGGCTTTCCGGATATTAAGCCCATATTAATTACATACAGTGCTAGGTATCAAGCACTCATTGGTCCAGCATAGCATTGACCAAACTTATCTCTCTTGCACATGCTCCGTAAGCACTAAGATATATACTACCAGACAAAGACATACAGTAATGACGTATCCTAGTATATATGGAGATGAACTCTTTCAAAGCTCCTTTGTGTGTAGAGTCTGGGCATCACTACTAATTACCCATATTGCTTAGCATCTCTACACAGCTTAGAATGAAATGTAGCTAACTGATAAGAACATAGAAGCTATGAATGGCTCATTATACTTCTAGTTGCAATAGAAATGACAGGTAGAGCTAGGCCTCAATTTATATCTTCTTTGACCCCAAAAGGTCATTTGACCGTTCTATGGAAAAACAGCAACTGTATTAAGACAATCTAATTTCAAACCTCAAGAGGCCTAGCAAGTGGTATATGTGTTTGTAACTTATATGCCTATGTAGAAATTAACTATTTAACCCACTGATTACAAAAACATATACAGATACACAGGTTTCAGGCAATGTGCTGCACAACAGTATGTAAGTCTGAAATTGCTTACCATAGAACTTCAGACTGGAATAGCTACATGTAGTAAAATCCACAATGTTTGTAACTTATAGTATGTCAGTGTCTTCAGTCACAAGGTGTAGGAGTCTGCTTTAATAAATGTGGAGATACTGTCAAAGACCACTATCATAAGAGCTACCAGCCCTCACAATGCAGATAATTTGAAAGCGGCTTGACATTGCAAGGAAATCCTTAGGAGATTTTGGGATCTGTTTTAGAAAAATTGTTGACACAGTCCTTAGCACTACCATCTGGCAGATTACTTGCAATTGCAAGTAAACAGTATTCTGCCATCCAGGCTCGGTGTTCACAATCACTTTTGGAGGTACTGGCGTACCAACTCCAATGGCATGCACGGCTTGGACCCATCCACGCAAACGTGCAGTAATGACGCATGCCAGTTTAGGCACAGCCCTTTTCACTTCGTTCAAGTTTTCACAGTAAACTTTTCTTCTAATGACATTAGGTCATGGACTTGCCCGGGCAACGCTGGGTACTACAGGTAGTGGGTAATAAACCTTAAACAATATTTCATGGCTCATCCTAGCTAAAACACAAAAAAATTATGCATGGATGTAGCCTATGCAAGTTTGAGAATCGGATTTTGGAGAAAAGTAATATTCCTTTAGAACAGAACAATTACTATGTAATGATAAAATATGATCCCAATAACCCGTCCTGGATTTTTGTACAGTAAAATCAGTAATATCAGTTATCATTTCATCATTTGACGTCTGTACAGTCATACTATTTTGACATGTAAATGATAAAAAAGGCAACCAAAGAGAGAGAAAGTGTTAAAAAAATCAGTGAGGTGTATATATAAAAATATTCAATTTATTCTAAAAATCAACATAGCCACATGACATCACATGTAATACACAAGTCAATGGCAAATGAGTAAAAGAAGCCCAGAAAGTCACTGTAACCAGGAGAAATGTTACTTGTATCCAATTGTATTCAATTGAGAAATTACACAGTCAGTGTTCTTTTGCAATATTAAAGGAAAGTTCTCTTATAAAATCCGTATCAAATCACAGCCTTTTGAATGATACAGGTGCGCCTTGTGCCAGAATTATAACTTCAACCCGACCAGCGGGGAGTGTTAGCAATTGAAACTGCCAGAGGGAGCTCGTATGCGGTGATTCTATAACAGCCGGAGTAAGACAGTCCTGTGCTCACCTCGGCTTGTGATCTCCAAAGTCGCGGTGGTGTTACTATTTTGACATGGGGACCAATTTATTAAAGCTATTTTGCGTGAAATCCCCCCAAAACAGACGTATACAGGGAATCCCCGCAAAATCTAAGTATCGCCTAAAGTGTTCTCCCCACATTTTCTCTGGCAGCCCATCCAGGGCAAAATCCCGCTGCCGGCCGGCACTGTGACACGGCTGAAAGTTGCACTGACATTTCATATATTCAGCTCAGTGACTTACTGGCCACGTCATAGTGCCGGGCGGCATCGGGCTGGAGGCCAGAGCAGATCCCCCCAGTATAAAAGATAGCGTGCGCAGTTGCCACCGGGAACAGCCACCTTTGAACAGCAAGAGAGTGCACTGTCTGCATTCACTCTCTGAGAAGCGGACGTGTGTTTGTTACTGGGCCTTCCGTGTATTCAGCAAGTATCTGAGTAGCGTTGGTTATCTGTGTTCAGTCAGCAAGTGGTGCAGCTTCTCTGTGTCCAGCCAGCATGTTGTATGTTACTGGACTTGCTGTGTAGCTGGCATGTGGCGCAGTATCTGAGCTGTCTGTCAGTACAGATAGCAAGTAGGGCAGTATCTGGGCAGCGCTGCCATCTGTGTCCAGCAAGCAAATGGGGCTGGCTATCTTTGTCCAGATAGCAAGTGCTCAGTATCTGCTCAGCTCTAAGAGGATTTTCTACTCTAAAACTAAAATTAGAACTTTTTTGCTACATGAAGCAGAGCATACTAAATCTGATGCTGATTTCACTAGAGGGACCAGATCCTACAAACTTTGATAATGAAAAAGCTGCAGCCAACCGGGCCTCTAAGAAGAAGACTAGAAATAATATATAAAATGTTAATCTAGAATTTAAATCAATATAAGGTCTGGATTTCAACACTGCATTGTTGTGAAGGCCCCCACCTGGCTACTTCTTGATGGTACCCGGCTGGCAAAATTGTCAGACGAGAACACTGCCCTAAATGGAAGGAGAGACCGCAGCAGATTTCTCCAATACCTTTCCATTTCCGACCACAAAAGCAGCCCCCACAGGTTTTTATAGGCACTGCTAAACAAGTTGGATTTACCAAGCTTGGCCTCAGCAGCTGATGCCATCTAAAGATTTTTTTGAAAAATTTACCAGAGAGGGTTCCGGAGGATCTCTCTCCAACGGGATCCCTCTCCAATGGCTCCACTGATATATACTCTGGCTGACGGCCGTGTATGTGCAGTATGCGCCCCAATGCTGAACCAGAAGTGATAGCAGTAGTTATCACTATGCTTCTAGGCATTCTACCGGGACAGAGCTTTTTCAGAAACTCTGTCCCAGCGCCCCAACCTTACTAAATGCACGGGGTCATTTTCCTGTTTTTCTCTATTTTACCATTCCTGGCTTGAAAGGTGATCCAAAGAGATATCAAATAAGGCAACAGTCTTTACAACCCCACCGAAAATGGGGTAATTACTGCTTCTCTAAAATGTATTAAAAGGCTGACTGTAGAGAAAACAGATTTCTCCAGCGGTGTCTTCAGTTTGAGTAAATTACAAAGCTGATAAAGCCACCTATGTCGGCAAACTGTTATGGGGCACTTAGAAGCTTGTTCCCTAACACATAACGTCATCTGAGGATGATGCTATGTGTTAGGAGTCAGCTGCTGTAACACTGTAATGTAGCGTTTCGTATACAGATACACCCGCACTCGCTCAGAGAACATAGGCATGCTGCATATCATTTTAATCAGCAGAAGCTGCTTGTGCTATCTATATGCATCGAATAAGACACATTTGATGGTAAAAAAGGCACACGAAAAGATGCTCGGCGCTACTGAGTCACGCCACGGCATGGTACGACTAGAAGGGCCGTTTAACGTGCCAGGAGGCTAAATGTATGTGGACCCATCTGTAGCCAGGACAGGGGTTGCCGGAGAGGTGAGTTATCGTATCACCTCTTCAGAAACTCTCTTTTTTAATATCTAAGATATCCTGAGTTGCAGCACTAAGCGGCAATATACAATGCCTGTTAGCGCAATGATGAGGGGCATAGTAATATATTTCACCCAATGTCTTATACTCTGCTCAAATAAGGCTCTGTATGGAATAATAATCAAATATGCAACATTGTATCTTGGCTAATGGGGCTTTCCCCTGCATGCTGATCCAATGAGTCTCTGTATTGTATACATGTAAATGGCCCTCTACTTTGTATGTGAGCAAACTACTGTACATTTGTACTTTGAATACTGATAAAATTTGCCTCTGCATTGTATACATCTCAGGAGATAAGCATTTTTTGCAATACATAGTTACAATTGTGCTTATTATCATTAATCTTGCCAAGTGCCTATAAAAGAATGACTGACGTCACATATTCTTGATCATGACAACAGAGGGTACTTAAAATTTGTTACTAGGATTTTTCTAGTGTCCTGAAATCACTACCATAGACTCATGGCACCTACGGCTGGTGGAGTTATAGGGTGATAAAGATATTGTTATTATCATCTTTTATTTTTATGGTGCCACCAAGTGTCCATACTGCCATACAGGGAAAAATTATGATGCGACAGAAACAAATCAATATAAAATAATTCAAGGTACAAGGGGAAGAATTTGAACAGTCAAATATTTAGAATACAAAGTTAAAAACAGTAGCACTCAATGACTATGAATGAAAGCGCATTGGAGACAGGGATAGTGCAGGGAGAGAACAAGGGGATGGTTCACAAACTTATTCTCGATGGTAACCCCTTTATTATATTGGTCAATAATCTTATTGTGGCTGCTGTCCAGTCATCCTATAAAAGATTATTCAGGTAGTGTCTCAATTAAAGTCTTGTCACATCTTATTCTTCTACAAGGTGAGATGAGCACAAGGTGAGATGATTTAAACTTCATTTCAGTGATATCTAAAGCATAGATGTGAGTGTTGGGAATTGCAATAAGTGAGAATCCTTGCTGTTGGGTTCACATGTAAACATTTTGATCATATAGTGCTAGATGTTTTCAAAGTTTGCAAGGATAAGCACTGACAATTTGTATTGTATTCATATAGTACATTTTTGTATTGCTGTGCAGCTGGTCCCATACACAGTCAGTAGATGCCAAGCGCAGACATATTTCCTTTCTACTATGTTTGCTAGTAATAACATTTCTGGAATATTTTGTGGTGGTTTAAAAATGGACACCAGTTGAAAGGTCGACACTGTATACAATAGGTCGACCTACTGACTGTCGACATATACAGTGTCGACCTTTTTAGTGTCGAACTATTGAACGACACCCTACACCCTACTTACTGTATGTATATCTGAAGATTATGAGAAAGCACTTCTTGGCAATCAGCAAGCAATTGCTCCTCTTCAGCTGGGACAAAAAGCTCCCATTTTCTGTGTGTAATGATTTGACAAATACTTTGCTTTATGTGACAATGAATCACCTATGTATAACTAAATAGCTAAAACGCTAATGATAGAGTACAAAGAAGTTGTGTTCTGTGGCGGTCAGTGTGTTGCATGGAGCGTGTAAAATTGGTAGGATAAAACAAGGGGTAAATTAAATAAGGCAGACAATGCTGCCGTTCTAGCATTGCTTCCAATGGTCCGGATTTTGTTGGGACAATACAAATTTGTTCCATCCTAATGTGGGTGGCAAGTTTGTTCTGACTTATAGAAATTTGGGTGGTATTTTGCCAATCACCATCAGTATTTATATCAAATTATTTATTGAAAGTCATTGAATTCATGGTACAGTCACAAAGTAGTTTATTTTCCGCAGTATGTCCCATTATTGCAGCATTTAGACATTGAAGTACGGATGAAATACACTTGCTAATATTCAATAGCTATTTTGAAGCTCTTTGTAAAGGTTAGCACCATGCTCCTTTCTTTCATAGAAAATAGCTCACTAGAAAGATGTGGACCATATTTTACTTCTGCTTATTATCAAATAATAAAATAATCAGATAAGGGAATTATGCTTTATAAGATTGGCACATTTAATTACTAAAACTCAGAAGTAATGAGTTAAAGCAGCCTGTTTATTTCCGCTTGGTTGGAAGAAAAAAACTTGCATCATTCAACATGCAATCTGTCACATACCACTGTCACATACCACTGGGTTATTGACATATTTGAAGTGACCCTTACTGCACATACCATAAAGGAAGTAGAGCACTGCACGGAGCGTTCTAATGACAATGCAGGCAGCTCTACTGGCTGCAGGGTGTCGATCTGGCACCGTGCAAGCCAAATACAGGTATTGTGGAGCTGCAATGGTGCCGCCCCTAGGGCCCTTTGCAACAGCATTGCATGCACATCCCTAGTTTTGGCCTTGCTAGACACAGACATACGCCTCCATCCTTCATGTAATGTTACCGCTAGAGCACAAGCATCCCCAGATTAACACAGGTCATTACATATCCAATATTACCTGTGATAACAAATATATATATATATAAATAAAAAAAATCAGTGTGCTTTTACCAGTCCTCTCTACAATGTTGTTGTGGAACTGCAGGTCCCAGAATAGATTGCTTTGAAAATAGGTTCAGTCTCACAAAGTTCGGTGAGCTCCACAGGTTTCTCAACAGCACCAAGACCACTGTGTCCAGGTCTGCGTCTACCCCTCCTTAAACCCAAATCTATACCTCGGGTAATCCAAATCTCTAGAAGTTAAAGAGATAGAGTGGGCGCCCCATAGTGCATCACACAATAAAATGTATTAAGCAATCAATGAAAAACAAGTCATAAAATGCGTGCCACAGGCGGCGGTTTACACAGATAAAATTAGCAATAACGGCAAGTACAGCTCAGGATCTTTCCACATAAAGTCCTACTTGCCAGCCCCCCCTCCCCATAGGCAAATGCAGGGGGAGGGGTTTCCAGTTGCCTGGAAACCCCCCTCCCCAGCCCACACTATAACCACAATAGAAATAATAATATCATAAAATATTACTGCTACATGTTCTTCTCACTATCACAAATTAAATAATTAGCACCACCTGTGAACCAACTAGGAGATCTGGAAAACATTGCTTTTTAGGGGTGCACTGCAATAGACCATCAATAGGGTTAATTACTAATACCTAAAATAATACATTATTCAGTCCATAACGAGACCAATATGTACATTATGTCCAGGGCAGTGCCAGGTTCTTCTGCTGTTCCCCCAGACTCCCAGACTTGCTCCAATGCTCACATCTGAAATAAAAACATTCAGCTCAGGCAGAATGGTCCTACTGCTGCATCATATGGATTACTGTGATAGCTGGTCCTGTATATGCTGGAATAATATCATACAATACACTTTGTATGGCGCATATTAAAGCTGGTTAAGTGCTAATTATGCCCTCTTCATAGACTGGCCACACTCACTCTAAAATCGAGCATTTGGAAACCCCCCTCTACAAATCCTGCGTTTGCCACTGCCCCCTATGCATTACATCACTCAGACTTCATCAGAAGCCCAGCCCAGCTGCACAAAGTGTCCATGTAATGTCTTGTGTCCCTATATTTTATAATATATATATATATATATATGTGTGTGTGTGTGTTCAATAATATATATATTGTGGCAAAGAGGATTCTTTGCCCTGTTCTGCTATAAAGAACAGGACTCTTTCCCCAGAACAAAGAGACTGGATACCTTTAAAACACAGCTGCACTACATAAGTCAATTTGGTGTATGTGTGTGATGCATAAAGGTTCTGGGATTCAAGGGGAATGGGCTCCTGACGCTGAATTAGTCAGCCAAGTGATAGTGAGCTGCTATGCTGGATGTGAATGTGCTGACATTTATTATTATTATTTATTAACAGTTTCTTATATAGCGCAGCATATTCTGTTGCGCTTTACAATTGGAACATTAATAGAACAAAACTGGGTAATAACAAACAGATATATAGGTAGGAAGGCCCTGCTCGCAAGCTTACAATCTTAAGGGAAATTGGCATTGATACACAAGGATAGGTGCTATATATTGCATTTTGGTCCAGCCAGAATGCACAGTTTCTTAGTTGGCTGCATGATCCAGTCACACAGGAATATCGACCAAATGTCATGAGGATGTGAGAGAAAGATGATGTGTGAGATTGTGTGTGGACTGTAAAAGGGGATGTAATTAGATATGGAAGCTATGAAGGTTATGTGGGAGGTTTTGGAATCTGATAAGCTTGCCTGAAGAGGTGAGTTTTCAGGGAACGCTTGAAGGATTGGAGACTAGAGGAAAGTCTTATTGTGCAAGGTAGGTTATTGCATAGAGTGGGTGCAGCGCGAAGAAAGTCCTGTAACCGTGAATGGGAGCAAGTAATGCATGGGGATGAGAGACGCAGATCTTATGCTGAGCGGAGAGGTCGGGTTGGGAGATATTTTGAGATGAGTGAAGAGATGTATGTTGGTGTGGTTTGGTTAATAGCCTTATGTGTAAGTGAAAGTATTTTGTATTGAATACGGTAGAAAACCGGCAACCAATGGAGGGACTGACAGAGCAGGGCAGCAGAAGAAGAACGTTTTGCAAGGAAGATAAGCCTTGCAGCTGCATTCATAATGGATTGTAATGGTGATAGCCTGTTTTTGGGAAGACCAGTAAGGAGGCTATTGCAATAGTCAATGCGGGAAATAATAAGTGCATGGATTAGAGTTTTTGCAGTGTCTTGTGTGAGATATGGTCATATGTTTTTTAAATGTATGTAACATGATATTGAGACAGATTGAATATGTTGAACAAAGGACAGTTCAGAGTCAAGGATGACACCAAGGCAGCGAGCTTGTGGGGCGGGGTGGATGGTCGATGTATCAACAGTGATAGAGAGATCAGGTTGGTAACTGTTATTGGCCGGTGGAAATATAATTAATTCTGTTTTAGAAATATTAAGTTTCAGGTGGCGAGATGACATCCAAGATGAAATGGCAGAAAGACATTCAGTGACACGGACCAATACAGATGGAGATAAATCTGGAGAGGATAGGTAGATTTGAGTATCATCCGCATACAGATGGTTCTGAAATCCAAAAGAGCGGATTAGTTTGCCAAGAGAGGTGGTATAGATTGAGAATAGTAAAGGACCTAAGACAGAGCCTTGCGGTACTCCAACTGATAAAGGTAGTGAAGAGGAGGCAGAATCAGAAAAACGAACAGTAAAAGAGTGATCAGATAGGTAGGAAGAAAACCAAGAAAGAGCTGTGTCCTTAAGACCTAGGGATTGCAGTGTTTGTATGAGAAGAGAGTGGTCAACAGTGTCAAAAGCAGCAGAGAGATCTAGAAGAATTAGGAGTGAGTAATGGCCTTTAGCCTTGGCAGTGACAGGATCATTTACTACCTTAGTCAGTGCTGTCTCTGTGGAGTGTTGGGAATGAAAGCCGGACTGAAGTGGGTCCAATAAGTTGTGTGAGTTAAGAAAGTGTGTGAGGCGGGTGTAGACAAGTCTCTCAAGTAGCTTGGAGGGGCATGGGAGCTGGGAGATAGGACGGTAATTTGAGAGAGTATTAGGGTCAGAATTTTGGTTTTCAGAATGGGAGTAATCACTGCATGCTTGAACAGTGATGGAAAGTTGCCAGTAGAGAGAGAGAGATTACAGATTTTAGTTAGGGTTGGGATAAGCACAGGAGACAGAGCTTTACTGATTTGTGAGGGTATAGGATCTAGAGGAGAGGTAATAGAGTAGGAGGATGAGAAGAGTGTAGATACTTCATCTTCGTTTGTCAGATCAAATGAAGAGAATGTGCCAGAGGGTTCAGGTAGGGAATTGAGCAGGTCACTAGCTGAGGAAGAGTCTACCATTTCATTTCGGATCTTATCAATCTTGTCCCTAAAATAGGAAGCAAGATCTTGTGCACAGATAGTAGCAGGTGGTTTGGGTGATGGAGGGGTAAGAAGCAGTTTAAATGTATTAAAAAGTCGCTTGGGGTTAGAAGCTTGAGCAGAGATTAGAGATTGGAAATATGTTTGTTTGGCAGTGTCCAGAGCAGTACGATAAGAGTTGTAGATAGTCTTCTATGTGAGGAAGTCACTTGGAGTATGAGACTTTCGCCACTGACGTTCAACTTTACGCGAGAGTTTTTGTAGATGCCTTGTTAAGCTAGAATGCCACGGTTGACGTCAAACTCTATGTGGTGTGTGATGGGTAGCTGGAGCTACTTCATCGAGGGCTTTTTCTAGAATCTGGTTTAGGTGTGATGCAGCAGTCTCAGGAGAAGTGAATGTAGAAATTGGTGAAAGTTGTTGTTATAGAGAGGTAGATAGTTGTTGAAGGTTAATGGCATTAATATTTCTACGGGGTTTAGGTTTGGTTGATTTCAATGATGTTGATGTAATGGAGGAGAGTGTGCAGGTGATAAGGTTATGATCTGAGAGAGGGAAAGGAGCATTAGTGAAATCAGAAACTGAGCATAGTCTGGTGAATACAAGATCAAAACAGTGGCCCGCCCTCCTGATGAGTAGAGGAGTCAGTCCATTGGGAGAGGCCAAGAGAGGATGTTAAAGAGAGTAGTTTGGAGGCATGAGGAAATTGTGGACTGTCAATGGGGATATTGAAATCACCAATAATGATGGTGGAGATGTCTGAGGATAGAAAGTGAGGGAGCCAGGCAGAAAAGTGTTCCAGAAATTGTTGAGGTAACATTCTGCATCAGTAAAAGCCATGTGACGAGGACAACTGCTGTAAAGAGTGTTCTTTTTGTAAGGACAATATATATATATATATATATATATATATATATACCTGTTGCCATCGCCTATAACCCCATTTTATGGATCCTGTAAAGAACCCCACTGTTTACTAACATGCATGCAAACAGTGACGTAACTACCTTTGGTGCAAGGGGTGCACCTGCTATGCTGCCTGGGCTGCCTCTGTGGCTTGCCGCTCTCCCTGCACCCAGTCACACACACAAGGTGGGCTGGTCCAGTCAGGGCCGCCAAGGGAGGCCCGGGTGGCTGCGGTATTGATATGGCGCATTGGCATGCAGACATGGAAAAAACACAGGGCTACTGGTCGTGAGGCAGTCAGAGCTGGCGGACCAGCAGCCACTCAACAGTGATGGCTCCTGATTGGCTGTCTGTCCACAAGCTCTGATTGGCTCCCGACCTGTGCCAGATTCAAATTGTGCCGGCACTGTCTTTCCATGTCTGCCACTGCCTGCAAGGGCCCCAAATCCACACCTGCTGGCTGCTGATTGCACACGGCGAGGTGAAAGGCTGCTGGAGCGACATGGGGAGTTGAGTTGCTGGGGGGGCATAATCTGTAAGGGGCATTACTGTGTGGCATAATGTTATAAGGGGCATTACTGTGTGGCATAATGTGTAAGGGGCACTACTATTGTGTGGAATGTGTTATATGGGGCACTACTACTATGTGGCATAATCTGTAAAGGGCATTACTGTGTGGTATAATGTGTAAGAGGCATTACTGTGTATTGTAAGGGGCATTACTGTGTAGCATAATGTGTATAAGGGGTACTACTGTGTGGCATAACCGGAATGGTCTCTGTGTGACAGAACATGAATAGGCTCTGTGTCGGGGGAAATGTATCTGTTTTTTTACCTCTGGGGAGGGAAGGGGCCTGTTAAGATCTTGCTATGTGGCACCCAAAGTTCTAGTTATGCCCTTGCATGCAAACACAGAAGACTCACTAACAGTGGTCACTTTGAAAAGAACTGGATTTATGAACTTGTATGAGTCATAAAGTTTGACACTTTGTCAGGCTGTGAGGTTAAAAGTCTCCCAATTTTTAGGGATTGTGTGACAGTGTGTGGCCTTGACGAAGTTCAAACCTAGGCAAATACCTAATCCTGGTCAAACCACACAACCATGCCAAATTTGGTGGCGCTAGTTCCAAAACTCTGCCCATGCATGAAGGACAAACAAACAGACAGATACGCTTTCTAGCTTACATACATACACTCTCTCCTCTCCGGATCTTCTTGGCAATAATAAATCTCTCTGTCTCCTGACTGGGCAGTGGGCTGTGAGATATTAACTCTGCCCCTGTTGGTCTCCGAGTCAACTCCGCTGTGGGCGGAGTTGGACTATGGCAGGCAGGCAGTCAGGTTAGGCTTAAGTACAGGTTTTACCGACTGATGTCAATTTCATTTTAGTTTAGAAGTTTACCCCAAGAACCTTAGTTAATGGGGTTGTCTTTCTTTTCCATCTAATTTGTTTATATTTTTTTTTTCTTACATTTTCCCCTACTTTTACTGACTAAATCTTCTTGTCTAACTAGATCTTTTTGTCTAACGTCTGCACTCTTAATCAGTGTTTTCTTTTATGATATAGATAAGGGCAAATTATATAGAGCAGTGGTTCCCAAACTGTGCGCCACGGCTCCATGGGATGCTGCAGCGTTGTCAACGGGGTGCCGCAGCAGACAGTGGCCTAAAGAAGCCAGCCAATGTATTTTTAGTTTGTGTGTAATATGTATATATTTTTTTTGCACGGGTGGGAGAGGGGTTGGTGGCGCAGAGTAGAGCGGAGCGGCAGGGGAGGTTTGCAATGAGCTGGGGAAATGCTGACACTGTAACAGGCAGTGAATGCTGAGGCTGCCTGTTGCTGAATGGGGTCCTACAGTGCAGTGCATTGTGGGCGATCAGACAGGAGAAGGAGTGGAGGAGCGATACAGAACGGTGCTGGAAATCACAACTAAAAGTAAGTAAGGGGGGGCATAGAGAGGGGCAAATGGAGAGACATGGAGAGGTCAAAGGGAGAGACATGGAGGGGGCGAAGGGAGAGACATGGAGGGGGCGAAGGGAGGGGGCAATAGGAGAGAGACGCAGGGGACAATGGGAGAGAGACGGAGGGAGCAATGAGTAAGAATAGCAGTTTTTCTCTTTCTTCTTTAAATGCTTATTATGTTTTTGACCCAACTAGTTAAAAAACTGGACTGCTCTGTAATTATTTTGGCTAAGGGGTGCCCCGAACTGAGAAAATTTGGGAATCACTGGTAAGGACAATTCTGCTGAAAACCTTGAAAGAAACACATACTGTATAGATAAACCAACTGATATAGTAAAAGGACATGTATGAGAAAGCAATGGCAACTGAGGGTGGAAAACCCCCTTTCATTTGACGTAAGTTTTAGAAAGTTGTTGAAGAGTCACAGACAATGTTTTATCCTATAACTACTGTTTGCCAGATTATAATGTCACATTTGGCATCTGTACCTAAAATGTATGGCTTAGAGTCGCACTCCGTTAATCTAATTAATAGATTATTAATAGATATATGATAAGGACCAGAGAATTGCTCAACACTTTGCTTTTCCTTCTGAGAAACAAAAAAGTAAGTAGCCAATTATCTTAAAACTAACCACTGAAACAATTTTCAGTGTTGTCCTTATTGCTCCTTACTGCCCACACTGTGGTATGAATGATGAAGAATAAACACAGTACACAGCAGTGGCTGCGGGCACAGTGGTCTTAATAACTCCTTATTTCTAAACTCTGTGTTATATACATTATGTATAGCCCCAAGTCATAGCCTGGTTTATCTCCGTCTTTTGGCACTGTCATAAAGCATCTTGAATTGAGAGGTCAGCTCTGTCTCGCTTGCTTTAGGGAAGCTATTAGAGCGATTAGTTTGTAGTGAGAAATGGCTGCTAGTAATAGGTATGCTGTCTCAAGGTCCTGTAGTGGGGCTCTTTCTGGAGACACTGAGGGTCATTTACAAATGAAAAAGTCTGCAGTCCCACAATGCTTCTTTATGTGTGCGAGTGCTCCTACTTGTCTGCTTTGTGAATTGCATTGTCTTTGGAAACACTTCCATGATTAATCCATTCTGGGCTAGCATTTTTTGGGCTGGCAAATGTTAGAGTGTGGAAACAGTTAAATTGTCACATCAAATTTCAACCTCTCTAGGGCCACAGGCCATTTATTATGTTTAACTTTTCCTTTTTTATCTTAAAATACTGCTCCGTTTATTGGATTCATTGCCCTAAATGACTCACGAGAGCCAGGCTACGTCGGACTCTTTATTGTATACTAGTTAGCAGCCCGTCAAAATGACTGGACATTGTCGCGCCCGTGAAAAATACATTTTGAGTGCTCAAACGGGTCACTTTTCGGTCATTTCTGCTCGCCAGCCCGGGGGTCTGCGAGTAGAAGTGGAAGCGCAGGCAGCTGTGCGCGCCTGAACGGAGCATCAATTTAATTTCTCTGTTGGGCGCCATCTAATGGCCGTCGGCGCGCAACACACTTGAATTCCCCCCATAGAGGTGTGGAGCAGCGTTAGCCTTTTATATATATATAGATCACTTTTGTGTGTACTAAGATTCTTATCAGTTTGGTCACAGATGCCTAGAAATGGGGTTCCCTACAAAGGTACAACGATAAAGTGCAAATTAAAATGCCATCTCTGTGACCTCACAGTTGGAGAATACAAGAAGAGCTCTGCGTCCTCCCATGTCCCCTTGTGAAGTCACATGGCTGCATGTGTTTTATGTGACTTCACAAAGAAAGCATTTGTGCAATGGTCCTCCACGTTGTGATCAGTGATTGTCCCTTATTGTTATGCAAGTGATACCGTAGTGGCAAGTATATCTCAGAGTTCTGACGTGATCGAAAAAGCTATAGAAGAGATAAAAAATGTCAGGAAGAGATTAGACTCGGTCGCGCCGCTATCTCTCGCCTCGCTTAGACAGATACTTACAGATGGATTTCAGTTTTACTTCAAAGCCAGGAAGAGAAAAATAAGTAAACAAGAAACACAAGTGAACAGCAGGGGGCAGATATAAAAGACCTTCCCATTCTCACAATCACATCAGCAACCCAAGGGGAGGGAGGTCTGTATTCTGCGCCTTTACTATGGGAAGAAAACAGAAAGTAATTGGAAGGGATTATCCACACTGGATAGTTTAGGGAAACAGCGCAGGTTATGTAGCTAAGATCCTCTAGGACAGAATTACTTTGGATGATGAGATCAGTATATTTTCTTTTGAACCTATAAAACAAATCTTTCTTTGCTCCAGGAGTAGCAGCTTGGTGAAGAAAACAGTAGTACATAGCATAGTACCTCTAGGACAGATCGCCTTACAGGAAGGGGACTGCGCTTAACGCAGAGGCTGTTATATATGACAGATGTCAAGAAACTATTCTTTATTCATTCATTGTTACCCAATACACACTTAGGCTGGGTCTACACTAGGAGATCCGCCAATATGACGCCTGATGGTACGACGGCACAATATATCAGGCTGTCGGTGCACACTGCACAATCCGGTGAACGACCGCCCAATATATTGTTCACCTGCACCATTTACCTTTTCGGCGGAAGCAGCTGGGTTGCTCCATCGGCCGTGCATGCACGGAATGACCCTGATGTCGGAGTGTGCTTAGTGCATACACTAGAAGTTCAGGACCATATGTCGATCCAATTCGGCATATTGCCCGAGAAATCGCCTAGTGTGTACCCAGCTTTAGTGCCTGTGTTCTGTTCCGTCCTAAAGGGCCACAGATCTTACAGACTTTCACAGGTTTCTCAAATTAACGATAAACTTTTCTATGTATATTATTACAAAGTTATATTTTCAAATACAGATGTGTCCACATACATCTTACTTCCTTTTGCGTAAAACATCCCTTCTTGTCGCGCCATGCCGTGGTATGACTCTGTAGCGCTGAACGTCTATTTGTGTGACTTTTTACTTTCAAGTGCATCTTATTCTCAAAGATGTGAAAATGACACACAAGCAGTTTGTGCTGATTAAAATGATATGTGGCATGCCTATATTCTGTGTGCAACTGCGGGTGTATCTACATGTGAAATGCTACGTTACAGTGCCACAGCCGCTAAAGTAGTATTTTGCATGCAGGTACGCCCACAGTCGCACACAGAATATAAGTATGCCACATATCATTTTAGTCAGCAGAAGCTGCTTGTGCATCCTATTCACATCGCTTTGCGAGTAAGATGCATTTGAAGGTAATAGTAACACCAAAATACGCTTGATGCTGCCGAGTCGCATGGCGATCACACATTATGTTTAACGCGACTTGTAGCGCATGGAGATAAGATGTATGTGGACACATCTGTATATAATTCCCTGGCAGGCTCAGTGACGACTAACAATAATCTTTATGCTTTTCATAATATTTGCTTAACAGATTTCAAACACTTTTTTTTTTCTTTTATATATTGCTATTTTCATCCCATTTGTCTTTGCAGTTGTATTTTATATTACTGCACTTTCTTCTTTTACAGAATCTCGCTGCTTATTCCTTGGCTCCTCTGAATTGCATTCTCTTTATTTTATATTTCATAAGAAGGAAGACCCATTTTACACAGTTAATATTTTCTTTCATCCGGTTGAAAGCAATTGTGCTTGTTCAATATATACTGTATTATTTTATGTATTTGTCTTGTACTTACTGCATACAGTACAGTCATTGGCCAACTTTCATATGGGAGCTCCGGTGCTATACACATACAGACAGTACAATGTGAATGAATAATGCCAATCAAATACTATGTCCAGCTTTTATGTTACAAAGCTGTATTGTATCCTGGATGTTTAACTATATACATCTGGCTCTCTTGAGTCCTATGTCACCTACCTATCCTGAGTCCTATGTCACCTACCTTTCCTATGACTTATGGCTGTCACCTACATTTCCTGTGACCTATGACCTACCTGTCCTCTTACCTACAGTATGACTGTCTACAACTCCAGCACCTGCGAAAATGATTTCCTCTCTAGGTCTTGTATACCTCTTGTTCATTTCTAGAGGAAGACTATCCAATTCCTTCTAGCCTATGATATGAGAGAGATCATAGTGTTTAGTCCTTTCACTACTGACTTATTTTGTCACATTTTATGTTGGTCACATTCCAACAACAATATCAGTTAATTATTTCTGCAGTAACCACACACATTTTACAGAATTATACCAAATTAAACTTTGAATTTCCCAAAAATAGCATGAAGTTGCTTATTTCTTCTCACATGGAAAAGACAGAATGGCCAAAGAATTAATTTTTTTATTTTTTTACTGAAATTACAAGCAATTTCTAATCAAAACCAAGTAATTTGTGGTTCTTGCTTTGACATTAATCAATCTTTCCAAAATAGCAAAAAGTTGGGTTCTATGCACATTCAATAGGCCTTCTAATTTTGGCTTAAAAAATTAAAGCATATATTGTGACCATTATTTAATTACCACAGCTATGCACGCTCCCGATTGCTGCAGTATTCAACTGAAAAATAATTGTGTTGCGAAAATTTTGGTGCCCAAAAAGCTCTGGAATTTAAAAAAAAAAAATTGGTGAAAAGCCTGTACCCTAAAAAATCTAAAAATAAATATTGTGTAAAACTAATGATGTTTATTTCTGTCCCAAAGAAAAATATTAGTTCTCTATAAATGCTGCAAATGGCTGATTGCTTTTTATATATTTAAAAAAAACAAATGCACAAACTTGCAAAGAGGTTTATCAAGGCCATTACTTGTAAATTTTTATCGCTGTATAATTGAGAGTCTTCTAACATACTTCATTACTGTTTGGTATGGCAACTCCAAATGTACGGGACCGTGTTTCTTTAGCTAGGGTGGTCAAAGCAGCTGAAAGAACCATTGGCCAATCCCTGCCTAGATTAGAATACATTTATGCTAAAAGGTGTATTTCAAAAATGAACAACACTGTTGCTGATTTTAGCCACCCATGTTATTCTCTGTTCTCTTTATTGCCCTCTGGTAAACATTTTAGATGTATTGGGTGTCGAACTAGCAGACTCCGGAACAGTTTATTCCTGCCGCGATTGTTAGGTTAAATAATTCATTTTTATTGTACTTCTATGTAATTTTATCTAACTGTGAGTTTCTTGCATCACCATTTTGCAGATACATTTGTAATGTGGATGTGATAATAAATTATTGATTGATTGATTGATTGATTGAACTTTTCCCTTAAATACAATGAAAAAAAAATTAAACTTTAAAAAAGTAGAAAACTGATTTTGGGGTAATTTAGAGCCAATTTAAATATAAATTTAAAAAAGCAATAATTTTTTTGTTTACATAAATACTGTAATTAAATTTTAGGTGCATAAATTATGTATTTTGTGGTAATTTGAGGACATTGTCTTTACACCAATAATGAGGTATTAATTGGACTAATTAAGCTACTTGGAAACTTCAAATAGTCTTTGGGGGGTGGGGGGGTCCAAGGGGTCCTGAAGAAAGTCTCAACATTTTTAACTTAAAATAGGGGTTTTCGCTGATTTTGCAACTGCTGGGGGGGCTGTGGTTGAAGCCACGATTAGTGAGATATCCCCCAATCCCTGGAATTCATAATGATTTCATCAGTGTAATGTGATTAGATTTCTCTATGTATCATATATGATCACCAGAAAATAACTTCTTTGGAGCAGTCCTTTCAAACAAGATTATCCTTGAGACTGTGGGCATCAGGATGAGGAATAATTTTACACAGACACATATACACACAGACTGGGTCAATACAATATAATTTAATGTCCCTAATACCTTACAGATTGGTAGTTGTCACTGAGAGTGGACTGTGGCTGATCTATCTCTCTCATGTCCTATCTCCCATGTTACATTGCAGGAGTCCGTGTTGTACCCTTTGGGGGGTTGCCCAGTACCCTGCTTGGACACTGCCACCTCCTTTTCCTTGTCCCTTCTGCCTACAGAGCAGTTTAGCTGAAATAATGACATGGGGTGGTCCTTGAAGGAGGGAGGCCCCCTTCTATGAGCCATCATTCTCAGCAGCAGCTGCCAGCTGAGCTGCTCCTCTGGGAGGCAGAGCTTCTGCTAGCTTGGCTGGGAGAGAAGGGAATGTGCTGTGAGAGCAGACGGGGGTGGGGATGGGACTCAGGAGGAGTTGCGCTGGCTGGACAGCACACATGTAAGTAAGAGGAGCAGAGAGAAGGGAGCTCGGAGAAGTGTTGAGATAGAGCTGGCTGCAGCTAATAAGATCCACAGGCATCACAAGCATTATCTAGGAAAATGTTATAGGCGGCCTCAGCTTCGCCCTCTAGGGACCGACGCCCTAGGCAGCTGCCTAATGGTAGCACCGGCACTGTTTGTAAGTATCCCCCCCTTTCCCATTTGTACTCCCTCAATGCTTAGCAGTGAATGGTTTTAAAAGGCTAGGTTCTCTGGGGAAAGGGAGAGAAAATCAATCTATTTTTTTAAATATATTTTTTATTAGAATAAAAAATAATGCAAAAAAGAGTAGATACTGTGCATACAATAAAGAAGTAAAGTACATAAAAAATAAATGGGAAGTGTCATAAAAAGGACGATAATATAACAAAATTGTAAATATAAGAATGTGACAGTATGTCACGTCACTGGCATTTTGTTGTTTCTAGTCGGGAACCCTAGGGCTATAAGTCCTGTAGAGTAAACAAAGCTAGATGGCCTGATTATGATTTTCCTCATGCAGACCAGGGTTAAAGGCAGAGACCTACAGTATGCAGCAGGATACAGGACAGATGCAGGTACCAGGATTACCTGAGATGGCAATAATGTGTGGGAAATCTGGAACATGGATAAAGTACCTGGCGCTTAATGAGTGGATACCACAGCCTATAATTCACAGCTGATAGGGTTAGTCAATCCCAATAGTCAAAAAAACATAAAATAGAAGAAGCAGCTGGAAAAATCAGGTTGTGTAAACAATGTAACAGGTTCGTTAGTTTTGTATAATATTTATTGTCAAAAATGTATCAAAACATATATTATGCCTCTATTAGTACATGTTTTAAAATAAACATTAAAAATTAATTTGTGTTTTTAATGTTTATTTTAAAACATGTACTAATAGAGGCATAATATATGTTTTGATAAATTTTTGACAATAAATATTATACAAAACTAACGAACCTGTTACATTGTTTACACAACGGGAAATCTGGAACAGACTGTGAAGATACACTGGAGTTGGGTGGCGTACCACAATGTGGATGAGGCTGCAGAAATGCTGGA
The DNA here is from genome assembly GCA_031769625.1 of Taudactylus pleione. Taxonomy (NCBI): domain Eukaryota; kingdom Metazoa; phylum Chordata; class Amphibia; order Anura; family Myobatrachidae; genus Taudactylus; species Taudactylus pleione. The sequence continues at coordinate 8,937,660 of JAUIMM010000121.1, forward strand.
CTTGTGAGTGCTGCAATGCAGTGGAGGTAGGCTGTGGGAGTGTGTGTGCAGTTTGTGAAATAAAGTGGTAAGAAGGGAATCACATGATGGTTCAAATTTTTATAAAATTCAGCACTGAAGCAATCAGGGCCCAACATTTTATTGTTATGAAAAGAGGAGAATAGCTCTTGAACCTCATATTCTGATATGATGGAATTTAATAAATCGTGAATCGCAGAGGAAAGTATAGGTAAGTTTGCCTCAGTATGTAGGAGCTTAAGTATGGGGAATCAGAGAGGGCTGTGTACAGGTGCTCATAAAACCATATAAATTCTGTGGCTATATACTTTGCTGCGGAAAGTTTTTCATACAAAGAGGAATGTTGAATGCAGGGAAGAATATTTATCGTTATATTCTCTCAGACGCTTGGCCTGATTGGAAAGATGGCAGCCAATAGTCATCCCAATTGGCCAGATTGTTATCGACATATGTTTGAGTCAACGGGAGGACAAAAAATATTTAAAAAGCTAATTGGGAAATGTATGAAGGGAATTGCCAAAAAGCAGGACCTTGATGAGGGGTGCTCAAGCAAAGTGTCAAAGGGATAGGGCCATGGTCAGAGATGAGATTATTGTGTATCCTCATATCAAGTCGGGGGAATAGAGTATTGGCAAGCAGCAAGCAATAAATTCGAGAAAACGCGCAGTGTACGGGAGAGTGGAATGTGTAAGACCTGTCAGTAGGATTAAGTAGGCACCAGGGATCAGTAAATGGGGTATACAGTATTTATTAAAGTGCATATTTTTAGAAGTGGAGTTGTTGCCCATTGCAACCAATCAGATTCTAGCTATTATCTTCTAGAAAGTGCTAGATAAATGATAAATAGAATCTGATTTGTTCTTATGGTCAACAACTCCACTTAAAAAAACCCGCACTTTAGTAAAGGAAGGAAGAACGGGAGGGGGAGGGAGAAGATTTATTAAGAGAGGGGAGTGTTGTATTCCCACCCAATCATTAAATTAAGGATGGATTTTTGCAACTGTGATGTGGAAAGGGAAGCATAAAAGGGGTGGTTAGGAAGATTAGGACAATAGATATGAACTAGTATTAAGGCCTCACTACCTACAGTATTAGTGATGTTAAGGAGCTTATACTCTAGCATCCCCCAGGATTCAATTTGGTATTTTGGAGTATTATAATAATTTATGGAAGAAAATAGCAACACCCCTTTTTTAAGATAGGGAGCTGAGATGCATTTCCCAATCCAAGAGTCTCTAAGGGACATATTTTGAGTTAAACACCAATGAGTTTCTTGCAAGAAAGAAATATTGGGATCAGTTGCGGCTCCAGAGGTGGGGTTGCAGCGCAGTCCAAAATTCAAATAGGGGAGCCACACCAACTGCCATTTCAAACCCTGCCAAACATAGATGGCTGGGACTCACTGGCAGGTGGTGTGACTCCCCTATTTGAATTTTGGACTGCGCTGCAGCCCCACCCCTGGAGCCGCCACTGATTGGGATTTATTATTTATTTCAACTAGGGAGTTGAGGCTACCTGCAGTCCATGGTATGATTCAAAGTGTGGATGGGGGAGCAGACAAAATTTCCACTAGAGAATGGTTAACAAAGCTGGCATAATGGCAGACCACATATGATACAAACCTAACAAGAAAAAAAAGAAACAAAAAAATAGAGAACAGTAGCGCACACTGAGATATAACAAAACAACACATACACATCTTGAAGGTAAAGAACATATAGGGGTGAAGAATATAATTATGCCTAATTACCGACTGTGGGAGAGTGCCCATGAGGAGAGGAAGTTGGGCGATGCTGGATGACATCTTTAGCAGAGGAAACATCAGTAAATATGTGGGTTTATCCATTGTGAGTGTTCTGCAATCTATCAGGGTACTTAAGAGCAAATTGAATACAGTTGTCAATCAGATGGGGACATAAGGGATGAAATTCACACAGTTTTTAAGAGACTTGGAAAATTAGGATTTTGTGGCCTCGAACTTGCACCTTGCCATGAAAATGAAGCACCCTGGTCATCATAGCACAAGGTCTTTGGTTAGTGCCTTCTCTCGCCAGGTCAAAACGATGAGCCTTTTCAATGAAAATGGTAGTGGTAGATAAGGTAATGCTTAGAGCAGCGGGAAGGTCTACTTGGAGCAAGATGTAAAGGTCAAGAGCCATCACCGATTCTGGAATACCAAGAAAACTGAGATTATTGCTCTTATTACAGTTTTCAAGGTCATTCATCTTACCACATTGTGCATAGTTTTGGACAGTGAGATTATAGTGTTTTGGGCAGTGACTAGGGAGTCCTCTGCATCACTATGTCTCTGTTGTAGGTGGGTAGCCTGGAGGCAATGACCACCTGTTGTTCAGAATACTTCTTTTCTATCAGGGTCATAACAACATTTCCTTGGCTGCATTGGTGACCAATGAAGCCATTAGCATAGTAGGCACAGGAGGGTCAGATGTCCCAGTGAGGGAGAGAGAGGTAAAGAAGGTGGGACAGGCTAGATCTCCTGGACTGAGAATGTGAGAAAGTACTGTATGTTTGTTTCTGCCCATATTAGCAGTAGCAGATTTCTCCATTTATCAATTAGCAGTAGCAGATTTCTCCAGGTATCTTTTCATAACAAAAGATGGTACTCAGGGGGCAAAAGGACCAAAGGGGGTCTAAAGGCCACATATATTGGAGAAATATACAACCAGGGGGACACTGGAATGGAAGTGGCCTGAGGTAGGTAGCCAAACAGGTGTTCAGGTCCAGTCCATAGGCTGGATTGTACAAAAGAGAAACTTTCCTAAGTGTCAATACTGAATTGACAATATCTAGGGAGTCCGTGGGGAACTGCAGTGAGCAGAACAGTTGGTGTCTGTCACATCATGAAGCTCCTGGAGGTGTTTAAGAAGGCAAGAGTCGTAGGCTGCCATACCGTGGGCAGCTGTCCTAAGCCTGATCAAATAACGGAGTGGGCCAGAAGTGCATTCACAGGGATCATGAGGAAGTGTGCCCTGATGCCTAAGGGGTAGTGGATTACAATCAGGGATGTATCTGTAGAACAGATTCATTCATCCGCCAGCCATAAGAATTCGGCACAGCAGACTGTACAGGCTGTGGATCCACAAATGTCCGCCCAAAGCTCAACCAATCGATGGAAGATATTGGGAGCGCAGTCACTGGTGTCTGAGAGCGGCAAACACAATGACATGCAGAATGAGACCTGGAGTGCGGCTGGAGGGCAGAAGTGTCCATCCAACACTGCAGGGTCATATTTACTGGCACCCGAATGATTCCACCAGAGATGCTCCCAGTAAGTGGTAGGGAAGCGTAAACTGAGGGGTTCAATAGCAGTTAAGGCTAGTCCTGATGGAAAGAATATGCCATGGTAGGGTAGACAACAGGTCAGTAGGATGTGGTCCACAGGGTTTTTCTCAAAAAGCCTGGCGGTAGGTCTGAAATATCAAACGGGTGATGGAATATTGCTGCAGTCAGTAGCAGGTTCAGTGAAGGGTGACCTCTGGAGTCCTCGCTCATACTGCACATCTCAGATCTTTGGGAGTATCCAGTCCAGGAGGCAGGGAGGTTCCAAAAAAGTAAGCTTCATAGATTGTTGGTCTGCTAGTGTCTGCCCGAGGCCCCACCATGTGATGGACCAAATTAGGAGCGGAGCTGCAGATGATGTAGAACAGCGTGCGTCAGTATCCTGTGACAGCGGAGCATGGCCAGGAACGGGGTTGGAGGTCAAAAGCGTTCATACACTGATACAGATTAAGGATGGAGAGGAGAGGCCATGTAAAGTCCCTAGGAAAGTGGAAACTACAAAAAAATAGGGTCATCCCTTCCCAAGGATGTTGCATCTTGCTCTTTACAGAGCCCCAACCTGAATGACAAGCTACTCCCAGTCACACTCCATAGAAATGAATGGAAACGCATAGATTGGTCAGAGCGTGGGAACTGCCGAGCTCTGACCAATAATCGCGTTTCCCTTGAATTTGTCTCCAGCACCCCTGGGGGTGTACTAAATGTACTACAAGCTGAGGATCCTGGAAGTACTGTAGACTGATTTCTCTTTGATGTTATGCATTCACCAATGTGGTCCATGTGTATATTGTACAGTATCTCCCAAAAAGCAGAGGTCCCAGAGAGAGGTTCTATTATTTTTGAGAGGGTGTGAATTTTGCCATAAATACATAGTTTAGTCTGTAGTACTACTTAACACAGTGCACATGGCAGTAATGTGCTGTAACCCCCATAAAACTATTGTGTAAAAGCCTTGTTCTTGGCTACTCAAGGTGATAATGCAAGTTAACATCTAAATGTTTGTCATAAGATACAGAATATGATGTAAATTTGCATCATGCATAAAATAATACTGTCTGGGTCAACATATTCATTTATAAAACAATTAGTTTTGTATATTACCCTTCCCATTGTCTGGGGAAAAAAGTCTCCATATATTATACACATTGGCACTATAATGCTGTTCTTCACACAATTTTTTTCATTGACCACATGCAGGTATATTTACTAAAGGTCAATTTTAATCGATTTCAAATCGATCTAAATCAATCAACATCAGTGTTGTGCTTCTGGGGCTAAATCAAACATTTACTAACAGACTATTTATGATTTGGTTTTTTTAAGTGTTAGTACATGTGTGATATAGCCCCAGAAACACAACATCGATGTTGATCGATGTAGAACGATTAAAATCAACCTTTAGTAAATATACCTCAAACTGTGGCATTAACTTTAGCAAGAAGACATCATTATGCGGCAGTAGAATGGCTTATCAAAGGAAGAAAAAACATACTCTGCATTTTTTTCTAGTTCTCTAGAGGTTAAATGTCCACATTTATTTTTAGCCATCTATCTCACAATAAATAACCTGTGGTGGCGCATGCCTGCTTCTGGAGAAACCATGTCTATTGCAAGAGAGGGTCACTGGTTAAGTAATTATCGATCGTTATTTTTAATGACAAATTAGATTTTTTTTTTCTCTCTTTCTCTCCTGCTGCATTCTAAGTACAGAGAATTTACTTGTCTTGTAGATCCAGAATCCTGAGCACTTTAGGGGGTAAATTATCAGAATCTCTGGGGGAGAATAAAAACTTATTAAATGAGTACACAAGTAAGTTGAAAACAGATGTACTTCTTTTGCTTTTGTTAGTTTAATTAACTACTCTGGTTACTTTTTGCTCATTGTCAGTAGCTCCTTAATTAAATTTTCTGTAAAATAGCTGAACATCTTCATTGTCATAGAAACTGGTTACAAGATGAATACGAGATGTCATCATGGCTACTCTCACTCACACTCTCTTATGTAGTGTTTTTATAAAACTGTTTGGGTATGTTATTTGCTTTTAGAGCATACTTGTCACTCAGATTAGAAAAATCTAACATTAATAGTACAACCAGAGAAAAATCTAATTGCAACTTACAGTTATTATCACACATCATGTACTCGAGACTTTTTACACTTAAATTCTGTATTGTACTTCCTTATATAAAGTTCTTCTGTATCTGTGTAGCTTGTGCAGTCAGAGCTGGAGGAAAGCCTGCCCCACCTTCCCTTACAGCTCTCACCCGCTACATGATGTTCACAGCCTCTTTTCTGTCCCAAACACTGTATGGATGTACAAGTCTGCATGCTCCTGTCAGTCCCTGGATCTAGCACCTCTTCACCCCTGCTCTCCCCGCAACTAGGGGATACAGATGGGATAGAAGGGGGAGGAGAGCAAGGAGGGTGGGAGAGAAGAGTATATAAAGTGCCAAAACAGGTCAATTTTCTGCCCTGTGCCGGACCACCTCACCCTGGAACATGACACTCCAGGCAGTCCTGTAGCAGCTCACTTGGCACCCTGCAAACCAAATGCAGATGTCATGGGGTGTGACGGTGCCTCCCCTAGGGATCTGCGCATTGGGTGACGGCACCCCTTGCACATCCCTAGTTACTGCCCTGGGTATACATATTATTCTAAGCTTATTTGTGGGGAAAAGGTGCCATAGATAAATGCTCAAATAAAAATCCCAACTGTTTTTTACTCGTCCCCGTGTTCTTGCAGTTTATCCTCTTAGTTTCAACAACAAAACTTTGTGAAACATGATCAAAATAAAAATAAAAGAGAATACTACAGAATAGTATCATGGGATTTTATCACATGAACCACTTCAAAGGCAAGCAGGAGGAGGTAAATGCAATTAAGTCTATAAAAAAAATATAATAACCTTTCATGTTTTTGTGCAAAGAAATTTAAAAGAAAGCCGTCTGCACGGTTGTCTTAATCTGCGGGTTAATTACACAATTAATATGTGAAGGGTTTTAAAGTGGAATGTTTAATTGGAGAAAAATAACATTTAGCTAAGTGGAACTTGCTCTGAATTTTTCACGGTACTCCAACATTAACCCCTGCATTGCTAATTCCTGGCCATGTCTAAGGCCCATATTCAATCAGAGGCGAAAAGCCGTGATCGGCGAAAAGTTTTCACCGATGCGTGGTTTTCGCCTGTTTCCGAAGTATCGCCCTATTCAATTCCAGGACGTTTTTGCCTAGGCGAAAACTCCATAGGCAAAAACAGGCGACAAAGTATCTCCACCCAAAGGTAGGAGTAAAGAAGAGCAAAATCCATATTTTGGGGTAAAAATGGAGGGATTTGGTACAGTACCCTTTGGACACCCTCCCCCCTAGTAACTATTTAGGCAAAAAAATCTATATACTATATATATATATATATATATATATATATATATATATATATATATATATATATATATATATTAATTCACTCCAAAAAAGACATGTCATTTTTAGGCTGAAAATGCAAAAAGTGTTTGAAAATGGGGTTAAAGTACTGGGAAAGGTAATTTGGGACGCCATATGGATGAGACAGGTGTTTTAATGATTGCAGGAGGATGCAGCAGATGCATTTTTTTAATTCTGCACTTTACAAACCCTAAAATATACTAGTATCCATTTACATGTACCCCCAATTTAACTACAGCAATTCTTTTTCATAAAAGGCATTGCTTAATTTCATTGCATATAACATTCCTTTGACTCAAAATAAGATCCCTAATTATTTTTATATTTTGGCTAATAATACACTTCTATATTGATTCCCTGGGTGAGATAGGCTTTATTGAGGGTACAGACTGTTTTCCCCACCCCAATTAAAACGACCTATTCGCCAGTTTCGATATTTGCTGCATTCGCCTATATGCATTTTCACCTGTTTTACAATTGAATACGGCGAAAAAGCGGGTGCACGCATTGAGTAAGCAGTTGAAAACGTTGCCTCAAAACACGCGAATGAAGCGAAAACATCTCGATTTTCGCCCATCTCGGCTTTTTATGGCTAATTGAATCAGCCCCCAAGTATTTAAGATTTGTGACTCTTGCAGGGGTATTCAATTTGGAGCGAAAATTTTGCCGATTTCAATTATCCCCGTATTCAATTTCAAAGACTTTTCGCAGGTGAAGTTTTCCGAGCTGTGGGCCTGATTCAGACCCGCTTGCAAGCGCTATGCGCTCGCAAGCAGGTCGATGTTTGGCCACTGCGCATGCGCGAGCAGGCTCCGATGTGCGCATGCACGAGACCCGGCTAGCGAAGGGCGCTCCGTCGCTCTGGGTCTCACACCAAAAGGGGGCGGCTGTCGATTTTGATTGACAGCTCGCGCCGTTTTGGAGGCGGGCAGGGAGGGTGGCTGGCCAAATGGAGGCGTTCCCGACGGAACGCATGCTGTTTGGGGGCGGCCCCACTGACATCACGATTTAAGGGCCAGAAGCTCACTGGGGCTTGCGGGAACGTGACCCTACCGCAAGGGTCTCGTCGCAAGCCCCGATTGTCGCGATGGTCGAGACCATCGTGACCATCACCTGGCCGCTCGCAATAGCTGTGAGTGGTCACCCACAGCTATGCGAGCGGCCCGGAGGCCGCACAAAAAAAAAAAATGCCCTGATTCTTTCAGAGCGTCCGGCTCTGAATCAGACCCTGTGTCCTGACAACTAACATCATCATTGGATAGTGTTAGTCATTTTAACCTATAGGCCATAAAATTGCAAACATTTTTGGAGAGGTCCCTTTGGATCTTTCTCCTTTACTCGGTTTGCAAATGCACAGCCTGATGGCTGCCCATGCATGTTACATTTTTAAAAACCCAGATGTAATTACTTTGTCAGCACAGCGTGATATTGGAGCATCTGTCCTGGCAAGCTTTATACATTTATTATTATTTATTATTAATACATTTGGGTGGAGAGGTCGACCAGGAAAATAGATTAAATTGATCGCAATTTTATTCCTATATACAGGGCCGTAACTAGGGGTGTGCGAGCAGAGCGCAGGGCTGTGTGGGTGGCACAGTCTCTGCCACACGGCCCCTGCATCTGGCTAGCAGGGTGTCTGCAACAGCACCTTGCAGCTAGTATGAAGTGCCACTCGGAGAGTCCTTTTGGCACTCCAGGCATGCACACTGCAGCCTGTACAGCCCCCAGGACCATCCTAAGGATGCTCCTGGCAGTGCTGTTCTTCTCAGTGGCTGGTGGCCCCGCCCCCTTGGCATGACATCATGCTCTCAGGGAGTGGCTGGCTATAAATGTTTCCTCTCTCCCTATGTTTTTACCTTACCTGAAGACAGCATACTATGTTATGCTGAAACATTGGAGATTTGTTGCATAGCATGTTGTAACTAAGTAATATACTGTATGGTCTAAAATGTATATTTTACATAAGACCCGTAATGTTGTCTTTAGCTTGTCAATTATATTCTTCCTTTAATTCTCACCATAGTTACTTTTGCGCATTTAATGTTGTCTAGCTGTCATTATGGGCTGTCAAATATATTCTTGATTTCAGGACCACAAAGCATTCACCAAGATCCTCTTAAACATTTTTAGGACATTTTCTGATTAGCATCTGTTATAGGTCAAAAATTGAGACTGCAGTCATTTAAGCTACTGTATCATCACTGGCCCTGCCCGCAATTATTGTGTCAGCACAATGGGCCTAATTCACAGGTGGACGCAAAGGCTGAAGTTGCTGCATCTTCTCACGCAGCAGTTCTGCAAAGTTATGCAAATGTCACAGTCATTCTTTTTTTAAAGAGATGCTCACCGCCGGCTTCTCAGATCCGTCGCTTACGTCCAAAGGCGCAGCATCGGACAAACATCGGTTGCACCATTGGACTTCTCAGAATGTCCCTTGCAACTGAGATGAGGGGCCAGAATCACTGCAGAAGACACGCCTGCTTTTTAATTGCCACTCCTCGTTACCTCTCCCAAACAGTCACTGGCTGTCAATCAAACTGTGTCTAAATCCACACTGAGACCGCTGTCGCAAGACCATTGCGGCAAATGCACAGTGCGGCTCAGACACATGCACAATAGACAAAATATTGGCCATTTGCGAATGTATCATTCACCTCTGAATCAGTCCCAGTGCATCTGTACAAAGCAAATCTTCCCGGCTGTCAGTCACTTTATTTCTGTCCAGTTACAGAAGCACCTTTCTCCTAACATCAAAGCAAACTGCAGAAGAGTAATGGAGAGTGTGGCGGACTAACTTACTTCAGTATAAACACCCCAATTACTTCATGTCTATTACTCGGCTCAGTAACAAACAGCCTTCGATATATATCAATGTCAAATAGTAGCTTTACCTGCTCTCTGAGGCCTGAGGCAGTTATAGTGCTAGAAACAAGCATGTCTAATATAGCAGTTACTATTCAATCCATTTCAGCATGTTTCTGTTATTACTGCCATTGACAGTGCTTCAGCATTGAGCAGATAGAATTCATATTTGAACGCTGCTTGTAACGGTTGGGGGGCCAGGAGCTAAATGGAATTGTTCTTAGTCCCATCACTGGGCCACAGGCTGTCAGTGACAGCAGCGTCCAGAAATACCAAGATGCAGTGGAATAAACACCCGCTATCTTTACTTTTATAATATCATGTTGCAATGTGGAGCTGAAAATGATTATACCGCATGTATGAATGGAATTTGTGGAAAGTGTTTAACCAGACCTCAAAAATATACATTCCCAATGAAGCCTCTATGTAAAATGTATTGTTAAGTTGGAAAATGTACAGTAACAGTATTTCTTAAACACATAAATAACACAGGTCTGCGATGAAAAAGCTTTTTTAACGAATTTATGTGATACTTATAGATTTTTGGCTTCTGAACACGAAAATGACTCCCGATTTTGCATATCACATCACATTTTCTGCAAAACGTGTATTTATGAATAAGTCATTTTTTTTCATATTCTTTAAAGTAATAAATGTATTCTGCCTACATTTATTATAAAACATTGTCTTAAATGAATTTAGTCGGTAGTATAGAACGTTGCAATTCAGTTCTCGTCATAAATCTTCCACCCGCCCAGTGCCAAGGTCCACATGGGCTTGGAGCTGAAATGTACAAAGGGCCTAAACCACATACTGTCTAAAAGAACATTGCACACACGTAACAACTAAAACTACAATAATAACAACAAACAAGTGATTTCAAAATTTTTAGGCAATGTCAAGGATCCAAACTACAAAGAAATTGTCAGGGAAATGCTTAATAGTTACAGAAACCTTGGCTGCAATATGAGTTTACATTTTTTTAATTCCCATATTGAGCATTTCCCGAGTAATCTCGAAAACTATAGTGAAGTACAGGGTGAACGGATCCACCAAGACGTTAAAGATGTAGAAAGAAGGTACCAGGGTCGTTGGGATGTCAGCATGATGACTGACTACTGCTGGATGATACACAGAGACGACACAGAAAAGCTTATAAGCGAAAAGCGACAAAACAAAGTTTTAAGACAAAAAAACAAGATATTAACAATTTTTTCAATAATTAAGGTTTTGTTTCTATCATTGTTTGATTTTATTGTTATTTTATTATGTAATTAAGACAAAAATACAGTGATATCATCTACACTTCTTCGTATTTCACAATAATATGTCAAAAACAATTAAACTTCTTGTTTTTTCTTAAAAATTTTGGTAACCCCCTTATAGGTAAATGTGATGTGGTTTTTTTAATATACTATTTCTTGATGTACACAGGAGTATAATTAAGAATATAAAAGTATTATTAAAAAAGCTTTCAATACCTTAAATTTCGCAGACCTGTGTACTAATCAGAAACATGAACTGATACCTTCCACAACTCCTAACTTGAATCTTTGGGCCTGATTCAGAGCCGCTCGTAAGCGGCAGTACGCTCCTTCCGAGCGACGTTTGCCCATCTGCGCATGCGTGCGGTTTTTAATACGCATGCGCGAACCAGTCAGTGCGGCCGAAAATCATTTGTTTGCTATATAGCGAATGCCTGCTATTTTGAATGACATGAGGAGGCGTATGTGGGTGGTAACAGGGGAAGGTGCTTGAAAACGGGGAGTGGAGATCAGAACGCAGGCGTGCTTAAAGGTCAAAACGGGCGTTTTATGGGTGTGCATAATTAATACAGCAGCGTCATTGACCACGTCACCTGGTTGTTTTATAGTCAGAACTGCTCGCAATATAGTGGTAGCAAAAACCAACCACAAGAATAGCGAGCAGTTCATACGCTGTTCGATGTACTCGATTAATCTAATAAATAGCGGACATGACGTATGATGCGAGCGGCCAGGGGGCGTATTTTTCAAATAATGGTCCGCATGTTTTGTTTGCTCGTTCAGACATAGAGGCGGCAACAGACCGCAAAGAGCGAATGGTTCATTTGAATAGCCACCCCCTTTTTCTGAACGAGCGAGCGCTAATTGCGTCCGCCTCTGAATCAGGCCCTTTGTGTAATTATCACATGTAGCCTGCCCCTCTCCAATGTTCATGCACATTACAATATGTCCTATTGAAGGATTCTAACCCTATATTATCTAATGTTACCTTTATTTTTCTCATGTAAATTTTAAGGAATTCATTGTATTAAAATATCCTTGTTGTAAGATTTACCTACTTTCCAGTAACAAGGCAGATCACCCAATGTGTGGCATTTCTGTTGTTTATTTTATTTAGCCGCATCAGTTGTCTTATGAAAGTGTGATTTGAAAGGACAGGGGTTGTGAAAGCCCAGTAGGCCTACGTACATGGACACGGTATGAAATACCGCTGGTTCGATTCCCGGCAGTGCCTGGCCGACAGATGAGCAGAGCCCGGCAGCGGAAGCCCGACAGCGCTGGAAATCCCAATCGTCCCTAAGGTAAGTATAAACTAACCTAACCCTCCTTAGGGTTGCCTAACCCTAACCTCCCCCCAAGTGCCTAACCCTAATACCCCCTCTAAGTGCCTAACCCTAACCCCCCCTTCTCTGCTGCCTAAACCTAAGTCCCCCGGGGAAGTGCCTAACCCCAAGTCTGCCCCGGGGGTGCCTAACCCTAACCCTCCCTCCCCCTAGCCTAACCCTAACCCTCCCGGGGGGGTGCCTAACCCTGTCCCCCCCGGGTGCCCTGAACCTAACCCCCCCACCCCCGCGGCTGTCCGCTCGCTTCACCCGGCATCCCTTCGATCGGGATGCCGGGCGCCAGTCTCCCGGCGTCGGGGAAATGTCAGGTGTCTACATATAGACGCCCGGCATTTCAACCTCGCTGGGATATGTCAGTCGGGAAGCCGGCTGCCGATATTAAGGCAGCCGGTTTCCCCATTGTATACCACGTACGTATGGTAATGGCAAGTCCATGATGTAAACCGAATATTCAAACTCCTCCTACCCCAGTAAACACTTATGGACTGCATAAATTAGCCTCAAGTGGCTTTTTAGTGCAGCACGAGATGCTGGCTTGCATGCAATTGAATCACCCATAGTAGCAGGGCCCCTCCTGCCACTAAGGGTATACTGATGTCATAGACCACCTAATAATGCTCTGCCCACCGCAGAACTGGTCCTGCACAGGAGCAGACCCTTAAAGATCGGAGATGTGCGTTCATCCTTGGATGAATGTACATCTCTGATTCAAACCCCATGTGACTTGCTTACATCATAAACAGCCTTTGTTATATCACTCAGCTTTGGTAGAAAGGTCACCATTTTGTAGAGAACTGTCAGTTATCAACTGTAATATGCCTACTAACCTTGTAATATATGCTTATTTTAACCTAAAAGATAGATAAATAGATAGATAGATAGATAGATAGATAGATAGATAGATAGATATCATTGGTGAAATGCAGGCTGGATGTGATTTATTACTTTAACAGGTTGATCCTGTGACTTGCTATAGAACTGTCAGTTATCAACCATATCTGTTAATATGTCTACTGGCCTTGTAATGTACATTTGTTCTAACCTAAATGATAAATAGATAGATTACAAATAGATTACACTGGGGAACAAAAACTAATTTTTTTTTCTTGCCAAGGATTTAAAATCGGTTTGAGAGTACTCGCAGGTCCTATTTCCGCATTAGATCTTTGCTATAGCTGAATTGGCTCCAGTTTTCAAATTAATGAAAAATTATAAAATTATATTATTTTCTCTATTTGAGGTACCTTACTAGTCTAGGCCTGCTTTACTTAACAGAATCGACTTAGTTTTGCTTTTTTTTAACAACTACCCTCTTATAACAATAACTTGTTTTATTTGCGATAACGCAGCTAGTACACACGTTTGAGACATAACACATTCAAATCTCCTCACTAACGCTGGGAGGAGGCATGGCAGTGCACTGCTGAGCCTGCTGGGACATCCTCAGATCACAGCCACGCCTCCTCCCAGCATACAGAGAGGAGCAACGGAGAGGACCGAGTGACGCAGTTAGCACACCTCCTGTTTCTTTGTTCGGCCCTCTCTCTGTCCCACCACAACCAATTTCCCACCGTTTGGGCTTGTTTTGTTCAGTACGCTCTCTGCTTTTGTTAGGAGTTAGCACTGAATGTGTGAAACAAAAATGTTTTCGCAGTAAAACTTAGTTCTTCTCGGATATGGTGTACTAACAACCCTGATGTTTTTTATTATATTTGTGGCAAATATAGTGTTGCAAAAGAAAGAAAAAATATAACTGTATTCGTAACACAAGTGTATCAGGCTTCTTTTGGATGTCACATAAGCCAGCAAGACGAGATTTGGATGTCTCACAAAGTTTGTAAAACCTGCATGGAATCAATCCGCAAATGGACTAAAGGTGATCGAAAAGGACTTAATTTCGGCATACCTATGATGTGGTGTGAGCCAAAAGATCACTTCAGTGCTATTTTTGTGCATATAACGTGAAGGGTATGAATTGATTTAAGAAACACAAATGGGAATACCCAAGTATGAATTCTGCAAAACAACCGATACCACATAGCGAAGATTTACCTGTACCATCATTCAGTTCTTTGTGCGAAGTTGAATGTGATGATGTGGAAATATTAATTTCATCCAGTGCAAGTGACAACACCGATTAAAGTGAGTTTGAAGAAAGTTCCTCTACTCCAAACAAATTTTCTCAAAGGAACTAAACTATTTAATTCGTGACTTTATGAATTTATCGAAAAAAGGAGCTGAGCTTTTAGCATCCAGACTTCAAGAAAAGCACTGTATTGAGCTGGATGTTACTATAACGTCAAATCGAAATAGAGAGCAGGCCATACTGCCATTCTTTAGCCAAGATAACAATCTTGTGTATTGCAACAATTTTCTGGAACTTCTCCAGATGATGGTCGTGCAGAAGACTGGTGGCTCTTTTTGGACAGTTCTAAAAGGAGCTTAAAATGCGTATTACTGCACAATGGGAATACATTTGCGTCGATTCCTATCGGTCATTCAACAAAACTTAAAGAACAGTATGAAAATATCAAGTTAGTCTTAGAAAAAATTGCTTATTCTCAGCATCAGTGGTCTGTTTGTGTCGATTTAACAATGGTAAACTTTCTTCTTGGGCAGCAAAGTGGATATACTAAGTATCATTGTCACATATGCTTATGGGATAGTCGTGCAAAACAAAAGCGCTGGCAGCAAACCGTATGGCCGCCAAGAGAAGTTATAACTGTAGGAGAAGCCAACATCATTCATAAGCCCTTAATTGACAAAAAAAAAAACATACTGCCGCCTCTCCGTATCAAACTGAGTTTAATTAAACAAATTTGTAAAAGCATTGGACAAGCCAGGCGATTGTTTCACGTATATTTGTCGAACATTTCTATCTCTTAGTATTGAAAAATTAAAGGCGGGGATTTTTGATGGCCCACAGATACGGAAACTGGTGAAGGATCCAAATATTTCCACATCTATGACTGAAACCGAAGTTATGTGTCTGTCATTCAAAATTGTTTTAGGCAATCTCAAGGCAGACAACTATCATGAATTCGTCCACAACATGTTAAAATGTTTCGAGAAAGTAGGTGCCAACATGAGTATTAAAGTACATTTTTTGTACAGCCATTTAGATCACTTCCCGTCCAATCTAGGAGATTTAAGCGAAGAACAGGGTGAATGGTTCCACCAGGATATTCAGGTAATGGAAGAAAGATATCAAGGAAGGTGGGATCGTCACATGATGGCCGATTACTGTTGGAGTCTGCAGAGGGACTGCCCGCAACAAGAATACTAAAGAAAATCCTACAAAAACGGTATGTATGTAATTATCCTGTGTCTTTTTATAACATTTTACGAATCAAATTTAATCAGAATAAAAAAATATCTTTTTAACTATTTTTAACATTGTTTAATTTAATTTTTCATAAACATTAAAAGCATATGCATGTCTCAAAAACTAGAGCCAATTGAAAAATAAGCATGGCATATTCATGATCAGGAGCACAAAATTAATCGAAATCGACTCTTAAATCCCTGGCAACAGATTGACTGTTCCCCAGTGTTATATATAGATAGATAGCAATGGAAAAATGCACGTAGGATGTGATTTTCAGGGCCGTAACTAGGGTAGTGCGGCCTGTGCCATGGCACAGGGCACCGCAGGGTTGGGGGCACTGTTTGGGCCTGTCAATTTCCTGTTTATTATCAGTCTCACTTGTAGCTTCCTCTAATTTCATCCCCAGCATCTACTGGGCTCCCCTATATCTTCTCTGGCCCTTCCCAATGAGGCCATTCCCCTTTTTTGGGTGTGTCATGTCCCTATTTAAAAAATGGGGGGTTCCAATGCTCTTTCTGGCACAGGGCACCAAAAAGTCTAGTTACGGCTTTGGTGATTTTTCCCCTCACTATACTGACCATGTGACATAAAGCAACCTATGTGTTGCCACTCATCTGTGGGAGCAAGGTCACCATTTTTTTAGAGAATTGTCAGTTATCAACTGTGTCTGCTGATATGACAGGTCACAATGTAATGTATGCTTATTTTAACCTATAGTAAATGTTATATAAAAGATGTGAGATGATAGATAGATAGATAGATAGATAGATAGATAGATAGATAGATATCATTGGGGGAGATGTACTAAGCTTTAAGGTGCGTACACACTGGGCGATTAAAATTAGTCATTTAACGATTACGACATCATAATCGTTCAATCGCTCATTAATTGTTCAAAAATTGTGCAGTATAATGTCGAATACGACCAGCGATACGCACTCCTGCTCTTACTTTTCGACAACAATCATCGCCTGAACATGCAGGCCAACCTGCCGATAACGACAGGTTGGGCATGTTTGGTGATGAGGGAGGGTGCCTGCACTGAACGACATATCGTTCAGTGCAGGCACATTATCCCACTGCACAGGAAGATGAATGATTGTACTATTACAATGTCGTAATCGTACAGTCGCTCCTCTATCATCTAGTGTGTACGCAACTTTAGAGAGTGATAATGTGGAGAGTTATAAATTACCAACCAATCAGCTCCTAACTGTCATGTTACAGGCTGTGTTTGAAGTTAGGAGGTTGGTAGTTATCTCTCTGCACTTCATCACTATGTATGAGGTGATTTTCACCTCAGTATATTGACCATATGACTTATCACATCATAAGCAGCCTTTGTAATTTCACTCAGCTTTGGTGGAAGGTCACCATTTCAGGGTCATATTAAGGGCAATTTGGGCTTGGGGCCGAAAATATTCTAGGGCCTATACTAAGAAGGGGAGGTGCTGTAACCAGTGCTGTGTGGGTGTGACAGGGACGGACTGGGGCTGCTTAGCAGCCCTGGCAGTCCCTCTAATGCACGTGTCTACAAAAGGGGCGTGGCCCCGCTCAAAGGGTGCATGGACACGCCTCACAGGGGTGTGTCGTGAGTCATGGGGCGTGTCTCGCTGCATGCCCCCATATTTCAGTGTCCCAGCAGAGCGCCGGGAGGTGGAGCTGCTCGGCCGGAGTTTGCAGCCGGACCGGCCCATCTGGCCATTGGCCCTTCTGGCATTTGCCAGTAGTGCCAGATGGGCAGTGCGGCCCTGGGGTGTGACCAGAGCCAAGTGTGTATGTGTGTGTGTACACCCCATACTCTATCAGTCCCAATGTCTCCCTAAATACATAAAAATAGAATAAAATGCATACGTTTGTGAGAAAACTAGAAAAACTATTTTAAAACTTATAATTTATGGCTAAATGTGTGACCTGCTAGGCAACTGGCCATTATCATGCTGATGATGGGCCTATTTTTATGTTGAGGCCTGGATCTGTAGCTCCATCCGCCCCATTGTTAATCTGGCCCTGGTCCCAATTCAATAGTGTAGTCCCTTTATGAAAAGTTTCATCTTAATATGAATGAACCACTTTTTCTGGAGCTATCTTTGGATTGGACCTTCATACCAAAAGCATTTAAGAAAAGGCCCAAAGCCACTTGGGCTGTAAGGGCAGAGGAGCGCACGTCTGAAGCGCCCTAAAGACGCTCCAGTTGGCACTGCTGCAGAGATTCAGGCTGCAGGGTGTCATTCCAGGCACAGTACCACTTGGACTGTCTCCTCAGGCAGCCTGACTGGTCTACCCTGTTAGCCTCACCTGAGCTCTGTTCAAAATGGCAGCCCTTACGTGTGGCCGCATTTCCTATTTCTACCCTGTGTGGACAGGTCCCTCCAGCCCCACACAGAGGCCCTGATTCAGAGCCGGACGCTCTGACAGAGCGCTCGCTCTGAATCAGGGCCGGGTTTTTTTTTTCTAGAACGGCCTCTTGGCCACTCGTATAGCTGTGGGTGACCTACAGTGAGCGGCCATGATGATGGTTGCGATGGTCAAGACCATCGCAGCCATCGGGCTTGCGACGAGACCCTTGTGGTAGGGTCTCATGGCCGCAAGCCCCAGAGAGATTTTGGCTCTAACAGAGCCGGAATCTCCCCACTGACATCACTTGTGATGTCAGTGGGGCCGCCCCAAAACGACAGGTGTTCTCATGGGAATGCCTCCGTTTGGGCAGCCACCCCCCCGGCCCGCCCACCAAAGGGGGCGAGCTGTCACTCAACATCGACAGCTCGCCCCCTTTGGTGCGAGACCCGGAGCGACGGAGTGCCTGTCGCTATCCGGGTCTCGCGCATGCGCACGACGGAACCGGCTCCGTCGTGCGCATGCGCTCTGGGCCACCATCGACCCGGTTGCGAGCGCTCAGCGCTTGCGACCGGGTCTGAATCAGGCCCAGAATCCATGGCTCACTATCGCCACCTAGCTTGGTATTTCCACACTACTGTATATCTATCTATATTCTCATTTCTGCAAATATATTCTCATTAAACCTGTGAAGCAAGATGCTATTTAAAGACATTCAATTTATTTTGATGTCGCAAGGTACATATGTGTGGTGGCTAGTACTTAGGGGCGTAACTAGGTATTTCAAGGCCCCATAGCAAAAGTTTGTAAGGGCCCCTAGTACCACCCAATGGTGAATAATGTATATAACACATGTAACTTTGACGAGTAAGATGGGGCCCCACTAAGCTCTCGGGCCCTTAGCAGCTGCACCTCCTGCACCTATGGTAGTTACGCTTATACACATACTCATGAAGGTTCATTTTGGTTAGAAGTCAAATAAACTTGCTTGTGTACCAGAGTGTATTTGATGACTTCAGTAAAAACATTTTTGAAAAAAAGAAGTCAAATAAACTACCTGTATGTTTTTTTTTGTGCTGGAGGAAACACAAGTAAGCACACAGAAACAAGGACATACAAACTTCTCACAGATAAGGCATACCTCCCAACATATGGGAGTTTGGATGTGGGACCCCCTGCATGCACCGTAGCCATGCGCCCAAAAAGGGTCATGGAATTTTGGCTAAGGGGTATGGCATCAATAGTATTTCCATCACTAAGGGTGCTTACCCTGTGCTATCCAGAGCTGCTGGGCTGCACCAGAGGCTCACCCCTGCACTGTTTAGATGCCGTGCACATGCACGGTAAGCAGGTGGGTATTTACAGACCAAAGCAAATTTGTAACCCTGAAAATGCTCCAGTTCCTGCTCAAAGTGACAGAAATTGATCATCTGGTTCTCTAATATCCTAATGAGATCAGTTTATCAGGAGCTTACCTGGAACTGTCTGTGGGTGTTTATTCACTTCCTCTACAGGTGCTACAGATCATGGAACACCAATCACAGAGGACTGTGAGCATGGAATGCATTCATTGAGATATTAGCGTTTCATCTGCCAGCCCAGCAGTGGGAGCGGGAGACTCGGGCTGGCACTGAAGGAAGAGGGGGGCTTGGGGCCAGGTTGTATTCACCACAGACTCTCGTGTCCGGCGTCTGGGCTTCTCATTCCTGCACTGCTTCCAGACTCACGTGATGATGAAGTCATTATCTCGCGAGTCTTTGAGTATGACCTGGGCATCTCTCCTCAGTACGAGACTCCTGGTGAGACCAGAAGGCAGTGGGCCGGCGTAACTAGAGAGGGCGCAGGGCCGGATTAAATAAACTTTGCATAAAAAAATAATACTTTAAAGATTGCTTGCTGGAACTCTGGACCCCCCAAGCGTTGGGCCCCATAGCAACTGCAACCCCTGCGTCCTCTGTAGTTACGCCACTGCTAGTACTAGTAAACAATTGAATTACAAATGAAAGAAACATACTATCATATTCACTGTAATATGTCATAACTCTTGCCGTTAGAAATTGAATACTTTGATAATTAACCATTTGAATGTTGCTAAAGCATATTTACTACCACTTAGCTCTAGGGACACTTGTTGCAATTAATATATGTTGTCGATGAACTATAATCCCCATTAATACATATCTATGGTATTTTCAACAAATATTAATTTATGACAAACTATAGGAAAGATTATGAGACTTGTATTGAATTGGCATAACATGACGGACTGAGCAGTGTAGTTGCTCAATTTTTTTTTTTTTTTAAAGTGACTTTAGCAGGAAGCAATTTGGACATTTGGCAGCTTTTTAAATTATGTTGTAAATAACTACAGTACTCTGTGTGTGCTTTAGTAAAACCAACCAGTACTGTATACTCCACATTTTTTTATGTAATCCCTGCACTGTTTTAGTGTTTAGTTTAATAGGGTTAGCTGGCTATCAAGTCTTGATGACCCAGGGCACCATGCGGCACTCCCACATCTTCTGTCACCTTAATATTCTGCTGTGTTTCTCCATCTTCCACCTTACACCAGCGATAAGCCTGGGAGGTCCGCAGGGCATCCCGATAAACTGCAATAGGCTTTGATGTGCTTTGGTGTGAGATAGGAGGGTTGGGGGGCTTAGTTGACCACACACAGCTCTCTATCCATCTTTGTAGCATTACAGTGACAAACACAGATCTGTCAGGGGCCAGAAAACAAGGAGAAAGAGGAAAGAGGCCAGAGAGGACTTAGTGTGGATGGAATAAAAGCCTGTGAGGTTTAAGAGAAAAGGGCAATCCTAAATCAAGAAAATAATAGAAGCTAGGGTAGGAGATCAAAGACAGATTAAAGAAGATTGAAAACATGGGGAGAGAAAGAGAGACATAATAGCAGGTAAGGTGGAAAGGAATCGAAAGAACAGAAAGAATGAGAAAACTTAACAGGAATGAGGAAAACAACACGCATGAAAGGGTAGCCAACCGGAGATAAAGGATCCAAGCAAACAGCAAAGGTCATCTACATCCGTGACCCGAATGATTTCCATTTGTCACTTCTGTGCCATTGCTTCTTAACCTCTCTATTCCGATTGCCGTCATATTAATAGGTTAATTAAAGTACCTATGAATCTAATTAGAAGCTGAAATAGAATACAGTATGTAATTACAATTAAATGTTGGGTTTACAAATGCTATGCGATCACAATGGTGACGATTTGCATGCCCTACAAACATTCTCCTGTACAGACTTCAGTGACAAATGCTACAACCAGCCTAAATGACCAATTAAACAAGAAAAAGACATGAAATGATTTTTAATACACTATAAACACCCACATAACCAAGGTAATAAAGAATGTAGAACTGTGAATCTAACACAGGCAGATCAAACTTCGGGCCTGATTCAGTAAGGATCGCAATTGCAAAGCTGCACGCAGGCATATACTGTAGTGTGTAGTGCACGCAGGCATATACTGTAGTGTGTAGTGCACACAGGCATATACTGTAGTGTGTAGTGCACGCAGGCATATACTGTAGTGTGTAGTGCACGCAGGCATATACTGTAGTGTGTAGTGAACGTAGGCATATACTGTAGTGTGGCCGGTGCCATCGCACAGGACACCACAGGTCAGGGGGCGCTGTTTGGGCCTGTCAAATTTCTGTTTATTATTATTCTCCCTTGTAGCTTCCTCTTATATCATCCCCAGCATCTCCTGGCCTCCCCTATCTCTTCCCTGGCCCTTCCCCATGAGTACATTTGAAAAATGAGGGGGGCGCTAATGCTCTTTCTGGCACAGGGCACCAAAAAGTCTAGCTACGGCTCTGCACGCAGGCATATACTGTAGTGTGTAGTGCACGCAGGCATATACTGTAGTGTGTAGTGCACACAGGCAGCAATTGCGATCCTTGCAGATATTGTAATGCACAGGAGGCATCACGCCTCCTGCTGCATTACTTATCCGAGCTGCGTTGTCCAATGCAGCATCGGATACTCTGCGGGAACATCGGCAACCCATGGGGTCACGCAAGGCGGCTGTCGCAGATGAGAGGAAGGGACCAGGAAATATCGGTCAGCCAACGGAGATCCTGGTCTCTTCCCTCCCCCCCAACAGCGGCAACACGCCTCTGTTTTCGGGAAACGGAGGTCATCGCCTCCCCTTCCCCGCCCACAAACGGCAGCAGACTGTCAATCACTGACACTCTGCTGCCAAAGTGCGTGCGGGATCGCAGACCCGTTCTACACATGCGCAGTATGGGTCAGGCGCCTGCACAGATTCCCCATTATCAGGAATCAGCGTTCAGCAGTGAATAAGGCCCTTTATCCCAAAAAGTACAGTAAGTGGTTCAACTCGGGATGTGACTTCTGGACTCAGGAGCCATGTAACTTGCTGGAATTAGTAGCACAAGGGTCATTTATGAAGACCAGGGTTTATGCAAAAAAATGTGCAGCTTTGGAAACACATTAGCAGCACTTTGCAACCACATCTACAAATGCATAAACCTAGCCTTTACTGATCCTCAGTTCCTATGGGCAAAAGGGGAATTCAGTAAAGATTGATGCATAAATGGGGACCTGCGGGAATGGCTGGGTGGAATAAAAGTGTAGTAGCACGGTGTGTAAGGCATGGTGTATTTTTGTTTGTCTTTTATAATTGTTAGAATATCTGTGGGATCTTGTTCTAAGCTTTTTGCAGTAACCTAAATTGTGGCTATAGATAACTGTGCATCATGTAATATGCTTAACAAAATTGTCTAATTCTGCCATCCCAATAGAGGTCTAAAAGGTAGATAGATTAAGGCCAGATACATCTCTGATTTCTCCTGCATTAATTCTTTAATAAATTGAATGGAATTCTGCGCAAACATTTTGGCTGATCGCAGGATGATAAATAGCAGGGTTGCTGGACTCACTTTCCATGACATTGTGAGGAGTTCAGCAGTCTGGGAAAGCCTCAGAGGTGAGTCAGTGCTTTTTCAAGTTAAGTGAGGCGGTTTGTCCACATTATATAGATGGCCCCAGATGGGCTCACATTGTAGTTTTTCTGGTTACATGCTACTGGAAAGCAGCCTTAGATTTGAAGCAGGAAACTCTGCAAGCGTAATATTTCTCAGTTGGCCTGTGAATGGCTCTGTGGACGTAAGTCTGATCTAGCCTGCTCAGGCTCACCAGGTAAACAATGGGAAGATGAGATACAGTGTACGGTATCAATACATTTGGATGATGAAAATCCAAAACCATCAGTTCCAATTTTTACACTTCAGTACATTAACGTTCATGGGTTTATGGATAATTATGAAATACAGTAATCTGTCTGATGTTCAGTATACAACAAGTAAAACACTGCGCACTGGAGTTACAACTGTGAGGTGGGATGTGCTGCTGAATGGGGGGGGTGTCTGCCCTCCCTCGATAGCAGGTAAACACAAACACAATGTATTCAGCGCACTATCCCTCTATGTAAAATGACTGAAAAGCAAGTGTATAATGTAGTCAAAAAAATTTCATTTATTATATTTGACACTAATAAATAGCATGCATGAATAAAAATGAAGCTAGGCTGTTAATTCTCCCTGGGTGGTTGAGACCAGCGAGGGTCACAGACCGGCTCCGCCCTCCCCACAGACGGCAGCGACAGGCTACACACTGTGACCCCGGTGTCTCCTCTCTCACCAGAGGACGCCTGGGTCCGGATCTAGCTCTGTCTGATGTTCTGTCATTGGCTATATCTACACAGAACATACAATAGGAATAATTGGGTTTCTGTTTGGAAATGTTTTTTACCAGATTAATTCTGCACTAGAAAGGAGAACTATCACGGTAACAAAGAGAATGTTATCCTTGCTTAGAATTAAGTTTTGAATGAAATTCCAGTCATTTGTTTCGTCCATTATTTGTCTTTTAACATTATATTTTATCAGGATATTCAGTACAATCCAAACAGTGAGAATCTGGTTCATACATGTGGAACTGCATTATAAAAGTGGCAAGGTAGCAGGGATACGTTTGTAGGCAGCCTAAAGCATTACAGGTTGAGTCTTCCATATCCAAATATTAAAAAATATGGACAATTCTGAAACAGAATTTTTTTAGCATTACTGAGATAATGAAACTTTTGATTTTTGATGGTTCAATGTACACAAACTTGGTTTAAGGCACAAAATTATTAAATATATTGTATAAAAGTACCTTCAAGGTGTATATGAAACATAAATGTACAGTATGTACACAAACTTTTTTTGAGCCACAAAATTGTTGAAGATATTATATAAAATTGCCTGCAGGCTGTGTGTATAAGGTGTATATGAAACATTAATGCGTTCTGTGTTTAGATTTGGGTCCCATTCCCAAGATATCTCATTATGGTATGCAATTATTACAAAATATGGAATATTCCGATATCGAAAATACTCATAGATACATAAGGAAAAAAGGTTTTACATCTGCACACACCTATAGTAATGCTTAGAAAGAGCCCCGATTGAGATATCAATGAGTGAAATCTAATCTTCATATGGGGGTGCTACCAAGGACAAATATAGTAGTAAATCAAGAAAACAAAAGGAAGACAAAAGGTCTTGACCTCTAAGTGGCACACAATAATATTGATGTATTATTAGTAATAATAAAATCTTAACGTTTATTAGATATACACTCAGAGGACAAGACCTTTTGTCTTCCTTTTGTTTTCTTGATATCCAAAATACCCCTGGTCCCAAGCATTTTGGATATGGGAGACTCAACCTGTACTTTGCTTTTCTGGCAAATCTTAAAACTACCACATATGAACCTTGAAGAATATGATAAATGTCATGCTCAGGAGGTGTTTTCAATCTCACATAAGGGGACGATTTTTCAAGATAGTCCCAATTGCAGCACTAAGGTTGATTTTTATTTTGTATAGTAACATAAAAAAATGACCGTTCACCACAATTTCTCCATAAAACATCAGACACTAGCACAGCGTTAACCTACCACTTCTCCAGCTAATCTCAGGTGCTATGCGCATGCATGACTCAAATAGTCTCTTTGCGCATGTACAGTGGAACTGAAAGCCCAGATTTCAGTTCCACTATTAAAAAAAATATTATAAAAGAGTAAATATAGATTTTCTTTTATCATCACTATCCGGAATGTCTTTCTTTGGCTTGATTGTAAGCCAAATGTGTGTGTCTATCAATGTGTGTGAGTATAATATGGTGCCTATGCTATTTTTTATACACCACTGTATGGTATTAACACAAGTAGTTCAGTAGTGCTATTTTTTATTTCTTTTTCCAAATCTGTGTTTATTAAAGTCAGAGAAAACTGTAGTACATACGATCAATCAAATGGCCAGATATGGCCTAAATGGGAGACATTTATAAAAATAAAAAAGAAATAGATTGCATACATTTTACAAATAACATTTAAGTTATAATACAATCATGGAATTACAAATAGTCCCAAAATGATAATATGGAAAATAGTGGGTACAAAAATCCCAAATATAAACCAAAATAAGAGAAAATAAAAGGTTAAAGGAAACCGCAGAAAAGAGAACAAAAAGTAAAAGAGTGTAGAAAAGAAAAGGAGAAATGAAAATAAAAATAAAATAACTAAAATAAGTCGCTTGTGTCCGCTAAGAGGTTGTAGAGGGAGGAGGGGGGGAGGGGCAGTATGAGTAGTATATTTTGAAGTCTCTTTAAAGCTTAACCAAGGGTCCCATTTGGTAGTAAAGTCAGAAGAGGGCAATTTTGAAGTGGATGTTAGGTCCTCCATAAGCATATAGTGATGTTTTCTCTGGAACCACCGAGAGATAGGGGGGGTGAACTGAGGTACTCCAAAAGCACGGTATGGTCGCTCTCGCAGCATTTATCAAGTGCCGAAGTATGGACCTTTTAAACTGTGATATGGGCATATCCATAAAATAAAGAAGCCAAAATTCAGGTGTGTTTGGTAACGGGAGACCAGTGATAGTTATTGATATCCTCCCACTGCTTTCCAAAAGTCAGTCAACTCCGAACATTGCCACTAGATTTGGGTCAGGGAACCCTGTGCTTTATTACATCACCAACATAGGGCTGATAAATTTGGAAACATCTGATGAATGTGCACTGGGCACCGATACCACCCAGAGAGGACCTTATATTGAGTCTCTAAAACTTGCAAAGAGGAAGACCTAGCAAATGTAAAACTAAATATCTGTGACCAGCAGAGCCGGATTTAGACCTCATGGGGCCCTACGCAGGGTACCAGTTCGGGGCCCCTCTCCCTCAAACTACCCTCATCACAGCCCCTCATATCCTCTCCATCACAGCCCCTCTCAAACCCCCTCATTACAGTCACCTTCATCACAGCTCCTCATATCCCCTCTTCACAGCGGACCTTCATCCTAGCTCACTCATTCCCCTCCCCCCCATGGAGCCCCTCACAGCCCAGCACCACTCACAGTACCCATCACCACAGCCCCCCTCACTCCCCTTATCACAGCCCCCATATCCCCCTCCATCACAGGCCTCCATCACATCTCAGTCCCCCTCATCACAGCCCCCTCCATCACAGCCCCTCCTCATAGCCCCCTCCTTCACAGCTCCTCTCACTCCCCCTCATCACAGCCCCCTCCATCACAGCTCCTCATATCCCCTCTTCACAGCCCTCCATCACAGCCCCTCCTCATATCCCCTCTATCACAACCCCTCCTCATAGCCTCCTCCATCACAGCCCCCTCCATCACAGCTGCTCATAGCCCCCTCCATCACAGCCTCTCCTTATAGCCTACTCCATCACAGCCTCTCCTCATAGCCCCCTCCATCAGACTTAACTGGTCCTGGTTGCTCCAACAGCGGCAGCAGAAGACTGGTGGTGGAGGACAGGTCTCGCAGCGACGTCGGCGGGAACCCTCCTGAGCGCTGCGGCGCATCTGCATAGAAAGCTGTATCACAGTGATACAGTCTGCCCGGAGGCTCTCTGGGAGTGGAGGCGGGACCGCGTGACGTCATGACTTTACGTGGTACTTGCGCAGTGCTCCTCTGGGAGCGTTGTGATCATGTAATTTCTTTGGGCCCTAGGCGAGTGCCTAGGATGCCTAGCGGGAAATCCGGCCCTGGTGACCAGTGTTCATCAGTTAACTCCCTTGTGAGTTCTTCCTGCCAGGCATGTACATAAGAAGGCAAACCTACAGTTGGGGTTGCAAGACACATCTGATATAGTAAAGAGACAATATGTCTAGGCGGGGCTTCAGCCAGGCAGAGAGATTCAAATTTGGTTGGAGGTCCATCTGGGGCTTTCAGTATTGAATAAGAGAATATAATGTTGGAGCTGGAGATAAGCCCAGAACGAGCATGATGGGAGTTGAAGTGTCTGCTGGAGGTCTGTAAAGGATCGTAAACCATTCTCAGTAATTAAGTGAACTATATGTGGGAGACACCTGCCATGGACCAACTAGATAAGGAGGAGGCTGAAAGTCCTGGTGGAAAATCAGGGTTATCTAGAAAAAGTGTAGGCAACGACACCCCAGGGCTAAATAAAGGGGTTTTCCGATACCTCTGACAGCAATTAAGGGTGCGATCTAATGTGGGATGTGAGAGGCGGGGGCGTTTAGCAATCCAGAGGAGAACATGCGATGGGATATTTGTTGTGTGGCTCACGATACATGGCCATGTGCATAGAGTCATAGTAACTAAGGAAATGTGGGAGTTGAAGTCCTCCTCTGGCACGACTTGGCCTGTGAAAGTCGGGGTCTTCCGGATCCCCAGACAAATCGTCTGACTAAACTTTGGAGTGATCTAAAAAAGGAGGTTGGAATCACAATTGGTAACACTTGTAGGAGAACTGTGGGTAAAATATTCATTTTTACAGTGTTGATCCTCCATAACCAGAAAGGTTCAACGAGGACCATTTATCAAAATCAGCCTTGAATTTTGTAAGAAGTGGGAGGAAGTTGATTTGGAGTAGATCATCATTATTTGGGGATTATAGGACCCCTAGATATCTGAGCTGGGAAGGATGCCAACGAAACTGGAAGAAATCCTTAAGGCCCGCCACTACAGTAGCCGGAGTTGAGACATTAAGGGCAACCGATTTAGTATAGTTGATCTTGAAATTAGACACAAAACTGAACCTTTGAAACTCCTGCATAAGTGCTGGGAGATATGTCATCGGTTTAGAAATTGTAGTGAGGAGATCATCGGCAAACAATGCAAGTTTATATTCATGATCATCAACCTGTATATCCTTAATATCTTTATCAGCCCGGATTACACTTGCCAATGCATCCATGCACAGCACAAAAATAAGGGGGGAGAGTGGGCACCCCTGACGTGTGCCATTTCGAATCACGATGGGATATGAAAATGCTCCATTAACCCTCACCCTGGCAGAGGGGGAGCAGTAAAGAGCAAGTATTCGATGAACGCAGTAAGGGCCCAATCCCATGCGTCTTAGAAGACCTTCCATAACCTGCCAGTCAATCCTATCGAAGGCCTTCTTTGCATCTGTGGACAAAAGGATAACCTGTCTTCCACCACCTCTAGCATAATGAATAAGATCTATGATTTTAGAAGTGTTATCCTTGGACTCTCTTCCCGTAACAAAACCCACCTGATCTCCATGAACTAAGTGAGGGAGCAGAGAACCCAACCAACCGACAAGCATTTTGGCAAATAACTTTATATCATTGTTCAGTAAGGAAATGGGCCTATAACTGGAGCATTTGGGTGGGATCTTTTACCTCTTTGGGGATTATCGTGATATGGGCTTCGAGAATCTGAGGGAAAAACACTGTAGTGTCCGAAGCTGCATTGCAAGCTTTTAAGAAGAGGGGCATGAGAAAAGAGCAAAATGTCTTATAATAACTTACTTGGAATCCATCAGGGCCCTACACTCTTCCCAATCGGTGTAGCTGATAGGGCATTATCTAGTTCCTCCAGAGTAAAGGTTTGCTCAAGGGAGGACACATATTCCCCTGTCAGCTTCGGGAAATTAACAGAGGAGAAATAGTCCCTCATTGTCTCTTGAAATACAGAAGAAGCAGTGGGAGAGTGCCCCCCCTTAATCATATAATTTCATATAGTAGCTTTGAAAGGCTGCAGCAATTTGAGGAAATCGGTGGGCAATATGCCCCTCAGAGCCCCGAATACAGTGAACATATGATTGTAATCACTGAGCTCTCAGAGCTCTGGCAAGCATGCAGCCAAGTTTGTTGCCCCAGAGGTGAAATTTGTGTCGACACTCCCTCATTTCTAGTTTAGTCCTATCCTGCAGAAGTTTATTAAGGGCCAACCTACTGTAGCATCTGTGAGATCACAGAGGACATCCACATCTAAGGAAGATTTATGTGCCGTTTCTAGAGTTTTAATCTGCGTCAAGAGTTGCTGCCATTTAGCCAATCTCTCTTTTTTTAGTTGAGATCCTAATTGTATACATTTCGCTCTAACTACGCATTTATGTGCCTCCCAAATCGCTATAGCAGAAGCATCTGGGGTCTCATTAAATGAAATATAATCAGAAATAGCTGTTTGAAGATCAAGTTTAGCGTGAGGATCATATAGTAGGAGTTCATTAAGACTCCACGTTCTGGGGGGCATATTAGGAAGACAGACAGAAACATAAACAGGGGCATGGTCAGACCAAGTTATATGGCCTATATGGCTATGAGTATAATAGTGCAAATGTTTGTGGTCTACAAGGAAATAATCTATACGCGAATACATAGAGTGAGGAGCTGAATAAAAGATATAGTCCTTAACGGTGGGATGTTGAATCCTCCATAAATCTATCAATTGGTGATCGTGGAGAAGCTGGCGGACCTTACGATGATCCCTCAATGGGAGACGGTGGGAATTAGGGGAGCAATCCATACCTGGTTCAAGAGACCAATTAAAATCTCCACCCAGCACTAAGCATTCCTCTCTTAGTGTCTCCAGAGACTGTAAAACCTTACTAAAAGACTGCCTTTGATTCTTATTGGGGGCATAGATATTAACAAAAGTATAAAGTTGGTTAAAAAGTTTACATTTCAAAACCTGGCATCGATCCTCCACAAGAACATGATGAGAGATATCCGAAACAGGAAGGCGACGAGATAGGATTATCGCCACCCCTAAAGATATACTCAAAGAATTATTGCTACAGAATACTTGAGGGTAGTAAAAATTCCCAAATTTAGGGGATGCTAGATGCTTAAAATGTGTCTCCTGTACAAAGGCTACATCCACTCACTCCACGCGTAACTCTTGGAGTAAAGTAGACCTCTTTTTGCTGGATATTTAAGCCCTTTACATTGAAAGAGCATAATTTAATATCTACCAGAGTCATGGAGGTTGTGGAGGCCGTTAGCAGTAAGGAGAGACTTAAGGCGCACATCCACTTGCCGATTTCTATGAGCGATTGAACGATAACGATATCGTTATCATGTACTCGTGCATGAATCGGGCACATTAATGTTGGAAATGACCAGCGATGTGCGCTCCAGCTGGTCGTTTCCGACATCAATCTTTGCCTGAACATGCTGGACAACCTGACAATAACGTCAGGTTGAGCATGTTAGCGGATGATTGATGTGCCTACACTGAACAACTGTAGGCACAGCGCAGACTGTGAAATAACTGCACGATTACAATGTCGTAATTGTGCAGTCGTTTCAAAGTCTGCTAGAGGATGTGGCCCTTTAGAGAGAGGCCCAGTTGCAGGTAGGACTGCCTTGGAATAGGGAAACATAAGAACCCAAATACAAGTAGAAAATAAAGAGGCAAAAAATAGAAGAGAAAGAAAAAAATAAATAAGGTAAGAAGTAATAACCAGTACAAATGGTAGGGAAAGGTGGAAAGGGATGACGTCGCACAGGCAAAAAGGTCTATATTATATATATTCAAACCACCATTCCCATTGCTAAGATACCATACATGGGGAAATGAAAAAATATATATACAGGGCAGTGGAAGGAAGAGGGACCCAAACTTGGGAACCACCTCTACCACCATGACAACCGGTAAGGACCAACAGACGGAGATAGTAGAAACATCACAAGAAGATGAGCTCAAAATTATCAATCTGTCTGATGAGATCTTATCAGTGGCACAAATTTCCCTATTGAGGAAGGGACTCACCTGTTCCCCTATGACCAGTTTTAAGGCACTTAATATATTGGAAGAGTTAGCAGAGGAATCTACATTTTCAACTACCTCTAGGATTGGTAGGGAAAGACCTACATGTAAAAAGAAGTCAACCTTCTTCCCTCAGGAGAATACATTTGCACAAGTCCAGGACTTCATGGAATTAGTTTCGAGAGATATGGATAAATTACAGGAGAAAGGTCAACAAATGAATACTCTAAGTCATAATATTACAGAAACTGAGAAACTGGCATTGAAGATTATGCAAGAATGGAAACACATTATCTTAAAGATATGTACACTAGTTATTTAGAATCTATTACCATTCAAATATAGGAACGGTGGGGCAGTCAGTCTGCTATTGGTATATTTATTATATATTATCATAATTACAGGATGCCCAGTCAAAAACTGTTTCAATGGGCCCTGATATGCACTAAGAAGAGTAAACCACACTAATATACTATGGGATTCATATGGGACAGGTGTGTTGTTGGCTACTGCTTATCAATCGAATTCCGGGTAATTTATCCGGGAGACGTTTGAGGTGGTGGTTAACAATACACCCCCATTTTGCTTTTTGTATTTCTTAAAATATTATGGATACACATACTCTACAAATGAGGATGATATCTAAAAATTAGGGTGGTATCTACACATTTTTAAGAAGGGATTATATGACACCCCAGGGAGATCCTAGTAGATATTAGATCATTCAGCACTCATAATAACCTTGAGATAGATAGGATAAACATATTAGTATAAATCCTCATAACTAGGTTCATTGTGACAATAATACACATTATTGCAATATGGGATTAAAGCATAATTATATCATTATTCCCGTTTTCTTTCAACAGTATAGAACTCATTATGGTAATTTGACATTTAATAATAATTAATTGTATTTATGATTAGAATCCTTAAATATGATATATTACATAACCATGGCTGTTATACATATTATCAACCTTTTTATCTTTCATTCCCTTGTACTATTAAGAGCTACTAGAGCAAAGCTAATATATTACAGCAGTTAGTGAGCAGTAGTAAAGGATTAACTTCTGACACATTCCTCTATTAGTCCACATACTAATAGACAGAGACACCGATAGGCTGGAATGAATGCCAGTCCACATTAGTGATGAGATGATTGGTCAGCTTCAAACATAGCACTATATTACACAGGAACTCCATCTCATGTGACTTCCCCCGTTACCAAGCTCCAGCGGCAAAACGCGCGTTGGGACAGACGTATGCCCGACCCTGCGCAGCATGAGGCATCCCGACAACAAATTTGTACCCCACAATGGGATTTTTTCGTATTATCTGTAGATCGGGACTCGGGAGGTATGTTAATCATTTACTATATGCAATGAGTTCCCGGTAACAACACGTGTATAGGTCCGTGTTTTCCTTAAATGGAAGCACAGTTAGAAGCATCAGGGGGGTATTAAGAGTAATATTATACATGACAGTGATTTACTTATTTGAATACTATATTCACCCCTTTGGATATCCTCATTAGGGATGTATATTCTCAAACGGTGCAATAGGCAAACCGTGAAAGTGTAATATTATCCCTTTGCACCTATGAAATATCAATGTTTTGCACTACTGCACTTTAAACATACTGATCGCAACCTTTTATAAATGTATTTGATGTATTGCATATATGTTTTTTTGCACTATTTGATACTTTACTTATGGCCACAAAGATTGTTCAAATATGATATGATAAATACATGCATTCCATGTATTTATTTATGATCTGCTAATACTGGGCCTGATTCAGAGCCGGACGCTATTTGCGGTCGTTCGTCCAGAAAATAGAGGTGGCTATTCAAATGAACCGTTCGCTCTTTGCGGTCTGTTCACGCCTCTATGTCTGAACGAGCGAACAAAACTTGCGGTCGTTTTTTGAAAAAATACGCCCCCTGGCCGCTCGCATCCTACGTCATGTCCGCTATTATTAGATTAATCGAGTACATCGACCAGCGTATGAACTGCTCGCTATTCTTGTGGTTGGTTTTTGCTACCACAATCTTGCGAGCAGTTCTGGCTATAAAATAACCCAGTGACATGGACAATGACACTGCTGTTTTAATTATGCACACCCATAAAATGCCCGTTTTGACCTTTAAGCATGCCTGCGTTCGGATCTCCACTCCCCGTTTTCAAGCACCTTCCCTTGTTACCACCCACATACGCCTCATTCTGTCACTCAAAATAGCAGGCATTCGCTATTTAGCGAACAAACGATTTTCGGCCGCACTGACTGGTTCGCGCATGCGTATTACGATCCGTACGCATGCGCAGTTGGGCAAACATCGCTCGGAGCGAACGAGCGGCCGCTTACGAGCGGCTCTGAATCAGGCCCACTGTGCAATCCTGAAATGACGTACTGTACATCTTAGATTACATGGATGGCTCAAACTTGTTCATGGTAAATACAGGAGCTATGTGAAACTATATGTGCTAACACTATGCAACTGTGAAAAGATATACTGGTCTATGATTTAAATTGATTTATGTTGTTCCTTCTTTTATTACTTGTTTTTCTGGGGTTGGCAGTTATATACCTCTAATTTTCATCTACAAAAGGGTGGATAAGAAACACATTAATTGTTATGGTTGTAATAACGCACCCAGTGTTTATTAATTGTAACATTGCATCGTATTGATATACTTAGGTTGGAAACATATGTCAGTTTGTACTTTTGAAGTTTACATCTCATGTATCTGGACACTTTGTTCCTGATTTCTACTTCTTTGCCTCTATTAGATGCAGCTAACCTCATTTGAGTAGTTCTCTCATTGGGTGTCCTATGCGTTAAGAATGACACCCAATAACAGAAACAAAGTTTGAGTAACGTCCCTGTTACACTTTTGTTTTTGAGGGCAAACTGCTCTCCGGTAATCTCTTTCCTCACAAATAGCATTTTTCACAGGTGAGGAGCAGCAGCTCTATACCCTGACCTTCCTTATTAATTGCACCCAATACTTTACAGAATGCCATGAAATGATGGATACAATTTAATGCATTATGATGTTTCTATTTGAAGACTTTTCGCGTAAATGCATGTGATCTAATATTTCGCCATATAAAGAAGAGATGGATTGATCTCTATATTTATGGTCACATTGAGTAAAGTTCATGTGATTATTTTTTGAACCCAGAGATTTTACCGTGTCGGTGATATTTATGGAATTTGTTTTGTTTTGTTGTGTCTTGTATGTCTCACATATACTGTGAATATATGTGTTGGTTGGATATTATGTATGTACACACATATTAATAACAATTTTTTAGTCTTTAATAAATAAAAGTTATATTTTAGATTTTCTTTTTTCGGTTCTAAAGAGTGCTCACCTAATGGAGTTCTCTTTTTCTCTTTTTTCTTAAGAAGTAATAACCAAAAGAAAAAGAAACAGGCAAACACAACATTAATGGAAAACATAGAAAAACATATAAAAAAAGTAGTGCGTCCGCTGTTGGAACATATGGGTAATAAGCTCATGGTCCAAGGTCGGAATGCGGATCAACCCAACTGGGGTAAAGTGGCCACGACCACCTCTCTGGGGGGTGAAACAGAGGCATAAACAGCAAACATTAAGTATGAGATAAGAGCAAAAACAGGCAATCATAAATAGAGATGTGCGGGTTCGGTTTTACTCTGATTTACTCGGTTCTTTACGCCAAAATTATCGCAAGTTCAAATTAGTTAGGATTTATTTTATTGGCTATGCAAAACACGTGATAGCCAATAGCCAATAAAATGAAGTTTTTGAGATTTGAACATATCCGAGTAAAACCGAACCCGCACATCTCTAATCATAAATATCACAAGTTATACTAGAATCACCATAAATGAGAAAAATTACTCAAAGCAAAATAGAAGAAATAAAGACAAAAAACAAAAACAGCCTGGTATAGCAGGTAGTATGGTATGTTACAGTAAACCAGATTGACTAGGGAATAGTGCAGCCAACAGTAAAACATAAAATCATTCCATTGTAAATAGACAAGAATTTAGCAACGTATAGAAGCAGCCTCCTAGTCAGACTGAGAAGACTCAAAGATACATTAATACACAAAATAATGTAACAGACAACCAGGTGCCAGAGGCCACACGATCAGAACTCGGGGAAGCTGTACTACGCTTTCGCCCCTGTACTGGTGTCCAAGGGACTCTTGCAACAGGCAAAGCAGGAGGATCAAGACGGGAGAACAACTGGGTCCAGTCTGGAAGATCTGTTATAGGGAGCGTCAGCGTAGTACAGAACCTCTCCAGGTCCTCAGGTGCTTGGAGGGTAACCTGGTAACCTTCATATGAAGCTTGGACACTCAACGAAAATAAATGCTTTTCTGTTTAAGAGCGTCGGTGAGTGGTTAAGCAGGCATCTTTGTTGAAGAGTATTCCAGGAAAGATAAGGAAAGAGTTGTATTTTAGAGCCATTAAACTCAATGCTGTCTAATTTATGGGCTTCACCAAGAATTTCCTCCTTTACGTGGTAGTAGTGTAAACAACAAATTATGTCTCTAGGTGTCTCAGACTGAAGACCCTTCGGACGTAATGCTCTTTGTGCTTGGTCAAAGAGGATCACAATATCTTGGTCCGCATCAATAATTTCATTGAATACTTTAGAGAGTGCGTCAACCAAACCTGGACCATGGACATTTTCAGGAATCCCATGAATACGGAGGTTGTTACGCCTACACCTATTATCTAAATCATCCAATCGGCGATGCATGGCTCTAATCTCTTGCACATGTGTAGAACAAGTGTCCCGAAGTTGTATGTCGCCAAGGTGATCCTCCACGTCAGACAGCCGATGAGTTATTTGAGAAACATCCATCTCTAGGGCAGAAATCTCTGCTTGACGGTGGCACTGATTTTCTTTTTTAGGTCTAAAAAGTCTTGCCTTGGTAGGGAGATCATTTTTGGTAGGAAGAGAGCGTAGATGGGCCGGGACATCTGCCATTGTAATATGAGTTGCCTTATCTGGGTCTGCAACCGGTGATGATGCCATAAGTCCAGTAATTTTAGAAGACAGCAATGAATTCGAGGAAGAGCATGTGTTGTGTTTAAAAGTGTCAACTTCTGGAGTGAGATAGCGAAATAGATTAGGCTGTGAAGCGATATCTCTGGATTTCTTGGTGCTAGGCGTCTGCTCTGCTTTCTTGGTCTTTCCCATTAAGTGAGCAGTAAAGTGAAAGAGTCATAAAAATGAAAATCACAGCGGAAACATTGGTTGGGAGTGTAGAGCCTGTAGTGTAGAATAGAATGGACATCCGAGAGGTGGTCACAGCGTGCCGTCCCCCATAATGTGTGGGCAGGTTAGGGGGTCATGGTTTTACAGCAGCGCATATGTCAACCCATTAAGGCAGAGAGATGGCTCAATGCGTATATAGATGGAAATGTTGAACCAGTATTTATACAGAAAGCAGGAGGGGTCTTTAAGCATTCAGGTGAGCTCCAGTTATGCAGTAAGCAAAAAGTGCTAAATAAAATATAGAGATATAAAGAACCAAATAGTATCCACAAGGAGGAGCTCCAATATCCAGGACAATATATAGGTATATTACTGATGAAACTCTATAGGAGCTATGCTGGTATCAAACAACATATAAAAGGTACTTAGCACATCTGTTTGTTATATGTTTGAGAATACAAAGCAGTTATGAAGCAGATATGGGCTCACCACAAGTCTGCACTATGGAAGTGTACTTGCCGCAGGTGTATATATAGATGGGGGGATGGCTATTACCCGCAGAGTACACTGCCATCGGTCACAGTGGTGACTGGGGCATGATTCACTCCTCTGTACTCTCTGTTGAGCTCACCCAAAATCACAGGAGGGGAGACAGCAGAGGAGTCTGAGGCCTGCGCCTCCGTGTCCAGGCCAGAGAGAGGTTGGCATGCACGGGCAGCACACACCCGGCGGGGTAAGCGGTGGCACAGGCCGGTCACGGGAATCAAGGCTACAGTATTACCGCAGCCCGGAGATCCAGAAATCCAGGCCTTGGCTTCTGAGGGAGGGACAGGCTGCAACCTGAAGGACCGTAATTTCACGGTCCCCGCATCCGTGAACCTGATCCCCAGAGGCACACACCCCACAGATGCCAGGCACAGGTAGGCGTCTAAGGGAGCCCAGGGCACAGAAGGCAGGCTCTGTATAAAAACTGCCAGGCGGGAGCTCACAGCAGGCACGTCCACCCCTGCTGCCTACCAAGCCACGCCCCCAGTAGTGCTATTTTATCCAAAGAGATATTGGGCCTGATTCAGAGGTGGACCCTAATTGCGTCGCTGCTGTCTCTTCATTCTCAGTGGAACACACATCACCAGCTTCTCAAATCCGTCCACTTGCATACAAAAACGTAGCATTAAAGGAACATCGGACCTCAGAGCAACCCTATGGTTGATCAGAATGTTTGTTGCAACTAAGCCGTCTGGGCCAGTGAAACTGTGTAAGAAGACCAGTGGCGTAACTAGGATATTTGGAGCCCAGGGCTAGATGAAAAATGGAGCCCTTCCTATAAGCGCGCATCGGAAAAGGGCGTGGTCACTGAAAAAATGGAGACTTGTCAACATGACACCACCGTTTCTCGTCACTCTGGGAGCATCCTTTCCATTCCATATGCACCTTAATGCCCCCCAGTAGTAGTGCTTTTTATACAGTGCCCCTGTTTTAGTGCCCATTATGAAATGTCCCTAGTAGTAGTGCCCCTCATGCAATGCCCACAGTAGTAGTGCCACTTATGCAATGTCCCCAGTAGTAGTGCCCCTTATGCAATGCCCCCTGTTGTAGTGCCCATTATGCAATGCCCCCAGTCATAGTGGCCCTCATGCAATGCCCCCAGTAGTGCCCCTTATGCAATGTCCCTAGTAGTAGTGCCCCTTATGCAATGCCCCCTGTTGTAGTGCACATTATGCAGTGCCCCTTATGCAGTGCTCCCAGTAGTGCCTGTTATGCAGTGCCCCCTGTAGTGCCCAATATATAGTGCCACTTATGCAGTGCCCCCAGTAGTGTCCAATATATAGTGCCCCTTATATAGTGCCACTTATGCAGTGCCCCCAGTAGTGTCCAATATATAGTGCCCCCTATGCAGTGCCCAATATACAGTGCCCCTTATATAGAGCCCCCTATGCAGTGCCCAATATACAGTGCCCTCAGTAGTAGTGCTATTTATATATAAAACACATAGACACACACACACAGACAAAATTATACTTACCTGAATCCCCGCTCTTGAGCCCGCAGCCATCCGCTCCTCAGTCCTCCTGCGGGAGCCAGAAGGCGGTGTGTTTGTTTTACTGTGTAGTGCGGACCACACTAGACATTAGCCACTGACCTGGATGCGGCCGGCGGCACCCCCACACACCACCGGTCCGTTGGGCCCAGGGTACGTACCCCGCCCGACCCCCCTTAGTTACGCCACTGAAGAAGATGCAGTCACTGGCTGTGACATGCCCCCGAAATGGTTGCGACATGCCTGCATCTTAGTCGCCACTCCTCTGTTACCTCCCCCAAACAATCACTGCCTGCCAATCACTCTGCGTCCTAATCTACACTACAACTGCCATCACAGGACCATGGCGACACTGCACAGTGCGACTCTGACACATAAGCAAACTGAAAACATTGGACGCTTGCAAACGAAATTGACACTGCGTAGACCTCTGAATCAGGCCCATTGTGAGCCAAAAGGCAACTTAAATACAGGATTCCACCTAAGCGAGATACTGGCTTTGAGAAAAAAAAACATAGAAGAAACCCCCAAAGATAAAACAATGGCCCTCATTCAGAGCCACTCGCAAACAGCAGTACGCTCGTTGCGTTCCGATGTTGACTAACCGCGCCTGCGTCGGTGTAACACTGCGCATGTGCGTACGGCAGATTGCGAGTTTTTTTGGTCTCGTTCGTCAAATAGCGTACAGGAAGTGACATGTCAAATGTGATTGACAGAACAGGGCGTTTTT
Source organism: Taudactylus pleione (assembly GCA_031769625.1). Classification (NCBI taxonomy): domain Eukaryota; kingdom Metazoa; phylum Chordata; class Amphibia; order Anura; family Myobatrachidae; genus Taudactylus; species Taudactylus pleione. The sequence continues at coordinate 8,976,654 of JAUIMM010000121.1, forward strand.
GGGTGTTGACGGGGGTGGAGATGGAAAAACGCAGGCGTGGCGAGGCGTTTTTGGGGCGTACATACATTAGCAGATGCGAGCGTAAAATGTGTACGGACCGACTCATACGTCACTGGATGATCCTCTTTCCCTTCAAAATGCTCGCACAGCTTAGGGTCTGGATTACTCGACCACATTGGCGATGGCCTTCTCCTCCATCCCGGCACTCCTCGATGTTGCTGCGATTAATCGCGGGTGGTCTGAACAGCAATTAGTGGTGGATTGAAAACCGGCTTGGTATGTGTTTTGAAAGTAGTTTTTTGTGTTAGCACAAAAGCGTACGCAGGTGGAAATCATAGCTGCTAATGTGATGATTACACAATCAATTTACGTACATTTGTGGTAGTTTCTTTTGGGCTCAATTTGTTGGTTAGGGCCTATTGTAACAATAATGTCATCATGTTTTTTTGGTTTTTACCTTTTTCTTTTGGCCTGTTGAATTTGCATCGTTATGTTAAATTTGAAACGTTCCTTAAAGAGCCCTTTTTTGGGGGGGCATGTAAAATGTGGTTCTTGCCAGTTTGTGCCTTTTGGCCCAGGATTAAATGTAATCCATTTTGACAATAATGTGAGAACACAATGTCAGTTTTTTATTATTTTTTTATTGCTCAAACAAAAAATAAAAAAAAAAACAATTTTTGGCAAAGTTTTTTTGCAGGGTTCATTCCCAAAGTTACAATAATTGGGCCATCATAAAAGATTTATGAAATGTAGAACACAAAATTAAAAACAATTCACAAGAAAGGAGAGGGAAGTTTTGACCAGAAAGGAATATGAGCCAAGCACAGAAGGAGTGTGGGAAAAGTCGCCATTGCTTTCACCGTTTTTTCACCCGTTTGGCTGGGGGAGGGAGGGCGCCAGACCGGGTCCGGGATGTCATCGGGCTTGCCTGTCCAGAGGCAGATGTTGTGGCCTCAGGGCTAGGCACATTTGGAGGATTGGCTGATGTTGTGCCAGAGGTGGAGGATCCTGATGTTCCGGCAGGAAGGGAGGTCGGCTCCACCATGTGTTGGCGAACGACCTGCTCCAGGGCATTGGCGATGCGGATGTTGGCCCTGGTATTTTCCGCCAGGGCCTGACCAATGGTCACATTGGCCGCAGCATTTTGCTCCAGGGCCTCAGCCACCCGTAGCAGACTGGCGTCCATCCTCTGCAGAATCTCCGTATGGAAATCCGATTTGAAATTGAGTTCTGTGAGGAGGGCCACTGCCTGCGAGGGGGATTGCCCTGGACTGGCTTCTGCAGGGTCCTCAGCCGGATGTACTGGTTCCTCCCCTGCAGAGCCAGCAGAAATTCGGCGGCCAAGGCTCCCCTCTGGAGCAGACTCATCCGCCTGTGTCTCTGTTAGGAAAAATGAGAAAAGACTCACATTAGAATCTACATATTGGCCCACTAACATTTCAGAGTTGGTGACATCACAAGATTTACCTGGGACAACATGAGGAGCCGCAAAGTCTGGCATGTCCGTATCCATGTTGGACACGCCAAACACCACCACAGGCTGCACACACCCCTGTGCCAGCTCTTCTAAATCCGTCAACTCCAATGCCCCCACCTGTCCCCCTTGCATGCCTAGCCCTGTCCGCGAGTTTTTGCTTTAGGCGATATTTGAAGTCGCCCCATCTGGCGATAAAATGGAAACCATTATCCTTTTGTTTAAAATGGGGTTTGTTTTTAGGGGGGGCAAGTGTTTACTTACCGCCGTTTGACATCCCTGGCTAGACAGACATAATCACCCACCCTATTGACAGCAACGGCTACCTCTTCCCACATTCTCCACTTCTGGCTTGTACTCATATTCCTGTCTGCCTGTGGCAGGATGTCCACACACTTCTGAATCAAAACCTCCATCTCCTTTCTTGTGAAATGTGGCTGCCTTTTTTTTTTTGCAGCTTTGGCCGGAATACTGGGCCCAGCAGCCTCTTCCATGTCATCCTCCTCACCTATTTGTGTAAATATTCAGATTTCTCAAATTCACAACTTGCCCAATCTTATGTTTCAAATTAATCATTGAGACAAAATGCATGAAAGACTTACCGCCTGACTCTTGTCCATTGTTTCCCTGGTCTGTAGCCATGTCTGAGGTCCAAACAAGAAATACACCAGAATTTAAATGTGTTTTCGTGACGTATTTATACATGCGTCCTTATTTTGCGGCCGCATCATTGATTGTGCGTTCCTATGATCCCTCCTTAATTTGTGCGGGAAACGAAACACTATTTATGGCTTGGTGTGTCTCGAGTCGAGGTGGCGTTTTTGGATTGTTGGAGGTTACCTTGGTTGGAGTTTCTTGTTTGCGGATTAAGGAGTTGGCGTTTGGAGTTTATTTTGTTTGCTAGATTTGCGTTTTTATTTTCCGTTCGCTTTTTTTGTTATTTTTTTTTTTGCCTCCTTTCTTGATTTGGTAAGTTTTGTGAAGTCTAACTTTGGTTCAATTGGTGTCTCATTGTGTTTATTCATGTTTTTAATTTTTTGATCCATAATTTCATCTCTTTTAGGTTTTTTTTTATTTCGCACCCAAAGACCTTTTGATTTGGAATCTTATATATTTGCTCTTGGTGAGTCCATTTTTTAACTTGTATTTGCGAACTAATTACCTCATTTTTCTCTGTTTGTTTATTAACTTGTATTTGCCAACTAATTAGCGCATTTTTCTCTGTTTGTATAGTGACTTGTATTTGCGAACTAATTTGAGCATTTTTCTCTGTTTGTTTATTAGCTTGTATTTGCGAACTAATTAGCGCATTTTTCTCTGTTTGTTTATTAACTTGTATTTGCGAACCAATTAGCGCATTTTTCTCTGTTTGTATAGTGACTTGTATTTGCGAACTAATTAGCGCATTTTTCTCTTTGTTTTTTGACTTGTATTTGCGAACTAATTAGCGCTTTTTTCTCTGTTTGTTTATTAACTTGTATTTGCGAACTAATTAGCGCATTTTTCTCTGTTTGTTTATTAACTTGTATTTGCGAACTAATTAGCGCATTTTTCTCTGTTTGTTTTTTAACTTGTATTGGCGAACTAATTAGCGCATTTTTAAATGCTTATTAATCCTGTAAAATTGTTTGTGGTTGCCCTTTCGCATTTTTGGCTTACATTTCAACCCATTTTGATGTACTGTGTGCAATGTCGTTTTGCTCTTTGCCCAAATGTGTGTTTCGCCTATTTTATGTTTTGTCTAGCACAAAATTTAGAAACATAAATGCACAGACTAAACTTTTACAAATTAATATTGGGATTATTTTCAGTTTGGACGTATCATGACAATACCCCGGCATGTAAGCAGCAATGGATGGTATCATCAAGCTAAGTTGTTCTTAATTTTCTTTTGGGGTGGGTCCAAAGCCTTACATTCAAATCTTGCCATTTCAGGTTGATCTTGGGCGGATTGTTCTGGCCATGCTCCCGGAAGCCGACCAACCTCAATCTCGTCCCAGGCGTAGGCATCGTAGGCGTGCAAGGCCCCAGATATTTCGAACACGTGTCACCCTTTTTGGAATGCCCGATGAGGTTTTAAGACGCTACCGTCTTCCTCCCAAAATCATCATAGACACTCTCTCATTAATAGAGAGTGATCTTGAGCGGCAAATTGACAGTCCAACAGCAATACCACCACTTACGCAATTTATGGCGGTGTTACATTTCTGTGCCTCAGGATCGTTTCAAACAACGGTGGGAATAGTGGCGGGCATCTCACAATCCTCCTTTTCAAGGATCCTGAGGGCAGTGATGGAGGCACTTTTCAAGCACCTCCATCATTTTATTAAAATGCCTTTGGATATGGGTGCCCTTAGTGTGGCCAAGGCCAATTTTTACCAAATAGCTGGCTTCCCACACATCATAGGGGTTGTGGATGGTACTCACATACCACTTCAGCCTCCAGCACGGCTGGAGGCAATATTTTGCAACCGTAAACACTATCACTCCCTGAATGTAATGGTGGTATGTGATGCCTCCCTCCAGATCCTGTCCCTGAATGCAAAATTACCAGGAAGTGCACATGACTCCTTCGTCATCCGGCAATCAGGGATATGGCACAAATTAAACCACCTACAAGCAGGTGATGCGTGGCTTCTGGGTAAGTGGAGACCTTTAGTACATAACAATGTTAAGCTTGATACACAGTGATCCTGATGTTGTCTATTCTTTTTCACAGGAGACAGTGGATACCCTTGCATGCCCTGGCTGCTCACTCCTTATTTGGCTCCCACACCAGGTCCACAAAGTGAGTTTAATACCGCACTTACAGCCACCAGGCAAGTGGTGGAGCGCTGTATCGGCCTTTTAAAAGGCCGATTCAGATGCCTCCACCGCTCTGGTGGCGAGCTCATGTATTTGCCGGATATGGTTTCGAAAATTGTGGTCCTGTGTGGGATCTTTCACAACATCGCCATAAGGAGTGGTGTTCCAATGCAGCCAGAGGATGCCTTACCTGAGGATGGCCCCCCCGAGGTTGGTCGGGGGTCAGTATGTGGGGGGGCCATACGCGATGATGTGGTGGCCCGATATTTTAGGTAATTATTGACCAAACAACAGTGTGTATACCCAATGTGTTACGGTTTTTTGGCGTTCATCTTTTTTGATATTAATTCTTGCACCATCTTCTGTTTGTTTGCATAATCTTTGGCACTCCCACGATGACTACTTCCTGCTACCCTTCAAAAACCTTTATGTGGAAACTTCTGGAATATATTATGACACCCATGTTGCAACGCCATATTTTTGAAATCATGTGGGCATGGACCTTCGTCAACCAGTTCTTGATTTGTTGTGTGTTTGTTTCCTGTTTTTGGTATGTGGTGTATTTCTGATTATCACTGTGTGTTTTGTTTGTGAGTGACCACTTTGTATTTTGATTTCTGTTGTGAATAAATATTTGGAGAGTGTAATTTGTTTCCTTTTTGGGCACGTTAGAAGCAAGTGTAAACAAACTCCCAAACGTTAATTTTACCTAAGGGGTAACCCAGTAATGAAGCAAGTGGAGCTAAAATGTAATATGTTTTCGGGGTACTAACCAACACACCAAGGAATCCTGTGCAATCAGTTGCCTTCGTAAGATTGTCCTAAGCAGATTGGCCACCAAATAGGAACCTGAAAAATGTTGTAAACTATCATGTTGTCCACCCCAAAAAAGGAAAATGACATTGGTACTGGGAGGGGTTTCTTATGCCTGTTTGCCTTCAAAATACAACACACAATCTGTAGTGAGATTCTGTGGCAATCCTTGCTTGAAGAGTCTACTTATGTCAGTGTAAAGAATCTTGGATTTACTAAAAACGCATGAGACAGAGCGTGAATTAAAACTGATTTATTAGGAAACAATTAGAAAAAAAAAACCTAATTCCTAAGGAGGACCGCCAGATGGTCAAGGCCCTGCAGAAGCCCGGTGACTTGCTCCCGCATACGTGCCACACACTGACAGATTTCTGCCCGACGCCTCTGTTCCTCTGTGGGTGACAAAAGTTTGGGGATTAATAAATCTATAATGAAGCAACATTCTAAAAAAACACAAAACAAGCAAACCAAAACTTAAAAGCTTGTGGCCAAAAAAAACATTACACGGATAAAACCCAGCACCCCAAAATGTCCTAGGCCAAAAATACAAGGGCCCTAAAAAAATGCACACAGGTGTGATATGTGTATGGTGAAATCAGCAGGAACAGGTAAAGACAACCCCCAAAAATACCCTAAGGCGACAGAAAGCCAACAAAAATGGGGACGACACATGATTACATACAAACAGTTTGTGGTGCCCAAAATAAAATAAAAATACATACCGTTCGGCAAAACGCCAGAGCGAGAAGCCACTCCCTGGACCACCTCGGAGGTGGCTACATTCCCCAAACCTAGGGGCAGGGTGTTTGAAGAATCCTGGGAGGGGGTATTTGGAGGAGGGGTGGATGGAGGAGAGGGGGAATTGGGCTGGAGGGGAAGTAGACCAGAAATCTCGGCCACAGGGTCTGGGGAGGAGGGGGTAATTGAGGAATTGGGGGTTGGAGAGAGGGGCCGGGACCGGCGTCTTGTCTGGCGATGACGCCGTAGTCTTTGCTGTGCCCCTAAAAGATGAAAAAAATATTGTGGTTAGTTTCAACAGGAATCCAAAAAAAAAAAAAAAATGTACAATGACTAAATAGGACAGACATGAAAACATGCACATGCAGATATGACTACAATGACTAAATAGGACAGACATGAAAACATGCACATGCAGATATGACTACAATGACTAAATAGGACAGACATGAAAACATGCACATGCAGATATGACTACAATGACTAAATAGGACAGACATGAAAACATGCACATGCAGATATGACTACAATGACTAAATAGGACAGACATGAAAACATGCACATGCAGATATGACTACAATGACTAAATAGGACAGACATGAAAACATGCACACGCAGTTAGGGCCCACAAGATAAACTTGAAAACCACAGTCCATAAAACTTACTTTCCTCGATCTGCATGCGAAAGCATGCCAGCAAGCGCGGCGTACGCCGGTGCAGGTCCGTCCACCTGCGCTCCAGCTGGCCAATATGTCGGCGTGAGCCGAAGGAGCGCAGGCGGCGACGTACCTCCGCATATGCGGAACGCTTTCGGCTATTTGAGATGGGTGGAGGCTGACTGGTGATCCGCCTGTCCATCACCTCCGTCAGCACCAGCAGTTCGCGCCTGGTGAATGCGGCGGATCTCATGATGGCAATGGTGTTTTTTTTGAAAATTATTTTTAATAAAGCACCCAAAAAAAATTTGATTAGCTAATGTATTTGGGAAATTAACAGGACAAATTCTATTGGTTAGTGTATGAGTCATGTGTTCGACAGGGCCACAAATCTCTTGAGAGTTATGATAGGCTTGATGCAGTGACATGCGTAAGCAAATTTAAATAAAGAAATGAACCACAGAAAATTTGTGGGGATACAAACAAATAGAACAATTGTTTAATTGGGGCTAACATGTCTTTTGAACAATAAAAGCGAAGGTTTCAGCCGTACGTATTCTGCGAGTAAACACAAACACGGACAAGATTAAAGTTTATTGCATTGTGTTGAAAAAAAAAAACAATTAAGCTAATTGATACATTGATTGCCATGATACGATTGAGGGAGGTAGGCAGAAAAAACGAGCAGGTAATCGGAATCTGACAGGCCCACTTCCGGTTTCTACTTGTGCGTGCATTCCCTTCAAGCCATTTCGGGGATGTACGCTCGCTATTTGGCACGCTCGTTAGTTAGAGGAGGGGTCGGCTGAGTTTGGGGCGGATTTTTAGCTGCGTACGAAAATACGAGCGAGTGCTTGAATTTAAATATTTTTTTACGTACGCCGAACGTACGTTCGCCCAATTGCGAGTGGGTCTGAATCAGGGCCAATATATTTTATAAAAGTTGCAGTCGGTCATGTACCAATGATTAACTCAAAATTGTCTGATTGTGGAAAACCCATTGAACTGGTATTTTTATTGGGAAACTGATGTGATGTATATTTACCAAACCCCCTTACTCCACTTCCTGGTGCACATCTGAGGCAGGAAAAGTGAGAAGTTTGGCAGTGAATGGGATATTACAGTAAGGACACAATGAAACTGTGTTTAATAAACAATGGTTTGGAAAGGGTTTTCTTTCCCTTAAGAAAGATGGTTCCTAAACTCCACCATTACAGTCCAGGGCCCTGATTCAGACCCACTCGCAATTGGGCGAACGTACGTTCGGCGTACGTAAAAAAATATTTAAATTCAAGCACTCGCTCGTATTTTCATACGCAGCTAAAAATCCGCCCCAAACTCAGACGACCCCTCCTCTAACTAACGAGCGTGCCAAATAGCGAGCGTACATCCCCGAAATGGCTTGAAGGGAACGCACGCACAAGTACAAACCGGAAGTGGGCCTGTCAGATTCCGATTACCTGCTCGTTTTTTCTGCCTACCTCCCTCAATCGTATCATGCCAATCAATGTATCAATTAGCTTAATTGTTTGTTTTTTTTCAACACAATGCAATAAACTTTAATCTTCTCCGTGTTTGTGTTTACTCGCAGAATACGTACGGCTGAAACCTTCGCTTTTATTGTTCAAAAGACATATTAGCCCCAGTTAAACAATTGTTCTATTTGTTTGTATCCCCACAAATTTTCTGTGGTTCATTTCTTTATTTAAATTTGCTTACGCATGTCACTGCATCAAGCCTATCATAACTCTCAAGAGATTTGTGGCCCTGTCGAACACATGACTCATACACTAACCAATAGAATTTGTCCTGTTAATTTCCCAAATACATTAGCCAATCAAATTTTTTTTTGGTGCTTTATTAAAAATAATTTTCTAAAAATACACCATTGCCATCATGAGATCCGCCGCATTCACCAGGCGCGAACTGCTGGTGCTCACGGAGGTGATGGACAGGCGGATCACCAGTCAGCCTCCACCCATCTCAAATAGCAGAAAGCGTTCCGCATATGCGGAGGTACGTCGCCGCCTGCGCTCCTTCGGCTCACGCCGACATATTGGCCAGCTGGAGCGCAGGTGGTCGGACATGCACCGGCGTACGCCCCGCTTGCTGGCATGCTTTCGCATGCAGATCGAGGAGAGTAAGTTTTATGGACTGTGGTTTTCAAGTTTATCTTGTGGGCCCTAACTGCGTGAGCATGTTTTCATGTCTGTCCTATTTAGTCATTGTAGTCATATCTGCATGTGCATGTTTTCATGTCTGTCCTATTTAGTCATTGTAGTCATATCTGCATGTGCATGTTTTCATGTCTGTCCTATTTAGTCATTGTAGTCATATCTGCATGTGCATGTTTTCATGTCTGTCCTATTTAGTCATTGTAGTCATATCTGCATGTGCATGTTTTCATGTCTGTCCTATTTAGTCATTGTACTTTTTTTTTTTTTGTATTTGTATTCCTGTTGAAACTAACCACAATATTTTTTACATCTTTTAGGGGCACAGCAAAGACTACGGCGTCATCGGCAGACAAGACGCCGGTCCCGGCCCCTCTCTCCAACCCCCAATTCCTCAATTACCCCCTCCTCCCCAGACCCTGTGGCCGAGATTTCTGGTCTACTTCCCCTCCAGCCCAATTCCCCCTCTCCTCCATCCGCCCCTCCTCCAAATACCCCCTCCCAGGATTCTTCCAACACCCTGCCCCTAGGTTTGGGGAATGTAGCCACCTCCGAGGTGGTCGAGGGAGTGGCTTCTCGCTCTGGCGTTTTGCCGAACGGTATGTTTTTTTTGGGGGCACCACAAACTGTTTGTATGTAATCATGTGTCGTCCCCATTTTTGTTGGCTTTCTGTCGCCTTAGGGTATTTTTGGGGGTTGTCTTTACCTGTTCCTGCTGATTTCACCATACACATATCACACCTGTGTGCATTTTTTTAGGGCCCTTGTATTTTTGGCCTAGGACATTTTGGGGTGCTGGGTTTTATCCGTGTAATGTTGTTTTTTGGCCCAAGCTTTTAAGTTTTGGTTTGCTTGTTTTGTGTTTTTTTTGAATGTTGCTTCATTATTGATGTGTTAATCCCCAAACTTTTGTCACCCACAGAGGAACAGAGGCGTCGGGCAGAAATCTGTCAGTGTGTGGCACGTATGCGGGAGCAAGTCACCGGGCTTCTGCAGGGCCTTGACCATCTGGCGGTCCTCCTTAGGAATTAGTTTTTTTTTGTTTTTTTTTCAAATTGTTTACAAATAAATCAGTTTTAATTCACACTCTGTCTCATGCATTTTTAGTAAATCCAAGATTCTTTACACTGACATAAGTAGACTCTTCAAGCAAGGATTGCCAAATAATCTCACTACAGATTGTGTGTTGTATTTTGAAGGCAAACAGGCACAAGAAACACCTCCCAGTACCAATGTCATTTTCCTTTTTTGGGGTGGACAACATGATAGTTTACAACATTTTACAGGTTCCTATTTGGTGGCCAATCTGCTTAGGCCAATCTTACGAAGGCAACTGATTGTACAGGATTCCTTGGTGTGTTGGTTAGTACCCCGAAAACATATTACATTTTAGCTCCACTTGCTTCATTACTGGGTTACCCCTTAGGTAAATTTAACGTTTGGGAGTTTGGTTACAATTGCTTCTAACGTGCCCAAAAAGGAAACAAATTACACTCTCCAAATATTTATTCACAACAGAAATCAAAAAACAAAGTGGTCACTCACAAACAAAACACACAGTGATAATCAGAAATACACCACATACCAAAAACAGGAAACAAACACACAACAAATCAAGAACTGGTTGACGAAGGTCCATGCCCACATGATTTCAAAAATATGGCGTTGCAATATGGGTGTCATAATATATTCCAGAAGTTTCCACATAAAGGTTTTTGAAGGGTAGCAGGAAGTAGTCATCGTGGGAGTGCCAAAGATTATGCAAACAAACAGAAGATGGTGCAAGAATTAATATAAAAAAAGATGAACCCCAAAAAACCGTAACACATTGGGTATACACACTGTTGTTTGGTCAATAATTACCTAAAATATCGGGCCACCACATCATCGCGTATGGCCCCCCCACATACTGATCTCCGACCAACCTCGGGGGGGCCATCCTCAGGTAAGGCATCCTCTGGCTGCATTGGGACACCACTCCTTATGGCGATGTTGTGAAATATCCCACACAGGACCACAATTTTCGAAACCATATCCGGCAAATACATGAGCTCGCCACCAGAGCGGTGGAGGCATCTGAATCGGCCTTTTAAAAGGCCGATACAGCGCTCCACCACTTGCCTGGTGGCTGTAAGTGCGGTATTAAACTCACTTTGTGGGCCTGGTGTGGGAGCCAAATAAGGAGTGAGCAGCCAGGGCATGCAAGGGTATCCACTGTCTCCTGTGAAAAAGAATAGACAACATCAGGATCACTGTGTATCAAGCTTAACATTGTTATGTACTAAAGGTCTCCACTTACCCAGAAGCCACGCATCACCAGCTTGTAGGTTGTTTAATTTGTGCCATATCCCTGATTGCCGGATGACGAAGGAGTCATGTGCACTTCCTGGTAATTTTGCATTCAGGGACAGGATCTGGAGGGAGGCATCACATACCACCATTACATTCAGGGAGTGATAGTGTTTACGGTTGCGAAATATTGCCTCCAGCCGTGCTGGAGGCTGAAGTGGTATGTGAGTACCATCCACAACCCCTATGATGTGTGGGAAGCCAGCTATTTGGTAAAAATTGGCCTTGGCCACACTAAGGGCACCCATATCCAAAGGCATTTTAATAAAATGATGGAGGTGCTTGAAAAGTGCCTCCATCACTGCCCTCAGGATCCTGGAAAAGGAGGATTGTGAGATGCCCGCCACTATTCCCACCGTTGTTTGAAACGATCCTGAGGCACAGAAATGTAACACCGCCATAAATTGCGTAAGTGGTGGTATTGCTGTTGGACTGTCAATTTGCCGCTCAAGATCACTCTCTATTAATGAGAGAGTGTCTATGATGATTTTGGGAGGAAGACGGTAGCGTCTTAAAACCTCATCATCGGGCATTCCAAAAAGGGTGACACGTGTTCGAAATATCTGGGGCCTTGCACGCCTACGATGCCTACGCCTGGGACGAGATTGAGGTTGGTCGGCTTCCGGGAGCATGGCCAGAACAATCCGCCCAAGATCAACCTGAAATGGCAAGATTTGAATGTAAGGCTTTGGACCCACCCCAAAAGAAAATTAAAACAACTTAGCTTGATGATACCATCCATTGCTGCTTACATGCCGGGGTATTGTCATGATACGTCAAAACTGAAAATAATCCCAATATTAATTTGTAAAAGTTTAGTCTGTGCATTTATGTTTCTAAATTTGGTGCTAGACAAAACATAAAATAGGCGAAACACACATTTGGGCAAAGAGCAAAACGACATTGCACACAGTACGTCAAATTGGGGTCAAATGTAAGCCAAAAATGCTAAAGGGCAACCACAAACAATTTTACAGGATGAATAAGCATTTAAAAATGCGCGAATTAGTTCGCCAATACAAGTCACTATACAAACAGAGAAAAATGCGCTAATTAGTTCTCCAATACAAGTCACTATACAAACAGAGAAAAATGCGCTAATTAGTTCGCCAATACAAGTTAAAAAACAAACAGAGAAAAATGCGCTAATTAGTTCGCCAATACAAGTCACTATACAAACAGAGAAAAATGCGCAAATTATTTCGCAAATACAAGTTAAAAAATGGACTTACCAAGAGCAAATATATAAGATTCCCAATCAAAAGGTCTTTGGGTCCGAAATAAAAAAAAACCTAAAAGAGATGAAATTATGGTTCAAAAAATTAAGAACAATAACAAACAAAAGGAGACACCAATTGAACCAAAGTTAGACTTCACAAAACTTACCAAATCAAGAAACGAGGCCAAAAAAAAATCCAAAAAAAAAGCGAACGGAAAATAAAAACGCAAATCTAGCAAACAAAATAAACTCCAAACGCCAACTCCTTAATCCGCAAACAAGAAACTCCAACCAAGGTAACCTCCAACAATCCAAAAACGCCACCTCGACTCGAGACACACCAAGCCATAAATAGTGTTTCGTTTCCCGCACAAATTAAGGAGGGATCATAGGAACGCACAATCAATGATGCGGCCGCAAAATAAGGACGCATGTATAAATACGTCACGAAACAACATTTAAATTCTGGTGTATTTCATGTTTGGACCTCAGACATGGCTACAGACCAGGGAAACAATGGACAAGAGTCAGGTGGTAAGTCTTTCATGCATTTTGTCTCAATGATTAATTTGAAACATAAGATTGGGCAAGTTGTGAATTTGAGAAATCTGCATATTTACACAAATAGGTGAGGAGGATGACATGGAAGAGGCTGCTGGGCCCAGTATTCCGGCCAAAGCTGCCAAAAAGAAAAGGCAGCCACATTTCACAAGAAAGGAGATGGAGGTTTTGATTCAGAAGTGTGTGGACATCCTGCCACAGGCAGACAGGAATATGAGTACAAGCCAGAAGTGGAGAATGTGGGAAGAGGTAGCCGTTGCTGTCAATAGGGTGGGTGATTATGTCCGTCTAGCCCGGGATGTTAAACGGCGGTAAGTAAACACTTGCCCCCCTATAAACAAACCCCATTTTAAACAAAAGGATAATGGTTTCCATTTTATCCCACAGATGGGGCGACTTCAAATATCGCCTAAAGCAAAAAACTCGCGGACAGGGCTAGGCATGCAAGGGGGACAGGTGTGTCATTGGAGTTGACGGATTTAGAAGAGCTGGCACAAGGGTGTGTGCAGCCTGTGGAGGTGTTTGGCGTGTCCAACATGGATACGGACATGCCAGACTTTGCGGCTCCTCATGTTGTCCCAGGTAAATCTTGTGATGTCACCAACTCTGAAATGTTAGTGGGCCAATATGTAGATTCTAATGTGAGTCTTTTCCCATTTTTCCTAACAGAGACACAGGCGGATGAGTCTGCTCCAGAGGGGAGCCTTGGCCGCCGAATTTCTGCTGGCTCTGCAGGGGAGGAACCAGTACATCCGGCTGAGGACCCTGCAGAAGCCAGTCCAGGGCAATCCCCCTCGCAGGCAGTGGCCCTCCTCACAGAACTCAATTTCAAATCGGATTTCCATACGGAGATTCTGCAGAGGATGGACGCCAGTCTGCTACGGGTGGCTGAGGCCCTGGAGCAAAATGCTGCGGCCAACGTGTCCATTGGTCAGGCCCTGGCGGAAAATACCAGGGCCAACATCCGCATCGCCAATGCCCTGGAGCAGCTCGTTCGCCAGCACATGGTGGAGCCGACCTCCCTTCCTGCCGGAACATCAGGATCCTCCACCTCTGGCACAACATCAGCCAATCCTCCAAATGTGCCTAGCCCTGTGCCTAGTCCAGAGGCCACAACATCTGCCTCTGGACAGGCCAGCCCGATGACATCCCGGACCCGGTCTGGCGCCCTCCCTCCCCCTGCCAAACGGGTGAAAAAACGGTGACAGCAATGGCGACTTTTCCCACACTCCTGTGCTTGGATCATATTCCTTTCTGGTCAAAACTTCCCTCTCCTTTCTTGTGAATTGTTTTTAATTTTGTGTTCTACATTTCATAAATCTTTTATGTTGGCCCAATTATTGTAACTTTGGGAATGAACCCTGCAAAAAAACTTTGCCACAAATTGTTTTTTTTTTTTCTTTTTTTGTTTGAGCAATAAAAAAAAAGTAAAAAACTGACATTGTATTCTCACATTATTGTCAAAATGGATTACATTTAATCCTGGGCCAAAAGGCACAAACTGGCAAAAACCACATTTTACATGCCCCCCCAAAAAAGGGCTCTTTAAGGAACGTTTCAAATTTAACATAACGATGCAAATTCAACAGGCCAAAAGAAAAAGGTAAAAACCAAAAAAACATGATGACATTATTGTTACAATAGGCCCTAACCAACAAATTGAGCCCAAAAGAAACTACCACAAATGTACGTAAATTGATTGTGTAATCATCACATTAGCAGCTATGATTTCCACCTGCGTACGCTTTTGTGCTAACACAAAAAACTGCTTTCAAAACACATACCAAGCCGGTTTTCAATCCAACACTAATTGCTGTTCTGACCGCCCGCGATTAATCGCAGCAACATCGTGGAGTGCCGGGATGGAGGAGAAGGCCATCGCCAATGTGGTCGAGTAATCCAGACCCTAAGCTGTGCGAGCATTTTGAAGGGAAAGAGGATCATCCAGTGACGTATGAGTCGGTCCGTACACATTTTACGCTCGCATCTGCTAATGTATGTACGCCCCAAAAACGCCTCGCCACGCCTGCGTTTTTCCATCTCCACCCCCGTCAACACCCAAAAACGCCCTGTTCTGTCAATCACATTTGACATGTCACTTCCTGTACGCTATTTGACGAACGAGACCAAAAAAGCTCGCAATCTGCCGTACGCACATGCGCAGTGTTACACCGACGCATGCGCGGTTAGTCAACATCGGAACGCAACGAGCGTACTGCTGTTTGCGTACGGCTCTGAATGAGGGCCCAGGTTTTGATATTCAGATTGTTAAATCAAATTGACTGAGGGCTTGATTCACTAGTGTACGTAGCTGCGTATGCAATAGCGATTACGCACGCAGTTCAACTGCGATAGTATGCTAATCCATTGCGATCGCAATGCCGTCGCAGCACTACACAAGGACGTCCACTTTACTCAGTACACATCGTATTGTTTAGCAAGACTGCAAAACCATCGGTACAATCGAGCACCATCGCAGCCTCACGCACACTTGCACAAGCCTTGACCTTACTCAGAAATTTCTAGCAACCACGCACGCTATCAGGCCTCAGGCTGCGTAGGCCATCACAGTGGATAATTTATTCACACCCCTGCAACAGCGTTGAAACGCATTGGCACGCCTGTGTTCGGCCGACCACCCTCCTGTCACCACCCACAAACGGCACTTCCTGTCAATCATTCTGCGATGGGTCTGCACAGTCACAGCGATCGCAGTCCCGATCGCAATAGCTAGTTCACACACTACTTTGCATACGCATGCGCAGAACACAACAATCGACTCATTGCATGCGTAATCGCAGTGAATCAAGCCCTGAGGTACTAATTAAGTCACCTGTGCTCAAGCATGGATATCCTTAAAATGTGGACTTTAATGGTGGAGTTTGGGAACCTCTGCCTTAACCAGTGGTATGTTTATCTCACATTACAAAAAAAAAAAACATCTAAAAGAATTCTCTGAATTAAAAAATAGTCAACCATTTATGTTTGCAGTTTTTCCATCGCATCGTTCCACTGCAACATTATTAGAAACAATATATATTAAATAAAAGTAATGCATTTATTGCATGCCTAGGCTAACTATATGATAATTAACAAACTGAAGTTTTTCAAAAGTTTATGCAGATAATAACTTGCAGTGCTGTAGGGGACAGATGAGCGAATCTGCTGCAGCTTGGTTTGTGGATTATTCCAGGTTATAGAAATACGAGGGTGGTTCAATAAATAAGGTAACAAGACCTCTCATTGTGTAAATGTTTTCAACTCGTACATATAGGGCCTGATTCAGACCAGCTCGCAAGCTCTATGCGCTCGCAAGCAGGTCGATGATTGTGCATTGTGCACATGTAGCGTGCGCAATGCGCGTGCGCAAGCCCCGTAGTGAGTGAGAAATGCACTCGCTCCGGGGCTCGCTACAAACGGGGCGGCTCTCGATGTTGATCGACAGCTCGCCCCATTTTGTAGGTGGGGTGGGGGGGGGTGGCTGGACAAATGGAGGCGTTCCTGAAGGAACGCCTGCCGTTTGTGGGCGACGACCCAACTGACATCACCAGTGATGTCAGTAGTGAGCTTCCAGCTCTATTAGAGCCGGAAGCACACTGGGGCTTGCAACAGACGAGACCCTACCACAAGGGTCTCATCGCAAGCCCGATGGTCGCGACCATCACGACCATCACCTGGCCGCTCACAAAAGCTGTGGGTGGTCACCCACAGCTTAGCGAGTGCCCAGGAGGCCGGCAAAAAAAAAAAAAAAGTGTCCGTCTCATTCAGAGCGGGCGCTCGCTTTTTGTGAGCGTCTCTGAATGAGGTCCATAGTGTGGCCTTGGTGCAGGATGGTTGCATTGGTGGAAGATCAGTAGTTTACAAAGGCAGAAGGGAGGAATTCAGTGTAGTGACGTTGTCCCTTAGAATTACAGCATAAGGTACCCGATGCCCCTAGGTTTGCAAAGCGCTGCAGAAATAAGACTTCATTTTATGGAGTGAAATTGTTGTAAAGAGATAAAGAAGAAGATTGTGCATTTCCAGGGACATTCCATACTCTGCATGGCCATTCCCTTTCCGCCCAAGGACTTTAATCCCGCACAAGCTCTGAGCTTGGGGAGATAGGATCTCTTCTTATAGATGTCCTGAAGTCTTGTAGCCAGGCCAGCTGAGAGTCGTGGCGGGCCCAGGTAATAGGGGGGCGTGGCCATGCCCCCTTCCCGGCCCCCAAAAAACACAAAAGTTTTGCAGTGCCGCGAACTGGCGCTGTGCGCTGGGGAGGGGGGGGCGCTCTGAGCCCCCTCAGCCCTGCTCAAAGCCAGGGGGACGCAATCAGTGTGATCGCTCCCCCCTCACGGGCATAGGAGACTGCCGTGGCTGCTCAGCAGCCACGAGCAGTCTCACTGCAGCTCAGCACACGCTGTGTGCTGGGCTGCTGTGAGGCGGGGGGGGGGCAGCGCCGGACCCGGCCCCCGCCGGGCCCCTCAGTAAGCCTGGGCCCGGGTAATCTGTACCCGCTCCCCTCCCTCTCGGGGCGCCCCTGCTTGATGCAATAAACATTAACTTTGGTTGACAGCTCTTTGCAGGTGGGTTCGGTTTTATTATTGGGATTTGTATTTTTTCCCCTCCATTTGGGCTGAAATTGTTAGGTTTATAAGTGAAGAAAGAATAAATGAAGTGTTTGCGTATAAACATATAAAAACATGGAATGTATTACTGGCGCATACTTATAGAGAAATAAGCAAAGTAGAGGGAAATAACAATGGGGAAAAAAGGTAATAGGGAAAAGTAATAAGGAGAAATAGAAAGAAAGTAATCCACTTGGTGTAGTACAATATATTTAATATGTATATAGATAATAAAAAAAGGCGAGATATGCCTTTACATAAAATCTGGTATTAAAATATACACTTAATAAATCACATCTAATAGTCTGAATACGGAGGACTATATCCAACAATTTAAAACATACAACAAAGGCATAGCCTGCGGAGAGGCAACATGTAATTGAGACAAAGCTCGCTGCAAATTGGCCAAAAAACACAATAAGCTAAATATATATTGCACTTAATCAGTGCATACAGTCTAGTCCAGAGATCTGTTCCTCCTGTCACATTCGCTGTATTAGGATCCACAGTTGTAACAAAGTATAGTCTCCCAGTTTGAAATGCCACACTGTTATTTTACAATAGCTGTGTGTGGCCCAAAATGGATGTGGGTAGGATGCCAGCTGTGCAGTATATTACTGCTGGGTAGGATGGTTACATATGTGACCCAAAGGTGGTAATAATCTTCACTCTGTATATGGCACTCACCTCTCTGGTGTATTCGTAGCGCCAATGTCCCGTTTTTCCAGCCTTTACTGGTCCGGTTTATAGTTGTAGCGGGGAGTCGGAATAGCCGCTGTTTTCCTGGCCGAAGTTGTCACGGACTCCCCTGTTGTTTGGAACGCAGTTTGGAGCGCACGGCCGCACTTCCGGTTACTACGTGTACGTCCTTCTGGTATCTCGGGGTAACAGAGATAGCTGAGTAGAGGTTTCCTCCAACTAGTTTCTCCCCTGTGGGGCTTCGTCAGGGATCCCAATGGCCAATTTGCAGCGAGCTTTGTCTCAATTATATGTTGCCGCTCCGCAGGCTATACCTTTGTTGTATGTTTTAAGTTGTTGGATATAGTCCTCCGTATCCAGACTATTAAATGTGATTTATTAAGTGTATATTTTAATACCAGATTTTATGTAAAGGCATATCTCGCCTTTTTTTATTATCTATATACATATTAAATATATTGTACTACACCAAGTGGATTACTTTCTTCATTGCATGCAGACTATTGCTGGTACATCGTATGCAGACCATTGCTGGTACATCGCATGCAGACCATTGCTAGCACATCGCATGCATACCATTGAAGTTACATTGCACGCAGGCGGACTATTGGAAGTACATCACTTGCAGACCATTACTTGCACATCGCATGCAGACCATTACTTGCACATCGCATGCAGACCATTACTTGCACATCGCATGCATACCATTACTTGCACATCGCATGCAGACCATTACTTGCACATCGCATGCAGACCATTACTTGCACATCGCATGCAGACCATTACTTGCACATTGCATGCAGACCATTACTTGCACATCGCATGCATACCATTACTTGCACATCGCATGCAGACCATTACTTGCACATCGCATGCAGACCATTACTTGCACATTGCATGCAGACCATTACTTGCACATTGCATGCATACCATTACTTGCACATCGCAATCATACCATTGAAGTTACATTGCATGCAGACGGACTATTGGAGGTACTGTACATCACATGCAGACCATTGCATGCAGGTAATTTCTGACTGTTTGTATGTAGACCATTGCTGACACATCCCATGCACATTATTGCTGGGACATCACATGTGCACCATTGGAGGTACATACATGGAGACTATTGGAGGTACATTGTATGCAGACCATTGCTGGCACATCACATGCAGATAATTTGTGGCTGATCGCATGTAGACCATTGCTGACACATTGCATGTAAACCATTGCTGGTATATCATATGCACCACCCCTGGCACATTACTATTACCCTAATATTGTCACAAATATGACAGCGTGCCTAGTCCTGTGCTAAACTACTAGCGCATGGAGTCTTTTTTGCTTGTCTTTTTGCCAAAAATGTGTCTTAGGGTGGTATTCAATTAGTTTTGCACCTTCGATAAAGATTTGCATGCCGGACTTTTCGCCTACATAGCGTATTTTAGCAGCGGAAACCCGCTATTCGCCCTATTCAATTCCAGAAGCCATGAAAACGGCAACACACGAAGTCAGAACAGGTGGAAAGAGGTGTCAGGATCGGGGAAACCAGGCTGAATCCTCCAAATAGATGCAGAAACATTGGGGATCAATGTAGTAGTGCCCGATTAGTCCTAATAAAACTGTTTGGGGTACTTAAGTTGGCACAATTGCCTCTAATTAGTGCACAAGTGGTGAAGAATGGCATAAAGCTGTTTTTTGTGGAGAAAATAAGTAAATTTGGGGTACCTGAAAATGGGTGTAAGCATCATTAATGTCTCTAAAGTGAAGTTTTACTAAAAGTTAAATTCCTCCCTCATACAAGCATCTGCAATCCCCAAAACACTTGGCCCCTTCTTAGAGCACCCCCAGAACCTTATTTCGCTAGTTTGCGAACTTGTCCCCCCACTTTGTGCTTTTTCACCCCCAAATTCAAAATTCTTTTTTGGGGTGTTCTTAATTTTTTCCCTGGAATTTTTTGACACAGTTGTCCTTTGGGGGCTGTCCTAAGGGTTCTGAGTGGTTTCCCCACCTTTGCACCTCAAAATAAAAATGTTGCACTTCTCTTTTCCTGCTATTGAAAGGTAAATCTTTTTCGCCTATTACATTTCACATACGCGAAAAGCGGGTGGAATTGAATACGGAGATAAGTTTCCGACAGGCGAAAGTCGCAATCGGCGATACTTTTTCGCGGACCTCGGCTTTTCGCTTCTAATTGAATACGGCCCTTAGTGGCAATACGATGCAGCTAGAATGCACCAGGAGACTGCACTAATTAATTTGATATGCAGCACTTGTATATCTGTGAGCGACTGAGTCTCTGAATCTATATACGAAGTGGCACTATGCAGCTGCTGCAGCTTTTTATCCACTCCAAGTTCCGTTGTGGTTCATATACAGACTCATTCGCACACAGATATATTGCATATATAATTATTCAGCACAGTCTCCTGGTGTGTCCTATTACAGCGCATTGCGACAAAGAAACATTTTTTTAACAAAATATGCAAAAAGACACTGGTCGCACTAGGACCTGTCAGCTCACTTACACCTGACATCTCGAACCACATGGAGTATTGAGGCTAGATGCATGGAGGAGGTAACACATTTGTAATCATTGAGTGCTATCTCCCCCCCCCCACCCCCCGCTGGACTCACTACTGCCTTTAGCTACAGGGCGTTATCCTACCATTGAATCTGTACTCCAGGGGTGGCCAACCCGCGGCTCTCGAGCCGCATGAGGCTCTTTTGAGCTTCTCATGCGGCTCGTGGCTCGGCAGACCCCCACTAGTACTGAGAATACTGGTCTCTGAAGCCATCAGAGACTAAAGAAGCCTCTGATCGCTTCAGAGGCCAGCGTTCCCAGTAATGCAGTGCACGGTGACGTCATGACGTCACCCGCGATGTGAGGAGCCCGCGCGTCTGCTGGATCCAGCTAGATCCAGCAGGCGGCGGAATCTGCATGGCATGGAGCGGTGCCAGCATGAAGGTAAATTTCTTCATAGGGGTGTGGGCGGGGAAGGGGAACTAGTGCTGGGGGCACTTCCTTAGGGGGCACGACTACAGGGATATTGCACGAGGGGCACAGCTAGAGGGGGAATTGCTTAATGGGCACAGCTACAAGGGACAATGCAGAAGGGGCATAACTGCTGGAGGTATTGCTTAATGGGCACAGCTACAGGGGGCATTGCAGAAGGGGCACAACTACTGGGGGGCATTACATAATGGACACAGCTCCAAGGGGGCATTGCATAAGGGCCACAACTAATGGAAGCATTGCTTAATGTGCACAGCTACAGGGGCATTGCTTAAGGGATACAACTACTGGGGGCATTGTTTAATGGGCACAGCTACATGGGCATTGCATAAGGGCCACAACTACTGGCGGTATTGCTTAATTGGCACAACTACAGGGGGCAAGGCAGAAGGGGCACAACTACAGAGGGCATTGCATAATGGGCACAGCTACAGGTGCATTGCTTAAGGGCTACAACTACTGGGGGCATTGCTTAATGGGCACAGCTACAGGGGGCATTGCATAAGAGCCACAACTAATGGGAGCATTGCTTAATGGGCACATCTACATGGGGCATTGCAGAAGGGGCACAACTACAGAGGTCATTGCATAATGGGCACAGCTACATGGGCATTGCTTAAGGGCCACTACTACTGGCGGTATTGCTTAATTGGCACAACTACAGGGGGCAAGGCAGAAGGGGCACAACTACAGAGGGCATTGCATAATGGGCACAGCTACAGGGGCATTGCTTAAGGGCTACAACTACTGGGGGCATTGCTTAATGGGCACAGCTACAGGGGGCATTGCATAAGAGCCACAACTAATGGAAGCATTGCTTAATGTGCACAGCTACAGGGGCATTGCTTAAGGGCTACAACTACTGGGGGCATTGTTTAATGGGCACAGCTACATGGGCATTGCATAAGGGCCACAACTACTGGCGGTATTGCTTAATTGGCACAACTACAGGGGGCAAGGCAGAAGGGGCACAACTACAGAGGGCATTGCATAATGGGCACAGCTACAGGGGCATTGCTTAAGGGCTACAACTACTGGGGGCATTGCTTAATGGGCACAGCTACAGGGGGCATTGCATAAGGGCCACAACTAATGGGGGCATTGCTTAATGGGCACAGCTCCAGGGGGCATTGCAGAAGGGGCACAACTACAGAGGTCATTGCATAATGGGCACAGCTACAGGGGCATTGCTTAAGGGCCACAACTACTGGGGCAATTGCTTAATGGGCATAGCTACAGGGGGCATTACATAAGGGCCACAACTAATGGGGGCATTGCTTAATGGGCACAGCTACAGGGGGCAAGGCAGAAAGGGCACAACTACAGGGGCCATTGCATAATGGGCACAGCTACAGGGGGCATTGCATAATGGCCACAACTACTGGGGGCATTGCTTGATGAGCACAACTACAGGAGGGCACTACATATGGATACACAACTACAGGGGGCACCTCATAAGGGGCACTGGCATTCTCAATGTATTTTATGTGGATCTGGCTTGTTTCTGTGTATTTTATGTGAACGTGGCTATTTCAATGTTGCTCTGGCTTTTTCTTTCACTTCGACAGTAAAAAATTTATATCGGGAAGATTATGTAAATTGTGTATTTTCATGTCTGCGGCGCGCACATGCTATCGGCTCTTTTGCTTGACTACATATATTTTCTGGCTCTTTGCCTCCGACTGTTTGGCCACCCCTGCTGTACTCACTAACCCCTGTCCATGGCTTTAGTGTCCTGTACTTATGCAGTGGTTAGCGGTTGTGTATTGTACTTATCCTCTGTTATTTGTTTTTATAGTTTTTAAATAAAAGATAATAATAATAATCAAAGCACATGCTTCTATATAAAGTGTTTTTCACAGTTCTCTGCAAGACCCTGACTGTATGGCATCTGTACAGGTGTACTGGGTACACGCCCTTCCCTGATGGCAGCCTTGGGTGAGAGACCATTGTGTTTCAGTACATGAAATAGCTCTGTGTTCTCTCTCCGTTACAGAGTATCGCAAACATCCAACAACTGTTCTTTTCTGCCGGATCAATATAGCGCATAGTACTTTGTGCTAAAACCGTATATAACACACAAAGGGAGAAGTAAAATCTGAGAGCAGGCTATTTAAGTTGTACAGGAATGGAATACCTCCCCCTCTCTATTTCATAGATTGACTTTAAGTGCTCACATTAAAATCAAAAAGCTGGGGAAAAAAAATCTCAGGCAGAAAAACTAATTGTTCTTTAATTAGTTTGCCAGCGTGACAGCGGCTGTGGGAGGGGGAGTCAACGGGACTCCAAATCTCAAATCCATTCCTTAACAAGGGGATTAAGTACCTTAACCCTTTCATGACTAGCGGACAGATGTAATGAAATTATACAAACAGTAAAAATCTGCTTTTAGCGCTTGACTTTATAAGTGACAGATAAGGCAAAGGTAGCTCATAGAACAGCAGTTTGAACAACCAATTTGGTCAGTATAGTTAATGAAAATCTCCTCAATTGTAGACACAAAACACACCGGTAATACTAATCATTATCAGATTTGGCTTGTTTTGCTACAGTAATTTGTGTGGTCAATGGACATCCGCTTCAATCATACTTACCTAGTCTCCTGGAAGTTGCAAGAGACTCCTACATTTTTGGGTAGTCCCCCACACCCCTGGAAGAATGAGGTGACATTTTGCATCCCACCCACTGCCTAGTGAGTTGACAGGATGGGGAGAAAACACAGAGAATCATGGTCCATATGGAGGATATGGGGCTGAAATTATGCAATCGCCTGATGACGTGAGAGCCCGGCACCGCCCCTTAAATTTGCCAGCTGCATCTAGTCTCTGGGCTTCTCCCAGAACGGAGATAAAAAAGTAGGCAAGTATGGCCCTAATTGCATGACATAGGATCTACTCAATCTGCCTAAACACAGAATAGTGATACTTGCTGCCTCACAACTCTGTGTGGAGTTTGTATGTTCTCATGTTTGTTTGGATTTCTTTTGGATGCTGTGGTTTTCCTCCCATGCCCCAAAAACTTACTGGTAGGTTAATTGGCTGCTTAATAAAATAGAGTCTGTATCTATGTGGTAGGAATTTAAGGGGAAATGTATCAAACCTTCTAAATAGGACAAGTGGATTCTAGCTATAAATTATCTAGTACATTCTATAAAATAATAGCTAGAATTGGATTTTATGCTGTGGCCATGTTCTTCACTTATCCTCTTTAGGATGTTTGACACATCTCCCCAGGACTCTGTGCCGCCCCTTCCTCATACACTCTTGACGTCATAAAGTCACACCTAGGACACAGGGGATGCTGACACCGCTGCCGGCTAGGCGACAGGGCTGCTGACACCGCCACCAGCTCCAGTGAGTACAAAACTAAGGACGCTGCGGGCGGCTCTGTATCAGCGCAAGAGGCTGCAGGGTGCTGTTCGAGGCACCCTGCAAGCCACATGCAAGTGCGGTATACAATCGGGAAGCCGCCTGCCTTAATACCGGCAGTGCGCTTCCAGGCTGTCATAACCCGGCGAGGGTGAAATGCTGGGCGTCTAGAGGTAGACACCTGACTTTTCCCCGACGCAGAGAGACAGGCGCCCGGCATCCCGATCGAAAGGGATGCCGGGCAACGTGAGCGGACAGCCGCGGGGTGGGAAGGTTAGGTTTAGGGCACCCGGGGGGGGGACTTAGGGTTAGGCACCCCCCCAGGAGGGTTAAGGTTAGGCTAGGGGGAGAGAGGGTTAGGGTTAGGCACCCCCGGGGGGGACTTATGGTTAGGCACCCCCCCGGGTGACTTAGGTTTAGCGGGGAAGGGGGGGTTACGGTTAGGCACTTAGAGGGGGATTAGGGTTAGGCACTTGGGGTGGAAGGTTAGGGTTAGGCACCCCTAAGAAGGGTTAGGGGGTTAGGTTAGGTTAGTATATACTTACCTTAGGGACGATCGGGATTTCCAGCGCTGTCGGGCTTCCGCTGCCGGGAACTCTGCTGTGGTCGGCCAGGTGCTGCCGGGAATCCATGCGGCCGACGGTATTTCATACTGATTTCGCAAGTGCTATAGTGCAGCGACGGTGCCACCCACAGGGCCCTGCACTCTGTGCCTCATTCAGCTTGGATCGCAAGTCTGCAATCGCACGCACCCGGCCGTTGCGAAAATTAAGCAAATGAATGCGATGTTACTACAATCGCACCACTACACCAAGACGCCCACCAGCTTATAAAGCCATCCACTTCCAATTACATACATCCGCAAGTCAGCAAAAACATCGGTAACATCAAGTAACATCGGACCCATACGCACAGTTGTGGTTGAGCTTGACCTGACTTACAAACTGCGATTCTTCCTCTTGCCATCTAGACCTCTGGCTGTGTATGCCGTCGCTGGGGCTTAATTATGCACGCCCCTGTAACGGCGTTCAAAAGCACAGGCACGCCTGCGTTTCTTCGCCCACCCCCCTCTCCACCCCCAGATGGCACTTCCTGTCAGTCATTTCTCAATGGCTC
This sequence comes from Taudactylus pleione, assembly GCA_031769625.1. NCBI lineage: Eukaryota > Metazoa > Chordata > Amphibia > Anura > Myobatrachidae > Taudactylus > Taudactylus pleione. Next base: position 9,002,249 of record JAUIMM010000121.1, read on the forward strand.
TGCGTATCCGCTGCATTTGCGAATGCAAGGGTCGATTCGCGCATGCATGCTGCAGTGCATGCGCAGAACGCAAACATCGGTCGTGTGCGCGCATCCGCAGCCTTGCGATCCAAGCTGAATGAGACCCTCTGTGCAGCGGTACCACTCGCACACCCCTAGTTACCGCCCTGCATCTCACCCTGAGACTGTAAACTACAACGGGGCAGTGAATGACAAATATCCTCTGTACAGCATTGCATATTGTGGTGGTGATATATATATGATTTCTGTCTTAACACACATGGCAAACTTTTAAGCAATTTGTGCAGACTACTTGTGGAAAGAATTCCTCCTTTGCTGAGTGGCAGCAAAAAATACTTTCTAGTCCCTTAAATTTCAATCCAACGACTTTGCTGAAGATATCATGTCTCTTGCAAAAAAGGGTATATAATGCATTTTTATATCCATGTTTTACATTGGTCATCTCCACCTGCCTAGTTAAAGAATCCCGTAGTCTGGATAAAGCTTACAGCAAGGAACTCATTTCAGGTCTAATGGGCAAAACTTGTATAGGAGATAGAGGGAGAGAGATAGATAGAGATCGTTCATCCTCGGCTTCCAGGTTTAAATCGTGAGGAAGCTGAGGGCAGACACTTCCACGGTTCCAGGTAAATCGTGAGGAAGCTGAGAGCAGAGACTTCCACGGTTCCAGGTAAATCGTGAGGAAGCTGAGAGCAGAGACTTCCACGGTTCCAGGTAAATCGTGAGGAAGCTGAGAGCAGAGACTTCCACGGTTCCAGGTAAATCGTGAGGAAGCTGAGAGCAGAGGCTTCCACTGGGCTCCACATACACATTTCGGGGGGAGGAAGATGCTGTAACAGGTCAGTAAGCTTCCAGAGCACTGGTACACAGGTAGGCAGGGCCCTCCCTGGAGCCACACCTCTACCCCTGGAGCCGCCCCTGTGCTTACTATTTAGTAAAAAAAAAAAATTGGGAGGGTGCCACGCTTCCCGATTTGGACCCCCCCACCTGGGCCTATTTGATCTCTTGATGGCTCTATATATAAACAACCTTCAGATTTCTATCCTTATATCCTACCATATTAACTTCAAAGTACTGTACAAACCTTTCCCCTAAACAGCATCATATGTACCAATCTGATGAGTAGAACAATAATAAATGATATTTAAAATTCCATGTATCTAACTTACCACCTTAGAAAGACTGAAGACTGTATTGGACTGACTGTTTGTTTATGACTTCCGGGCCTTCTGCTTTGAATCTATTATTTATTACACATTTCAAAATCGAATTCCATATAATTCCTTCAGTTAGTTTATCCACACAGACCTGTGTATAGTTTATTGGTATCGTTTTGAAATATTGGTACAGTACGACATCTTTTCACCAGTAATATGGTATAAGAGAGTCTATAGATGTAATATATCATATAATGTTCTCTCAATTACAGAACCTTATTCTTTTAGTGCACATGGGTTGCTGATGTTTACATCTGAAGATTTATTAATCTTCCTCTTGTTGAGCCGTATTGCCACTTCCTTCTGAGTCTAACGAGTATGCCACACAACACAATATACTATGCAACGCATTATAATTAGGGGTGTGCACCGGCCACTTTTCGTGTTTTGTGTTTTGGTTTTGGATCTGGATCTTTCTTCGTGTTTTGGATCTGGATTGGTTTTGCCAAAACCACCCTTCCGTGTTTTGGGTTCTGGGTTTTGTGTTTTGGATCTGTATTTTTTTTAAAAAAAGCATAAAAACAGCTAAAATCACAGAATTTGTTGGTTTCTCTGCTCCTATGCTATTATTAACCTCAATAACCTTAATTTCCACTCATTTCCAGTCTATTCTGAACACTGAACACCTCACAATAGTGTTTTCATGTCCAAAAGGTTGCACCGAGGTAGCTGGATGACTATGCTAAGCGACACGAGTGGGCGGCACAAACACGTGACCCATCTAGAAGTGACACTGCAGTGGCAGACAGGATGGCAGTTAGAAAAACTAGGCCCCAAACTGTACATAATGCAAAGAAAAAAAAGAAGTGCAAGATGGAATTGTCCTTGGGCCCTCCCACCCACCCTTATGTTGTATAAACAGGACATGCACACTTTAACAAATCAATCATTTCAGCGCCAGGGTCTGCCACACAACTGTGGCTGAAATGATTGGTTCGTTTGGGCCCCCACAAAACAAGCTGGCAATTAATGTGTCCCTGCACAAACTGGCTCTACGGAGGCAAGATGTCATCCTCATCCTCCTCATCCACCGATTCCTCACCCTCTTCAGTGTGTACATCCTCATCCTCACAGAGTATTAATTCGTCCCTGCTGGAACCACAGGTCCCTCTGTACGTTCTGGAGGCTGGTCTCCCTGGAAGAGTTGATAATTCATTTTATGAACATCATCTTCTCCACATTTTGTGGAAGCAACCTCCTACGCCTTTCGCTGACAAGGTTCCCGGCTGCACTAAACACTCTTTCGGAGTACACACTGGAGGGGGGGCAACTCAGGTAAAATAGAGCCAGTTTGTACAGGGACCTCCAAATTGCTTCTTTTTCCTGCCAGTACAGGTACGGACTGTCTGACATGCCTACTTGGATGCTGTCACCGATGTAATCCTTTAACAGACAGACGCACGCTTGTCGCTGCTGCTTTGAGGATTCAAGTGCGGCTACAGCCCACACAATTCACAAAGACAGAAAAAAAAAAAGAATATTTTTATTGTTTGTGGAGCACACTTTGAGGGTTACACCACCCTTTAACAGACAGACGCACGCTTGTCGCTGCTGCTTTGAGGATGCAAGTGCGGCTACAGCCCACACAATTCACAAAGACAGAAAAAAGAAGAAGAATATTTTAATTGTTTGTGTAGAACACTTTGAGGTGTCACCACCCTTTAACAGACAGACGCACGCTTGTCGCTGCTGCTTTAAGGATGCAGGTACGGCTACAGCCCACACATTTCACAAAGACCGAAAAAAAAAGAACAATATTTTAATTGTTTGTGTAGAACACTTTGAGGTGTCATCACCCTTTAACAGACAGACGCACGCTTGTCGCTGCTGCTTTAAGGATGCAGGTGCGGCTACAGCCCACACAATTCACATAGACAGAAAAAAAAAGAACAATATTTTAATTGTTTCTGTAGCACACTTTGAGGGTGTCACCACCCTTTAACAGACAGACGCACGCTTGTCGCTGCTGCTTTGAGGATGCAAGTGTGGCTACATCGCACACAAGTCACAAACACATTAAAAAAATAGTTTTTTATTTTTTGGAACACTTTGAGAGTTACACCACCCTTTAACAGACAGACGCACGCTTGTCGCTGCTGCTTTAAGGATGCAGGTGCGGCTACAGCCCACACATTTCACAAAGACCGAAAAAAAAAGAACAATATTTTAATTGTTTGTGTAGAACACTTTGAGGGTGTCACCACCCTTTAACAGACAGACGCACGCTTGTCGCTGCTGCTTTAAGGATGCAGGTGCGGCTACAGCCCACACATTTCACAAAGACCAAAAAAAAAAGAACAATATTTTAATTGTTTGTGTAGCACACTTTGAGGGTGTCACCACCCTTTAACAGACAGACGCACGCTTGTCGCTGCTGCTTTGAGGATGCAAGTGTGGCTACATCGCACACAAGTCACAAACACATTAAAAAAATAGTTTTTTATTTTTTGGAACACTTTGAGAGTTACACCAACCTTTAACAGACAGACGCACGCTTGTCGCTGCTGCTTTAAGGATGCAGGTGAGGCTACAGCCCACACATTTCACAAAGACCGAAAAAAAAAGAACAATATTTTAATTGTTTGTGTAGAACACTTTGAGGGTGTCACCACCCTTTAACAGACAGACGCACGCTTGTCGCTGCTGCTTTGAGGATGCAGGTGGAATCTAGACGGGATTTGGAACCGAGGACACACTACCTCCATCAATTGTCTAAATCCCACTGCACTAATGTCGGATACCGGACGCACGTCTAACACCAACATAGCAGTCAAGGCCTCAGTTATACGTTTTGCTTCAGGATGACTGCTGTCGTACTTCATCCTCATCGCTAGGGACTGTTGGAGGGTCAATTGTTTAGTAAAAGTAGTGATGTTCCTACTTCCTCTCTGGGATGATGAACAACTCCCAGCAGCAGCAACAGCACTAGGAGGAAGAGGTTCTTGATCTTTCCCTATTTTATTTTTATCGGAGAAAGTTTGGTCCTCCATTTATGTTATATTGATATATATACGTGCGGCTAAAGCGCACTCAAACACAGAAAATATTATTTTATTTTTGCTGGAGAGTAGTGCACTTTGTGGGTTACACCACCCTTTAAGAAATGAGCCAGCCGGCTCTTTACTTATGGGACACAGGCGCACGCTTGGCGCTGCTCCTTTGTTGATGCACGTGCAGCCACAGTGCACACAATTCACAAACACAGAAAATAATTTTTTTTTTGGTTTGGACTGGAGTGTACTTTCGGGGGTTACAGCACCCTTAACGGTCAAGCCAGCCGGCCCTTTACTTATGACACAGGCGCACGCTTGGCACTACTTTGTTGATGCATGTGCGGCTACTGCGCACACAATTCACAAACACAGAAAATAATTTTTTTTTAGGTTTGGACTGGAGTGTACTTTCGGGGGTTACAGCACCCTTAACGGTCAAGCCAGCCGGCCCTTTACTTATGACACAGGCGCACGCTTGGCACTACTTTGTTGATGCACGTGCGGCTACTGCGCACACAATTCACAAACACAGAAAATAATTTTTTTTTGGTTTGGACTGGAGTGTACTTTCGGGGGTTACAGCACCCTTTAACGGTCAAGCCAGCCGGCCCTTTACTTATGACACAGGCGCACGCTTGGCACTACTTTGTTGATGCACGTGCGGCTACTGCGCACACAATTCACAAACACAGAAAATAATTTTTTTTTAGGTTTGGACTGGAGTGTACTTTCGGGGGTTACAGCACCCTTAACGGTCAAGCCAGCCGGCCCTTTACTTATGACACAGGCGCACGCTTGGCACTACTTTGTTGATGCACGTGCGGCTACTGCGCACACAATTCACAAACACAGAAAATAATTTTTTTTTGGTTTGGACTGGAGTGTACTTTCGGGGGTTACAGCACCCTTTAACGGTCAAGCCAGCCGGCCCTTTACTTATGACACAGGCGCACGCTTGGCACTACTTTGTTGATGCACGTGCGGCTACTGCGCACACAATTCACAAACACAGAAAATAATTTTTTTTTAGGTTTGGACTGGAGTGTACTTTCGGGGGTTACAGCACCCTTAACGGTCAAGCCAGCCGGCCCTTTACTTATGACACAGGCGCACGCTTGGCACTACTTTGTTGATGCACGTGCGGCTACTGCGCACACAATTCACAAACACAGAAAATAATTTTTTTTTTGGTTTGGACTGGAGTGTACTTTCGGGGGTTACAGCACCCTTAACGGTCAAGCCAGCCGGCCCTTTACTTATGACACAGGCGCACGCTTGGCACTACTTTGTTGATGCACGTGCGGCTACTGCGCACACAATTCACAAACACAGAAAATAATTTTTTTTTTGGTTTGGACTGGAGTGTACTTTCGGGGGTTACAGCACCCTTAACGGTCAAGCCAGCCGGCCCTTTACTTATGACACAGGCGCACGCTTGGCACTACTTTGTTGATGCACGTGCGGCTACTGCGCACACAATTCACAAACACAGAAAATAATTTTTGTTTTTGGTTTGGACTGGAGTGTACTTTCGGGGGTTACAGCACCCTTAACGGTCAAGCCAGCCGGCCCTTTACTTATGACACAGGCGCACGCTTGGCACTACTTTGTTGATGCACGTGCGGCTACTGCGCACACAATTCACAAACACAGAAAATAATTTTTTTTTGGTTTGGACTGGAGTGTACTTTCGGGGGTTACAGCACCCTTTAACGGTCAAGCCAGCCGGCCCTTTACTTATGACACAGGCGCACGCTTGGCACTACTTTGTTGATGCACGTGCGGCTACTGCGCACACAATTCACAAACACAGAAAATAATTTTTTTTTAGGTTTGGACTGGAGTGTACTTTTGGGGGTTACAGCACCCTTAACGGTCAAGCCAGCCGGCCCTTTACTTATGACACAGGCGCACGCTTGGCACTACTTTGTTGATGCACGTGCGGCTACTGCGCACACAATTCACAAACACAGAAAATAATTTTTTTTTTGGTTTGGACTGGAGTGTACTTTCGGGGGTTACAGCACCCTTAACGGTCAAGCCAGCCGGCCCTTTACTTATGACACAGGCGCACGCTTGGCACTACTTTGTTGATGCACGTGCGGCTACTGCGCACACAATTCACAAACACAGAAAATAATTTTTTTTTTGGTTTGGACTGGAGTGTACTTTCGGGGGTTACAGCACCCTTAACGGTCAAGCCAGCCGGCCCTTTACTTATGACACAGGCGCACGCTTGGCACTACTTTGTTGATGCACGTGCGGCTACTGCGCACACAATTCACAAACACAGAAAATAATTTTTTTTTGGTTTGGACTGGAGTGTACTTTCGGGGGTTACAGCACCCTTTAACGGTCAAGCCAGCTGGCCCTTTACTTATGACACAGGCGCACGCTTGGCACTACTTTGTTGATGCACGTGCGGCTACTGCGCACACAATTCACAAACACAGAAAATAATTTTTTTTTAGGTTTGGACTGGAGTGTACTTTCGGGGGTTACAGCACCCTTAACGGTCAAGCCAGCCGGCCCTTTACTTATGACACAGGCGCACGCTTGGCACTACTTTGTTGATGCACGTGCGGCTACTGCGCACACAATTCACAAACACAGAAAATAATTTTTTTTTTGGTTTGGACTGGAGTGTACTTTCGGGGGTTACAGCACCCTTAACGGTCAAGCCAGCCGGCCCTTTACTTATGACACAGGCGCACGCTTGGCACTACTTTGTTGATGCACGTGCGGCTACTGCGCACACAATTCACAAACACAGAAAATATATTATTTTTTTAGCACTTGGGGGGAGCACCCCTGATGGACAGAGCACCCCCTGGACAACACTACAGCACTCCTTTAGGACTGGGACACTGCACAGGACTTTGGAGTGGACACAGCCCCTATGGAGAACTGACTGCACAACACAGTCCAGCCAGCCCCTATGGACTTTGAAGTAGTGGACACAGCCCCTATTAACAACAGCAGCACAGCACAACACAGCCAGCCCCTATGGACTTTGAAGTAGTGGACAACAGCAGCACTACACTACACTACACTACACAGCCCTAACTCCCACCCTCCCTCTTCACTGTCCACAGCCGAGTGAGAAAATGGCGCCGACGTGGGTACCTTATATAGGATCCAAAACCCGCGAGACTCGGAAGGCGGGAAGATGACGTTTTGCCTCGATTTCAGAATCCGAGTCAGGCGGGAAAAGTCGAGCCTGACTCGGATCGGGGGGGCTCGGGGGGGTTCGGATTTCAGAAATCCGAACCCGCTCACCCCTAATTATAATACACAATACTATAATACTGCACATCAGATAATACACAATACTACACCACACATTATACTTCACAATACTACACAGCACATTATACTACACAATACTACACATGATAATACACAATGCTACAATACTGCATAACGCATTATACTACACAATACTATAAAAACACATTATATTACAAAATACTACACAATATACTTGCCGACAATGTGACTGCCTCCTCCGGGAGGAGGCAGCCTAAACCACCATAGCAGGGGGGCGTGGCTGCACAATTGCGGCCACGCACCCACCACACAATGCCAAGATTACCGCCATTGTACAGCCGGGGGCGGGGCCACGATGACACGCTTCAGCGCAAACCGAGATTCAGCGCAAACCGCGTCATCGGCTCTGCAGGACTGCGCTCTTACAAGGGGGAAGCGAACGCCAGGGAGGGAGGGGGGGCGGGCCAGCCTGGAGACATACAATCTGCTGGGGTGCCGGGAGCACCACCCGATTTTCGGGAGGCTCCCGATCATCCCGGGAGAGTAGGCAAGTATGCATAACATTATACTACAATATACAATACAACACATTATACTACAAGATACTAAAGCCCTGATTCTGAGTTGGGAATAATACAAGAAAGAGCAGGTAACTGTGTACCTGGACAAACCATGTAACAATGCAAGAGGTACAACACACACATTTTTGCATGCATGGTAAATACTGGCTGCTGTAGAATGTAGCCCTCAAATGCTGGACAGCTTTATTTTAACACTGCAATTTAGATTTCAGTTTGGCCACACCCTCCCTAAATCTAAATCTCTGTGCATATTTTAAATATGCCTACCTGCAATGCAGTTACTTGCTCTTTCTTGTTTATTCCCAACTCAGAATCAGGCCCTACAATACACAACACATTATACTACACAATACATAATACTACACCACACTTGCCAACTCTCCCTCATTTTCAGGGAGACTCCCTGAAATAGTAGCAATCTCCCTGTCTCCCTGAAGAGTCTAGCAAGCTCCCTGACTGCACCTAATTCCCATTTTGAAGCTGTTATAGTAAAAAAAACAGAGATACAGTATATACATTCAAATGGGATCATTAGTATAATTTCCCTGTATTGCATATAAGGCACAATGATCCCTATAGCTACATGCATTTTGTGAAAAGTATTAGGGGCTTAATCATCAAAACATAATTATGTTTTGATGATTAATCACCTCCAACTATAAAAATAACTGCAGTCAATGGGAACTTTAACCTCTGAGGAAACGGGCAGCTGTTAGAGCCGAGAAACGCGTTAGGTGTTCCCATTTACTACAAGACTCAGACCCACTGAGCGTCCAGCAGACCAAGAGGCCACCTTCGAGGGTGGGGCTCACATGCAGTAATCAGGCACGGCAACACTTATCCCTTGCAAGTAAGCTCCCTGTCAGGCTATCTCTGGAGGATATTGCCTCTGAGCAAGACACTGCCCATATCAACAGCAGTGGGCCGGTTTTCACAGCCGCTACTTTGGCAGCATCAAACTACTATCCACACTGGGAGCCGTCCTGCCTGTGTACCAACATCTTTATTTCCCAGCCGGGATCCACAAGTGAATCTACCCTCTCCGATCAGTCTGCTATACAGGCATTCAAGCTACTTCATGGATACAGCGGGTAAGCTAACATTATGCACTAAAAAGTTTTCATTATAAGGTGTTTCATCTACATCTATAATTTATACCAATCACCAGGACTCTCTGAGGACTTATCCACCATCCGATTTTTATTTGTAATATTTTAAATTTTTATCCTATGGACATTGGATATTTTATGTTTTATTTGTTCTCTCTCAAGACTCAATAAGACTTTGGGCCTGATTCAGAGCCACTCGTAAGCGGCAGCTCGTTCGCTCTGAGCGATGTTTGCCCAACTGCGCATGCGTACGGATCATTATACGCATGCGCGAACCAGTCAGTGCGGCCGAAATTCATGTGCTCGCAAAATAGCGAATACCTGCTAATTTGAGTGACAGGATGAGGCGTATGTGGGTGGTAACAGGGGAAGGTGCTTGAAAACGGGGAGTGATCCGATCGCAGGCGTGCTTAAAGGTCAACACGGGCGTTTTATGGGTGTGCATATTTAAAACAGCAGCGTCATTGACCACGTCACTGGGTTATTTTTTAGCCAGAACTGCTCGCAAAATTGTGGTAGCAAAAACCAACCACAAGAATAGCGAGCAGCTCATACCCTGTTCGATGTACTCGATTAATCTAATAAATAGCGGACATGAAGTAGGATGCGAGCGGCCAGGGGGCGTAGTTTCCCAAAAAACGACCGCAAGTTTTGCTCGCTCGTTCAGACCTAGAGGCGTGAACAGACCGCAAACAGCGAACGGTTCATTTGAATAGCCACCCCTATTTTCGAGCACTAATTGCGTCCGGCTCTGAATCAGGCCCTTTATTTTTTGTATACATGTTTTCTCTACCTAGGGATCTCTTCCAGGTTTTATACATATTATCCAGGATTTATATCAATAAATTTGTGTTTAATTTTATTGGTGTTTATACTTTCTGTGCTGCAGCTTCAAATCATTTAGCGCTCCCACACCTTTTTATTTCTCCCTGACAGTCTCTCTGGGGTCTGCCTACCCCTTAGTGGTGAGCTGCATATAGATTTGCATCTTTCAGCCATTTCTGGAGCGCCCGAATTTGTTGTTTGTGTTTTTGTTCCCTTCCAACTGAGACCTGCTTACCGAGTAAGGCCCCCGCCGCCGCTGCTATGCTGGGAACCTACTCTGCTAAGCTGCTACTGCTGCTGCCGAAGACATGGCCGCCCCCCGTCATACCAGCTGCCTTCTGTAGGACAACCACCGCAGCTGGCTGCTGCTGCTGTGCCCTCTCCTGGCCCAGCTCACAGAAGGACTGTTCTGGGAGCCCTGAGGGAGCGTCAGGCAGCTAAGAGAACACAGCAGGGAGGGATCTTTTCAGATCCCTCTACTGTGTCGGATGCTGTACGCCATCTCAGGGTGGTGTTCAGCATCACTGTCACGTTCCGAAAAAAATGCTATTTCGGAACTTGATGAATTTCATAATTTCTACACCCTCCACAATAGTATGGGGACTGTATAGTACTATAGTATGGGGACTGTATAGTACTATAGTATGGGGACTGTATAGTACTATAGTATGGGGACTGTATAGTACTATAGTATGGGGACTGTATAGTACTATAGTATGGGGACTGTATAGTACTATAGTATGGGGACTGTGGAAATTATCGATGCACAATTGTAACCACGATATATCTGTGATATCTCCAGCATTACATAAATGATGAATAACCCTGACACTTAAATTATACTTTTTTACTAACTGCTTTGGGGCTCGTTTACATTTGGATGTAAATCAATTTTATAGCACACCTCTCAGATGCAGCAGTAGACGCCCACTTTACCGCAGGGCTCATAGGTGCTGCTTTCACAATCTCCTTGAAATGCTTTTTCAAAAGTAGACAAGTATGTACTACACTATACATAATACTAAACATTATACAAATGCTACTGAAAATACTACATAACACATTATACTACACAATACTTCACAACATATCATATCACACAACACTAGAATACATATTTTGTATTGCTATATTTTCAATGTTAAAATAAAATAAAGTATTTAAAAATATAGATTTATTTTTATCTCCCCCAAACATGTTCCTTGTTTATTTTTAGTGGTTGTATACATTTTCATTTGTTTGTTTTGCTATTTATGTTCTTTAAAAATTTTGTAGGATTAGACTTCTTTCTTTAGCAATCCGTTTTTCACTTTCTATTTTTGCTATTATAATTTTTCGTCTACAGATCTTATTACATTCTCTTTTTTTCTTTAATGCCTCCATAATCCGTCTTAGTTTTAACACTTTAAAGGCTTCCTTTTTCGGTATAATTTCTAATATGTTCTTATTTATCCAGAGAGGCTTCTATTCCAAGAGCTTGTGTTGCCATAAGCTACTGTACAATAGTTCTGTATTATACAGTATGTTTTTTTTTTATGTACCATTCGGCCTCTGTACTTTTGTTTGAGAAGACATTATTCCAGTTTTTGAGCTATAGAGATCTTTACAAAATGTCTTCATAAAACACTGGTCATATGATATCACATTCAGGGCCACCACGCGGAATCTTATAAACTAGTGCGGATTGTTAGCTGTGCAGCAAAATCCAGTGCTGTGTGTGCTACCCAGTATACTAATGATCCTTCCAATGTTCACCTGTGGAAACCATATTACAGATTTTACTTCTTCTATATCAGTGTTTGCTAAATTTTCAAGCACCCCAACAGCTCAAGATTTCAGGATTTATTTAATTATGCACAGGGGACTGGTCTACTTTGCTGGTTTAATAATTATGAGCTGCTGGGGGTGAGTGAGGAATGCATTTGAAAAACACTGGTCTAAATAGTCAAGTTTAATCATCTCCTTGATCTTTATGAAGCTATGATTTTGTGCAGTCATGGCTCAGATGCTGCAAATTAGGGATGGACATCGGAAGCCAATGGTTAGCAACCATTCATGTTTCCGATTCGATGGAAGTACTTTTCCCAACGAATACTGGGAATTCGATGGTTACAAGCCATCGAAAGCAGCTTTCTGATGCCCATCCGATGGCTGGCTGTGGGGTGGGGGGGGACTATACACAGCTGCTCTGCTTAGCAGCGGGTGAGCTGAGCAGCAGGAGAATAGATGCCATGTGCGGGGGAGCCTGGGGGCAGCCCAGCATCTCGGAGAGTGCTGGGCATGCCCCCTCAGTAACATGGACGGGTGTGCCAGGAGGCTCCGCCCCTTTCAGAGGCTCTTCCCCCTTTTTGGTTGCAAGTATATCCCTACTGCAAATAGGGCCGAAGACTTGGGCCCCAATGTAACACCACCAGAAACCAAGGGATACCCTGATCTAGATACTTTGTAGTTTGTACTACTACCGCCACCCAACTTTGCTTGGTGATAGGGTTTTATTTCATTTTGCTCAGGAATAAACCCAAAAGAAGAACAGAAACAATAATTCAAAATGAGAGAGAACATGGAGAGTCGCGAGGTGGTACAATGCATCTGAGGTGCGTACAGGGAAGTAATAAAGTTCAGTTAAGGATCCAAGAGAATCGTAGAATGTGGGAGAGTTGACGGTGATCATACCACTGGGTGCGCTTGAGAGAGTTATATATTCTCTGTTTAAAGTCTGGAGGTAGTGTATTCACATTACTCTCCACGTGTCAGCACTGCTCGTGCTTAGCGCAGTCAGTCCACTGCAGTGGCTTGCAGCCACAATCGGCCATGCTCTCCCAGCATAGCCCTTGGGCCCTGGCACAACAGCCACTTGGGCCTACTCGCTTGAGCACTCGGTGTATGAGAGCTTTAAACTCTTTCTGTCTCAAAGTGATGAGCTGCAGCTGGGCCTGTGCACATCCACTGCTACTGCAGAATGCACTGGCTTCACTCTAGCCTCCCTTGGAGGGAGCTTATCGCAAAGGGATGTGGGCAATTCAGGTGAGTGGAAATCCCTCTCACCATATATTATAGATGGCTATTTTTAAGGCGGAGCGCTGTTCCGGATGGTCTTCTAAAAAAATGACATCATAAGGAATGGCATTCTGGAACCGCCTGGTAGCCACCTACAGAGCCTGCACACAGCACATGAGGCCTGATTCAGACCCATTCGCTAATCTGCGAACGCACGCTATGGGCGATTATCACACATTTGCGCATGCGTATGCATCAAAGTACGCATGCGCGAATCAGTCACTGCGGCAGGGATCGTGCTCTCGTAGTACACAAACTGGACTCTATTTTGAGTTACAGATATCGCCGTTTGTGGGTGGTGACAGGGGAAGGTGCTTGTGAACGGGGGAGTGGTGCTGCGAACGCAGGTGTGTCTGGCCGTCAAAACGGAGTTTTATGGGTGTGCATTATTAGCAAAGATGCGTCATTGTACACGTCACTAGGTTGTTTTTCAGCCTGCAGCGATCGCAGTGCTTGCGGCGGGGCAGGGTCTACCTCAAGCGCTGCGTGCAGCTCCGATGGCTCTCGATGGTTACGATTGTCCATACACTTCCTGGAGATGACGTGTGTTAAGAGAGAAAAGTGGGCGTCTTTATATTGGCGTGCGTTTGCTCTGCCATCGCTCTCTAAGACATAGACGGCATCCTTACACCAAACAGTGCGATCGCGGCATTTGCACACCCGGCCCCTTTTAGCTGCGAGAGAGCGCAGCTTAGCGTCCGGGTCTGAATGAGCTCCATTGTGCGGGTACAAGCCCTCCCACTTTGGACACTAGGGACTATGTCATCATGGAGGCGGAGCTACACGTGGTGCCGCTGGACACTGTAACTGGGCTGGCTTTGAATTTGTGTGTGTGGTAAGGGCGGCTGTGTCTCTTATGGTCCCAGCAGCAAACTGCTTCTTAGTCACAAGCAGATGTATACTGCAAATTTGTGTGTGTGCAGCAAATGAAACCAAGGGGATTTTGTCATGATTTGATGAAAGCATTTAAGCCTGCAGCCCAGTGGCTGGGTTGGGTACGGGATGCCGGCACTCAGGACCCCGATGGTCAGAATCCCGACACCGGCATCCAGACAGGGTTAGGATACAGACACCTGTCGGTAAGTATCCTAAGCCTACCCCTAAACCTAACCTGCCCACAGCCTAAACCTAACCTTAACCTCACCCCCCCTTCCCTGCAGACTAACCCAGGGGCGTATCTATGATGGGTGCAGGGTCCATGGGGGCCCACACCCCACGCCCCGCACCCATTTATTAAATACTTACCTTTTCGGAGTCCCGCGTCGACAGTACCATTGCTCTACAAATTGCCTGGAAAATGGCCGCCAAGAACATTTTCCCGCGTTTTCGCAGACGCAGTGAGGAGATCACTGGGAAAATGGCTTCCGAACTGCCTCCTCTAGAGTTTACTCTAGTGCCCAGAGTCTGCTGCGCTCAGTGCGCTGACGACAGCCGGGTGGAGAGGAGGGGGTCCAGGACGGAGACTGCACACGGGCCCCCTCCTCTGTTAATACATCCCTGCCTTAACCCTCCCCTTTGTGCCTAACCCTCCCCTAATCCCAATACTTACCGTTGGGATGCTGGTGCCGGGATTCTGTCTGGTGTAGGGATTCCGGCGCTGGCATTCTGAGCGCCAGCATCCCGACATCCGGGATATAAACTACATCCCAAATATAGATGATTTTTTTTCCTGCTGTTAATGTAGCTTTTCAGAGCTTGGCCCCCGATAACTAAAGCCATTTTTAGAAAGAGTTAACCATTGTAGCCTATAGGCTACATTTATGTGATTTTTTTTAAATGCTTGCTGTACATTTGTGTGACCCAATCACCTTGCTTGTGCATTGAGAAAGTTGGGTCTGAACCAATAAGTAAAGTAATAGAAGTAGCTACAGTATCCCTGCAAAGAGATTATTAATACACACACACCCCCTATAAATCATTTCTTATTGCGGCCCAGCGAGGAAGGGGTAAGTAACAACGGGTGCATGCTGCCTGGTTTGGTATCACTACGGCAACACTATGGGAGCGCCCACTTCCGGCTACATAGGGAGCTCCCCTAATTATACAGGTATACAAGTAGGATACCCAGACTGCGGTCGAGTAGTATCAGATATTGACAATTTGCCCATCAAGTACATTTACAGGACTTTCATCGGCCATTTTTCCCTTTCCTTTTACCTCCCCCCACCACTGTACACATCTGTCCACGTAATTTGAACATACCCAACACGCACCCCCACCCTCTGTATAGTCACATATCCAAAAGTCTGTCCTGTTCTGTGGTGATATATGTTTAAAATCATTAGCGCTGGCTGTTCTCCATTGTATTTGATTACTTACGGTCTTACTGTGTTTGGCATTGACATTTTAATATTAAGAGTTATAACATGTATTATGACTTCCTATACTTTTAGATAAAGTAAACTAATATTTTTGAAGTTACCAAGTGGAGTATTCTCTGTGTAAGACACGTTTCACACACATAAGATATATTGGCATTGTGTACCGCAACTACACATAAGGTTCAGCGCTGGGTACTCTTGACTCAGGACACATAGCTGAAATGTAGTTTTTTTCTAATATTGATAAAAACCCATGATAATTATAATGACTGGTTGACTACATGTATTTCTTATGTATATGTAGCCGTTAGCTTAGCAGTGATGGGGAACAGAGAGGAAGGGAAAGCAAATGCTGCCTGGAAGCTGGTGGGGTGGCAGAGAACTGTATACCTGCTGGCCTGTGTGCAACAGATAAGGATTAACCCTTTTATTTCCAGGTATCTGCATGTGTTCCAGAGGGAGGGGCGGTCAGTCAGCCAGCTGGAGGCCAACTCTGTCTTACAATGAGAAATGTCTTTGCTCTCTACTGCCGCATAGATGTACGTGTCACCACGACAGGAGAACAACGTGTGACCACTCAGTCCGTGTTCTCGGGAAAGAGCCTGGGGATGCAGCCGATCAATAAGAGAATAGCCAAGCCATTTACAAACACTGATCAAGAGAGATAGCATGGCGTGTAAAGATCCACTTCTCTACAGAGGGAGAAAATCTTCTTGCAGCAGCTCAACTTATCACACCGACAGCTTTATTTCTGCCACTGCTAAGTGTGCATAGGAAAGAGACCGGTCCATGGTCTCTGCATTAACCCTCTCACTCCAAGCAGGTTCTGCAAACCGCTGGCTTTCTGTAACAGGGTTAACTATCTCTCAATTCGCATGTCCTGCCTCGCTCCCAAATCTTCATCCCTCCCACGCTTCACATTCAGAGTTATTTTACTTCTATTTATTCTTTACTTGAGTTTTCTAGCTAAGGGCGCAACAAACAAGAGAATTAATCATGCAGGTTGGTTAGAGAAAAGAGCGCAGCTATCCTCTAATTTACCTTACTTATCCCGAAATGAATGACTGGAAAGGTCAGTACACATATTGGAAGATGAACCAAATAATTTGCATGATTGCTAAAAGGGAAGTAGCCAGCAGGAACGTGGAAATGTGTGTTATTATTTGTAGCCCTCAAGCTGGACAATATTGGGTTCAGATAAGCACCTTGTGCCAGGGACATTTTCTGAATACTGGGTTGTGTGCAAGAGTAGTGCTAGGGCAAACCCCCTTCCTTCTCCCCAATTAAATAATGAAACACTAGTATGCCTCACATGGCACCAGGGCCGGATAATAGGCTGAAATTACCTACTATGAGCTGTAACCAGTAGAGTGTGTCTGACCAGTGCCATGTGGGCATGTACATGCCCTACCCTATTTGCCCCAATGTCATATGTAAAAGTTTAAAAATTGCAACATTTTGAGAGGAAAATATAAATACAATTTTAATACTTATGACTTATGGCTGATCTTGTGGGCTATTTTTATATGGAGGTCTGGAGCTGGAGCTCCATCAGCCCCATTGTTATTATGGCCCCCACTTCTTCAGTCTGTGCTCCACATGCCCTCTTCCTCACTAGTTATTGTCCCACATGGCCCCCTCCTTATCAATCTATACCTCACAAGAACCCTCCACATCTGCTTATCTGCAATGAAGCTCATACAAAAAGGAGGAGGTTACTGCACCTGAAAGAGATTGCGGAACAGCGTTACCTAAGTAAAACAGCATACATAAGCCTAATGTGTTCCAACTCGATGTGGTTTTCTTTCACCATGGGCTACACAGGTAGAACACAAACATGGGGTCCACTTGCCAAATTGGAACCACCTTCAAGTTCAGATCTGATGTCCCAAGCATACTTGCCCACTGTCCCGGAATTTCTGGAAGACTCCCAAATTTAGAGGGTTAGCCATCTTCCTGTATACCACCACTTGTACAGGGAACTGGCCAGGGCTGTGGGTGCGCGGTGACGTGTTTCACAATGAATTGCATCATTGTAGCCCTGCCACCAAACAAGGAGATGACGGAAATTGCAACATAAAAGTGCACCTGTATCTCCTCCTACTCTGATCTCCTGGAGAGCAGGTCACTGAAGTATGTCAGTATGGCCCAGAGGTTGCCAGCCCACATTGAAATGTTCAAGTTCATTCTAACCCCCTAGGTCAGTGGTTCTCAAACTTGGTCCTCGGGACCCCACACAGGTCACATTTTCCAGGTCACTCAGCAGGTGCACAGGTGTATTCATTATGCACTGACACATTTTAAAAGATCCACAGGTGGAGATAATTATTTCACTTGTGATTCTGTGAGGAGACCTGGAAAACATGCACTGTTTGGGGTCCTGAGGACCGAGTTTGAGAACCTGTGCCCTAGGTTATGGGGATTGGGGTAGTATACATGTGTGGAAAACCTAGAATGGCAACTTTGCCACCGAAGTAGTCTCAGTATAGTGGACACTAAGGGCCTGATTCAGCAAGGAACGCAGTTGCGTATTTGCACACAATCGGTTGATTAATTTGCACTGCGCATGCATCGCAGTGCGTGAGCCAGTTGCTGCGGTCAGAACCGCGTACGCAGAGACTACGCAGGCGAACGACAGAGTGATTGACAGGAAGTGCAGTTTGTGGGTGGTAACGGGGGGGTTGCCGTGCGAACGCAGGCATGCCAGTGCGTTTCAACACCGTTGCATGGGCGTTCATAAATTATCCACTGTGATACCAGACGCCTCCTGAGTACTCATAGCGTGCGCAGAAGTTAGCAATTCCTGAGTGAGGTCTGGGCTTCTTTAACTCTGCGTCTGGGTCAGATGAGATGTTACCCATTGTTTCGCTATGTTGGGCAAGTGAATGACTGTGAGTAAGGGGAAGTGGGCGTCCTTATGTCAGGCTGCGTCCGCAATACAAAAGCAAACATTTAAATAGCACCGCTGATATTAGCAGCACAGTTACATGCATATAAGCAGAATATTGTTCCTTGCTGAATCAGGCCCTAAGGCACTTCCCATTATACCAACATACTGTAGTAAAAATAAATACACAGGTTACAGGCTGTGTTTGTGACAGGAGCTGGTTAGTTGGTACCTTATCCGTTGACTTTATCTGCATACAAGGTTTAGTAAATAGACCCCCATAATGGGGCTGATAGTTTATGGGGTATACACCCACACAGCACTGGTTACAGCTCCTCCCCTTCTCAGTACATGCCCTTGAACATTTTCGGCCCCAGGCCCATGTGGCCCTTAATCTGGCCCTGAATATGGTGACTTTTCTAGCAAAGCTGAGTGACGTCACAAAGGCTGTTTATGATGTAACAAGTCACATGGTCAGCAAGCTAAAGTGATAAAATCACTTCCTGCATGCATTTTGCCATTGCTATTTATCTATCAAATAGGTTAAAATAAGCTTACATTACAAGGTCAGTAGACATATTAACAGATACAGTTGATAACTGACAGTTCTATATATATGTCACGTGATAAGCCTATTAAGGTTATAAAACACATCCTACCTTTATTGCACCATTGCTATCTATCTATCTATCCATCCATCAAGTTAAAATAAGCTTACACAGTCAATAGCAATATTCACAAATATGAATGATAGTTCTCAGTGGCGTAAGTTCATCCCAGACGCCCGGAGGCAAGTTATAATTTGGAGTCCTCCTGGCAAAAACCACCTGAAGTGGGGTGGGGAGCCCTCCTGATACCCCTGATGGAGGGGAAAACCACCTGATTTGGTGGCTTTGAGGACTGTTTAAGTTAAGATAATACTAAGACTACCACTGTGGTGGGACTACAAATCACAAAATGCCCAGTCTACTGCCGACTGTATCGCAAGCTGGGAAGTTACTTTACCAAAGATCTGCACCCAGACACAGTCACTGGAGCCCCAGGCCCGCCTCCAATGACCACTTACCCGCAGCTTCGTCCGGTGCATACTTGTTGACATCCAGCTCCAGGAAGAAGATCTGCAACCGCACTTATGCTCAGGCCAGCCACTCATGACTCTGCTGTATGGCTCCGCGGTTAGAGCTGACGCCAGGGAGGAGTGGGAAGGGGAGTTTTTGGTGATGGGGTGCACCAGGACTGCTGCACGGGTCTGAGGCTAGGGCTACTGCCAGGAAGGAGTGAGACGGAGAGTTGTGGGTGAGGGGGTGCCAGACGTGTCACACTGGCATAAGAAGCTGCTGAGGAGCAGCGACACCAATGAGTAGGGACAGACTATAGATAGATGGAGGCGGCAGTCTGACACGGAGCTCCCCAATAGTGTATGGTGGCTTCTTAGGTGCCGGGAAGAAATGCCGTGTATTGGGTGGCCATGACGGTACACTCCGGGTACATGGTTACAGCCCTAAGTGGGGTGAATATATTGTGGGCAAAGGAGGTGCCCATTCAGTGCTGGCGCCCAGCGGCAGGCGCCTCCATTGTCTCCCATGGTTCTGCCTCTGATTGATCTACTGCAACACACATGATTAGTCTATTGAGGTTAAAAAAATCACATCCTATCTGCATTTCACCAATGATATATACCTTTCTCTCTCTCTCAGCAGATACAGTTTGTAACTGACAGTCTAACAAAATGTTGACCTTTTTACCACATCTAGCATACATACCATCGGAAGAGAGGGGATGTGACATTCACAGGGAAGCTTCTGGTCTCTCATTGGTGGATCAGTGGCCAGGTGACCAGATCCAAGATGGCAGCACAAAGTAGTACACAAAGTGGTACCCCCAGCATGCGGGGTACCAGCGGTCCCTTAATACCCCGCATGCTGGTACTTGTGGTTCTCCAAGTACCAGCATGCGGGGGATGCTTCCTGGGACCTGCAGTTGTACTCGTAAAGACCATGGCCCTGATTCAGACCCACTCGCGAGCGGCTGTCCGCTCGTAAGTGGGTCGATGTTCTGCACTGAGCATGCGCACGACGGAGGGAGCTCCGTCGTGCGCATGCGCCAGACGCGACGAGCGAAGGAAAGTCCTTCGCTCGTTGTGTCTGATCAAAGGGGGCGTGCTGTCGATGTTGATTGACAGCACGCCCCCTTTGGTGGGCGTGCCGGGGGCGTGCCTCCCTGACGGGGGTGTTCCCAAGGGAACGCCTCCCGTCAGAAGCCGGCCCACTGACATCACTAGTGATGTCAGTGGGAGTGATTTTGGCTCTGATAGAGCCAAAATCACTCCGGAGCTTGCGGTTGAAAACCTCAACCGCAGGCTCCGGCTCACAGTTTCGATGGTCGCGATGGTCAAGACCATCGCGGCCATCAAACTGCACGCTCGTATAGGCTGTGGGTGGTGACCCACAGCTATACGAGCGTCCAGGAGGACGCTCCATTTTTATGGAGGGCGGCCCTCATTCAGAGCGTGCGCTCTGCTCAGAGCGTACGGCTCTGAATGAGGGCCCATGTTTACTATTCTCTTTTTACACTACACTTACACTATCAACCCGGGACCCACCGCCCACGGGTGACGGGGAAAGCCCCCGGCTATCAGCCTGGGCTGTCCGGGAGAGGGGGACCCCTTTATTGGGGGGGTCCCCAACTCCCCAGGGATCACCGGCCTGGGCTGACTAGTGGTCAGGAGTAATTTTTCAGCTGGGGAACCCGGTGATAGGGTTTCCCTGGCTGCGACATTACCCCCTCGCTAGAAAGGGTGCGGTGCTGGTTGTGGAAATTACAGGGGAACCCTACACATTTTTTCCCCTGTTATTCCAGGACCGAATCAGAGCCTGGTGCTGATTGTACTTACACAACCAGGACTGGCTATGAAAAGTCTGGGTCTGGTTGTGTATTTAGGGGGGGACCCCACGTAATTTTTTTAAAAACATTAACGCTTTACAAGTTTTTTACAGTAAGATACATGCATGTATCTCACTGATGTATGCATGTATCTGTGTGAAATCGAACTGATCATGCTGAAAATGAATGCATGAAGTTCTTCTATTCTGCAAACAAAAAATATGGTAGTTGCTCAAATCAGCTTAATGACATACCACAGGTGCTTGTAAAGGGCGGGGTTTACAATGAACACAGAAAAAAGGGGATTTGCCCTTCAGCACACTGTAGCAAAATCAAAAATACTTAAATCCTACATGATTATAGAGATTCATTGGTATTAGTTACATACATTTGCAAATACAGTATATGAATAAGCGCCAGGCCAATCGTCAAGGCTCCTCTATACAAGGGAGTCAGCATTAGGAGGTGCTGATCCTTATAGTGCCATGTGGAGGTTTTTTGGGGTACCTCCAAGGTAAGTTAGCGCTCAGCTCATACATGTGGTGTTATCATGCAGTACACCAATTTGTAATTATATGACCCAGAGTGGGTGCTACTATCATGTAGCAATAATTATTTTGGGGTGAGCGTTTGGGAGTGGGGCCCCCGGGGTTGTTCTGGCTGGACCTTTCTCATGGTATCACCACTTAATTCACATATAATATTTTTATCACTTCTCTAATTGTTTGTATATTATTTATGTCATTTTAATTCTTTTACATTTCATTAACACTTATTGATTTATACTTACACATCTATCCTTTACACTTCACTATCACCTTTTTTCCCCTTTCGTGTGATGCCCTGGGGATGGTCCTTGGCTGGAATTTTTTGGGGTGCCTTGCTTCTCGGACGTGAACCCCTTAATGTTAGGGATGCCAGTATAGAGGAGCCGTGACGATTGCCCTGGCACTTATTCATATATTTGCAAATGTATGTAACCAATACCTCTGAATCTCTATTATCATGTAGGATTGTATTTTTGATTTTGCTACAGTGTGCTGGAGGGCAAATCCCCTTTGTTCTAAGTTGTATTCATTTGGGGATTTGCAGTTCAAGTTTGAGTTCGTTTTTCATTCACAAATCAAATGTTAGTAAATGAAGGTATCCTTTTGTCCTCTATGTGAAAACATTGATGTTTTTCAGAAATTCGATTTAATTTAAAAATTCCTTTTTCTGTTCGATTTGACATTCGATTTGGCCTTCAGTAAATCCCTTCATAAAAAAATCGAACCAAAATCGAACAGAAATCAAAATTGAACCATAGTAAATATACCCCCTGGTCAGCATACTTAGGTGAAAAGTCACATCCTGCATGCATTTTGCCATTTCTATCTATCTTTTTGTAATCTCTGTCTCTCTCCCTTTCTCTCTCTCTTTTAGGTTAAAATAAGCTTTCACTGGGCAGGATGCATAACGCATCGCATGAATCGCATCATTACTGATGTCAGTAAGGCCGGCTTGAGACGGTAGGCGTTCCCATGGGAACGCCTCCGTCTGGCAGACATGCCCCCGGCACGCCCACCAAAGGGGGCGTGCTGTCAATCAACATCGACAGCACGCCCCCTTTGATGCGAGACCCGGAGCGACGGAGAGCCCGTCGCTATCCGGGTCTCGCGCATGCGCACGACGGAGCTCCTTCCTCTGTCGTGCGCATGTGCAGTGGGGCAACATCGACCCGCTTGCGAGCGTCCTGCGCTCGCGAGCTGGTCTGAATGACCCCCTCTGTTCACTATCTGCACCTGTTTGGGAGGACAGGTGGGACTATTTATATCCACCTACAGTATATAGAAGGAGACTGCTTTTGTTACCAGTTGGTGATTTTGTGACAAATATTTAATAGTTATACCATCTGGAATTTCTTTTAGCATAGATCTATGATCATGACTTAATTTTTTATCTATGTCTTATTGTCTGTATTTTTTATACAGTATATGAACAAACGGTTGTTTAATTGTATATGTGTTTTGTGACCACTAAGGGGGCATATTCAATTAACCGCGAAAAGTCGGTTAAGTTTCGTCTCCCGGACTTTACGCCTACATCGCGTGTTTTAGGTCGAAAAGTTTTATTCAGCACGCGACCGCTTTTCGCCCAATTCAATTCCAAAGGACACGAAAATGGGACCTGGCGAAACTCAAATAGGCGAAAAGTGCTGCCAGTTTTGGGGAAATCAGCCTGACACTCCCCAAAAGATGCACTGACATTGGGGATCACTATAGATACCCCCGAATAGCCCTCCTGAAGGCATTTGGGGTACTTAAATGATCTCAATAGCTGCTATTTAGCGTTTTTTGCATAAGTGGTGAAGAATAGCATTTTGCATTTTTTGGGGGTTGAAAATAAGTAGTCCCAGTAAAATTGGGGTACATGAAAATGGGTGCTAGCATATTTTAAACTCGTTAAAGTGAAGTTTTATAAAACATAAAAGACCTACCTTCCGCAAGCACCTGCAATCAAAAAAACACCTGCGACATACTTGGGGACCCCCTGGAGTCTATTTTAACTTTGTACCCCAACTTTGTTATTTTTCACCCCCAAAATGAAAGTACTTTTTTGGGGTGTTCGAGAGTATTTTAAAAAATGTTTTTGATGCAGTTTACCTTTGGGGAACTGTCCCAAGGGTGCTGGGGGTTTTTCAGAAGTATACACCCCAAAACCGCAATTCTGCACTTTTTTTCGACCCCTGTTCATAGGCGAATCTTTTTCGCCTGGTTCATACCAATGACTTTCCGCGTAGGCGAAAAGTCTTTAGAATTCAATATGGGGATAAGTTTTCGCCTGGCGAAATGACATTACCGGCGAAAACTTTTTGCCGAAAACGGCTTGTCGCAGCTAATTGAATACGGTCCTATATGAGAAGGGAATATAAATAAAAAATCCTTTTCTAAATATCATTTTTTTTTTTTGGATAAGATGTTTTATTCACATATCTCTCAAAAACAAAAATTATCAAAGGCTCTGGGAGACTTGCCCACTTTTCCGGGCATCCGGAATAGCCACCCGATTTTCAGGAGCCACCCGGACAATCTGGGCGAGTAGGTAAGTATTTAGCTGGGACATCTACTGTAAATATCAGCTGAGATGCTTCTGCAACATTTTTTTTACTGTGTCAATGAGATTTGTTATTCCTGAATTAAAAATTAATTTTGTGCAATGGGGCACTTTATATTAAATAGCCCATAAGGTCATTTTGGAATGGAATTTACTGTATACCCCTCTGCACGGCAATTAACATAGGTGCACCTAGTTTGTATTTCATTAGTAAAGACCTTCACTACACCCAATTTCGCCTCTCTGCCTGTGAAAACTGCTGTTCCTCTGCCATATCAGCTATCTTGCTCTAATCCTAAATGCCTTGGTGTAAATCTAGGAGCATCCAAAGCTGCTTGTATGCGGTGGAGCACACAATTTGCGCTTCATAAATTACCTCTGCTGGGTGTAGGTGACTGGAGTACTTTAATGCGTTTACCTGTGCTAATGCGTCACAACTCAAAGCAATATATTCAAAGAACTAAAAAAAATAAACACATTTGGAAACACACTTTGGTTGAGCGCTATTATCATTTTTCATTTGACAACGATTTTCCAGCATTCCAAACTGTAAATTTCCGAACTAACATTCAATAAAATAAAGATTTGCTGACTAGCTGGAAAGAAGCTGAATAATTACTTCTGCCGGCAGATTCACTAAATTGAAGCACACGACTGGTAGTTATTGCATGTTAAACGGATATTAAACTCATGTATTCGCCTCTGGCTATGTGGATCCAGTGGGACTGTGCTATCAGAGCTGTGCGAGGTAGTGGTAACTCACATAAAAACTAGGAATAAATGACAGGGTTGTGGTTGAATTATAGTTTCCTCCTGGGTATGTCCAAATAAAATAAGAATCATAAGGCATCCCCATGGGAAAAGATTGCTAGAATCCAATTTTAGTTACCCCCATCCCCAAACTGTCTGCCATAGGCAATAATCAACCCTTGCTGTATCCTAGGAGGATGTCATTTTTGCTATACAATTTCTGCTGTGATGTGAGGTCACGGTACATTTTTTGCTGCAGAGTTTTTGCACTAGTTTTACATTCTCTGTTGTTATTAACAGTCCCTGTGGGTTTTGGATTTTGCCGGGTGGGCTGCAGCCCTTTAGTTCCGTGTACGGACCCGGTGTGTCATGATTGGTGCTTGTGAGTTACCCGTCTCAGGTGATGAACTGGATTCTCTGGAGGCCGGCTGGACCGGAACCATGGGTGATGTAGATAGCTCTATTTACAAGACTTGGGTAGCAGTGAAAACTGCCTTTGATGATAAATGACAGGAACTGGAGGAACCGGACTGGGTCCGGCAGGAAGACTTGTTGAATTGAACTGATGAACTAAGAACTTGACTCTGGACTGGAACAACGTGGACTGAACTGATGAGCTTGGAACTTGACTCTGGACTGGAGCAACGTGGACTGAACTGATGAGCTTGGAACTTGACTCTGGACTGGAATGTGACAATGGCTGAAGGGAAGTCAGGTAATGCTGAGACGAGGGCTAAACAGGGTGATCTGGAATTTCTATGACAAAGGCTGGAACTCAGGTGCAGGCTGGATTGGATAATAGGGGATAACAGGTTTCAGGAAGGAATGGGTAGCTTTGGGAATTTTAGGTTCAGGGAGGGAGTAGGTAGGTAAAAAGGGCAGGAGTTGATCCACAGCAGGAAGCAAGGCAGGGTGACACGATGCAGGTTTACAGAGTGCCAGGGACCAACCAGGAGTAGGACTAGCAGCAGAGCACAGGCCAGGTATTGCTGTAACAGGACGACTGGATGCCAGGTATTACTGTAGCAGGTTTTCGGGACGCACCAGGGGTGGTTGTCAGCAGATTTACTGGATTGCCAGGTTTAGCTGTAGCAGGTTTTCTGTAAGCACCGGGGGTTGCTGCCAGCAGATTTACTGGATTGCCAGGTACAGCTGTAACCAGGGCGGTTCTAGGGGTGGGCTAACAGGGCGCCACTGAGTCCCCAGAAGGTAAAAAAAAAATAATCCCATAATAAAAAAAAAAAACCAGTGCCGGACCCCCCGCGTTGCCGGGCGCCCGCTGATATTTGTTATCAGCAGGCACCCGGCTCCCTCCCTGCAGCGGCAGCCGAAGTTCACTCCAGAGCTCCGGCCGCTCCCATAGAGCACTATGGGAGGGATGTGATGATGTCTCTCCCATAGATCCGTGGTGGAGCCGTGGTCGGACCGGACGGCAGCGGACGCAGGAGCGGGGCCTAAGGAAAGTATTGTGTTTGTATTTATTTTTCAGAAGGGAGGCATGGGGGCATTACTACTGGGGGCATGTCTATAAGGGGGCATTACTAATGGTGGCATGTCTATAAGGGGGCATTACTACTGGGGGCATGTCTATAAGGGGGCATTACTACTGGTGGCACTACTATAGGGGGCACTAATGGGGGCATTACAACTTTGGGCACTACTATAGGGGGCATTCCTACTGTGGACACTAATATAGGGGGCATTATTACTGGGGCACTACTAATGTGGGCACTACTATAGGGGGCACTATTACTGTGGGCATTGAATTAGGGGCACTACTCAGTACTGTGGGCCTTGCGTATAAGGGGCACTAATTTGGGCACTGTGTAAAAGGGGCACCACTGTGTGTCATAACATGAATAAAGGACTAATGTGTGACGTAATTTGAATTGGTGATACTGTATTATAAAGGGAATTACTGTGTGTGGCACAATGTAATATACAGGGCATTACTGCATGTGGCATAATGTGTTATAAAAGCCATTACTGCATGTGGCATAATGTGTTTATAAAGGGCATTACTGCATGTGGCATAATGTGTTATACAGGGCATTACTGCATGTGGCATAATGTGTTATACAGGGCATTACTGCATGTGGCATAATGTGTTATAAATGCCATTGCTGCATGTGGCATAATATGTTATACAGGGCATTACTGCATGTGGCATAATGTGTTTATAAAGGGCATTACTGCATGTGGCATAATGTGTTATAAAGGGCATTACTGTGTAAGACTTACTGTGTAAGGCGCATTACTGCACATGGCAATTATTCGCCACGAGGGGAGAGCTTGGGGGAAGCCCAGCACCTTCATAAGTGCTGGGCACGCCCCACAGTGTGATGAATTGGGGGTGTTCCGCAAGGACACCTCCCCTTTCCGGAAGCACGTGTGCTTTCAGCGCGCGCAGTGGAACGTCATCTACAAAAAGTTGTTTTTTTTGGGGGGGGGGGGGGGGGCAACTGTGAACTTTCGCCCTGAGCTACACAATGTCTAGAACCGGCCCTGGCTGTAACAGGTTTTCTGGATTGCACCAGGGGTTGCTGTTGCAGGTTTCAGGGATATACTTGAATGCAGAAACAGCATGAACCATACACCACGGGAAGACGAGATGTTCAGGCCCAGAATGCTATCAGGGGAGGATATATATACCATGGGTCTGGCAGCAATTGGTGGATACGGACAGGTGGTCTGGTAGTAGCATTCTGAGTGGTAGAAGGCATAACATGCAGAGGGAGTATTCATCTCTGCAGCTCTGAGAATCAGAACCACACCTGCGATTCCAATCAGAGCTAGCAGTGCTCACAGACAGAGGAGAGGCCAGGTGCAATAATCAGAGAAAATCCTCCAGGCAAATTACACACACAGATCCATGGGGCAGCTGACAGGGGTAAGTCTCAAGGCAAAAAAGGTGACAACTAGACAGGGTCGTGACATGGTGTGCTTAAATCGCATGGACAGACGTCATACTGCGCTTAGCTAAGTGCAGGCCGACAGGGAGAGATCCAGAGGATCCCTCTCTGGAAAAAAATGCCAAACAGTAGCCCATAGGCTACTATGTGCTAACTTCATGTGAAGATGGCATTGCATACCGGAGCTTGGTAAATTAGGCAATTAAGCAGTCCATAAGTTTCCATGTGGGCTATATTTGCAGTCGAAACAGAGATTGCAGGTGCATTCCCTTATTGATAAATCCGGGGGATACTTAATATTTACAGGTACTCCCCATCAATGGGTTTACAGGGATATTCTTCAACTATTACTTTCTAAATAGGCCCCCAACTTATAGGATTTATTAAAGAGCAAATTCTGCGTACCACCACCCTTAGGTTCAGTCATGTGTCGTATACTGCTCGGCAGTCACACAACCATGGGGGGGGGAGTCACAGTTGGGGGGGCAGCAGTATCAGAGATGAGGAAGGGGAGAGGGGTCAGAAGAACATATGGGGAGTGGTAGTCACAGGAACACATGAAGTAAAGGTGTCAGGGAAATACAAGGAAAGGGGGTGTCAGGAACACATGAGGAAGGGGTTGTCAGAGAAACACATTAATAGGTGATGTCAGAGATACAATTGGGGACAAGGGGGGTTTAGAAGCACAGTTTGTGAGGGCTGTGGGCAGAGGCACACTTGGGGAGGGGTAGTCAGAAGCACACTTTGGTAGGGGTGTGGGCGAGGTGTCTTAAGAAAGGAGGGGGCCCGTATGCAGTCTTCATCCGGGGCCCAGTCCTGTCACCTCGGCAGCTTACTGTGCGCAGTAGACTCTAGGAGCACTAGTAGACTCTAGCTCTGTACCAGAGACTACTGCACATGCACAGGTCTCCGGGGAAATGGTGCAGCAACTATTTTTCCAACAATTTTCCTACTGAGCATGCACAAGAGGCCGGGAAAATGGTCACCGCGCCAAACCTCTGACAGCGGCTCTGCCCACAAAAGGTTGGTAATTTATACTGCATCTCACCCGCAGTAGGTTGGTAACTCGGGCTGCTTCTTATTTGCAGCATGTTGATCTAATGTAATGCATCCTGCATTACATGCAGCTGCATGCAGAAATATTCCGGAGGGCAGAGAAGGAAATCCTCGCTAGATGGATAGCGGGCAACTTTACTCAACCTTTTCGTGACTTCCTGTCACTCACTTTGCTAATGGATCCTTTGTGAGGGTGTAATCGCAAAACAATTGCTGCGCGTACGCAGAGGGACTGACATGCATGCGCAGTGACAAACAATCGCTCGATCTGCGTAAAAATCTGCATCAGGTCCCATGTACACTGAAGTGCTAAAAGTCATGGGATAGTAGTATGTAAAGGTGATGGTAGGTGGTGCCACTGTACTATGACATCCTGGAAATGCCCACACCTGCATCAGTTGTAATCTGACATCTGGTGAGTTAATTTGAACTCCGGCTAGGCTGCTCATTGCAAGGTGAAGTGAATTATTGGAATTCGAATGGGGCATGGTAGTGGGTGCCCGGCAGATGGGACATTCCATTTCCAATTTACGGTGTCACGTATATACAGGGAATACCTCGTGGAAGGCATTGCTCCCCAACGTGGACAGCGCAGTCGCCAATCATGAACAAGCGGTGTCTGGCCAGAATTGCCCGTGGTAACAGACAAGCGACACTGGCTCAAATCACATCCACATTCAGTGCAGGAGGGAAGAGACGCATATCCAGCAGGTCAATACAGCATTCTTCTTGGGATATGGGAGCAAAAGACCCACCACAGCCCCCACCTGGGCTCATGATGTCGCTAATTGGACTCTGGAGGACTTGCAACATGTGATTTGATCCGACGAGTCACTGTTCATTGTTTTGGGCTCATGATGCCATGGACCCCAGTTCTCAACAACGCACCGTGCAGGCTGGTGGTGGTTCCATATGGTGTTCACATGGCATGGGTAGGCTCCGCTGGTCCGCCTGATCATGTCATTGACTAGCAACCGCTACATTGCATTGCCTGATGACCATTTGCAGTCCTTCATGGACTTCATGTACCCCACAATGATAGAATATGCCAGCAGTATAATGTTCCATGTCATCAGTCCCAAGTTGTCCAGAACTGGTTCGAGGAGCATTCTGGAGTTTTCCGACGAATAGTGTGGCCACCACGTTCGTCCGACCTGAACCCAATCGAGCATTTATGGGATGTGGTGGAGAGGTCTATTTGCACCCAATCCTGCACCTAAAAATATCAGGGAGCTGTGGTAAACTATCCAGACGGCATGGGTCAGCATCTCTCCAGAGGTCTGTCGCCCAATTGGAATCAGTGCCACGTGCAGTTGCTGCACTTCACCAAAAAAATTATCTGAAAAAAATACTCTTGCACATACTGTACGGAAAATTTAAGTTCTACGAATAAAAGGCAATAGAAACCTGTTAAATTAGAAAGTATTGTATTGTGGGTGATAAGGTGAAAATAACAAGCATTTAAATGTCTGAAACTAGAAGAAATTGAAAGTTCATTACAGAAATACAGGGAATGTAGCAAAATATGTAAAAACCAAATCAGGTTATCAAGGATAAAAGGAAAAGTCGGAAAGTCTAATGCAATTGTTGCTAAATAGCAAGAAAAATCAACCATATTAATATTAGGCCACTAAGTCATATGAAATATAATTGTAGAAGTTAAAGAAAAAGCTGTTAATATGTTTTTTCATCTGTAACCACAAATTAGCAAAAAAATGGTATGAAATGGGTTGTACATAAAAAAAACAATGTATAAAGTTAAATCATAGTTGCCTACTCTCCCAAAATGTCCATAAAACTTCCAATTTAGGGGTTGAACTACAATAAACCATTTCAGTGAACACCTAGGGTTATATTTACGAAAGTGCGGGTTTTTAGAATTATAGATGCTGCCCATAACAAGCAATCAGATTTATCTAGCAACTTCTAGAAGATAATAGCTAGAATCTGTTTGGTTGCTATGGGCAACATCTCCACTTCTATCAACCCGCACTTTAGTAAATACACCCCCTACAGCGCTGAGACTTCATGGTGCAATCATTACACACAAGTTGATGTGGATGATATTATAAAGCCACACCCAGTTATTTTCATATTTCCCCTTCAGAGGACAGGTATGATAAGTAGGCAATAATAAATTAAATGTTTCCTGTCTAACACAAGTGGAGTTGCAAGTACGCCTAATCAAAACTAAAACAAATAAATCAGCTAAGCAGGTTGTTCATTAATTGATAGGCCGGTATCGTTTCATGGCTTAAATTAATCCTATGAACTTTTTCTGATTTATAATCTTGGTTGTGCAAACAATGTAATTTTTATTTAGAGAAGCGTTCAGTACGGCAGGACATCGGTGACATGCGGTGAGGTCAATGGCTTCGGTAGCACACATGGAGATGGGCCTTAATGCTGGGAGCCTGTCTCACCCCCTACTCACTGTAAGTCTCCCCTCACTACACTGAACTTCAGTGTCCATTGATTCTCCTACCTCATCACTGTGTCTTCTCTTGCTTCTCCTGACTGGCTGAGCTCTGATCTCTAAACACTGCAGTGCGCTTCCTGGTCACATGACACAGTGGGTCTAGGGGTCTATCAGTGCTCAATGAATGTCCCCCATACTCAGAGGTATGCCTCTATTAGCTCTCTTTTTGTGCAGCTTACTGCTCGTGGTGTGGCCCTGCCCCCAGCTCTGCAAGCAATGTCTGACTATACAGAAGCCCCAGGGAGCTCCTCAAAGCTGGTGAGTGTTAACCATAAAATGATTACAATAAACAAAGATGTTTATAAGTTATAAATATCTTCTTTGTATTATTCTAATAATTTTTATATCAAATCTCAGGAGTATTACAGGGGAGGCTCTGCCTCCCTGCCTATGCTGACTGCACGTCCCTGCAGAACATAGGTGCATTTTATGAATATAGGATGTCTGTGTGGAACTGTAATGCTTGCCCCACACTCATATGTGACAAGGGGAGAGTGGGGAGCCTATTGTGACAAGGGGTCTATTTATCAATAAAAATAGTTACCAGCAGTATACAATTCATTATCACTATGGACCTTATTCAGAGCCGCTCGCAAAATGCGAGCGCTCGCTCTGAATGAGGGCAGCCGCTTCTAAGTTCAGAGCCGGCCTCCTGGCCGCTCGCTAGGCTCGCGACCAGGTTGATGGTCGCGATGGTCAAGACCATCGCGACCATCGGGGCTTGCGACAAGACCCTTGTGGTAGGGTCTCGCCTACCGCAAGCCCCAGTGAGCTTTCAGCTCTATTAGAGCCAGAAGCTCACCACTGACATCACGAGTGATGTCAGTGGGTCCGCCCCCAAACAGCAGGCGTTCCTTCGGGAATGCCTCCGTTTGTGTAGCCACGCCCCGCCTACAAAACGGGGCGAACTGTCGATCACCATCGTCAGCCGCCCCTTTTGCAGTGTCCCGGAGCGAGAGAACTTCAACATCAACCCGCCTCAACATTGACCCACTTGCGAGCGCATAGGTTCTTGCGAGCGGGTCTGAATGAGACCCAATGTCTGTTTATACCACCGATATTTATCAGTTCTCACTTATCCAGTGATGTGCATCAATGTTTTCAGTGCAAGTAATCATCTTTTCTCGGTTGCTGACAGCCCATCGCTGCTGCAAAGGCTCAATGTGCCGGCATGGCTGTTTAACATGACAACACCAGAGTGGCTTCCCTCGTCCCCATTCCCGACCATAAGAAAACTATAAGTAAAAGTATTTTAAGATAGTGGTGAATGAGCCTTCTTTATAAATAGGGTTTATCCGCTGTTCCTATAGAATCCAAAGGCGGATTGTAATAGGGTGCGAGTAACTGTGCTAGTTCAAACTCGCACCTTTTTGCTAATTTTGAAGGTGCTCGTTTGCAAGTGCACCTTGTAATGCGACTTTCATTACAAGGTGCGAGTTAGACAGAAGCCTTCACAGATCAGGAAGATCCGTGAAGACTTCTGTGTGTGAAAGCTATTAAAGTTTTAAAATAAAATAAAAAATTACGTGGGGTCCTCCCCTAAAAGCACAACCAGCACCGGGCTGTGTGAGCCGGTTCTGGTTGTGAAAATACCGGGGTAAAAGATGTAGGGGTCCCCTGTATTTTCAACAACCAGCACCAGACTCTGTGAGTCAAGGGGGACAAAATGTGTAAGGGTCCCCTGTATTATCCACAACCAGCACCGGGCTCTTTCTAGTGGGGGTGTAATGCTGCAGCTGTGGGACTGGCTTCACGGGGTCCCCCAGGCAAAGCATTCAGCACCCTATGCTAGTCAGCCCAGGTCGGGGATCCCTTAGGAGTTGGGTACACTCCCAATGAAGGGCACCCCAGGCCAGGGCTGATAGCCTGAGGCTATCCTCGGTACCCATGGGCAGTGGGTACTGAGTTGATAGTGTAAAAAATAGTTAAAACAATATTGTCCTTTACAGGAGAACTAGAGGCCCCAGCAAGCCTCCCTGCATGCTGGTACTTAGAGAACCATAAGTACAAGCATGCGGGGCATAAAGGCCCGCTGGTACCTCTAGTTCACCTGCAAAAGAAATATTAAAAAAAGACTCACACTCCAAAAGTTGTAATATTTTATTACACATACACTCACTCAGGGGCGTGGCCATGGTCGCATAGTCTGCAGGCTGTCCCTATACATCTCCTGCCTATCCTCTCCTGTAACCAGTGGACGATCTCCGGCAAGGTGCTTACCTTCCCCTGCATCTCGGGACTCTGGTGGTTCAGCCGGCAGTCGCCGGGGACAATCGGGTGATCCAGGCTCCGTCTGCGAGGTCTCCTGTGACCGGGTGGCTGTACATGAGGCTGTGGTTGGGCTGCAGGCGCTGACACACTGCGGTGAGCGGCGCTCTCACTAGGCACACCTCTCCAGGCTGGTCCCGCTGCCGTGTTCCTGCCCTTCTACCTGGTGGGGTCTGCCTTGTCCTGCTGGCTGTCTGGGTCTGCTCCTTACGGAAGCGGCGGCCATTGCTGCATAAGTGTGCTCCTGTGCTCCCTTCTTCTTCAAGGCCCCCTGCTGGTGATCTGGTGGAATTGCAGCTGAATAACCCCTTCCTTGCCAGCATGGGCAAATTGGGCGATGCTGCTGCAGCAGCAGCCAAACTGGAGCGTTTTTCCAGGTCCTCCACTCCCCAGCCCCCTTCCAGTGATGACTCCAGGGGTCCCTCTTCTCCGGCCAAGGATTCTCAGTTGTCCCATAGGGACTCCCACTCTCTTACTCCCTCCTCCTCATCCACATCAGAGGTGACCCTACAACAGGTCCTTGAGGCAGTCAATTCTAGTGAGCAGAGACTGTCTGACAAAATAGGGAAAGTTCAGGCTGATTTGTCCTTTGTGCTTCAGGATCTGCAGCGTCGCTGTGAGAGAGTTGGGGAGGCTGAAACTCACATTTCCACTCTGGAGGACTCACAAGCTCCTTTGACATAGAGGGTCGTCTGAGATGCAATAACATTCGCTTTGTTGGATTAAATGAAAAAGAAGAGGGGTCATCCCCTGAGGCCTTCCTGGAGAAATAGCTTGTGGATATGTTTGGTCGGGATTCCTTCTTGGCCCAATTTGCGGTGGAAAGGGCGCATCGAGTTCCCTCTAGACCAATAATTCCAGGGGCCCCTCCGCGCACCTTTATAGCAAAATACCTGCATTATTTTGACCGCGACTCTGTGCTCCGTTTGGCCAGGGTTAAGGGTCCACTGAAACGAAACGGCGTGAAAGTATCTGTGTTTCCAGATTTCGCCGCTGATGTGCAGAAGGATAGGGCTAAATTCATCCCTATAAAAAGACATCTCCGTGAAATTAATATACAGTATGCCATGCTGTTTCCTTCTAAATTGAGAGTTGTGGTAGACGGAGAATCCAAATTTTTCGTCACCCCTCGTGAAGCTGCAGCTTGGTTGGATCACAGGGTGCCTGCCGCCAGACAGCTGGCTTCTGATTGACATATATATACCTGGTCGTCCGCTGATGGGCTGCTTTCCTTTTTTCTTTTTCTTATATGCAAGGATGTCTGCTCTGTTATATTGAAAGTTCAAGTATACGTGCATGTTCTTGTGCCGGTTTAAGGATATGCTGGTATATGTAAATTGCAGCGGCTTCCTTCTCATACATGTGTATATTTGCTTATTATTGCCAGATAGAACTGTTTTGGTTTATAGGAAATTCTATTTTATGCTCCATTGGTCCTAAATTTGTTGGAGAGCCCCATTGCTTTGGTGGCTTTTGTTTTTGTTTGCTCCTTCACTTAGCTGGTTCTACGGCATAGTGGGTAGCTAATGTTAGTTGTATTGTGGGAGTAGGTATGCCAACGATTGCGGTGGTATACAGGGAGGAGGGTGGTTCAAGGGGATTTGTATGGTTATGTTATTTACGATATTTTTTATTTTTGTCTGCGCTGTACTGCTCAAAATATGTCCATGATACTTCTGTTAGCTACATGGAGGAGGGATATATATGTATATGCTGATAAACCAGGTAGCTATCTAGCAAGATTGGTACAGTCTGATCGACCTGTTAATACCAATTCAGAGGTTGTGGGTGGAGATGGTGAGGTGGCTACGTCTATCCCTGGTATAGCTGATGTCTTTCTAGCATTCTACAAGGACGTCTATAGGTCTCATTTGACATGCAGTGAGGAAGATCTATGTACATATATTACATCAACTGGGCTGCCAAGACTTTCGCCGGAGGCTAAAACCTCTCTTGATGCTCCACTGACTGCAGAGGAGGTGGAGGGGGCCATTTATTCTTTTCCTGGGGGCAAAGCACCGGGTACAGATGGTATCCCAGTAGAGGTCTATAAAAAGCACGCCAAGGTGTTTGTCCCTAAATTACTAGAACTATATAACGACCTGTTTGAATTGAAATCCCTCCCGCCATCTATGTCAGAGGCACTAATTATTGTATTGTTAAAGCCAGACAAGGACCCCAGGCTCTCGGACTCGTACCGTCCTATTTCTTTAATACCAACAGACGTAAAAATCCTGGCCAAAATTCTGTCTTTAAGACTAAATAAAGTTATCACCTCTGTGGTCCACTCAGACCAGACCGGTTTTATGCTGGGCAAGTCTACTTCTATCAATGTGAGGCGTGTGTTTACTCATGTTCAGGCCTCTCACGGGGACGAATCCACCTCAGTCATTGTGTCTTTGGACGCAGCTAAGGCTTTTGATTCGGTAGAGTGGCCGTTCCTGTGGGAGGTCATGAAATGTATGGGTTTTGGCCCAGTTTACTTATGGTGGGTTCAGCTGTTATATTATAGGTCTGTTGCTAGGATCTCTGTCAATGGTTTTATTTCCTCGCCCTTCATGTTGGAAAGAGGTACGAGGCAGGGCTGTCCACTGTCCCCGGCCCTCTTTGCTTTGGCAATTGAGCCACTTGCCTGTGTTTTACGGTCACACCCTAACATTGTAGGCCTTCAATTAAGCACCAGAATAGATACTGTGGCTTTATACGCCGATGACTTACTTTTATTTTTGACTAATTATATAGAGGCCATGCCCACAGCTCTTCAGGTTATTGACCTTTTTGGTGTCTACTCTGGGTTAAAAAATTACTTGGAATAAATCCTTTATCCTCCCTCTTAGAGGACAACCCTCTTTACCGTCTCCCATACCTCTCCTCTGCGTTGGGTATCCCAGTTTAAATATTTGGGCATTTGCATTACAAACTCCCCACATGATTATATAAAGCTAAATCTAGAACCATTGTTTGTTTACCTAAAAACCAAAATGAAAACTTGGGGTAAATTGCCCCTCACGGTTACAGGCAGGATCAACCTAATTAAAATGATTATACAACCTAAAATATTATATATACTCCAGCAATCCCCAGTGTTTATCCCTGCCTCAGTATTCCAAAAACTAGACAGTATGCTATCTTCCCTGATAATGGTGAATAGACGGCCCCGCATTAGGCTAAAAGTATTGACAAGACCTAATTCCGCTGGAGGGTTAGCACTCCCTAATTTTCAACTGTACTACTACGCGGCACAACTGACTTACGTGAGAGATTGGCTTCAGGACAGCTCTCCCACTGCCCTACACTCACTGCTGATATCTCAGGTTTCCCCTGGTCATACGCCCCTACAGGCCTTGTTGTGCAACAGGGTAGATGGCTCCCTTCCCCAAATATTAATACAGGCTATTAAGATTTGGCGTGCAACCCTTAATATCACGCTATCTTGTAGTCTGGATCCTGACACACCCTAATGGAACTCTAGGGTATTGTCTGAACTGAGATCTCTTGAGGTTAGACAGGTGTGGGGCACCAAGGGTATTGTCTCCCTGGGTCAGTTATATGTAGGTTCTGCACTCAAATCCTTTACTGAATTGAAGGAGGAGTTTTCCTTACCTAGAGTATATTTCTACAGATTTCTGCAATTAAGGCATGCCCTCGATGTCCAGTTTAGGACTAACCCCCCTGACATTCAGTCATCTTCCATTAAAACAGTACTTATTTCATTGAGTCCCCGTAGATCGCTGTCGTTTTTGTACTCATATCTTTCGTCCTTCTACCACGAATCCAGGTTACCCGATCTTAAAGTAAAATGGGAGGCTGATGTGGGCTTAATGGATGATAGTGAATGGGATATGACTCTGAGAACTCCCCATACCTCCACTGCCTCAGTAAGATTTCAGCAAATCCAGTTATATATCTTACATAGAGTTTATTTGACCCCAGTTAGGCTGATAAAATTTGGGGGCCTCGCCTCCAATTTTTGTCCGAAATGTCGGATGGTTGCTGGCACTTTTTGGTACTTACTCTGGGATTGCCACATGGTTCAGACATTCTGGAGTAAGGTTATACAGGTTCTTTCCACTACTGGGATTCAGGCCCCTCTTCTCACTCCGAGGGTATGTTGTTTGGGTATCCTGGAGGATACCATTCTTGATGGGTATGGTAGGCAGTTTGTCATCAATATGTGTACCTTGGCTAAGGTTAGTATTGCTCGCACCTGGTTGGCCTCTCAGGGTCCGGACTTCTGTGCATGGCTTGCGTTGGTCCGCACCACTGTTAGGCAAGAGAAATACCTCTACTTATCTCGATGGGCAGAGTATAAATTCGACCGCATCTGGTGTAGATGGAATGGGTCCAGATGGGCTATCTTGGATGTGTAATGCCTAACCACTGTCGTATGGTCATATGATACAAAGCAGGCATGAGAGGAGCTCCTCTTCTCTCTCAATTTTATTTTATTGTTATTATATTATTTATTTATTAATTTTTTTTATTTATTTATTTTTTGTTGTTGTTGTAGTTTTGTTATAAAGGGGTTTTGACCACTATAGGACCAGTCTAATAGTTTTGTGGTATAGATGTCCTAATGGGTATTATTACCAGTACGCCTATATGCAAGGACTGAGCTATACCGAATAGTTCGGATGTGTAACATATGTGACATGTTTATATAGCTGGAATGTTGTTTATGTATTGTATTAATTAAGGGGTATATACATAATGTTTAAACTTGTACCGTATTTCTTTGTTTGTTCTCTTATCTGACACAACGATATGTATGCAGTGAACTATGTTATTAATGGTATTGACTGTAGTGGATGTTCTTTATATCTTATCTTGAAAAATCCAATAAAAATCACTCAATTTAAAAAAAAAAACACATACACTCACTCGCCTGCACTCACACTACATACTTATCATGTCCCTAGCCGGTCTGTCCCCTACTCCAGTAGAATCCAGATCGATACCTGTAAAAATAAAAACATACTAAAGTCGTCTTCGTTCCCTGTAGGCACCCAGTGGTCATAGTACCGTACTCTAAGGACGGTACTTCACAATGATGGTCCAGCCGCTGCATATCTCTTATAGAAATGTATTGCCTGAATGTTCGTTGTCAGAGAGTCGAGCCTCCGGCTTTCAGCCAATGAGAGGTTACCCACATAGACTTAAATGATGGGAGCCGAAAGGTTACTAAAGTGCAGTCCCACCATTGAAGGTTTTTTAAATGCTTTACAAAGGATAATTATACTAAAGGATCATATTTTATGCAGTAGAGGAGTTAATCAAGAGTGACAGGCATAACAGCGATACTACTTGGCATAGGGTGTCAAGATGTGCATTCATACTTGCCCATCGTAATGACCATCTCTTGTATTGCTGTTCTTAATTAAACCAGCCAGTGGTGTTGCTGATTTTTCCATACTATTTGCTGCACAGTTTGGTATCTGTAGAATTATTCACTGTTTCTGAGAAATAAAGGAACATGGTCTACTTATACCTGTTAGAACTGTTGTCTCCTGTAAAGAACTTTGATGGTGGTCGGGCATAGAAATATTAATGCATCTAGAGTCTACAGAATTTACGGTTCAAAATTCAGCCTTAATAGTTCGGATACAGTTTGAAATAAGTGATATAAAGTATTTATTACCAAGCTTAGCAAGATTAACTTTCAAGCTTTCCTGACTCCTTTGGCGTCTGATTTAGGTGTGTTCCAAATTGCCATTATTTAGAACAGTGGTTCTCAAACTCGGTCCTCAGGACCCAACACAGGTCACGTTTTCCAGGTCACCCAGCAGGTGCACAGGTGTATTCATTACTCACTGACACATTTTAAAAGATTCACAGGTGAAGCTAATTATTTCACTTGTGATTCTGTGAGGCGATCTGGAAAACATGCACTGTTTGGAGTCCTGAGGACCAAGTTTGAGAATCTACGATTTAGAAGCTAAAAGATGCTAAATACAACTGATTGCTGATCAAGGGGCATATGTATCAAAGCTTGATGTGAGATAAAATTGTGAGACATATATCACCAACCAATCAGCTTCTAACTTACATTTTGCAGGCTGTGTTTAAGAAATGATAGTTTGGAGCTGATTGGTTGGTGATATATATCTCACATCAAGCTTTGATACTTATGCCCCTAACTCCAAGAACAGATAAGAGCAGCTAGGTTTGAGGGTGAACAGCATAGGGCAGTGGTTCCCAAACTGGGTGCCGTGGCACCCTGGGGTGCCTTGGGACACTTGCAGGGTTGCCTCAGGTTGGTGGTCCAGCACCAAATCAAATTATTTATGGTCAATGTAATCTAAATATGTGGACAAACAGAAGCGTAAAACCTGTCCACCACCACACAACTGAACTTAAGGATGACAGGAAGCACAATTTACTTTATTTTACTACTTTACTACTTTTCTCAATAACAAACTTTTGTTTTAGGGGTGCCATGAAAACAAATCTGATACTCTAGGGTGCCGTGGTTCAAAAAAGTTTGGGAACCACTGGCATACGGTTAAGCAGTTTGCTAAGTGTTGCAAGGCATGAGTGACAGGCTATTGTGCTTGGGTGGGGTGGGTTTAAATATAATGGTTCTGGATGGGGACTTTCTCTTTTTCTGTTTGGAGATGGTTTGATGTGTTTCTTGGTTCATTGTACTCTGGGTTTTGTTACATTATACTGTAAGTTTGGTTTCAATACAGAAGTTGTTTGTTCATACAGGTCTGGTGAAGTATGTTTTGTCAGGGGAATCGGTATGAAATACCGCCGGCTGCATGGCCTAGTGGTTCGATTCCCGGCAGCGGCAGCCCGACAGCGCTGGAAATCCCGATCATCCTCAGGTAAGTATATACTAACCTAACCCCCCTAACCCTAACCCTCCTTAGGGGTGCCTAACCCTAACCTCCCCCCAAGTGCCTAACCCTAATCCTCCCTGTAAGTGCCTAACCCTAACCCGCCCTTCCCCGCTGCCTCAACCTAAGTCCCCCGAGGGGTTGCCTAACCCTAAATCCCGCCCGGGGGTGCCTAACCCTCCCCCCCTAGCCTAATCCTAACCCTCCCGGGGGGGTGCCTAACCCTAAGTTGCCGCAGAATGCAGAAAAAGTTAATGCTCCGTCTTGTTACTGCTGTAATCCAATCTAAAGGGGGACCTATGCCTTAATAGACAGGTGTCTCAGTTTTTCTGGCACATGAGTATAATATATATATATATATATTTATATATAATCCAAATGGTGCAGTACTACTCCATTGATGGAGGATGCTGCCTCCGTGCCCTCTGTAAAAGTGTTAGCTAGTCCCGGTAATCAGCGGAACTGGAGGTCTTAATCAATGAATGAATATTTTATTAAACCAACGTTTAATCTGTCCCGCATCGTCCTCACCGTCTTGCCCACATAATAAAAGCCACAAGGACATATGATAATGTATATAATGAAAGTGGACGTACAGGTTAGTATGTTAGTTGATTTTATATACTTCTCCACTGTGAGGATTTTTAAACGTTGTCCCTGTAATCATATTTCGTCAGGTAGTACATTTTAGATATTTGTTTATTAATTTTCGCCCCAGAGATGCGGTCCAGTCGGGCTGGGTCCTGTTACCATGGGAACAGCAGTCAGCCGGCTGTGGACACGTCATCAGAGAGAGAAACGCCCTGCAGCGTGCAGACGCGGGCAACTCCGGGTAGTGCAGCAGTGCACTCGGGTGTTATAAAGGTAAGACTGTATTCTTTTAACTTTTGATACCTTGACAAAAGAGCACACTAGCCCTGAAACTTTGGTTTAATAAATTATTCATCCATTGATTAAGACCTCCAGTGCCGCTGATTACCGGGAATATATATATATATATATATATATATATATCTCATTTCTATATACTGTATATTTTACATTTTATTTTTAAATCCATGTTTAGCTTATGATATGCAGGATGCACAACAATAAATTAATGAATGGAATGACAGACTGCTGTGCATTCATATAAACCATAAAAATAACATTAATCAACAACAACCTAAAATACCACTGAGGAAGGTGCCATTATGGTCCCAAACTTGACGATGGGATTTATCTAAAGATCATTAGGAGTGCCAAGAGGTGGGTTCTAATTTTACACTATGGGGCATTTTCAATTGGGGACAAGGTTTAGGGGTCTGTTTACTAAGTAGTGTTAGGAGACAGAGTGAAAAGTGACAAAGTGCCAGCCAATCAGCTCCCAACTGTCATTTTTCAAACACAGCCTGTGAGATGGCAGTTAGGAGCTGATTGGCTGGCACCTTATCACTTTTCACTCTGTCTCCCAACACTGCTTAGTAAATAGACCCCTTAGTGAGGTAAAACACCTTGAGCCCCTCAAGCCCAATTTTGGATTAACGCAGGTATGTGCGCTCCTGATACCCGAGGTATCCAATTAAAAAAAAGGGCCGAAAACCCTGCAGCGCATTAAAAAAAATTAAATATATATATATATAAAATATTTTATATTATACTCACCTGTTCGAGGGTCTCCACGGCTCCCGGTGGCCTTCCCTTCATCTTGTCACTGGGGAGGGGGCTGCTAGGAGGCGCAAGGGCTGCTGGGTGATGCAGTTCTCCCAGCCCCGGCTACACTGGGCATACACTTACGGGGGGGGAGGTGTCACACACACCACGGGTCACTCATACACACAAACTCATGCACACACTCACTCATACACACTTACAAACACTCACATACGCACCCTGCTGCAGAAGATCCGGCTCCCAACGCTGGAGGAAGAGGACTCCGCTTCGGAAAGTGAGTAATTATGGACTAATTAAGCTTATTAGAAACTTCCAATGCTTAATTAGTCATTAGGAAAGGTGCTGTCATGATCGCAGAGCATTTCCTGACTATTTTTCCTAAAAATATGGATTTTGGGAAAAATTGGTCATGCTCTGGAGGTGCTAAAAAAAACTTCCCGGCACTAAAAAACTGAAAAACCCAGCACTTTACCGAATAGCAAAACTCACACACCTGCAGGATTATTGCTATTCTTGCACCTAATTGAATACCCTCCTATATGTCTTCAATTCCCTGGCCTCTCCAAACTCTTAATCCAGCTCTGCACATTTAGTGGTGACCCCATGGGAAACTAGTCATTAATAAGCTGATCTTTCCATCTTATATATGGTCTGTGTGCTTATTTTAGTGGGGGTATGTTATTGGTTACGGTGTTATTATACCTGGTTGGGCCCATCAACATGCACTCATGTTAAAACAACTGAGTTCCAACGCCCCTGATTATATTTCAGAAAAATCTATCTAACCTGAATCTGTAATATTGTAATGTTTCTTGCAGTATTTCAAGGCAGTTTACACACAGCAAAACCAACAGTGGACAAGCGGTTTATCCATTTGTGTAGAAAACATGTGGATTATATCTAGGTTTATAAACTGTAGCACTGAGGGCTACCCATGGAAGAATGTGACGTCAGTATACAAGGAAATGTTCCATGGGTAGTCATCCGTGGTACAATTTACTAACCTAGATGCAATCAGGCTGCCATTTTCTCATTCTTTTATCGGTGGCCATTGTACAGCCAAGCACATCCCCGACCCAGAACTTAACCCTTGATATGCAATCTTAACCCTTGATATGTTACAGAATTTTTAACTCCTCTGGATCTGACGGGAGTTTATAAACTAGTCATGTGACAACAGTAGGGGAAAGACACCTGTAATATACTGTAATGGCAGTTATGGACTGATTTTTGCTTTGCAGGATTATGGAATGCAGCAGGTTGCATGCGTCCAGCAGTTGTTTTGAACTTATTTTTTCTTAAAATAGTTGTGTGTACACACAAAAGAGCACCTAAGGGGGCTATATGATCCCGTCACACAGCAATGTTGGTTTAGGGTCAGGAGAGGTGAACCAGGTAGAGAGGTGGTCATTTTAAACAATTTAGGTAAGTTAATATGGTGGACCAGAAATTTACTAATAAGCTGTCTGATGAGTAAGCGTTCCGGTGATAGAGAGGTGTTATTGTGCAACATTCCTTAGTGGACTTGGTAAAATACAGCCAACTACTGTAGGGACTGACACAGTGTAGAAGAACATTTTGTGAGAAAATCAGTCCAGTCAGTGCGTTCACAATAGATTGTATGGGGTTATGGGAGGAGACTACAGCAACAGTCAATGCTGGAGATTTTCAGTGCATGTATTAAAGCCTTTGCAGTGTCTTGCATTTCTTATACAGATTGGATGTGGGGTATTCTGAATAGAAGATAATACCCTCTCTTAACTTCTATTTATAAAGTGACACAAAGTGTCCGCAGCACCATACTTGCTGACTTTCTTTAAATTCCCTCCGGAAGATTCAGAGAAGGGGCAACACTCCATGATGTGGACTTGGGGCATGGCACCGCATCCTCCTCATTGTGGTCCTGCCCCCTGCTGTTTAAAGCCTCGATTCATTGCATTTTGCAGTGGGGTGGGGCTAGGATGATGTTATTCAATGCAAATTGCATCATCCTACCTCCCGGCTGCCCACTCCAGTTGGGAAATGAGTGGCATCGGGAGAACGACCAACTCTGAGGACCATCCGGGAGAGTTGGCAAGTATGTCTAACAGGCTAAATATAGAAACATCTCACAGTAAAAAAGTAACTGCAAGGCACTGAGCTGGAGGGTAGGGTTTATGTCGTGAAGATGACATTAAGGGGTCAATCCTATTAGGTGCTAATTGCGAGCTAC
Source organism: Taudactylus pleione (assembly GCA_031769625.1). Classification (NCBI taxonomy): domain Eukaryota; kingdom Metazoa; phylum Chordata; class Amphibia; order Anura; family Myobatrachidae; genus Taudactylus; species Taudactylus pleione. Next base: position 9,046,675 of record JAUIMM010000121.1, read on the forward strand.
GAGTTGCGATTTTCACTTCGAATTCGCTAGCAAATTCATTTTGCAATCCAATTAGCAACTCGCACTGATCAGTCAGACTGAATTCGCAAGTTTCCACTCGCACCTCCCTGAGAGTGAGAGATGGAAAGGAAAATCTTTATTATAAGGTTAAAATGTGGGGACACTGTGCTTAACCCCTTGGACACCTCCCCTAATGACCAAATAGGCATTTGGAAGTTTCTAATTAGCTTAATTAGTCCAATAATTACATATCATATTTTGAGGTAAAAAACAAAAATGTCCTCAAATTACCCCCAAGTCAACTTTTTCATTAGTTTAGGCACCCCAAATTTAATTACAATAATTTTTTAGTTGAAAAATAATTGTTTTTTTATAATTTTTTTTACATTTTTCAAGGCTCCCTCAAAGTACCTCAAAATAACCCTTTTTCCTATTTTTCTTTGCATTTTTCGTTTAATTTGTTTGAGATTAAACGAAAAAAGTTTGTTTTTTATAATTTTCTTGCATTAAAAAAAAAAAAAAAAGCACAAATCAGCCATTTGACACCATTTCAAAACCTACAGTAACTTCCTAATGGCCACAAACAGCCTTCTATACGGTCCTGCTAACGAAATTATCCATTTTGGGGGGTCCAGGATGGTCTCCCCACATTTTCATGCATTTCTCGCAAATCTCATTTGGCAGTCAATTTGCACCCCTCCGCTGCGACTAGTGCGAATAGGCATTTTTAATTGGATTGGAGAAATCTCGGGAGCGTGCTTCGTGGCGAAGTGTGCGAGTTTAAAGAAACAAACTCGCTACTTGCAATTCGCACCTAATTGGATCGAACCCTAAATACCATCTAAATCATTCTCACCTACATTTTGGACTTCCCCAGAGGCCTGGGAGAGTATACTGTGTACATATACAAAATTCACAAAGGGAGCCAAGCCACGAGTTTGTGCATTAAATCAGCAGTTAATTTTAAACAAAATATTAATGTGCATAAAATTTTTTTACCCATTTGATGCTAATGTTCTGGATTCCTCTGATGCTCTTATCAGTACATAGTATATAGTGTAGTATGGTCAAATGATAAAATTAGAGTTTACATCAAATCTTTTTTTATAGTTTAAAAGCTCATCAAACAATCTGAATATGGTTCCAATAGCATTCCAACCATTATTCCCATATGGGTCAATATATTTCTAACTTTCAATGATATTTCAATTACCTCAACAACGGGATGGGTACAGGATACCGGTGCTCGGGATCCCGGGAGTCAGAATCCCGATGCCAGCATCCCGACAGGGTTAGGATACAGGCATCCTAACCATCACCCTCTACCTACCCTAACCCCCTAGTGCCTAAACCTAACCTCCCCCTTCCCGCACCCTAAACCTAAGCCTCCCCCTAATGTCTATCCCTAACACTAACCTTCCCCCTAACCCCACTACTTACCTTTGGGTTTCCGGCGGTTAAGATGCCACTGCCGGGATTCTGACAGGTGTCGGTATTCCGGCGCGGCATTCTGACCACCGGAATCCCCACGGTCGGGATATTGACCGCATCCCTTGCAAAACACTTAATTTAATAGAGAAGAAAAAACAATATGCCTGCACAGGTAAATAAATAAAAGCATATGGCTTATCGGAGACCCTGGGTGACATCACGGGGTAGTCATAGGCATAGAAATATCCTTCTAGATGTTATTCCCTGAGAAAGTCTCACAACAGGTGCCTGCAGCATTCACATTTAGAACAGTTACCCTGGTGGATACATCTGGTGGTAGAATATGACCAACAGTATGATCATAATGACTCAAAATCTCACCAGGACTTTCAATACACTGGGCTAGCAAGGGGGGCTGTACACATGTGTAATCTGATTCATGTATGTGCTGTGGATATAAAAGCCCAGGCTTGGACTTTTAGTTATACTCTGTAAAATGAAATAAAATGTTTAAAAATAGATAATAAATATATATTTTTTTAAACAATATTTTAAAAGAGTTCCCAATTGAAACTATTCTTTATTCAAAATAGTAAAGTCTATCAGCATGGCGGGGGCAATGGTGATAACAAGACTGCAGTGGTACTTACATGGGGAAGCTTTTCGCTTATGAAACGACACAAATGCTTTTACCATTTTCCCTTGATAGATAAAGTGAAAAAACACCCCATGATATTTAATTTAAAGAAAGGAGGGTTATTTTATATTAATGGGTTGACTGAAAAGGGATATGACCTGACATAGTTATATGAAGACGGGGTATAGAGAAATCACTTGCTGCCTTTCCTCATTCCATTCCGTGTCCAGTAGGAAATCCAGCTACAACAGTAATTTGGAGATCTGAGGCCCTGAGCTGCTTCTGATCGCTCTCCCTCTGCCATCCCAAGTGTGCATTTTTCTGGATAAATTGTTACAAGAAACAAATTAGCGCCCACTTTTTCTGTCTAACTGGGCCATAAAGAACAAGCCTCCCAGTACAAATTGCTGTTGAATTGTGATTCTCTCACCTTCAGGGGACATAGTGATGTATTGTACCTAACATGGAAGCACACCACAAATTATGGCCCATCAAGACTTTCAATTTAGCGCCCCTGATCTTTAATGGCTTATAACATTAGGGTAAAACTTGGCACTCATGCAATCATGGTACACTTGAGCATCCTAAATTCTATACAGCGACTGCAGGTCACCAGTCCTAGAAATTAGGGTGCAACGAATATAGATGTTTCATTGTCACTATGTATTAAATACAGTATGTGTGTCTGTGTAGTAATGTGTCATTGCTGTTATAAAATGGTAATTTAATCTGATTAAACATTTAGTGGCAGAAGTTGCCGTTAAGAGGATATCTTGTGGAAATACATTTTTTAAAACTTCTACATATACAGTTGCTATAATAGTTACTTTGGCATTTTGCAAATTTTATTTTCTTACACAATAAAAATAAAAGTGGATTTATTGGGACCTTTTTGCAATGATCAATACAAATTAGTTAATACTGTGATATCAAATAAGAAAAACCTTTTCAGCATTTTCTTTATTTAATTTAAAAGTAAAAAACTCAATATTTGATTCCATAAGTATTCACAACTTTCCCTAAAATACTTTTAAGCCCTGGTGTAACCAGTTGAATTCTGAAGTCATATAAATAATTATTGGAATCCAACTGTCTTTATAATCAACATTTTTCAATTGATATAAAAATAAATACACCTTTCTGTGAGAGGTCTATTTAGTAAGGTAGCGGAAATAGTTTGAAATGTTCCTCATGTTATTGCGGCATATTTCAAACTATTACTGGGCTATTTGAAATATTGAAATAAACTTAATTCCGGGACAGACCTTGCACTCAAGGTCTGTCCCAGTGAGAGGTTACTCTCCACTGTGTATGTGCCAGTTGGGTCTGACGCGTCACATGACGTCAGACCCAGCCAAACGGTGAGGGACGAGTATGCACAAAAGGCTCTACTGAGGCTCCTCTTCAGGTAACAAGACTGCATAAATGTATTCAACTCATATATAAACGTAAAATCAATAGTATGGCCTTGGTACAGATTATTTTTCCATATACAGTAGTCTCCATAGTTGTCTAAGCATTTGTTCCACCGATATTCCGGCATAGAAGAAATCAGTGTTAAGCGCCTGAAGCCAGGAAATGACAGCTTACTGAACTTCACCATCATTTACAAATCACCTTCCACCCAGCTGCTTCTTCAATGGTCCAAAGAGATGGAAATCACTCGGTACCAGGAGATTGGGTCAGTACCTCCCAAAGGGAAGTACTAGACCATTGTTTTACTTCAATTTGTATGCACTTTATGCTGCTAAGTATCATTATGCTAATGATCTCAGAAAGCTTGTATTTTTAATATTATGAATATGGATTAAATTAACTTCTTCATTAATAAGGGAGATCTGGTTTTCCCCTCCTTGTGCCCATGGGGTAATGGAGGATGGTATGCATCTATTGATCTTATGTGTTTGGTATGTGCGATTTTTTTCTTCTCGCCGTGGTGTCCCTGACTTCCATGGGAGGTGCCTCTTGTTCACCAAGGGCATGTAGGCTGAGCAGTAACATCATTCTGGAGAGGGAGCACTACATGGTGGAGGAGTGGTGGCCGGAGTCCGCCTGCAGGTTCAGCGTAGGGATGGACAACGGAATCTGATGGTTACTAACCATCAATGTTTTTGTACCAGTAGTAGTGTTTTTACCATTTTGATGGTGGCGGTCCTATGTTTGCCACCATCGAATGGAAATCATTTGATGGTGTTCCGATCAGTGGTGTAACCAGGGGTTAAAGTGGGCCGGAATGGGGCAGAACTGCGTTCCGTCACTTCTATTTGGAGACGGAACCAGTTCCGCTTCCTCCGACCCACCTCAGCCTGGCGCTGTAGGGAGGCTCCATTTGCTGGGTACCCGCTGAGATTTTGTTACTAGCGGGCACCCGGCTCCCTTCCTGCAGCACCAGCCGGAGGCTGGAGCTCACACCTGAGCTCCGACTTTAGGCTCCCACAGTGCCCTATGGGAGAGACTCATGACATCTCTCCCATAGTTCTGAGGAGCGGCTGGACGGACACGGGAGTGGGGCTTCAGGTAAGTATTGTTTTTTTTTTTGTGTAAGCGGCTTCCATATTGGGGGCATAACTTCTGGGGGCATTTACTCGGGGGACTACTACTGGGGACATTTACTTGATGAATCTACTACTGCAATCACTCGGGGGCATTACTATTGGTGGCACTACTACTGAAGTAATTTACTCAGGAGCATTACTATTGGGGGCATTTACTTGGAGCACTACTACTGGGGCATTTACTCGAGGGCATTACTATTGGGGGCATTACTACTGGGGTCATTTACTCAGGGGCACTATTGGGTGCATTTACTCGGGGGCACTACTACTGGGGGCATTACTATTGGGGGCACTACTATTGGGGGTATTAATATTGGCACTACTACAGGGGGCACCACTTCTGGGGGCACTGCATAAGGGGCACCGTTACAGAGGGAACTGAATAAGGGGCACCACTACTGGGGTCACTGAATAAGGGACACTACCACTGTGGCCACTGCATAAGGGGCACTACCACTAGTGGGGGTGCTGCATAAGGGGCATTACTACTGTGGGCACTGCATAAGGGGCACTACCACTACTGGGGCCACTGCATAAGGGGCACTACCACTACTGCGGGCACTGCTATAATGGGCATTGCATAAGAGGCACTACTGCTGTGGGCATTGTATAAGGAGCACTACTGCTGTGGGCATCATGTGTATTAGGGGCACTACAACTGTGTGCATTGTGTAAAAGGAGCACTGCTGTGTGTCATACATGAATAAGAGGCACTACTATGTGGTGTAATGGGAATCGGGTGAATCAAGATTGTGCTACTGTGTGGCCTAATTTGAATTGGTAATACTATTGTGTGACCACGCCCCCTTTTTAAAAGACCCTATCCTTTTTTATGGCATGTGCTGTCCCTTTTCTTAAAAATCGCAGAGGGGGTGGGGGTGAGTTCTACCACCTCTCTAGGACCACTTTAAGCACTAGGCGTTACTACCGTAGGTGCAGGGGGTGCGGCTGCTAAGGAGCCCGAACCAGGGCCCGGCCCTCCCCCTGCACCTACAGTTCCAGGCCTCAGTCCGCGGTCCCCCCTCTGCACTCCCGTCCCCCGCACCCTCCTCACTACCCTCTCCTCGACTTCCCTGCTCCGTGGTCGCGCCCCCCTCCGTGGTCGCGTTCTCCCCCTCCGTGGTCATGTCATCCTGGTCGGCTCCGCCACCGGCTCTCCTCATTGACTGATACTGGGAGGAGGCGGCCACGCCTCCTCCCAGCATCAGTCAGTGAAGAGAGATGGAGCTGACTGGGAGAGGAGGTGTGCCTGCCCTGCGCAGTGCAACCACGGAACAGGATGGTCTAGGAGAGTGAGGAGGGTGCAGGGGGGATGCAGAGGGGCCCGTGAAAAGTTTGCTATGGGGTCCCCCTAGGTCTAGTTATGCCCCTGGTTCTGATGGCTGTTTGTTTTTTAAAATTCCTGATAGCTATACCTCCCCTGGCTTCTTCCTGACTACTGTGTTTGCATCAGGGCATCTTCATGGATTTGTTGAAGGCTGTCTCTCACTCTCTGTCTGCCTCAGACGGGACCCTGCTTTGTCCTTGACTCCCTCCCCTCTCTAGTTTGCTGCTAAGTAACAGGGCACATTGCTATCTCTGATTGGCCATCACTGTCTCAAAGAGCCAGTCAGAGCGCAGCCCTCACTCTGCAGTAGGAGTCACTAACACAGCACAACATTTTTTCTGTGGCCTGCTATATATATAGAAAAACAGGTTTATCTGCACTCACATCTTCATAAGTGCTAGTTACTGGTAGGGGTGCTCCTCTTGGGTCAAAGAACCAAGCATATAATACAAATCGATACCACACTCGGTAGGTAGAATGAGGGCACTCACCACTTTTTGAAAGTCAGCTTATTTATTTCAGCATCAAGCAGCTTTTCATGGATGCAAAGAGACAAAGATACTGACGTTTCAGTCTACATAGAGACCATTACCTAGGTCCAGCAATCCAGTAATAGAAAAACAACATGGGTCCAAACAGACAAGCAGCATCAGACATCATCACGGCACACTAAATAATACAAAGTGCAGTCTCACGGGTCCCCAATAAATACACCGCCCACTCAGGGATAATAAGCAAATTAAATCGATAATTGGCGAGCCACTTACCATGTAGGGGGGTCCAATAAGCATAGACTGATGTCCATAGTGGCGACACCATGGTGAACACGATGTACCACTCCTGGTGCCATCAGCTCAAACCACGTGTCGTCTGACCTGAGGCGCATAACACTGATGCACCATTTCTGGCAAACTCAGTGTGATGCACACAAAGCGTGCCCGGATGTCGCCCACCCTTCCGCGTGGAACACACACAGGTGCGTGTGCACCAGGGACGCATTGTCATGGCAACAAACTAAACAAATGACCTGTAATAGGGCAGAGTGGCGAACAACCAAATCAACAAATACAAATGAGTGGGGGGTATGATATATCTGAGGACCTGTGTATAATCACGAAGGAATCATAAATAAAAAATATATAAATAAACAATAATGGATTAAGAAATAAAGTGAGAATATAAAAAATAAAAATCTAAATGGATATAAAGTCATACCAACATGAACAATAACATTACCGACAATAGCATGGCTATAAGCCGAAAAAAAAATATATATATATATTACGAACGTAGATGAAAGAGAAAAAGAAAAAATAATGCATACAATATAAACACAGACATCATAAATAGTGTCACCGCAGATAATTGAGCAATAGGGGCAAGAACAGGGAGGGAATATCCACATCTCCATGGACTCTGATTCAAAAGGGGAAGCTATGTTTAAAAATACAGATAGGGGGTTAGTCTCATTGAGACCCCTCAGTGCCACTGTGTCCAAACGAGTAATCCATCGGCTTTCTCTCTGATGTAATAATTTGATACAGTCACCATCCCTAATTGGGGGGGGGGAACCCTGTCAATTAGCCGACAGCGTAGCATAGAAACCTGATGTTCCTTTTGAAGGAAACGCCTTGCTACAGGTTTATCCGTAGTTCATGTTTGCAATGCAGATCGGATAACGTAATGTAGACTACAGGGGTATGTCAAGATATATATAACAAACTCCATCTGACAATGTAGCCTATAGTGAATCTTGTACTGTTTCCCAGTATGTGGATGTGGGAAAGTGGGGCCAGTGAGTAGGCTTCTGCACGTGATACAGTTCCTGCAGCTCACACAACCAGGTTTCTGTTTGAGCAACCAATCCGGACCTTTTGGTATATCAGTAGAAAGTGTAGGTCTCATGAGGAGTTGAAATTAAATTGGTGTTCCTCTTATACGCAAGCATGGGTGGTGATAGGCTTTTCAAGTGCATAACGGTGAGTTTCGTTCTGATCGAAATGAAATAGTACACATGTGACCAATATGAGTGAGTACAAATGAACACACTTTATTTACAAGTAACAAACAAACAATAAGCCAACAACATACAAAGTATACAGTATGCTCAACTTTTGTCTATGTATTCAGATGACACCGGTAAATCATCATCAGCATAAGATGTACTTCATCTTATCTTCTCTCTGGGGAGCCCATCCTTTCAATAATGCCCAGGTTATTCAATTTACATTGCAGGCACCTCTACTGCAGAGTCTTAGGTCCATACATGAGCTAATGGGTCCTTTGTGTACCTCTGGTTTATATACCCTAGTCTGGGGTGTTGGCTTTCCAGATATTAAGCCCATATTAATTACATACAGTGCTAGGTATAAAGCACTCATTGGTCCAGCATAGCATTGACCAAACTTATCTCTCTTGCACATGCTCTGTAAGCACTAAGATATTACCAGACAAAGACATACATTAATGACGTATCCTAATGTGGCTGGAGATGAACTCTATTTCAAGGCTCCGTTGTATAGAGTCTGGACATCACTGTTAATTACCCATAATGCTTAGCATCTCTACACAGCTTATGATGGTCATTCCAATGGAATGTGGTTCACTACTGGTAACAACATAGAAGCTATGAATGGCTCATTATACTTATAGTTGCAATAGAAATGACAGGTAGTGCTAGGCCTCAATATTTATGGCTTCTTTGACCCCAAAAGGTCATTTGACCATTCTATGGAAAAACAGCAACTGTATTAAGACAATCTCATTCTAAACCTCAAGAGGCCTAGCAAGGGGTATATGTGTTTGTAACTTCTATGCCTATGTAGAAATTAACTATTTAACCTACTGATTACACATCCTGAGCTCTGGATCTGTAGTCAATAAAGACCATCTATTATTTATCACTTTACGGATGGTATGAGATCTACTACTATAACAAGTGGAGAATATCATCCTGGCTTCATGTCTTGTGGTCTGAATATCGATGGATCGATCAGTTGAATGAGCTTCTCTTGCCTTCAATAGGTTTTGTTGGTGAAGCGCTCATTGTAACTCCGTGGTCGAAATCTATCACTCATTTCGCTTAGCTGACCTTCAGCTGTGGTGGCATCACTTGTGATACATAGTACCCATAAAAACTGTGCTTTAGGTAGACTATTAATTACTGTTGGCAGGTGGAAGCTTCAAGCATGGAGTAAGATGTTGCGATCTGTTGACTTCCTATACAGCGTGTAGTTTAAAGATTCACCTGTTTTAGTACCCGTAACATCAATAAAATTGATCTTAACTGGATCAATGGTGCTAGTAAATCTCACGGTTTGTGGCAGATCGTTCAGCCATTGTACCATCTCATTGAACGATTCAGTCTACCCTTCCATAAGATAAAATGTCATCAATGAAGTGATTAAATAGGATGATATTAGATCCAAACTTCGGTAGAATGTAGTCTGCTTCAAATACCGCCATATAGAGGTTGGCATATGAGGGTGCTAAATTAGACCCCATCGCGGTGCCAGACTGCTGTAGATAGTAATCTCCGTCATACATGAAAAAATTATACCTTAGAACAAAATTGGTCAACTCAAGAATAAATTCAGTCGGTATCGTTGCATGTGGATTCATCATGAGTGCCTCACGTAGTATCTGCAAGCCGCTTTTGTGTCGTATGATTGTATACAATGAAGTTACGTCCAGAGTGGCAAGCATAGTATCATCGCTAAGTGGGCCAAGTTGTTGAAGAATAGACAAAAAATGCTGTGTATCCCTGATAAAACTGGGGATTTGCATAATCAATGGTTGTAGGATCTTATCAATGAAGATAGCAATAGGTTGCAATAATGAGCCCTTGGCGGAGATGATAGGTCTCCCAGGTGGTCTAATCAAGGTCTTATGGATCTTTGCAAGAAGATAAATAATCGGGCAAATAGGAAAATCAACAGTAAGATACTGGAACATTTTGTCATCAAGCCAGCCATTGGTGCATCCCATCTGTAACATTTGGTCAATCATACGCTTAAAATCCATAGTGGGGTTGGTAATCAACCTTTCATATGTAGTAGCATCACTTAATTGTCTGAGCATCTCTTCATTATAATCAACCCAATCCATGATCACTACAGCACCCCTTTATCTGCATGTCAAATTACGATATTTGGATTCTCACGTAGTTTCTTCAGTGCCGATCTTTCAAGCCTGGACAAGTTATCAAATTTCTTCTTGGTCAGACTTATAATGACATCAGCTGAGGTAATTCTTTAAAAAGTCTTAATGCTGGGATTCACAGAGACAGGATCAAACGTGGATGACTTCTTGAGGTCATCCGTCCTGGGTGCTTCAATAGAATCAAGGAAGTGTTCACGCAATCTCAGTTTGCGGCCAAATTTAAACAAATCAATTGACCAATCCTGTGCATTAAACTTACATGTAGGAGCTTAATTTGCTTATTATCCCTGAGTGGGCGGTGTAATTATTGGGGACCCGTGAGACTGCACTTTGTATTATTTAATGTGCCATTCCGATGTCTGATGCCGCTGGTCCGTTTACCCATGTTGTTTTTCTACTACTGGATTGCTGGACCTTGATAAAGGTCTCTATGTAGACCGAAACGTCGGTATCTTTGTCTTTTTGCATCCATGAAAAGCTGCTTGATGCTGAAATAAGCTGACTTTCAAAAAGTGGTGAGTGCCCTCATTCTACATGCCGTATGTGGTATTGATTATATATATATATATATATATATATATACACACACATCATTAATTTGAAAATACCCCAAGATTCGTCGATTTCTCTGTAACGGATGAACTTGATACATGTGTTTTGCACAAAAATAAGTTCACCTGCTGTGCCATGCTGGCGCAGCATTCCTTTCGAAGCCACGTTCCCTAACTGCGAGGTCACGTCTCTAACCGTGAAGCCATGCCCCCTAATTTCAGGTGCACCGTGTGCAAAGGTCCCTCTTCCTAAGGTATAGAAGTTGGGAGTTTATGCTAACAGCCGGATAATGTCTGATCCCTGAAAATATTTATTTACTACCAGTTATTTATATAGTGCACACATATTCCGCAGTGCTTTACAGAGAATATATACATCAGTCCCTGCCCCAGAGAAGCTTACAATCTATGGGCCTGATGCAGCAAGGAGCGCAGACGTGAATTCGCACGCGGATGATGTTGAGTTCTTCATATGCATCGCAGTGCACGTGCGCGAACTAGCCACTAGCCAGGGAAGCGATCGCAGTCTATATGCAGACCCATCCAGCAGTGACTGACAGGAAGTGCCGTTTGTGGGTGGTCTGCCGAATGCAGGCACGCCTAAGCAAAAACCTAATCCTGTTCAAGCTACACCACCATGGAAAATTTGGTGGAGCTAAGTCCAAAACTCTGGTCGTGCATAAAGGACAAAAAGCCAGACAGACAGACACGCTTTCTCGCTTATTATATAGAAATTTTCACACTACAGCAAGATAACGACCCAAAACATAACTGGCAAAATGTATGTTCAGTCAATACAACAACAGGTGCTAAAGAACATGATTTGGCCACCCCAGAGTCCTAATTGCGATCCAATTAAACTCCTTTGGGATCATCTGAACAGGTGTGTTCGAGATGTGCGAGTAACAAACCAAAATCACCTTTGGGCTGCAGTCTGAGCTGAAACTTTAGACAAGTTGACCGCCAGAATGCCCTGCTTTTACACTGCTGTGATTGCCTCTAAGGGAGGATACTTTGATGAGAGAAAAATATAAGGAAAATCAAAACTAATTTTTGTTGTAAACAATTAGTATGAGTACAAAACATGTATATTTGCAAAAAATAAATACTTGTCACAAACTTGCTCCTCTTTTCATTACTTTCTGAAAAATCAACGATTTGGATGGTGTATTGAAATTAATGAGCTGTAGTGTATATATATACACTTAACAATACTTTTTTTAATTTCCTATTACCGTTTTAAAATAGAAATGGTGTTCTGTGTTGCAGAACAAAAGATTTCCAATTCTCCATAAATAGCATAAGTGATCATCCCCCATTGAAACTTATGGGGGCTGTATTAACTAAAGCTGGGTACACACTTAATGATGTGTGTACCCAACGTTGTGACAGACAACCGCACCGCCGACAGGCCGTCATATCGGGCGGCCGGTACACATTACACGATCTGGTGCCTGACCGCATCCCGCTGCATGGGGTGGTCAGTTGCATTGTCAGATTGAGCTGCAAGTAGTGCCAACCTGACGATGCGACTGACGACCCAACGGGAGCGCGCTTGGTTGTTAGTTGTGCGTACACACTGGCTGATTTCGATCGGACGACATTTTGACTACATATCAGCTAATGTGTACCCAGCTTAAAAGATAAGAAAACTTATATTCTATAAATAGGGAGAAGAGAAAACATGTCTTAAATGTCATTATTTTAACAAATTATTTCAACAAATGCTCCTTGCATTAGCCTCCTCTATAGCTTAAGTTAACCATGATAATGAGCGCACTTTAATGCTCATTTATTAACAGGCAGCTTTGTGTGTTGCATCGGTTTTATTACTTTGGTTCAAATGCACCCAGAATTGTACTTTCCTACAGAAGTGCAGCTGGAAAGTGCAAAATATGTCTTGTGGAGAGAAAAGGGCTGTGTGGTGTACATCAAAGCAGAAATAATTCAGTAAATGTGCCACCTTTAACCTTTTATTTCATTTATATAATCTTATCAAACAAAAGCTAATATTTTCATTTGGCACATAATGCACTTAATTAGCACACACCAAAACCCACACTTGTTCTAACACCTTCCATCAGTAGATGCTTTCATCTTTGCTTGTATATCCTTATCCTTTTTTTCCTGTAAAAAAAAATGCTCCATTTGTACAATAGTGGTTACACAATTATACAAAAAGAAGCTATTGCCCCGCAGGATTGCACTTTTGAATGGTCATAAATGACTCTGTACAGAGAACTGTGAAATAAATTGAGATCTTTGTCAGTCACTGAAATCTCTAAGCAATACATTTATAAATATGTTTCACAGCTGTTTATACAGTTTATAACGTATTATCATAACTTGTGTTATTGTATGATATATCCTCTGATAGATACCGCATAAGGCAAACATGGTTCTACAAATATATTTTTACAGTCTGTCTTCCCTTTACTTACTGTTTCAATGCATGATGTTTTCTTAGAACTAATCAAAATAAAATATGTACAAAGCTGTGTTCTAACCCTACTGGAAAAGTTAATTTGAACTAACTTTTGACCAAGTTGCTTTTGCCTAAAATGTAAATACTGCATTAAGCAAATAAAGAATCTCTAACATCATTATTTGTTATCTAATGTAAATATTAAGGGATGAATGTACACATATTCTTGTTATAGATCCAGCCTCAATCGGGGCAATTCCCTGTTTTGCCGATGCCTGGGTCCGGGGATCATAAAAACACAAGAAGTTGGGCAATTTTAATTCCCAGATGCTGACCTGAAAATGGTTGGAATAGGCGAGTCGGGGATTGTTAACATATTGTTCTTTGCCGATCGCCTGACATGTTGCTGATAATCGAGTCCACCATTTGGCAGATCGGATCGCATCAGCAGAACGGGGAATCAACGTATACTAATAGATGTATGGCCTGCATTAGTCTTTTGATGGCGCTAGCAAGTACACTCAAAAACAAAAAACACTATTGAATGATATGTTTAACCATAGTCCCATCATCCCCTCCCAGAGCTTCCCTTATTTAGGGGTGATACTCCTATCACAGTAGAATAGCATGCAGGGCCATCTCTTCCATTGGACTTGTTGGGCAGTTGCCCAAGGGCCCGAAGCTTGTAGGAGCCCGCCAACCCGCCCCCCTACAGCCCGGCCAGTTGGTAAATGTGTGATATTTTTATAAGCCGGACGCCGGTGCACTGTATTCTGATCTAACCTCTCCCACACCATCCCCCCTCCCGGTAACGAGTACTCACCTCAGTCCCAGTTTCACTTCATCCTCCAGCTTCAGACCAGTCAGACAGCGTCTCTCGGCATGTGTTGGAGGTCTGATGGGCATGCAGGAGGGTTTAATGTTATTGACCATTTACATTTTTTTTCCCGTGAATGGGTGGGTAGGGGCCCCAGTGCATTGCTTTGCCCAGGGCCCACACTGCTGTTAAGACAACCCTGATAGCATGAGAGTATGTCTTAGCAGCAGGGGATGTATAAGACATTACTGGGGGTGGGTATGATGTTGGGGACATGTCTATGTCCAGAAAGGTCCGAAAATATCACAGAAACCAGGTAAACAAGTGGGAGACACAACTGCCTTAGTTTGTTCTCAGCCTGCATGCAGGTATGCTATGAGAAATGTTAGGTACCAGTCATGTGGTGGGCATGGTCTGAATGTGAAGCCATGGTCAAGCTGTGCCACAGGGGGATAATATCAAACTATGGGCCTGATTCATTACGTATCGCAACTGCGATTGCAATAGCGATTACGCATGCAGTCTCACTGCAATAGTATGCTAATCCACTGCGATCACTATGCCGTCAAAGCACAACATAATGACACCCACTTTACCTTACACACATCCGTAAAAAACTTAGCAAGACTGCGAAACCATCGGTAACATTGAGAACCATCGCAGTCTCACGCACATTTGCACAAGCTCTAACCTTACTTAGGAATTGCTAAGCTCATCGCTTGTTATGATTACTCAAGCTGCATAAGGCATCGCAGTGGATAATTTATGCATGCCCCTGCAATGGCATTCAAACGCCCTGGCATGCCTGCGTCTCGTTGACCCTCCCCCCGTCAACACCCACAAATTGCACTTCCTGTCAATCACTCTGCGATGGATCTGCGTAGTCACTGCAATCGCTGTCCCAATCGCAGTGGGCGGTTCGCACATGTGCAGAATGCAACAATTGCGTGCGTAATCGCAGTTGCGATCAATAATGAATCAGGCCCCAAGTCTCGAGTACACATACCTTTGTGCTGCAAGCTTGGTGAACACAGCTTAAACTGTACATCGGATTCATTAAACAGCAGTTGTGTGAGTTATATACCCTGCATTTAGCACGTTGGGTTATTTCTTAATGGAGGTAGAAACCAAGAGTACCTAAAAGGTTAGCAGAACTACTGACGGAGATGCTCATCTGCTGCATCTAAAGCATTCCAAGTGCAATAGGGAACCACATATATTTACACTGCATGCACACAGTATGCTGCAGTCTAATGGTACATTTACTAGGTGGTGTCAATTCATAACTGTTGGGCATTTTTAACTTCAAAATTAAAACATTTACTAAGCAGTGATTTGGACTATCATTTTAAAACACACCCATAGGTTTCTAAGCCCCTAACCCAGTGGTTCCCAAACTGTGTGCCGTGGCACCCTGGGGTGCCTCAGGGCACTTGCAGGGATGCCTTGGGTTGGTGTTCCAGTACCAAATAAAATACATTTTATTCAGTGTAATAGGCAAAACCAGTGCTAATGGCTTCAAATCAAAGAATATGTGGACAAAAAGAGACACAGCCATGTCAATCAACACATAACTGAACCTAAGGGTGATATAGAAGCAACATTTACTTCATTTCATTTTTTGCTGAATTTCTCAATAAGAAACATTTGGCCCAGTGGTGCCGTGGAAAAATTGCTGAACTCTAGGGTGCCGTGATTCGAAAAAGTTTGGGAACCACTGCCCTAACCCCTTGCAAACCACTGAAAACCATTGACAATCTGCAATAAATCCTCTGGTTTTCCAGTAGCGTACAGCTCCCTAGGGTTTGATTTGCACCAGGTCTGAGTTTGCAAAGATCAAATCAAATCTTATCCTGTGTCCAGTCTTTTGGGGCCTATTTGGGCATCAATATCTCTGCGTGTATATACTGTAGGCACCTTTTTACAAAAAATTATTTTTATTAGCTTTACAATGAGACCAAATGTACACAGTCTCACAGCCACACCCCACATTTGTATGTGAATATGATACATTTTTTCTAAATATAACAAAGATTACAGCCTACTGTACCAGCTTTCCCAAATTTTCTAAGTGATCAGCTCATTTATCTTTTCACTTTGCAGAGTGTAAAATCAATTAAATGTTACTATGCCGGTTTATAATCTGCATGGCAAGAGAACTTTCTTCATTATGTTGTTGGCTTATGGGGCGTTAAAGTCCAGATGCTCACAAATCAGCACTGCATAACAAGTGTACAGGAATCATTTGTTACAATTTTACCTTTCAGCCACCACGATTGTTGGCTTGTACCACTAGGCAACAGCCTACACTGCCTGATGGGAATTCCGCCTCAGTTTTTCATGCAAAAGTTCAGTGTTAGTTTATCTCCGGGCTTGAAACAGAAACAGTATCCACAATTTGACTGAGGGTGAGTCTCTTGTTTCATTCTCTATAAACCTTGTTTTGTCAAATACATCCACAAATTATCATGCAATCCTACAGTCAGCATTTATGGGCTTGCTAATTAAATCTTGGCTGTTAATGCCTCAACAGTTTTGAATAACAGGAGCGACATGATTGATATTTGAAGGTTTTACAGTTTCCAGTTACAGCAGTAACTCAGAGTATGGCATTATGAGATATTCCCCATTGCCCCCGTATTTGTCTTTTCGTCTGTCCTATTTTCCACTCAATGCAGTGACCCAATGACTTGGTGTTATCCATGTTAATGGTTCCAAGTACCACTTAGGGAGATTATACATCGCCCAGCTGGCTGTACTCCAGGGAAGCGCCATTTTATTAATTGCATCTGTGGTTTTGCTATAGGAGGCACAGAGGTCACAGTAGTGATCTACCCCCAATCTAGAGCAGAGCAGTAGGGGGTTTATTTTAAAACTACTAGAACGCTGAATCTGTGTCCGTCATCCTATTTGCACTTCAATTGTTATATATAAAATTGATATTGCCAAGACTAGTGGGTACCATAATGCACATAATGTTTTATAATTGTGCCAGTGACCGCTTGCACATTTTTAGCCCTTACTCCTTTCATAATGTACTTTGGCACCCAAGGTAAGTTAAAGTGGGATACAGATGTATTTTTTGAAATGAATATAAATATGTACGTGGTGTGTTACTGTACATCAGATACAGAGAATTACATACATAGTATATTACATACTGTTACTCTATTATACGCATTGCAAAGACAATGTTGCCATTTTTTTAACATATAAATATGTCTTCTACATTTCAATGATATTTCACCAATCTCCGCCTTCAGTACACAAGAAGATGACACTTCTTGTTTGGGTTCCTGGTGCCTTCCTTATTATACCTCTGGATGATAGTCTAATTAAACACTATACTTCCTGTGCAGGTTGTCCCTCATGTAACTGTGATATTTAACTATAATGCTTTCCTATAGGTGCATTCCACCATTTACAACTATTCAGTTATTAACACTTAAGTATTAAACAAAGTACTTCCTTTTTAGTAGAGATGAGCAGTCCAGTTTTGACTCTGTTCTGTTCACCAAATTCAGATTAGTTTGGATTTATCTTTTTGGCTATCCAAAACACATGAGAGTCAGATAGCCAATATGAAGCCGTTTTTGAGATCTGAACATAACCGAGTAAAACCGAACCGCTGCTCTCTACTTTTTAGTTTAATAAAATGTAATTTCCGTAATACAACTCAGCGGAACCTCAGTATATTTACTTGCAAATACGCCAAGCCTTCAGTTCAGAATATTGTAATACTTTTACTGGCTATTGAATATATGGTATGGTCTTTGGTCTCCGTTATTAATACACAATTACTGATTGATGTTTCTGCTTAATAACTTTTGAGTTAAAGTATTTTATCTGTGCGGCTGAGATTGACTTTGCTTTGTGAGGTTAAAAAAAATACAAGTATCTCTTGGGTTAGGGGTCTTGGCTTACTATCTGTCTGTGACACTGGGTGACAACTGCTTGTCTCGGGGGAGTGTTACAATGCTGACAGAAAGTGCCACCGCTGAGCTGCGTATAATCAGACAGCTGAAACCCATAGATCACAGGTCAGCATCAAGCATTCACTGTCATTGTGTTAATTATCTGCTCGTTGGTGACACAGACATTATTTATCAGAGAGTAAGCGATGCTTAGTACATCAAGAACTAAGAATGTCTGTCTCACTTATACCATAAACCCTTAGTAACACTCTGCACTCCATAGTCATTTAGCTGTGTCTTTTTATTTAGACACAGCACAGCTCACAACCTATTCACTAAAACACATTGCAAGTCTGGAAACCTGCTTGACAGCATACAAGATAAATCACCGAGTGTTGGCAGTGCTAAGTCTGGGCACCTCAACATGGGACTGAGGTCAGTTGTCAGGCAGCAGAGTATTTGTAGAATGTTTGGAAAAAAACAAATCTGTTATAATTCATCCACAGAGCAGCTTTGCTGGAAGTTCTAGTCTGCAGCACATAATTGTACTGTGATCATGTCTTTTCATGTACAAGTTATAACTAGAGATGAGGAAAATCTATAACCCATAAAAATATAGAAGACAAAAGTAATTACCGTTTCCTTATACCATTGTAGTTTAAAAATATCCCTGCTACAAATGGTGCCATTGGTCCAATAATTGACTAAGGACTATGGGCCTGATTCAGAGCCTGACGCTATTTGCGCTCGCTCGTTCAGAAAAAGGGGCCGGCTATTTAAATTGAGCGCTCGCTCTTTGCGGTCTGTTGACGCCTATATGTCTGAGCGAGCGAACAAAACATGCGCTCGCTATTTTGTAAAGACGCCCCCTGGCTGCTCGCATCCTACGTCATCTCCGCTATTTATTAGATTAATCGAGTACATCGAAAGGCGTCTGAACTGCTCGCAGTGCTTGTGGTAGGATTTTCCTACCGCAATCATGCGAACAGTTCAGAGAATACCAAGTGACGTGGCCGATGACGCTGCTTTGTTAATTATGCATACCCTGCGTTCGGATCACCACTCCCCGTTTTCAAGCACCTTCCCCTGTTACCACCCACAAACGCCTCATCCTGTCACTCAAATTAGCAGGCACTCGCTATTTTGCGAGCGCTCGATTTCCGACCGCACTGACTGGTTGGCGCATGCTCATTACGACCCATACGCATGCGCAGATGTGCGAACATCGCTCGGAGCGAACGAGTGGCCGCTTACGAGCGGCTCTGAATCAGGCCCTATGTTCCTCTGAATTTCCCGGGTGTTTCATAAATGGCCACAATTTTATATTATATAGTAGTATCTTGATAAAAATATGGAACATTTTAAATAAAGAGACAAACAGGCCAAAGATTGTATTAGGAAATGGGTGGAAACACATACACACACATATGCGTGTGTGTGTGTGTAAATATATATCAAACTTGATAACTTTTGAAAACTAGTTTCAGGGAGATTGTAGGTGGCAGTATAAAGTGCCGCTGAGGGGGCGTGTCATGTCCCGCCCAGGGGGCGTATCTAGCTCCACCTATGGGTGTGTCTATTGTCATTTAGGGGCGTGTCCTGCAGTGGCAGGTGAAAGCTATAGTACTAAGAGCAGCATTTTAGCAGGAGGCTCCTGAAAGTACAGCTGCCTATTTCAAAAAAAAATATAAATCAAATATTAATACATTCTTGACTATTGTTAACCATAAAATGTCCCCAGACAATAGTTGCCAATGATTTGGGTGTGAAGAAATGAAATGTGCTCAGAGGGGACAGCTTCCTTATTGTGATATATCCAGTCACAAGCATTAACTGCACTCTGAAAGGGCACTCACTGACAGTCATCCATCTATTGGCTGTCAGTGAGTGCCCTTTCAAAGTGCAGTTAATAATGCCTGTGACTCAGCACCCAGCCCCAACCACCATCACTGTATATGAGGCAGTCGCAGGTCTCATTGGCCGCTTACAATTACATTTGAGGCCACCATGGCGGGAGAAAAGGACACCATACCTGCGCTGATGTCCCTGATCAGCGCAGCGCTGCTGGTCAGTGCAGCGCCGCTGTTAACAGGCTCCGCTCTGCCTGCAACCGCCGCGCCAAAGCACACTCCGTGCGCGCACTTGCTGGTCACTAGCCGACCACTGCTACCCACAACCCCGCGGTGGCCTGCCTTGAAGTATCATGGCGTCACGCGTTGTGACGTCCCCCCGCAGACTCCGCCCCCGACAGTCCGGTTTTGCGCATGCGCAATCAATAGATCTAAAGAATCCGGGAGTTCAGGTAATGTTTGCGGGGGAGCGGGAGGCTTTATTAAAAACCAGGAGACTCCCGCTAAAATCGGGAGGGTAGGCAACCCTGATATAGATATATATATATACATACATACATACATACATACACAATATGTGTAGTCTGGGATGGCATATATGTGTGTCCCAGATTCCTATCATATATGTTTTAAAAACCCCAGGCAAAGTCTGTTATGCCAAACAGACCAGAAGTGTCGGCTTTTGGTAAAAGCCGGACAATGGGTCCTAGGAGTGTGGATGTGAGAAGAGAAGGGAGGGCTCCATCCATAGGCCATTTCAGGTGTTGGGCCTTTCAGTCTGAGAACAGGCTGATTAGTAGTTGCACCTGCAAGTGGTTCATATAGCTGTGTTAAGGTTTTGGTTCAGTGGCTCACATACCCTGGGGAGAACAGACACTGAGGTTTGTTCAGAGACACTGTGATATTTGAAAGTGCTGTGTTTGTGGTAAGGCAGTAGGCCCTGCCACTTGTAGAGAGGGAATAACCTGTCTAGTTAGTGCCCAGACGGGCTAGG
Organism: Taudactylus pleione; assembly: GCA_031769625.1. NCBI lineage: Eukaryota > Metazoa > Chordata > Amphibia > Anura > Myobatrachidae > Taudactylus > Taudactylus pleione. The sequence goes on from JAUIMM010000121.1 coordinate 9,067,337, forward strand.
ATTTATTTTTAAGTTTAAGTTTATTTTGTTGTTTATATTGCACAATAAAACTGGCTCCGACCAGCTTGGACAAAAACCCTGGACTGGAGTGCTGTTTCCTGGCGGCAGTGTGTAAGGAGGTGTCCATCTACTCCAGGAGAGGGACCCCCTACCCCGACTCTATCACAATATATATATACATATATATATATATATATACACACACAAATGAAATAGAGCGTTGGCACTCACAGGTCTTTGAAACAAAGAATCCACTCTGACAACTGTGTCACATCCCGTTCAACGTTTCAGTCCCATGATGGACTTTTCTCAGGAATATGAAACGTTGAACGGGACGTGACACAGTTGTCAGAGTGGATTCTTTGTTTCAAAGACCTTTGAGTGCCGCCTTCTATTTCATTTGTGCATTTGGTTGTGATACAAAACTTTCAGGAGGGCACCAGGGCAAGTATAAACTTATTACTAGTGGAGTGAACTCTGTGAATGTCCTCGAGTGGCCCAGCCAGAGCCCAGACTTGAATCCGATTGAACATCTCTGGAGAGATCTGAAATTGGCTGTGCACTGACACTTCCCATCCAACCTGATGGAGCTTGAGAGGTGCTGCAAAGAGGAATGGACTAAACTGCCCAAAGATAGGTGTGCCAAGCTTGTGGCATCATATTCAAAAAGACTTGAGGCTGTAATTGCTGCCAAAGGTACATCAACAAAGTATTGAGCAAAGGTTGTGAATACTTATGTACATGTGATTTCTTAGTGTTTTTTTTTATTCAATTTGCAAAAATCGTAAAAAAAACTTTTTACACGTTGTCATAATGGGGTATTGTGTGTAGAATTTTGAGGACAAAAATTAATTTATTCTATTTTGGAATAAGGCTGTAACATAACAAAATGTGGAAAAAGTGAAGCATTGTCAATACTTTCTGGATGCACTGTACTGTATATATATATTTATTTGTCTATAGTAAATTGACAACTTCCATAGAAGTTATCAATTTGTCACCATGAAGTTTCTCAGTATATGCTGATGTTGTCATCTAGGTGAGACTAGTTGGAATGTCTGTATCAGGCCTTTATTTCAGAGTAATGTCACTCTTAGTGTGGTGTGGTCACATGATAAAGACAGAATTGCAGAGGAGAGGGTCCATGTTCAGTCTTTGTGCGGGCTCCTCTACTCTCACTGGTACATGTTCCCAGTAGACGCTGACACTCAACCATAAAACAATTTACCTGCCATGGAATGTAGGTTGATTACACATTACCAATTACCTTAATCTGTGTGCCAGGTGTAAATTTTACCCTCAATACCTATTTGTTTGCTAAATAGACAAAGATTTATTAAGCCCAGGTGAGCAGGTAATACCAGGGCCGTAGATAGCTGTGCCAGGCCCTCGTACTTTTGGGGGATGCCTCCTTAAAAAAAGCATTGCTGCACCGTGTGCCTCTCAGCCAGGGGAAAATCTGGGGTGGGGGGGGGGTGGGAAAGTGCAATCAGTGTGATCGCTTCCCCGAATCCCCCGCATAGCCAGAGGAGACTGCTGCAGCCTCCCTGCTATCACCGTAACCTAGCACACAGAGTTATGTGCTGGGCTGGGGAGACACAGGCTGTTGGCACTAACAGGATAGTGAGAGGGGGCAGGCAGCAGAACTGGGCCCCTCCATCAAGATCAGGCCCATGTAATTAGTACCCGATTGCCCCCCACCCTCTCTGCATCCTTGGGTAATACACAGCGGCGTCCTTCCCCATAGTGAGACCCGGTGATGGGGAGGGATGCCATGCGCGCGGCTTAGCCGCACACTGCCTAAAGGGGGCGTGGTCCCACGTGCTGGTGTGGCCTCATGGGCAGGGGGCGTGGCCTTGCGGCCCGAACCCCGGCCCGAGGTTATCATCACTGGCATGTTGGGGGGTGCCGGAGGTGTGTTGTGCCGGCTCCCTGACTGTTACAGAAGCCGAGTGCTGCACTTAATGCTACAGTGCAGCACCCAGCTCCTGTCAGTGAGAGGGAGCCAGCACCTTGGTGTCACACTCGGGTGCGCCTCGCAACCCCCTTGTGATGCCACTGGTAATACACAATACTATGGTCAAATCCAGTGATCATGTTATGTTGGAGAGTGTAGTATAAAGCTAGGTACACACTTGTACTGTACAATCGTCGAACAGTTCTTAAGATTTCCGACACGCTCATGAGATATATGAAGACTGTGTGCGCACCTTCGATCATGTTTAATTGAAAGAAAACTGATCACATCTGAAGATCAGGTTTTATGGGTGTCCTAATATTCAGATGTGATGGTACAATATCGGACAAAATTTAAAGTGTGTATGCACAACCAACCAATCTGAGTCGGTCCCCACTTTCCAATGAATTCCAGCCCGGATTTGGCTGGGGGATCCGAGGCAAGCATCGGTTCGACTCGGTATTCCCAGGTTTGGGTGTGTCACTGCTATATGTCCACAAAGTCCCAGTTTTGTTTCTCTTTCTGGAAAGAAGCCTCTCACCATCCATTCAGAAAAGGAAGAATAGGGATAAGGGATGGAAAACTATCAGAATCTGTAGAATACTTTTGAAACCTCCCTTGGAGACCATAATGTCCTGTTGAAGAATAACTAATACCACCCATTCTGGTGTGAGAGGGACATAGGGCCTGATTCAGAGGCTGTCCCAATTTGATCGCAAATGTGTGCATGCGCCACTGTGCAAGTGTGCAATGGTGCTGTGACTTCGTTCGCAATTAGCTGCAGCCTGATTGACATGCTGCAGGTGTTTCGGGAAGATGATGGGTTGCATTTTTAAAAACGAGGCATGTCGTCTCAGGGCGTGCTAAAGCCAGCAACTGCGTCCTTGGATGCGGATTCACTGGCCTCGGCAGCTTAGTTGTGTTGGACATTCTGAGCAACATTAGGGTTACTCATATATCCGATGGTCGCAGCAATGTTGCCAATGTTTCCCCAATGCTACTTCTTTGGACGCAGGCAGCGAATCTGAGAAACCATCAGTGGGCATATTTTTACAACAGACAGCTCCTTGGCAGGGGCAGATTTTCATACATGGGTCCAAAAACATCCAATCATCAGACAAGCCCACAGGCAAAGTGGAAGGGTTTTCCTGTTTCCAGCAAGCACCCCTTTCAGTTCGGATTACTTTATGATGTATGTCCAAAGTCATGTGACATGGACAGTACTTTAAAATGCAATTGGCGAGCACAGTTACTCACAAACAGAAGCATTTGGGGCTGAACTTTATACTGGGCATGAAAGTCTAAAGCCGGGTAAACAAGAGGACGATATGTCGTCCGATTCGGCAGATCCGGCTCCCGCGCGTCATCAGTGACATCACCCGTCGGACCTGCATGCAGATCTGACAGGCAATATCGTCAGCGGGGGCCAAGGTCACGTCCCAGGACAACAAATATACAAGAGACTTATTTTAAGGAGCAAGACAAAAGCAGAGGTCAAGTTCCAGGTCAGTTCACAAGTATCCATCAGATGTTTACTTAAGGAGCAGACAGAGGCAGTAGTCCAAAAAAGTAAAGATAGGTACACACTATAGACTTTTCAAGCCGATCTGACAGATACTGTATTAGGTCATTGGCCCAATGTGTATGCTGCACCAGGGCCAAAACCCGTAGATTCGGCTCCTGATATACAGTAGCGTGTTCTGCACAAGCTATGTCGTTCACATTGTTTTGTTATCGTACAGAAAATGCGGTATAGTCCCACTTTTCAGGCACTCTCCCACTCACAGGACCATAGTTGGGGTGGGGGTTGGGAGGCCCCCTGTCATGCACTGCTCTGCTCATTAAGTGAATAAAAGCCATGCACATGTGCATGGTGTCTACTCACAGGACAGAGGGACTGGGGGCATGCCCAGCAGCTTTCAGAGCACTGGGCATGCCCTAGCATGCCGAAAATGTGTGTGGGGCGGGGGAGGCTCGTGGGTACGGCATTTCCCATGAGGCCACACCCCCTTCCCACAAGGCCACCTCCCCTAATTTTGGTCGTTGATTCCGAATCAGACCATAAGAAAGTTGGGAGGTATCTGTGCGTACAGACATCGGCCGATGTCTGCTAATTAATTAACTTTTCCCTATGGAGACAAGACAATTTTGAATGGAAGATATAGTTTCGAATTGTAATGCTGGGCATACACTATGCAAATATCTGTCAGATATCTGTCTGGTTGGAATGAAAACCTGGTAATGTATGGGAGCAAATGACAGTCGATCATATGGTCTTAAACACTGGAAAACGGACAAAAAACAATTGTTCAAATTGGTAAAATTTGTGTGTTTTAACCAATTTGTCTGAACGACCATTTTTGTCTGTTCTCCAGTGTTTGTGAGCAGATGGTCGATTGTCATATGCTCCCATACATTACCAGGTTTTCATTCCAACCAGCCAGATTGGACAGATATTGTATAGTGTATGCCCAGCATTAGGAATGAACCTGCACTATTGGCATGAGACCCCTAGTGCTTGCTGATGGGGCTCATGAAATAGGCAGGGATTCAGAGAGTATTAACCTGGAGTTTAGCAGCTGGCAAGGTGCACTGCTAGATGACTTGAGACAGCAATGGGAACACAGGCAGACTTGACCAAGAAATAGTAACTGAGAACTGCAGGACTGAATGAAAACTGGATATGCAGAAGGACACTGGTTAACTTGAGCAATAAGGGAAAGTTGCTGATAAACACGGCCAGGCAATGGTTAACTGCAGGAGTAATCAGCAGCAGGGTGTGTGTATTGGAATCTACTACTGGGAGACTTAAGCAAGGTCAGAAGCCAAAGTAAAATCAGGAAAGAGTAAAGGTGCCCATCCACTAGAAGACTTGAAAACAACTGCACGATTACGACATTGTAATCGTGCAGTCGTTTGTCAGTCTATGATGAGCCTACACTGAATGAGCAGTCGTTCAGTGTAGGCACATCAATCATCTGCAAATATGCTGAACCCGACGTTATCGTCAGGTTGTCCAGCATGTTTGCCCGATGATAGATGTCTAAACGACCAGGGGTAGCGCATCGCTGGTCGTTTTAGACATTTTTGCAAACGATTTATGAACGATTGAACGATAACAATATCATTATTGTTCAATCGCTCAATTAAATCGTCTAGTGGATGGGCACCTTTAGGCACAGATTTTCCTGAGAAGAGATTAATCACCTAGCAAGAGCTGCTAGGTGAGTATCACTTTTATGGCCAAAGTGGTAGGGTATTCAGGTAGATCACAGGTTCTCAAACTCGGTCCTCAGGACCCCAAACAGTGCATGTTTTCCTGGTCTCTTCACAGAATCGCAAGTAAAATAATTAGCTCCACCTGTGGATCTTTTAAAATGTGTCAGTGAGTAATAACTACACCTGTGCACCTGCTGGGTGACCAGGAAAACATGACCTGTGTGGGGTCCTGAGGACCGAGTTTGAGAACCTCTGAGGTAGATAATGGCATGCTCTCCAGCACATGTGCCAGGCCTCCAACTACAGAGTTGTGTTCCAGAGATGATGGTTATGAATGCTCTAGATGCAGCATGCAGTATCAGAATGAAGAAGCGCATACATATGCATAGTTATTTTTGTTTTTGTCTTATTTATTTGAAAAAAATGGTAGCGAGTACAGAAATAACTAACAAAAAAAACCATACAAACAGAAAACCAATAACATTGCTGATTCATGTTATAGGGGAGAGGGGGTGGAAAGGGGCGGGAAGGGGAGGGGAGGAGGAGGGACTAACAGCCTCATTTATCAACTAGTTTATAACTCAAAACTAGTGATAAATATCACTTTTTATGATAAATGGTGCTCCAGCCAATCAGCTTCCAACTGTCATTTTTCTAACAGTTGACAGTTGAGAGTTGATTGGCTGAGCACCATTTATCAAAAAAAGTGATATTTATCACTAGTTTTGAGTGATAAACTCGTTGATAAATGAGGCCCTAAGCGTGTTATAAACATGTCTTCAGGTGGTTTGGGATATGCTAGTTAGCTTCTGTGAAGAGCAAATAAAAGATATTATGGAGGAAGGGGAGGGGCAAGAAGAGGGTGTGAGCTACTTTGTCATTGTCAGTTTTATATAGAATTGCCACAGTAACTATTGAACATACTGTACACGATTTTATGATATGTAAGTAATAAAAAAACAGAGATAGCAAGTGTATGGTAACAACTTTAATATCATTATGATATGACATACAGTACACTAGAGGTGCATAATCTTTTCTAGCCCAAGGGCCACATTGGGAGATTGCACTCATTTAAGGGGCCACAATAACAGTTTACTTGCTTAAAATGTAAAATACATTCAATTTACCTGTGGAAAAGGCTTGACAGCATTAGAGTCACTATGGAGACAGAAGTGTGTACAATGCTACGATCACCACCACTAGCCCTGGCCATCCCATGTAGCAACATATTCCCTTTCCTCCTGTAACAACACATTCCACTTTTACCCTGCGGAAGCACATTTCCCCACCTCTGTACAGTATCAGCACCATCACAACCACATAGCAACACTGCCAGTGTACTCTCTCCATCTGGCTCCCACTACTGTAGGGTCAGTGGAGCCATCAAACAGATGCAATCTGAGGTTCTTAGAGAATAAATGTGCTCTCTGTAACATTAGAATTAGGAAGATTTTTTTTCTTTATTGCTTCAGACATGTATATAAAAGGTGGGCGCGTGTTATTTGCATGTTTACTTTTAAGTCCCAGCCTGAATATAGGAATGAAAATAAATTATACAAAATACTGTAAAATGCAACAGAAACCAGACATTTGTTGTTAGCAAAATACAAAGATAATGGTGCGCTTTGGACCAACTTCTCTAATGTCCTGTATTGAACCTGCAACTCACAAAGTGGGTTCTGCAATCCACTAAAAAGCCAAATGTACCGAAAAAAAGATGTGAGCGCTAGTTCAAAAACATTACATAAGCAGAATGTTGTTTATTAGTAATAAAATGTATATTTCATATACAACAACACTTTAAAAGAAATATTTGTAAGAACAGACAGGCATATTACAGCAATCAATATTTTCTAAAGCCAAGCAAACAATGTATCTATAAAGTATCACTGTTGTGACATCTATGAACTTGACACACTATAGTTCTTGATTAATAGGTAGTTTGTTGTTAGCAGGCAATTAACTAAAGGCCCCCATTGCACCGTGCAAGATGATATGTCAGACGACGGATCCCCTATCGGGCGGTCCGCACACCCGGTGCAATCGGGTGGCCGCTCACCCGATATGCCGCCTCCCCCCTGTCTCACCCGCATAGCCATGCATGGGATCACACATCACATCCCCTGATCTTATGGTTCTGCAGACAGACCAGGGGGTGCGATGTACAACCCCGCAGGAGCGCGCTCGGCCCGATATCAGGGCCATACATGGTGCGATATAGCAGGCACCAATCAGTCGGATCACCCCGTGTATGGGGGCCTAAACTCTCTGAAATTCCTTTAATTTTGTTTTAAAAGAAAACCATTATTAAATTCACTGTATGAATATTTTGGCTTATTCCATAATGCATACCTCCTAACTCTTTGACACTACCAGCATAAAGGATTGTGTAGATGTACAGTGACCTGTTCACTGCCTCGCTGTTTACTGGCCCTCTGCTTTTGGCTGCACAATCTACCTGCATCTGTAAGAAGTAATAATAATATGATAGCTGGAGTCCTAATAAGAGAAGTGCTCAGTGAGGTTATCTCTCTGATTAGCCAGGTACAGGCGATTACACAGGGGCAGCTGTGTCCCCTGCGGGAGCCCAACATATATCCTGACACAGCAGTGGCCACCAGTGAGAAGCCTCCAAGGATAATGGGCAGCATGACAGCCAGTGACAGTGCTGGGACATATCCGGCTACCTCCCCACAGTGTCCGTCTGTATATCATTACCCTAATGTTACCTGTCTCATCAGTGATCACATTGGACTGGAAAGTGTACTTACTGCATATCTAGGCAGAAGCTGCATATCAGTGTTACTTGCATCCAGTATACATCATTTTCTAGTGCTGTGGTTCTGTGGAAATCATCCACACAAGCATTATGGAAAATCGATGACTTAGTAAAGAATGAGGGGACCTTAGTGCATTGAATGCTTAAATGAGTCACTGTATAGTTAAGAGAGAAGAGTACTTCTGTAAATAAAAATAACAGGTATTTTAAAGTTGATACATTTAATAGCTAACACTATAGTGGAAATAATTTCAAGGCTCTAAGGCCCCATCCTATGGAACATTATATACTATAGAGTGACTCTGTCATTGTATAGGTATTAAATATATGGGGATCTATTTATAATTAGAGCTGTGATAGAACTGAATTTTTTTCCAGTTATCAAAGCAATATAAGAAAAAAATGTTCGGAAACCATTGACACAAAGCTACTTCAGTGATACTGGTCCGGAGTCATAAGAGTTACAAGGGTCTAGTTGCTGAGCACTGGATGGAGATAAAGTACCAGCCAACCAGCTCCTAACTGTCATTTTTCAAACAGCCTGTGACATGGCAGGAGTTGATTGGCTGGTACTTTATCTCCATCCAAGGCTTAGTAAATAGATCCTAGAGTGACTTACCGCTGTGATGAGCCAGTCTTTGCAGATGTAACAGGCTGGCTAATGCTTGCAAACGTGGTGGAATGGAAAACCCATATTCAATATTTCAATTAGATTAATGTGGGGTTAAAATAAAAAAGTTCTAAAAATAGATTTTTATTTTTAAAATAATGTGTTAAATAAGGCTCTACATGCTATACATTTTATATTATATTGTTCTCTTTCCGCCATTCAGAGATGGTGATAAATGAAACAGTTTTGCAGTGATACTTTAACACAGCAATACTTGTGAAATAGGTTTTGTCATGAAAAGGGGAAACCTACTACAGACAGTGGAATCCCTCTCTGGGATTGTAACCCTTATTGCCAGTAACAGGGCTATCTGCCCATCCAAAAATCTGCCCCAAAACCTTGGGCACACTGGATATCTCAGACACTTTCAGTTCATCATCACCTGCTGTCAGTGGCGTATCTATAATGGGTACAGGGTCTGCAGTGGATATGGTCCCCAGGGGAGGGCGACACCGCACACCCTGCACCCATTTAGTATACTAACCTCTCCGGAGTCCCACGTCAATGTTCCACAAATCACTGAGAGAATAGCACAGCCACCATACTCCCAGAGAGTTGCACACGTGCAGTACAGAGATCATGTGAGCATGGGGCAGATGCCATGTTCCTGGAGACCAGTGCATGCGCAGTAGACTCTGGCACAGTGCCAGAGTCTACTTGCATCTGCCCCACGGAGAGAGGAGTGGGCCAGCAGAGACTCTGTACATGGGCTCCCTCTTCTCTTAATCCGCCTCTGCCTGCTCTCCTCAGAGATAGAAGCAAAATGTCTGTGGTCATGCCTGGCATTTGTTGTGAATAATTTATGTTGTATTATGCTTAAAACAATTAACTATATATTGTTTATAACCTATCTACTTGTGAGCTGGAGATTCCAGCTGACAAACAATTCAGTTTGAAAAGAAAGTCTGATCTTCTGTCCCCTTTGTCAGTCAAGATTACTGTTTCTCCACTTTGTTGCAATTATGCTGTAGGCAGCTCTCTACAAGCATTAACACTTACGCTGCTGCAATTGTACCCGCATTGCATTCATCATGGAACTACAGTAAATGTGGATATCACACGTGCAGGACCCCAGTGTGCCACGATATCCGGATAGAAGATCGACAATGTAAAGGTCGACAGTCAATAGGTCGAAACCAGATGGTCGATATGCAATAGGTCGAAAGGGACAAAAGGTTGACTGATAAAAGGTCGACCGTGCAGAAGGTTGGGCAATTGTTGCTGCTGCTGCTGCCCACCCAGTGGGAGAAGAATAAATGTGTGAGTGGGAGGAATAGTGCTCAGGATGGTTTTCATTACACCATCCTACAAAAACCACCCTTGAATACAAAACGTGTTGGAAGCAATTGTGGTGCGGGTACTGGGAGTTAGACGGGCAGTGCAATTACGTCATCAGAAGGCGCAGCTGGCCGAACACGCTGACTCCAACCATGTAAGAGACGGCTTGGAGCAGAAGATTGGAGAGCTACAGATGGGTCCTCGTACATCTAGCCTCTTGTGCTCAACGGCCCTTTTAGTCGCACCATGCCGTAGCGTGACTTGGTAGAGCCGAGCGTCTTTTGTGCCAATTGTTACCTTCAAAAGTGTCAGCGGCTGTAAAGGTGCATACACACGTAACGATTTTGTAACCAACGATTACGAGTACCCTAGTGGCCGTGATGCCAGCGCTGATATTAGCGCCACCGGAATCCCAACGCCTCTTACAATACTGAGGTAAGTAGCGAGGTGGGGGGTTGGTTAGAGGTTAGGGGTAGGCACTAGGGGGAGGGTTAGGCGCTAAGGGGGGAGGTTTAGGGAGCGGGGAGGGGGAGGTTAGGGCTAGGCACCAAAGAGGGAGGGTTAGGGTAGGGAGAGGGGGAGGGTTAGCGTACCGAACAACAAGTGTCTGTGTGCTAGCCCTGTCGGGATGCCGGTGTCGGGATTCTGACAGCCAGGATCCCGACTGCCGGCATCCCATACCCAACCCCTTTTATACCACACCATTGTGCCACAGCCACGCACCCAGTCTTGCTGTCAGACCTCCAATCTGTGTGAGTTATGTGTTTTTGGCAGGATCTGCTGGAATAATTTCCCAACAGAGCCACAGGTCATTCACACCTGCTAAATGCAACTTTGACTCCACTATTTTGATGGGAAAGGTGAGACTTGCAGTCCCATAACCACAAGAGAGCATTAAGTTGTGTACCTCCAAGACTGAAAGACTGAACATTATTATCTCAGTGACGTAAAGAGATGTATGACAGCATGTTTGCTCTCCACTTGTCTTACCATGCCTGATTATAAGGACAAGCGCAATTTCCTAATGAAAAGTGCCCCAGGATTACGATTACCTGTCATTCTGGGCACTGGCGCAGTGTGGCATTTTTCCCTCTATAGGGCCGTCAGCTTGTTCTCTTCCTGCCTGTGGAATCCCAGCCGAGAGAACATGCCCTTTCTAAACACAACTCATCATCACAGCCGCTCCGTATTCATTTCCCTGCTCCCCTTTCTCTCACCTCATCTCCCTCCTGAAAATATTAGCATTTTAAGGATCTATAGCTGCCTTTGGTAGAAGGGTAATGTCAACACGATGAAAACACAGTCAATTCCAAGGACATCCAGCTTCTGTCTCTCTGTCAGCCAAGTCTGCTACTTCCTTTAGTTTTTGCTAAGTTCCTAAAATGCCTATTTGCCTTTATACTGTTTTGAATTTGCTGTGTACTTTGTTAATCACCGTTTTGTCTCTTTTCGCTCATTTTTCTCAATTAGAGTTTATATCTGTTTGTCTTTTCACACTGTCATTTGTCTCAGACACTACTGTTTTAGAGCAGAAGTAGCAATGTACTGATGGGTTTCTCAATAACTAGTCTATTCACTAAATAGTTGTAGGGCGGGATGTACAGTACTAACCGTGCGCAGTACATCCCGCCAGTCATCGTATCCTTATTGATCGCATATGTACCAAGAGCTGTCCTTTGCGATCAGTGCTGCACCCTGCTCAGAGTGACGCGGCGGGCGCGGGGAATGCTGGGAGGGATCGGATTACATCCCTCTTTCCAGTGCGATGCCCATAAGCTTCTATAGGGTAACGACAGCACAAGCCTGCGTCGGAGCCCCGGTGGCCACTCAATAGTACATATGGAAAATGCAGTAAAACCCAGAAAATTGGGTTTTTATCACATTTTCATTTTAGTCCATCCCGTTATCAGGGCGGGATGTCCTAACCGTGCGGTGTACATCCCGCCAGTCACCGCAAAAATACTAATCGCATATGTACTAACATATGCGATTAGTATTGCAAAGGACCGCTCTTGTGATAAGAGCTGCCCTTTGCGAAGCTGCCACTGCCGGGTGATGGGGTCTCCGCGGGTCTCCACCCCCTCCTAGCCCCGGCAGCTTTTTGCTGGTGATCTCTGCAGGAAGTCCCAGCCTCCTCCTCCTCTTCCTCCCTGCACCCGGAGGAAGAACAAGAGAAGGAGACGGGGGACCCAGAAGTAACACACATGAGGCTGAGGTAAGGAGGGGCCGGCAGGGAGAGGTGTGGGGCGGCGGGATGCGGGCTTCTATAGGGTAATGGCAGGAAAACCTTGTTACCCTCCACATCGAAAATCGGGTGGCCGGGCTTAGTAAATATGTAAATGCGGTAAAAGACACGAAAATGGGGTTTTTACTGCATTTTTCCTTTAGTACATCCCTCCGTGAGAAGATTAAATACAACCCTCCAACTTCTACCAGGGCATTTATCAGTGGTCAGTTTACAGTAAAATGCAGATAAGGGGCTGATGCTGATGACTGGCAAAATGGGTGCAAATCACCGGAAGAAAAAAGCACAACAAAAATATATTTCATTAGACCTGCAGAGCCATACAAATCTTAAGGTGTGTCTGCCTCCCTTTTGGCTAAAATCTAGTGATCATCAAGGTATCGTCATCATGTATCAGGTGCAGAAGATCTGCCTCCTCACAGGCTTATATGAGTGTTCCTGCAGGTCTGCATAAGCTGCATTTGCGTAAACACACTCTTGCTGTACTCACACTATGGGCCTGATTCTGAGATGGGCGCAAAGTGGCTGCATTTGCACGAAGCAGCAGAAGTCAGATTTACTACCATATGTTAATGCAAGCTTCCATAGGGCTAATGTGGGAAGCCGCCCACAACACCCACTGTTTTTGCAACCATCATCTCTAGTATCAGCACTTGCACCTGCCCTATGCTGGGTGCAAGAGATTCATCAGACACAGGCTTCTCTTCACTGTACGGGTGATGCACTGAAATCACAGAAGTATAAGTACATGCAGCAGACACTCCCGTGATACTGGTCCAGGTTTTAAGGATATCCATGGTTGAGTACAGATGGTTAAATCAAAAGACTGAGGTACTAATTAAGTCACCTGTGCCCAAGCATGGTTATCCTTAAAACCTGGACAGTTAAGGTGCCTTAAGGTCCGAGTTTGCGAACCTCTGGCTTACTCTATCACTTTACTGCTGGGTTTACCTACTGTGCATGCGCAGCCACCAGTCACTACACTATTTCTTGCTGATGTTGTGCTTGCTTAACATTCTACTATATTATGGTAATGGTTAGCTTACCAGCACAGTTGTAGTAATGAGCATGCTATTGTTCAATACTGATCTTGTTAGGAAAAATCCAGTGTGCAGGGTTGTTCTGAACAATGTAATTCTAAATTGAATTCTCAGATTATGATTAGTGGAGAAATCACCAGAGTGAGGCAAGGACAAATCCCAAAATAAATATACAGATATAGCAATTTGACAAATGTATTGGTAAATTTCCATTGACCAGGCAATGAAGATTAACTCACATAAGATATATTTGCATAAATATGTGTATGTAAAAAGATTTCCATAACCCTAGCAATTTATTAAATACCTTATGATGCAAATAAATCTTCCTATAAGATCTTCCTATAAATGCTTAGAGTGGAACTATATATATATATATATATATATATATATATATATATATATATCATGCAGGTATCCATGATACAGGACCAGGCGGCACTCACATGGACTTGGTGAAAGCAAATAACGTTTATTCCAACGTTTCAAGGCCATGCAGGCCTTTTCGTCAGGGTGAAGATGACAAGGCATTGGTGGCCTTGAAACGTTGGAATAAACGTTGTTTGCTTTCACCAAGTCCGTGTGAGTGCCGCCTGGTCCTGTATCATGGTATCATGGACACCTGCATGCTGTACTAAACCTAAGGAAGACACCCCGGCATTCCTTTCATTGATCCAAGAGTGCCCCTCTACATGATTTTATATATATATATATATATATATATATATATATATAATGTATATATATATATCTATATAGATAGATATATATAATGGGATATAGGTGGCACATTATCAAGAACTGAAACGGTCGCAAGACCGAAACGTTGAATTCTGATACAGCTTGTCGTCTATTCTTTACAAGACCTTGGAGTACCGCCTATGTCCCATCATACATTGGAGTACTGGTAACTATGCAGGCCACCTGAGCAAGTATTAACCCTTTATTTGTGGAGTGCCGGATTAACTTGTGGGTGTATATATATATATATGCAAACTATTCGACCGGCACTACACATGGAATACTTAAAATACCTGAGTGCCCTCCCGGGAGTTGCAATAACCTCCAAATACGGCAGCAGAATCAGGCGGCACTCCAAGGCATTTTTAGATAAATCACCAATTGTGTTCACATATTATTCCAACATTTCAAATGTTTTAATTAAATTTTTCGTCAGGGACAAAAATATACATGCATGCTTACCTCTTAAATACACGCCACCCAGTGTGTGGACCGCCAGGGATCCCAACTGGCTTTCGGGCGCCTGCGTCATGACACTCCTCGCTCAACGAGAGTCAGGTGGTTTTCCCTGGTAACCATAGGGACAAGTGACAGCCATCACTATAGACACATATAAACAAGAATACAAAACAGGACTGCTGTACCTAAATAACTTTAAAGCATAATACACTGTACAGCAACAAACTAATAAAAATAATTACATACGGACAAACATGCTGTATCGATCTCCACTTTAAAGCATATTTAGATCGCAAAATCACCATAATTACAAGAAACAGGACAATCCCATATTCTCATTCAGTCCCATAGGAGCTACAGTATTGAATTTAAAAATCCAGTATGCCTCTCTTTGAAGAAGCATTTTGTTTCGAACACCACCCATACTGGGTTAGGGAATGTTGTCTATTAATTTATAGTCCCCATTCCCCGTCCGGGGACCTCTCCTTTCTCCCCGGCGGCCGGAAAACAGAAAAACCTTCGTTATTGGCATATATATATTAGGGGTGTGCACCGGCCACTTTTCGTTTTTGTGTTTTGGTTTTGGATCTGGATCTTTCTTCGTGTTTTGGATCTGGATTGGTTTTGCCAAAACCACCCTTCCGTGTTTTGGGTTCTGGGTTTTGTGTTTTGGATCTGTATTTTTTTGAAAAAAAGCATAAAAACAGCTAAAATCACAGAATTTGTAGGTTTTTCTGCTCCTATGCTATTATTAACCTCAATAACCTTAATTTCCACTCATTTCCAGTCTATTCTGAATACCTCAAACCTCGCAATAGTGTTTTTATGTCCAAAAGGTTGCACCGAGGTAGCTGGATGACTATGCTAAGCGACACGAGTGGGCGGCACAAACGCGTGACCCATCTAGGCGTGAAACTGCAGTGGCAGACAGGATGGCATTGAAAAACTAGGCCCCAAACTGTACATAATGCAAAGAAAAAAAAGAGGTGCAAGATGGAATTGTCCTTGGGCCCTCCCACCCACCCTTATGTTGTATAAACAGGACATGCACACTTTAACAAACCAATCATTTCAGCGCCAGGGTCTGCCACACAACTGTGGCTGAAATGATTGGTTCGTTTGGGCCCCCACAAAACAAGCTGGCAATTTATCTGTCCCTGCACAAACTGGCTCTACGGAGGCAAGATGTCATCCTCATCCTCCTCATCCACCGATTCCTCACCCTCTTCAGTGTGTACATCCTCATCCTCACAGAGTATTAATTCGTCCCTGCTGGAACCACAGGTCCCTCTGTACGTTCTGGAGGCTGGTCTCCCTGGAAGAGTTGATAATTCATTTTATGAACATCATCTTCTCCACATTTTGTGGAAGCAACCTCCTACGCCTTTCGCTGACAAGGTTCCCGGCTGCACTAAACGCTCTTTCGGAGTACACACTGGAGGGGGGGCAACTCAGGTAAAATAGAGCCAGTTTGTACAGGGACCTCCAAATTGCTTCTTTTTCCTGCCAGTACAGGTACGGACTGTCTGACATGCCTACTTGGATGCTGTCACCGATGTAATCCTTTAACAGACAGACGCACGCTTGTCGCTGCTGCTTTGAGGATTCAAGTGCGGCTACAGCCCACACAATTCACAAAGACAGAAAAAAGAAGAAGAATATTTTTATTGTTTGTGTAGCACACTTTGAGGGTTACACCACCCTTTAACAGACAGACGCACGCTTGTCGCGCTGCTTTGAGGATGCAAGTGCGGCTACAGCCCACACAATTCACAAAGACAGAAAAAAGAAGAAGAATATTTTTATTGTTTGTGTAGCACACTTTGAGGGTGTCACCACCCTTTAACAGACAGACGCACGCTTGTCGCTGCTGCTTTAAGGATGCAGGCGCGGCTACAGCCCACACATTTCACAAAGACCGAAAAAAAAAGAACAATATTTTTATTGTTTGTGTAGCACACTTTGAGGGTGTCACCACCCTTTAACAGACAGACGCACGCTTGTCGCTGCTGCTTTGAGGATGCAAGTGCGGCTACATCGCACACAAGTCACAAACACATTAAAAAAATAGTTTTTTATTTTTTGGAGCACTTTGAGAGTTACACCACCCTTTAACAGACAGACGCACGCTTGTCGCTGCTGCTTTAAGGATGCAGGTGCGGCTACAGCCCACACATTTCACAAAGACCGAAAAAAAAAGAACAATATTTTAATTGTTTGTGTAGAACACTTTGAGGTGTCACCACCCTTTAACAGACAGACGCATGCTTGTCGCTGCTGCTTTAAGGATGCAGGTGCGGCTACAGCCCACACAATTCACATAGACAGAAAAAAGAAGAAGAATATTTTTATTGTTTGTGTAGCACACTTTGAGGGTGTCACCACCCTTTAACAGACAGACGCACGCTTGTCGCTGCTGCTTTAAGGATGCAGGTGCGGCTACAGCCCACACAATTCACATAGACAGAAAAAAGAAGAAGAATATTTTTATTGTTTGTGTAGCACACTTTGAGGGTGTCACCACCCTTTAACAGACAGACGCACGCTTGTCGCTGCTGCTTTAAGGATGCAGGTGTGGCTACAGCCCACACATTTCACAAAGACCAAAAAAAAAAGAACAATATTTTAATTGTTTGTGTAGCACACTTTGAGGGTGTCACCACCCTTTAACAGACAGACGCACGCTTGTCGCTGCTGCTTTAAGGATGCAGGTGCGGCTACAGCCCACACAATTCACATAGACAGAAAAAAGAAGAAGAATATTTTTATTGTTTGTGTAGCACACTTTGAGGGTGTCACCACCCTTTAACAGACAGACGCACGCTTGTCGCTGCTGCTTTAAGGATGCAGGTGCGGCTACAGCCCACACATTTCACAAAGACCAAAAAAAAAAGAACAATATTTTAATTGTTTGTGTAGCACACTTTGAGAGTGTCACCACCCTTTAACAGACAGACGCACGCTTGTCGCTGCTGCTTTAAGGATGCAGGTGCGGCTACAGCCCACACAATTCACAAAGACAGAAAAAAGAACAATATTTTAATTGTTTGTTTAGCACACTTTGAGGGTGTCACCACCCTTTAACAGACAGACGCACGCTTGTCGCTGCTGCTTTAAGGATGCAGGTGCGGCTACAGCCCACACAATTCACAAAGACAGAGAAAAGAAGAAGAATATTTTTATTGTTTGTGTAGCACACTTTGAGGGTGTCACCACCCTTTAACAGACAGACGCACGCTTGTTGCTGCTGCTTTGAGGATGCAAGTGCGGCTACATCGCACACAAGTCACAAACACATTAAAAAAAAGAACAATATTTTAATTGTTTGTGTAGAACACTCTGAGGGTGTCACCACCCTTTAACAGACAGACGCACGCTTGTCGCTGCTGCTTTGAGGATGCAGGTGGAATCTAGACGGGATTTGGAACCGAGGACACACTACCTCCATCAATTGTCTAAATCCCACTGCACTAATGTCGGATACCGGACGCACGTCTAACACCAACATAGCAGTCAAGGCCTCAGTTATACGTTTTGCTTCAGGATGACTGCTGTCGTACTTCATCCTCATCGCTAGGGACTGTTGGAGGGTCAATTGTTTAGTAAAAGTAGTGATGTTCCTACTTCCTCTCTGGGATGATGAACAACTCCCAGCAGCAGCAACAGCACTAGGAGGAAGTGGTTCTTGATCTTTCCCTATTTTATTTTTATCGGAGAAAGTTTGGTCCTCCATTTATGTTATATTGATATATATACGTGCGGCTAAAGCGCACACAAACACAGAAAATATTTTTTTATTTTTGCTGGAGAGTAGTGCACTTTGTGGGTTACACCACCCTTTAAGAAATGAGCCAGCCAGCTCTATACTTATGGGACACAGGCGCACGCTTGGCGCTGCTCCTTTGTTGATGCACGTGCAGCCACAGTGCACACAAGTCACAAACACAGAAAATATATATTTTTTTGGTTTGGAGTGTACTTTGGGGGTTACAGAACCCTTTAACGGTCAAGCCTGCCGGCCCTTTACTTATGACACAGGCGCACGCTTGGCACTACTTTGTTGATGCACGTGCGGCTACTGCGCACACAATTCACAAACACAGAAAATATTTTTTTTTTTGGTTTGGACTGGAGAGTACTTTCGGGGGTTACAGCACCCTTTAACGGTCTAGCCAGCCGGCCCTTTACTTATGACACAGGCGCACGCTTGGCACTACTTTGTTGATGCACGTGCGGCTACTGCGCACACAATTCACAAACACAGAAAATAATTTTTTTTTTGGTTTGGACTGGAGTGTACTTTGGGGGTTACAGCACCCTTTAACGGTCAAGCCAGCCGGCCCTTTACTTATGACACAGGCGCACGCTTGGCACTACTTTGTTGATGCACATGCGGCTACTGCGCACACAATTCACAAACACAGAAAATAATATTTTTTTTGGTTTGGACTGGAGTGTACTTTGGGGGTTACAGCACCCTTTAACGGTCAAGCCAGCCGGCCCTTTACTGATGACACAGGCGCACACTTGGCACTACTTTGTTGATGCACGTGCGGCTACTGCGCACACAATTCACAAACACAGAAAATAATTTTTTTTTTGGTTTGGACTGGAGTGTACTTTCGGGGGTTACAGCACCCTTAACGGTCAAGCCAGCCGGCCCTTTACTTATGACACAGGCGCACGCTTGGCACTACTTTGTTGATGCACGTGCGGCTACTGCGCACACAATTCACAAACACAGAAAATAATTTTTTTTTTGGTTTGGACTGGAGTGTACTTTCGGGGGTTACAGCACCCTTAACGGTCAAGCCAGTCGGCCCTTTACTTATGACACAGGCGCACGCTTGGCACTACTTTGTTGATGCACGTGCGGCTACTGCGCACACAATTCACAAACACAGAAAATTATTTTTTTTTTGGTTTGGACTGGAGTGTACTTTGGGGGTTACAGCACCCTTTAACGGTCAAGCCAGCCGGCCCTTTACTTATGACACAGGCGCACGCTTGGCACTACTTTGTTGATGCACATGCGGCTACTGCGCACACAATTCACAAACACAGAAAATAATTTTTTTTTTGGTTTGGACTGGAGAGTACTTTCGGGGATTACAGCACCCTTTAACGGTCTAGCCAGCCGGCCCTTTACTTATGACACAGGCGCACGCTTGGCACTACTTTGTTGATGCACGTGCAGCTACTGCGCACACAATTCACAAACACAGAAAATAATTTTTTTTTTGGTTTGGACTGGAGTGTACTTTGGGGGTTACAGCACCCTTTAACGGTCAAGCCAGCCGGCCCTTTACTTATGACACAGGCGCACGCTTGGCACTACTTTGTTGATGCACATGCGGCTACTGCGCACACAATTCACAAACACAGAAAATTATTTTTTTTTTGGTTTGGACTGGAGTGTACTTTGGGGGTTACAGCACCCTTTAACGGTCAAGCCAGCCGGCCCTTTACTTATGACACAGGCGCACGCTTGGCACTACTTTGTTGATGCACGTGCGGCTACTGCGCACACAATTCACAAACACAGAAAATAATTTTTTTTTTGGTTTGGACTGGAGTGTACTTTCGGGGGTTACAGCACCCTTAACGGTCAAGCCAGCCGGCCCTTTACTTATGACACAGGCGCACGCTTGGCACTACTTTGTTGATGCACGTGCGGCTACTGCGCACACAATTCACAAACACAGAAAATAATTTTTTTTTTGGTTTGGACTGGAGTGTACTTTCGGGGGTTACAGCACCCTTAACGGTCAAGCCAGTCGGCCCTTTACTTATGACACAGGCGTACGCTTGGCACTACTTTGTTGATGCACGTGCGGCTACTGCGCACACAATTCACAAACACAGAAAATATATTATTTTTTTAGCACTTGGGGGGAGCACCCCTGATGGACAGAGCACCCCCTGGACAACACTACAGCACCCCTTTAGGACTGGGACACTGCACAGGACTTTGGAGTGGACACAGCCCCTATGGAGAACTGACTGCACAACACAGTCCAGTCAGCCCCTATGGACTTTGAAGTAGTGGACACAGCCCCTATTAACAACAGCAGCACAGCACAACACAGCCAGCCCCTATGGACTTTGAAGTAGTGGACAACAGCAGCACTACACTACACTACACTACACAGCCCTAACTCCCACCCTCCCTCTTCACTGTCCACAGCCGAGTGAGAAAATGGCGCCGACGCGGGTACCTTATATAGGATCCAAAACCCGCGAGACTCGGAAGGCGGGATGATGACGTTTTGCCTCGATTTCAGATCCGAGTCAGGCGGGAAAAGTCGAGCCTGATTCGGATCGGACTCGGATCGGGGGGGCTCGGGGGGGTTCGGATTTCAGAAATCCGAACCCGCTCACCCCTAATATATATATATATATATATAAATATATATATCTTTGAGCCACTCAGCCTATACCCTTTAAATGTTCCTGAAAGAGACTTTCACCGGCATTTGCTTCACTATTACTGAGGGATATGCTTTGTTAATAATTTTGCCTCTCAGATTGACCTGACCCTTGATTAAAGCTGATGGGCCTCTGGCGGATGCCTCGTTAGCTGTAAGTTTAATTTGCAGAGGAGATTTCTCTGAAGGACGCAGGCTGCCTTTGATTGGAGAGTCAGGGATCGCTCCATCGGAGGTGTAATCAGTGGCTGCATTTTCTGTTCCTCCTATATTCTTTCGATAATCAGATGAAATAAGACAGGCCCCAGTCACTGCAAATACTGACCCCATGTGGTCGAGGTTAGCCTCTCTGCTGCCAGTTAAAGTATCTACTGTACACTTGTATTTACAATGTAGTTCTTTAAGTCTTTTTGTATTTATTAATTCTTTATACAAATAACATGTGACCCATTCATTAACCTTTGCAGCCCAAATTCTGGTCTACATTTGGGCATGGTATTTGAAGTTGTGCTACCACCTATATAAAACATTTACTAACATGCACTATCCCTAGACAGGGTTTTGGGAGTTACTCCCCAGGTAGGGGAAATGCCAGTCACAAGCAATTGGTCCTCATACTTGCACCGCCTACCCCCGCCACCATTTGGTGAACTAGTTTTATATGCTGGTTCTTTACTACACATCAGAGTCATGAGACCGGCTGAGAGGGGAAGTACGTTAGTTAAATATTTTATGTAGGTGGTCGTGCAACTTTAAAGGGTAACGAATACAAAGTGTTGGCATTCATTATGCAGGCTCACCCAATCAGTTGGCATGGAACTAGACCCATTATTTGGGCATGAGCCCTGAATGGCAAAATGTACATTTTAATGCTTCAGTACAGGGCTGATAATGCAAATTTGCCGACTTTCAGTAATAACATTCCAGAGGAATTCTGGAGGGGGCAACCAGGTGGGATGCGCAAGTGGTGTAGCTCAGTTATTGCACAGTTATTGCATCATCATGGCGACTCGCAGCATTGTACAGTGGGGGGCAGAGCAATAGTGAATCACATCATCAAGTTCTCAGATCTCCCACTGTGCTGGGGAAGTTGGAGTAATGCAGGAGACTGTCCCACTCTCTTTGGAGTCCAGGAAAGTCCACTAAAATTGTGCTGTGGCATTACCCCCCACTAGATGAGCCCCGGTGCTGGTTTATGGAAATATGAGGGACCCCTACGTATTTTTTCCCTATATTTCCTGAGCAGGACCAGAGCAAAGAGCCCAGTGCTGGTTATGCTTAGGGAGGAGAGACATCATCTTGTACCAGACACGATTCTAAGTAAATTTAACCCCTAGTGTTGAAAGAAAGAAAGACATAATATCACCAGATACTGCAAGTCCAATCAGTGTGTGCTCCATACACACTGAGCTATTTTTAGCTCAGTGTGTGCATTTTTCAATGGATCAGGAGGTCAGGTATCTTAAATATTAAACTGCTTATAATATGAGTTCTCCCAATCCGACTGTTTGCCGGATTGTTTTAAGCCATTTATCGGCTAACGCTCCTGCATACCCACCTATGCAATTATAGTGCCATTCAGCCAATATTGGATGATCGGCCCAATAATTGTATAAATGTGTACCTAGCTTTAGTTTGAGTAAATGTACAGGGATACACAAACTTCTGTAGGAGTGCAACATTTTATTATTATTATTTTCTTTATTTATGTATATAGCACCACCAAACAATGCAGCGCTGTACAGAGATTTTGGGGTAAATTTACTAAAGTGACAGTTTTTAGAAGTGAGTTTTAGAAGAGATGTTGCCCATAGCAACCAATCAGATTCTAGCTATTATCTTCTAGAAGGTGCTAGTTAAATGTTAAGTAGAATCTGATTGGTTGCCATGGGCAACATCTCTTATAAACTCACTTCTAAAAACTCTCACTTTAGTAAATTTACCCCTTTAAAGACCCCCATACATGGCACGATATATGTGCTGATCCGATGGATCGGCACGATATAGATGCTATATCGTGCCTTGTATGGGCATGATATCGTACCTGATATCGTGCTGCACGCTCCTGCGGGGTCGTACATTGCATCCCCAGATCTTCCTGCAAAACCATCTGATCTGGGATGCAATGTACGATCCATTCAGATGAAGGAGGGGGAAGCCGGCATATCGTTCGGTCTGCGGGGACCGCAAGATTGCCGGTGGTGACAGCACGATCCCCTTCCACCCCTATCACTGGAGCAGCCTGTGTCTCTCCTATAGCTCTGCAGCAGCAGCCTGTGTTTGTGTTACCCCTCCCCCCACCACCACTTACCTGGATCTTCTCATTGCTCCTCCTTAAGGCGGCGGCATGCTCATCACACACTGTTCTTCAGCGCATGTGACATCATGACATCATGCACACAGTGCAGATATGGAAAAAAAAATGTTTTGTCACGAGTGATCCCAGTCCCTCAATGCCTGCGCCCTGCTGATTAATCCAGCAGTGTAGGCACGGAGACCAGTCACTGGACCGTACATAAGGTAAAGATGTGTCAGGGGGGGTTCAGGCTGGGGGACCCCCTGTGCTCCCCCTTAATCCAGCACTAACCTACCCTTTGAAGCCTACCCCCACCATGACATACTTCCGGTTTATCACGGGTTTCCCATTTATTGTCTCCGGGTTATCTCGGCACCCCCTCAAATCCGGCATGCCCCCACCCCCACAAACCCCCCCACAAACCCCCCCCATAGTTGTGGCCCTGCACTACACAACATATTCTGTTGGGAGGAGCCAGTGAGGCTCTTGCCGACTGTGAGAACCCAACACACAAAATGATATTTAGCTTTGTAGAATACAGATTATTTAATGAGCAAAGATAGCAGATATTTAACCACTTAACTGGATAATATTCTTTTAAAAAAAACTCTCACAAATCGTAAAAAAAAATTATTATTAAATAAGGTCAAGAACATCTATGCATAACTTATCCAATACAACTTTATTAAAAACATTTTTTTAAAACAACATTAATATTGATTTCTTAATATCGGTCAATGATATATTGGACCATGGATGATCGGATTATCACGACATTGCGACCTTGCATTTCCCCGATGGCTCCTATCTGCAGCAGCCGGGTGGGGGGTCCTGCCATGCTGCCCGATCAGCAGTGATTGGCTGCATGGCAGACACTGGGGGAGGGTGCAGGGATGCAGAGGGACCGGGATGTCTCTGCCATTGGAGGTTGCGGAAAGATTATCTGACTGGTTGCAATGTTTTCAACCATGGGCCGAATTCAATTAGCCGCGAAAAGCCAAGCCGTGATGTTTTCACCGCCTTCACCTACTTTTTTCCAGCGCGACTCCGCTTATCTGCGTATTCAATGCCAAAAGACGTGAAAAGTCAAACAGGCAAAATCGGCGAAAGACAAAACAGGCGAAAACTCCCTGACATTTTGAGGAAATCAATCTGTACCCCAGGAAAAGTTCACTAACATTAGATATCAATATAGAAATGTTCTAATAGCCCTAATAAAAGTGTTTTGTGTTCTTAAAGTGTCAGAATTGGCTGATATATGCTAATAGGCATAAGTGTTAAAAAATTATAGAAAGCTATTTTTTGAGGGGAAAATAAGTACTGAGGTTAAATTAGGGGTACATGACAATGGGTACTAGCATATTTTGAAGTCTCTAAAGTGAAGATTTAAAAAATCTCAAAAATACAACTGCTGCAGCCTCATGCAATCCCAAAAACACCTGTCCCATCCATATAGCCCCCTAAAGGTCACCCACTTTTTACCCATTTCCAACACTTTTTTTTCATTTTCGCCCCCAAAAATGTTTAAAGTTTTTTTGACAGGGGGGTGTCCAAAGCGTTCTGGACCAAATCCCCACGTTTGCACCCCAAAATAGAGATTTTGCACTTTTCTCCTGTTTTTTTCCCGCTTAGGCGAAGACTCGCAATTGAATACGGAGATAAGATGAAAACAGGTGAAAAGTCCAAAAAGTGGTAGCAGGTTGAACTTTCTGTTTCTCTTCCCACCATGGACATTTCCCATTAAATCAAAAGATCTTTTTTTCCAGGGGCACTTTCATTTGCCTAAATAAGGATGTGCTATTAATATGCTTTTTGTTAAAAGTGATATAGTGAATTGCAGCTTAGGGCCGTATTCAATTAGCCGCAATAAGCCGTTTTTGACGAAAAGTTTGCGCCGGTGACTTCATTTTGCTAGGCGAAAACTCATTCCCGTATTCAATTCCAAAGACTTTTCGCCGGTGCAGAAAGTCAATGCACTGGAATAGGTGAAAAAGATTTGCCTTTGAAACTAAAAAGTGCAGAATTGGGGTTTTGGGGTGCAAATTTGCGGGAACCACCCTGCACCCTTGGGACAGCCCCCCAAAGGTAAACTTTGTCAAAAAAGTTTTAAAAAAACTTAACACCCCAAAAAAGTACTTTCATTTTGGGGGCAAAAAAGTACAAAGTTGGGTGACAAAGTTAAAAACTAGCGAAATAGACTCCAGAGGGGTACCCGAGTATGCTCCAGGTGTTTTTAAGATTGCAGGTGGTTGCGTCAGGTGGATTTTTAATGATTTTTATAACTTCACATTAGTAACTTTAAAATATGCTTGCACCCATTTTCATGTACCCCAAATGTGCTGGGACTAGTTATTTTCTCCCAAAATAAAATTTGAAATGCTATTCTACACCACTTGTGCAAAGACACTAATTAGCAGCTATCGAGAGCATTTAAGTACCCCAAATACCTTCAGCAGGGCTATTCGGGGGTATCCATAGTGATCCCCAGTGTTAGTGTATCTTTTGGAGGTGTCAGGCTGATTTCCCCAAATCTGACAGCACTTTTTGCCTGTTTGAGTTTCGCTGGGTCCCGTTTTCGCATCATTTGAAATTGATTAGGGTCGAAAAGCAGCCGCGCGCACGCAAAGTCCTTTCTCCAAAAACACGCCATGTAGGTGGAAAGTCGGGCAGGCGAAACTTTTCGCGGCTAATTTAATATGCCCCTTAGTATGGGATTTGTGAAAAAAAGAAACGTATTATGCCCCCATACTGTATGTTGAAAGTCGTTAATGACCTTTACCTATATTTGAGCAGTGGCACAATGCTCTGCAGGAATGTGATACAGTATGTGCCACATAACAACTCCCACTGCAGTTTGCTCATAAACCTGACAGAGCAATTATATGCAGGCAGTAATACCACCCGAACACTCTTAAGCTGGCCACACACTAGACCAACTTACATCCAACCAGCCAACTTGTTGATTGGTTGGAATGAAAATCTGGTAACCTATGGGAGTAACTGATGATCAGCAATTTGCTCCTAAATGCCAGAAAACAGATGAAAATGGTCGTCAGACAAGTTTGTTAAATGTTTGATCTAAACTATTTGTTCAAACAACAGTTTTGGTCCATTTTCCAGCGTTTGGGAGCAAATTGCTGATTGTATACCTTACCAGATTTTCATTCCAACCAATCAACTAGTTGGCTGGTTGGATGTAAATTGGTCTAGTGTGTGGCCATCTCTAGAAGAATGGTTTGGATGAGGTTGTAATAATCTGTGCTCTACCCATAGTGAGAAAGTCCGTGGCACCCAAAGGATGGCAGTCTTTCAGCAAGTTTATATTCCCAGGAGGTGTGTTTCTTTGTTGGCTGCCTCTTCCACCTTTACCTGTTACTTGTCCTTCAATTATTTTTGAATCATCTACTCTGATTTTCTGCCATCTCCTAAACTCCCCATAAGCATAATCCCAGGATTCTGATACATTGTTTATTTCTCTATTTTTTATATCTAGCTAAAAGCATTTATCTTTAGGAAGTTTCTGTTTTTAAAAGTAAAATGACATTCTTTATTATTAATAATCATCAATAATACACATATTTTACAGACACTTCAACTGTATGTGGCCCATAAGGCTGCGAGCAAAAATATGCGAGCCCAGTGCAAGTCCAGGCCGCGGGGGACATGAGTTGCGGTGCGTGGAAACGCCATTGTAATGACAACTCACACCTTTTGCAGGTATTTGAATCAACCCCATAATGTTGAAATTCTCCATGTCGACATGGTCTGAATGTCATCATTGTGACTGTCAACGTGGGTTGAAAAATTTACATTTGTCATGTCGACATTTACTATGTCAGCACTGACATAATTGTAGACATCATGCACACAGTGAATGGTAAAATCTGCGCTACTTGACTAGGCATATAACGGTACATATAGAGGTTAGTGTGTGATCATACATGTC
This sequence comes from Taudactylus pleione, assembly GCA_031769625.1. Taxonomy (NCBI): domain Eukaryota; kingdom Metazoa; phylum Chordata; class Amphibia; order Anura; family Myobatrachidae; genus Taudactylus; species Taudactylus pleione. Next base: position 9,094,398 of record JAUIMM010000121.1, read on the forward strand.
AACGCTGAGAATGTTGAAAATACTGTCTAAACCTAATGACAGCTTAATTATAGCCGCACCCAACACTAACCCCTAACGCTAACTCTGATCTGTTCATAATGCACATATGCTTAATGTCGACATTTTGAACTTGTGCATATGGAAAAATTGTCGAAATTCTGAACCATTTGACGTTACAGTGTCGACATTCAACAATATGACTACATACCATAGACACAGATGCCAAACAATGTTAAAATATTGTAATAATTAAAACCAGAATTACGATTTATATATGCAGTGGTGGATTTTACCGAGGGGCTGCATCCCCCTCCAGTAAAATCTGCTACTGGCTTCACTGGCAGTGGCTTCCCATTGGAAGCGCTACCTGCCAATCACACACAGGACAGGCAGTCCCTTCCCCTGGGACTGCCAGTCTGGATGGTGATCAACAGACAGAACACTTCCAATAGGAAGCCACTCCCTGCCTTTCCAGCAGCCCAACTCGGCCTCCAGGGGCTGCAGCCGATACAATCCCTAGTAAGTAACCAGTGTTTGTTGACATGCATCGATGCCACTGATGCTTGTGCACATGTGCTGGTTCAGGTGCCTGCCAGATTCATTGCGCAGGTGCCGGTTCCTGGCCGGGACTGTCTCCTCGCCGGACTGCAGCACAGGCAGCCCTCCTTGTCCAATAGGGTAGGAGCCGCTGCTGAATATACAGTATGTATTTTGACAATATGAATGGCAGATCTCCTGACACACTTGTTGGAAATAACTATATCAGTTTGTAACAATCCTGATTTTTGGTGGTCTAAAGATGCATGGTTTTGGTGGATCTGGGTGTGGTTTGGGCTGATCTGGGATATAGGTATGGACATGCTGTTAGAATATATATTTACAGAGCCACAATGAGATTTATCAGGCCCAGGTTCTAGGGGGCATGGCAAGCGTGTGACTGTATGGCTTTGTCCCATTCTGAATGCCAGGATCTACAATGTATTCTAGCTATGACACACCTTTGAAGGGGGTGTGGTCATGTCATCCTTAATGCTTACCTGTGGCGGAAAGGCTCAGATACACTGTACTCTCTCCCTCTACCAGTACACTTGTATTTTTACAGTATTTTGAAAGCTGTGGAAGTATTTCCATATACCCAATTACATCAGTCAGGACCTTTCTGATTTTAAATAGGCAAAAGGGTTCAAAGAATAAAGCATTTTCTTTAATTATTTTAATCTGCTATCTCCTTACTAAGATGACAGTATCAAAATATGCATTGCAGCGATAGTACAGCCACAAAGGTTGTTGAATAAATTCCCACTTGCACTAGATACTAGCAGGGTTATCGCAGTCCAGGGTAGGAAAAAAAACAGGTGTTTAAAAAAAAAATCATTGTTTTTTTTTAAACCTTTTTTTTTGCTTTAAACCAGGTTTTATTGCATTAATGTTTTTTAATGAAAAAAAATGTAATCCTGCTTATTATATTAATACTGTGAAACATTGCTATGTATTAGATACCTTGATCAACCATGTTTTAATGCTTTCTAACATTAACAATCCAAAATTATTAGGATTTTTCATCTCATCAAAAGAAAGCCAGTCTAAGGGCCTGATTCAGTAAGGATCGCTATTTTGTACGCAGCTGCGATTTTGCACGGAACGCAGCAGCGAAAATATGCTAATGCGTGCCATAGCTCAACCAGCATAAAGACGTCCACTGCTGGTTTCTCATATCCATCAAACCCCGGCCTGTCATGCAGAATTTACAACAGGTCTGACCAGCCGCAGAAAGTCTCATCGCACGTAGTGAGTACTCAAGCTGTGTATCCAATCAGACTGGCAATTTATGCACGCCCATGAAACGGCGTTCAAACAAAAAGACACGCCTGCGTGTTTCCAACCATTACCCCATCACCACCCCCAAATGGTCACAGCCTGTCACTCACTCTGCGATGTATTGCTCAGTGCGTCCATAATCGCAGTGCGATTGCAGCGCAGTACTACGCATGCACAGTGGCTAACAATCACTCGGTCTGTGTACGTAATTGCAATTGCGTATGCTGCTAAATCGTTCCTGTCTTTCTTCCTTACACTCATCTCAGTAGGACTGAAGGATTTTAATTGAAATAAACATGAATGAGATTAAACCATAAGGTGTTTCTCTGTGTATTGCTTCTTTAATGTGTTGAAGTTGTTTGGGGAGTAGTTTGTGGGGTCTTATCTGATGCTAGGCATATTTAGTACCTCTCTGATCTGGTTCACCCTCCCAATTTCTCTGTTGTGTGTGAATTTACTGTATTGGTTCAGCTCATTCAAATGTAGACCACAAGCAACAAGAATGTGGAATAATACCAGGGGGATTCTCTTTTTTATTATCTTTATTTAAGATGTCACTTCGCCGTGCCTGTAGTCACAGCATAATAAAAAAATATATATTTTTTTAAACCATTTGGTTTATAAACCAAGGTGGTTTAAACCAGCCAACCCTGTCGCATACAGTAATCCCTTTGATGCAGAGTGTGATGCGATAACGAGTCCGAAATAGCCATCTGTTAACCTCAGCCACAGAGCTCTTCATGCGTTGATAAATAAACCCTTTAGTCTCCAGTTCAATAAAGGGATCTGTGTTATTTTATATATGGCTTCTGGGAATTAAAAAGATACTTTTAGTTTACCTCACTTATATCCCGCTACTTTCCTGGAAGCTGTGGATGCTTTTGCAATAATAAATTTAAAGCTTCTTTTAGCCCAAGGCAAACCTGGAGTGAATCGCAGGCAGGAGTAGAAAGAGCATTTTGGGATGTCTAGTATGATTTGTGTAGCGCACGCTCTCTTCCAAGTCTGCACATAAATCCTGTGAAAGGAGAACATTCCAGTGGTGCCTAAGATTTACTTCCTATTAGATGCAGACCTGTCACCCAAAAATAATCGGGGATCAATTCATAAAAAAAGACAAAATGAAGTAAATGTCCTGATTGCAGCTATCCTGCTGAATTGTAGAGGTGGATGAAAACAGTATAATAATAAACACATAAGGGTAAAACAGGCAGATTACTGGCGCAGTAAAAAAGCACGTATCTGACAGTTTGGTAAGGTTCTGTCGCTTAGTCTGAACTTCCTAAGAAATTTTATAGCTTTTTTCTTTTTTTTTCCCACCGGTTATTCCCTCTTATAGTTTTACCTGTCTTATGTAGATTGCCCCAACTTTGATCATTTTTCTTACCGGACTGGATGGACCTCTCCCTTATTACATAGAAATTAGGGATCAAATTTATGACAGCCACTATGAGGGCCGTAGCTGGGGCTATTTGCCAGGCTGAAATCCTGAAAGGGGGCACAGGAAATTAATATTTTAGGTTAATTTGTTTACAATTGAGGACTTGAGGTGCATCAATATTTATTTTTGCCTCAGGCCCTAACATTTCCAGTTATGGCTCTGGTTACTAGCATTGTGATATAGGGTCATATTTATCATATAGAATTTTCAGGTTATCCCCAAAGACAACCATTTTTGAGTGATACCTGCAAATATTAAGCATCACTAGACTGTGTGTACGAGGGACCACAGCAGATATCAGAGATATCCGCTACAGTCCCCTGTCTCCTACCGCAAAAGCAGTGCACAATAGATTTCTTTGGGGGTTGCTAAATGGTCAAATTTACCACTTTTTCTGGAGCTTGACCCCAGTAACTAATGTTTTCTTCAGATGGCGTTACCCCATAGTAGCCTAGGGGCTACTCTTATGCATTTTTTACTGGTGAGGCATCCTTTAGATCCCTCTCCATTGGCCCTTACTGACACATGTGGAGCCCAACGGCTGTGTATTCACAGTATGCTTGCCCGGCCAGAATCTGCAAGCAAAGTGATAGTGGTAGCTATCACTTTGCTTCCAACTCTTCGGACAACACAGGAAAGGACACTACAGGAAAGGTGTGCCATCCTTTTTGGACAAATTATACTGTTCTATAAACCCTTGAAGGTAGATTTGGGTGCACTGCCAGTAATACCTAGACATTAATACAAAATAATGAGGACTACGGAATCTCTTTAAGAAAGGAACCCTATTGCTTGAGAAAATGCGTGCTTCAGCCAGCAATAGGGCTAGGTAGTGCCTCACTCTATACATCAAAAGGGTTACAGACAGAGATAATACTATTATTGTCATCAATACCACGTCATGCATAAAATGCCAGTGTTTCTCATGGTGGCCTTTACCAACACATTTAATTTTATAATTTTATTTATTATTTCATGTTTTCGAATCGATATTTAATTATAAAATAAATAAGTACAATTAAATTGAGTATATTAATTTATGTTAAAAACAGCACTTTAAAAAAAAAAAATAATTTTATATATATATATATATATATATATATATATATATATATATATATATATATTAGGGGTGTGCACCGGCCACTTTTCGTGTTTTGTGTTTTGGTTTTGGATCTGGATCTTTCTTCGTGTTTTGGATCTGGATTGGTTTTGCCAAAACCACCCTTCCGTGTTTTGGGTTCTGGGTTTTGTGTTTTGGATCTGTATTTTTTTTAAAAAAAGCATAAAAACAGCTAAAATCACAGAATTTGTTGGTTTCTCTGCTCCTATGCTATTATTAACCTCAATAACCTTAATTTCCACTCATTTCCAGTCTATTCTGAACACCTCACACCTCACAATAGTGTTTTCATGTCCAAAAGGTTGCACCGAGGTAGCTGGATGACTATGCTAAGCGACACGAGTGGGCGGCACAAACACGTGACCCATCTAGGAGTGACACTGCAGTGGCAGACAGGATGGCAGTTAGAAAAACTAGGCCCCAAACTGTACATAATGCAAAGAAAAAAAAGAAGTGCAAGATGGAATTGTCCTTGGGCCCTCCCACCCACCCTTATGTTGTATAAACAGGACATGCACACTTTAACAAATCAATCATTTCAGCGCCAGGGTCTGCCACACAACTGTGGCTGAAATGATTGGTTCGTTTGGGCCCCCACAAAACAAGCTGGCAATTAATGTGTCCCTGCACAAACTGGCTCTACGGAGGCAAGATGTCATCCTCATCCTCCTCATCCACCGATTCCTCACCCTCTTCAGTGTGTACATCCTCATCCTCACAAAGTATTAACTCGTCCCCACTTGAATCCACCACCACAGGTCCCTCTGTACCTTCTGGAGGCTGGTCTCCCTGGAAGAGCTGATAATTCATTTTGATGAACATCATCTTCTCCACATTCTGTGGAAGCAACCTCCTACGCCTTTCGCTGACAAGGTTCCCGGCTGCACTAAACACTCTTTCGGAATACACACTGGAGGGGGGGCAACTCAGGTAAAATAGAGCCAGCTTGTACAGGGGCCTCCAAATTGCCTCTTTTTCCTGCCAGTACAGGTATGGACTGTCTGACATGCCTACTTGGATGCTGTCACCGATGTAATCCTCCACCATTCTGTCAATGGTGACAGTATCATATGCAGTGACAGTAGACATGTCAGAAATTGTTGCCAGGTCCTTCAGTCCGGACCAGATGTCCAAACTTGGTCCTGCCTGCCCTGCATCACCGCCAGCGGGTTGCTTAGGATACCTAAGTTTTTTCCTGGCAGCCCCAGTTGCGGGAGAAAATGAAGAAGGAGCCGTTGACGTGTCACGTTCCGCTTCAGCTGACAGTGTGTTCACCAGCAGGTCTTTGCACCTCTGCAGGCTTGTGTCGGCCGGAAAGAGAGACACCACATAGGCTTTAAACCTAGGATCAAGCACGGTGGCCAAAATGTAGTGGTCTGATTTCAACAGATTGACCACCCTGGAATCCTGGCAAAGCGAATGAAGGGCTTCATCCACAAGTCCCACATGCCGAGCGGAATCGCTCCGTCTTAGCTCCTCCTTCACTTTCTCCAGCTGCTTCTGCAAAAGCCTGATGAGGGGAATGACCTGACTCAAGCTGGCTGTGTCTGAACTGACTTCACGTGTGGCAAGTTCGAAGGGCTGGAGAACCTTGCACAACACGGAAATCATTCTCCACTGTGCTTGAGTCAGGTGCATACCCCCTCCTTTGCCTATGTCATAGGTGGATGTATAGGCTTGTATGGCCTTTTGCTGCTCCTCCATCCTCTGAAGCATATAGAGGGTTGAGTTCCACCGCGTCACAACCTCTTGCTTCAGGTGATGGCGGGGTAGGTTCAAGAGTGTTTGCTGGCGCTCCAGTCTTCGGCACGCAGTCGCTGAATGGCGAAAGTGGCCAGAAATTTTTCGGGCCACCCAAAGCGTCTCCTGCACGCCCCTGTCGCTTTTCAGAAAATTCTGCACCACCAAGTTTATTGTGTGAGCAAAACATGGGACGTGCTGGAATTTGCCCAGATGTAATGCCCGCACAATATTGGTGGCGTTGTCAGATATCACAAATCCCCAGGAGAGTCTAAGTGGGGTAAGCCACTGGGCGATGATTTCCCTCAGTTTCTCTAAGAGGTTGTCGGCGGTGTGCCTCTTACTGAAACCGGTGATACACAGCGTAGCCTGCCTTGTAACGAGCTGGCGTTTCTGAGATGCTGCTACTGGTGACGCTGCTGCTGTTGCTGCGTAAGGTGATACATCTACCCAGTGGGCTGTCACAGTCATATAGTCCTTAGTCTGCCCTGTTCCACTTGTCCACATGTCCGTGGTTAAGTGGACATTGTGTACAACGGCATTTTTCAGGACACTGAGGACACTTTTTCTGACGTTTCTGTACAGTCTCGGTATCGCCTGCCTAGTGAAGTGGAATCTAGACGGGATTTGGAACCGGGGACACACTACCTCCATCAATTGTCTAAATCCCACTGCACTAATGGCGGATACCGGACGCACGTCTAACACCAACATAGCAGTCAAGGCCTCAGTTATACGTTTTGCTTCAGGATGACTGCTGTCGTACTTCATCCTCCTCGCTAAGGACTGTTGGAGGGTCAATTGTTTAGTAAAAGTAGTGGTGTTCCTACTTCCTCTCTGGGATGATGAACGACTCCCAGCAGCAGCAACAGCAGCAGCGGCAGCAGTAGGCGTAGCAATGCAGGATCCTCCAGAGGAATCCCGGATAGGAGAGTCAGTCATGCCAGTGACATGGCCTGCAGGACTACTTCCGATCCTGACTAAGGAGGAAATTGACGAGGAGGGAGTTGACGGTGTGGTTTGCAGGCGCTTGGATACAACAGGACAACGGGATTTAGGTGTCCCTGGACTGCTTACGGTCTTAGCCAAAGTTTCTGAACTTGACAGTAACTTTTTATGAACGCGCTGCAGGTGCCGTATAAGGGAGGATGTTCCTAGGTGGTTGACGTCCCTACCCCTACTTATTTCACCTTTACATATGGTACATATGGCAAGACAGTTGTTGTCCGGATTTGGATAGAAATATTGCCAGACCAAAGAGGTGGAATGTTTGGTCTTCTGCCCAGGCATGACCGTGATGGGCTTTTTCATCCCACGGACAACAACTGTCTCCCCCGGAGCCTGATTTAAACAAACCACATCACCATCAGAATCCTCCTCACCAACTTCCTCCTCAGCGCCAGCTACACCAGTATCCTCATCCTGTTGTACTTCAACAGTGACATCTTCAATTTGCATATCAGCAAGTGGACTGTGGGTGCTCCTTTCAGCACTTGCAGGGGGCGTGCAAATGGTGGAAAGAGCCACCTCTTCCCGTCCAGTGCTGGGAAGGTCAGGCATCGCAACCACCACCACACTTGGACTCTCCTTGGGGATTTGTGATATCTTCTTAGAAAGCACAGTTCTTCGCTGTGCTTTTGCCAGCTTAACTCTTTTGATTTTTTTAGTGGGAGGAGGGCTTCCATCGTCATGTGAAGCTGAACCACTAGTCATGAACATACTAGGGATCGACCTTAACCGTTCCTTGCCACTCCGTGTCGTAAATGGCATATTGGCAAGTTTACGTTTCTCTTCAGCTGATTTAAATGTCTTTTTCAAGGTCATTTTCCTGAACTTTGCCATTTGGGATTGTATGTGCCCTCTACTATGACATTGGGCATCGGCCTTGGCAGACGACGTTGATGGCATGTTATCGTCTATGTCATGACTAGTGGCAGCAGCTTCAGCACTAGGAGGAAGTGGTTCTTGATCTTTCTCTATTTTATTTTTATCGGAGAAAGTTTGGTCCTCCATTTATGTTATATCGATTTGATATATACGTGCGGCTAAACACAGAAAATAATTTTTTTTTTGGTTTGGACTGGAGTGTACTTTCAGGGGTTACAGCACCCTTTAACGGTCAAGCCAGCCGGCCCTTTACTTATGACACAGGCGCACGCTTGGCACTACTTTGTTGATGCACGTGCGGCTACTGCGCACACAATTCACAAACACAGAAAATAATTTTTTTTTTGGTTTGGACTGGAGTGTACTTTGGGGGTTACAGCACCCTTTAACGGTCAAGCCAGCCGGCCCTTTACTTATGACACAGGCGCACTCTTGGCACTACTTTGTTGATGCACGTGCGGCTACTGCGCACACAATTCACAAACACAGAAAATAATTTTTTTTTTGGTTTGGACTGGAGTGTACTTTCGGGGGTTACAGCACCCTTTAACGGTCAAGCCAGCCGGCCCTTTACTTATGACACAGGCGCACGCTTGGCACTACTTTGTTGATGCACGTGCGGCTACTGCGCACACAATTCACAAACACAGAAAATAATTTTTTTTTTGGTTTGGACTGGAGTGTACTTTCGGGGGTTACAGCACCCTTAACGGTCAAGCCAGCCGGCCCTTTACTTATGACACAGGCGCACGCTTGGCACTACTTTGTTGATGCACGTGCGGCTACTGCGCACACAATTCACAAACACAGAAAATAATTTTTTTTTTGGTTTGGACTGGAGTGTACTTTGGGGGTTACAGCACCCTTTAACGGTCAAGCCAGCCGGCCCTTTACTTATGACACAGGCGCACGCTTGGCACTACTTTGTTGATGCACGTGCGGCTACTGCGCACACAATTCACAAACACAGAAAATAATTTTTTTTTTGGTTTGGACTGGAGTGTACTTTCGGGGGTTACAGCACCCTTAACGGTCAAGCCAGCCGGCCCTTTACTTATGACACAGGCGCACGCTTGGCACTACTTTGTTGATGCACGTGCGGCTACTGCGCACACAATTCACAAACACAGAAAATAATTTTTTTTTTTGTTTGGACTGGAGTGTACTTTCGGGGGTTACAGCACCCTTAACGGTCAAGCCAGCCGGCCCTTTACTTATGACACAGGCGCACGCTTGGCACTACTTTGTTGATGCACGTGCGGCTACTGCGCACACAATTCACAAACACAGAAAATAATTTTTTTTTTGGTTTGGACTGGAGTGTACTTTCGGGGGTTACAGCACCCTTAACGGTCAAGCCAGCCGGCCCTTTACTTATGACACAGGCGCACGCTTGGCACTACTTTGTTGATGCACGTGCGGCTACTGCGCACACAATTCACAAACACAGAAAATAATTTTTTTTTGGTTTGGACTGGAGTGTACTTTCGGGGGTTACAGCACCCTTTAACGGTCAAGCCAGCCGGCCCTTTACTTATGACACAGGCGCACGCTTGGCACTACTTTGTTGATGCACGTGCGGCTACTGCGCACACAATTCACAAACACAGAAAATATATTATTTTTTTAGCACTTGGGGGGAGCACCCCTGATGGACAGAGCACCCCCTGGACAACACTACAGCACTCCTTTAGGACTGGGACACTGCACAGGACTTTGGAGTGGACACAGCCCCTATGGAGAACTGACTGCACAACACAGTCCAGCCAGCCCCTATGGACTTTGAAGTAGTGGACACAGCCCCTATTAACAACAGCAGCACAGCACAACACAGCCAGCCCCTATGGACTTTGAAGTAGTGGACAACAGCAGCACTACACTACACTACACTACACAGCCCTAACTCCCACCCTCCCTCTTCACTGTCCACAGCCGAGTGAGAAAATGGCGCCGACGCGGGTACCTTATATAGGATCCAAAACCCGCGAGACTCGGAAGGCGGGATGATGACGTTTTGCCTCGATTTCAGATCCGAGTCAGGCGGGAAAAGTCGAGCCTGACTCGGATCAGACTCGGATCGGGGGGGTTCGGGGGGGTTCGGATTTCAGAAATCCGAACCCGCTCACCCCTAATATATATATATATATATTATAATAATGGAATTGGAAACCCAAATCTGCTAGTTATGTTGCAGTTTCTTCTTCACCACTACAACGTTGCTAGCAGTATATTTTTTATTTTTAAAGGAGTTAACGAATGTAATTTCATTTTTTAAGGTTATGTCACCAGAATCAATACCAAATGTTTGTCCATGTTTATTTAAATTTATTCGGATGAAGATGCACTAGTCTTCTTTACTTTATTATCACTGACATTAGCATTGCTTTTTTTTATTGTGCCATGTACTTAATGATCTTCATCATCCCTCAGAGGATTACTTTCACATCGCAGTACTACTGTCTCATTATGCTCATGCTTAAACTGCTGAGAATAGTCACTGGCACTTAATTGTAATTTCAGATGTACTTGGTTTTAACTACTACTGTGTATAATTAAAGAAAGCTCTACATTTCCAGCAAGTCCTCTCTGAAAAAGCCCCCCTTCCGAAGGGGTAAAACGCGGGATGTAGTTATCAGACCAGTGGACGGCATGCCGCCGGTCTGAATCCCGATGCTGAAAGACCAACACAGGACTTAAGTTATTTCGACGCCTGTCTGTCAGGCCCTGGTATTAATTGACCTTGGTTGTAGGTGCAGTGGCCGGTGGGCTTGGGTGAGTTGATAGTAATAGGCGAGGAGGCAATATGTAAGTCTTCCTCATAGGCTACTCTCAGATGTTGACAAGACCTACTCTGAGGCGCGGAGTCTAATCCACTTGATGGTATTCACCAGTGACCCTTCCAAGCGGGATATTGGTTTCGCTGTACCAAGTGAACAGATCACGGCCCCCAGAATAGGTATCTGAGAGAAGCGAGAAGACAAGGGACAGAACTAGGAATGTACTGGAGGAGTATCTGCTACAGTGAATTAGATGCTAATTAGCGATGGGGACAACTCCAGGGATCCAGATACTGTTTGTCACGAGTAGCATAGCAAGGTTATCTTTAGGTTTTGGGGGGGAGGTTAGTGTAAGGCACACCTGGGGATGGGTTAGGCACCACTGGGGGGGTTAGGGTTAGGCACTAAGGGGGGACGGTTAGGTTTAGGCATGAATGGGGGAGACTTAGGTTTATGCACTAACAAGGAGGGTTAGGGTGCGTGGTGGGCAGGGTTAGGCTACAAGAACAGAGAGTTAGGGTTAGGGGGAGAAGGGGGAGGGTAAGTATACTTACCCGACCCCTGTCGGGATACCAATCATCATGATGTTGCTGTAGGTATATTGACAGGAGGCATCCCGACTGCTTTACATACCGATTCCGTGAAACACATCAGAGCACCCCCAGTTGTGGGCACCCCTGATTGTGACAGTATCCATTTGGTGTCTGATCATCCAGCGCTTATTGAAATTATCACAGCAAGTATGGTGATTTTTTTCCTACTGGTTTCCGATCACAGCCCCTGCTCCATTCAAAGCCACTCTCAGCCAGCAGGCACAGGAGACAAAGGCAGCGCTGACTGCAAGTAAGCTTAATTCTAGCTTCGGTGGGAGTCAGAAGCAGGATTCTCAACAGGACTGGGTAACTATCTGGATCATTCCCAGAAATTTGTACCATCAATGCCATATAGGATGTATTTGCATTTATAGTTGTGACTTCACTATTCCTACAAAGTGGAACACTTTACACAATTATGCTAACGCCCCACAGACAAGCATTGAGAGGTGTAATGCTGGTAAAAGGGACATATCTTAGCAATCAATGTGTTTTGTAATCATTGATTTATTGGACGCTGGATAAAGTCATTATGTAGTAGTGTAGAGAAAATCGTAGTAGTTGTGCAAAGCACTTTTATAGAGATATTTCATTGCTTGATATATTATCTGCCATCTCACAATCCTTATCTGTTATGGTAATTAGCCGAGCCATTACCAGGGGAGGGTTCCTATGGAACCCTCTCCCAGCTAGTTATGCAATATGTAGCCTATAGGCTACAGCGGCTACACTATTTTCAGATGGCGCTAGCTGCAGGGACCAAGTTCCGGAATGCTAAGTATTTCGGAACTTGGTAAATCTGACAGTATCGCATCCCCCATAGAAACATATGGGGGTTGCGGTGCTGGTGGAAATGGAGGGACAGCAGCAAATATCTCCTAAATCTGTTGCAATCCCTCCATAATACATGTGAGGGATACTTAATATTTCCAGTTATCCCCCAAAAACTGGTGTCTTCAGGGACATCACAAATATTAAATGATAACTGGGCCCCTATGGGATTTATGGTGGGACTATCCTCTGTATTCTATACTTAGGAGCATGACTATATGTAAGGAGAAATTATCCAAAAGTGAGTGAACAACTCCTGCAGGCATTTACAGTTTGCTGTTATAATATTTATGATATGAAAATGATACAACCTAATAATAATATATTGGTAATAACTATTGGTAACAATTGGTAACAAACACACATAAGCAAATCAGCTGCTACATTCCATGTTCTACGTTCAAACAATTAGAATAATTCTTTGCAGTTGTGAATAGTCTTAAAAATAATATTTTGGCTAGTATAACTGTTTAATCTATCCTTGATTAATAATGGATGACTGGAACAATTTAACCTTAACACGTTAAACTATTATTTTTCACTTGGAAAGCAACACGCTAATACAGGAGGCTTTGGCAATCACACCTACATTTAATTATAGAGTATTATTACAAGTAAATCCCACAGTGACCACCTCAAGAGCGTTCCTTAGAACTTTTTTCTTTTAAATCAATAATTCTCTGAATTTGAAAATTACCAGAGGATTTAGCTGTGAACTGTTTGATCAGAGGGAAAATGGAAAGTGAATGAATTTATATGTGATCAACAGAATCTGTGCACAGGAGTGCAGAGAGAACATTACTCTCCTGTAATTATCTTTTGGAAATATGAGTTTGAGGAGACAGAAAAGAGTTATTCATTACATGTTTCTAAGTAAAATTAAAATACACCTGTCACCTGCAAACAGCGAAGGGAGCCATTTTGTTGGCTGAATCAATATTCCTATGAATGAAACCTATTAGTTTGTTAGAGATAAGTTATACCACAAAGGCACTTCTTGCAGACAGCCATTTTGTGGGTTGTACCAATATTTCAATGTGGCCTATAAAAGGAACAAATGCATACTTCTGGACATGTGATGTTGATGAATTAAGACAGTATGGGTGTACAGAGCTTTAGGAAAGGAAAGCGATCACATCACACAGAGTGCAAGGCTGCATCATAGGTGGCTACTGAAGTGCTGGGCTGCCCAGAAACTCCACCCCCTTCACTAAATACACCCCTGTATTGCAGCAAGAATCGGCAGCAGGTGCAAGTGGGATCTGCTCAACGCAGCAGTCTGAAGAGCACCAGCAGTCAGGGACCATTGGGAGTACCTCCCACTCATCCTGGTTGCCATGGGACAGTCCCAATTCATGGGAGCAAAATAAATAGTTGTTTATCAAAAATAGGCATTTCTGGGTGCTTTGGGGTGCGGTTAGGGTAGAATCAAGTAGTAATCATTGGGAGATATGCCAAATACACCACTGGAACCTAGCAAATAGATAGTTGTATTGTTCTTAATATCAGTTCAGCTTACGATGTGATTGCCATATAAGTAGTTTAGGGGAATGAGGGATAATGTGACAGAATTAAGATGATGTGGTTGAACCATGGTGCAGGGAAATAAAGACTGAAAATTGGAAGCAGTTGACCATTTATTAAATTGGCTGTATAAGGTATAAATATCTGCAGATTCGTCTTCATTCCAAGAGCTGGGACCTGTGTGTAATATTTACAGCATGCATGCATTAATGTCATATTACTGAATTCTTGCTCTGTAATGATGAACATTACTCAAACTTACTATACCACTATGAAAATTCTGTGTAATTGCATTTCTCTATTTCTTTTGCTCAGTACATTGTTTGTATTACATGCAATCTACAGATATTGGGCCTGATTCAAAGATGGACGTAATTGCAGAGCCGTGCACAAGCGACTGTGCCATTCAGCCCCTCTAAAATGTAACTGCAGCAGGAGGTGTCAGACACCTCCTTGCTGCATTTGCGATCCCAGCGATGCGACGAGGTTGCACCTTTGGCCAGGCTGCGGGAGCTAAAGCTACCCGCAGTCTGGCTGGGTTATGGTCACTTGAGAGACGCAGACCCTGGCCTCGTCCCTCCTGGAAAATGGTCCGACTTGTCCCCATTTCCAGGAACAGTGACCAGCCACACTAAAGATCCGCTCCCCAAACATCGCAACAAGTCATGCGAACCAATGGGTTCTGCACATGCGTAGACCTGGAAACATCGGAGATGTACGTTAACCATTGGGTTAGCGTACATCTCTGAATCAGGCCCATTGTATGCTTTTCTTGTCAATTTAGGAATACATTCAAATATATATATTTTTTCCCATGTCTATAACTTGATTACATTCTGAAACCAACACTTTAACCTCTAGCTCTCCGAAATATGACATCCAGATAATATCATAGGAACCCTGTATCCAGGCAAAGTGCACAGTGTCTCTGATTGCCCACGTGACTGTCATGGACCCAGGGCCTGATTCAGAGCCGGACGCTCTGACCAGAGCGCTCGCTCTGAATCAGGGCCCTCCTACCTAAAAATGGAGCGGCCTATTGGACGCTCGCATAGCTGTGGGTGACCACCCACAGCTTATGCGAGCGTCCATGATTATGGTCGCGATGGTCAAGACCATCGCGACCATCGGACTTGCGATGAGACCCTGCGGTAGGGTCTCGCTGCCGCAAGCCCAGGAGTGATTTTGTCTCTATCAGAGCCAAAATCACTCCCACTGACATCACTAGTGATGTCAGTGGGGCCGGACCCAGACGGTAGGCGTTCCCATGGGAACGCCTCCGTCTGGCAGCCACGCCCCCGGCACGCCCACCAAAGGGGGCGTGCTGTCAGTCACCATCGACAGCACGCTCCATCCATCGTGCGCATGCGCATTTGGGTACCATCGACCCGCTTGCGAGTGTCCTGCGCTCGCGAGCGGGTCTGAATGAGACCCCCAGCTCCAAGATACTCCAATCTATAACCGCTGTCCGTAACGTTATCAAGATAAGCACTCACTTAAGCCTGTGAGTTAATAAAAACAACCACCTGGTCTGTCTACAGAAATGATTACACTCCCCAGTATCTCTCCCACTCACTATTAATTTGCCAAATATAACTCACAAAAGAAAGGATTTCAGGAGCGACACACACTCCAAGCAGAAAGTTCCTAATATCCCTACGCTATTACAATTAAGGGCCGTATTCAATTGCCAGGGAAAAGCCCCGGACTTTTCGCATGCAGGACGTTTCTCTGTCATCGCTAGTTTTGACTCCGGAAAAGTATCGCGCTCGTCACCGCGATTCGCCCTATTCAATAGTAAAGGACGCGAGAACGCGTCCCGGCGAAACTGAAATTGGTGAAAAGTCCTGTCAGATGTGGGGAAATCACTCTGACACTCCCCAAAAGATGCACTAACATGGGGGATCACTATAGATAATCCCGAAATAGCCCTGCTGGAGGTATTTGGGGTGAATAAATGCTCTCAATTGGTGCTATTTAGCGTCTTTGCACAAGTGGTTTGTCCAAAATAAGTAGTCCCAGAAAATTTGGGGTACATGTAAATGGGTGCAAGCATGGTTAAAAATCGCTAAAGTGCGTTTTAAAAAAACAGAAAAAACGCACCTTCAGCATGCACCTGCAATCAAAAAAATAGCTTGGGCATACTTGAGGGACCCCCTAGAGTTGATTTCGCTAGTTTTTAAGTTTGTCAGCCAACTCTGTTTTTTTTCGCCCCCCCCAAAAAATACTTTTTTGGGGTGTTCTAAAATATTTTTTAAACTTTTTGATGCAGATTACCTTTGGGGGACTAGCCCAAGGCTGCAGGGGTGTTCCCACAACTTTGCACCCCAAACCCCCAATTCTGCACTTTTTTCCGCCTCCATTCACAGGCGAATCTTTTCCGCTGGTTACAAGGCGCAGACTTTTCGCACCGGCGAAATGTCTTTGCAATTGAAAATGGGGAAAAGTTCTCGCCTGCCGAAATGACGTCACTGGCGAGAACTTTTCACCGATCTCAGCTTCTCGCCGGCAATTGAATATGGCCCTAAATCTTGGTTACCCAAGTAATAACCTGTATTACAAGTATTTAGCATAGACAACCGGAATCACAGGCAAAATGGATCCGCTTTGAATCACAGAGACCAATCCTATTAAATTAAGTTTAATATGAGAAAAATGTTATACTTAAAGTATATACTAAAACAATTAATAAGAATGAAATACAAAGACAATATTATACAAATAATTTTCTCTAAACAAAAAATTAATAGGATAATCTCACTTAAAAATAATCTCTTTGCGGGAGACGCAAGAAGATGGAGCAATTCCCAATGTCAGATTGGCTCCCAAGAATTGTACATATTCTCAAAGGTTTACATACAGTATATATTTGTTTGATCTACAGTATATGATTCTGTGTTTTGCATGATTGGCATAGTTTATGGCCATGTGGGTGGTTATTAGTCTTTACGATTAAGTCTCATGAGATTAATGTCCCAAATAACAAAAATCTATCCTGTGGTCTCTATTTCAAATGAGAATTTCCTGCCCAGAATCGCTCAAAATCTCCAGCAATGAGCAATTAATAGCTTGTTCCATTAAAGTCTATGAAGGAGATTAATCACTTGAAGTTCATAAGATGTGATTAAATTGCAGCAGTGCTTGATGACAGGATATCACCACGCTACACAGCAATTAAAACTACTGTGTAGCAGGCCGCATAGAAAGCAATGTGTTACAAAATAAGTCATCTCTTGAGTTTGGGTGACTGACAATCACCTGCGTATTCCCAGCAGACATGGAACTTTCACACGTTATAAACTCCTGTGACTCTTCTTAACCTGTGTATAGTTTTTTCATACAGTATTGCACATCATGGTGCTGAAATTCATAAGTAACATAACTGCTCGGCTCTGGATTCCTTCACAAGATCAAAAAGAAAGCAACCAATTACATTTATATTTAAAAAATATATATTGGGTGAAAATCTGCATTGGGAGGGAGCGGGCCAATATGATGCAACTCTACACCTCATGACGTGAAGAGTCCGGCCCCATCCCCAGAGTGGTCATCTGATGAAATGTCAACAAGGATGATGATATCAGTTTAAAGGCTGGAATAGGTGCACGAATGGAAGGAGTAATCTAAACAAGATCTATGTATGTATGTGTATATATATTCTAAAATGAAGATAATGATCAGTGTGTTGGTGACTAAAGCAGATTGACAAAAGGTGCAACTATGTGGTGTCAAAGTTGCTGTAGATATTTGTAGCATAATAAACCGGATTTTGCGTTATTATTTGTTTCCAAGGGGTATAATTATTAAAGAATATTTGCATTTATCTATTTCTTTCACTCATTACATAGGGCCCTCTAATTCCAACCGCAACAGCAACCCCTTAGGTGACCAATAGGTCTGTCTTTACCAACCTATTACTCTGCTTCTAGCTCTTCGCCAGGACGGGCCCTTACCCAAGCCTATGTCCCGGCAAAAGATTTTTGCGCAAAATTTTTATTTGTGAATTTAGTCAAAAATATTGCATCCACACTGCATTTAAAATGCGGGATATGACTAATGGGCCCCCAAAGTATGAAATGTTCTGCAGTATATCAATGTCTATCTTTTAAGGCAGAAATAGGCTGACTGCAGCGCTCCTGTCTAACTACAACCCTCATTATGTTGGAAGCCTCAGGTCTATGTTAAGGGGCCTATCCATTAGCAGATAAATTTGAACGATGAACGATATATCGTTCAGTCGTTCAATTTATCTGTCATGGATAGGCCCTGAACGATGACAGATGCGCACTCCCTCGGCCGACAAATGTGTCTTTTGTCTCTCCAACATGTTGGTCAATTATCGCTGACAGATATTAGAAATATCTGTCAGTTTATAAGCGGTAGACAACGACCAATATTTTTAATGAAAATTAATCGAAACATAAAAAAAATCCACTCCCTGAATGATGTCATACAATATCGTTCGTCGTTCGTCATTTGCAAAGATCTGTCATGTACATGACAGATATCTGTCACCGCAGCCCCAGGAATTTTCAAGGGATAAATCTTTTGTCTTTCACCGTAGAGAAAGATCTGCTAGTGGATAGGCCCCTTTACAGTGTGTAGGAGGAACAAAATAATGGTGTTTATGTTTCCTGAAGGATTAACTAATATGCAAATGTTAAGAACAGACAAAAATAAGAGATATGCAATTCCAGTTTGGACAAATATATGACATTACGTGGGAGATGTACTTAGCCTTGGGGAGTGATAAAGTGGAGAGAGATAAAGTACCAACCAATCAGCTCCTGTCATTTTTCAAACACAGCCTGTAACATGGCAGTTAGGAACTGATTGGCTGGTACTTTATCTCTCTTAAGTTTATCACTCGCCAAGGCTTAGTACAATCCCCCCCTAAATCAGTATGGTTAGTTTTCAAAAGTAAAAAACATCGTCTTGATCCCATGAATTGATACAGCCATGACACAATGTACCACAGTGATGGTGATTACAGTCACTTGTCTTGTGGCTCCTCTGGGCCCAGACATACCTGCATCAGGAGAGGGTTAATGATTAAAGGATGGCAGACTCAGCATGTTTTACACATTGTGAATTATTCCCCAGACTCCTATATATCACATCTCCTGACATGAGCACCAGCATTTTTCACTAAATATTCAGCACTGAAGGGAATACCTGCCAAATAGCGCTGCGTGAGAGGGAATGGAGAGAGTGAGAAGTCGGGAACGGGAGGAGAAGAGAGATGAGGTGGCAGATTCATTCTAAGAAGCACAAGATAGAAAAGAAAAAGAATGAGACATTTTTAAATCATTGCATTTGTGCAGTTACGACAAATATTCGATTCAGATTAGGTCTGTATGAAAAGACAAACTGATATAGACTTTATATTGCTGCTCTCTTTAATATGATCAATCTACAAATGATAGGGTTACATACTTACCTTATAAGGGAACATCTTCAGATTCTCAGTGTAGTCTTTGAGGGTGGTTACTGTCATACGAGGTGGATTTAACCAATTTGTCTGAACAACCGTTTTGTCAATTTTCCAGGGTTTGGGGGCAAATAATCGATTGTTGTTTATTCCCATACATTACCAAATATTCTCTCTAACCAGCCAACTAGTTGGATGGTTGGACAAATAATCTTAAGGTGTATGGTCAGTTTTAGAAAGAAATTTGGTCTACATGGTGCAGATCATCTCAGTCCGTAGAGGACAACATGACACATATGTACGTGCGATAGGGAACTACGTACGTGACTGTACAAAATTGGCGGTGAGAGCATCTTTCTTTAGTAAGGAGTTTAAAAATTATGGGAAGATGTGTTATTTGTTTATTCCCCAATTTATGTATGTACAGTCAGGTGCATAAATATTGGGACATTGACAGAAGTTTCATATTTTGGCCTCTATTCAGCACCACAATGGCTTTGAAATGAAACAAACAAGATGTGCTTTAACTGCAGACTTTCAGATTTAATTTGAGGGTAATTACATCCAAATCAGGTGAACGGTGTAGGAATTACAACGGTTTCTATATGTGCCTCCCACTTTTTAAGGGGCCAAAAGTAATGGGACTATCAACTCATAAGCTATTTCATGGACAGGTGTGGGCTATTCCCTCGTTATTTCATTATCAATTAAGCAGGTAAAAAGTCTGGAGTTGATTCTAGGTGTGACATTTGCATTTGGAATCAGTTGCTGTAGACTCTCAATATGAGATCCAAAGAGCTGTCACTATCAGTGAAGCAAGCCATCATTAGGCTGAAAAATCAAAACAAACCCATCAGAGAGATAGCAAAAATATTAGGTGTGGCCAAATCAACTGTTTGGAACATTCTTAAAAAGAAAGAACGCACCAGAGAGCTCAGCAACACCAAAAGACCCGGAAGACCATAGAAAACAACTGTGGTGGATGACAGAAGAATTATTTCCCTGGTGAAGAAAAATCCCTTCACAACAGTTGGCCAAATCAAGAACACTCTCCAGGAGGAAGGTGTATATGTATCAAAGTCAACAAGCAAGAGAAGACTTCACAAGAGTGAATATAGAGGGTTCACCACAAGATGTAAACCATTGGTGAGCCACAAAAACAGGAAGACCAGATTAGAGTTTGCCAAACAACATCTAAAAAAGCCATTACAGTTCTGGAACAACATCCTGTGGACAGATGAGACAAAGATCAACTTGTACCAGAGTGATGGGGAGAGAAGGGTATGGAGAAGGAAAGGAACTGCTCATGATCCAAAACATACCACCTCATCAGTGAAGCATGGTGGTGGTAGTGTCATGGCGTGGGCATGTATGGCTGCCAATGGAACTGGTTCCCTTGTATTTATTGATGATGTGACTGCTGACAAAAGCAGCAGAATGAATTCTGAAGTGTTTCGGGCAATATTATATGCTCATATTCAGTCAAGTGCTTCAGAACTCATTGGACGGCGCTTCACAGTGCAGATGGACAATGACCCAAAGCATACTGCAAAAGCAACCAAAGAGTTTTTTAAGGCTAAAAAGTGGAATGTTATGCAATGGCCAAGTCAATCCCCTGACCTGAATCCGATTGAGCATGCATTTCACTTGATAAAGACAAAACTGAAGGGAAAATGCCCCAAGAACAAGCAGGAACTGAAGACATTTGCAGTAGAGGCCTGGCAGAGCATCACCAGGGATGAAACCCAGCGTCTGGTGATGTCTATGCGTTCCAGACTTCAGGCTGTAATTGCCTGCAAAGGATTTGCAACAAAGTATTAAAAAGTGAAAGTTAGATTTAGGATTGTTTTGTTTGTCCCATTACTTTTGGCCCCTTAAAAAGTGGGAGGCACATATAGAAACTGTTGTAATTCCTACACCGTTCACCTGATTTGGATGTAATTACCCTCAAATTAAATCTGAAAGTCTGCAGCTAAAGCACATCTTGTTTGTTTCATTTCAAAGACATTGTGGTGGTGAATAGAGGCCAAAATATGAAACTTCTGTCAATGTCCCAATATTTATGCACCTGACTGTATGTATGTATGTATGTATGTATGTATATATGTGCAGGTGGAGTCTCCCATATCCAAATATTCCGAAATACGGAATAATTTTGGCATGACTGAGATAATGAAACTTTTGATTTTTGATGGTTCAATGTACACAAACTTTGTCTAAGGCACAAATTCTTAAAAATATTGTATAAAATAACCTCAAGGCTGTGTGTATAAGGTATGTAGGAAAGATTCCTGAACTGCACACCCTGAATATATATATAATGGGAGGTGCTACCTGATGAGACTAATTGTAGGCACAGAAACAGACAAATGTCAGGTGCACAACTCCAAATTACTGATAATATATCAAGGCACAAATTATTAAAAATATTGTATAAAATTACCTCCAGGCTGTGTGTATAAGGTGTATATGAAACATAACAGAATTTCATTTCTGTACACAAACTTTGCTTGAGCCACAAAATTATTGAAAATATTGTATAAAATTACCTGCAGGCTGTGTGTATAAGGTGTATATAACACATAAATGCATTATGTGTGTATATTGGGGTCCCATTCCCAAGATATTTCTTTATGGTATGCACATATTCCAAAATATGGAATATTCCGTTATCCAAAATACCCCTGGTCCCAAGCACTTTGGATATGGGAGACTCAACCTGTATGTATGTATGTATGTATGTATGTATTTATTTTTAAATAGTTTTTTATTAAAACACCATAGAAAAATAGAGTTAAAAGTCCTTATTCAGAAAAAGAATAGCACAACAATCAGTTATTCCCCAGTTTATTGATACTGTATGTATACCCTTTTTACAGTGTATGTATTTATAGTCTAAGTGAAAATAATAATCCTTCCGTATAATCACTACATGAAGCCCATTCTATTCCACAGATTACAGGACAATCACAGCAGGCCTTGTACATCTGGTACAGGGAAATCTGGGGACACTAATATTATATATTAGAAAATTACACGGTTACGCACCACTTGCTACTATAACTCGTCATCCTGCCTTGTCAATCCATTACAAATAACATTATACAGCATCAAACTATCTCCCTTACCTTACATTCACCTTATAGCATCCAATGTCAGGCAGGAAATCAGATCAGTGACCTTCCTGTGAGTATAAAGTCATTCTTCTAAACAAGCTATCTAATGAATATACACTGCAAGCATCCAGTGTTGCAGATGAGATCAGTGCCTCAGCATATTCAGTAGAAAGCTCCACATTATCTGTTCCTCAGATAAGACTTCATGTTTCCACATTATCATCCCTATTCTGTAGAACTGTGCAGCTTAATCCATACACTGGATTGCTAATACCCACTGCACATTACACATTGAGGCAATTTACTTTCAGCACAACTGTGCAATGCATCAGCAATGTGCATTTTTGCCTTATACATATTATGAGTTCATATTCTCATAGGTGCAGAATGCTTTCCCGAATCCCTACTCGTTGCTTCAGTGGATATTATCATCCAGATACCTCCCAACAATCCTGATTTAGGTGGACAGTCCCGCCATCTGAAAATCAGCACTTTGGTAATGAAACTGCTGGGAGGTGTAGTCCTCTCACCGCCGGGTGTATTGGAGTGTTTTAGGGAATGGATCATTTACAGAGTGGACCAAAAGTCTCCATACAGAAGTAAAATGCCATGCATGGAAAATTAACACTTTTTAACAAAATATAACTTAATTCACAAAATATGCTTTCTATGGTTGCCATTACATTGAAACCACATGGATGCGACCCATTCACGGTGAACTCATATTAATACATCTGGTGTTATGTGTGAAATTGCATTTTGAATGCATTTTTTAGGCGATTCATATTTCAAATCTTTTCAAAGGCATTCTTAATCGGTATCTCAGCTTTGTGAATAAAGTATTTTGTGAATAAAATTACATTTTGTTAAAAAGTGTTAATTTTCCCTATGTATGGAGTCTTTCCCTATGTACAACATTTTCCCGATGTATGGAGACTGTAGTTCATGCACCAAGAGTCCCTTATGGATTTAATGTTTTGTGTACCTTGATGCACAGTTTATGCTTAAATTATGCTTAGATGTAATTATGTCTCCATCTTTAACTAAAGCTTTTCATTTTTTTATAATTTTTAAGCCTGTGTGTATCTTATTGGCGAACTTAATAGTTGCTGTTGAAAACGTGCATATGAACACATAATTCATGGTACGTCTAAATTAGAATGATTTTAGGACCTGATTCAGAGATGTAAGCAAACTGGTTTGTGTATGTCTCCGTTTGTTTTTGGATCTGCTCATGTTTAAGACCTATTCATCTAAACATGTTTGCTTGTCTTGGTTATAATATGATTGTTCCTTTTAAATAAGTGTGAAGTTATAAAAATCAATGAATAAGAATAGTCAATTTCATAACATATTCAGGATACTAGGAATTTTACTGTACGATTCTTCATTTTTGAAATTTTTGCAAGGAAAAATCTTTAAAACCTGGAAAACATTGAAATATGGCAAGTAACTTAGCTATCCTGGCCTTGCTACATACTGTCTAGATACAATACATACTCATCTCTACATACTGTACATTGTAGGATCAGGACGTCACTTCACAGAGTTAATATACCAATCTATGATGCTGTAGGACTTTTCTGCCCCCACTGAATTGGCATA
The DNA here is from genome assembly GCA_031769625.1 of Taudactylus pleione. NCBI lineage: Eukaryota > Metazoa > Chordata > Amphibia > Anura > Myobatrachidae > Taudactylus > Taudactylus pleione. The sequence continues at coordinate 9,118,284 of JAUIMM010000121.1, forward strand.
GTCCATGCTACCTGCTTCAGAGAAATCAAACAGCCTACTCAGAAATGAAGGGAATGCAGAGCTGAAAACTTCTTTAATTCAGCTTCAGGAAATACTGAAAAGTCTACATATACAAATCCGGCGATATAGAATTATAAATCTACAGGCATAGCACTAACTATAGTAAGATAATATTTGTCCTGTTTGGCTTTACAGCATAATTGTTATGCCAGCACTGTAATGAACCAATGCCTTGTATGGACAAGCAAAACACACCAGAGATCACAGAAATTGTGACATTTTAGTTAAATTCATCTCATAAAGGGCTCTATTTATTAATATTATTTTTACTAAAATAAAGTGAAAAAAGGTATTTTTACACCCTTTTCACATTATTTTAGTATAATCTAAAGTTACTACAGGGCAATTGGAGTAGAATTCGTAAAATTGTACATCAAACCCTAATTATCACTTATTTTTAGTAAGCAGATCGCATTTCCCAAAATTATAATGGGAAATGCGATCTGGCCAAAGTTACTAAAAATAAAATGTGAAAAAATACACGGAAAAGCCCTGTAACGATACTGGATCAGAACCTCTATACACTCCTTCCTATACCTTCTGATAACCTGCCTATACCTTCTGAGATGACGCTAATTTGCGTACGCAGTCATACAGTAAATAAAGACTTAGACCTGGAATCTGTGGTTCCAAAGCACAAGTGTTATTCAAGTAAAAGTTCAGACAGTTACGCGCAATTGATCCAGACAAAATTTAGGCGCAAAAGGAATTATACAGACCCAAGTACAGTATACATACGCAGCGCTTCCGGACCCGAAGATAGGCATCAGCAAGAGACCCCTTGTCATTCAGCATTCAGCACGAAGACTAAGAACTCAGCGTTTGAGCACACATATTTATACCCCCCCAGAATAGACAGGACAATAGAGAAGTTTGTTGCTGATGTCATTGGTTCCCAGGGGAGAAGCATCTGTTAAAGAGCATTTAACAGGCTGGTTCAAATAGACTCTCCCTGCCTCTAACAGCTGGGGGTCTTTCCCTTCCCGCCCCCTGTAACATCCTAACAGTTAATACATTTTGTTGCTTGAAGTCTCTGAGATCCATAACTCGAGAATGCATGATGCGATCTCCCCACCGATAACACCGGAATACTGTGGAAAGAGTACGCATTAGTACAAAACCAAACACGGCTTGTTTAGCATATATAAAACTTTAGTTATCATATATCTTTATTTCTCAGCATTTAAACTAACTGAACCAACTTAAATCATATACTTTAAAGCTTATTAAACCTTATGTGTGAATATGTAATGTGTGAGTATTCGGGGTTTGATATAAGGACGCTAGTTAACTTGGGGCAGATGCGTGCGCATAAAGCTAATAAAACAGCAGTTTCATACAAAGTCCTATGCATTCGCTAATGTGCGACTAGTTAGCAGCACAATTGTGCGTATTAATGTGTGTATGAGAACTGGTGAAAGATGCAATCGCATGGTGCTAATAGTATTATCGCCACATGTACTAAAATGTGAGTTTATCTAAAATGGCGCTTAGGCGGCCATTCGCAAAATGGCATCTTGCGATCTCATTTTCAAGATGGCGTCTTGCGGCCAGTCGCAAGATGGCGTCGCCGCGATTAAATTTTAAACTGAACTTGTCTCAGCCAATTATTCAGCTTCGTCACCTGTGATAATTACGCCACCTGGAGGTGGTGTTATCCAGGGTCTCCCCTGGTTACCAAACTCCTGCTCTGCTCTAACATGCAGAGCCTGGAGCCGGCCCCAGTGATCAGCTGTGTGGTCTAAACAGACCGCAAGCTGATCACTGCTAAAAAAAAGAAAAAAAAATAGTACAAAAAAAACTTACTAGAGTCCAGGGACCAGAGATCAGTGCTCAGGTGATGTCCTCCCTCCGGTCAGCTGGTCTCCCATCCTGCACTGTGACCCGGTCAGCTGACCGGGCCCCAGTGCAGGATTGGAGATCAGCTAACTGGAGTCACGGAGAACATCACCGGAGTCCCGATCACCGGAGGTAAGTGTAATCAACGGAAAGGGCAATCCGACTTCAGTCGGTAATATCACACTACAATCTGCATTCAATATGCGGATTGTAGTAAATAAAGCCCAAAGTGAACAAATCTACAGCAAGGTCTTGGTTATTGGTTTTAATTTTCATTTGCCATAGGAAATATGTGCTAAATTCTCTGACCTCTTTCTATCTACAGTCAGGGTTATTTTACACCTGCCGGTTTTCACTGGCCGGTAAAAATCCAGGCGTTTTTTGCCAGGTGTGAAATTTAGTTGTAGATGGAAGCTGGTGGGTCCTTTCACACAACACGAGCACGGCATGGCTGCCGTGTTACAGCCGGGAATATCCACTGAGAAGGACGGCTGCCATGCCATGCCCGTGCCGTCCCTGCAAGCCAATGGAGTATAGGAAACAATGTTTCCTTACACACACCGGCCAGCTTGTACAGCAGTACAAAAACGTCTCAAAGCCACTGCATGTTAAGGATACTGGCTATATACCTTCCTACCTATACCTTCTAAAACCTGCCTATAACCTCTAAGATTTAAGCTATTTGCACATGCAGTCATACAGTAAAATAAAGACCTTAGACCTTGAACATGTGTTTCCAAAGGATAAACTATTATTCAACCAAAGTACAGATAAGACACGTTGAGATCTAAGTACAATTTAGCGCAAAGAAATTATACAGACCCAAGATACAGTCATACATACGCAAGCACTCTGGGACCAGATTCCGGCATCAGCAAGATACCTCAGTCAATCAGCAATCAGCAGAATAGACTAGAAACCCAGGGTCAGAGCACACATATTTATACCCCCCCAGAAATAAGCTGAACAAAAGAGAGGTCTTGTTGCGATTCCATTGGCTCTCCTTCATGGTGCGTTTGTTACAAGGCACTTAACAGGTTGATTCAAATGGCCACAGTCCAGCCTCCAATAGCTGGTTGCCTTCGTTTTCCCACCTCATGCAAATCTAGACTGTTGGTTTTGCAAAGTACATTTTGGTTCTTTATGTCTTTACGGTCCATAAGTTGCGAACGCATGTTCCGATCTTCACACTGATGATACCAGAAAGCTGTGGATAAAGTGCAGATCAGTATAATACCAAACACGGTTTATTTATCATGTATTAAACCTTAGATACTAAATAGTCTTTATTTCACTGCATTTGTAATAAATGAATAAAACTTGGATCTTTTACTTTATAGCCATGGAACCTTTTGTGTAAGTGTGCAGGATATGAGAAAAGATGCTAGTTAGGTTTATGACACATGCAGCTAATAAACAGCGTTCGCATGCAGGATATTGTGCATTTGCTACTGTGCATCATGTTAGCAGTGCAACTGCGTAAGGTGCAGTGTTTATGCATGAGATTCTATTTATGATGGATTTAACATATATATATATATATATATATATATACACACATATCTCATTCCTTACTAACAGTTTCAAACTGCAATGCAAATGTGTTATGGGCAGTGAGCTTCACTTCTCAAACAAGGTGGAGACCCCCAGCTGTGAAGCTGGGGCCATTCTGTCTGGGAGTGAGACTAAAATCTGTTTAGGATTCAGACAAATTCAATTGTGTAGATCAATGTCTGGGTTAAATTACAATTGCCACAACTATACTTGTCTATATACAGGGATTCCCAATTTGTATGTAAAACACTCACAGTATTCTGGTGTATTGTCTATTCTATTTACTTTTCTCAGGAGGCTGTTTTTCTAGTTGTTTTGGTATTGCTCTATGCAAGGTTGTCCCCAGAATGGGCCTGTCATGGCTTCTAAAAAGATTATCAAAAACATTGCCATCTGTACTTAGCTCGTGAGTTGTAACTTAAAATGGTGCTGGTCGCAAAATGGCGTCTTGCGGATTCTTGTTTCTAAAAAGGAGTCTAGCTGCCATTCGCAAGATGGCATCGTGCATGCTAATTTTTTACGCTGATTCCATCTCAGCCACTAATCCAGCTTCGACAGTCCACCCTTTGATAGCGAACAACATGCTATCACATCCTGATGTTAAAATTAATTTTAGACATACATATATTATTTAATGTAATTATGGGATGGCATAAGGTGGTTCTTAATCCATCAATAATGTGTCTCTAGGAGGGGACATAAAACTACCATTATATGCACACAACGGACCTTGAGAGATCATGTGAAAGATGTGGGGATGCACCAGTCCTATAAAGGAAGTCTTGAGGGGGATCAGGGACTTACATTATTTGAGATGTTTGAATATAACATTTTAATAATAATACATTTCATGCACGTCTAAACATAATACATTATATGATGGTATTCCCAAGTTCAGGGTTGTAATGCAGTTCTATATTTACCTCAGTATTTATATTGTCATTACTGACCACCATCATAATTTCGTTCCTTCGTTTTACCTTATTCTTACATTTTCCACACTTCAACACAATAGGAGCACACCGGACACATATGCCAATTACTATGATGATGACCAGTATAAGGATCAGGAAGTTGCCTACGCTTGCGATCATTTCCTGGGCCCATTTCCCTAGGCCTGAGAACCATTTTACAGGGTTCAACCATGACACCCATTCCTCTACCTTTTCCTCTACTTCAGCCACTGAAGCATTATGGTTCTTCCGAAATTCCCATTTCAGCTGCAGAATTTCATCCATCTTTCGATCTATTACCTCTTTGGGATCGCTGGTATCATTGGTGACATAGGTGCAACACTTCACTCCAAATTGGGTGGCCAAGGTTACGCAATATCCTCCATTGACAGCGGTTAAATAATTTAACACTAGTCTGTGTTGCACCAGTTCTTTCTTGTACACTTGCAATTCTCTACCTGTATACCTGAAAGTGTCATCATACATCTCGGTGATATTATCTATCAATTTAGCAAGATCCTGAATATATCTAAAATTTAGTGTACCCCGAGCGATCCTGGTGAGATCCAATGCTACTAAAACTTGAAAGCCAGTTGTCTCACTAATTAATTGAGTGGCTTTATGCAAGTCACCAGGTATCATATTTATTTTGCCTCTGTGTTCATACTGTGTGTGAAGATATGGTGATAGTGTGTTTTTATGAATACCGAGCATTTCAACATGTGTGAGGGTCATAACCTCTGGGACTACTCTTCCCAGGTAACACAAACCTTCTGAACTCGGGGAGAGCCATTTATACGCTTTTCTTCCACATATGAAATATATATTATCGGGGAGAGCATAAGGGATAGAATGCATCATTATCATTAAACACATTTCCCTTGCAAACAGTCCTGTTTCAGGCTCTTCCATCTGGTACATGCAAGTTTCTGGTTGTATTATCTTAGCACAATATCCATCTGGTACCTTACCAATAATTTCTTTGGTGGAACTCAATGTATAACGATACCTAAAGCTTCTACCATTAGATTTAATTGAGCATAACAGATCATGATTCGTAGATTCATTATCAGCTCTCATTGAGAAGGTCATCGTCTGATTATTCCACGTCACTTCCCAATTCCCTGGTTTATTGGGGTTGGTTATGTTCAAACACAAAAGTGATCTATCTGCTTTGAATTGATATAATTTGAAATGAGGTGGTTTGGATGAGAGGAATTTTCCATCCAAGGTTTTCCCTTTTTGCAATTCTAAAATTTCTGTGGTATTCAGCGGAAATGGCACCAACCCTACATTATGCTGACCCTGTGGCACATGTGAGCACACCCAACAATCAGTTTGATTTAAAACTTTGCCTATCATGCTATGATAATCCTCTAAAGGATACCCACCCCAGTACGGGTTATATTTAGGTTGGCACCTTTGGATACAGTTCTCGTCAACTAGGGACCCACAAAACTCACATATACAGGAATCTTCAGACGATAAACCTCCACACCGTTCCCGAGTATCCGAAATAACAGCTCTTTTAACAATTACAGTACTAAGATTGGTCAAACACTCCCCTGATTGGCATAGCACTCCTCCTGACTCCACTCCATCAGCGCTGCCATCAGCTCCCATCTCCTCTATCGGTCCCCTGACACAGAAACCGGACATTCCCGAACCAACCAGGATGGTGAACACTCTAGAAGAGAATATGAAAATGAACACAGCAGGCCAGTCCATTGTCACAACAAGAACCTGCAAATTTCTTTTAGTTCAGGTCTCTCACTACGACCTTTTCAATCCTCCCGGAACAAACTTGTGATCGACAGGTCCACGTTATCAGCCTTGTCTCCGCCTTGTTTCTCCACCGGTTGGTTAACTTTTTTGCAGTGAGTGGAATGGGCCCAAGTATCTCTCTCAGCCACCTTCAAAGATGTAGTACTTGTCAGCAGCACCTGGTACGGACCTTCCCACCGATCAGTCAAACAACCTGAACGCAAGAAATTTGTGATCATAAAATATTCTCCTGGTGCAACATCATGACAGTTAGTTTCAGGCATATCATGGGACAACAATTTCAGTTTCTGCTATTGCTGTTTTAACTGTTTACTCATTGATATAAGATACTTTACAGTTACCTCGTTGTTACTCTTCGAGTCTTCCAAGTAGACTTATAATCAAATGAGGTTGTCTACCAAACAGTGTTTCAAAGGGGGACATATTTAGAGGGGGTCTAGGAGTGGTATTTATACTATGCAGGACCAACGGTAATGCTTCGGGCCATCCTAGTCCAGTCTCTGCCATGATTTTACTTAACTTATTTTTAATAGTCCCATTCACCCTCTCTACCTTGGCGCTGGCCTGCGGTGGGTAGGGGGTGTGAAGTCGACTATTGATACCCATCAGTTTACACATATTTTGAAAAACATCACCTTTGAAATGGGTACCCCTGTCACTCTCAATAATTTTAGGGATACCATATCTGCATATAAATTCCTGTACTATTTTCTTGGCAGTAAACGCAGCAGTATTAGTGGCCGCTGGGTAGGCCTCGACCCAGTTAGAAAATACGTCAGTACACACTAATACATACTTGAGATTCCTGCAGGGTGGTAATTGGATGAAATCAATTTGTATTACCTGGAAAGGTCCATCAGTCGGTGGAATGTGGATGGTTCAGTAGGGATCGCTTTCCCTATGTTCTTCCTCAAGCAGGTCAGACAGGACATTGCTCTCTTTTCTGCTTCTGAAGAAAAACCCGGTGCGCACCAGTATGCTCTCACCAATTTGCACATACCTTGCTTACCCAGATGAGTCAGACCGTGTGCTGCCTCAGCCAGGCTGGGGTAATATGCTTTGGGGGCTACTGGCTTACCTTGTCCGTCCCTCCAGAGCCCGGAGGACTCTTTCCCACATCCCTTGGACTTCCAGATGGACTTTTCCTGGCTTGAACACAAATTGTGCATCTCAATTAGTTTCAGCATATCAATTGTTTGGAAAGACATAATTTGTTCTGTTGGTAAAACCATTTTTATCCCTGCTGCCCATTTTGCAGCTTCATCGGCTCTGTTGTTGCCTAGTGACACCGGGTCACTCTCACATGTATGGGCTTTGCACTTAAATACTGCCACCGTTTTGGGCAGTTGGATTGCTTTTAAAAGATGTTTTATGTGTCTGGAATGTGCAACTGGTGTGCCTGCTGCTGTCATAAAATTTCTCAGACGCCATAGAGCTCCAAAATCGTGCACAACTCCTAACGCGTACCTAGAGTCAGTGTAAATGTTAGCAGATTTGCCTGCTGCCAATTCACACGCTCTTCTTAGTGCTACTAACTCTGCCACCTGGGCTGAGTGAGGAGGACCAAGAGGTTCAGCTTCTATGATGTCTGTGTCATTTACAACAGCATAACCTGTACATAACTCACCTGTGTCTGTTTGTCTATGACAACCCCCGTCCGTGTAAAATGTCACATCCACATTCTCTAATGGTGTGTCACGTATGTCAGGTCTATCAGTAAAGGTCTGATTCAGATATCCCATACAATCGTGTGTATCATTATGTCCGCTGAACTCACTTCCCACCAGCAACCCATCTCCTTCCATGCTTTGTACATCATGTTGTACATATGGTAAATACGTTACTGGATTCAGCGTACTGCATCGTTTAACAGTGATGTTTGCAGGTGCAATTAGAGCTAGTTCCCATTTGGTAAACCTAGCTGAAGAGACATGTCTGGTTTGGGCAGAGTTCAGCAGAGCAGATACAGCGTGGGGAGTGTAGACAATCATATCATGGCCCAATACTACATCCTCACTTTTACTCACCAATAGAGCCGTCGCTGCTACACTTCTTAAACACGTTGGGAGTGATCTTGCTACAGTGTCCAATTGGGCACTGTAGTATGCTACGGGCATACTGGCATCACCATGTTTTTGTGTAAGGACACCTGCAGCACAACCATCGGCTTCCGTACAATACAAATCAAAGGGTTTTTCATAATCATGTATTCCCAATGCAGGTGCTTTTGTCAGACTATCCTTAAGATTAAGGAAAGCCTGCTCTGATTCCTCTGTGTGTATGACATGGTCGGGCTTTGAGGAAGAGAATAAGGGCCTCATTCAGAGGCGGTCATGGGATGCAAGCGGTCGCTCAGAAACAGGGCGGCCGTTTGCATCATGAACGGCCGCCTCCATGTCGGTCGTTAGGCTGTGGGTTAACACCCACAGCTCTAATGACCGCTAAGGGAGATGGTCGCGATGGTCAAGACCATCGCGACCATCAGGACTTACGACGAGACCCTAGGGTAGGGTCTCATCAACCTTAAGCCCCAGGGAGCTTCCTGCTCTGTTTGAGCAGGAAGCTCCCCACTAACATCACTGATGATGTCAGTGGGGACGCCCACAAAACGGCAAGCGTTCCGAAAGGAACGCCTCCATTTGGCCGGGCACGCCCCCTGCCCGCCCAGCAAACGGAGCGAGCTGTCAATCAACATCGACAGCTCACTCCGTCTGCTTCGAGCCCGCTAACGACGGGTGATCCGTTGTTAGCGGGGGCTCGCGCATGCGCACGATGGAGCAGTCTCCATCGTGCGCATGCCCTGTGGACCAACATCGAGTCGGTTGCGAGCGCTCAGTGCTTGCGACCGACTCTGAATAAGGTCCTAAGTCCTGTAAAGGCAAGGCCAGAATAGAAAAGCCTGGGATCCACATTCTACAGTATCCACACATTCCCAAGAAGGTATGAATTTGCTGTTGGTTCTGCGGCAGTGTCATGTTCTGTATGGCCTGGATTCTGTCATTTGTGAGATGTCGTAACCCCTGAGTTAGGCAGTGTCCCAAATACTTTACTCTGGATTGGCACGGCTGTAGTTTGTCCTTAGCAACCTTATGTCCTGTGTGCGAGAGGTGAAGCAGCAAAAGTTTAGTATCATTTAAACATGACATAAACGAATCAGAACATAGCAATAAATCGTCCACATATTGGATTAGAACAGACCCATTGGCAGGTTGAAAAGATTGTAAACAGTCGTGCAAGGCCTGGGAGAAGATACTGTGGCTGTCTATGAAACCCTGGGGCAATCATGTCCATGTGTATTGTACACCCCTATATGTGAAAGCGAAAAGGTACTGACAGTCAGGATGAAGAGGTACAGAGAAGAAAGCAGAACAGAGGTCAATGACAGTGAAATGGGTTGCATTTGGTGGGATCTGCATAAGAATGACAGCTGGATTTGGCACTATGGGAAATTGGCTTTCTACCACCTTATTAACACCTCTAAGGTCTTGTACCAGCCTGTAACCCCTCCCACCACTCTTTTTCACTGGGAAGATGGGACTGTTGGCTACACTAGCTGTACGAACTAAAATTCCCTGTTGTAATAATCGTTCAATTATTGGATAAACTCCTAATTCTACCTGTTTTAGTGGGTACTGAGGAATATTTGGAGCTTGCCTACCGCTTTTTAAGTTTACTATTACGGGACTTACGTTTGCCATTAATCCAGTGTCCTGTCTGCCCTTGGTCCAAAGTGAATCTGGAATTTGGGATAACATTTGATCTACCTGAGATGGATTTCCATTTACACTAGTAGAGTGATACATTATCCTTTGGGGAGTGTCCAACATATCCCTCACCTCGTGCGCAACTCTCTCTGGGATATCTAGAAATACACCATCAGGGGTGCAATATATGACACATCCCATCTTACATAACAAATCTCTTCCCAGTAGGTTAGTAGGAGTCGCAGCACCCAGAAGGAAAGAATGCCTGGTATGCAACGGCCCAATAGTAACCCCTGTGGATTTTGTTAAAGGATAATGTTGCACTTTACCTGTTACGCCCATTGCTGGTACTGTCTTGTTGGTTACCTGTAAATTAATGGGAGATTTTATCACTGACCTGGTCGCCCCTGTGTCTACAAGAAAAGGATATTTAGTACCAGCTACATCAACCATCATGACTGGCTCTTCCCTAGTACCTCCCGTTAACCTGACTATCTGTAGACTACAGGTATGACCTGACCCCTAGCGTTGGCTCCCACTCTCCAATAAAGCATTAACGGCCACGATTGGAGCTGGTGCCTGTTGGACAGTTGCTGGTCTCTGTGCATATCCCTTATGGGGATATCCAGGTTTTCCCTGATTTGGGGGTCCTACCCTTTTTGCCGTACAGTTTCTACTTACATGTCCTGGCTGGTTACAATTAAAACACGTTCGTGGATTGGATGAAGAAAAGTGTTGTTGTGCGAGTTGTGCAGGAGAAGAGGTGGTGGGTATGGGTAAGGATATTGAGGGAATGGATATGATTTGGGATATGTAGTTTGTGGATAGTATGTGACTTGTGGTTGTGCAGGGTAAGTGGGATAGGGTTGTGTTTGCAGTGGTGTGGGACTAGTGAGGGCGTGTAACTGTTCAGGTGCAGGTGTGTGTGTGGGTGCAGGTGTATCTGTTGGCTGTGATGTTACCGTCATTCCTTCCAGAGCTTGAATACTGACAGCCATTAGTTTCTCGCTCTGGGTCTCTCTCTTCTTTGAGATGTTTTTATCATGTTCTATGGCAGATTCTATGAGGGTATCTATTGTGACTCCCCTCCAGCCAGGCTGTGAGGTCTGAACCCGGGTTTTCAGGTTCTCTTTAAGGCCATCCATGAGTATGGTGACAATCATTCCCCTGTGGTGAATGCTATCTTTAATATCCTCTAACCCAGTGTACTGGGTGATAGCCTGCAGAGCCCGATCGCAATAATCTTCTGCAGATTCTCTCTCCTTTTGCTTTATGGTGAAAATTTTGTTCCAGTTAACTACTACTGGAAAATATATACGCAATTGAGTTATAATGCGGGAAATATTACCCTGGTTTACTTGGTCTGTTAAAGGAACGTCACCATCCAATACACAATCCGTGATAAATTTTGTCACGTCGATATTGCGTGGTAGACAGGCCCTTAACACCACCCGCCAATCTTTATTGGTGGGCTCATGAGAACTACCCAAATTTCTCAAAAATCTTTGACATTTGGCTAATTCCTTTTTGGGATCGGGGAAATCATTTATGATAGAATTTAGCTCTGCTCCTGTCCAAGGGCAATGCATTACCACATCCCTTGTAGGTACAACTCCGTTCGCGTCCGCATTCCCATTCGGAACAGTGATTGTCCGAATGGGATGCAGACCGGCCGCAGTGCTACCTTTTGACCTTATTACCTGGCTGGGGGTTTAATCTGTTGCTGCAACGTATAGTATTAACAACTTCCTCCATGGGTGCAGAGGAGTTTAACACTTCCTGTGCTGTTACAGATGGAGATGGTGGCACCACTTGAGCTTGTCGTGGTGTTGCATCTAACATGTGCACAGCATGGGAAACGGCAGAAATAACAATAGGCTCATCATCCACATCATAAACATTTTCTTTATGGTTACTTAAGAGAGGGTACTAGTTGCTTGTTACATTTTTATGAGTTTTTTTCATGACTGTATCTGCATCTCCATCCACATAAGGTGGCGGTGGTGCGCGTGAACTACTGGCAATACCTTCCACAATGCTACCTTGCCGCACGTGCGCGCCATTTTGCGGCTCGCACGCATTGCAATCCAGCACCGCGGGTGTATTTGCTTGCAATGCGCTTGCAACACTAGTTTGTGTCGCTTGCACATTTTTAAGCGACGCATCCCCTTCATGCTGCCACAATTTTAAACATTCATAATATTTTCCTTTTTTCTCTCGAGAACGCATCACACTGATGTGATCCCGGACATTATCCAATACATCTTTATCAAAACTACCAATCCTGGGAAACGGTCTAACACTCTTCATCGTTATTTTAAGACATACGTCACAATACCTTATTGCATAAGTACCGTACTTAGTATGCATAATACGACGGGCCGATCCAAGCGGCGCTTCCATTAGCAGCACATCATTGTCTAACATTTCTATTGTTTGCGTGGCTCCCATCTTAGGACAACTCCTACGTTTTTCAATAAAAATGTAAACTGGTGAAAGACAATTAAGAAACTTTCACTTACTTGCGGACGCCTTTGAAAAAGAGTGTATCCACAAACCCTATGGAGGACTTCTAGAAGCTTCCACTCACCTACGGAAGTAAAGGCGCTTCCGCTCAGCAATCCCTTTTTGATTACCTTTCAACTGCTAGGGGGCAGCAAAGTACCCTTTGTGTTCCAGTTGATTTCGTCCACCCTCCCACCAGCTCACAATCACAATTTAACCAAAATTATGCGGTTCAATTATAGTGTTCAAATAAGCCTGATTACTGAACACTATAATCACGCTGGGGGCCGAACCCTAACAAAAATAACAACCCATACACCTGCTTTGTGTAAAGTGAACGGTAAGCTGCTACCGAGTCACTAGGCCAACTCCTGCACCTAGCACTTAAGGGTCCTACGATACCCTTAACATTTAGGTCCCATGTTACACCCTAAACAAATACTCACTGATATATTAGCAACAATTGATAATGTAAACTCAATGGCTTTGTTTATACACGTGGCAGCACAACCGGAAAATCCGTATGCTCTATTGTGCAACTAGTAGCATACATAATGATGCGACTACCACACAACCGTATGACATACCCTTAGCTGCGTACGCAAAAGTGTGTCCCTATTGCATGCAAAAATGCGACTTAGCTGCGTGCGCAATACTGCGACACCCCTTTTAAACGCAAAATACTATCAACAAAGCAAAACAAACTTCTTCCTCTCTTGTCCCTGGATTCTAGTCAGCGTCTCTTGGTCACACGATAACGGGTAGCGATCTCTCAGCATCGAATGGTTGCAGGTAAGACTGCTTGTGGCCACTATCCACCCTTTGCTGAGATATAGATATCCGTGTATATATCGTGTGATTAGGCACGTGACTTCACTATGAGCCCCCAACTAAGGATACTGGCTATATACCTTCCTACGTATACCTTCTAAAACCTGCCTATAACTATATATGATTTACGCTATTTGCGTACGCAGTCATACAGTAAAATAAAGACCTTAGACCTTGAACATGTGTTTCCAAAGCACAAAGTATTATTCAACCAAAGTACAGATAATACATGCTGTGATCTAAGTACAATTCAGCGCAAAGAAATTATACAGACCCAAGATACAGTCATACATACGCAAGCGCTCTGGGACCAGATTCCGGCATCCGCAAGAGACCTCCGGCAATCAGCAATCAGCAGAATAGACTAGAAACCCAGGGTCAGAGCACACATATTTATACCCCCCAGAAATAAGCTGAACAAAAGAGAGGTCTTTTTGCGATTCCATTGGCTCTCCTTCACGGTGCGTTTGTTACAAGGCACTTAACAGGTTGATTCAAATGGCCACAGTCCAGCCTCCAATAGCTGGTTGCCTTCGTTTTCCCACCTCATGCAAATCTAGACTGTTGGTTTTACAAAGTACATTGTGGTTCTTTATGTCTTTACGGTCCATAAGTTGCGAACGCATGTTGCGATCTTCACACTGATGATACCAGAAAGCTGTGGATAAAGTGCAGATCAGTATAATACCAAACACGGTTTATTTATCATGTATTAAACCTTAGATACCAAATAGTCTTTATTTCACAGCATTTGTAATAAATGAATAAAACTTGGATCTTTTACTTTATAGCTATGGAACCTTTTGTGTAAGTGTGCATTATGTAACTATTAGGCATATGAGAAAAGACGCTAGTTAGGTTTATCTGATTTGGGGCAGATGTGCACGCATGCAGCTAATAAACAGCGTTCGCATGCAGGATATTGTGCATTCGCTACTGTGCGTCATGTTAGCAGCGCAACTGTGCGTAATGTGCAGTGTTTATGCATGAGATTCTATTTATGATGGATTTAACATATATATATATATAAATGCAAGCAGAGACGGTGGCACTCACAGGTCTTCCACCGTCTCTGCTTTTATCTATTACGGAGGACATTAACCCCCGGGGAGGGCACCCAGGCGAGGTATATAGCTGGTTTACACGGAGTGACGGTCAGTTCTGCTTGTATATATATATACATATATATATATATATACAGACACATATCTCATTCCTTACTAACAGTTTCAAACTGCAATGCAAATGTGTTATGGGCAGTGAGCTTCACTTCTCAAACAAGGTGGAGACCCCCAGCTGTGAAGCTAGGGCCATTCTGTCTGGGAGTGAGACTAAAACCTGTTTAGGATTCAGACAAATTCAATTGTGTAGTTCAATGTCTGGGTTATATTACAATTGCCACAACTATACTTGTCTATATACAGGGATTCCCAATTTGTATGTAAAACACTCACAGTATTCTGGTGTATTGTCTATTCTATTTACTTTTCTCAGGAGGCTGTTTTTCTAGTTGTTTTGGTATTTCTCTATGCAAGGTTGCCCCCAGAATGGGCCTGTCATGGCTTCTAAAAAGATTATCAAAAACATTTCTATCTGTACTTAGCTTGTGAGTTGTAACTTAAAATGGCGCTGGTCGCAAAATGGCATCTTGCAGATTCTTGTTTCTAAAATGGAGTCTAGCTGCCATTCGCAAGATGGCGTTGCGCACGCTAATTTTTTACGCTGATTCCGTCTCAGCCACTACTCCAGCTTCGACAATGTGAAAGACACTGAGTACCTGAAAAAAACGGCCAACTTCTGCCTGGTTTTTTGCCATCCAGGCAAAACCAGCAGGTGTGAAATAGACCATAGTGAATGCCCATGGTATAGTCTGTAATATGCCAGTGGATGTGTTCTCTATTATTTTGTAATATGCTTTCTAGTAGGTGTTCCCTGGTTCTCTTGTTATATGTGTCAGCTCCATATAATATTTCACTTATAATGGGAAGGGGCTTTTTTTTCTCATCATTGTTTCATTATTTTATCTGTCTTTTATATGTATTTTTAGTGCTGACCTCTTTTTGTGGGATTGTTAATGATATTATTGGTCTTCCTTTAGCATTGCTGTCTAACCTCTCATTGGGGCCAACAACATCTAATAACATTAATGATAAATATCTTTGATTCAGGTTTTCTAAACTTAGAAAACAGAGATTCTGTTTCTTTTTTGTGGAATATACAAGCTCTGCTGACCCCTTCAATCTCTCTTCTTCCCGCAGGGCTGCAGAAGGTGCGTGTGCCCAAAATAACACTGGCTTGAATTAAGGAGCAGGATAATGAGGGGCATTTTACAAAGATAAGCTTTCCTCCTAGGCTTTGATCTTTGATTGCCAATTTCCATTTTTAAATAACTGTGACCGAGTCTAGACACATGGTCTTCCTTCCTTCTCCCGGGCACCTTGCACATCACTAGCTATGTCCTTCTTGAATTCCTATGTATTTTAGCTGACAGGTTATGCTGTGGCTGCTTATTTGTTAATCTGTAGCTGCTTTCTAATACAGATGCTCTTTGTTCTACACACGCAAAATGTGTCATGCCTGGGCTGGCAATAAAATTAGGTGAATCTAGACAATTACCTAGGGCTCCAATGGATAGGGGAGCACCTAAAACACTGGATGGTTACATAATATCACTATTCCATTGTTTTTAATGCCCTCTCTGTGGCCCTACATAGAGCACCTGCATCTGTTGTAAAGGAGAGGTATCCAGCAGTTTCTTACATGTGAAGATAATCGATGCCAGTGTTACACTGGGAGAGTGGCGCTTGACTATGATATCATAGCCAAGAGATAAAGGCCCAGTTTTAGGAGCCTAGGTTTCCACATCTACCTCCTGCCTGTTTAGGGGTGAGTGCGCAACGCCTCAGGGCTTGCATCGATCCTACCTAGGCATTGCAAGTACCCCTTTCCCAAAGTGCAAAAGCTGTATTATACTTTCTCAGTTTTCTTGGACAATTTGACCAATTCTATATTGCTGCATCCAGTTTGTGGCAGGTTACAGAGGTGCCATGCTGGAGACTGGTGCTGTCCAAGAGCACAACAACCACAGTAATAGGGTGTTCAGCTCTGACAGGACACTCAGCTGAAGGGTATATATGTGTATATTAGGGGTGAGCGGGTTCGGATTTCTGAAATCCGAACCCCCCCGAGCCCCCCCGATCCGAGGCCGATCCGAGTCAGGCTCGACTTTTCCCGCCTGACTCGGATCTGAAATCGAGGCAAAACGTCATCATCCCGCCTTCCGGGTCTCGCGGGTTTTGGATCCTATATAAGGTACCCGCGTCGGCGCCATTTTCTCACTCGGCTGTGGACAGTGAAGAGGGAGGGTGGGAGTTAGGGCTGGCTGGGCTGTGTAGTGTAGTGTAGTGCAGAGTAGTGTTGTGCTGTGCTGTGCTGCGCTGTGCTGCTGTTGTCCACTACTTCAAAGTCCATAGGGGCTGGCTGTGTTGTGTTGTGCTGCTGTTGTTAATAGGGGCTGTGTCCACTACGTCAAAGTCCATAGGGGCTGGCTGGACTGTGTTGTGCAGTCAGTTCTCCATAGGGGCTGTGTCCACTCCAAAGTCCTGTTCAGTGTCCCAGTCCTAAAGGGGTGCTGTAGTGTTATCCAGGGGGTGCTCTGTCCATCAGGGGTGCTCCCCCCAAGTGCTAAAAAAATAATATTTTTTCTGTGTTTGTGAATTGTGTGCGCAGTAGCCGCACGTGCATCAACAAAGTAGTGCCAAGCGTGCGCCTGTGTCATAAGTAAAGCGCCGGCTGGCTTGACCGTTAAAGGGTGCTGTAACCCCCAAAGTACACTCCAGTCCAAACCAAAAAAAAAAATATTTTCTGTGTTTGTGAATTGTGTGCGCAGTAGCCGCACGTGCATCAACAAAGTAGTGCCAAGCGTGCGCCTGTGTCATAAGTAAAGGGCCGGCTGGCTTGACCGTTAAAGGGTGCTGTAACCCCCAAAGTACACTCCAAACCAAATAACAAAATATTTTTTCTGTGTTTGTGAATTGTGTGCGCAGTAGCCGCACGTGCATCAACAAAGTAGTGCCAAGCGTGCGCCTGTGTCATAAGTAAAGGGCCGGCTGGCTTGACCGTTAAAGGGTGCTGTAACCCCCAAAGTACACTCTAAACCAAATAACAAAATATTTTCTGTGTTTGTGAATTGTGTGCGCAGTAGCCGCACGTGCATCAACAAAGTAGTGCCAAGCGTGCGCCTGTGTCATAAGTAAAGGGCCGGCTGGCTTGACCGTTAAAGGGTGCTGTAACCCCCAAAGTACACTCCAGGCCAAACCAAATAAAAAAATATTTTCTGTGTTTGTGAATTGTGTGCGCAGTAGCCGCAGGTGCATCAACAAAGTAGTGCCAAGCGTGCGCCTGTGTCATAAGTAAAGGGCCGGCTGGCTTGACCGTTAAAGGGTGCTGTAACCCCCAAAGTACACTCCAAACCAAATAACAAAATATTTTTTCTGTGTTTGTGAATTGTGTGCGCAGTAGCCGCACGTGCATCAACAAAGTAGTGCCAAGCGTGCGCCTGTGTCATAAGTAAAGGGCCGGCTGGCTTGACCGTTAAAGGGTGCTGTAACCCCCAAAGTACACTCCAAACCAAATAACAAAATATTTTTTCTGTGTTTGTGAATTGTGTGCGCAGTAGCCGCACGTGCATCAACAAAGTAGTGCCAAGCGTGCGCCTGTGTCATAAGTAAAGGGCCGGCTGGCTTGACCGTTAAAGGGTGCTGTAACCCCCAAAGTACACTCTAAACCAAATAACAAAATATTTTCTGTGTTTGTGAATTGTGTGCGCAGTAGCCGCACGTGCATCAACAAAGTAGTGCCAAGCGTGCGCCTGTGTCATAAGTAAAGGGCCGGCTGGCTTGACCGTTAAAGGGTGCTGTAACCCCCAAAGTACACTCCAGGCCAAACCAAATAAAAAAATATTTTCTGTGTTTGTGAATTGTGTGCGCAGTAGCCGCAGGTGCATCAACAAAGTAGTGCCAAGCGTGCGCCTGTGTCATAAGTAAAGGGCCGGCTGGCTTGACCGTTAAAGGGTGCTGTAACCCCCAAAGTACACTCCAAACCAAATAACAAAATATTTTTTCTGTGTTTGTGAATTGTGTGCGCAGTAGCCGCACGTGCATCAACAAAGTAGTGCCAAGCGTGCGCCTGTGTCATAAGTAAAGGGCCGGCTGGCTTGACCGTTAAAGGGTGCTGTAACCCCCAAAGTACACTCCAAACCAAATAAAAAAATATTTTCTGTGTTTGTGAATTGTGTGCGCAGTAGCCGCACGTGCATCAACAAAGTAGTGCCAAGCGTGCGCCTGTGTCATAAGTAAAGGGCCGGCTGGCTTGACCGTTAAAGGGTGCTGTAACCCCCAAAGTACACTCCAGTCCAAACCAAAAAAAAAATTATTTTCTGTGTTTGTGAATTATGTGCGCAGTAGCCGCACGTGCATCAACAAAGGAGCAGCGCCAAGCGTGCGCCTGTGTCCCATAAGTAAAGAGCCGGCTGGCTCATTTCTTAAAGGGTGGTGTAACCCACAAAGTTCACTACTCTCCAGCAAAAATAAAAAAATATTTTCTGTGTTTGTGTGCGCTTTAGCCGCACGTATATATCAATATAACATAAATGGAGGACCAAACTTTCTCCGATAAAAATAAAATAGGGAAAGATCAAGAACCACTTCCTCCTAGTGCTGTTGCTGCTGCTGGGAGTTGTTCATCATCCCAGAGAGGAAGTAGGAACACCACCACTTTTACTAAACAATTGACCCTCCAACAGTCCCTAGCGATGAGGATGAAGTACGACAGCAGTCATCCTGAAGCAAAACGTATAACTGAGGCCTTGACTGCTATGTTGGTGTTAGACGTGGGTCTGGTATCCGCCATTAGTGCAGTGGGATTTAGACAATTGATGGAGGTAGTGTGTCCCCGGTTCCAAATCCCGTCTAGATTCCACCTGCATCCTCAAAGCAGCAGCGACAAGCGTGCGTCTGTCTGTTAAAGGGTGGTATAACCCTCAAAGTGCGCTCCACAAACAATAAAAGCATTCTTATTTTTTTTTCTGTCTTTGTGAAATGTGTGGGCTGTAGCCGCACCTGCATCCTTAAAGCAGCAGCGACAAGCGTGCGTCTGTCTGTTAAAGGGTGGTGTAACCCTCAAAGTGCGCTCCACAAACAATAAAAATATTCTTTTTTTTTCTGTCTTTGTGAAATGTGTGGGCTGTAGCCGCACCTGCATCCTTAAAGCAGCAGCGACAAGCGTGCGTCTGTCTGTTAAAGGATTACATCGGTGACAGCATCCAAGTAGGCATGTCAGACAGTCCGTACCTGTACTGGCAGGAAAAAGAAGCAATTTGGAGGTCCCTGTACAAACTGGCTCTATTTTACCTGAGTTGCCCCCCCTCCAGTGTGTACTCCGAAAGAGTGTTTAGTGCAGCCGGGAACCTTGTCAGCAAAAGGCGTAGGAGGTTGCTTCCACAAAATGTGGAGAAGATGATGTTCATAAAATGAATTATCAACTCTTCCAGGGAGACCAGCCTCCAGAACGTACAGAGGGACCTGTGGTTGTGGATTCCAGCGGGGACGAATTAATACTCTGTGAGGATGAGGATGTACGCAACACTGAAGAGGGTGAGGAATCGGAGGATGAGGATGACATCTTGCCTCCGTAGAGCCAGTTTGTGCAGGGACAGATTAATTGCCAGCTTGTTTTGTGGGGGCCCAAACAAACCAATCATTTCAGCCACAGTCGTGTGGCAGACCCTGGCGCTGAAATGTTTGGTTTGTTAAAGTGTGCATGTCCTGTTTATACAACATAAGGGTGGGTGGGAGGACAATTCCATCTTGCACCTCTTTTTTTCTTTGCATTATGTACTGTTTGGGGCCTAGTTTTTCAAACTGCCATCCTGTCTGCCACTGCAGTGTCACTTCTAGATGGGCCACGTGTTTGTGCCGCCCACTCGTGTCGCTTAGCATAGTCATCCAGCTACCTCGGTGCAACCTTTTGGACATAAAAACACTATTGTGAGGTGTGAGGTGTTCAGAATAGACTGGAAATGAGTGGAAATTAAGGTTATTGAGGTTAATAATAGCATAGGAGCAGAAAAACACACAAATTCTGTGATTTTAGCTGTTTTTATGCTTTTTTAAAAAAAAAATACAGATCCAAAACACAAAACCCAGAACCCAAAACACGGAAGCGTGGTTTTGGCAAAACCAATCCAGATCCAAAACACGAAGAAAGATCCAGATCCAAAACCAAAACACAAAACACGAAAAGTGGCCGGTGCACACCCCTAGTGTATATATGAGTTTTTCTTTCCATTGGGCAGTACATAGGGATGCTTGCTATTTTGCTATAAGGGGCACAAATTAGTTCCAATAGTATTTTAATTACTGATGCATTTTCCAATAACTACATATTCACAAACCAAATAATATTGAAAAATGATTGCCGTACACTGTGTATGGAGATTTCTTGTAAGCTGTGGGCCAGGGCCATAACTAGGGTAGTGCGACCTGTGCCATGCACAGGTCACCGCAGGGCAGGGAGCGCTGTTTGGTGTCAATTTTCAGTTTATCATCATTCTCACATGTAGCTTCCTCTTATTTTATCCCCAGCATCTCCTGGCGGGCCCAATCTCTTCCCTGGCTCTTCACCATGAGGCCATGGCCCTTTTTCGGGTGTGTTATCTCCCTATTTAAAAAATAGATTGGACGCCAAAGCTCTTTCTGGCACAGGGCACCAAAAAGTCTAGTTACGGCTCTGTGTGGGGCTACAATAACTCTCTGGTGGCCACATCTGACTTGCACGCTGTCAGTTCATATCCCTGCATTCTGTCCAGTCCCATTCGTTATCTGGTGCTACGAAACCGTGTCACATGACAGAGGCGTTCTAAAGCCTAGTATTTAGGCGCCTATTTTTGAAAAGGGTGAAATTCCCATATGCAGGTACATTTCTTTTCTTTTACCAGCGATAGAGCTTATTTTTGTTTTGCACTATATACTAAAGGCATTACCACTATAGGTAACCCTGTTTTGGCTCATGTTCATGCAGGACTTCACCTGCAAGTTACAGATGGACGAAATGCGTTGAGGCTGTTACCGTACTCCTGTTCTGGGACCTGTATGGCTTGCTGCTGTTCCCTGTGGCTCAGATAAGCTCATTATGTCCTGATAATTATCTGTGCATATTTTTTATGTATGCTTAATTTATATCTTTGTTTAATAAATCACTTTTTTTAAGCATATTGCACTGTATGTATTTGTTTATTATTTACCATTTCTGGGGAAACCAGGGGAACTGGGAGTTTGTTTCCGGGATTGTTCACAGTCACAAGCGTTATTAGCCTAAGGATAGTTTCTGGGCTTTATACATGGTACAGGATCTGTCATAGTCCATTTATTAAAGTATCAACTTAGTTGGCACATTCAAAAAGACAAATTACTGATCTAAAGATTTGTGCTCCATAGGAAGGTATGTAATACCTAACCTGTTAGGAACAGAAACTAGGGGTATAGTTAGCCCCTTCCACATTTGTGGAGTATAAAATGGATTGTTATGGAACAATTGGGAGGGGAACAAAAAAATCTAAAAAAAAAAAAACTAATTAAAAATAGGCTGAGAGGAATAAAATAATTGCAGACTTTTTATAATATGCAGAAAGTCACACAGCACTGACCTCTACCTGACGTACAGTGTGATAAGTTCTCAGGAAGAATAAACTCAGCAGAAAGGGGAATGCGGTGCCGAAAACTGTCAGGAAAGTATTGATAAGCTCATTGTAGGGGGGCCAAGGGGTTAATGAAAATTGGAGGCGAGCTGACAGATAGACATGGATAGGTTAAGGGCACCTGTCAGCCTGGAGGTTGTTATATACACACTAGAGTCGTGTCTACAGCAGTCAGCATCTGACCTCCCCCCTAAGCTTTCACCCGGCTTCTCCGGCTGTTCCTATCAAGATCCATGATATTGTGGAGGGGACTTGGCTCATTGTGTGTTCATCAGCCTTGAGCATTGACTCAGTCTGAGTAGAACATGACAGATGGACTCTTGGCCTGCAAGCGAGTCTCACTCTATACCAATATTGATGGAAGTGAATGTCAATTCCTTCTGGAAGAATGTGATTTCTGGAACAAGGACACAGATGGCGGTGCAGCCGTGGAATTAAGCATGGAGATGCCTTTATGTGTCATGTTACTGTTGTTTATCTGGTTAATTAAACCGTTAATAAGGGTAACAATTAAATAAAAACAATCTAATTTAAAACTTAGCAAGGACTTTCAGTCTTTGTGTGGAAAAGTCAAGTTACTTAAACCTTTGAAAAAGCATTGTTATTAAAAATACATCCCTTGTATGACTTGAAGATAAACCAGTTCTTATTATCCCTGCGAGGTTCGGCAGGTGTGGGCTCTGAAGAAGGGCGGGCAGAACACAGTAATGGTGCATACACATGGTCAGATTTTCTTTCAGATTTGAACGATAACGATTTTAAAAATCGTTCAATCGGTCATATCTGACAGAAAATCTGACATGTGCGCCTACAGCGATGAGCAATGCGCGTTCCTGTTTGTAAGATAACGATATCTGACATCTGATGTGTTGCAGTCAGATTTGGACGATTTTCATTCATTTTAATACTTTAAAAAAAATCGTTCGTCGTTCATGAAATCGTTGGTTAAATTGTTCGTTGTTCGTCATTCGTCTGACAGATCTGACGTGTGTATGCACCATAAGCCTGGAAAGGATGGCAAGATGGTACAGCGCTACCAACGGGCCAAACGTGTGCTGAAAAATATTTTTTCTTCCAACATGAGTGCTGTTCCACATTTATTATTTATTTATTACCAGTTATTTATCTAGCACACATGTATTCAGCAACGCTTTATAGAGAATATTTGGCAATTCACATCAGTCCCTGTCTCAGTGGAGCTTCCAATTTATATTCCCTACCCAGGGCCGCAACTACGGGGGACTGGAGGTGCACGAGTCCTCCAGCCCGGTGCCGCAGGGAGGCTCCAAGCCGGACGCCCGCTGAGATTTTATTACCAGCGGGCGCCTGGCCCCTTCCCTGCAGCACCGCGGTAGCCAGAGGCTGGAGTTCTCTCCTGAACTCCAGCTTCCGGCTCTCCCCACGGGCACTATGGGAGAGACGTCATGACGTCTCTCCCATAGCTCCGAGGAGCAGCCGGGCGGACCGGACGGCAGCGGACGCAGAAGCGGGGTTTAAGGTAAGTTTATTTTTGTGTGTGTGTGTGTAAGAAGCAGCACTACAGGACCATTACTATGGGGGCATTACCGTATGGGTACTACAGGGGCATCACTATATGGGCACTACTACAGGGGCATTACCTCAGGGGCATTAGTATAGGTGCACTGCTGAATGGGACATTACTATAGGGGCACTGCTGCAGAGGGCATTACTATGGGGGAATTACCAGGGGGGCGCCAAATTACTGTTTTGTTTTGTTTTAGTTTCGGCCTCCTGCCCGCTCGCATAGCTGTGGGTGACCACCCACAGCTTAAGCGAGCGGCCAGGCGATGGTCGCGACCATCGGGGCTTGCGACGAGATCCTTGTGGTAGGGTCTCGTTCCCGCAAGCCCCAGTGAGCTTCCGGCTCTAAATAGAGCCGGAAGCTCACCACTGACATCACTGGTGATGTCAGTGGTGCCTCCCACAAACAGCAGGCGTTCGTTCGGGAACGCCTCCGTTTGTGTAGCCACCCCCCCTGCCCGCCTCCAAAACAGGGAGAGCTGTCAATCAAAATCGACAGCCGCCCAGTTTTGGTGCGAGACCCGTAGCGATGGAGCTCCCGTCACTGGCCGGCAGGGGCGGATTGGGAAATGAAAGTGGCCCTGGAAAAATGTGTCAAAGAGGCCCAGTGTGCGCGCGCCATAGGCGCGCGCCCAAAAAAGTGGGTGTGGCCTCGTGGAAATGGGTGTGGCCTAATGTGAAAAGCCATGCCCACAAGCCACTCCTTCTGTTTCAGTCATGCTGGGGGCATGCCCACTGCTCCAGGAGCTGATGGGCTTGTCCACAGTCCTTCTCTCCAGTGAATAACCACAGCAAGCATGTGAATGAGCATATTCTTACCTATATTGTTTCTCTGCAACAGAGAACCTCTGAACAAATTGATCCTCCCTGGACAGGCAGTGTCTTGAGTTGGTATTTACTATTCATGCACGAGATCCCATGGTCTGGAAGTCGCCTGTATGTGTCGCAATAAAACCAATGTCATTATCATGCAACAGAGGTACAACCAGATAATAAATGTGGGTTTCCCATATCAAACAAATTTATATTAATAAAATATATTTGCTAATTTGGTACCATTTGCATCAGTAATATGATTTAATTAGAATTGTTGTCTTACTGATGACTACTGTCCCCCAGTTGTTTCTTCTAATAGTACCAGCGGTCCTACCATCCTCTACCATGTATCACACAGGACACACACTATAATGCATCACTATATACAATATATGACAGGAGGCCCCTCTACATACACCATGTACAATGTCTGAGATGGGACAGGACAAAACAAAGCTGGGAAGAGGTTCTGCAGCAGCTGAGACTCAAGGTCTCCCCCCATTCCCCGGTTATACCTTTCGGAAAAGAAAGACGCTAATGGGCTGGAGATAAAGAGGCTGAAGGGCAGGAGAGTATGACACTGAGGGGCAGGAGAGTGTGACACTGAGGGGCAGGAGAGTGTGACACTGAGGGGCAGTAGAGTGTGACACTGAGGGCAGGAGAGTGTGACACTGAGGGGCAGGAGAGTGTGACACTGAGGGGCAGGAGAGTGTGACACTGAGGGGCAGGAGAGTATGACACTGAGGGGCAGGAGAGTGTGACACTGAGGGCAGGAGAGTGTGACACTGAGGGGCAGGAGAGTGTGACACTGAGGGGCAGGAGAGTGTGACACTGAGGGGCAGGAGAGTGTGACACTGAGGGCAGGAGAGTGTGACACTGAGGGGCAGGAGAGTGTGACACTGAGGGGCAGGAGAGTGTGACACTGAGGGGCAGGAGAGTATGACACTGAGGGGCAGGAGAGTGTGACACTGAGGGGCAGGAGAGTGTGACACTGAGGGGCAGGAGAGAAAGAGGTTGAGGGGCAGGAAAGAGAGAGACACCGAGGGGCAGGAGCATAAGATGCTGAGGGGCAGGAGAGAGAGAGGCTGAGGGGCAGGAGAGAGAGAGAGACTGAGGGCCAGGAGAGAGAGAGAGACTGAGGGCCAGGAGAGAGAGAGAGAGGGTGAGGGGCAGGAGAGAGAGAGGCTGAGGGGCAGGAGAGAGAGAGAGAGACTGAGGGCCAGGAGAGAGAGAGAGGCTGAGGGCCAGGAGAGAGAGAGAGACTGAGGGCCAGGAGAGAGAGAGAGACTGAGGGCCAGGAGAGAGAGAGAGGCTGAGGGCCAGGAGAGAGAGAGAGACTGAGGGCCAGGAGAGAGAGAGAGAGAGAGAGAGACTGAGGGCCAGGAGAGAGAGAGACTGAGGGCCAGGAGAGAGAGAGAGACTGAGGGCCAGGAGAGAGAGAGACTGAGGGGCGGGAGGGGGAGACCCAGGGGCAGGAGAGAGAGACCCAGGGGCAGGAGAGAGACACTGAAGGGACAGACACAGGGAAATCCAAAAGATTGTGTCACCCCATCGAGGTTCTGCAGCAGCTGAGCCCCGCCACCCCCCCTTCCCCCGGAAGAGGTTCTGCAGCAGCTGAGCCCTCTCCCCCCGGTTGTAGCTTTCGCTGAACAGTTTCTCAGCGCCGTTTGTACCTGGAAGTGCAGCGGTCGGGGCGCCATGCTGCGGATGTGCGGCAAGATGAGGAGCCCCGCGGAGGTCACTGGCCGTAGGGCGTGACTACGGAGAGCAGCTGCTGCAGCAGCAGTAGCGTCCGGCCCAGTTAATGCCACACGTGACCACACAATCACCACCCCGGCCGCCAGGCAGCATCCAATGGAAGCATACGGCAGGACGGGGGAAGGAGACTCCCAGGCAGCCACCCCAGCCCAGTTCTGCCTGACTCCCTCAAGCAGCCAGCCCCGATTATCAACTCTCCACTCTGCCCCCTCCTTAGGCTGTGAAGTTAAAGATTAACTTCACAGCCTGGGGAGGGGGCAGAGCGGAGAGGAGACAATCGGGCTGGCTTCCTAAGCGGCCCCGTTACTTACCCACCTGCTGCCGCCAGCCGCGGATCCGCTGCTCTCTTTTCTGGGTGCTGGCAGAGTAGGAGATAGCTCCTTTCTCAACAGTAAAAGAAGCCCCTTCTCGCGAGAAGAGGCGGGCTGCGGGCAGCAGAACTCAGCTGGGCTGCCTGTCATGCTAAAGCAGAGTGACAGCCAGATGACGCAATTCGGGGGGGGCGGGGCCACAATTGACAAGCGGCCCCACACACCAATCGGCCCACCGGGATTCTTCCCGATAAAAGTAATGGCCAATCCGCCCCTGCTGGCCGGGTCTCGCGCATGCGCAGTGGGGTACCATCGACCCGCTTGCGAGCACTGTGCGCTCGCGAGTGGGTCTGAATCAGACCCATTGAGCCATCAAAAATCAAAGGTTTCATTATCTCAGTCATGCCAAAAAAATTCTGTATTTCGGAATATTCCGTATTATTTGGATATGGGAGACTCAACCTGTACTAACAAATATTTGCAAAATATTGTATTATCAACAATTAATGTATCACTTCACTTTCTTACTAAACTATAATTCAGGTGCTCATTACACAATGCCATATTCAGACATGATTCAATCAGACAGCAGTGCATGTTACACCAAAGAATTTTCTTTGCTCTTAGTAAGTAATGTCTAACAAACCATCATGACTTGTTATCAGATTTTCATATTGAAGAACTGAGATTAGTAAATACAAGGCTTACATATCTGCTACATTTTCTTCTGCAGCTAGGTCTAGTGGCTTCCATTGGCATTCAGCTTTGGTCACTGCATGAACTGAGCTGATCATAGAGAGCATTGGGCCTGATTCAGACCCGCTCGCAAGCGCTATGCGCTTGCAAGCAGGTCGATGGTGGCCCAGTGCGCACGCGCAAGCCCCGGAGCGAGCGCAAAAAGCACTCGCTCCGGCACTCACATCCAAAAGGGGCAGCTGTCGATGTTGATTGACAGCTGCCCCGTTTGGAAGGCGGGGCGGAGGGGTGGCTGAGCAAACGGAGGCGTTCCTGCGGGAACGCCTCCATTTGTGGGCGGCCCTACTGACATCACTAGTGATGTCGGTAGGTGGACTTCCTGCTCTAATAGTGCAGGAAGTCCACTGGGGCTTGCGGCAACGAGACCCTACCGAAAGGGTCTCGTCGCAAGCCCGATGGTCTTGACCATCGCGACCATCATCATGGCCGCTGGCATAAGCTGTGCGAGCGGCCAAGAGGCCGCAACAAAAAAAAAACCACACGCCCTGATTCAGAGCGAGCGCTCGCTTTTTGCGAGCGGCTCTGAATCAGGCCCATTGACCATACAGAAATTTTGCTTTATGCACTTGCTAGACTTGTGCAATGCTTGTAATGTTTAAATAGCATTAAATGTCACTGGGTACAGTGATCAAAGTAGTGATGGGAGGCTTTTATTAAACTGGTTGTGATGAGTAAGGGGTGTCACGACTTTAAAAATAGGGGTTTCGACTGTTAACTCATCTCTCTCAAACCGTGTTTAGGATTCCTTGTATTGTATTGTGTTGTGTTAACAATGTTTGCATGTACTTTTAGTCCATTGTACAATTTTTAAGTGCTGCCAAGTGGGGTTGCTTACACTTATGCTATTCTCAGAGACAAGGAAAGGGGAAGTGGGGGAATATAAATTGAGCACCGGATGTAGAGGTAGTATAGATGATATAGAAAAGTATATCAATCCACAATATTCAGAATTGAATTCTAATCAGAATATCACAAATGGCAGGCGTGGAGGTGCTCCCCTGAGAGTGTATGCAAATATGGGAGAATGGTGTAGGAGAGAGAAAGAGACACTCTCTTTTTTGGGGGGCACTCACTTATAAATATTCATAGAAATAAAATATAACTTTTATTAAAGTATACATAAAAAAAATGACAGTGGCCACAGTTCACACATCAGGTGCAGACCTTAATGTGAGGTATCTATCAACACAAAACATGAAACTAGACAAAACAGACTAGAACAACAAAAAAAACTGTTTAAAGGAAAAGGTAATATCATACGTAAGAAAGCTAGTGACATATCATAGGGTATTGCCAGAAGAAAAATGGGGGTGTTGTCACCATTTAACTTACTGGCTATATCAACATTATGGTATTTATAGTCAGCAATATACAAAAATCCGGGTACAGTGTCCGGGAAACTCACGCTGACGTCATGAACAGCGCCACAAGCGACGGAAGTTGACGCCAGCTACCTGGAGCATCCAGTACTCAGTGTTTATGTATACCATCACCATAGCAACAGACCGGAGAAAATTTGTAAATACAAAATTACAAACCGTAAAGCCTCTGTTACAGAATGCAGAAAACCTGCCATAAACAAATCAAATCATGCATAGAATACTCTACAAATAGTCTCACAGAAAACTATATATATATATATATATATATATATACACACACACACACTACTATAACCGGGATCGGTACTAAATACCGCCGGACCTATGTCGGTTCAAATTCCAACGCCGGAAGACCGGCAGCAGTGAAGATCCCGACAGCTCCAAAGGTAAGTGTTTACTAACCCTACTGCCCTCCCTAACCCTCCTTTAGGGGTGCCTAACCTCCCTCCCTATTGCCTAACCCCCATCTAAGTGCCCCCACGTCTAACACCCCCCTTCCCTTAGCCTGAAGTTAACCGTCCCGGGGGGGTGCCTAACCCTATGTCCCCCCGGGAGCCTTAAAGCCTAACCCCCCCCCCCCCCCGCGCAGTTGTCTGCGCCCGGCTTACCTTCGTTCTGTATGCCGGGCATCGAGCTCCCGGCTTAGGTCTAATAACAGGCGTTGGGATTTCGACACCTGTCATTAGTACCTTTTCCCGGCATTGACAGTTGGGAATCCGGCGGTCGGCATTTCGACCGTCGGCTTCCTGACTGCATCCCCTATAACCAACCATCCTGAATATTTACATACTTATGCTGGGTATGCACAAGTGACCCAGCGACCGTCCTGCTGACCGAGTGGCTGATTTGGTGAGCTACAGTATGCACACTTACCAATGGGCCACTTAATATGTCTGGCCAGGCATCACAACTGGACGGGCGTTTAAGTTTGTCTGTGGTTCCTGAGACCAGCAGGCAGATGTACCAATATATCTGCACGATATATCAGTATCAGTTGTGCTGCAGGGTGGATCTTACATGTTTGTGACCAATGTCGTTCACACGATGTACTCCCAGTATTAGATGTATACATGGGCGTATCTATAATGGGTGCAGGGTGTGCGATGCACACGGCCCCTGAGTCCAAGCGGGCCCACACCTCACACCTTGCACCCATTTATTCAATACTTGCCTCTCCGGAGACCCGTGTCGGCGATAGCAACGATGTGCAAATCACAGGCAATATGGGGCCGCAGCCATTTTCTCAGCATTTTGCGTGTGTGCAGTAGGGAACATGCCTGCTACACCCCAGGCCATAACTAGGGTGGTGCGGCCAGTGCCACTACACAGAGCGCAACAGCCCTGAGGGCAGAACACCGGTCTCCCACCACAATCTCTCCGCCGGATGCCCAATGCTTACTAACAGTGCGATGCGCAGCGCCCAGCTCTACACTGACTAAAAGGACAGCAGCTGGCAGCTTCCCCCCTACATGTCACTCTGCCTCCCGACAACCGTCTAGTCTACTGAGACTGAAGAGACGCTATGACGTCGCTCCTCCCAGGCACCCACAGTTCCTAGGGTGAGGAGCTGTTGGGTGGGTCAGGTACACTCCGTAGTAGGCGACAAAGTGTTGGTGTCCAACTGCAGTACCTGCCAGTCCGGTCCAGTCAAGAGTGAGTGACAGCGGAGGTTTACAGCAGCAGTTAGTTGACTCTGGCATAGCGCTCAGTGCGCTGCCGGCCCCTCCTCTCTTAATATGTCCCTGGATGTATAGCCAGGCTTATCTGTTAAGCACTCATAAAGAATGCTATACAATTTAATGTTTCTGCCTCCCAAGACCATATTTGTTTCCTTATTCTGCCTCCCCTTCATCATGTCAGCTTTGGCCATACGCATACATAGGGCAGAATTCAGTTAGCCCTGTTAAATGAACAGGTGCTAGTTGATCACCGGCCCATATTCAAATAGCCTAGTTTATTGGGTATTTCCGGCAGGTAATTGAAATTCCCCCATAGGTGTGATGAGTAAATATGAACGTACTGATCGGATGGATCTCCATTAGTGCAGACGGTCAACATCTACTATACAGAAGAGTACTCACCCACCCGCATCGACCCTCCATCCTCCATCCTGCATCCGCACTAAACTATTACGGGCAATAATGCTGGCAGTCTTCCTTGAGTAGGCCACTACTAATATATTAAACCCACGCCTACATGGTCTTTCCAAAAATCTGGGCCTGTTTATAATAAAATATATGACTGATATATGTCTTTTTAATTTATTAAAATATTATTTGGTATAATATATTGTAATAATATTTAATCCAGTAATATAATGGATCATGTAGATATTTTAGATTGTTGATGTTAAAGCAAAATCCGCTTTACTTGTTATTCACATCTGTATTGTCTAATACAAAATCAATTGTTACCTTTGCAAGCATTATATTGCTACACAAGTTTGATTCTGTAGCACACATTTTTATAGCCGTGCTGATTCGCTTTTTCTTACAGCCGTGGCAGCCGGTTTACTACTTTATGCTAATTCAAGAATCCGCCTTTGTATACAACGTGTGGAAGCCTATGTCGCTCTCTGTTCTTATGTCTGCAGACGCAGCTGTCATCATAGTGTTGGGAGTTATACCATTCCCGTGCTGGTTGCAGAGGAATCTGCCTAAAACAGACAACCTATCTGTATCCGCACACTATGATTGAGCAAGGAAGTCGGTTTACACTCCCACGACACCCCGATGACCAGTGGCGGGCTGGGCCAGGGGGCAGGGTGTGAGTAAGGGGAAGTAAGCGTCCTTATGTTAGGCTGTGATCGCAATGCGAATGCAATCATTTGTATATCACCGCTGATATTAGCAACTGCGTTGCATATGTATTAGCAGAATAGTGATCCTTGCTGAACCAGGCCCAGAATCGTCTATTTCACGGAAAGTGTGGATGAATTAGATCTCCATTCGTGTGCGCATACTGTACCTGATTTGACACATTTCTTTCATTGGCACATGAACAGTAAGCAGAAATCTGCAAGATATGGGCACATTGCACATGCTATTCTTGGTCAAAATTATTTTGTAATGCAAAGTGGATTCTATGACAATCACTTTGCAATAAAACAAAAAGGTTTTTGTGCTAAAATATTACTTACAATAATTTATTTTGTGGCACAAAATCTATTTTGTAGCATCCAAAGATTGTTTATTTATTTTTTTTAAGCACATATTCTATTTTTTATAGCAAAATATGGATTTTAGGCATCTAGAATAATTTTTGTGATACATGATGGTACTGTCTGTGTGTGTTACTTGGTATATCATGTACGGGTTGGGTATTTGTCTATGGACGAGATTTATATCATTACAAAAATGCAGTAAAACTGCTATTTTCTGATGTCTACCTCTAAATGTATGGATCCCCATAAGTGTTAAAAAGGTCAGCAGCAGATATATATGTTATCTGCCTTGGCACTGCAGTCTGCGTAAGGGTGTATTCATCATCACTTAATTTCTACAAAAGCAGGTGAAAATTAATACAGGTTGAGTCTCCCATATCCAGAATGCTTGTGACCAGGGTTATTTTGGATATCGGAATATTCCGTATTTTAGAATAATTGCATACCATAATAAAATATCTTGGGAATGGGACCCAAATATAAACACAAAAAGCATTTATGTATTATATACACCTTATGCACACAGCATTCAGGTCATTTTATTATAATATTTTCAATAATTTTGTGGCTCAAACAAAGTTTGTGCACAGAAATGAAATTAATTTATGTTTCATATACACCTTATACACAGAGCCTGAATGTGATTTAATACAATGTTTTTAATAATTTTGTGCCTTAAACAAAGCTTGTGTACATTGAACCATCAAAAATCAAATGTTTCATTATCTCAGTCATGCTAAAAAAATTTCAGTTTTTCGGAATATTCCGTATTTCGGAATATTTGGATATGGGAGACTCAACCTGTAATGTCTATCTGCTGATATGACATGTCACAATGTAAAGTAAGCTTATTTTAACCTAAATGTTACATGAAAATAATGATAGACAGATAGATAGATATTTGTGGTGAAATGCGGGTAGGATGTTATTTATAACCTCAACAGACTGATCATGTGAGTGCAATAGACCTATCAGCTATCAACTGTATCAGACAGATAGAATAGATAGATAGATAGATAGATAGATAGATAGATAGATAGATAGATAGATAGATAGATAGATAGATAGATAGATAGATACTGTAGATAGCAGTGGTGAAATGCAGGTAGGATGTGTTTATAACTTTAAAAAGCTGATCATGTGACTTGAAATAGAACTGTTAGTTATCATCTGTATTTGTTAATATGTCTACTGAACTTGTAATGCAAGCTCTTATTTTAACCTAGTTGCATGCAGGAAGTGACTTTTTACATTTTAAGTTTTACTGCATTTTTTGTAATGATATTTTATAATGACTTGTTACATCATAACCAGCCTTTGTGATGTAATTCAGCTTTGGTAGAAAAATTACCATTTTCAGGGCCACATGGGCCTGGAGTCGAAAATGTTCAAAGATCTATGCTGAGACACGGAGGAGCTGTAACCTGTGGGTGCACTATTAGCCAGACTATCTCCCTAAATACATAAAAATAGAAAAAATGCTGAGAAAACTTGAAAAACTATTTAAATACTTATAATTTAAGGCTGACTGTGTGACCAGCTAGGCAGCTGGTCATCATCATGCAGATGATAGGCCTATTTTTATGTGGAAGCCTGGTGTTGTAGCTCCACCCTCCCCATTGTTAATCTGGCCCTGCATATACTGGTTGGGTATCTGGCTATACAGTATAGGTGCTGGCACTGACTGGGTGTGTAGCTGAGAGTATGATGTATTGGTTGGGTATCTGACTGTGAATGCTGGCACTGACTGTGTCTATAGCTAAAAGTATAATATACTGGATGAGTATCTGACTATTTTGGTGTTGGCAGTGAGTGTGTGTATAGCTGAGTATCATATACTGGTTGGGTATCTGGCTATGTGAGTGCTGGCAGTGAGTGTGTGTATAGCTGATTGTATCATATAATGGTTGGGTATCTGGCTATGTGAGTGCTGGCAGTGACTGGGTGTGTAGCTGAGAGTATGATGTATTGGTTGGGTATCTGTCTGTGAATGCTGGCACTGACTGTGTGTATAGCTAAAAGTATAATATACTGGATGAGTATCTGGCAATTTGAGTGCTGGCAGTGAGTGTGTGTATAGCTGATTGTATCATATAATGGTTGGGTATCTAGCTAAGTGGGTGGAAGCAGTGAGTGTGTATATAGCTGAGTGTCTCATATACTGGTTGGGTGTCTGGCTATGTGGGTGCTGGCAGTCAGTGTGTGTATAGCTAAGTGTATCATATTGGTTGGGTATCTGGCTATGTGGGAGCTGGCAGTGAGCGTGTGTAGAGCTGAGTGTATCATATTGGTTGGGTATCTGGCTATGTGGGAGCTGGCAGTGAGCGTGTGTAGAGCTGAGTGTATCATATTGGTTTGGTATGTGGTTGCTGGCAGTGGCTGTGTATTGTAGAGAGTATGCTTTACTGTTGCTGAGTGTATGTTGTTAGGTTTGGTACCTGGCTGTGTGTGTGCTGTTCCTGGCTGTGTGTATTGCTGGGCATATGCTATACTGGTTGTATATCTGTGTGTGTGCTGACATTGGCTATGTGTGTACGCAGCAGGAAAAGCTGATAAAGTGCTGCAGTGGTTCAGTGGATTAATCCTCAGAGTTTAATCGGCCGGGACAAGGAAGCTTATCTCTCAGCTCCAAACACAGCCTCAGGGAATGCTGCAGCTGAGACCGTATACACGCAGGTGAACACACATATAATCATATAAAGACACAGATATGAGACTTTATTCAGATGTAGACACATAAATATTTTATACACAAACATAGAATCTGTTAACACCAGCTTCTCAGAGACAAAAAAACACATGGTTCATTACAAAAGCAGGATAATGTTAACACTAGCCAGGTGTCTTTGCACAATGTGAAATTTCATGCTGGTTTAAGAAGAAAATTTGGACTTTGTGGAGACTTAGGGCCTGATTCAGACCCACTCGCGAGCGGCTGTCCGCTCGCAAGTGGGTCGATGGTGTGCACTGCGCATGCGCACGACGGAGGGAGCTCCGTCGTGCGCATGCACGAGACGCGACAAGCGAAGGACTTTCCTTCGCTCGTTGTGTCTGATCAAAGGGGGCGTGCTGTCGATGTTGATTGACAGCACGCCCCCTTTGGTGGGCGTGCTGGGGGCGTGCCTCCCAGACGGGGGCGTTCCCAAGGGAACGCCTACCGTCAGAAGCCGGCCCCACTGACATCACTAGTGATGTCAGTGGGAGTGATTTTGGCTCTGATAGAGCCAAAATCACTCCGGGCCTTGCAGTTGAGAAACTCAACTGCAGGCTTCGGCTCGCAGTGGCGATGGTCAAGACCATCGCGACCATCATCCTGCACGTTCGTATATTCTGTGGGTGGTGACCCACAGCTATACGAGCGTCCAGGAGGACGCTCCATAATTATGGAGGTGGGCCCTGATTCAGAGCGAGCGCTCTGGTCAGAGCGTCCGGCTCTGAATCAGGGCCTTAGGGCCTGATTCAGAGACCGACGCTAATGCAATCGCAGCTTCGTTTTTCTACTCAACTCAGCTGCGAAAATATGCTAATGTGATCACTAGAGCATAAAGACGCCCACTGCTGTCTACTTACCTGCCTGCGACGACGCATACTTGCGTAAATATTGGTGACATCGTTACACATCGAGAGGCTATCTTGCCCTTGCGGTCTGACCAGCTGGAGACTCGGCAACTCTCGTCGCACGCAGAGGGCTCTCATGCTGTGTATGCAATCGCAGTGGCTAATTTATGCATGCCCATAAAATGGTGATCTAATGTACAGACACGCCTGCATTTTTCTGACAACCCGTCTGTTACCACCCCCAAACGCAGTCCACCTGTCACTCACTTTACGATGGATTCCTATGTGCATCTGTAATCGCAATGCGAACGCTGCACACGCACAGTGAAGCTTAATTGCATGCACGATGGCAAACTACCGCTCGATCTGCGTACGTAATCGCCATTGCGTTCATCTCTGAATCAGACCCTAAGTTACTTAACTACTAATATTAATAAGCAACATCACTAATTAGGGCATAAGAGTTTAATATTGTAACATTTTGACCCCCACTGTGCTCATTTCTGCTTTAAATCTCCTGGGTGAGAAAAACAACTTTATATACTCGTATGGTTTACCATGGGCTCTGTTTAGAAAGATTTTTCTGAACATAATGGTAACTAACATTAATTTTTGTTGCAACAATTTTGGACTTATACAAAAATAAATACTTTTGTTCTGGTGGCTTCCGATGTGCTGCCATATCCTGGTCCCATGGCAAACTTCTAAAAAGCCCTCGGTAGGGTTTTTCTCCAATTGTGGACATTGTTTGTGTATAGTCCATGTGCAGACAAGAGAGCCCATACACTGGGCATGTGTGAGCCGATAAGGTCGTGCACGCCCAATAAAAACTTTCATCAGCTGGGCTGTACAGCTTTTGCCCAGGATCATGGACATGTAAGCGCAACATAGTGCCATCCTGAGATGGCCTTTTGCTTTCATCTAAAACTGCAGTAAGTTAGCAGGTGGCTTTCCTCATACTATTGTATGGGAAATTACATTATCCAAACTTGGGCGACCGCAGAAGAAATCTAAGACTTCTCTGCAGTAATCCACTCCATGAATAGCTATGAGGCTATGGAGAGCCCTTTTTTTTAAAGCTAACGATTGAAAAAGGACTTTTTCCTCACTTAGGAATAGAGCCCATGTAATACCCCATTGGGAAGGATACAGATGGTGTGGTGTGGGTGTAAGCTGGAGGCAATTCCTACCTTGGGATGTTTGTGATCAGCAGTGCACTGCTCAGATTCCCAATGGTCAGGAATCTGTGCATGTGCCGGACCCGTATTGCGCATTTGCAGTACAGGACTGCACGCAGTCTGTCATGTATTCTCGAAATGGAGGCGTGTTGCTGCCGTTGGGGGGGGGAGTGGAGAGGCCAGGGTACAGAGATTTCCTGGCCTCTTTTACACATCTACTGAGCCGGCTGGCGTGATGCCATGGGTTACTTAGCCGGCCGATGGACACGCAGATGATCCAATGCTGTGTCCAAGAATGCAGCTTGGATCAGTAATGCATGCAGGAGGCATGACGCAGCTGCGATAGAATATCCGTCCACAGCTGAATCACCTCCTTAGTCCACGTTCGGCAGAAAGGCAAGGTTTCCCCAACCAGTCACAGACAATGGGAGACAAACCTTATGCAAAAGCTATCTACATTTATTTCTAGTAACCCAAAATTACTGGAATGGTTCACTGCTATAAAATATGGATTTTGTTAAAAAAAAAAATAAACACACAATAAATCACAATAACAAAAGCTATTACCCCTTTTAAATTAGCAACATTCTTTACACATTAGTAGAATGTCCCAATATCCTAATACAGATGACATATAATTGATAACATGGGTTACAGTTAATTATTTATGCATACGGTGGGGCCCTTAAATTGTATTTACAACTAAAGGTCAAATGGCAATGTTGCAGAGTCGATATATAAACTATGAGCAGTGTCTCTATATCACCCATAGAAGTTGTGTGTAACAATTGGTTCCTCTCACCAAATCTGAGGACCTAAATCAGGATGCGACTTCCCCTTCACAGGGTAGGCACCTCTGGCTTTAGTCTCTTTCCAAAATTGCAACTGCAGGGTATCTTGGACAGGTAAGTGCAACATAGCGCCATCCTGAGATGGCATTATGTTCTCATGTGAAACTGCAATAAGCCAACAGGTCGCTTCCCCATACTTGTGTATGGGAAGTGACATTATCCTAATGCTGGCCATACACTCTGCAATTATCGGGACGATCCGCCCGATATCGGCGGATCGCCGCGATAATTGCAGCGTGTATGCGGGCGACCGAGGGTTAAATATTGCTCGGTCGGGCATGCTGGATTGTCCAGCATGCCTGTCCGATGCGATATTTACCCGGGAAACTGTCGGCCGCATCGGGCAGTGTATGCCCAGCGCGGCCGACAGACAGACATTTCCTGTGTTCCTTCCTACGGAAGGAACAGGGAAATGTCTCCTCCCCCGGGGGCGGAGCGCGGATGTCGGGCTGATACACTGTGAGATTTCTCTCACAGTGTATGCCGCGGACATATGCGGCTAGCAGCCGGCCAGATAAAATGTCTGTCGGTCTGACAGACATTTTATCTGGCAGTGTATGCCCAGCATAACTCGGGATACCGCAGCAGAGTTCTAAGGCTTCTCTGCAGTAACCTACTCTGTGAATCGTCTGAGGCTGACATTGGGCCTGTTTTAGGGGGGAATCCAATTGCGGGCAGGATATGTAAAAAACCCTGCAGCGCTGGGTTTTGCTATTCAATTAGGGGACTGAAAATGGGATGCTGTGGTCTCTAGAAATCACCGTGTCTTTTTCTCGCACCTCCAGAGCAAATCTGATTTCTCCTAAAATTTAAAATTTTAGGAAAAATCAGCTGGACTTGCTCTGGGACCTTTTCGCCCCCCCCCCCCCTGAGGACTAATTAAGCAATTGGAAGTTTCCAATTAGGTTAACTAGTCCTTAATTACTCAACTTGCGAACGGTGTCCTCTGCATCCAGCGTTGGGAGCTGGGTCTTCTGCAGCAGGGTGAATATGTGAGTGTTTGTAAGTGTGTATGAGTGAGTGAGTGTGTGTATGAGTGTGTGTGAGTGACAAGTAGGAGAGGAGGCCACCGGGAGCCAGGAGACCATCTGAGACCTTCCAGGACAGGTGAGTATATTTTTTTTAATTTTCTTCTGAAAA
Source organism: Taudactylus pleione (assembly GCA_031769625.1). Classification (NCBI taxonomy): domain Eukaryota; kingdom Metazoa; phylum Chordata; class Amphibia; order Anura; family Myobatrachidae; genus Taudactylus; species Taudactylus pleione. The sequence goes on from JAUIMM010000121.1 coordinate 9,156,725, forward strand.
CCCCACGACCACTTTTGTTTTATTGGATACTGCGGGTATCGGGAGCGTGCATACCCGCGGTAATCCAAAATTGGACGCGGGAGGTGCAAGGCTTTTTACCTCGCTAAACCTCTTGCCCAATTGAATCGCCCCCTTAGAGTTGTAAGCAATCCCGATGTCCCTAGATGTGTTTCATAATACTGTACATCTAGATGGAACATAATTTCTTATTGCTGAGAATAGCGGAGGTAAGAAATGATAATTATCAGGTCTAAAACCCGATAACCAATAAATATGCCCTAAAGGAGATACAAGTCTACAACACGCAAAAGTTTAAATAGGCCACATTTTTAGTGCACATGCAAATCTTATGCAAACTAAAGAGGCCCAAAGCACATTGGTACCACTCACCCTGTGCATCAGAACAAATCCTCACCTAAAACATCATAGCTTTGAGTCTTCATGGTCTTTGTACTGGGCAGTATTGTGATCATCAGCTTGCATTCAGTTGCACAGACTATCCCTTTTATTTGTCTCCTGAGCTTCTTTGTGGCATCACAATAATTATACTGGAAAAGCAGGTACAATATGCTTTCCCATTTAGATATTCTGTGATACATGTAACCTAAAAAGAGACCTCAAATCTGCAGTGAGGGCAAATGGTTTTGATTATGGTGACAACTATGGGAATATAAAGTGATTATAGCAGGTAATTAAGGCTAAGTCATTGCGTGCTTCCCTCCTTTAAGAGTAGAAAAGCACCATAATCTCGTAATTGTGGCTGACACAAGCCTGTCACCCCACTCAATGACCACGCATCCATCTTTACGTAACCCTGTCACTTCTTCCTTCATGTAAATGCCTTTGTGCTGACCTTCAGATGCCATTAAATGATTATCTCACTCTCCATTTTATTCACAGTCGATGGCATACAAAAGGGTTAATTGCTTTCATCAGAATTGAGATTTTAATATCTAGTACAGACTATCCATCAGGTCTGGTATAGGCGGAGATCTGCAGTCTATACATTGATGACACTTGTCAGATTAAAAGCATCAGAGACCACGTGATCAGAATGAAAATTGAGAGAGAGCAATAAGTGAACTCAAGATCTTGCCTAATGCCTGTCATGGGTGCTGGCCACAAACTGCTCAGCGATGACCTATGGCAAATCAGCTAGGCTAGTGTATGTGTGCATGTGTATGTGTGTGTGTGCGTGCTCAATGGTTTACTTGTGGAATCCAACACCCCAAGGAAGAACATCCCCTGCAATGAGAGTACCACTGCAGATAAATGACCCGTTACAGGTTGTATTTCTCACTGGAGTAAGTACAGGTGCAGATAACACCACAGTTTATTTTTTATCCATACAGCTCAATGTGATATATCTGTGTAGATTTAAATAAATACTGTAGAAGTCTGTTCGTTTGTTTATTCTTGGCTGATATGATCTTGTAACTGTACAGTGCGCATATAGATTTCTTCACTGCTTGTTGCTAGAACTATCCATCACTTCTGGGAAAGGATGGTTTAGATGACAAGAGAATGCATAACAAACATCTAGAACATGACAGGTCTGAGGGCCGGACATTATTAGATCAAAGGCAGAGTAGCAGTAGAAGAGTACAGGATAAAAATAAATAAATAATAACAGTCTGGAAGGAGCAGTTGCTCAACACACTTCAATGTGGACCCCTTGGAACCCTCTCTGGGGGCCAAGCATAGGGAGAACAATATATTTTGGCTGCTAGGTCTCTCTTCTTCTTTCTCACAGCCTAAACCACTTCTCTCCCACAGGCAGATGTAAGATATTAAATATTAAGCAGTGTCAGCCTGTTCCTCGTCCCACTGCAGGTGTGCCTGGCTTCTGTGTGGCAGGAGGGAATATTGCGAGGAGGAAACGAAGTGTTAAGATATAACAGAAAATCTGAATTATATACAATAGTACTGGCCTTTAAACTGGGTGGTCTCTGTTACCGATCTAGGACACTTACTACTGAATAATCCCATTCTAGTCTCACATTCAAATTAGTGGCCACTAACCACCAAAGTTGAGAAGTTCAGGAATGAGTCATGAATGTAATATACCTTGTTCAGTGTTATGTTGATATTCCACTGCAGCTCTGATAATAAAAAACAGAGCAAAGTTTAGCCTCTTCGCTGCTGATGGTTTGCTTACTAAAACCAGTTTTCCACTTTTTGCTGGTCACATTCTAACATCAATATCACTAATTATTAGAGATGTGCGCCGGACAATTTTTGCTGTATTTGGATTTGGCTCGGATTCGTTGTCCAGCTTTGAATTTGGATTGCCAAACTGCCGTGACTGGTTTTGGGTTTTGGATTTGCATTTTATTCAAAGATTAAAAAAAAACTAAAATTACATAATTTGGGCCTTTTTTGTTCCTAAAGTATTACTAACCTCAAACTGTGTGGATCACAGGGCTTATAGCGGCACGTGAAGAAAAACGCACTAGGGTAAAGCGCACCAAACAGTATGAACAATAGAACTACAGTATATTTTATTTTTCTGTTTTTGAACTTGCAGCTTGGGTTAAACTGCGTGGATTACAGGGCTTATAGCGGCACTTGAATAAAGCGTGCTAGGCTAAAGCGCACCAAACAGTACAATTTACAACAGAGTACGGGGCAGCGTGCAGCTTTATATACTTTATATACAGGACAGCCACTTGTGAGTCCGGAATCTCAGCACAGGCAATACAGCAGAGTATAGCACAGCACACAGAATCTTGCAGTGTGCCCCCTATACACAGTCACTTTAGAGTACAGCCATTGGTGGACACAGCACAGCCTGAGCCAATACAGCAGAGTACAGTGCAGCAAACAGCAGCGTGCATCACATTGAAATGGCGCTGAGTCCGGGCCAATGGCACTTTATATAGAATCCTAGCCCCCAGAGAATCGATGCTGGGAGGATGACATTTGGCCTCAAAGTGGGACATTTTCAGAAAACACATACAGTATGCTCCTTCTAACATGTCAAATAGAATTTATCCAAAATGACCAAAAAGTTTTTGGCTTGAAATTGCAAGAAAGTGAATTAAAAGCAAATCTATATTTATTTATTTTTATACACATCGCATAGAAATACTTTGTGTTTCTCGCATTGGCTTTAATCCTCTTTTCCAAAATTGGCAAAAGGCGGGATTCTATAACATAGTGCTATTGTCTCTTTCAAATGAGGTTTCCCCAATTCTAGGTGCTAGGATGTGGGAGATATAGGGAGGGACCTACACTTGCTCACACCATTCCTCAGGATTACTTTTTTCAAATGATTTTTTATTTACAAAATTAATGTCATCACACATGCGTGTGACAATGTAATTTCCCATCGCCCTCCTCACCAGTACTCAGTAATGGTGGGGAGCAGATAAATGGTTTTTATTTTTAATAAAAATGGTTCTGTCGCTGTGGGAATCATCGTAGCAAAGGTGCCAATAGAGAATGACCTCCCCATGCCATTACTCCCAGATCTCAAAGTCAGTGTCCTGATGAGATCATAAAGAGCAGACTACAATAAGTTAAGTACTGTGACATCATTGCCTCTGTCACTGTGTGTGAGTTCATCAATCCACACGTGCAGAGCAACTCTAAAAGTCTGTCAGTCACTCTCTGTCTTTTCAGGTTGAGAGAACACCTGCTGCAGAGAAGTAAACTAGAGCGTGATAGACATATTCTGTGAAATATAAACATACTGTATCTGTCTATAGGACTAGTACAGTCAAACTATTTTTAAGCATATATACCATGGACTCTCCTGTGATTATTTTAAAAGGGACAGGTAGAACCATGATGGAGACAGTAGGTTTGCATTATTGTTGATATTGGCATAATTAATAAACAACAAGAGTGCAAAATAACTTTCTACTATCTAGTTTATTAGAAAAGAAACTGTAGTGTAGGAACGTCTTCCTATCCTAACTACTGCCACCTACTGTATAACCGATAATATAATATTCATGTTTGGGACAAGTATGAACTTTACTGGTCTCCTCTCTATCATACAAAATCACTGGAAATATCTAGATAACATCCCATTTTTATCATCATACTAGTAAAAGCCAAGTGTACATGACAAGTCTCTATTACCTAGTACCAGACAAAACTTACATGGCTTAGGATACCCTAGCCTAGCTCTAACCATGGCTCTATCTCAACACTTTACTAGACGGGAAACTGCTGAAATGTCTACCATAAGGATTTCTATGTCTCTGTCCATATTTGCCTACTTCTCTGGTCCTCTGACTTTTGGTGGGACAGATGACTTGCAGTAACTGTTGGGAGATCTAGCAGATATTGAATCCATCAGTGTTTCGGCACCATCAAGCAGCACTCAACACTAATCTCTGCTTTCGAAGACCATCCACACTGTACAGGGAGGTTCAACAGGTCAGCATAGTATTGACTATGTAGGGTCCTCTATATTCTCATCATCTCATCAACATTTGCCTTTGACTGAACACTATTGGCTTTCCCATTTTGTTGGTTTCTGCTTATCTCCCTTAATCTGTTCTTCAACAACAGATGTCCTTATTGGGACCCATTTAAATGGTCTGTCAGTGTTGTACAATGCAGGCCAGAACAGTTTGCCAATCAATTAGTTTTGGCCAAGTGAGTGAGAATCACTGCAGAATAAGTGATCATATTTGTCCTTCCCCTCCCCTAATGGACCCGCTCCATCTTACTATAGTATGTTTAATTTACTCTGAAAGGATTTTAACTTCCCACTATGAAAGGTCCATTTCCAAAGCAAACATCATGCAAACTGCAGAAAAGATTCAAAAGACAGAGCTTTGTATATAAGATAATTAATCATAATGTCAGGCTGTAGCTCTTTATCTGCATCAAGTGTTCTACACATGACATACGTATATATCAACATAGAAGTTAGGTGTCCCTGCAGATCTGTGTTAAATGTGAGCAGATATGTGTCTGCGTCTGATAGATGAGGCTGTGAATTAGGAGCTTGTGTTCATATGCATTATTGCTACACTTTTATTATATATTATATAACTGATATATGCTGAGATATAACTTATGTATAATGGCACACCATCAGATATAACAGATGTGAGAAATTACTGTTTCAGACAGTACCGATATCTAGTGCAAAAAGGTTATTTATAGATTTTATTGTCTTGGAGAATATGTAACCGGGAGTGAAATTCTTTTCTGAAAGGTTCCCATTAATTCCCTAAAAAGTTAACTGTAAAACCTGACCTTGAACGGCCTTTTTTGGAATTGAGTCAGTTAGGGGTCTATTTACTAAGCAGTGTTAGGAGACAGAGTGGAAAGTGATAAGAAAGTGATAAGGTGCCAGCCAATCAGCTCCCAACTGTCATTTTTCAAATACAGCCTGTGAGATGACAGTTGGGAGCTGATTGGCTGGCACCTTATCACTTTCTTATCACTTTTCACTTAGAGGGGTATTCAATATGAAACGTAAACTTCGCTGTCGAAGTCTACGTTTCATATCGGAGCTTTTACCTGCGTTAAAGTATCGGGCGCGTGCCCGCTTATCCCCGTATTCAATATGAAACTAACGAAAACGGGAGCCTGCGAAGTGGGATTTGCTTAAAGTTACGAAATTTTCCTTAAAAAAATTGTAGGACCCCCCTAAAGTTGTAAAAACATGGGGGATCACTATGGGTACCCCCGTTTTATCCTGTAATTGAAAGTCGGGGATTTAAATAGCCGCAGCAGGTGTTTTTTCCCAACATTGAAGAAGTGTTGCAGAAGAGCACTTGGGTTATTTTTTTGTTTTTTTAAGTGGTCCCATCAAATTTGGGGTACATGAAAATGGGTACTAGCATATTTTGATGTCCCTAGAGTAAGTTTTTAAAAATTCTGCAATTGTGCACCTGCCGCTATAAATCTATTCTAGAAAACATCTGCCGCATACTTGCAGAATAGCCCTGAACCTATTTCCCTATTGTTAAACAATTTTTTCCCATTTTTTTTTTCACCCCAATTTTTAAATTAATTTTTTGGGGTGTCCCTATTTTTTTTTTAAACTTTTTTTAAATGTCATTCCCAGGGGTGCAGGCTATTTTTTTTAAGCCTGCACCCCTAAACCCCAATTCTGCACTTTTTTTTTCGACACCTATTCAATGGTGAAAAGTTATCCCCGTTTTTTATCAAAGACTTTTCGAACCTGCGAAAAGTCTTTGAAATTGAATACGGTGTAAAACTAAAACCTGCGATAATGACATCATAGGTGCGATATTAACGCAAAAAAGATGTTTTCGCTCCCATATTGAATACCCCTATTAGTCTCCTATCACTGATTAGTAAATAGACCCCTAGGTGTTAGTTCGTAAATCCTACATGACTGCCTTAAAATCATATATTTTGCATGTGTGTATCATATATTATAGTTAACTATAGTTATATGTACAAATATACATTTGTCACTTGTTAAAATTTTATTTCTTTAAATGCAAATATACCAGCAAGGTAGAAGATTGAAAATATGATTCTGCAGGGGATGTAGTCATTAGGTCGTCACTTATAATGTCGACTTTCATAATGTTGACAGCTATGTCGACATTTTTAAAATGTTGACAGGCAATGTGTTGACATGATTAGAATGTTGACATGTGAAATGTCGACATTGTCAGAATGACGACATTTAGGTTAGGTTGCGAGAGGAGGTTAGGGATAGGCTGGGGGGTATGGTTAGTCATTAGGGGGAGGTTAGGGTTAGGCTGGGGGGTAGGGTTAGTCATTAGGGGGAGGTTAGGGTTCGACATTAAGGGGAGGTTAGGGTTAGTCACTAGGGGGAGGTTAGGGTTAGCATGGCTTATGCTATGTCCTCCAAACAATAATTTTGGGTCAGAACAGAATATCAGTTCTCCAGTGACCCTGATCATCATATGTTTGAGTTATTGAGCAGTCAGGACTAAAGAAATAGTTTAGTAATAATACCTAGCTAAATGGTGATACAATGTGTATAACAGACATTGAGATTTTGACCAAACTATCTACACTAAGCATGTCACATATCTACTGAGTGAAACAATCAAACCATTATCTACTACATCCATGTTCTTAAATATTACATTGAAATGTTATATAATCCATAGACACCAGTGGCAAACGCAGGATTTCTAGAGGGGGGGTTTCCAAATGCTTGATTTTAGAGTGAGTGTGGCCAGTCCATGAAGAGGGCATAATTAGCACTTAACCAGCTTTATTATGCATCATACCAAGTGAGTTGTGTGTCATATTCGCAGCATACACAGGGCCAGCAATCACAGTATGCCATTAGATGCGGCAGTAGGACCATCCTGCCAGAGCTCAGTGTTTTTATTTCAGATGTGGGCACCATTACAGCGCATTGGAACAAGCGTGGGAGTCTGAGGGAGTAGTAGAAGAATCTAGCACTGCCCAGTACATATATGTACATATTGGTCTCCTTATGCACTGGATAGTGTATTATTATACAGTATTAATAGTAAATCCTATTGATGGTCTATAGCAGTGCATACCTAACAGTGCATGTTTTACAGATTTCTTAGTTGGTGCACAGGTGTATTTATTATTGGCTGACACATGTTAAAGGATCCACAGGTGGTGCTAATTATTTAATGTCTGATACTGAAATAACATGCAGGACTAGTAAAATTCTATGTTACTATTTCTATTGTGATCATGCTGGCTGGGGAGGGGGGTTTCCAGGCAAGCGGACCCCCCCCCCTTCCTGTGGTTGCCTATGCACACTATACTAATCCTGTAACAATGCCTCTACACACACTGCAATAAAACACATACCTTAATAATGAAAAACCTATATGCTGAATACTCTCCTACTTCCCTCTGCCATCTTCTATATGTACTCACTGCCCACTACTCTTCTGTCTTCATTTAGTAATGTACTTTCTTCTACATCTTCCCTATATCTCCTTCTATATCTTATCTCTCCCCTGTATGGCCTCTTCTCTCCTGCATGTCCTTCTCTCTCCAGTCTTCACTTAGTAATGTTCTTTCTTCTGCATCTTCCCTATGCTTCCTTCTGTACCCTATCTCTCCCCTGTATGGCCTCTTCTCTCCTGCATCTCCTTCTCTCTACAGTCTTCACTTAGTAAAGTCCTTTCTTCTGCATCTTCCCTATGTTTCCTTTGGTATCCTATGGAATCTTCTCTACTGCATATCCTGCTCTCTCCAGTCATGACTCAGTGGTGTACATTCTACTGTATATTCCCTATATTTCTTTGTATATACTGTCTCTCCCCTATATGTACTCCTCTCTCCTGCATCCTCTCTGTGGATTCTTCTCCAAGCTCTCCTCTGCTGGTCCTCTACTGTTTATCACATGCTTACTCCTTCATGCAGAACTTTTCTGTATCTTCCAGATGTAATTATCATAATCACCATCATTATTCATAAGACACCATAAAACTACACAGTGCCGGACAGTGAGCAAAAAGCATTCATACATAGAAACAATGGCAGATTGGACCACTTGAAGAAGGTGACAGTTCCAGCTGGGCCAGACCCGTGCTCCCTTCAGTATTTTGCCATGGACCCTGGCTGCCCACCACACTGGCTGATTGACAGGCTCAGAGACAGGCATATACGGGGTCCGGTGAGCCCTGACACTAGTGTTTCCTCAGACACTGGCAACCAGTGTAATAAAGTTTAGGCTAATTGTGGCACAGCATGCATGACATCAAGCCACATTGCTGAGAAGCAGAGATTAGCTGCGGCGCGTAGAGGAGTAGCTGGAAGATGCAGATAAAATAACTGACTGAGGGCTGGAGCCAGAGGGATGTACGGAGCAGGAGCTGGAGAGATGCTGGAGAGATAGAAGGGTGCTGGAGTTGGAGAGACACAAGGAGGCTGGAGTTGGGAAGACACTGGAGAGCTGGAGAGACAGAAGGGGTCTTGAGCTGGAGAGTCACAGAGATTGGAGCTGGAGAGACATTGTGGGGCTGGAGAGACACAAGGATGCTGGAGAGACACTGGGAAGCTGGAGAAATACTAAGGAACTGTAGGAAAGGACCCAGAGAGGCACAAGGGAGCTGGAACTGGGGACACGCTGTTGGGCTTGATAGACAGCAGGGGACTGGAGCTGCAGAGACACTGGGGGTCTGTAGATTCAGAAGGGGGCTGGAACTGGAGCAACAAAAGGGGAATGGAGAGACACTGGGGAGCTGGAGAGACAGAAGGAGAATGGAGAGACAAAAGGGAGCTAGAGCTTAAGAGACACAAGGAGGCTGGTACTGGGGAGACACTGAGGGGCTGGGGAGACACAAGGAGACTGGAGCTGGAGAGACACTGGGGGTCTGAAGAGCAGGGGCGCAGAGAGGGGGGAGTGGGTACTTTTTACCTGGGCCTGTTGGAGGGGCCCAGGTCCTGCAGCCACTCCCCCTCCACCATAACAGGATGCGGCACCGGGCAGGCAGAGAGGAAACTACTGGTGCAGCAGCATCTCTCCCTAGCCCAGCACACACTACTGCAGTAGCAGTCAGTCCTATCTCTCCCTGCGTAATTTGTAAGGGGCTAGCAATTGCATTAGCCCTCCCCAGATCTGCCATTAGCGCTCACGGATGTATATTTTTATTTTTTTTTTGTAAGGAGAGGGCCGCACCTCCCAATACCAGGGCCCAGCATAGATGTCAGCGGCTCTGCCGGAGAGACAGAAGAGGGCTAGAGCTGGAGAGACACTGGGGGAATGAGGCTGAAGAGATGGGGGGATAAGGCTGTACAGAACTGGGGGGAAGTGGCTGTACATTATCCACGACTAGCAGGATTAGAAGGAAATGTCTCAGTGACAGTAATCCTTATAAAGGCAACAATTCTAAAGAAACCATATTAGTGATACAAATGGTATACCAAATTAGCAAATACAGTTTAATAATATAAAATTGATGGATTATGGAAGTGCCCAACACTTCTGTTACTATGGGCTCTATTTATTAACATTATTTTTACTAAAATAAAGTGAAAAAGGGTGTTTTCACACCCTTTTCACATTATTTTAGTATCACCTGTAGTTACTATAGGGCAATTGGAGTAGAATTAGTAAAATTCTACTCCAACCCCTAATTATCACTTATTTTTAGTAAAGCAGATCGCATTTCCCATAATTGTAATGGGAAATGTGATCCAACCATAGTTACTAAAAATAAATTGTAAAAAAATACCGGGGGAAGCCCTGTGATAATAACGCCACCTGGAGGTGGCATTATCCATGGTCTCCCTCAGTTACCGGGCTCCCACCCTGCTCTAACAGGGAGAGCAGAGCCGGGAGCCGGTACCAGTAATCAGCTGTGTGGTCTAAGCAGACCGCAAGCTGATTACTGTAAAAAAAAGAAAAAAAAAATGAAACATTTTTTTTTTACTTACCTGAATCCAGGGACCGGTGATCGGGCCTCCGGTGATGTCTCCACTCCGGTCAGCTGGTCTCCCACAGTGCACTGGGGCTCGGTCATCAGGTGATCGGGCCCCAGTGCAGTATGGGAGATCACCTGATCGGGAAGCCCGGAGACGATCACCGGAGGCCAGGAGGATGCAGGTAAGTGTAATGGGGGGGAGGGGGGTCGTGGGGGTCCGCGATCGCGGGGGCGGGGCTTAGCGCCAGGGGTGGGGCTTAGCATCGGTGGGGGGCAGCAGCGACGGTGGGTCGGCGCATGCGCGGGCTCTTAGTCGCTGTATTTTTTCCGAAAATACCGCGACTAGAGTGCGGATGGGATCCGCAGGGACAGAGCTTTATCGCAAGCTCTGTCCCTGCAAGGGATTTATAGTAAATCCCTGTGATATTGCCTGAATTCGCAATGCGAATTCACTCGGTAATATCACACTACAATCCGCATTCAATATGCGGATTGTAGTAAATAGAGCCCTATGTATTAGCTGGTTGAACCTCTGTTATATGATGATGACTTTGGTTATATTACTATGCAAACAGAAGTCACCATCTGCCCAAGGAGGATCAATTTCTTCAGAGGTTCCCCTTTGCAGAGAAACCACCACATATATTAGATCAGGGGTAGCCAACCTCGGTCCTCGAGAGCTACTAACAGTTCACGTTTTCCAGACCACCTAACTGGTGCTCAAGTGCAGGGTTGTCTTAACAGCAGTGTGGGCCCTGGGAAAATGTAAATGGTCAATAAAATGAAACCCTCCTGCATGCCCATTAGACCTCTCACACATGCAGAGAGACTCTGGCCTTCATTCAGAGGCGGCCGTACGGTCTACGACCGCACGGCCGCCTCGATGTTTGTCAAGTGCGCATGCGCACGAGGGAGCCGGCTCCTTCGTGCGCATGCGTGAGACCTGCTATGACCGACAGCGCCGGTCATAGCGGGTCTCTTTCCAAAGGGGGCGAGCTGTCGATGTTGATTGACAGCCCGCCCCTTTTGGAAGGCAAGCCGGGGGGGGTGGCAGCCCAAACGGAGGCGTTCCCATGGGAACGCCTACCGTTTGGGGGAGACCCCACTGACATCACTAGTGATGTCAGTGGAGAGCTTCCGGCTCTGACAGAGCCAGAAGCTCTCCGGGGCTTACGACAAGTGAGACCCTACCCTAGGGTCTCGTCGTAAGCCCCGATGATCGCGATGGTCTCTGACCATCGCGACCCTCACCCTAGCAGTCGTTAGAGCTGTGGGTGTAAACCCACAGCCTAACGACCGAAACAGAGGCGGGCGGTCAGAATGCAAGCGGCCGCCCAGTTTCTGAGCGACCGCTTGCATCCTCCGACCGCCTCTGAATGAGGCCCTCTGTCTGACTGGTCTGAAGCCAGCGGATGAAGTGAAACTGGGACTGAGGTGGGGATGGGATGGAATAGGTGAGATCAGTATACAGTGCACTGGCGTCCGGCTTATAAAAATATCACAAATTTACCAACTGTCCGCGACTGCAGGGGGGGTGGGTTGGTGGGCCCCTACAAGCTTCGGACCCTTGGACAACTGCCCAACAAGCCCAATAGAAGAGATGGCCCTGCTCAGGTGTATTCATTACTCAGAAACACATTTGAAAAGATCCACAGGTGGAGTTAATTATTACACTATTGATTCTGTGAGGAGACCTGGAAAACATGCACTGTTGGTAGCTCTCGAGGACTAGGGTTGGCTACCCCTACATTAGGTAATGCCCATAGGTAACTGGGTATATGCCCAGTAGTAGCAGCAGCTCCTCCCATGGGCATTTGTGACACAGGGCCTGATTCAGAGGTGAACGCTATTGCAATACGCACGCAGACTGAGTGATTGTTTGCCATAGCATATGCATCGCAGTGTGCGTGCGCGAAGGCAACTATTAATCCGGCAAAGATCGCCGTGCGAGCCCACAGACCACGGAGGCCCAATGGAGATTGATTGGAAGTGACATTTCGGGGTGTTGACGGGGGGTGGTTAAGGAAACTCAGGTGTGCCTGGGCATTTGAACGCCGTTTCATGGGTGTGCATAAATTAGCCACTGCAAGTGCATATGCAGCCCTGCATGGCTGAAGAGCTCCATAGGCTGCGGTAGGTCAGACATGCCGCAAGGGAAAAATGGCTGCCGATTTCCCTCTATGTTACCGATATCTATAAGTGTTTGCGATTTGCACATGCAAGTACGAAGGCAGCAGTGGGCGTCTTTATGCTCGGGTGATCTTTGCTAACATTAGCATATTTACACAGATGTGAGTGTGGGAATGCGCGGCTGCATACGCGTTACCGTCCACTTCTGAATCAGGCCCACAGTCAGTAAAAATTACGAAATGACGTACTCTAGTATAGATTTAACATTTATATATATATATATATACATATATACATAATGATTCTGCTTAGTCAATAGCTCCGGTGTCCAATCCAAAAGCAGGCTATGCCTGTATAATCCATATAGACAAAGTAGACGGCACTCGGTATCTTCACATAGCAAACATACTGTATTGTACAGTCACATACAAATACTGTATGTCACAAAGACAAGATCATTGCCAAAGTTAACGTTTCGGCATTACTGGATACCGTCCTCAGGGTGTTGGCTGAACAATACAGTATTTTTGGTATATGAAGCCTCCAAGTGCTGTCTACACTGTTTATAGATATGATAGATACTGTAGATAGATAGATAGATAGATTGTGTCCTTCCTCGTCTATCCTCCCTGTGCTATGAATCGTGTTACACAGGGCATATGAGAGCCGCTGGTTCCCGTGCCACACTGCGCATTTTCTTGGCTGCAAATGCATCTTATTTGCAATGCAATGCGAATAAGACACATTTGCAGCAAATTGAAACAATATGTGGCATGTGTATTAAAATGCTGATTAATTTGATATGTGGCATGTGTATGTTCTGTGGGCCTGGTTCTGCAAGGATCGCAATAGCAAAAAAGCATGCAATCGGTCGATTAATTTGCATAGCGTATGCATCGCAGTGCGCGTGCACAAACTAGCAATTGCGATGGGAAATGTGTTTGCAGAGACTACGCAGACCCCGAGCACATTGATGGACAGGAAGTGCCATTTGTGGGTGGTGACGGGGAGGTGGTCGGCCAAGCGCAGGCGTGCCAGTGCATTGGGACGGCGTTGCAGGGGCGTGCATAAATTATCCACTGCAATACCATACGCAGCATGAGGCCTCATAGCGTGTACTGAAGTTAGCAATTCCTGAGTGAGCTCTGACCTTCCTTAGCTGTGCGTATGGGTCCGATGTTACTTGATGTTACCTATTATTTTGCTATGTTGCCCAAGTATACGGATGTGTGTAAGGGGAAGTGGGCGTCCTTATGGTAAGCTGTGATCGCAATTCGTTTGCAAACATTTGCATTTCACCGCTAATATTAGCAACTGCGGTGTGTGCGTTCTAGCAGAATAGCGATCCTTGCTGAATCAGGCCCTGTGTGCGGCCGAGTCTGTAAAATCATCACAACGCAACGTACTGTGGAAGCTGCTGACATTGTAACGTAGCATTTAGTATACAGATACAGCTGCAGTCGCACACAGAACATACACATGCCGCATATCACCTTAATCAGCAAAGTTTGCTTGTATGTCTTATTTGCATTGCATCTCATTGTGAATAACACATTTGTGGCAAATAAGATGCACGAAAAGACGCTAGTCATGAGTAAACACTAGCACGGGACTAGGGCTGTTTAATGCGAATGCAGCAACAATGACGGAGGACACATTTGTATATATCAAAGACAAAAAGAAATAGGGGGAGCAGATAGTGTAGTATGTTAAAAGCAAGATGGTTTACTTAGGATAAATCACACCTACATCAGCCAAAGTGAAAACTGGCATATTAGAAGAATGCGTGTCCATAGGATATCGGAAGCTGGATAGAGCTACAGCGCTTTCTACGGACATGTTTATTTGCCCCAGTTGAGCCAGTTTTGTAGCAGCATTAGCATAAAGTCACAGATGCAACAGCAGCAAAAGACGTAAGGAAGGTCATGACTGCCCCCGACTAGTACCCCTCTCCACAGACCCTGCCCCCTCAACAGTCCTCGTCAGAGCCGGCCCTAGGCATAGGCAAATTAGGCAAATTAATTTCAAGCCTAGGGCAGGCTCAGCTTGACAGCGGGCGGCAGCAGCAGGACCGGGACAAACGGATGGCGCCAGCGGCTCTAAGAGCTGTCCTTTGCACATCTGGGGGGAGGGGGGCGATCAGTGCGATCGCGCCACGTAACACAGCCACACACAGAAGTGACAGTATTACTGCAGTGATACGGACTCAGAGTCCATATCATTGTCGGAGGGAAGGAGGACTGTGTGTTGGGGCTCAGCTGGGCTGTCCGTCGGGTGGGCTTATCAGATCTCCTTCGCCCCGCCAGCCGCCCCACCCTCGACTCACTGGCGGTGCTCAATCACTGCTGGCTGGGTGGAGTGAGTCGCCAGATCTGACAATAGCCCCAGAGACTCCTCTCTCCCCCCGTTTTACTGGGAGCATTGGGCAGGTCTATTGGACATTTGACATGGCACAGGTAAAAGTGTATATTGACTGTTTAACCACTCTGAGGGCAGATTAATCCCTAGCTATTCTGCTATATCATACAAAGCATCTTTCACTATTTGTCAGCCTGGCTTTATATTAATGTTTAGGGACCCCTTGTTTCTTCTAGCTGTGCTATTTTATTTGTTCTGGGTTGTCACTGTGGTGTGAGGGGCGTCTGCAGTGGGATCGCAGCTTGATGACATCACTCCCCCGGTATCGGCTTCGGTTTGTTTGGCATATGGGTGTCTTGACCCTGAGGAAAATCTCTAATTAAAGAGATTTTTATAATGCATGTCCCTATGTGTATAATGTGAACTACTGTGTGGCGTAATGTGTATAAAGGGCACTACTGTGTGGTGTAATGTGAATAAGGAGCAATGCAGTGTGGTGTAATGTGAGTAAGAAGCACTACAGTGTGGTGTAATGTAAATAAGGAGCAATGCAATACAGTGTGGTGTAATGTGAATAACGGACACGACTGTGTAACGTAACGTGAATAAGGGGCACTACTGTGAGGCCTAAAGTGTATAAAGTAAAGGTACCGTGTGGCGTAACATGAATAAGCGACACTATCCTGTGATGTAATGTGAATAAGGTTGTACTACTGTGTGGTGTCATTTGAATTGGGGGTACTACTGTGTGGCCACACCCCTTCCTAGCAACGCCACGCCCCTGTCACTATTGAAAATAAGAGGGGTTGGGGCTCCAATGCTCTTGTTGGCACAGGGCACCAAAATGTCTAGTTACAGCTCTGTGGATGAGTATTGCTATGGGTGAGGGGTGATGGGTGTTGCTGGATGCTGCTGTGATCTTTGTTGCTGGGTGATGGTTTCTGTGCTGAGAGAGGGGTGCTAGGTCAGAGACGGAACTAACAGCGGTGCTAAGGGGCACGAGCCAAAATCTTGCCTAGGGCATCAAATTGGTTAGGACCGGCTCTGGTCCTTGTCCTTATGAGGGCTGCTCCAAGAAATTTCCTAAGATGGTTTTCCATCCCAATCCGTCCCTGCATAGAAATGGAACAATGACATACGAGGAAGACAGCAAAGGTGCAGGCGTGAGAAAGAGTAGAGAGGGCCTTGCTCGTAAGAATTTACAGTCTAGATCAGTGTCCTCAGGGAACCCTGACAGTACATGCCTTCAAGGTCTCCTCCACATTCTGATTTATTTAGTCCACAAGTGTTATAGTTAAAGCTTTTATGTGTAATTGTTGTACCCAGCTAATCCTCATTAATGAACATCCTCAGGTCCAGATTTGGGCATCAGCAGAATGGCCACTTACTCCTATCCATAGGTCAATGAAGCGGCACTGCAAATGTCCGCACTGCAGGTCTACATGCAGACAATTTGGTTTTGCTCATCAGTACATGAGCCCTATGAGTCATTAGCGCTGATTCTGCTTACGGTGGTTGTCTCTTCTAAGTGTTATACATTTTTCTCTTTCCAATTTTAGAGAAAATGACAAACCTCGTCTTATAACTTTTAAATGATTTGACTTTGGAAACATTCCAGGGACGATCATCTTCTGTATGGAACAAATGGCCTTTATTGGCAGTCAGCTTTTCTTTTTGTGACCAATAATGCTGAAATGCAATTAGGAGATATTTGTGTTGTTTTGCAGATTACAGGCCATTAATGTAGCACAGAGTGCGTATCAGGATATATATGGATATTCTGTAATCTAACTGTTTTGAAAACATTTAAATTAGTATAATCTTTAAAATCATGCTATTTTTGCCATTTAAATTTATGTACATTTTTCAGTTAAAGTTGGTACATGTATACATGATTGGGAATTTCTGTTGCTTGCAGTGTCAGCTCCTTCGACAAGTATCAGATGTCGACATTTAGAGGTCGATTTAGAAAAATCGCCAATATTGTATGGATAATTATCGGCTTTTTAGCCATACTGTATGTTGTACCACCGTATCTATAGAAAAATATTTGCCGGGACAGAGCACTCGAAAGAGATCTGTCCCGGCAAAGAGGTAAATGACATAGCGTGGTACTATTGTTGACATGTTTAGCAAATGCAAAAGACTTTAGCATGAGTTAGTATGCCACTGCGCATGTGCCAGGTTGCCCATGCACAGAACGGGTGTCAGGCTGCCAGGACAACCGGGGAAAGAGTAACCAGAGAGCTGCATCCTGGGAGAATGCAGGAAGATAACTGTCTCTACCCTGCTTTTCTCCAGTGTGAAAATACATAACAGATAACACCATCCACAGATGGCATGATATTTTGATCAAAATATGAGAGAAACGACACATTAACTTATACAGAAATTATCTATTATAAGCCAGCTGCCATCCTGATGAGCTCAATGGCCTTTCTTATTATGGTTTATGATAACTGGGATGTTATATATAATATTTACTATGTGACTTGATCTCTCTTATTTACCAAAACCCTAATCACCCCATCACATCTGCACATCACCCCAGGCAACTAAAGCTGAAGTGTGACAGAGGATATCAGTGTGTGATTAGAGCAGTCAGTAAATGTGATCCATCTAATATAGCGAGCACATCTCCCTGCTGCTACGCTCTACTCTCTCTTTTCCAGTTTCTCCAGATATCTTCTCAGTGCAGTTTAGTGCCATTTCTACATTTCTTATTTGTTCTGTCTCTACATGTGCTCAGTCTGGATCATTGAACATGCAGGTACCAGCTGTGCCAGATCTTCACCTCGCCATTACACCACCTACCTTTCCTAACTACATCCTCAGCCTGTACACCACGCTTTTATTCATCTACTATGTCTATTCATAACTAATCCCCAATTACTTACCCATGTGCCCATTCTCTGCACCTGTCTACATTCCCTCTCCCCTTTCCCTGCATGGTTTGTCACATACTGTATATTTATTGATTTGTTGCAATGAAGATATCAAAGCTTTTTAAAAGCTTAATGAAAGCATATTCATCAAATACATGAGTAAAAAAATATGATTTTTGTTCTGTAAAGTGACTTTTGTTAATTCCATCTTAGCCACAGAACTCTCAAGAACATGCTCATTATAACAAATGACAAGACTGCTTTAAAATTAAATTATAACTAATCCCAAGAATTAGAAATGTCAAATGCAGTTTGAAGGAATAGTAAAATGCACTAACGTTTTACTGTAATTTTTCATGATAGCAGACTTGCAAAGCAAAGTGTGATGGAGTACTTTCTACATCCCAAACAGCTGAAGATAATAAAACAAGTCTGCTTTGTATGTTTTATCAATCTGCACAGAGCATCACCATCGCTTATGCTGGGCATACAGCCATACACTATACAATTATCTGTCAGATATCTGTCCAATCTGGCTGGTTGGAATGAAAACCTGGTAATGTATGGGAGCAAATGACAATTTAACATTTGGTTTTAAACACTGGTTAATGGACAAAAATGAATGCTCAGCCAAATTGGTTAAATAAAACAAATGTAACCAATTTGAACAATCATTTTTGTCTGTTTTCCAGTGTTTAAAACCATATAATCGATTGTCATTTGCTGCCATACATTACCAGGTTTTCATTCCAACCAGCCAGATTGGACAGATATCTGACAGAAAATTGCATAGTGTATGCCCAGCATTAGAAAACTGCATTTAAACAAGTCAGATATATGAAGCTTTACACTCCTTTCCATTTTGGGTCCACAACAGCTTTCAGTAAAGGGATGGGCGAGATTGCATGATGGACACATTTAGTTAATTACAGTCAGTTCTGTATAAGCACCTGTTCTGTAGCATTTTTTTTGCAGCACAATGCCAACATCTACTAAAACAAGCTTAACCACTTGCCTGGCGTGGTCGCATCAGATGCGACCACACCAGACTGTACTGTGCCTGGCGTGGTCGCATCTAATGCGACCAGTCAGAAATGCCCACTAGGCAATCTTCATGCAGCCGCCTATATTAGAGGAACCTGCTGGTCCCTCTGCACCCTCAGATCTCAGATTCCCCTCCAGTGTGTCCCAATCACTGCTGGCCACAGTGATCGGGCACCCAGCGGAACCTTCTCCCAGCACGGCTGTAGGCAGCCATGTCTTCAATAGAAGCAGCAGCTGTTGCTCCTGCTAGCCGCAGCTGCTGCTGTGTCCCGATCTCTGTGACCAGCAGTGATCGGGTAGCCTGCGTGACTCCCCTCCCGCCGTGGCTGCTATGCTGTGTGTGTCCCTGGCCGGGCAGCTGGCAGCACCCCCACCCCCTTCTCCCCCGCCGCAGCTATGTCTCCTATAGTAGCAGCAGCTGGAACTCCTGGTAGCCATAGCTGCTGCTCTGTCCCCGGCCCCCGCAGCCGGCGGCGCCCCCACCCTCTCCTGCTCCGGCGTGACTGCTCTGCTCTGCTCTGTCCCTCCTTCCGGTTTCAGCTCCGCCTCTGTCCCACCTGTGTCCCGATCACTGCTGGACATTGTATTGTATGTAAAAAATTACACACATATAATATATATTTATATATCCCCCTGGCAGACCTATGATCTCTGCCAGGGGTTCCCTATTACAGCCGTTGGCTTTATTCATGGACAGTCTTCTTCAGGAGTTGATTTCTCTCATTCCTAGTTACCTAAGAGACACTAGAGATTTTCTGAATAAATTCATAGGAGTTGGTGATATTATACTGTAGATGGTGTCCTCCTGGCAACCCTTGATGTCTCATCCCTTAATACGATTATTCCGCATGATGCGGGGATCAACTTGGTTAAAAAACTCTTGGTCTGTTCTGATGTACAGGGCCCTCCTGTTGAATTTGTGCTTGATCTTCTGGAGTTAATTTTATTATTTAATTTTATTTAATTAGAAGGCATCGCAATGGGGTCAAATGTGTGCAGGCATTTTTATGCATGACTATGAAACTACCAACATCATTCCCAAATATGGTACTAAGAATATCAACTATAAAAGATTTATAGATTATATATTTTTATTGAATTGAAAAATCGCTTCCTCGAGAGGGGATACAGAAGAAGACAATAGAGGGTTATCTCACCAAAGCACATATGCAAACTGTAACGAAGACCCCCAAGAAACGGGATCGTATGATATATGTGATACAATATGATGACAGAGCTCTTGATATTGCCAGGTTGATTAAGAAACATTGGCCTTTGGTACAGATTGATACGGCATTTATCGGCACTCTTGATGAGCCCAACATGATGGCCTTCAGGTGGGAAAGAATTTAAAGCAGTTACTGATGCACCCAACTCGTCAAACACCTACTAATATGACTTCCTGGCTGAATACACAGAAGCTTGGCACTGGATGTGTTACTTGCCGGTCTTTGATTCCTCGTTGTTGTATGGATCACGTGATATATCTGTTCACCAGCCCGTGTAGTCTATCCTATGTTGGGATGACAACTTGTACATTTCATGCACACATGTCTAACCAACCAGAGTTCGATACACCAAGCATTATTAACTGGTGTCACTGATAAACCGGTAGCCCAACATGTTTTGAAGGCTCAAAAAAGAGGGATAAGGAACAATAAGGAGAAGAAGCCAGAAGGAGAAGCTATAAGGACCTAAAAGAAAAAGAAACTGTTATGTATATGTTGCTACACGGCTAATAGGCTTTGTTGCCTAAATTATCATCCGTGGTCCCAACGGCCTCATTTGATACGTGGAACAAGACATACTACAGGCTATTAATTTAGCATTATCTGGTACGCAGCCTCTATTTATAATTATATTATCGATTTAAGAAAATACTACACTATATATATCTTCTCCCTCATGGGCTTGCATGAGCTCTTTATAAGGTGATCCAGCCGACGACATCCCATTTACTCCATCCAGTGTGGACCACTCACTTCTGGATGCCAGATAAGCTTAAAAGATTTTCCTTTTGGTATGCACATTCATTTTTGAGCACCGGCTACTAATTTACACAAAATATTACATTATCAGGTGCATGTCTTCTTAACCCTCTTTTCAGAACCACCCCACCCATTGGCCAAACGGACCCCAAGAAGACTGCTGCCGCCTTTACGTCAAGGATCAGTGACTTTCTTACTATATTACACCCACATCACTCATTGCACTAGATGCATGTTATTTATGTATTGATAATTCAATACCACTGTATTTAATTCAGATTGAGGGAATCACTATTTATTGTGCGCTGTCCCTATACACTCTCTCATATATATATATATATATATATATATATATATATATATTCCATAGGCAAAAAACCTTACGGTTTCACATGTCCCATTAAGGCTTCTTAGACATGATCTGAAATTCCTGCCACTCAAACTCTTAAAAAAGCAATGAAATTCCGATCATTAAGGCTGATGTCTTAATGGACATGTTCCTTGCGTAATACAGATATGGTATGCCATCACATCCTGTTGTTAACTGCAGATTCAGCACTCTCACAGAGTGAGATTGCTGTCACTCACAAAATGGTGGAGCTGCTAATTCACAGAATTGTGTGCTCATTGGAATACGCACATTGGACATGGAATATGGGCGGTGGGTGCCGGATTGATTGTGTAAAATGTGTAGTGTAAAAATAGAAATATATTGTGTTTTGCAGTAGAACCACAGGTCCCAGCAAGCCTCCCCCATATGCTGGTACTTGGAGAACCACAAGTACCATCATGCGGGCATTACGGGCCCACTGGCACCTGTAGTTCACCTGCAAAAGAAATATTAAAATAAACACAATACCCTTTAATATTTCAATAAAAGCTTATTATACAGCATCTTCACCTGAGG
This sequence comes from Taudactylus pleione, assembly GCA_031769625.1. Classification (NCBI taxonomy): domain Eukaryota; kingdom Metazoa; phylum Chordata; class Amphibia; order Anura; family Myobatrachidae; genus Taudactylus; species Taudactylus pleione. The sequence goes on from JAUIMM010000121.1 coordinate 9,178,374, forward strand.
GCGGCGGCCTTTAAGCTCTTTTGCATGGCCGACGCCTCCCCAGGGCTTTTGACGTCTTCTTTCTTCAGGAGCTCTTCACGCTCCTTCCCCCGCTGACGAACTGCTAGTCGCTGCCTCATGTTGGCTTATATAAGCCAGCCGAGGGGGCGGGGCAATGAAGTTGTGAGCCGTGATTGGCTTGCGATGGCCATCTTGAAATGTTGACATGGTCAAAATGTACTGTATATGACTTTTTCAGGTAAATCTAACCCTAGTGCTAATTCTAACACCTAAATCTAACTCTAACATATTCACTATATCGACATCTCATATGTAAATCATACTTGCCTACTTTTGAAAAAGCATTTCAGGGAGATTGTGATAGCAACACCTATGAGCGCAGGGGTAAAGTGGGTGTGTACTGCTACATCTGAGGGGCGTGTCATAAACCTGACTTACATCCAAATGTAAATGAGCCCAAAGCAGTTAGTAAGATCTACTTGTTGATGTAAACACACTAATATTTTCAGAAAATGCATGTAGCCATAGGGATCATTGTGCCTTATCCAATACAGGGAAATGATACTAATGATTCCATTTGTATATTGTGTATGTATATATCTCAGATTTTTTTATATATAACAGCTACATAATAAGGGTAAGGTGCAATCAGGGAGATTTTTAGACTCTTCAGCGAGTCAGGAAGATTGCTGCTATTTCAGGGAGTCTCCCTGACAGTCAGGGAGAGTTGGCAAGTATGATGTGACTATTCTGTCCATGTCAACATTTTTCAGATGTCAACATGTTAGATTTGTTTACAAATCTTACTTACCGACTTTTAGGTTGTCCTACCCGGGAGGGAGCAGCCAGGTCGGCTCTCTCCTCACAGCAGGTGGGCGATGTGGGGGGCGTGGCGGCTCAATCTCGTCATCGTGGCCCCACCCCCCGCTGTACAGAAGTGATATTATAGGCACTGCAAAGCGAGGGGCCAGGCTACAATGTTGTGATTCTGCTCAGTAAGTGGGCGGCCACAGGGTGGGGGAGAAGGGGGTTTGCGAGACTTGCCTAGGGTGGTCGTGAATACTACCTGATTTTCAGGATAGTAGGAAAGTATGCAACAATTCAATGCATGCCTCAACATCAGGCTTGCCTACCCTCCCGAATAGGTTGGGATCCCACCCACCGGAAAGGCAGGCAAGCCTCCTGGCGATTCACAATGAATGGCATCATTGTGGCCCAGCCCCCTGATTTACAATGCCAATATTTTCGGCATTGTGAAGAGGGGACGGAGTCTAGATGACGGGCTCGCGCGGCCCCGCCCCCAATGTTGCATCTTCTCCCGGCCACGCCCCCCGCTGTGCGCAGACATTCAGCTCCCTCCCGGAAGGAGGGAGCTGAATGTCGGCAAGTATGCTTAACACTGAATATGTGTTGTTAATACATTGTTGTTGACTCTATAAAGGATGTAAGTATACAATAGAGCAGAGGTTTCCAAACTTGGTCCTCAAGGCACCCTAATGGTCAGGATAACCATACTTGAGTGCAACCTGGTGACTTAATTAGTACTTAAGTCAATTTGATTTAACCATCTCTGCTCAACCATGAATATCCTTAAAACCTGGTCCATTAGGGTGCCTTGAGGACCGAGTTTGGTAACCTCTGCTGTAAAGATTTCCCAGTAGGACAGGCCCACCAGCCACTGCTTGGACAATCATTGTTTACAATTCTCTAGTCACACAGTCTTAAGGTGCATACACACACAACAATTTTTTTAATGATTATCGTTAAACGATATCGTTTAACGATAATCGTTTCTAAAAGTTGTTCACTTTCTGAGTCAAACGATGAACGATTATTGTTCATGCGCGTTCACGTTTGTAGTTTGTAGTTCAGTCAGACTTGTCAACTCAACGATTTTCATTAAGTTAATATGCAAAAATCGTTTGTAGTCCATAAAAATCGTTCATTACATTTAAATGAACATAGTAAATGAACAACTTTAGTAAACGATTTTAGTTCATTTTTTAAAGGGTAGAAAATCGTTTACTAAAATCGTTCATTAACTCAATCGTTGTGTGTGTATGCAGCTTTTCACTTACTACCTATTGGCAATGTCAGACTTGTTTTATAGGAAACCGTTGTATATTTCGCTCTATGCATCTTTTCACATACCGGTTCTTTTTATAATCATGGACATGTTCAGCTTTCAACACATACTCAGATTTTGGCATGTTACTCCATTTATTAATATCAGGAAGTCACACACGTTAACACATACGCCATTTGCGCTGTGTCAGTTTATTTGTTACTGTCAGCAAATCATACACACTCAGGCATAAACAAACTAAGCAAATGCTGAGCCCTTCAGGAATTGGAAAGACCTGCCGGCCCCTACTGACGGCACTTCCAGAGAAAAAGGACTGCCACTGTCTGGGATTTTCTTCCCCATTACCCACTGCCTGGAAATAAATACAGGACAAATAGTGATTTGCAAACATTTTCTGCTGCTTTATAGCAGAAAATCTATGTCTCTACAGTTCTGTAAAAGGCATTGTTTGAAAAGATCGCAAGCGAGTATGGGATCATTGGAAACTATGGCCCTCATTCAGAGCCACTCGCTAGCGGCAGTACGCTCGTTCCGAGCGATGTTCGCACATCTGCGCATGCGTACGGTTTTTAGTACGCATGCGCGAACCAGTCAGTGCGGCCGAAAATCGTTGGTACGCAATATAGCGAGGGCCTGCTATTTTGAGTGACAGAATGAGGCGTATGTGGGTGGTAACAGGGGAAGGTGCTTGAAAACGGGGAGTGGAGATCCGAACGCAGGCGTGCTTAAAGGTCAAAACGGGCATTTTAAGGGAGTGCATATTTAATACAGCAGCGTCATTGACCACGTCACTTGGTTTTTTTTAACTCAGAACTGCTCGCAAAATAGCGGTTGAAAACACCAACCACAAGAATAGCGAGCAGTTCATACGCTGTACGATGTACTCGATTAATCTAATAAATAGCGGACATGACGTATGGTGCGTGCGGCCAGGGGGCGTTTTTATCAAAAAAACGAGCGTATGTTTTGCTCGCTCGTTCAGACTTAGAGGTGGGAACAGACTGCAATTTGCGAACGGATCATTTGAATAGCCACCCCTTGTTTTTGAACGAACGACCACAAATAGCGAACGGCTCTGAATCAGGCCCTATGTGCCTCATTCTCAGGGGTAAATTTATTAAAGTGAGAGGTGTTAGAAGTGGAGACATTGCCCATAGCAACCAATCAGATTCTAGCTATTACTGTATCTTCTAGAAAGTGCTAGTTAAATGTTAAGTAGAATCTGATTGGTTGCTATGGGCAACATCTCCACTTCTAAAAACTCTCACTTTAGTAAATATATCTCTAAGTATCACGCAGTCACACGTAGCATTTTTTTAGCATACTGTGCATGTGTCGCCGGCGGCATACGCATCTTTACAAAGTTACGAGCGATTAAAAGACTTACGCATCTCATTCTTTTCTCTGTGACATCTGATTGGACTTTACTGGGCGACAACATGGCATACAAATGTAAGAGAACCATTCCATTAATGCCCTGGCGTCACAGAGGTCAGTGACTCCCGGTGCAATAAATAGTACCCCCACATGTGTCAAAGGCCAATGCACAACCGAAAAAGAGGTGTGGCCTCATGGGAAGGGTGCATGGTCTTGCAAGAAGACCGTGTCTCCTTCAGTTCGGGACGTGGCTTTGCAGGAAACCCCTATTTACATCACTCCGGGAAGGGGGGGCACCCCAGCATTCCCGAAGATGCCCGGCTACCCCCGGAGACTGTGACTGACCTGCCGACTCCTCCCCAATCACAGGAGCCGGGTGCTGCACAATAATGTCTCAGAGCAGCAACCAGCTCCCTGTCACTGTGTAGGAGCCGGCATTTTGGTGTCACCTCTTGTACTGTAGATGCCTCTGCATTGGTGTGTCATGGGCATGTAGACAGAGTTGCTACCTTTTCTGAGTCATGACTATGCAAAGTGGATGCTAAATTCAATTACATCTCCTATGCTGATTGTAGTGATGAGGGCTGGGTGAAGAAGATTGATGTGTACGATTCAGAATACGGGCGTATAGTCACATTAGCAGTCCATTCCCTGCGGGCGACTGGAATTGCGTTTGCTTTATCTGCTGCTGACCATCAATCTCAATGTGTGCATTTTTAGACCCACTTATTTATATTGTAGTGCTAAAGACATACAGTACTTGCCAACTCTCCCTCATTGTCAGGGAGACTCCCTGAAATAGTAGCAATCTCCCTGTCTCCCTGAAAAGCCTAGTAATCTCCCTGATTGCACCTTACCCCCATTATGAAATTGTTACATAAAAAAATAAAACAGAGATATATACATTCAAATGGATCACAAGTATCATTTCCCTGCATTGGTTACAAGACACAATGATCGCTATGGCTACATGCATTTTCTGAAAAGTATCAGTGTGTTTTCTCCAACAAATAGATCTTACTAACTGCTCTGGAGCTAGTTTACATTTGGATGTAAGTCAATTTTATAGTACTCCTCTCAGATGCAGCAGTACACGTCCACTTTACCACTGCGCTTATAGGTGTAGCCAGTGGCGTCACTAGGGGAATGCGGGGGGTGCGGCCCGCACCGGGTGTCACCCTTCAAGGGGGTGACACAAAAAAAGCTGCACTCACACCCACGGGCCACACCCCATCCACAGACACGTCCGGACCCACCTTCTGCGGCACCAAGCGCCGCGGCTGCATTCACCACCGCACCCCCGCCAACTCCATGAGCTGGAGTCTGGACAAACGGGATGGCCCTGCCCGCTGCCACCGGGGATCTCTCTCTATGCTGTTCTGGACGCCGGCCACGGTGACGTCAGGCCTAGGTGATGTCATCATGCACGCGGCATGCCTTGTTCTCCGCTGGTGTTTCTGGGAGGGAGAAGTAGGAGGGGACTCGAGACTGTCTGTGAGCGCTGCCAAGAGGGAGGAGGACGGGACTATCTATTTAAATGTGCACGCGGGCACCACCAGTGCAGGCAAGGTTAGGAGTGTTTCCCTGCTGGCTCAGCTGCCAGTCTGCATTGAAAGTTAGTAGTAATATAGTATGTATGTAGTTACAGACTTGTTTATTTATCAATTACTATATTTACAGTATATATGGTAAATACACAAGTCTGTAACTACATACTATATTACTAGGTATATAATCCTTACTGTCTGTCTTTTAATGGAATATTATTATTTTTTTCTGAAGTAGAAATGGATTGTATTGAAATGACAATTTTTTGTAACAAACAAATAGTTAATTTCAATAATAATCCACCATTATTTCCCAAAAAAAATATGTATATAGTCGACCAAGGCTGTGTACACCCCAGAGGCGTCACCAGTGGGAGGTGAGGGCTGCACCGGGTGAAAAAAAAACAACCCCCCACGCAGCGCTACGGGGGGGGGGGGATTTCACCATAAGTGACGCCTCTGGGTGTAGCTTTCACAGTCTCCCTGAAATGCTTTTTCAAAAGTAGGCAAGTATGGCTAAAGACACTAGTGCAATGCAACAAAGTAAGAACACTTTATGATTATCTATCAAGCATTATAGTGAATAGGGAAGGGAGGGTAAGTCCACTAATTTTACAAGTTCACTTTATACAGATAAAAGCTTTAGACCATGAGTAGAGAGATTACAAACAAGTATCTAGCATTATAGTGAATGCGATTGTTAATAAATGGCCCCCATATAACACAGTGATAGAAATTCAGATGCCACAAAAAGGGGAGCACTTACTGTATGTTATGTTCAGGAGGTATGTGCCATAAGGCCACATAACATCCTCTAAATCTCAGGTAGATATCCATACGGATCACTCAAGTCCCCGTAATCTAAACAAAGTACAAAACTGATGAAAGTGCATTAAAAAAAGTAAAATAATAATGCTATGATAAGCCCTAACCTACAGCTGGAATTATAAAAATTGTCAGTCCCAGCCAAAAGGTGAGGATAAAAGGCAGTGAGTACAACTATGGAGCACATAGCGCCTCAAGGACCAAGGTAGATTCCATTATTGGAGGGACTGCCAACCCTCTTACTACAGTACTACTACACTTTAGATTTTAGCCAGGAGACAGAGAAGTGAGAGTCACAGCTTTCCTTTCCTACAAGCATGGGGGAGCTGTATGGTTGAGTGCCCAGAATTGAGCATAGCCTATCTCTGGCACCGACATTCAATATTTGCATAAAACACGCAAAGACTGGATGGAGGGAGTACCGGGTAACTCTGTGCTTCATACAGCAGGCATGGTGCAGAAGTCACTATGTAAAATGTCCTTTAAGTGAAACATGACAGGTCCTTTTTAAATATTCATATGCGGCAGAAAATATGTGTCTCACCAGCGACGACTTTGGGCATTAAGCTGCAAAATGGCTTTACTCTGAATAATGGTTATAGGAATATAGAAGGATAAAAGCAGAAAAAGACTGTCCCATTTAGTCTGTCCATTTTTTACGACTTAAATCCTCCCATCAGGGACCCTGTAGTTTTAAGCATCATGTCTGCTCTTAGCTGCTTATGATAATGAATCATTAGGTACGCTATATTGTATATAGAGAGACATAACGCTTGTTCCAGGTTATCGGCTTTTATTGGCATTATACAGCATTGCAGAATATAGCAATCAATTTAATATATTTAATATATTAATCAGTTGATAGTATTAGTGATAAACATATATAATACTCCAGCTCTAGTGACTCGTGTTGACAAGCCACCGTGCTGTCGCACATGGTAATTTACTGACAATTCCTGGTTAGGCAATCTATTTGTAACTGACAAAGAACTCACACTACAGCGACAATAGCATAATAGGAAAGCTGATGATAAGGTCTTTATCTGAGGCTGCATTGGGTCATAGGGCAATGCTTTTGTATGATCACAAAGCAGGATAATAATTATATAACCCTGGAGGGTGAGCTGTGTCATGTCACCTCTTTCAGAAGAGAGGTCAATGGGCAAAAGAGAATGAGCTCCTTCCACCTAGATGTCACCCGTCTTCATAAAGAGATTGGGAGCCATAAAAAGCAAGAGCGCCATCTAAAGGATACAAATTAAAATCACTTTAGCACAGAAATTAACAGTGCTTATTCCATTTTACTCCTTTTGACTGTGTTTCTGTAATCTAGAGTTATAGGTTGTACAGAGCGATTATTTTGCTCAAATTTCTTTTATATCCATTTGATTTTAAATGTCACTAGAAAGGTCTCACTGACTGCACTCCGCAGACATTAAAAAAACAAATGACATTTCCTGTGTTGTCTACCAATGCGAGTCTACAGTACCTTTAGAAGTACAAAGCACAACCTACAGTGTAATGCCTCCATCTACCTTTACTGGTTAACGAGGGGATCTTGCACATTGGACACTGATACCGTGACATGCTTGGGGTCACATTATCATTTTCCGACTACATCTAATTTATAGAATTAGCCCTGCGAGCATTTTAATACTGATCAACTACACAGTACGACAATCAGGGCCAGATTAACATTGGGGCGGATGGGACTACAGCTCCAGGCCTTACATAAAAATAGGCCCATCATCATGACAGCATAATTACCAACTGCCCAAGTATTAAACTTGTATTTTAATTTTCCTCACAAAATTATGTAATTTTTTTATACTTTTACATATTTGGGGTGACATTGGGGCTGAAAGTGTAGGGGATATAGACGCCCACATAGCTCTAGCCACACCCACATAGTACTGATCACACCTACTCCACTGCCCACAACAGGTCCGTGGCAACAGTGTACAGTTTTGTATCCTAGATACAATTCCCATTTGATTACCGTGCCTCTTGGTTTTTGTTTGCTTTTGGAACAACTGCACAGTAAAGCTGGGTACACACTGATAGATATGTTCGACGATCAATTGATCGGCCAATGTATCTGCTGGCCTTCGGGCAGTGTGTACCCGCGATATGTCGCTGAACGTCGGTGTTCACCGACATATCGCATTGGCTGTGCTGCACAGCACCGACATATCTGTCCATCGGCAAATGTGTACGGGCAGTCTGCAGACATATCTGTCCATCGGCAGGTGTGTACGGGTGGTCTGCAGACTACCCGTACACACACAGCAGCAGCCATGAGGAGGGGGGAGGGACACACCCCCCGCCCCCCGGGACTCGCTCACTTGTCGCCGGGACCTTCGGGCAGGCACAGATGATGGTTGTTCGTGTGTACGGACAACCGTCATCTACAGATATATTTGTATAGTGTGTACCCACCTTAACACTCTTCTATTTTCCTATGCTGGTTGCAATTCTTGGTGCATGTTCTTATTCTATAGCATAAACAATTGCAGAGTGTTATTTATGGGATGAAAATCATTATTCTTTATATGTTCTCTATATATTATAAATGAACATTTTCGAAAGTGAGTTTTTTACGTGCAATAAAATTGTTTTTAAGGTCACGTGCGGTGATAGGGGTAATGCAGTATATCCATCTATGAAACCGGTTGCTTGAAATTGTATTGAGAATCGATATTGTAAATTGTGGCTTACAACTTCTGTCACCATTTGCAATCACCTTATACTGTAGTTTACAAACTGAACAACATAATCAGCAACTGGTCTAGGATCTAGTCATATTTATTGTGACTCAGGGGCCTATTCATCATAACTTAAAATTATCTGGAGGTAATTAGGTTTAGAACCCGCATGGAGTTCTACCTAATTACTGGAGGAATTCATCATTCCTCCTCTCCATAACTATCTATTCCGAAAAGCTGTCATTTTTGTAATGACAGCTTTTTGGGAAAGAGATAGATTTCCCTCTCTACACTAACTTACCGCAGCTGGAATCTCTGCTGCGCATGCGCTGTTACATTCGTAAAACCAGCGCATGCGCAGCACTACCTACAGCTGTGGTAATTTTGTGTATGTCCCCACTCCCCTCCTCCCCCTCCGAAAACCTCCCCCCTGTCCCGCACAACCCTGCCCGCTGCAGCTGCCTCCGGCTAAGGTGGCTGTTCAGACACGTGTTCTCCCAGAACACTGTACAGTTTAGAAAAAAAAACGTATTTTATTTTCTAAACTTTATAGTGCTCTGCTGGGAGAACACAGTGTCCAAGCAGACGATGGAGCCAGAGGACGGACCAGAGTGCCGGAGGAAGACGCTGGGGGACCTGCCCAGGACCGTAGCTAGGGTAGTGCGGCCGATGCCATCGCACAGGGCACCACAGGTCAGGGGGCGCTGTTTGGGCCTGTCAAATTTCTGTTTATTATCATTCTTTCTTGTAGCTTCCTCTTATTTCATCCCCAGCATCTCCTGGCCTCTCCTATCTCTTCCCTGGCCATTCCCCATGAGGCCATTCCCTTTTTATGGGTGCATTATGTCCCTTTGAAAAATAAGGGAGGCGCCAATGCTCTTTCTGGCACAGGGCACCAAAAAGTCTAGTTACGGCTCTGGACCTGCCCAGCTGGAAGCAGGTAAGTCTCACCTGCTATTCGCCACCTCACAATGGCGGATAGTACCTCCATCAAATTCCGAAAATACATAATTTTCGGAATTTGATGAATACCATAATTTCCATATCCCCATACTAGTGTATGGGGAGTGTGGAAATTAACGCAGGGGGACTTAACCAGGAGATATCAGTGATATCTTCTGTGTTAATATACTTCATGAATACTAAAATTACGGTATTTAAGGAAAATGTCCTTAAAAACTTTATTTTAGTGTTGTTGAATAGACCCCTCAGTCACAGATGAGCAGATACGGTAAGTCGTGTTAAATCCTTTCTCCTGTTGCAATGAAAGGGTTACTTTCATCCTGTCTGCTAATATCCTTGCCACTATCTCATCCCCCCCCCTCCCCGCCACCCTTCTCCAAACAGCAGTTCTGCAATCGTGCTCAATCTTCGACTTTGTGCCAAGAGTAGAATTTGCATTTTGAATGTTCAAACTTTTCTGAAATGTGATGCAAAATCGGTATTCATGTTGGCAGGTTTCTTCCAGCTGCTTTGCCACCTTTTATTCCCCAGGGCACCACAGGGCACAGATTCAGGGTGGTGTGAGCCAATTCCTAAAATCAGAAACTTAACCACTCGCACACCCTCCCCATCATGCACAGGAGCAGAGTGACAGATTGTCCCATTCTCCACAGTGCACTTCTTCAGTCTGTCTATTCTCTAAACTGTGAGCAGGGTCATCAGTCAGCTAAGTTCAACACTAATGTGTTTCTGCCAGAGGGTTCAGTAATACAGACAGGAGGTGCCCACAAATGTTTTTCCTATCATGGTCAAGATTAATTAGATAAATGGTGAAACCAGTTCTCATAGGACTTTGAATCCATGGTAAATAGATTTTAACGTAATAATACCCTAAAGTCCCAAACAGCAAAGTGTACTTTATCCAAAGGCTTTCTGCAGGTAACTTTATAAGGGGGCACATTTTTGAGGGGGTTCCTAACGTGGAAGCAGGTAACACAATGTAATAAATGCTGGGGCTTAACAGCGACTTTATGACCATATATACATTTTTTGTAGATAGTGACCTTGTACATGGGATCGCAGACCTTTCAGAGCAGGTTGGATTTTCATGATCAATTTCATGGAGGTCTTGATTTAGGTACTCATTTATCAATAACACTGGTCTACAAAAATAACTTTTTTCTTTCACAAGAATGAAATAAATTGAATCCAATTGTATTTTTCATGCTGGATTTGAATATGCATTCAGATTTTTTCCATTGGGAATAGTTTTTATTGTGACATACGTTTAAAGTCTTATTAAATTAGTACTTATGTAAGTCTAAGGGCTCTATTTACTACAATCCGCATATTGAATGCGGATTGTAGTGTGATATTACCGAGTGAATTCGCATTGCGAATTCAGGCAATATCACAGGGATTTACTATAAATCCCTTGCAGGGACAGAGCTTGCGATAAAGCTCTGTCCCTGCGGATCCCATCCGCACTCTAGTCGCGGTATTTTCGGAAAAAATACCGCGACTAAGAGCCCGTGCATGCGCTGACCCACCGTCGCTGCTACCCCCCACCGACGCTGTGCCCCGCCCCCCGGCGCTAAGCCCCGCCCCGCGATTGCGGACCCCCGTGACCCCCCCTCCCCCCCCCGAGACCCCCTCTCCCTTCATTACACTTACCTGCATCCTCCTAGCCTCCGGTGATCTTCTCCGGGCTTCCCGATCAGGTGATCTCCCATACTGCACTGGGGCCCGATCACCTGATGACCGGGCAGCAGTGCACTGTGGGAGACCAGCTGACCGGAGAGGAGCCATCACCGGAGGCCCGATCACCGGTCCCTGGATTCAGGTAAGTAAAAAAAAAAAAGTTTCATTTTTTTTTTCTTTTTTTTACAGCAATCAGCTTGCGGTCTATTTAGACCACATAGCTGATTGCTGGTACCGGCTCCCGCCTCTGCTCTCCCCGTTAGAGCAGAGTGGGAGCCCGGTAACCGGGGGAGACCCTGGATAACGCCACCTCCAGGTGGCGTTATTATCACAGGGCTTCCCCCGGTATTTTTTTACAATTTATTTTTAGTAACTATGGTCGGATCACATTTCCCATTACAATTATGGGAAATGCAATCTGCTTTACTAAAAATAAGTGATAATTAGGGGTTGGAGTAGAATTTTACTAATTCTACTCCAATTGCCCTATAGTAACTACAGGTGAAACTAAAATAATGTGAAAAGGGTGTGAAAACACCCTTTTTCACTTTATTTTAGTAAAAATAATGTTAATAAATAGAGCCCCAAGGGCAGGATGCATGATGTATCGCATTCGTGATGTGATGTATCCCTCTGCTGTTCGCATGCATGCTGGCATTCATTACTTCGGTATGCATGAAAGAATGCGCAAAGGACCGCTCTCTCGGTAAGAGCGGTCCTTTGCGCGTGCGCAGAAGGACGCACATGCGGTTGGGGGTGCTGGAAGGGATCTGATTGGATCCCTCTCACAGCACTCTCCCGATAGAAGCCCATAGGCTTCTATAGGGTAACGCCATCAGGAGACTGTGTTACCCCCCAGAATGCATCGCATGCCGTAGCTTGGTGCATATGAGAAATGCGGTAAAATCTGCATTTTCAGGGTTTGACCGCATTTCTCCCTTTGCTGCATCCCGACCCAGATGATAAATAAACACCTCATTCTGGCTGACCTAAAAAGTTGTAGATGATGATTTTTGGGCATATTTTGCCTTTCTGTCTCTCTTCATGGTCCTGCATTAGTTAGCCAGCATACTGGAACTCCATTTGCCTTGGTACCTTTTGTTCATCATAGAAATCTGTTGATGGAACCGCTCGCCATGCTCATCACTGACAGCCCCAAGATTTTCTGGGCAGAAGTCTAGGTGGGAGTCCAAGAAGTGAAGTTTTAAAAAACATGTTGCATCGCATAGCTTTATATGAATTCACTGGATCAGGGATAGCAAACCTCGGTCCTTGAGAGCTACTAACAGTTCACATTTTCCAGACCGCTTCTCAGTATGTACTAAAGACATAGGACCTCATTCAGAGACGGTCGTACGCCACCGATGTTCGCTATACTGCGCATGCATACAGTTCGCAATGTGTGTGCGCAAACTAACCGCTACGATCAGAAATTTCTCTCTCCTTGAACACAGCCAGGTCAGTAGTTTGAGTGACAGATGAGGCGTTTGTGGGTGGTAACAGGGGAAGGTGCTTGAACCGGGGGAGTGGAGATCTGAATGCAGGCGTGCCTAATTGTGCGAACGGCGTTTTATGAGAGTGCATACGGTTTATGGGAGTGCATAATTAACAAAGTAGCGTCATGGCACATGCGACATGGGAGGTTTTTACACTGAAATGATTGTAGAGCTTAAGAGAGGGTATGGTCAACCTTAAGCTCTACGACCAGTTCCGATGGTTCCCGATGGTCTCGATTAATCCTTATATGCCCAGAGATGACGTGCAATGCGTACGAGAAGGGGGCGTATTTTTTTGAATTCCGGCCGCTTCCTCCCCTTGGTCGGCCAGCTACCAATCCGAACTTAGGGACGCAACTTGCGAGGGAATCATTTGCATATCCGGGCCATTTTCACGTACGACCGTGCTACCGCTTCGACCGACTATGAATGAGGTCCATATTCTCTGCCTGCAGCCTGCCAGTGCTAAGTGAAGGCTACAGTATTCCACTGCACCTGGCAACGCTAAGTGTCCCAGGTATTACTAAGGGGAGAGGGCATTTACCGTCGGGTGTCTTTTCCAGCGCTGATACCCTTCCGGCCAACATGACCCCTTCCACCCAGTACAAAATGCTCTGCTCCTGGATCTCCCTCCTAATTAAAGATTGCAGACACCTGTGTTGAGCTAGCTAAAAGATGAGGCAGGTGTTTCACCACAGGGTGGCAGCAATCATCAATTAAGAGAGAAATCCAGGAGCAGAGCATTTTGTACCGGGTGGAAGGGGTCATGTTGGAGGATCTGTGATACCACCTCCTGTAGCTGCCGGTATCTGCTTCTCCTCACTGGAGAAGCAGGACTTGAGCTGTGTCAGTTTGGATGTTTGTTAATAAAGTTTGTTGAAAAAAAAACTCTGCTCTGCTTCCTGCTGCACGGGACTCCAGAAACCTGGTGATGGTAAGTAGTGATGGGAAATTAGAGATATGCACTGACCCCTGTGTTTTGGTTTTGGTTTTGGATCTGGATTGGTTTTGCCAAAACCTCACCTCCGTGCTTTGTTTTTCTGTTTTGGTTTTGGTTTTGGATTTTTTCTAAAAAAAATCATAAAAACAGCTAAAATCACATAAAATTGGCCTTTTTTTGTTCCTAAAGTATTATTAACCTCAATAAAATTTGTTTCCACTCGTTTCCAGTCAGTTTTGACCACCTCACAGCTCACAATATTGATATTTTTCATCTAGTTAAAGGTCCAAAAGGTTGCATCCAGCTGGCTGGCTCAAAACTGATTGATCAACAGAGTTGAGGACTGTGCAAAGATGATGGTTAGGGTACTCCTTGAGGATTGAAGAATTGATAGTTGATAGTTGGTGCAGCCACTGGCTGAATTAAGAAGAGTTGATACTTGATAATTGGTGCAGCCCCTGGCTGAAGAATTGATAATTGGCAGTGATTGCGCTGAGCAAACAAAATTGTGGGTCCCAGGGACCCCTCACTTTAAAAAAGTGGGGTCCTAGGGCCTGATTCAGACCCACTCGCGAGCGGCTGTCCGCTCGCAAGTGGGTCGATGGTGTGCACTGAGCATGCGCACGATGGAGGGAGCTCCGTCGTGCGCATGCGCGAGACGCGACGAGCGAAGGACTTTCCTTCGCTCGTGTCTGATCAAAGGGGGCGTGCTGTCGATGTTGATTGACAGCACGCCCCCTTTGGTGGGCGTGCCGGGGGCGTGCCTCCCAGACGGGGGCGTTCCCAAGGGAACGCCTACCGTCAGAAGCCGGCCCACTGACATCACTAGTGATGTCAGTGGGAGTGATTTTGGCTCTGATAGAGCCAAAATCACTCCAGGGCTTGTGGTCGAAAAACCCGACCACAGGCTTCTGGTCGCACTGGCGATGGTCGCGATGGTCACGACCATCGCGACCATCATCCTGCACGCTCGTATGAGCTGTGGGTGGTGACCCACAGCTATACGAGCGTCCAGGAGGACGCTCCATTTTTATGGAGGACGGCCCTCATTCAGAGCGTGCGCTCTGCTCAGAGCGTCCGGCTCTGAATGATGGCCCTAGTCCACTGTTTCTGGGTCCCATCATATATTATGAGAGCAGGCAGCAGTTGGGACAGTGCTGAAGGCAGGTAGAAAGTGATGTAGAGGGTGTTAAAGGCAAGCAGCAGTTGGGGTAGAGCTGGGGTTAAAGGCAGGGAGAAGTTGGGGTAGATCTGGGGGTAGAGCGGAGTAATGGCAGGCAGTGCTGAGGATAGAGAGGTGTAAGTGCAGAGAGCAGTTGCAACAGTCCTGGTATTCTGCCAATGAAGACCTAGTGGTCGTGCATGGAGTGGGATTGAAATATCGGTGGCTAAACGCCAGTTCAGATCCGCCAATTCAAATACCGACAGCGGATGCTTGACAGGATCAAGATCCCAACAGAGGCAGATAAGTACCATAACCTTCCCTGTCCCCCCTTAACCCTCCCTTAGTGGTGCCTAACCCTATCCTCCGCCTAGTGCCTAACCCTAACCTACCCCGGGGGGTGTCTAACCCTAACCACCCCTTACCGCTCCCTAAATCTAACTCTACCAGGGGGGTGCCTAACCCTAACCTCTCCCTGGGGTGCCCAACCTTAACCCTCCCTCTAAGGCTGCCTAACCCTAATCCCCCCCCAAACCTAACCATAACCCTGCTAGACTCCCTAATCCTAACTATCTCCCCACTGCGGCTAACGCTAAGGGCACCCCGGACTTACCTTCGTTCGGGATGGCGTCCTTGGTGCCGGGATTATGATATTCGTCAGTATTTAGACGCCTATCATAAATCCCTAGATGGCATTCCGCTTTCGTCGTGCACGTGGAACATCAAAAAGACAGTTGCATACAAACCTAAAACTCACATTCTACAGGTTCTAGGCCCAAACCACTTCATACCCAAAATTTACAGCCCCATGACAGCATAGCAATAATCCCAACAATAAGGTACTATAGTAGATAATATATAGTACATAACATTGTATAATAGCAAATTTTAATCCCCACAGACATCTGTCAAGCAATATGCATACAATATACAAAAGAATAACATGCTAAGCAATACATAAACAGTGCAACTTGCCAAACATAGTGTAACATGCTAATTAAAATGCCCAGTAAGATACCCCTGTGCTGTGCCCAGACAGATGCCTAGGATGTGCATAGCAGGATGCACCATTTATCCTCAGCTGTTACTAGGTTAGTAACTAACAGTACATAAAGCCAGAGTGTGTGACCTTTTTATATATGTGTAGCTTCATAAGACACAGACACTTATCCCATATACCCAGCAAGCAGCAGAACAAAAAAACAGAAAAACAAATGTTATACAAATAGTTATTTCCACACATGACCGTGGAAGCCCCACACAGAGGAAAAGAGAGGACTCACTAGAATGTGTGGCACGGAGGATTGCGGCCATCCCATGGTAATGCTGCCAGCTACCACTGCTTACTATCAGGGTTTAAGAGGGGTTTCCCCTCTGTGCAGAACGCTTGGTGGAACTACAAGTCCCAACATGCCCTGCAGATTGCAAGCCACCGGCTGTTCACTGCCGTCCCCGCCATGCTCACTTCTCCACCCTTCAGATCCTGGATCTGCAGTGCAGCAGGTAATACTACTTGCTGTCCTGTGATCTCTGGCTCCGCTTTTGACTGCTCCCCCTCCTTCCCGGTGGCGGCGCTGCCATTCCCCTTCTTGGGCGACATCATGAGACCGGGATGCTCAGACTAATATCTGGCATCCCATTACTAAGCAGTGAGGAGGAGGCGGCTCCACTGACACCCACTGAACAGAACTGCGACTCTGACTGTTATGCTCTGCCCGCGCTGACTTATCTGGTAGTACATCTGAGCCCTGCTCGTTGTGTCTAGCGGGCGGCAAGCTGGGGATGGGGCGGGCGTCCTCCTCTCTGGTCGAGGAGCCGCTGCCGCCCGTGCTGATAGGTTGGGGAGATGCTGAGGGATTTAGTGGCCGGCTGCTGCGCCACGCACACAGCGCGTCCTTCTGGATCCACTCGTTTTTAAAAATTGAGTCTCACTGTGCCTGTAGCGCGTAAACACTGATTGGTGCAGCACCTGGCTGAAGAATTGATAATTGGTAGTGCAGCCACTGGCTGAAGAATTGATAATTGGTGGAGCCCCTGGCTGAAGAATTGATAATTAGTGGAGCAGCCACTGGCTGAAGAATTGATAATTGGTGTTGCAGCCCCTGGCTGAAGAAATTATAATTGGTGCAGCTCCTGGCTGGCTGAAGAATTGATAATTGGTGCAGCCCCTGGCTGAATTGATAATTGGTGCAGCCCCTGGCTGGCTGAAGAATTGATAATTGGTGCAGCTTCTGGCTGGCTGAAGAATTGATAATTGGTGCAGCCCCTGGCTGAAGAATTGATAATTGGTGGTGCAGCCCCTGGCTGAAGAATGGATAATTGGTGGTGCAGCCCCTGGCTGAAGAATTGATAATTGATGCAGCCCCTGGCTGAATTGATAATTGGTGCAGCCTCTGGCTGAAGAATTGATAATTGGTGCAGCCTCTGGTAGAAGAACCATTACAGAGTCAGACGGTAATGTCTTTTTTGGACTTAAGTGCTGGCAATATGCCATTCATTACACGAAGTGGCAAGGAAAGGATAAGGAATTTGTAATTCATTTTGATGAACATCATCTTTTCCACATTTTGGGGAAGTAACCTCCTACGACGATCACTGAGAAGGTTCCTGGCTGCGCTGAAAAATCTTTCAGAGTACACACTGGAAAGTGGGCAACTTAAGTACAGCAAAGCCAGTTTGTGTAAGGGACTCCAAATTGCCTCTTTTCCTGCCAGTAGTGAAACGGACTGTCTGACATGCCTATTTGGATGCTATCCCTAAAATAGTTATCCACCATTCTCTGAATGGTGACCTTATCAGACAAAGTCACGGTAGACATGTCACTCATTGTAGGCAGTTCTTTCAGACCCAACCAGATAACATTAGATTTTGCTGACTGATCTGCATCACCACCAGCAATGGGTCTCTTAGGAAAATTTATTTTTTTCCTGGCATCTGTAGAAACTGAAGGAGTAGATGCTGCCATGTCACTTTCCGCTTGAGCTGACAATTTTTTCACAACAAGCTCTTTGCATCTTTTCAGATTTATGTCTGTCAGAAAGAAAGACACAAGGTATGACTTAAACCTAGGATCAAGTATTGTCGCCAAAATATAGTGATCTGATTTCAAGAGATTGACGACCCTTGGATCCTGTCAAAGCAAATGAAGGGCTTGATCTACAAGTCTGATATACTTAGCAGAATCACTCCGTTTCAGCTCCTCCTTCAGTTTCTCCAGCTGCTTTTGCAAAAGTCTGATTAGGGGATTGACCTGACTCAAGCTGGTAGTGTCTGAACTAACTTCACGTTTGGCAACTTCAAAGGGTTTGAGAAACTTGCACAACATGGAAATTATTCTCCACTGAACTTGACTAAGGTGCATTCCCACTCCTCTCCCTATGTCATAGGCCATAGTGTAGCCCTTAATGGACTTTTTCTGCTGCTCCATCCGCTGAAGCATATAGAGGGTAGAATTCCACCTATTTACTACCTCTTGCTTCAGCTGATGGCAGGGCAAAATCAACAGTTCTTGCTGGTGCTGCAATCTGCGACACGCAGTTGCTGAATGTCATAAATGCCCAGAAATCTTTCGGGCCACCGAGAGCATCTCCTGCACGCCCCTATCATTTTTTAAAAAATGTTGCACCACCAGATTAATTGTGTGAGCAAAACATGGGATGTGATCGAATTCACCCACATGTAATGCTCGCACGATATTGCTGGCATTGTCATAAATCAAAAATCCTGAGGAGAGTCCAAGTGGGGTAAGCCATTTTGCAATCATTTCCCTGAGTTTCTCTAAGAGCTTCTCAGCGGTATGCCTCTTACTGAAACCGGTGATACACAGAGTAGCCTGCCTCTGAATGAGCTGGCGTTTGTTAGCTGCTGCTACTGCTTTTTGCACTGTTGGAGGCAATACATCTACCCAGTGGGCTGTCACAGTCATGTTATCTTAGTTTGCCCTGTCCCACTTGTCCACATATCTGTGGTTAAGTGAACAGTGGGCACAACGGCAATTCAGATGACATTAATACGTTTTTCTTAATTTCCTTGTACAGATTGGGAATTGCTATTCTAGAGAAGTGGAATCTAGAAGGCACATTGTAGCGGGGACACCGGACTTCCATTAACTGGGTAAAACCCACTGCATTAATGACGGACACTGGACGCACATCTAATACCAGCATAGCTGTTATGGTGTCAGTAATCGGCTGTGCAGCTGGGTGTTTGCTGTCATACTTGTTCGCCAATTGTTTGGTTGAACTTCCTGAATTACTAAAAGTAATCTTCTTTCTGGTCCCCTTCTGGGATGAAGATCCACTTATAGCAACAGCAGCAACTGCACGAGGCGTAACACTCAAGGATCCTTCTGAGGAACAACGGATAGGGGAGGAGTCAGTCCTTATGATATTGGATGCAGGACTACTTCTGATCAAGAATGAGGATGTGAAGGTTATGCAGATGTTGGTGGTGGATATTGCAGGCTCTTGGATCCAGATAGAAGGGAGCAGCTTGGTGACACTGACCTGATTGCTGTTTGTTTTTCTGTCCCCAAAGTTTCAATACCCTTTCCGATTTGATGAATGCGCTGCAAGTGATGCAACAGGGAGGAGGTTCCAAGATGGTTAAGGTCCTTACCTCTACTCACTGTTACTTGGCATCGGTCACAAATAGCTTGGCAAAAGTTGTCCGGATTTGAGTGGAAATAATTCCACATATGAGAAGTGGATTTTTTGGTCCTTTGCCCAGGCATGGCAACAATGGGATTTTTCCCACCATGGGCAACAACAACTGTTGCCTAATTTACAGTTTTTACACAAACATCCTCACCATCAACATCCTCATCATCATCAATAACATCCTCATCTTCCCTGTTGTTATTGCCAACTAGATAAATATTCTCCTCTTCCTCCTCATGCAATTCCACAGAAGCATCCTCGATTTCTACATCAGAAGGCACACAAATGGTGGAAGGAGGATCCTCTTCAAGTACAGTATTTCTAAAAACTAGGTCAGGCTCACACATGGCAACAGCGAACACACTTGGACTCTCCTCTGGGATTTGTGATGTTTCAGAGCACATAGTTGGTTCCGGTGTCTTACTCGTCTTAATAATTTTTTTTTTATACCTCTCCTACAAGCAGAGGGTCTTAAATTATTAGAACCATCAGTCATCATAAATACAGGCCAATGCCTTTTCCTTGCCTTGCCACTTCGTATAATGAATGGCATATTGCCAATTTTTTGTTTCTCCAAAGCTGACTTAGCTTTAATTTTTATTTTTCTTTAAAAGGGTAAAAGTTGATTTTTTTAGCCTGATTTTTGGCCTGACTTAAGCCCTGGTACATCGGCCTTCATAGATGACGTTGACAGACTTGCATCGTCATCATGACAGCTGCCAGCAGCTATAAGACTGCTATGTGGATCTTGCTCTCCGGTCATGTGACTGTACTCCTCCTCCATACTCACTATGCACACAACCACCAACACAATAAAAAAAATATTTTTGGGGGGCAGCAGCCCTTGACAGCAACACAGCACCCCTGCGCAGCTACGCCAATGACAGGGGCAGCCAGGTGTGGCTAACACGCACACAAACAAAATTGTTGGTTTCTACTTTTTTTATTTTTTGGGGGCAGCAGCCCTTGACAGACAGCAGCACAGCACCCCTGCGCAGCTATGCCGATGACAGTGACAGGTGTGGCTAACACGCACACAAAATGTTTTTTAATATTTTTTGGGCAGCAGCCCCAGCACAGCACCCCTGCGCACCTACGCTGATGACAGTGACAGGTGTGGCTAACACGCACACAAAAATTTTTTATGGTTTTTACTTTTTTAATTTTTGGGGGGGCAGCAGCCCTTGACAGACAGCATCACAGCACCCCTGCGCACCTATGCCGATGACAGTGACAGGTGTGGCTAACACGCACACAAAAATAAATTCACACTGGGGGTGAGCACCCCCTGGATAACACAGCACAACAGCCAGCCCCTATATTGACAACAGTAGCCAGCCAGCCCCTAATGGACAACAACAGTAGCCAACCAGCCCCTATATGGACAACAGTAGCCAGCCAGCCCCTATATGGACAACAGTAGCCAGCCAGCCCCTATATTGACAACAGTAGCCAGCCAGCCCCTATGGTCAGCGTCAGTAACAGATCCCAGCTCTCTCCCTGTGCATTTTCCACAGCCGGAATTAAAAATAGCGGAGATTGCGGGACCTTTTATAGAATCCAAATCTCGCGAGAATCCAACAGCGGGATGATGACGTTTTGCCTCGTTTTCAGATCCGAGCCAGGTGGGAAAACCTGAGCCGGCTCGGATCTGACTCGGATCCCCGATGTTCGGGCGGGTTCGGATCTCTGAGAACCGAACCCGCTCATCTCTATGGGAAATCTAGTTCATTTTGGTGATTAGGTCATTATGATCTAGTTCACTCAAGAGAGTAGTTCAAAAGATTAGTTCATTTAGGTCATTGCATCACTGGCTTTGATACACTGCTGATAGAAGTGATTGGAAACAGAACTAGTCTATTACACATACAGTATAGCATTTCTACTAGATGAGTCTTGTTCAAATGATCAGATATGTTTAATATGTCTGATCTTTTAATATTTTAAAAAAAGCAATAATTTATACAGCAAAGTAGTAGTGACATGTTTAGCTCTGCAATGTTAATTATTTTTGAGAAAAAAACAACATAAGAATATTGTGACGTGTCACTTTTTCTTGCTTTTAAAACACAGTAATTGGGAAGAAAAAAACAGTAATTGGAAAAAACCTGTACCTTTACCCCATCTTATTTTTTAATTGCACCCATTAATGTCACTGAATGCACACCTGGGCTAGATTAAAAATTGGGTGGATGGGACTACAGCTCCAGGCCTCCACATAAACATAGGCCCATCATTACAGCATTATGATACCCAGCTGCATCGCTGGCACACAGTTTGCTATAAATCATAAGTATTCTAATTGCATTTCTGTTTTCCTCTCAAAAATATAATTTTTTTCTATTTTTCAGTATTTAGGGAGATAATGGGTCTGATAGTGTAGGGGTTGTGCATGCCAGCTTCTGTCATTTATCTAGCACTGTCTATAATCTGATCTCTCTTGAAGATTTGATACATCTCCCCCTATGTCTTGTGGAATAAACAAAACTACAGTATATAGCATGCAGCACTCAGCAGTGTGTCTTGAGCTGATGGGGAATGTATCTTCCTGCACACCCGCTGCTCTGCATAACAGAGCAGCAGTTTGTGCTGTCCCCCAACTTTCCCCCCACCACGGGACACTGCGGTGGGACAGCGGGACAGTCGGGAGGTATGTGATACCATGTCTTACAGACATGTTCAGTAATTGATTTGGTAAAAAGGAAGGTTTATTAATGAGGCAGATTGTGCATTAGTCTTTAGTCCACCATTGGAATTTTTAGTAATGGAATCAGTATAGGAAAATTTCTAAAATTGGGTACTCCCTCTCCCCTCTTTATTACCATAAAAAAGCTACGCAAATCCTTGATCCAAAATATAGTGGTAACCATTCCAAGATGCTATCATAACGAAATCTAACAAAATGGCAAACCAACATCGACGATTTTGCCTTGGATGGACCCTATAGAGATGGTTAGAAAAATCGTCACTGTTGGGCAATCACAGTATACGGTATTGTGCACATCATCATGGGATGAAGTTATGAGACCGGAGGCTGCAAGGCCGCCGGTCTCAATTCCGACATCGGAATCCTGTCAAGGCACTTAGGATAGGCGTTGAAATATCAACGCCTATCTTAATCCTGATGACGAAATGCAGAGGATGCCAGCCCGAATGAGGTAATTCCGGGGGTACTTGGCGTTAGCCGTGGGGGGGGAGAGTTAGGTTTAGGGAGTCTAGTGGGTTAGGGTTAGGTTTCGGGGGGCAGATTATGGTTAGGCACCCCTAGGGGTGGGGATTAAGGTTAGGCACCCCTGGGGAGAGGTTAGGGTTAGGGAGCATTAAGAGGTGGTTAGGGTTAGGCACCCCGGGGGGAGATTAGGGTTAGGCACTAGGGGGGAGGTTAGGGTTAGGCACCACTAAGGGGGGGGTTAGGGATAGAAGAGGGGTAGGGATAGGGTACTTACCTGCCCTGTCTGGATCTTCTCCCTTTGGGCTGCTGCCACCGGGCAGGACCGGATTAAGATTTGAGGGGGCCCTGGGGCAACAACTTTGTGGGAGCCCCTATCAATATAATTGTATATATTTATATATACACATACACCACACACATATATTTATATACTTACACACGCATACATACAGTCACACAGAAATTCACATATATACACCACACATGCATGTGTCACACATACTGTACACAAAAACATACATACATACACACACAAATCACACACACACACCTTGCACCATCTGCACTGCATGTTGTGGGTGGGGAGGGGCCCTGGCAGGAAGGCACCATGTTATTAAGCTCCAACACAATTGTAATGGAAATGCATCATACTGGCTCCACCTCCAGCCGATTGACCCACGAATCGCGGCATTTTGCAGTGAGGTGGGCAGGGCTTAATAATAGTGCCTGCTGTTGTGCAGCTGCTGCTGCTGTGTGGGGGCCCTTTAGGTGTGGGGGCCCCGGGATGACCACCCCTGTCGCTCCCCTCATAATCTGGCCCTGCCACCGGGACTTCATTCCCATACTCGCATAATAACTCAACATTGCGCAGAATTTAATTGCTCCCTTCAAGTTATGGGGTATATTTAGAAGCAGGATAACAACTGTAGCTGTAGGTGGTGAATAACCATTCATGGATACAGTACAGGCCCAGTGCTTCATCCTGGCTCCAGGCATTTGATAATTACAGGCTAGTCCTTGGCGCTGAGAACCTTTTCAGTGCTTATAAGGGAAGGGTGCTATGTGATGTAGGATTTAAAGTTATGGCACCTTAAGTTTAGGGCAGACAGTGCAACTCTTACAGTACGTCATACTTGCCAACTCTCCCTGATTGTCAGGGAAACTCCCTGAAATGGAAGAAATCTCCCAGCCATTTTCCCGGTGACCAGCGCATACTCTATAGACTCTGGGCGTACTCTAGTGCCCAGAGTCTATAACTCCGGAGCTGGCCACGCACAGCCCAATGCGCTGCCAGCTGCCGGACAGAGAGGAGGGGGCCCGTTTCAGAGACTGCACACGGGCCCCCTCCTCTCTAGAAACGCCCCTGATCCCTATGGCTACATGCATTTTCTGAAAAGTATCAATGTGTTTTCCTCTTAATGTCGATCTTACTAACTGCTTTGGGGCTCATTTGCATTTGAATGTAAATCAATTTATGACACACCTCTCAGATGTAGCAGTACACACCCACTTTACCACCGCGCTCATAAGTGGTGTTTTCACAATCTCCCTGAACTGCTTTTTCAAAAGTAGGCAAGTATGCAGTACGTCACATGAAACTTGTTCCCATATCGTTCTAGGATGAAGGCAGCAGAGGAAAGAAACTAGCTTGCTTGTAAATATTAATTGGCCTTCCTCCTAGATCTCTAATTAGACATTGCTATGAAGACACATGGGAAGAGATCACTGTCACGATGCATAATAAAAACTCTCCAATAAAGCACATGTTATTCCCAGCAAAAGCGAGGCACAGCAAAAATGTCAAATACGGTGAGAACACCAAAGGTCTCACTATGGCAGTGAAAGGTGTAAAAATGTAATAAACCAGCAATTTTCTGTTAACTTTTGAAACACAGTTACAAGGTACCAATCATGTTTTTCTCTAGTGCGATATTCACTCCAGCCTACTAATCTCTTAAAAGGTCCTAACCTGTACGTCCTTACCCATAGCACACAGGGGTCTTTATGCAATCCTGAGGTGCGGAGATCTTTAATTCCTGCAAGGACCCATGTACCACAAGGTAGCGGGAAGCGCAGTGTTTGTGTGGCATTGTGCGTGCTAATTATATTTTCTCTTACCACATCTGCCGCACAGTGCTTTCTTTTCCCATTGTTAAACTCATTTCTTTTCAGCAGGCATGACATTAAAAAAAAAAAAATGTTATTACATGTATTACATCCAGAACAAAATGGAAATGTCTGAGGAAGCTGCTGTGTATAAAGTAGGTTAAAAAAAAGTGTAACCACTTCACACTCCCCTAATATTATATTCAGCATGAAGGAAGGAAACACTCGCTGCATTTCTCACCTACTTTGGGATTCATGTGTGCAGTGAAGTCTATTTGGATCTGTCTCTCCGGCTCTGTGACCTTTGTCTGTTTAATACAAATATAGCTCCCATTTCAGTTGTAAAATCAGACAGAGTCCGGGTTATGACTCATTCCGACTGGTGGGATTTAAGGGTGAGATGGAGTTTAAAGGGACAATCTTTTTCTAGTATCTGACTATCTAGAGAACAACCTTTTGTATAGTCATATGCTGTCCTTATTACAATGTAAAAAATAGTAAACTTGATCTCTTATACAGACTGGGGGCCTATTCATCATGTTAATTAATCGGGGTCCGAACGGACCCCATAAATTAACATCCCAACTCGCCGCGACTGCCGGAGCAATTAATCATTGCTCCGGCGAGGTGGCAGCTGCCTTTTCGGAGCAGTGACGGGAGTGTGCATGCGCGACCTACAGGTCACGCATGTGCACAAGAGCCCTGACGTCCAGCGGAAAGAGCCGGACAGGGGCGGAGGGATCCGAAAGGATCCCTCTTTGCAACCCGGACCTTCTTCCCATAGGGAAGAAGCAGGTTGCGATGCCGGAGCAGGAGCATTCACCATCTGAAGATGGCGAATGCTCCCGCAGTCAAGCTCCGAAAATATTATATTCTCGGAGCTTGATGAATACTGTCCCCATACTAGTGTATGGGGACAGCGGGCCATTCTACGAGAGGAAGGTAAGTACGAGATATCTGTGATATCTGCTTTACCTTCGTGATGAATGGCCCGAATACTTAATTTTCACAATTGCAAGTGAAAATGTGGATTTTCACCTGCTTTTGTGAAAATTAAGTGATGATGAGTAGGCCCCTGGGTATTTATCAAAGCTTGGAGAGAGATAAACTTGTGAGACATAAAGCACCAACCTATCAGCTTCTAACTTACATTTTACAGGCTGTGTTTGAAAATGACAGTTAGGAGCTGATTGGTTAATACTTAATTATCTCTCACAATTTTATCTCTCTCCAAGCTTTGATAAATACATTTTTCATGTTATTCTCTAAAATTAATAGCGACTGTTTATACTTCGAGCAAATTACATCAGTAATAGAATTGTCAGGAGTAATTGCTTCGGCACTGCGTGACTGTATACTCTCCCGGGCAGGGCTCTGATCTGTATACTCTTCCAGGGCATTAGGTCACTGACTGCTATTGTTACTACCTGACATTAAGCTGTATAGAGAGCTAAATTGTTGTTTCACACCTGTATCTCTGAATACATATTTTATTTGTGTGTTGTACTGTATTTTGCCTGTATGCCACCACAAACACCATGTGACATCATATAAATAACAATGATAATAACAATAATAAAGGTGTATGTTATTATTCGCCCATTTGATAAAGTTTGCCTACAGGAGAATGTCCCATTACAGACCAGTTTTAGTCACAGAATTGCATTTGGCTCATAATTGCATATGATTGCTCTGGAGCATGCACAGTGTGAAAACATGCAACATGCACTCAGCAAACATGTATGTTCAATTCTGTATCAGCTGTTTTTGTCTGTTTGCAGATACTTAAGTACGTAGCACAGACAATAAGTGCACCTTATAAAGTTTGTTTGTTTTTTTACTTATAACATGTTTGCTCAGATTGTGAAAACAATGTTTGACAGCACATCTAGGGGGAGATTTAATAAAGCTTGGAGAGAGATAAATTTGGAGATAAATAGCACCAACCAATTAGCTTCTGTCACTTTACAGGCTGTTTGAAAAATGACAGTTGGGAGATGATTGGTTGGTGCTATTTACCTCCAATTTTATCTCTCTCCAAGCTTTATTAAATCTTCCCCCTAGTATGATATTAATATATCTGTGTTCAGATCAATTATTTTTATATCTTTGCTCTCTGTGGGTTATATTTATAAATGTAAAACTAGCAGTTTGGTCAAACTCATATTTCCCACTTTTTTGTAGTAGGAATTGCTGTAAAAAAAAGTTGAAAGAACAGCAAAACCTATATACAGCAAAATCTGTATTTAGTAGGGGTGTGCACCGGCCACTTTTCGTGTTTTGTGTTTTGGTTTTGGATCTGGATCTTTCTTCGTGTTTTGGATCTGGATTGGTTTTGCCAAAACCACCCTTCCGTGTTTTGGGTTCTGGGTTTTGTGTTTTGGATCTTTATTTTTTTTTAAAAGAGCATAAAAATAGCTAAATTCACAGAATTTGTGTGTTTTTCTGCTCCTATGCTATTATTAACCTCAATAACCTTAATTTCCACTCATTTCCAGTCTATTCTGAACACTGAACACCTCACAATAGTGTTTTTATGTCCAAACACGTGGCCCATCTAGGAGTGACACTGCAGTGGCAGACAGGATGGCAGTTTGAAAAACTAGGCCCCAAACAGTACATAATTCAAAGAAAAAAAACAGGTGCAAGATGGAATTGTCCTTGGGCCCTCCCACCCACCCTTATGTTGTATAAACAGGACATGCACACTTTAACAAACCAAACATTTCAGCGCCAGGGTCTGCCACACGACTGTGGCTGAAATGATTGGTTGGTTTGGGCCCCCACAAAACAAGCTGGCAATTAATCTGTCCCTGCACAAACTGGCTCTACGGAGGCAAGATGTCGTCCTCATCCTCCTCATCCACCGATTCCTCACCCTCTTCAGTGTTGTGTACATCCTCATCCTCACAGAGTATTAATTCTTCCCCGCTGGAATCCACAACCACAGGTCCCTCTGTACATTCTGGAGGCTGGTCTCCCTGGAAGAGTTGATAATTCATTTTATGTACATCATCTTCTCCACATTTTGTGGAAGCAACCTCCTACGCCTTTCGCTGACAAGGTTCCAGGCTGCACTAAACACTCTTTCGGAGTACACACTGGAGGGGGGGCAACTCAGGTAAAATAGAGCCAGTTTGTACAGGGACCTCCAAATTGCCTCTTTTTCCTGCCAGTACAGGTACGGACTGTCTGACATGCCTACTTGGATGCTGTCACCGATGTAATCCTTTAACAGACAGACGCATGCTTGTCGCTGCTGCTTTGAGGATGCAGGTGCGGCTACAGCCCACACAATTCACAAAGACAGAAAAAAAATATTTTTTTATTTTTTGTGGAGCGCACTTTGAGGGTTACACGACCCTTTAACAGACAGACGCACGCTTGTCGCTGCTGCTTTGAGGATGCAGGTGCGGCTACTGCGCATGCATTTCACACACAAACACAGAAAAAAAGAAGATTATTTTATTTTGTTGGAGCGCACTTTGGGGGTAACACCACCCTTTAACAGACAGACGCACGCTTGTCGCTGCTGCTTTGAGGACAGTATCATATGCAGTGACAGTAGACTTGTCAGAAACGTCCTTCAGTCCGGACCAGATGTCCAAACCGGCCTTGACTTATGACACAGGCGCACGCTTGGCGCTGCTACTGTGTTGATGCACGTGTGGCTACATCGCACACAAGTTACAAACACAGAAAAAAAAATGTTTTTTATTTTTTGGAGCACTTTGGGGGTTACACCACACTTTAACAGACTTATGGGACACAGGCGCACGCTTGGCGCTGCTCCTTTGTTGATGCACGTGCAGCTACAGTGCACACATTTCACAAAGACAGAAAAAAAAAGAATTTTTTTATTGTTTGTGGAACGCACTTTGAGGGTTACACCACCCTTTAACAGACAGACGCACGCTTGTCGCTGCTGCTTTAAGGATGCAGGTGCGGCTACAGCCCACACATTTCACAAAGACAGAAAAAAAAAGAAGAATTTTTTTATTGTTTGTGGAGCGCACTTTGAGGGTTACACCACCCTTTAACAGACAGACGCACGCTTGTCGCTGCTGCTTTGAGGATGCAGGTGGAATCTAGACGGGATTTGGATCCGGGGACACACTACCTCCATCAATTGTCTAAATCCCACTGCACTAATGGCGGATACTGGACGCACGTCTAACACCAACATAGCAGTCAAGGCCTCAGTTATATGTTTTGCTTCAGGATGACTGCTGTCGTACTTCATCCTCCTCGCTAGGGACTATTGGAGGGTCAATTGTTTAGTAAAAGTAGTGGTGTTCCTACTTCCTCTCTGGGATGATGAACAACTCCCAGCAGCAGCAACAGCACTAGGAGGAAGTGGTTCTTGATCTTTCTCTATTTTATTTTTATCGGAGAAAGTTTGGTCCTCCATTTATGTTATATTGATATATACGTGCTGCTAAGGCGCACACAAACGCAGAAAATATTTTTTTATTTTTGCTGGAGAGTAGTGCACTTTGTGGGTTACACCACCCTTTAAGAAATGAGCCAGCCGGCCCTTTACTTATGGGACACAGGCGCATGCTTGGCGCTGCTCCTTTGTTGATGCACGTACAGCCACAGTGCACACAATTCACAAACACAGAAAAAAATTTTTTATTTTGTTTGGAGTGCCCTTTGGGGGTTACAGCACCCTTTAGCGGTCAATCCAGCCGGCCCTTTATTTATGGGACACAGGCGCACGCTTGGCACTACTTTGTTGATGCACGTGCGGCTACTGCACACACAATTCACAAACACAAAAAAAAATAATTTTTTATTTTGTTTGGAGTGCCCTTTGGGGGTGACAGCACCCTTTAGCGGTCAATCCAGCCAGCCCTTTATTTATTGGACACAGGTGCACGCTTGGCACTACTTTGTTGATGCACGTGCGGCTACTGCGCACACAATTCACAAACACAGAAAATATTTTTTATTTTGTTTGGAGTGTACTTTGGGGGTTACAGCACCCTTTAACGGTCAAGCCAGCCGGCCCTTTACTTATGACACAGCCGCACGCTTGGCACTACTTTGTTGATGCACGTGCGGCTACTGCGCACACAATTCACAAACACAGAAAATATTTTTTTATTTTGTTTGGAGTGTACTTTGGGGGTTACAGCACCCTTTAACGGACAAGCCAGCCGGCCCTTTACTTATGACACAGGCGCACACTTGGCACTACTTTGTTGATGCACGTGCGGCTACTGCGCACACAATTCACAAACACAGAAAATATTTTTTTATTTTGTTTGGAGTGTACTTTGGGGGTTACAGCACCCTTTAACGGTCAAGCCAGCCGGCCCTTTACTTATGACACAGGCGCACGCTTGGCACTACTTTGTTGATGCACGTGCGGCTACTGCGCACACAATTCACAAACACAGAAAATATTTTTTTATTTTGTTTGGAGTGTACTTTGGGGGTTACAGCACCCTTTAACGGTCAAGCCAGCCGGCCCTTTACTTATGACACAGGCGCACGCTTGGCACTACTTTGTTGATGCACGTGCGGCTACTGCGCACACAATTCACAAACACAGAAAATATTTAATTTTTTATTTGCACTTGGGGGGAGCACCCCTGATGGACAGAGCACCCCCTGGACAACACTACAGCACCCCTTTAGGACTGGGACTCTGCACAGGACTTTGGAGTGAACACAGCCCCTATGGACAACTGACTGCACAACACAGTCCAGCCAGCCCCTATGGACTTTGGAGTAGTGGACACAGCCCCTATGGACAACAGCAGCACAGCACAGCCAGCCCCTATGGACTTTGGAGGAGTGGACACAGCCCCTATGGACAACAGCAGCACAGCACAACACAGCCAGCCCCTATGGACTATGGAGGAGTGGACACAGCCCTTATGGACAACAGCAGCACAGCACTACACTGCACTACACTACACAGCCCAGCCAGCCCTAACTCCTACCCTCCCTCTTCACTGTCCACAGCCGAGTGAGAAAATGGCGCTGACGCGGGTACCTTATATAGGGTCCAAAACCCGCGAGACCCGGAAGGCGGGATGATGACGTTTTGCCTCGATTTCAGATCCGAGTCAGGCGGGAAAAGTCGAGCCTGACTCAGATCGGCCTCGGATCGGGGGGGCTCGGGGGGGTTCGGATTTCAGAAATCCGAACCCGCTCACCCCTAGTATTTAGAGCCAGTTAGATGTGTTATCAAAGTTTAATTTAGGGAAAATAGATGATAATAATAATAATAATAATAATAATAATAATAATAATAATACAGTATTAATGATCCAAAATTAATAAATAACCAAAATCATGCACTTTTTTTTTTTTAAAGCTTCCTTTATTTTTTAGTTCCTAAAACATGCTCTAAGAAGTTGCATATATGTTTCAGGTACTATATCATTTTGCTTGTGATGCACAAGGTTCATACTGGCTTGGGGGAAACGCTCTTAAACTAGAGATGTGCGCAGACCCCCGTTTTGGTTCTAAATCATCATCATGTTTTGGTTTTAGTTTTGGTAAAACTACCCTTAAGTGTTTTGGGTTCGGTTTAGGATTTTGATTTCTTTAAAAATTGATAAAAACAGCTAAAAGCATGTAACTTGGACCTGTTGGCTAAACTAAGCAACAGAGCAGCGGCTCCAACACATGGCAGTTTAAAACAATATAGCAGTTGCTAGCTAGTGTCTGACAGACAAACATACACAGTGACAAGGATGCCTGCAGTCTTTTACACGCTTATCACCCACTACATCTTCTTATAACTCTCTCTGTTTTTTGTTTCAGACTTATTTTTGGTGGTGCTGTTACTTCTAATATAACATTCTTGATTTTATGAGCTTTCTGTTTGTGGTGTCCAAAGCCTGTATCCCTTACTTTCTTGACAATATCCAAGCATGATACATTACACTGATTTTGGATCTAGCTTGTGCCTTTTCTCATTAGGTATGTGAGCATATGGTTTGCATCCAAATACTCTGAGAATTGATACTTGGCTTACTT
Source organism: Taudactylus pleione (assembly GCA_031769625.1). Classification (NCBI taxonomy): domain Eukaryota; kingdom Metazoa; phylum Chordata; class Amphibia; order Anura; family Myobatrachidae; genus Taudactylus; species Taudactylus pleione. The sequence continues at coordinate 9,210,090 of JAUIMM010000121.1, forward strand.
CCAGATGACGCTTCTGATGGTGTTTGCCTTGTACAGCAACTGTGGGTGCACAATTTTTTAGGTAGACTGCTGTAGACACTGCTTCTGCCCTAAAGTATAATTCTAAGTTGACATCATGCAGCACAGATATTTCTCTTTCCACAATTGGGCAGATGGCATGCTCACTTACACCATTCTGCTCTGGCATGTATGCAATTGTTGATGCTCAATTCCAAACTTCTTTAAAAAGGTTGTTATTCTCCTATTTTCAGATTCTCCACCATTGTCAGATCTCAAGACTTTTAGTTTCTGACCAGTTTGAGCTTCTACTGATCTCTTGTAATTTGCAATTTTATTTATTACTTTGCTCTTTGCTTTGATTAAGTAAACATGTGTCAGTCTTGTAAAGTCATCGATGAACGTTAGAAAGTATCTGTATCCACTTATCTATTTCACCACCACCATCAGGCTACACTCGCCTGTATTCACGAATTTTAGGGGTGTTTCCACTCTGGTTGCTAATTTTGGAAAAGGACAATGGGCTTGCTTACCCATTATACAACTCTGGCATGTCAGTCTGTGTCACTCACAGTTATTTCTGTTATCATTCTATTAAGGAGATTCTGGACACTATCAAACCTCAGGTAGCCTAGCCACCTGTGCCAGAGTTCCATAGATTGATTTGAAACAGAGGCCGTCATCACACAGCACTCTTCTGTGTCTAGGATGTATAGTTGCTGGCATCGGGTTGCTGTCGCTGTTACAGTCCCTTTTCTATTTTGCACAACACATTTCTTTTTGCAAACTTGACCTTAAATCCTTTCTGCTCTAGGACACTTATAGCAATGCGGTTTCTTCCCATATTTGGTACAAATAACACATCTTGAGTATCTGTGATTATGATCTCAACTCTCATTCTTAGGTAAACCGTGATTGTCCTGATTTTTGTGGCTGCAATGCAGTATTCTCAGCATTTGCTTCAACTGGTTTGGATTCCTGGAACTTCAAAAGTTTAGTCCTCATGATCTCTGTTGATAGCTTTGCCATGTTGGATTCTAAAGCTTCTACTAGGTGAATCGAATTCAGACCTTATGTAGCATCGCAATTGCGACTTCCTCATCATTGACATGGACTCCTACAGATGTTAGCTGCTGAGATATTTGCATCATCTTACCAATATAGTCATTCATGTATCTGCATTCCCTCAATTTGGTACTGTACACTGTATGCCTCAAATGTATCCATCCTTGTCTTCATAGGCTGTCTGCAGGGCTATCCACATGCCATATGCTGACATTTTCCTATGAGTTATGGAGTAACCATGTTGCGCCACACCTGTGGTGCTTAAGGCTCTTCATACTTTATCAGGATTAGGATTGTTACCTGGGTTACTTGTAGACTTACACAGCATCTCACATTTGAGCTACATCTCCATAGTGAACTCTCATGTGGCATAGTTCTCTGAGCCTCTCAGTTTCATGAAGTTCATCCTGGTTGCTGCTGCAGTGCATGCTGTATGCTTATCCAATGCAGGACTCACTGTATGCTTCACATGCAGGACACTTTGGCACTGTGGTGCCTGTGCCCATAATCTGTTGAAATGTCCTATTGGTGTAAAACCTGTGAGGTAACAAAAATAGGCACCAGTGGAATTGTTAAATGGAGTTTAGGCCAGACAGTTTGTCCTTAACCATGTATTAGTTTGTGGTTAGTTTGAGTATCCCGAAGTTGGAGTCCATGGAGGCTGTGTGTAGAAAACTGGGTGGTCTAATTAAGTTCCTGCGCATAGGAAGTGCATGTGAGTAGATGGATTCTGGAAGAAAGTAGACACCAGAGAGATCGTAGGAACAGAAGACTAGGGAGAACTATGAGCATGGAATGAAGAGATGTAGAACTGGTTAAAACTGGCAATGCATTTTACAGGAATTGGGCTAGGACCGGTAATGTGTTACTCTGGAATCGGTAAAATTTAATACTGGAATTGAGTTGAAAGCAACGTCTCAAAGAATTTGTAGTACTGGTAACTAGGCTGGTTCCTGAGGTGGACTTGCTGACTGGACTGGAACCGGTGACATTGATAACCAGACCAGAGGCCTGATTGAGAGATGTATGTTCATCCGAGGATGAATGCAGATCTCCGATGGGTACAGGTCTGCACCTGCGTAGGACCCGTTCTGCATATGTGCTCGCTCACAGACTCTCCAAGCTGTAGCATTATTGACATGCTGTGGCATATGGGGGGAGGACTGGGGGCGTGCCTGGTCACCATTCCTGGAAAAGGGAGCGTGTTGCCTCTGTTTTCTGGGAGGACGAAGCCAGATGCAGATTCCTGGCCTCTTGTTTGACCGGCCAGGCTGCAGGAAGCTTCAGTTCCCACAGCCTGACCAAAGGAGAACCACAGCGACTATCGGTTGCGATGGTGATCCCATCCTGCGACGTCGATTGCAGTGCTGGGATCGCAAATACAGCAAGGAGGTGTCCGACACCTCCTTCTGCATTTGCATTTGAGATGGATGGATTTGCATACTGGTGATGCTGATAATCAGACTGAGACCAGTTGACTTGCTGACCAGACTGGAACCGGTAGCGCTGGTAACTGAACTGGGACTGGTGGACTTGCTGACCAGACTGGAACTGGTGATGCTGGTACCTGGACTGGAAGAAAACAGTGTTTAGAACACTGAGGAGCGCAGTATAGAGCCACACACTGCAGGCAGACCGCAGTGGTAAGAGCGGTAGTCAGTGTCGGACTGGGGCATAAAGGGCCCACCAAGGGTATGCAGTGCTAGGGGCCCAAGCTTAAGGGGTGTGGTCAGCCACTACAGCTCCTTAGCTAGCCATTAGGCAAATCTTGGTGTAGTTCCTTTAGAAGTGCATCAAGCACCCATGTTTATCCATGGTCCTGCTCCACCAGGTAACTGACCCTCTAATAGAGTAACAATGTATAATTTGAGTGCACAGTCTTGAACCTGACACCTAGTGGAGTGGGCCCACCAGGGAATTCCCCTATACCCCTGTGGGCCAGTGCAACCCTGGCGGTAGTAACAGCAGTAATCACACCCCGGAGGAACATGTGCTAGTGCAGTACTCATCACACACTCTAAGATAGCGCTGGGTCACGCTTGCACAGTAATATGTCCCAGCAGCCATCTTGGTAAAGGTGGCTGACTGGCATCATTCAGGATAGGAGATATCGCTGGAGCGCTTTCGTCTCTAACAATAGTATCATACCGCACTGCCAGTAAAAATGTTTGGTCCCATTATGAAAAAGGGCATGGCCATGGTGTTTTGGTGCAGCCGCAGTACAATGGGAATTTTGTGTTGAAATATGGAGTGGGCTACTGCACTGTCTCCATGATAATCCTTTAGGGAAGCATCAGTACCTTACTAAGATGTCCGCTGTTTGGTCTTCTTCACCATCTTGATACTGTGCTAGAGTGCCACAGTAGGACACGGACATATTCCATTTAATTTCACTGAGACCCTGCAATATATCCACAGTATATCTGCTATTACCAATTGCATATGCACCGCTACCCACATATATCACTGGCTGGGACTCTGTATGTTCCTCTCAAGCTCTGCTGCTTTCTGATACTGGGATAAATGTAATAGGGCGCGAGCTGTCAAAGAGCCCAGGGCTGGTTATGCTTTTGGGGGGACCACACGACGATTGTTTTCTAATTTTTAACTCTATTTTGTAAACTTTTACACACAGAGGCATGCACGGTTCTCGCTGATCTGTGCATGCTTCTGTCAAACTCGCACCTTGTAATGAAACTCGCATTACAAGGTGCGAGTTTACCCACAGTTTAACTCGCATGAACTTGCATACCAGTCAAACTCACACCATATTATACTGTGCGAAACTCGCACCGACAAACTGTGCGAGTAGGTGCAAGTTTGATCTTGCAAAACAACTCACACCCTGTTACATTTAGAACCTTGATTCAGATACGCTTGCGAGCTCAGTGCGCTCGCAAGCGGGTCGATGGTGGGCCAATGCACACGCGCAGCGTGCGCAAGCCCCGTAGTGAGTGAGAATCCCTCCCCCCCCGGGGCTCGCAGCAAAATGGGGCTGCTGTCAATGTTGATCGACAGCTCGCCCCTTTTTGTAGGCGGGGAGGGGGGTGGCTGTACAAACGGAGGCGTTCCCGAAGGAACGCCTGTTGTTTGTGGGCGGCCCTACTGACATCACTCGTGATGTCAGTAGTTGACTTCCTGCTCTATTAGAGGCTCACCCACAGCTGTGCGAGCGGCCTGGAGGCCGGAATTTTTTAAAAAAGGGACGCCCTGATTCAGTGCGAGCGCACGCAAATAGCGTGCACCTCTGTATCAGGCCTTTAGCCCAATGAGTGTAAGTAACAATAAGTGTGGCTGTATAAACCTACTACCACACTACTGTTTAAGTCCTTGGCTGTTTGGTGATTTTTGAGGATCCGCTGATGTATACTATTACTCTGTTTATACCATAAGTATACACAGATAACACACAACAATGCCAAATAGTATACAGATAACACACAACATTTTGAAGGGGGGGGATGGTCACACATCGTTCACATAGATGTTTCTACTGCATATTTTTTGGATGCACAGTATGCACATATATAGAGACAGTGGCGGGCTGGGCCGGGGGGCAGGGTACCATCTGCCCCCCGGCCGGTCCCCGCTGGGCGGTCCCAGGGCCGGCGCAACACACTCAGCAAAGCATGCATTGCAGGGAGGCGCCAGGCTAGAGAGGCGCTCTCCTTGCCTGCTGCAACTGAGTTTAGTGTTGCTGTTGCCGGCTGCCTCTCTGCCCCCTGGCCGGTCCCTCCCTTCTCCTCCCCTCCCCTCTCCTCCCCTCACCTCCCCTCTCCTCGGAGGCAGATAGCACCTGAGCACATACTTTGCCGACCAGCCCATTCAGATACGCGGTGGCGCTGTCACCGCTAATCCCCTGCTGCTGCAGCCGCCAGTCCCGCAATGTCACCAGCAATTCACCTGCTGCCAGTGCCCTGCTGTGCAGGACACGACAGGTAAGTTGGCTACTGGTGGGGAAATGAGAGGGGCTGTGTTGAGGAGAGCCGTGAAGTAAGGGGCTCTGCTGAGGGGGGCCTGTGATGTGAGGGACTGTACTGAGGGAAGACTGTATTGAAGGGGTCTGTGATGTGAGGGACTGCCATGTGAAGGGCTGTGATGTGAGGGGGGCTGTGCTGAAGGGGGATGTGATGTGAGGGGGGCCTGTGATGTGAGGGGCTGTACTGAGGGGGGCTGTACTGAAGAGGTCTGTGATGTGACGGACTGTCATGTGAAGGGCTGTGATGTGAGGGGGGATGTGATGTAAGGGGCTGTTCTGAGGGGGCTTTACTGAGGGAGGTTTTACTGAGGGGGGCTGTGCTGAGGAAGGCTCTACTGAGGGGGGCTGTGATGTGAGGGACTGTCATGTGAAAGGCTGCTGAAGGAGGATGTGATGTGAGGGGCTGTGCTGAGGGGGGCTGTGGTATGAGGGGCTGTGCTGAGGGGGGCTGTGGTGTGAGGGGCTGTGCTGAGGGGGGCTATGGTGTGAGGGGCTATGCTGAAGGGGGATGTGATGTGAGTGGCTGTGATGAAGGAGATTGTGGTGTAAAGGGGGGCTGTGCTGATGGGGCTGTGATGTGAGCCGCTGTGATGAAGGGGACTGTCATGTGAAGGGCTGTGATGTGAGGGGCTGTGCTGAAGGGGGCTGTGATGTGAGGGACTGTCGTGTGAAGGGCTGTGATGTGAGGGGATGTGCTGGGGAGGCTGTGCTGAGAGGGGCTGTGCTGAGAGGGGCTGTGCTGAAGGGGGCTGTGATGTGAGGGACTGTGCTGAAGGGGGCTGTGATGTGAAGGACTGTTGTGTGAAGGGTTGTGATGTGAGTGGCTGTGCTGAGAGGGGCTGTCGTGTGAAGGGCTGTGATGTGAGGGGCTGTGATGTGAAGGGCTGTGATGTGAGGGGCTGTGCTGAAGGGGGTTGTGATGTGAGGGACTGTCGTGTGAAGGGCTGTGCTGAGAGAGGCTGTGCTAAAGGGGGCTGTGATGTGAGGGACTGTCGTGTGAAGGGATGTTATGTGAGAGGCTGTGCTGAAGGGGGCTGTGATGTGAGGGACTGTCGTGTCGTGTAAAGGGATGTGATGTGAGAGGCTGTGCTGAAGGGGGCTGTGATGTGAGGGCCTGTCGTGTGAAGGGGTGATGTGAGGGGCTGTGCTGAAGGGGGCTGTGATGTGAGGGGCTGTGCTGAGGGGGCTGTGGGGTGAGGGGGGCTATGCTGATGGGGGCTGTGCTGAGGGCCTGTGGTGTGAGGGGGCTATGCTGATGGGGCTGTGATGTGAGGGGCTGTGTTTAGGGGGGCTGTGATGTGAGGGGGACTGTTCTGAGGGGGGCTGTGGTGTGAAGCGGTGTGGTGTGAAGACTGCCTGTTTGCTTCTCATCACCCACTCCCTTTCCCTGTTTCCCTCTCTGTCACCCTCTAATCCCTCCCCAGTGTCACCCACTGCCTCTCCCCAGCATCACCCACTGCCTGTCATCTAATGACTGTCACCCACTGCCTCTCCCCAGCGCCATCCACTGTCTGTCTCCCTTTCTGTTACTCACTACCTCTCCGCATTGTCACCCACAGCCTCTCCCCAGCGTCATCCACTGTCTGTCGCATTTGTAGGAGGGCGCACATTTATAGTTTGCAGGGGGGCACCAAACACCCTAGCACGGCCCTGGCCAGCCCCTGCGTTGGCCAGCTATCGCTGGCCTGCAGGCCGCATCCGGCCCACATCCCTGCCACGATCAGAGCACAGCTCCAATCGGTCACTACAAGCTGGCAACAGTGGTCAGTGGGCTTCAGAGGCCAGCATTCCCAGTGATGCCTGCGCCTGCCGCTCTGGATCTAATTAGATCCAGTAAGCGGCAGTGTCTACGCGGGACGGCGTGGACTGGAGCGGTGCCCAGCGGCCGTCATGAAGATAGGTAAGTACTGCACAGACAGGTGAGTGGGGCGTGTTCTATACTGGGAGGGGGCACAGCATAAGGGGCATTACTGGGGGCACAAAATAAGGGGCATTACTGGAGGCACAAAATAAGGGGCATGACTGGGGGCACAACATAAGTGGCATTACTGGGGGCTCTGCATAAAGAGACATTATTGGAGGCACTACTAAGGGCATTACTGGGGGCTCTGCATAAAGGGGCATTACTGGGGGCTCTGCATAAAGGGGAACTACTAAGAGCATTACTAGGGGCTCTGCATAAAGGGGTATTACTGGGGGCTCTGCATAAATGGCATTACTGGGGGCTCTGCATAAGGGGCATTACTGGGGGCACAACATAAGGGACATTACTGGGGCTCTGAATAAAGGGAACTACTAAGGACATTACTGGGGGCTCTGCATAAGGGGCAGTACTGGGGGCTCTGCATAAGGGGCACTATTAAGGACATTACTGGGGGCTCTGCATAAGGGTCATTACTGGGGGCTCTGCATAAAGGGGCACTACTAAGGCCATTACTGGGGGCTCTGCATAAAAGCATTACTGGGGGCTCTGCATAAAGGGGCATTACTGGGGCTCTGCATAAAGGGGCATTACTGGGGGCTCTGCATAAAGGGGCATTACTGGGGGATCTGCATAAGTGGCACTACTAAGGACATTACTGGGGGCACAACATAAGGGGCATTACTGGGGCACTGCATACTGGGCACTACTAGGGCACTGCATTGGGTCTGGGGTAGAGGGGCTGGGAGATGCACACTGGATCTGGGGGAATGAGTGAGAGACACACACTGGGTCTCGGGGAATGAGACAGATACATACTGGGGCTAGGGAATGTGTCTTACTGCTGTTTGTTAGATACTGAAAGAGGACCATAACCTCTTTAAGTGCTAAAGGTATTCTGTTTCGTTGTTAAATGGGGCCCTATATTGTCTCTGTTTCTGAGAAATATCCACCATTCTATTTTCCTCTTATAATATTTTATTTAAGTAAAAAAACAAAAAGTATTTTGGTTGCTCACATCAGCTTAATGACATTGCACAGGTGCTTGTAGTTACACTGAACTACAGAAAAAAAGAGGGATTTGCCCTCCAGCACACTGCAGCAATATCAACAAAAATACTTGAATCCTACATAATAATAGAAATTCAGAGGTATTAGTTACATACATTTGCAAATATATGAATAAGCGCCAGGCCATCGTCAAGGCCTCTCTATGACTTGCACATCCGCAGTAGAGATGTTCTCGGGAATAAGGCGCAGACGCCATTTTCCCGGAGCCCTGCGTATATGCAGTAGATTCTGGCATCAAGCCAGAATCTACTACGCTGCCAGAGAGGAGGGGGCCCACACTGAGTCTGCACACGCGCCCTCTCCTCTCTTAAAATGCATCTGGGGATGATGCTTATTTTGTCCCCGCTTTGTTTTTGCAAATGTTGGGTGACATGACAATGTGCAGGAACAACTAGAACCCTGACTCCACTTCTCTGTGCTGTTGGAGGTCACTACTCCTACTATTTAAGGGGCTTGTTTACCTTTGAATATTTGCAGTATATCCCCCCAAAAAAACAAATTTCAGGGGATACCAGCAAATATTAAGGATCCCCCAAATGTATGAAGGAGCGGCTATAGCAGATATCTCCATTTCTGCTGCGTTCCCTCCATTTCTGTCAGTAGCCACAGCCTATGGGGTCTGCAAAGCTATCAGAATTACAAAGGTAGCATTCAGGAGTTTGGCCCTGGCAACTAAAGCCGTATTCAGATAGCGTTATCCACTGTAGCCTATGGGCCTCATTTTACAAACCTTACCAGGAGAGAGGTCCTCCGATATCCTCCCTGGCAATAGTCAGTAGGCCGTGCATGCGCAGGGGTCCCGGAGAAGGAAAGAAGTGACCGCTGATGCAAACACTTCACTCCTAACACATCGCAAGGTTGGCTCCTTTTGCGCCCCTGTCACTGCATGTGTATATTAATATATGAATAGCAGCAATAAGAAATTACGGGGTTTACATCTCAATCCTCATATGTATATAGTATATACTATCACCCTCCTCTTACCATCTCTCGCTCCCACCTACAAGACATCCCTCAGCCTTTAAATCTTTAAACACTCTCTGAAAGCTCATCTCTTTTATTTGAGATAAAACACTGCCCTTACTAATACGCCCTCACACCTATACTATTACCCTAATACACAATCTCACCTACCCTATTACCAATTACAATATACTACCCCCACTAATGCATCCTCACGTGTACTCTACTCCCACCGATACTACCCACACGAATACATGCTCACCAGTGGCGTAAGTTCATCCCAGACTCTCGGAGGCAAGTTATAATTTGGTGCCCCCCACATCTCATGCCTCATATCATTCTAATCAGCAGAAGCTGCTTCGCATTGCTGTGCAAATAAGACGCATTTGCACGAAAAGATGCACGGCGCTGCCGAGTCACTCTGTGCTCACACATTATGTGTAACGCAATTTATAGCGCACTGAGGATAGATGTATGGCGTCGGATGGGGAGTTGTAGGTGAGGGGGTGCGCCGGGACTGCTGCACAGGTCTAAGGCTAGGGCTGCCGCCAGGAGGAGTGCGATGGGGAGTTGTGGGTTATGGGAGGCGCTGGACTTGTCACACTGACATAATCTGAGGAGCAGTGACACCAATGAGTAGGGACAGGCTATGGATAGACAGAGGCAGCAGCTGATGGTCTGACACGGAGCTCTCCACTAGTGTTTGGTGACTTCTCAGGTGCTGGAAAGAGGTGCCAAGTATTGGGCCGCCATGGCGGTACACTCCGGGTACATAGTTACAGCCACAAGTGGGGTGAATATATTGTGGGCAATAGAGGAGGTGCCCCTTCAATGCTGGAGCCCGGCGGCAGGCACCTCCATTGTCTCTTATAGTTCTGCCCCTGATGCTCACACCAATTCTGCTCCCACCTATATTATCCACACTAATGCACCCTCAAACCTTGCTACTCCCACCTATAATACACACACATACACACCTTCACACTTACTCTACTCCCACTTCCAGTATACTACCCACACTAATACACCCTCACACTTACCCTAGTCCCACTTACAGTATACTACCCACACTAATGCACCCTCACACTTACCCTAGTCCCACTTACAGTATACTACCCACACTAATGCACCCTCACACTTACCCTAGTCCCACTTACAGTATACTACCCACACTAATGCACCCTCTCACCTACTCTACGCCCCACCAATACTACTCACACTAATAAACCCTAACACCTATTGCACCATAACAACTGCCTGCTTTCAACCACACTCATCATTTTCTTTCAGCAGTGCCCTCTTCCATTGAGAGAGTAAACTATTTCATGAGCATGGGAGGGCCTTTGTTTTCTTGTCTGTATTTATTTTGCATACCTGGTATACCTCTGTGTTATGTATGCTATGTATTTCAAACTGTCTGGCACGGCAGGAGCTCTGCGTCGGCTTACAAAACAACAATAACAATGCGCATATATATATATATATATAACAAACCAAAATACTCGGCACTAGCACCTATAAATACGTTATTTGGAGGTGCCTTCCAGCTGCTGCTGTGTATCTATATATATATTATATATATATATATATATATAATATATATATATATATATATATATATATATATACATATACATACACTCAGGCTGTCTGCAACCACTAGCAATTCCACCTGTAAAATATAAAGTTTACAAAACCTGTCTGTCTCTTTAAAGGATGTTGATAAATTATATTGTTGCTAAACTGTAGATGTATATTAGTTGTTTAAAGGCTGAAGATCCCAGAGAAAAGATTTACTGATCTCCATGAAGGTGATGGAGGCCGATAATGTGGGCTAACGCCTACAATAGATGTCAGGACCTGCCTCCAGTCTCCGGGGAACTAAACTCCTGATGTATTCAGCGCAGGCAGAGACTGAGTGAATTCACCAGCAGTTCCTGTGATCTCTACATGTGAAGCAGACAGAACAGCAGTCTCTTTGTGAAGGTGAATAGGTCCTTATCAGAAGAGATTTACATCACTGAACTGGGAAATAACAAATTATGTACAGAAATTACCCAGCATAATGGGGTTATACCCTCAACTACAGCAGGCTGTGGCGAGGGTGGGGCTCGCCGTAGACTGCAAGAATCAAGCAGAAAAGAGGGTGAGCGATAAGGGCTGGGAGATAAAGGGATAGAGGGAAGTACAGAGAGAGAGAGAGCAAAATGCTAACTAAAAGCATATTGAAAGCAAAAGCGAGATAACGGAACAGCCAGGGATCCAAACAGTACAAAGAGAGGGGGATATAGAATGGAGAAGAAATGCGGATTAGCTGAGGAACAGATAGTTACAAATGCAGAGACTAAGAACAAAGAGAGAGAGAGAGTTACAGAGACTGGGGAGGAATTGAACAGATACAGAGAAGAGAAAGTAGAGATATTGGAAAATGGAGAATTGGTCACAGCGCCAGGTCATACTGATATTAGCCAGGCCGAATGGAAGCTTGTAATTCATTAGCATTACACTAACCCAGAACTGTTTCATTACATAGAAATATTGCAGGGTAATGGAGCTACAGTATACAAACTGGTCAAGATTTAAGGAGAGAGCTTATACTTCTCTAGGAAGAATAAAACAATATCCTATTAACATGTAATGGAGACATAAGGCATGAGAACGGATTAGTTGTTAATATACTGGGTAATCATCTAACTGTGGTTTCCCAGCAGTTGTGGAACTGCAAGTTCCAGCATGCTTTGCCAGGCACAGCAGCTGACAATCTACTGCTACAAAATAAAAAAGAATGCAACCAAAGCGCTATCTGAAAGCAACTTATACCCCAAAGTCTTTATTAAGAATCCCAATAGATAAATAATGTGGGTAGTGACGTTTCTTAAATTTGCTACAATCTATAGGTTGCTTAGGATCCAGACATAACCTATAATAAACAATGGTGCTCCTGAATGTGTGATATAAATAAATCTATTATTAGTCTAATATAACGCACAACTATTCAGTGGTATTATATAACATATACATGTATTTTCTTTCCTAAATAAAATTGTTTAGGAAAAAAAGGGTCTTATTGTACTGCAGCCTGTCTCTAGATGGGTACACTGGCACTTTTTGGGATTTGGTTTAAATAACCTAAAGGACAGAATTTCCACACGATTCCCAAAACATTAGTTCATTTATGGAGGGTGTCTTACACAGCAGCTCTCCCATTCCTCATGTTAATCGGCCCTGATATTTCTTTTCTTTATGCATTATTATTTATGCATTAGAATTCAGAACAATAAACAAGGATCATGCATCAAAGTGATAAAGATGCCTACAGTCAAAATCAACCGGCACTGTCAGTGTCTCCAGCATTAATAATATAGATAGACTCAACTACCAGCAACAACACTGTCCAATAAGGGGTCCAAACCCAATTCTCACTGTAATGTATTCAGGTCCAGTCTCATTGCTGCAAATAATTGATATGCTGAGAGACTCCTTATATTGTACCTTATATCTGAAATCACTGTTTCTGTTTAAAATAGTACAATTTGTTTTGTATGTACAGGAAGATATTGGCAATGATTAATATTATTTCATATATACATTTATATCAATCTGTTTTGCTAATCTGCAGTATTATGAGTCTGCATGTATTGAATGGTTGCAAGGTCCAAGACTTCATGAATCTCCCCACAGTGTTTCCCATACTTTCCCTTGCAGCAATAGTAAAAACAGTGAAGTGTTGTGTCACTGCTCCATTACAGAAAGTGGAAGCTACTCTCTCATCTGTAGGACAGAGTCCTAATGGAGTCTCAAACATAAGGCCATAACTAGGGGTGTGCAAGCTGTGCCATCGTCCAGGGCACATGGCCCTGGGAGCCCCACAGTCACTGCCTCACACATGCAGCCTGTAGCTCTGCTGTAGAGCTGCCCAGAGGTTCCTCTTGTCTACTCTATAGTCTGTGAAGCCGCGCTCCAGGCAGTACTGTACATACTTGACTACTCTCTTCCGGGTAGTCCCATAGACCCCCGGAAGAGTGGATGGATTTCCTGCATCCTGCCAACTTCCTAGTAAAGTGGGCAGGATGGGAGGATAATACCAGGAATTGTGTGTCTGTAGGAAGGGGGCAGGGCCAATAACATGCAGTTTGCCTAATGATGTGAAGAGCCTGCCCAGCCCCTGAGTGGTCATCTGACTCTCCTCTCTTGGCTTCTCATGGAGAGGAGAAATATGTAAGTCAGCAATTATGGTGCTGTGCTTCCTGGTGCCAGCGGCCCTGTCCCCTTGGCATGCCATCATGATATCACATGGCGCAAAATTGCCCTTTTGTTCAAATGGGTTAAAAATTGGAGATGTATTTCTGCAAAGCAAGCCTACTCAGCTGTCACTCACACTCTGGAATGGGCTACAATAATGTGGCAGGAGGCCAGTCATGAGAGACATTTTTATCAACATTTAAAAACTATCACCTTAACCAATGTGGGCATCACTCTGATATGGACATGTGCCCATTGTCCTTTTGTTTCTAAAATATTTGCCATCTGCCCAAAACTTTCCTATATCCTTTAAATAAAACACGCATAGATTTCCCATAATCCATTTTTAGTACAGCCGTAAACAGCCTGAGATACTGCAAAATGGGCAACCTGCGTCGTTTGGCTGACGCAGCTATATCAGTCGTGGGTAAGTGGTTTCCCAGGGCACTCATGCGTCTCTAAGAGCTGTTACATGTGACCCTACTTAAAAGGATTATTTCCTCTAAGAAGCATTATTGTCATTGGGTGAGAGAGCAAAGTTCCCAATCTGTATATTGTAGCTGTAGCAGGTTAGTAAGAGATTGAATGGTAATGTTGTCAGACCAACTTGGCTAGTCAGTCATAGGGTAAACTATAACCAGAGCTGTTAGAACAATTCATGCTACTATTCTGATTTCTAAATGTAATTAGTTACTTCTCAACAGAGTTATAGTATGGTCACCATTGTGGATCTTTGGGCCACTTGTAAGGCTCCTTATAAAGGGTCAGTTGTTCACCACTGAGGTAGAACTAGTACTGCTGAAGAGGTTTTGCCGGAAAATACAGCAAGCGCTCACTCACCCTTACAAGTTATCTTTGTAATTCAAACACACAGATGGACATACGGAAGCATGCACACAGACAATTCTGTGATGTCACCTTAGATTCAAGATACTGTCTATACATATGCTTGTACATGGTCCTAGTAACCATTAAATGAAGTTCAACTAAAGATGTTATTGGCGTGGGAGTATATTTATGTGCATCCCAGTTTACTGTCTATATTGATGTTGAAAACATGGAAAAGCACTTCAAGGCAAAAACAACAGGTTCCAATTTGCAGTAGCATGCACTCAACTAGCCATTTATATATATATATATATATATATATATATATATATACAGTCAGATGCATAAATATTGGGACATTGACAGAATTTTCATATTTTAGCCTCTATTCACCACCACAATGGCTTTGAAATGAAACAAATAAGATGTGCTTTAACTGCAGAGTTTCAGATTTAATTTGTTGGTAATTACATCCAAATCAGGTGAACGGTGTAGGAATTACAACGGTTTCTATATGTGCCTCCCACTTTTTAAGGGGCCAAAAGTAATGGGACTATCAACTCAAAAGCTATTTCATGGACAGGTGTGGGCTATTCCCTCGTTATTTCAGTATCAATTAAGCAGGTAAAAGGTGTGGAGTTGATTCTAGGTGTGACATTTGCATTTGGAATCAGTTGCTGTCGACTCTCAATATGAGATCCAAAGAGCTGTCACTATCAGTGAAGCAAGCCATCATTAGGCTGAAAAATCAAAACAAACCCATCAGAGAGATAGCAAAAACATTAGGTGTGGCCAAATCAACTGTTTGGAACATTCTTAAAAAGAAAGAATGCACTGGAGAGCTCAGCAACACCAAAAGACCCGGAAGACCACGGAAAACAACTGTGGTGGATGACAGAAGAATTATTTCCCTGGTGAAGAAAAACCCCTTCACAACAGTTGGCCAAATCAAGAACACTCTCCAGGAGGTAGGTGTATATGTATCAAAGTCAACAATCAAGAGAAGACTTCACAAGGGTGAATATAGAGGGTTCACCACAAGATGTAAACCATTGGTGAGCCACAAAAACAGGAAGACCAGATTAGAGTTTGCCAAACAACATCTAAAAAGGCCATTACAGTTCTGGAACAACATCATATGGACAGATGAGACAAAGATCAACTTGTACCAGAGTGATGGGAAGAGAAGAGTATGGAGAAGGAAAGCAACTGCTCATGATCTAAAACATACCACCTCATTAGTGAAGCATAGTGGTGGTAGTGTCATGACGTGGGCATGTATGGCTGCCAATGGAACTGGTTCCCTTGTATTTATTGATGATGTGACTGCTGACAAAAGCAGCAGAATGAATTCTGAAGTGTTTCGGGCAATATTATATGCTCATATTCAGTCAAATGCTTCAGAACTCATTGGACGGCGCTTCACAGTGCAGATGGATAATGACCCGAAGCATACTGCAAAAGCAACCAAAGAGGTTTTTAAGGCTAAAAAGTGGAATGTTATGCAATGGCCAAGTCAATCCCCTGACCTGAATCCAATTGAGCATGCATTTCACTTGATGAAGACAAAACTGAAGGGAAAATGCCCCAAGAACAAGCAGGAACTGAAGACATTTGCAGTAGAGGCCTGGCAGAGCATCACCAGGGATGAAACCCAGCGTCTGGTGATGTCTATGCGTTCCAGACTTCAGGCTGTAATTGCCTGCAAAGGATTTGCAACAAAGTATTAAAAAGTGAAAGTTAGATTTAGGATTGTTTAGTTTGTCCCATTACTTTTGGCCCTTAAAAAGTGGGAGGCACATATAGAAACCGTTGTAATTCCTACACCGTTCACCTGATTTGGATGTAATTACCCTCAAATTAAATCTGAAAGTCTGCAGTTAAAGCACATCTTGTTTGTTTCATTTCAAAGCCATTGTGGTGGTGAATAGAGGCCAAAATGTGAAAATTCTGTCAATGTCCCAATATTTATGCACCTGACTGTATATACTGTATATATATATATATATATATATATATATATATACAAAAGTGATTGGACACCCCGTGCAAGCTAAATGCATACCACACATACCATTGCACACGAGTTCCAAATGGCAGTGGCGGTTTCGACAAGAACACTTGGTAGGGAGGCCATGCACTTGCAGCTCTACAGAATGTTTTGTAAGGACAACAATACCACCTGTCATGTTTCCAGGGCGATGCTGGACTGGTATACAGAAAATTCAGTAACCCGGACGGACTGGCCAGCCCAGAGTCCAGATCTTAACCCCACTGAGAACCTCTGGGACGAATAGGAGCGACGGGTACATTCTAGGCCGACTCGACCTTCTTCAGTGTCACTTTTGGTCACTGTACTTGGTGGAATGGCAAAACATATGGCCTGCTGTTGTCCAGGAACTTGTGAACAGTTTGCTAAGAAGGGTGTCTGCAGTACATACAAAGTACTGATGTCAATAAAATCTTGTTGATCTATTTGGTGTCAGTTAACTAATAAACAAGCATATAATGATATCGCGCTCCACGGAGAGAATCCAAAAATGTTCAAGTCTATTAAGTTTCTTCAAGGTTGTTCTCTCCACTATACCACAAAACAAGACAGAAATAAATCTTATAGTGTAGTAGATTCACAAACACAATTGTCTCTAAAGAGGTTAAGTCCAGAATCCAATATAGGCCCGTATTCAATTTGAGGCGAAAAGAACCAGACTTTTCGCCTGCCGGACTTTCCGCCTACATCGCGTGTTTTTGGAGACAACACTTTCCACGCACGCGCCCGCTGTTCATCCTATTCAATTTCAAAGGACGCGAAAATGGCTCCCGGCGAAACTGAAACAGGCGAAAAGTCCTGTCAGATTTGGGGAAATCAGCCTGACACCCCCCAAAAGATGCACTGACATGGGGGTTCGCTATGGATACCCCCGAATAGGCCTGCTGAAGGTATTTTGGGGTACTTAAATGCTCTCAATAGGTTTTTATTAGTGTCTTTGCATAAGGGATGAAAAATAGAATTGAGCAATTTTTTTTTTAGAAAATAACTAGTCCCAGCAAATTTGGGGTACCTGAAAATAGGGGGTAGCATATTTAAAGGTTGTTAAAGTGAAGTTTAAAAAATCGTGAAAGATCCACCTGCCACAAGCACCTGCAATCAAAAGAACACCTGGGGCATACTTGGGGGCCCCCTTGGAGTCTATTTCGCTAGTTTGTAACTTTGTCCTCCAACTTTGTTTTTTTTCGCCCCCAAAATGAAAGTACTTTTTTGGGGTGTTCTTAAGTGTTTGTTTGTTTTTTTTAAATTGGTGCAGTTTACCTTTGGGGGACTGTCTTAAGGCTGCATGGGGGTTCCCGCAACGTTGCACCCCAAAACCCTAATTCTGCACTTTTTTCCGCCTGCTATTGATAGGTGAAGAAACTTTTCTGCCGGGTCCATTGCATTGACTTTCCGCCTAGGCGAAAAGTCTTTCAAATTGAATACGGCAAAAACTTTACGCCTGGCGAAATGATGTCACCCGCGATACTTTTTTCGCGAAACTGACTTTTCACCTCAAATTGAATACGGCCCATAGAGGTATATAGCTCTGTGTCGTATTATTCATCTGGTAAAGGCATCCAAATGTGTCTCAAAAAATCAGTAGTGTGTGCTCAAAAAGAGACTTGATGCTTACAGCAAAGCTTACTTCAAATAGATAGATCCAAACATGTTGCAGTTTCTTTAAACCTTGTTAGGGGTATTCAATATGGGTGCGATAACATCGTTTTTTGCGGTAATATCGCACTTTTTAACGTTTTTGCGTTAATATCACTTGTTTTACTTTTACACCCTATTCAATTTCAAAGACTTATCGCAGTTTTGACAAGTCTGATAAAAAACGGTGATAACTTTTCACCATTGAATAGGTGTCAAAAAAAAGTTCAGAATTGGGGTTTAGGGGTGCAGGCTTAAAAAAAATTGCCTGCACCCTTGAGATTGACATTTAAAAAAGAACTGTGTCAAAAAAAGTTTTAAAAAAAATAGGGACACCCCAAAAAATTAATTTAAAAATTCGGGTGCAAAAAAAAAATGGGAAAAAATTGTTAAACAATAGGGAAATAGGTTCAGGGCTATTCTGCAAGTATGCGGCAGGTGTTTTCTAGAATAGAATTTTAGCGGCAGGTGCACAAATGCAGAATTTTAAAAAAATTACTTTAGGGACACCAAACTATGCTAGTACCCATTTTCATGTACCCCAAATTTGATGGGACCACTTAAAAAAACGAAAAAAATAACCTAAGTGCTCTTCTGCAACACTTCTTCAATGTCAGGAAAAAAGCACCTGCTGCGGCTATTTAAATCCCCGACTTTCAATTAAAGGCTAAAACAGGGGTGAATAGTGTTCCCCCATGTTTTTACAACTTTAGGGGGATTTTCAAATTATTTTAAGGAAAAATTCGTAACTTTACGCAAATCCAACTTCGGAGTTTCCCGTTTTCGTTAATTTTATTTTGAATACGGGGATAAGCGGGAGCGCGCACCATACCTTTATGCAGAAAAAAACTCCGATATGATACGTTAACTTCACCAGGGAAGCTAACCTTTCATATTGAATACCCCTCTGTGTCTTCAATCACAGCAATGAAAACACCTCGTGCTCCAATACAAAGGTACGTCAGATGTAAACTCACATGTATGCTTACATTTGTCAAATGATGTGTAATCCCATTAAGGTTTCTTTTAAATTCTCTCTTCAAGAACAATTAGGACTTTTTCTTATTCCAAAAACTGGTACTCTCATAGGCAAGATGACCAATGCATGGATCTTATTATTTTGTTGGGATCGTTTATCTGGCTTTAGTATTTTGTAGCTCCCCCATTAGAGAATCAGCCACAAGGGGCCGCCCGTCGCCTCTGTACGGACTGTACGGAATTTGACTGCTCAGTCACTTCCACAGCGTCTGATGAAGCTCTCTCTGCGCAGCTATTGCCCTATCCCGCCACAAGTAGCCACTGAGCTCCAGTATCTCCTTGAAAATGGGCAAATAAAGTCTGAAACATTGGATAACCTTTGTGGCTGCTTGAGTGCATTTATTTAGTTTGTATCAGACCAGCAGAGTGCCGTTCACTTGTGTGATTTATAATATTTCTCCACGAGCACCCTGGCAAACATCTAAATGGAGGTATAGGAGTGCCGATCTATTTGGACTTTATATATATACTGTATATACTCTCTAATGTCACTTTGAACCGGTGCCCCCCCAATGTGTAACTCACAGATCCCCAAAGGTGCGGCACTCCGAATGGTGTTTTTTGTACCAGAGTGCTACACCTGTGGGGATATATATGTATATATAATAAGAAAAAGATTTCTCCTGCATGGTCTTGCTAGCGTTGCGACAATACCTGAGTTTGCTAAAAGTGAGACCACCTGAAGAAGGCTCCTTGTGGGGCCGAAACGTCAGTGTATGGTGCACCTGTATGGTGCACCACTGGGTATGTTAAAATAAATGTGTGACTTTCTTTTGCATACAGTATTTTACACTAAGACTGGAGAGTGTCTTTTTTTCCCCCTCCTGTGGAATACAATTGTATGCATTTGGATTCCCCTTTGGGTTCTCCTTGGAGTGCACCCCAGCAATTTACCATCTGACGGTGCGAGTGCGGGACTTTTCATAATAAATATATATATATATATATATATATACACACAAATTTGTTTTGTACTCCACCAGTCTCTGCAAATAATATCCATGCAGCAAGGAAGATAGGCGGCACTCCGGAGACTTGTGACTTAGTGAATATACAGTCAGGTGCATAAATTTTGGGACATTGACAGAATTTTCACATTTTGGCCTCTATTCACCACCACAATGGCTTTGAAATGAAACAAGCAAGATGTGATTTAACTGCAGACTTTCAGATTTAATTTGAGGGTAATTACATCCAAATCAGGTGAACGGTGTAGGAATTACAACGGTTTCTATATGTGCCTCCCACTTTTTAAGGGGCCAAAAGTAATGTGACAAACTAAACAATCCTAAATCTAACTTTCACTTTTGAATACTTTGTTGCAAATCCTTTGCAGGCAATTACAGCCTGAAGTCTGGAACGCATAGACATCACCAGACGCTGGGTTTCATCCCTGGTGATGCTCTGCCAGGCCTCTACTGCAAATGTCTTAACAGACTTGAACATTTTTGGACCCTCTCCGTGGAGCGCGATATCATTGTATGCTTGTTTATATGTTAACTGACACCAAATAGATCAACAAGATTTTATTGACATCAGTACTTTGTAGGTTCACCATGTGCAGTGATTACTGCAGACACCCTTCTTAGCAAACTGTTCACAAGTTCCTGGACAACAGCAGGCCATATGTTTTGCCATTCCGCCTTAAGAACAGTGACACTGAAGAAGGTCGAGTCGGCCTAGAATGTACCAGTCGCTCCAATTCGTCCCAGAGGTTCTCAGTGGGGTTAAGATCTGGACTCTGGGCTGGCCAGTCCGTCCGGGTTACTGAATTTTCTGTATACCAGTCCAGCATCGCCCTGGAAACACGACAGGTGGTATTGTTGTCCTTATAAAACATTCTGTAGAGCTGCAAGTGCATGGGCCTCCCTACCAAGTGTTCTTGTCGAAACCGTCACGTTAGTGGCCATTTGGAACTCGTATGCAATGGTATGCATTTAGCTTGCACGGGGGTGTCCAATCAATTTTGTTTATATAGTATATATATATATACAATATATACGTACGTGTTTATTAAAATCAACGTTTCAGGGTGCTAAACCCCTTCTTCAGGATACACATATAGAAGGGATTTAGTTGATTTGAACAAACACGTATATTCACTAAGTCACAAGTCTCTGGAGTGCCACCTATCTTCCTTGCTATATATATTTTTATATATATATATATATATATATATTTATAATATATATATATATACTGTATATATGCTGTATATATATATATATACCTGAGGAAGTCCAGAGAGACGAAACACGTTGGGTCTGATTCTTACAACCCCCAATAGTGGACTATCATCTGCTGCTATTCCATAAGATAAGCGTTTTTTTGTTTTTAAAATTGTTGGTTTTATTTTTGTCATTGTGCTGTATGTATGGTCGAAATAAAACGTATTCACGGAGAATTTTCTCCATTTCTGGTCTGAGGTCATCTCTTTTTTGCTGCCATATGAAGCCAGACTGTTACTGAGGTTGACCAGAAGCACAGAGGAATGACATTATTTATGCACTGATATACGCTCATTGTGGTACGCAGATATTTTTTGTCCAGTGGTGTCTCTAGTTGTTGCATCTAAATATTACACTATATATGCTTCTCTTGATGGGCAAAAAATTACAAGCCCATATTTACGGTAATCCTAAAGGTGTATCCCGTGGAAGTCCTGGAAAGTGTTATCGGCTCAAGTTACCTGACCTTTGCAGTAATACCTGATTACCAGATAAGCCTGTGTTTGTTTACTCTTTGGTACGCACATTACTTATCCACCTGAGCATGGATCTATCTGTTGTTTTAAACTACTACACTATTAGGCGCACGTTTTTCATTTAATATATTTCTATATATATATATATATATATATATATACTGTATATACACATACATGGGGGTGTAACTAGGTATTTGAAGGTCCCAGATGTTTGTAAGGGTCCCTATATGCCACTCAATGGTGAGAAATTTGTATAACTCATGTAACTTTTGTGACTTGGATGGCCCCCCTAAGCTCTGGGGGCCTGATTCAGAGCCGGATGCTCTGACCAGAGCGCTCGCTCTGAATCAGGGCCCTCCTACCTCAACTTGGAGCGGCCTTATGGATGCTCGCATAGCTGTGGGTTACCACCCACAGCTTATGCGTGCGTCAATGATGATGGTCGCGATGGTCAAGACCATCGCGACCATCGGGCTTGCGATGGAGACCCTGCGGTAGGGTCTCGCTGCCGCAAGCCCTGGAGTGATTTTGGCTCTATCAGAGCCAAAATCACTCCCACTGACATCACTACTGATGTCAGTGGGGCCGGCTTCAGACGGTAGGCGTTCCCATGGGAACACCTCTGTCTGGCAGCAACACCCCCGGTACGCCCACCAAAGGGGGCGTGCTGTCAATCAACATCGACAGCACGCCCCCTTTGGTACGAGACCCGGAGTGACGGCTACCCCGTCGCTAGCCGGGTCTCGCGCATGCGCACGATGGAGCTCCCTCCGTCATGCGCATGCGTATTCGGGTACCATCGACCCGCTTGCGAGCGCCCAGCGCTCGCGATCGGGTCTGAATGAGACCCTGGGTCCCAAGCAGCTGCACCCCTTGCACCTATGGTAGTTATGCATATTGATATATATGTACAGTATATATAGTATTTGACTATCATACTTAAAATATTTGGTACATATACAGTATCTTTAAAAATAACGAGAGCCCTGTTATATTGGGGCAACTTGTACTTTAGGTCTGTTGGAGTGTTAGAAGGTTATACAGTATGTGACAGGTGATAGTTATTTATTTGGCTACATAGGGAGAAATAACTTATAAGACAGATATTATACAGTGGAAGTTGGACAAAGTGACATAAAAGGATGGTGTGGTGATAGGACGGGGTTGTTGGGGTCTTCTGCTCTTTGCAGATTTAGGTTACAGGAAAATCCACACAATTATAGACCAGAGATCTTCCCAATGTCACCATCAGGAAGGAGTTTATGGACAGGTTTCTCTCAGGTCAAGCAAAACAGGGAGATAATTAGGGCTCTTATAAATCCCTGGCTGTGAATTGGAGGTGGAGTAGGTAAATTGGTGGGGGCTCACAGCCAGACAACATGGTAGAAAGATAGGGCTTTGGAAGAGGAGGGGCAGGTGTGGGTTTAGGAGAGAGAAAAAAATGAAAAATGATTATCGACTTTGAGACACGAGCTGAGCTGTAATGAAAAGAGTATGCGGAGCCGACAGGCCTAGCCAGAGAAGCCTGCAAAAAGGATATTACTGCGAAATTAAAGATAGCAGATATAGCTAAGCAGAAACATTAAGCCCAACCTTTGTGTTCATCTTGGGGCTGTTTCTTCCATCTCCCTTTTTTTTCTTGTTAACCTCATGTCACAGTAATTGGACAAAGACTTGGTGGGAATTCCTGGTATGCAAGAAAGCCAAGCGACATCAGCTATTTTAACCCCTTCGGTGCCCTGCTGTATGTTCTGTAATATGCAGATGGAAATCCGCAAAACGTTATCAGAAAAACCTGCGTTCTGTCACCCTGTGCAATTATTTTATATACAACCCTGATTTCTCCCAGCTCTTGGCCACGTAAACATCTGAAAGGACCCAGATGTTCCACTTCTTGGGATGTTTAATTGGGTTGTTGACAAACGACCCTGTCTGTGTTGTGTTTGTCACTTCCATTGATTTCTGTTTGTGACTCACTTCTGTCTCTTTTATTACATTTTCTCAATTTCATTATATTCTTCTTACTATCCTTGTTAGATCGTGTGGTGAGGTTTTTCCATTTAGCAGAAAGTTCTATGTTGACAAACACTATTGCAGTATAAGAATTTGTCAGACTTGTTTCCCAGGCTCTACCATCCGTACAGGCTCCCAGGACCACCTCCTGTGAGCTCAGGTCAATCTATAAAATCACTGAGATACTGATGGTTCTATATGTTCTATTCT
This sequence comes from Taudactylus pleione, assembly GCA_031769625.1. Classification (NCBI taxonomy): domain Eukaryota; kingdom Metazoa; phylum Chordata; class Amphibia; order Anura; family Myobatrachidae; genus Taudactylus; species Taudactylus pleione. The sequence continues at coordinate 9,233,809 of JAUIMM010000121.1, forward strand.
GAGTAAAACTGGTCATCTTGTAGGGTGTTCAGTTACAGTAAATTAGATGGATATATCTGGTCTCATTGCATTATATGAGATGACTGGGAGTCTTGGCAGCAGCATAGCTGAGAGAGCGTCATATGAATGGACGTGTGTGTCGTAGGTTCATATGTCCCCAGTTGATATAAGTGTCAAATAATCAGCTCACATCCACTCATGTAACCCTCTCTTTGGCCATTGTGGAGTCTCAAACTCGGTCCTCAGGACCCCACATAGGTCACGTTTTCCAGGTCACCCAGCAGGTGCACAGGTGTATTCATTACTCACTGACACATTTTAAAAGATCCACAGGTGGAGCCAATTATTTCACTTGTGATTCTGTGAGGAGACCTGGAAAACATGCACTGTTTGGGGTCCTGAGGACCGAGTTTGAGAACCTATGGTTTAAATAATGTGATCTTGCCGGGGAGTATCCATTCTCTTTAAATAGTTTTTCATCTTTTGGATAAACTGGCTTTAAGTGTGGCCTGTGGCCCCTTCATGGAACAACTGGGTAAAGATCTCATCTGGGACCTCCTATCATTTGACAAGGCAGCGATTGCTGTGTTGAGAGCAGGAGCATTTCATCAATCTATGCTCAAGTCAGTCAGCCTGGATATACCAAGGAAGTACAGTAATGCAGCATCTGATTGGCTTTGACCTGCTGAGTTTTCTCTGCAGCTTTGTTATGTCAGAAAAATACTCCTCCAACTATTAGTGGCTGAAAGGCTATCGATATGGGTCAAAAAGCCCAAATATCAAAGCCAGACAAGTCAGTTACTCTATGAAAATTTGTAGTGGTGTTACTGATCATATTTCTGTGTTTCTGGGGCCTATTCATCATAACTTAAAATTCTCTGGAGGTAATTAGGTTTAGAACTCGCATGGAGTTCTACCTAATTACCAGAGGAATTCATCATTCCTCCTCTCCATAACTATCTATTCCGAAAAGCTGTCATTTTTGCGATGACAGCTTTTCAGGAAATAGATAGTTTTCCCTCTCTACACTAACTTACCGCAGCTGTAATCAGTGCTGCGCATGCGCCGTTACATTCGTAAAACCAGCGCATGCGCAGCACTACCTCCAGCTGTGGTAATTTTGTGTGCCCCCCAAACCCCCCATTCCCCCCTCCAAACACCTCCCCCCTGTCTCGCACTTACCTGCCTGCTGCAGCGCCTCCGGCTCCGGTGTATGCTCTGACACGTGTTCTTCCGGCTGAACACTGTACAGTTTAGAAAAAAAATAACTTTTTCTTCTAAACTTTATTGTGTTTTGCTGGGAGAACACAGTGACCGAGCAGCCACCGGAGCCAGAGGACGGACCAGAGCGCTGGAGGGAGACGCCGGGGGACCTCACCAGCTGGAAGCAGGTAAGTTTCACCTGCTATTTGCCACCTCACAGTGGCGCATAGTAACTCCATCAAATTCCAAAAATACATAATTTTCGGAATTTGATGAATACAATGATTTCCATATCCCCATACTAATGTATGGGGAATGTGGAAATTAACGCAGGCGGACTTAACCAGGAGATATCAGTGATATCTCCTGTGTTAAGATACTTCATGAATACTAAAATAGCGGTATTTAAGGAAAATGTCCTTAAAAACGTTATTTTAGTGTTGATGAATAGGCCCCATTATCTGTACAAAATATTTTATTACCGAGGAGGCTGCAAGCTGATCACTCAGACCAATGAAGCTGTAAGCAGGACAGAAGATCTTATTAAAAGAAATGTCATAATTGTCAGTCAAAATGGCCCAATATCACAGCATGGTGCAATCAAATAATTATCCTGAATTATCAAAATGAAATCTAATTAGACTTGATTATGCGCAGTGGGCAATCTGTTTAGTCAGTGAACTTTATTAGAGAGTATGCGCTTACTGGTGAAACACAAAAGTAACCATTCAACCAAATCTGTACAGTTTGGAGGAATTAAATTGTTTTTGGGTGTAGCTTCCATCTAAAGTGATGTGAGCTATTCAATGTTTGTGCCACTGGGTGCTGCGGGAGCCCATTACTTATTACGGATTTCTGCTCACAGCCTCTTGAGGTTCGAGCACAAATCCGCCCAAAGTAGGGCTTTTTGTTGCCTTACCCACATCGCACCTGGCTTTTGGGAACTTAACACTGTATTCCCCTGTAATTTGGGTGCGACATCTACGATAGTGATGGGCAACCGGAGCTCGTGCCCAGCTGCACAAACAATTGAATTGTTACCGTCACCTTAGAGAGGAGCTGCAGCCACAATAAAACAATTGAATTCCCCCCTTAGATTTATAAATGAATTACATTTGTATGTATCAATTCTCTATAAAAAATGTGGGCTTTGAGTGAATAATAGGAATAATAATTACCTACAAAAGAACTGGAAGTGCCCCAGTTGTCACTAAGACAAATTTAGCATGTACTGTATGGATGGGTTGGGTATGCGATGCTGGCGCTCAGGATCCCGGCAAAAAGAATCCTGATGCCGGCATCCCGACAGGGTTAGGATACTGCCACTTGTCGGTCAGTATCCTAACCCTTCCCCTCTCCCTACCCCTAACACTTCCTCCCTCCCCGCTGCCTAAACCTAACCTTGCCCCCAGTGCCTAAACCTAACCTCCCCCTCCCCGCACCCTAAACCTAACCCTCCCCCATTAGTGCCTGAACCTAACCCTAACCCATGACCCTAACCCTCCCCCTAACCGCAGTACTCACCGTGATGCCAGCGCTGAGATTCTAACAGGTGTCGGGATATTGACCGGATCACATATGGACAATGGATAACCAATAAATAAATAAATGGTTTCCTTATTTTAATATGTTCATGTTGTACCTTCTTTAACTTGCAGGCTGTCTTCTTTATTGGCCATATATAAACGGATATAAGAAAAACAAATAGTATAATACAATAATAACTTGGGATGAGAGTGACCCCTGTATAAGTAGAGTAAATGATGGTAGGGAATAGTGGGCCTGATTTAGAGATAGACGCATTGGAGATTATGTACGCACATTGAGCAATTGTTTGCCATCTCGCATGCATATAAGCCGCACTGTGCAGGCGTAGCGTTCGCATTGCATTTACGGATGCACAGAGGAATCCATTGCAAAGTGAGTGACAGGTTGTCAGCATTTGGGGGAGGTCATGGGGGGGTGGTTAATAAAATGCAGGCGTGTCTGAATGTTTAAACGCCATTACATGGGCGTTCATAAATTAGCACTTGCGATCTTCTCTGCAGCATGAGAGCATGACAGATGCATGAATTGCTCAAAGCTCCAGTGTTTTCTCTCTTTTCATCAAGGAGCACCCTTATAGCATTCTGCTATTTTTTACATTTTAAATCAGCATGTAACAGTTGCTTTTACGGATAGGTATCCTCTCTGCACACATGCATGGTCGCTCATTGCACAGTATATGCTTAGATGTAAATAATTGTGCAAAACTGTGTGAAATCCTTTTTAAAAGAACTTATCCAAGCACATATTAACCTATTAACCTATAATTACCCAGAGACTTTAGAAACTCTTAGCATATAAGAACAGTAACTGGGCTAACAAGATGGGTCCATACCAGATGAGGGCATAAATGGGCATTGATTTAAAGTAGTTCAGGTAGTTCTGTATACTCTCTGGATGTGATTAGTCGTACAATACATTCCAATTCCTGGTCGGATGTTTACCACAGCAACCACCAATGTGTTTCGATCTGTATATTGCTCTTTATCAAGCTGATGTGGTGTATGGGCTGGTTAGGCTTTAAGGGGCATATTTATTAATAATCAGGTCTTAAGGTGACCATATACAGTGCGATATAGCAGCCGATCCTACGTATTGGTACGATATCGCTGCTATAACTTACCGCGTGTGGGCATGATATCGGCCAATGCACGCTCCCGTGGGTCGTACATCGCATGGCTTCTGACAACAACATAAAATGAAGCCTACTGTGCATGTGTGTGCATGTGACAGGGATTATAGATTGTAAATTTCACTGGGATGATGAGGATGATTGAGATATTCTCTGTAAAGCACTGCAGAATATGTGTGCGCTATATAAATAACTGTTAATAAATAAAATATATACATATTTATTGTAACTAATTTATTAGACCCATCACATCTGCCGCCTTGTATATATATATATATCTGTATATATATATATACATTAAATGTTTATAATAAAATCTTCTTTTTGCCACCTTCCGCCTCCTACTGACCTCTAGGTCTCACTGACAGCAGGAGAGATGTGAGCCAAGAACTTGATGTTGGGCATATTTGATTGGATCAAAGCACCTTCCTGTTACCACTCACTCTCCTACATGTTCCTGGGTGCTCTGCTTTACAGGGGAGCGATGAGCATACAAAGAATAGAGGTAGAAAGGAGATTCCCCCTGCAGTACTGCCAAGTGGAATTTACATTAGTCATTCAGAGATACACACACGAGAGTCTCTGAGCGTAAGTTTTGTTTGGCAATACTTTAAGGCAAGCTTCCTTTTCTGATTTCCATCGACTTCCAACATTGCTACACTTGGTAGGCAGTTTGTCTTAGTCATCTCTGTCTAAGTAGAAAAACATGCACCTATATAATAACAAGAGCAATGCTCACCAAGCAGTCCTGCTATAAGCTGGTGCCTCTCAATGCCTATATTATAAATTCACTTACGTCTTCTAGTCGGTACTACTGTCTATATGACAATCACAGTACACTGACAGTGAGCATACAAAGATGCAGTACATCAGTTTACATCTGTGTGTTTTTTAATAATCACTCCCTCTGCTGAATTTGATGGTACCTCATACATTATTAATGATATTTGTTGTTTTCTGATGCCACTAAACGGTTGTGAACTGCACGAAAATATGAATAATTCAATTACATGGCTTTATGTATTATTTTTTTTATATAAATGCTGTTCTCACACTTGCTGTGTATTAAATGTCAAGATGTTTGTTGGGTTCTGCTGCCCTCTTCTTTCTTCTATGGAAAATATTTTCATAAACTTGGCCAACCAGAGCTGAACACATTGTATGGCAATCCACAGCCTCAGATATCTTATCTGCTAGAATCAGTGTCACCAATATAATACTGTACACCTTTTGAGAAATTGCTAAATAATAAATATTAACTACTTTTATCATTTGCTTGGGATCACTCCTACAATTTAGTCTCTTCTAACAGGTAAATTGCTTGATGCAAACCTCGTTGAGCTGGATAATGCTATGCTCTACATCTGTCTGTAATCACACAGCTAGCAATTTCTTTGGGTTAAATATATATTCACATATATTTGGTACATAGCTTTAATGGAACTTATGTGTTATCTGAATATATATATATATATATATATATATATATATACAGCATACATATATATGTATAGTGTATATTTGTGTGTGTGTGTATATATATATATAATTATATATATATAGCACTTCCCAGCATTTGTCAGCCTTAAATTCATATTGCTTTCTCCCCCACATTCTCCTCTGTCTTCCAGAAGGAGTTTTCACAGAGGAACATGTGGAGGAGGAAGCAGTATGAATTTAAGGTGGACAAACGGAGGGAAGAGCTGTATATGTAGAGTAAATATAAATATATAGACTACATACTGTATATGCATGTTTACAAAGTTGTGTATTTACACTGCTGGGAACACTGGCAGTGTAATTTATTGAATGATAGGAGGAGAGTGGGAGGAGCTCTAGCCACCCACAGGGACTGATTGGACGAGAGCTGTATGTCCCTGCAGTTTTTGCCAGAAATAAGGATTTTCCTCATACAATGCCATTCTCAGATGGCAATATATAAGGTAAGCCTTTAAGGATTTTGTAACGTTTTCCTGACCCTGAATAGCAGAAAACGTTAAGCGCTGTAGGGAACAATGGCTTGCTCTCTACACTGCGATGTTGTAGGAGTCGGGCATTTATGGAAAAATAACTGCGTAATCTTCTCCGTTAAGACTTTCCTTCCTTCATAGCCGGGATACTTATAGCATGTGGAAATGTTAGTTTCCACATGATTTAAGTAAAATTTTGCTTTCTGAATAGACCCCTAAGACTACTACTAATTAGGCTTCTAAGCTAAACTCCGACATGTGTCTGCACAACCTATTATGCCACCGATCAGGAAGTTAATAGACTTAAACTGAGTTTGGTATATTCTGGAAATTAATTAATACTTCCTTTTATTATTCACAAGCAGTTGTTAGTAGACTTATTACATTCTAACTTCAGCCTATAACTCTATGGTGAAATGTAGCTCTGACAACAAGACTCTTTCAGATGCATCAGGGGTAAATTGGATAAAGTGTCCTACAATGCAAGGGGTGGTGTGGTGCTTCTGATGCTGAAATATTCCATTTTCATGTCAATCCAATAGCTAACACAGCAAATCTAAAACACCTTCCCCTTTTAACCCTTCATATGCCAAAAGTCCATATGTTGATGCATTCTGTTGAATGGTTATAGAGGTTGAGTATCTCTTATGCGAAATGCTTGGGACCAGAATTGTTTTGCTTTTCATATTTTTTCAGATTTCGGAATATTTGCATATACATAGGGACATATTCATTGCATTAATTATTCGGGGCCGGGCGGCCCCTGATAATTGACATTCTTACTTGAGATGAGCGCCGGAAAAATTAATCATTGCTCCGGCATGGAGAAAGCTGATCCAAAAATCAGCTGTCTCCACGAATGTTTTCACTGCTACAGTACTTTCGTAGGAGTGAAAATGAACACTGCCATGTCTGACTTGGTAGTGCTAGAGAGCCTGCGTAAAGGAAGGAGACAGAGAGGGGCGGAGGGATCTTCACAATCCGGGACTTCTTCCCATAGGGGACGAGCAGGTGTGCAGAAGCAAATGCCATCTGAAGATGGTGAATGTTCCCACAGTCAAGCTCTCTAAATATACAGTAGTATTTTTTGACTTTGATGAATTTAGGTTCCCATACTGGTACGGGACAGATCGGGGCTGAAAGGTAAGCAGGATCTATTTGTGATATCTCCTGTATTACCTTTATAATGATTGGCCCCTATACTTAATTTCTACAAAAGTAGGTGAAAGTGTTGATTTTAATTACATGATGATGAATATGGCTCATAATGAGATATCGTGGGGATGGGACCCACGTCTATACACGAAATTCATTTGTTTCATATGCACTTAGCCTAAAAGTAATTTTATATAATATTTTTAATAAATGTGTGCATGACACAAAGTTTGTGTACACTGAACCATCAGACAGCAAATGTGTCACTATTTCCGTCTGCTCAGAAAAATTCGGATCTTGGAGCAGTTTGGATTTCAGAATTTCAGACAAGGGACACTCAACCTGTACAAGATCCTTATTTATACAGATTCTTAATAAGTTACGATCAAATAGTCTTAGTATATGTGAAATAAGAGCAATCACAGCTTTGTCTGAATAAAAGGGAATGTGGGGGCTAATAAAGGGAGTGGGGGGGGATTATTCTTACCATAGAAACTTATGGAAGTGAATATATGCCTATGAAAGTTGTATCCACAGCTCCACTTATAAAATAACTTATACAATTCCAAATATCCCAGTAACTTTTATAATGCACAATGGTTATCTACAGCTCTCATTACTCAAACGGAATATATTTTTTTATATGTAAATAGGCCAAGAATACCATTTTATAACCAACTATCTAAAGTTCACAAAGCTTCACGCAACCTCCAGGGAGACCCATTATCTCTGGTATCTCTTCCTTCACATCACATTTATCTAAATATCTTAATTCATGTATTCAACCTTTGGTTTATATACTACATTTCTTTTAATGATTCTATAGCAGGTCTTTGCTATAGCAGATCTTTGAGAATATCATATGGGAACCTCATTATATTTTTGTTACATGTTACATTAAAATCCTTTATGCCATCATTGATCATGGCCAATGAACTGAAGTTGTTCTTAGATTTTTGAAATATGCGGCAAGTTTACCAGAATCTCATTCATGACTTTTTTGTTAAGTCATATTTACGTAAAGAATAATAATATTTTGTATTTGCAACATTTTGACATTGCTATGGGTACTTCAATAGTTCCAAGCTAGGCTATTTATTAATGGGATTTTCCAGCATTCCCAAAATAAATCAGAACCTAAAGGTGCAGTCCTCATTCAGATAGTTCTGTTGTCCAAACAGATTTAAAAGAAAGAAAACAAATGGACATTAGAAATCTCTGAATGTGGACTACCACTGCATAGTAACACTGTTAACAGGACCGGAATGCTTTGCATCTCGAGTTCCTTCTTATACAGTGTTATAGGTGCAACTGGAATCTTGAACACTATCTTAGAGGTGCACTGATTGTAGTGCTGAATATATAATGATTTGATTATCTTATTATAGTGATGTTCTCAGTAGTGCTGAATTACATCATGGAGTGTATAGTATTTTATAATTAAACAGTCCATAGTGTTAAATGACATCATGGTAGTAATGGTTAATTATAGTAATGCTGTCCAAAGTGCTGAATCAGATCATGGTGGCATATTGTAGTCACGCTGTCCATAGTGCTGAATTACATCATGGTTTGAATCAGTGGTCAAAGTTGGAATTCAGAAGTGGCAGTATGTTAAATGTACTTTAATGGCTTTATGGATTTTGATAGGTTTAAATTAATTTTAACATTATTTAATAAGACAAAAATACATAGGGATAGCACTCAATGGGACTTAAGAGAAAAAGGAGGAAATTTGCACCTTGGCAAAACGGTGTTGAACTGCGGTGTGTCAGATTTAAGAGAGCCCTGGCTAAATCCTAAATTTCAGGGTAAAAACACAGCATTGTAAAGTATTTGTGCTCTACATGCAAAACAGACTAGATTGATCATGCATGCAAAAATAATAAAAGCATTTGCACCCCTTGCATTGCAACATAATTTGTCTAGGAACAAATTAATCTTTTTTTGCTTTTGTTTGCTTATCTCCTATCTCTACCCAAGCCCAAATGTGTCTTTGTATTTTACTACATAGTGTTAAAAAGCAAATCACATTATGGCTCGAGGTCACCCACCTCTGCTATGCCATGAACACATAAGGGACACACAGTCATATATGGGATACACAGTAGACACATGGGACCAGTGGCATCACTAGGGGTGGGTGTGGGGAGTGCAGGCCACACTAGGTGACACCAAAATAGCAAAGGTGCTCTGCTATTTTGGTGTCACCCCTTCAGACGGTGTCACCAAGCATCAGTGAAATCAGGGAGAGGCTGGGTGCAGCTCAGCATTTCCTGGTGTGCTGGGCAAGCACACAGTATGCCAAAAACGAGTACATGACACGCGGCCCCACTCCAAAAAATGACATCTCCCAGCATGTAAAACATACTTTTAGATAGCAGCTGCATTAACAGACGCAGCAACAACAGCATTAGCATATAACTGAATCAGGGCCATAGAAAAGAGAATGAGAATAACATTCAGTCAACAGAAAATCTGCCTGTTCTGTCAGAAAATGACCTGCCTGTGGCACATTAGAAGATTCTCTGCTTTGTTCAATCTGCTGAGGAGAAAGTTTTTGAAAACATAATTTTCAGGTGAATTAACATCCACCTTACATTGGGCCTAATACATGCAGCATCCATTTTTCTGGAGACCAAAATGCACTGAGACCTATGTAAATAATTCAGCCACTATGGCTACAGCATTGGAGACAAATTTAATTGGTACAATTAATCACCAAGTGGTGAGTTAGAGAGAAGGGGAATAGAGACACCATTGTATTCAGACTCACTTTGAGTACTGATCTGAAAAGTTTATTACGGTGATAATGTCCATAGTACTGAATTACATCATGATTATACTGCCCTGCCTATAGTGCTGAATTACATCATGATTATACTGTCCTGCCTATAGTGCTGAATTACATCATGATTATACTGCCCTGCCTATAGTGCTGAATTACATCATGATTATACTTCCCTGTCTATAGTGCTGAATTACATCATGATTATACTGCCCTGCCCATAGTGCTGAATTACATCATGATTATACTGCCCTGCCTATAGTGCTGAATTACATCATGATTATACTGCCCTGCCTATAGTGCTGAATTACATCATGATTATACTGTCCTGCCTTTAGTGCTGAATTACATCATGATTATACTGCCCTGCCTATAGTGCTGAATTACATCATGATTATACTGTCCTGCCTATAGTGCTGAATTACATCATGATTATACTGTCCTGCCTATAGTGCTGAATTACATCATGATTATACTGTCCTGCCTATAGTGCTGAATTACATCATGATTATACTGTCCTGCCTATAGTGCTGAATTACATCATGATTATACTGCCCTGCCTATAGTGCTGAATTACATCATGATTATACTGCCCTGCCTATAGTGTTGAATTACATCATGATTATACTGTCCTGCCTATAGTGCTGAATTACATCATGATTATACTGTCCTGCCTATAGTGCTGAATTACATCATGATTATACTGCCCTGCCTATAGTGCTGAATTACATCATGATTATACTGCCCTGCCTATAGTGCTGAATTACATCATGATTATACAGTCCTGCCTATAGTGCTGAATTACATCATGATTATACTGTCCTGCCTATAGTGCTGAATTACATCATGATTATATTGCCCTGCCTATAGTGCTGAATTACATCATGATTATACTGCCCTGCCTATAGTGCTGAATTACATCATGATTATACTGCCCTGCCTATAGTGCTGAATTATATAATGGTTTAAATAGCTCATTACAACAATGCTGTACATTATGCATTTTAGTTTATTATAGTGACGCAGTCCATTGTGGTTTCAATAGTTTATTATAATGGCGCTGTCTGTAGTACTGAATCGCATCATGGTTTCAATACTTTGTTTTTGAATTACATTGGTACACAATGCTGAATTACATAAAATCCTCTATTCACTGAAAATTTGTATGTGCATTCCCACACCTGGAGGAGAAGGACGGGAATAAGACCCTTTTCCCAGGAGCCAGAGGTTTCTGTAGAAATCCATCTTCTGAGAACAGGTCGTGTTTCATCAATGTCATCTGCTCCTTTGCTCAAGAGAGCGACTGTCTGGTAAAATTAAAATGTTTAATATGCTGAAAGATGTTGTTTTTAGGCACAACTAAGCAGAAGTCAGCTCCCTGAGTATATCTGAGAATTAGTGATCTTTGATGGAGGCAGGGGATACAGAGTGATATGAGAAAATAAGGAATCTGATCATTTGGCAATGACTTCCAAGATTAGCTATTCATTTATGTATATGATATACAGTACATCTACTGTTTGTATTAACCCTAGAGATTTCTAGTCTGCTGACCTTTCCCTATAGTGCAGGAGGCCTTGATCAAAGTTGTATATGTTGCTGTGACCTGCACCAGTCTCCCCTGTTAACTACATGCTGTCCTTTTATCCACAATCTTAGATGCTGATGGAAACAGTTTTCCTATTAATCACTGAATGTTCTGTATTAGGAAACAGAGATCAATAAGGCTGCAACCCCTTGGTCAGCAGGGAAGGTATTAGTGTTTTAATTCCACTGCTAATGATATTGTTGTTAATTATAATCTTATTCATGGGGGGGCAGTATTAGAAGAGAGTTATTGGTGAGAATCTCAATTAGATGGTTGTTGCCCTGTTTGGGAGATGTCTGCTTGCCCTTGAGCCAGGCTTTCATACAGTCAAAAAATATCCAGTCTCCCTGCGCAGCCGAAACAGCAATCGCAGCTTCACAAACAGACTAATGGAGCTCAGTACATAATCCCCGATGCTGTTTGTCTTGTCCTGAGCACTCTGAGCCTAATTAACAAGCATGTTTAAGTGCATGTTATGTGACAGCTTTATGTACTGTCTGCCAGAAACATTTATCTCTATGTCCTGATGTCTGTGAACATGTAAAGGTGGCTACACTCTAATGTGAGATAACACTCTGCCTTGTATTGGGAGTCACCAAATGCCAAAGTGTGTTCTCCAAATGTAGAGTCATGCATCTATTCTACACCTTCCAACATTATTTAATGTGTAATATATATATTTTTTAAATGAATACATACATAAGCAACACAATATCTTCCTGTACCTATTTACACTGCTAAATATAACCCACATTTAGAGAGTCATTTATTATATGTATATATATAATTTAGGCTTGATGTTAATAAATGCACATATACAATTATTTATTCTTCCAAAAATAGTATATTTTAGCATTTACACCGAATGATATTGAAAATTGTGCTCAAAAGAGCATACAATAAAATATTACAATTCATTATTTTTACCACAATGGGGCATATTTCTTAAGTAAATTTTGCAGAAAATTTCAGCATCTATAGCAGTGATTCCCAAACTCGATCCTCAAGGCACACTAACAGTCATGGTTTTAGTGATATCCATTGGTCAGCACAGATGGTTAAATCAAAATAACTGAGGTTCTAATTAAGTCAGCTGTGCTCAAGTATGGTTATCCTTGAAACCTGGACTGTTAGTGTGCCCTGAGGACCGTTGTTGGGAACCCCTGATCTATAGGATGTATGATGAGATTACACAAAAGATATTGGAGATACCCAAAAATTAATAAATTGGCTCCAAAGAAATCTGGGAAACAAATCAGTTAGTTTTCCATTAGAACATTTCTTACTTCACATCTCATGGGTTAGCTTCATAGGTTTCCCCTACAAAAATGAGGTTTGGATTGAAAAAGATACAAGTTGGGCAATTCTAGGTCCAGTGGCTGTATAAATTGGGCCCTGGGCAGTAGTCAAGACACTGCTGACCACTTCCTTCACCTCTGCCAAGCTCAAGTGTGGACCAAAAACTGGATCTTGTTTGACTTGTCCAACCACAAATGGGACTGTTTGTCATCACATTTAGGGTAAGACACCAATGATTGTCCTCAGATTTATGCTAATACTCCAGTCACATTTCAATTAGAGTCCTCTGGGCTTTGTGGGGCCTGTATTACCCTAACATAGGGTTTCCCAAACTCTGTCCTCATGGCACCCTAACAGTCCAGGTTTTGAGGATATCCATTCTTGTGAACAGATGGTATAATCAAACTGACTGAGGTACTAATTAAGTCACCTCTGCTTAAGCATGGATATAATTATAAACAATACTGTTAGGATGACCGAGATGGAGAACCACTGCCCCAACACATTTTTACATTTTGGAGTTATTTTTACAAAAGGTGGCGAGAAGGAGGCTCATACTATTATGTTGCCCAAACACCTTAAAGTACAACACAACATTTACTGTATATTGAACACCATTTGTGCAATTCAGACATGCACAGACCCTTCCACATATATGAGTTCTTATACCCTGTTAGGAAGTTAGGGGACTTGCACTAGTAGTGAAATGGTTAATTTTCTTCATTTATAGCTAGTGGAAACCAGTCTATTTTATTCATTGTCCTGGTATCTCCAGGCATGTGTTTAGGCATCACTGTGTCACACTGCCATCAAGTGGCTATTTGTAGCACAAGCACCCTAAATGATACTTCTTTTTGTAACAGTATCGCAGAGTCATATACAGTAGAACACATTTTACAAGAAAATGAAGAAACAAATTGTACATACAGTATCAATTCATAGTCTACAATTTACAGTATTCGTCCCAAAAGATATATTATAAAAAAAAAAAAAATCGAACAGGAAAAGTAAATTCTTGGGATCTATACAAAGGTACAGTTTGGGAAAGTTTATTGTTTTATGCTTAAATATACAATTGAACATGAACCCATCTTTCCCATTATAGTTACTTCTTAATACCTAGTCCTTATTATGCCCAGTGGTTATGTCGTTGTCTGTGTATATTCTCCTCATTACTGCAGTGACTGCAGTAAGAGGTGCTCAGTAATAGGGGCTAATTCTGAGTGTGACGCTGCAGTGTCAATGTGAGTGTCTTCTGCTGGGTCTGCTATATAGGCCCTTCCCTGGTGTACAGAATGTGCAGGGACTGAGATGACCACTAGATACTCAAATACTGATTGATGCATCTTTAGGCGCAGCCATCATTTGCACCATCGAAATTTGCAACAGCCCCATACTAGGTGCAGATTCTCCAATACAGTATAGCCTCCTATGTGAGCGATGAATAGTCCGAGGGGCAGATGTATTACCCGACTAAACTGCATCAGCGCATGTTATGTGCACTGATACCACTTCTTCCCCATGTATGATTAGGGGGCTGGGAGGTAAATGACAGGTGGCCCTAAGAGTCCCTGTCATTATCGGCACTGCTATCTACAAGATAGCTGCGCCGATGGGCAGGGCTATGTATGAACGGTCAGTTCGCCTGACTGTCCTGCCTGCTGCAGCTATCGATATCGACAGCTGCAGCTTGGTGATGCCCTATTCCCACAGCAGGGAAAGCGCACTTGATCTCGCGATACTTGCGAGATCCCGCGCATGCTCAGTGGAGCCGGCCAAGACTGAGACACAGCGCATCAGCACTAGGCTGATGAGCTGTGGGCTTTAGCAATGGTCGCCGAGGGGGGGGGAAGTTAACACTCCCCTTGTCCGGCCAATGAGATGTTAATACATCTCATCGTTAGTGCATCCTGCTGCGCCTCGATAAAGACACAATACGTGCCGCTATAATACATGATCCCCCGAGTTCTCAACCAGTTCGGCGACACACCTGCAACACTCCCATAACACGCCCATAAGACGGACCATCTCCGTGCATTCGCATAGCCACGTACCAGTCACCACCCAGATATGCCCAAGACATTTCTGAGACCGTGCATCTCAATCACAACTGCGACTATGAGCACACAGGCCCTGGAAGCATACTCTGTGTGACTTACAAACACGCACAGTAGAAAAAAATTGCTCAACTGTGCCCAACATTGACATTCCCTCTGGAGGCAGAATCAGATCCATAATAGCTGTATATATGGCATTCTCATTACCTTGTAAAGCAGTGCTCCTCACAGTGACTGTAGGAACAGGCACTCTGTGACAATGTCTGTGTACTGTATATGGCATTCTAATTTTCCGATGTGAAATTTCTTCTCACTTTGACAGTAAAAAGAAGTGCTCAGCTACAGTTACACGGTACATCTGTATATTATTATTCTGCTCATTATATTATGTAACAAATCTCCTCACAGTGACAGTAGAAAGAAGTGCTCAGTGATACGGTATGTGCGTATATTATTATTCTGCTCATTATATTATGTAGCAGATCTCCTCACAGTGACTGCAGGAAGAGGTGCTCAGTGATATAGTATGTGTGTATATTATTATTCTGCTCATTATATTATGTAGCAGATCTCCTCACAGTGACTGCAGGAAGAGGTGCACAGTGATATAGTATGTGTGTATATTATTATTCTGCTCATATTATGTAGCAGATCTCCTCACAGTGGCAGTAGAAAGAGGTGCTCAGGGATACGGTATATGTGTATATTATTATTCTGCTCATTATATTATGTAGCAGATCTCCTCACAGTGGCAGTAAAAAGAGGTGCTCAGTAATACGGCATGTATGTACATTATTATTCTACTCATTCTATTATGTAGCCGATCTCCTCACAGTGACAGTAGAAAGAAGTGCTCAGTGATATAGTATGTGTGTATGTTATTATTCTGCTCATTATATTATGTAGCAGATCTCCTCACAGTGACTGCAGGAAGAGGTGCACAGTGATATAGTATGTGTGTATATTATTATTCTGCTCATTACATTATGTAGCAGATCTCCTCACAGTGACAGTAAAAAGAGGTGCTCAGTGATATAGTATGTGTGTATGTTATTATTCTGCTCATTATATTATGTAGCAGATCTCCTCACAGTGACTGCAGGAAGAGGTGCACAGTGATATAGTATGTGTGTATATTATTATTCTGCTCATTACATTATGTAGCAGATCTCCTCACAGTGACAGTAAAAAGAGGTGCTCAGTGATATAGTATGTGTGTATATTATTATTCTGCTCATTATATTATGTAGCAGATCTCCTCACAGTGACTGCAGGAAGAGGTGCACAGTGATATAGTATGTGTGTATATTATTATTCTGCTCATTACATTATGTAGCAGATCTCCTCACAGTGACAGCAAAAAGAGGTGCTCAGTGATATAGTATGTGTGTATATTATTATTCTACTCATATTATGTAGAAGATCTCTTAGTGACAGTAAAAAGAGGTGCTCAGTGATATAGTATGTGTGTATATTATTATTCTACTCATATTATGTAGTAGATCTCCTCATAGTGACAGTAGAAATAGGTGCTCAGTGATATAGTATGTGTGTATATTATTATTCTACTCATATTATGTAGCAGATCTCCTCACAGTGACAGTAAAAATCGGTGCCCAGTGATATAGTACGTGTGTATATTATTATTCTGCTCATATTATGTAGCAGATCTCCTCACAGTAACTGTAGAAAGAGTTGCTCAGTGATATAGTATGTGTGTATATTATTATTCTGCTCATATTATGTAGCAGATCTCCTCACAGTGACAGCAGAAAGAGGTGCTCAGTGATACGGTATATGTTTATATTATTATTCTGCTCATTATATTATGTAGCAGATCTCCTCACAGTGACAGTAGAAAGAGGTGCTCAGTGATATAGTATGTGTGTATATTATTATTCTGCTCATTATATATGTAGCAGATCTCCTCACGGGCATTATATGGGGCAATACGATAGGGGCATTATATGGGGGCACTACTACAGGGGTATAACTATGGGGGCACTACTACAGGGGCATTATATGGGGGCACTACTACAAGGGCATAACTATGGGGGACTACTACAGGGGCATTATATGGGGGCACTACTACAGGGGCACTACTACAGGGGCATTATATGGGGTTACTACTATATGATTTCCTTCCTTTCAAATCAAGGGGGTAATGTCAGCGTATCTAAATATATTTGGGGTAAAAGGTAAAAAAAGTTCCCTGACCCCTGGTGTAGCAGATCTCCTCACAGTGACAGCAGAAAGAGGTGCTCAGTGATATAGTATGTGTGTATATTATTATACTGCTCATTATATTATGTAGCAAACCTCCTCACAGTGACAGTAGAAAGAGGTGCTCAGTGATATAGTATGTGTGTATATTATTATTCTGCTCATTATATTGTACAGCAGATCTCCTCATAGTAACTGTAAAAAGAGGTGCTCAGTGATATTGGGCTCTATTTATCAACATTATTTTTACTAAAATAATGTGAAAAATGGTGTTTTCACACCCTTTTCACATTATTTTAGTATCACCTATAGTTATTACAGGGCAATTGGAGTAGAATTCGTAAAATTCTACTCCAAGCCCTAAGTATCACTTATTTTTAGTAAAGCAGATCGCATTTCCCATAACTGTAATGGGAAATGTGATCTGACCATAGTTACTAAAAATAAATGTGAAAAAAATACCGGGGAAAGCCCTGTGATAATAACGCCACCTGGAGGTGGCGTTATCCAGGGTCTCCCCCGGTTACCGGACTCCTGGCGTGCTCTAACGGGGAGCGCAGAGCCGGGAGTCGGTCCCTGTAATCAGCTGTGGTCTAAACAGACTGCAAGTTGATTACTGTAAAAAAAAAGAAAAAAAAAATAATAGTAAAAAAAATTACTTACCTGACTCCAGGGACCGGTGATCGGGTCTCCGGTGATGACTCCCCTCCGGTCAGCTGGTCTCCCACAGTGCACTGCTGCCCGGTCATCAGGTGATCAGGCCCCAGTGCAGTATGGGAGATCACCTGACCGGAGGAATGGAGGACATCACCAGAGGCCTGGAGCATGCAGGTAAGTGTAATTAAGGGAGAGGGGGGTCGCGGGGGGGAAGGGGGGTCGCGGGGGGTCCGCGATCGCGGGGGTGGGGCTTAGTGCCAGGGGCGGGGCTTAGCACCGGAGGGGGGGTAGCAGCGGCGACCGGTCGGCACATGCGCGGGCACTTAATCACGGTATTTGTTTGCGAAAATACCGTGATAAGGCTCCGAAGGGGATTAGCAGGGACAGAGCTTTATCGCAAGCTCTGTCCCTGCAAGGGATTTGTAGTAAATCCCTGTGATATTGCCTGAATTCACAATGCGAATTCACTCGGTGATATCACACTACAATCTGCATTACCAATGCGGATTGTAGTAAATAGAGCCCATAGTATGTGTGTATATTATTATTCTGCTCCTTACATTGTGTAGCAGTTCTCCACACAGTGACAATATGAATAGGTGCTCAGTGATATATTTTGTCTATATGGAGGCTATTCTCTTTACCTTGTGTAGCATTCTTCCTCTCAGTGATTGTATGAAGAGGTATGCAGTGACAATGTCTATATTATATGACATTCTCCTCATTACCTTGTGTAGCATTGCACCTCACAGTGACAGTATGATGAGATGCTCATTTATATAATGTCTGTATATATTACATCAGTTCTCCTCTCGGTTATGTCAAGAGAAGAGAAGGTGCTCTGTGGTTATGTCTGGGTGTTATTCCAGTCATTACCTTCTATAGAAATGCTCCTTGACTATAGCTCCCTGATCATGTTTTTAGTGTATATTATTGCAGTACTTTGTGTGGCAGCTCTAGTCACAGTGATTGAATAAAGTCACACACGCAGATGCCTAGGGCACTAAGGTTTAGGAGCACCTAAATCACCGACTGGGGGAAATCATGTTACTAATTCAGTGTTTTTATTTTGCCGGTGGCACTTCCACAGAACTTGTGCCGTACCTGCTGCCCAGCTTTCAGTCACTCTGGCTGTTGTGTTAGCGAATCACCTCTCTTCTGACATAGCTACGTGCTGCTGAGATGTGACACAAGAGCGTGATGGTTATAGATGAGGCCACTTTTGCACCAAAAGAAAGCAAGCCTGAAGTGTTCACAATCCTACCCCAGCCAAACCGCACAGCAGGATTCATTAACTACGTATTTCCGAGGTCTATGTATACACCATAATTACAGCAAAATGCTAATTTAGAAAAACTATGCACAATTGTGAAGCAGAAGCGGAAGGAACATGGTTCTTCTGTGATTCCTTATTCATGTGAAATTTTGCCACAGTTTCTCTTATTGTAATGA
Organism: Taudactylus pleione; assembly: GCA_031769625.1. Lineage (NCBI taxonomy): Eukaryota > Metazoa > Chordata > Amphibia > Anura > Myobatrachidae > Taudactylus > Taudactylus pleione. The sequence goes on from JAUIMM010000121.1 coordinate 9,252,878, forward strand.
TGGTCATATTTAGCTTGACACCAAAGTCAGGTATATCATTTGCCTCAACAGTACACAGCCTTTACTATTTACCAATGTCACAAATGGGCTTTAGTTGTTCTTTAAATTTCTGTCCTCCTGTAAAAATAAATCCATAAACTCCATGAGTAATATTTCCGATAAATTTCAGAAGACTATGGGATACAGGAATTATAAATTGTCTTTGATAGATTTTATTGGTACACATTAATCTGGGCACCATTGACTGTCTGCCCTACAAAGCAAGCTATCAAATAGCTCTTTAATTGTACAGTGGCTGGGTAACACTTGTAATGAAGGATAATAAGCATCTGAAGAGCCTGTTTTACAAGAGCAACTGAACTTCCCATTAACATTGACTTAGTTGTAATTAGCACAGAAATAACTCGTTCTCTATATATGAGGTCAGAGCAGTCACTGCTGACACAAGAGGGTTTATTTACTAACTGTACATTTATGTGCACAAGTGAAGTACATCAACCAATCAGACACTTGCTTTCATTGTCTTAAGCTGCATACACACACAACGATTTTGTTACCAACGATTTTATGAATGATTTTATGAACGATTTTCTGTCAGATTTTTTAAAGTGTAATGAACGATTTTTTTGAACTACAAACGATTTTTGCATATTCCCTTAATGAAAATCGTTGAGTTGACAAGTCTGACTGAACTACAAACGTGAACGCGCATGAACGATTATCGTTCATCGTTTGACTCAGAAAGTGAACTATATCGTTTAACGATAATCGTTCAAAAAATTATTGTGTGTGTATGCAGCTTAACTTGCACTAGACAGATAAAAGCCTTGCTAACTGGTTACTGTGGTTTTGTGCAATGTTAGTAAATGAGCCCTATAAATTATCCCCAGGTGATATGGTGCTTTGGCCTACAGCAGTGAATAGGTTAATACTGCAGGACGCAGCATTCTACAGCAAGGATCTCCTCTGCCACATCAACATGTTCATTATGCAGCGAGCATTGTCCGGGACAATCAATATTTCATAATTAACGCCTCACATTAAAGGATTGTTAGCATTACAATTAACACAGCGGGTGTATCATGCGCTATGCAGCAATAAATGAGACTGTCCTGAAACTGGGGCAAGGGCAGTTGGAGTTTATTTGAATTACACTGCTCTATGTAGATGTCCAAATGGCATCTTGTGAGTAAGATGAGGCCCTTCTGGGCATCCCTGGGGCCCTCACATTCCCTGACACAGCATTAAACTGAAATACTGGATTCCCTAAACAGTGTTGTGTTGTCAGGTCAGACAGTAATCAGTCTAAAAGTAACCCAGTCCTTATGTAATTGGGTTACTAACTATACAGTATGAGACACTGTAGAGAAAGTGCAGCACTTTCTCATACCTACAGTATATAATGTGGTAATACTACATTAGATTGAGCATTGGGTCACTTATATGTAACACAGTATTTACAGTGTGTCAGTATCTAACATCTATACTTGGGTAATACTACAATAGATTGCTCCTTATATGGGGCACTGTACTGTATATCGTAGTTGCCTTCTCCCCGAGAAAGTCCAGGAGACCCCTTGGACCTGGGATATTAGCAATTCTCCCGCAGAATATGTACATGCTGCAAAGTAACCTCCTGGGACATTTTTGCATAATACAACTTTAAGCCTTGTCCACCTCAGTAAGGGTGGGATGTACTAAGATAAAAAAAAATGCGGTAAACCCCTTGAAAATGCAATTTTCGGGGATTTAACAGCATTACCTATATGTACTAAGCACGGGAATGCAATGCTTAGTATCCCTCTAGCGGAGGATATTGCAAAGAACAGCTCTTTTCAGGAGAGCTGTCATTTGCGATTTAAATAGCATTTCTAAGCACATACTGGTGTAATTAACCCTGGTATGTACCCGATATGAGGTGGGATGTACCGCACCGTAAATGTAATGCTTAGTACATCCCACCCTAATGGAGCGTACACATGGTCAGATTTGTCAGACTTGTCAGATTTGTCAGATGGACGATTGAACGATTTGAACGATTTGAACGATTTTACCAAAGTTTTGAACGATTTGAACGATTTGAACGATTGAACGAGTTTTGACTACATTAAAATGAATGGAATCGTCCAAGTCTGACTGCAAACCCATCAGATGTCAGATATCGTTATCTGACAAACGGGAACGCGCATCGTTGATCGTCCATCGTTCAGGCATGTCAGATATGAACGATTTTCCTTCAGATATGAACGACTGAACGATTTTTAAATCGTTATCGTTCATATCTGAAGGAAAAATCTGATCGTGTGTATGCACCATAAGTTATACTTGCAAATTCTCCCTGATTGTCAGGGATACTCCCTGAAATAGCAGCAATCTCCTTGACTCCCTGAAGAGTCTAGCAATCTCCCTTATTGCACCTTACCTTCATTATGAAGCTGTTATATTAAAAAGAAAACAGATATATATACATTCAAATGGGATCATTAGTATAATTTCCCTGCATTGGTTATAAGACACAATGGAGCTCATTCGGACCCGCTCGCTAGATGCGTATGCTCGCTCCCAGCATATGCAAATTCAGCTAAGTGACGGCATGGCAGGCGATCGCACGGCAAGGCATAAGAACACCCACTATGTCTTGGCGTGCGATTGCTTTGTGTGTGTAGACCACCAGCCTCACAGCCTGTCTTAAGACGCCCACTAGTGCACGTCATCTCCAGGAAGTGTATGCAAGCATCGGTACATCAGGTACCATCGGCAGCGAATGCAGCGCTTGAGGTTGACTATACCCTGCCGCAAGCACTGCGAGCATTTCAGCGTGAAATACAACCAGGTGACGTGTACTGTGACACTGCCTGTTAATTATGCACGCCTCTGAAACGGAGTTGAGAAGCTCAGGCACTCCTCCGTTCGCACCTCCACTCCCCCGTTTCTAGTGGCCTGCCCCTGTCACCACCCACAAACGGCTTCTCCTGTCACTCACTCTGCTGGGCAGTGTATGCGCAATGAGCAACCACTTCCCGATCTCTCGCACTGAAATCGACTATGGGCCAGCTATGAGCGTTCGCATCATAGAGAATGGGTCTGAATCAGCACCAATGATCTCTATGGCTACACGTACAGCATTTTCTGAAAAGTATAAGTGTGTTTTCATCAACAAGTAGATCTTACTAACTGCTTTGGGGCTCATTTACATTTGTATGTAAGGCAATTTTATGGCAAGCCCGCCAGATGTAGCAGTACACGTCCACTTTACTGCCACACTCGTAGATGTTGCTTTTACAATCTCCCTGAAATGCTTTTTAAAAAGTAGGCAAGTATGCCCTAAAGGCCCCCATACATGGTGCGTGCGATATAGCAGCCGATCCAGTGGATTGGTACGATATCGCTGCTATATCGTACCATGTGTGGGCATGATATCGGCCAGTGCACGCTCCCTTGGGGGCTTACATCGCACCTCCAGATCTTACTGCATGTTCACTTGATCTGGGGATGCGATGTACGATCCCATGCAGCGCTATAAGGGTGGGGAGGGGGGTGCCGGCATATCGGGTGGTCGGGCAGTGGATTGCTCCGTGTGTTGGGAATGCCCAATATGTCATCCATCGGACCGGCTATCGCGCCGCAAGGTGCATATCGCACCGTGTACGGGGGCCTTTAGTCTCTGATTACTGAAGGGGTGGGGTTGGCCTCTTTGCCTACCACTTAATCCGAGGTAAGAAAAGCAGGCAAGTATGCATATATTTGGCCTACAAAATGGCTGTCTTCTTGTGTGTAGGAGGCAGATCATTTTAAAGTGGAATATACAAATACTATGATAACATTCATCCTGCTCCTTGTAAAGGGAGTGTATTCACATACAGTCAGGTCCATAAATATTGGGACATTGACAGAATTTTCAGATTTTGGCCTCTATTCACCACCACAATGGCTTTGAAATGAAACAAACAAGATGTGATTTAACTGCAGACTTTCGGATTTAATTTGAGGGCAATTCCATCCAAATCAGGTGAACGGTGTAGGAATTACAACGGTTTCTATATGTGCCTCCCACTTTTTAAGGGGCCAAAAGTAATGGGACTATCAACTCAAAAGCTATTTCATGGACAGGTGTGGGCTATTCCCTCGTTATTACATTATCAATTAAGCAGGTAAAAGGTCTGGAGTTGATTCTAGGTGTGACATTTGTATTTGGAATCAGTTGCTGTCGACTCTCAATATGAGATCCAAAGAGCTGTCACTATCAGTGAAGCAAGCCATCTTAGGCTAAAAAATCAAAACAAACCCATCAGAGAGATAGCAAAAACATGCCGCGACCGGATGTGTGGGGTCCGTTTGCCAGAGATGGGCAGACCAGATGGTTTTATCAGCACAGTCACAGGTATTTAAGGTCACTGTTATTGTATGTTTGATATCTGTGTGTTCCTGAAGACGGGGTCTCCGTACCATGAAACGTCGAATTAAAACACGTTGTTTCACCCCAGTGTAAAGTCTCCTGAATGCCGCTTTGTCTGCTGTGGATTGAATAGAGGGGAGTGATCTCCGCCTCATTGAGGGCACCTGGAGCAAGGTATTCGCCCAGCTTGGGGCTATTGGAGTGCCGGGACATTTATATGCATATATATATATATATATATACACACACACATATATATATATATATATATATATATATATATCAGCCCCTCTAACGGCGGCACTCAGGGATTTTTTAAAAAAAAAACGACACAGCCAAATGATGGCTGTGTCGTCTTTTTTTCAAAAATCCCTGAGTGCCGCCGTCAGAGGGGATGGTATGTGCGGTGCATGCTTACAAACCGTTGTAAATCCTACCCCGTTCACCAGGAACTTGTGAACAGTTTGCTAAGAAGGGTGTCTGCAGTAATCACTGCACATGGTGAACCTACAAAGTACTGATGTCAATAAAATCTTGTTGATCTATTTGGTGTCAGTTAACAAATAAACAAGCATACAATGATATCGCGCTCCACGGAGAGGGTCCAAAAATGTTCAAGTCTATTAAGACATTTGCAGTAGAGGCCTGGCAGAGCATCACCAAGGATGAAACCCAGCGTCTGGTGATGTCTATGCGTTCCAGACTTCAGGCTGTAATTGCCTGCAAAGGATTTGCAACAAAGTATTAAAAAGTGAAAGTTAGATTTAGGATTGTTTAGTTTGTCCCATTATTTTTGGCCCCTTAAAAAGTGGGAGGCATATATAGAAACCGTTGTAATTCCTACACCGTTCACCTGATTTGGATGTAATTACCCTCATATTAAATCTGAAAGTCTGCAGTTAAAGCACATCTTGTTTGTTTCATTTCAAAGCCATTGTGGTGGTGAATAGAAGCCAAAATATGAACATTCTGTCAATGTCCCAATATTTATGCACCTGACTGTATATATATATATATATATATATATATTCACCTCATAGTGTACATCTAACTTTTATTAACTGTCACACAATGTGCCTTTGTGATGCAGCCAGTTTTTCTCACTGCCAGCTTTAGTTGTCCCTTACCTCCACCTCTTTTGTTGCTGAGTACTGACACTGATAGGAGAAATTCTCTCCTGAGTTACCGGCGGCCAAATCCGCCTCTTAGGATTCCTCTTTCAGCATCCATCATCCATTGGTAAGCCTGGATGAGTGTTTTACTTATCCTGCTACTCCCACGCCCCTCACCTGCCGGCGCCCCCAAGACACCGCGAGGTCTGCGGGGGCTGTTGTTACGCCACTGGTCACTTCATTAAATTATCAGGTAGTTTTAGTCACTTCATTAAATTATCAGGTATTATCAGGGTTTTTTTTCCATCTTGTTATCTGACCCTGACCTTTGGCTTAAATCTGAGTCACACGTAGGTCTGAATGTGACGCCATTCTAACTGCGACTACATTGCAGATGGAAAGCTAATGTGACTATACGGATGTCCTAATGCATGCGCATCTCTGCAATTGCACCTCCCCACTTTTTTTCTCATTATCATCGGTGCTGACACCTACCCTATGCTAGGGCACCCATAAAGTATATACATGAGTAACTCTGGCGACATGCCCACAGCATACCTGGGCGTACCCACACTATGGGTCTCTTGCGTTCATTCACATTGTTCATGCCCAGTTTCCACAGAGAAATAACCATTTAGCATCCACAGACAAAGGGCTGAGATCCGTGTGACTCTGGTGCATTTGTAAAGAAGCGTTTGCAGCCCTGGACACATGCGCAGTAAGTTATAAATCGCTACATGCGGCAGCAAAGTTGCGCGCAACTCAGAATCAGTCCTAGTATTGTTCCAAGGCATCAGATTTCAGTTAAATCTCTGAAGCAAATGCTTTCCAAAATATTATAGTAATGTACATAGTAAAAGTTGCAGGATGCCAATAAATGAAGAATATTTCAAAGATTACACCCTTCCTCACCCAGGATGCCACCAAAACCCTCATACATTCACTAGTCATTTCCAGATTGGACTACTGTAACCTCCTCCTATCTGGCCTCCCCAAATCCCATCTCTCTCCTTTCTGGTCTGTGCTCAATGCCGCTTCTCAGCCCATCTTCCTCTCCAAACGCTCTACATCTGCCTCCCCTCTCCTACAAACCCTCCACTGGCTCCCCTTCCCTTTCAGAACCCAATTCAAGGTTCTCACACTCACTTACAAAGCCCTCACCCATTCCTCTCCCATTTACATCTCTGATCTCATCTCCCCTCACTCTTCTATCTTCGTTCACTTCATACGCCGCCTTTCATGCCAATTGATTACTTCCTCCCACTCCCGCCTCCAAGATTTTGCCTGCACTGCTCCCCACCTTTGGAACTCCCTTCCCTCCCTCTCCCCATCAGACTCTGCACCTCTCTACAATCATTCAAATGAGCTCTTAAGACCCACTACTTCATTAAAGCCTTCCAGCTCTCATCCTAACTTGCTGCTACATCTTCCTTCCTCCACGCCTACCCCATCTATGTCACTCCTGTTTGTCTGCCCCTCCATTTTAGAATGTAAGTTCTTTTGAGCAGGGCCCTATACCCACTTGTGCTTTTCATGTATCTCTTACTCCCCACTAGGGCAATTAACACTTGGCTGTTTATGTAGGTGTAACGGTCGCTAATATAGCAATGTTTATTGTCCGTGTATTGTATTGTATTGTATTGTAAATCGCTGGTTACTTATTTGCTTATGTACTTTATAAGGCGCTACGGAACACTTGTGCCGCCATATAAATAAATGATAATAATAATAAAATGACAGCTATATTAAGGTGGTAACCCCGTTTAAACTTGCCCAGTGGGATCTTGCAATTGTTAATGTAATGAACCGTTTTCACTCCATCTTCCCCTGCTGTCATTGCTATCCAGGCAACTGACTCTTCCTCTGTATCTCTCAACCAGTGAACCGCTATAGCCGGCAGGTAGCACACCATATTAATGTACTGAGTCCAGTGGTCCTTGCCTGTGAGTCTGAACCTGAATGTATATTGATACATTTATCATTTTACCTCCCTACAGATACAATAAGCTCTATTATCAGAACACATTGATCTGTATGCATATAATGTACCTCAGTTCCGTAACAGCGTCATCCCATTATTTTGCTGCACTACCAGCAGTAACCAGAAGATAGCAATTTTTTCATATTAACGTTTGTAACACCTGACTGTGTTTCAAATGAGAATTCCGCATAATTTGCTGTTTCTGTTATTATATTTGCCCAAATTAAATATAGATTTTATATCTGAGCTTTCAGGAGAACTTATCTGCTTTTCTGTTAGACACTTCCAATTCTAGGAGAAGGTATTTTGCTGCAAAGCTGATTACATTTTGCAATTTTACTAATGCTGTACATAGAAAGAGAGAGCATGTGGTAATAGGAGACATGGAAGTGGACTGTAAACAAGCTTTCCAATATCTGTTCCTGTTTTTTATATTAGTTCACAAATCATAGGCAACAAATCAGAAATAGAATAGGCATGTTTATTACCAACGCGTTTCTCAGAAGCACTACAAGCTAAGGGGTCTATTTACTAAGCCTTGGTTGGAGATAAAGTGAACAGAGATAAAGTCCCAACCAATCAGCTCCTAACTGTCATTTTTCAAACACAGCCTGTGACATGGCAGTTAGGAGCTGATTGGTTGGGACTTTATGTCCGTTCACTTTATCTCTATCCTTGGCTTAGTAAATAGACCCCAGTAGCACTTAGGCACCTACAAAGGAAATCTGGGTAAATATTTGCCTGTTATTGTTCATACAGTAAAAACTGTTCCTAGTTCCATGATTGTGTTACAGATAGACCAGAGAGCCCACTTGCACAGCACACATAAAATGTATTCTGGAAAGATAATTATATACATTTATGGCCACTATTGAGGACACCATTAAAGCACATTTCGTACCTGATTCTGAATCGGATGCAAAACATTACACTCAGGACCACCCCTGACATCAAAACACTATGGGCCTGATTTACTACCGATCGCAACTGCGAATGCAATAGCGATTACACCCACAGTTCAACTGCGATAGTATGCTAATTCTTTGCGATCACTATGTTCTAAACATCAGTGCAAAATGTGGCAAGTGACAATGGGCAAACATGGCACTGTCATCTCCGCAATGCACATCCCACAGATGCAAACATGGCACTGTCATCTCCGCAATGCACATCCTACAGATGCAAACGTGGCACTGTCATCTCCGCAACGCACATCCCACAGATGCAAACGTGGCACTGTCATCTCCGCAACGCACATCCCACAGATGCAAACGTGGCACTGTCATCTCTGCATGCACATCCCACAGATGCAAACGTGGCACTGTCTTCTCCGCAATGCACATCCCACAGATGCAAACGTGGCACTGTCATCTCCGCAATGCACATTCCACAGATGCAAACGTGGAACTGTCATCTCCGCAATGCACATTCCACAGATGCAAACATGGCACTGTCATCTCCGCAATGTGCACATCCCACAAATGCAAATGCGGCACTGTCATCTCTGCAATGCCCATCCCACAGATGCAATGCCCATGGTCCCGCGTCGGGTGTCAGCGCTGCGCAGAACACCGGAAAATGGCCGCTGCGGCCTTTACCGGCGTTCTGCGCATGCATATCCCACAGATGCAAACATGGCACTATCATCTCCTCAATGCACATCCCACAGATCCAAACATGGCACTGTCATCTCTGCATGCATATCCCACAGATCTCTAATCAGATTGAGATCTGGGGAATTTGGAGGCCAAGTCAACACCTTGAACTCTTTGTCATGCTCCTCAAACCATTCCTGAACAATTTTTGCAGTGTGGCAGGGTGCATTATATTAGTGAAAGAGGCCACTGCCATTGCCATAAAGGAATGTACTTGGAGCCTGATTCAGAGATGTACGTTCATCCGATGATGAATGTACATTTCTGATGTTGAGGGGCTTGCCCCTGCACAGGACCTTTTCTGTGCGTGTGCAAAACGGGTCCTGTGATCTCCCTTGCAGACCCCCCAAACTGCAGCATGATTGACATGCTACGGCGCTTGGGGGCAGAGCGGGGGCATGCCTGGTCGCTGTTTCTGGAAACGGGGGCGCATCGCCCCCATTTTCCAGGAGAGATGAGGCCAGCATCTGCGTCAGCATATGCAGATTCCTGGTCTCTTACGTGACCAGCACCTGGTCGTGCTGCGGGAAGCCTCTGCTCCTGCAGCCTGACCAAAGTAGTAAACATTGCAATGGTGATCCCAGCCTGCAGCGTCGGTCACAGTGCTGGTATCACAAGTGCAGCTGTGTCTGACTTCTTCTGCATTTGCATCTGACATCGACGGACTTGCACAGTCGCTTGTGTGCGACTCTAAAAATCTGTCCATCTCTGAATCATGACCCTGGTCTGCAACAATATTTAGATAGGTGTCACAGTGACATCCACATGAATGCCAGGAACCAAGGTTACCCAGCAGAATATTATCAAGAGCATCACACTGCCTCTCCCAGGTTGTCTTATTCCCATAGAGCATCCTGGTGAAGTCTCTTCCCCAGGTAAACAACGTACATGCACCCATCTGTCCACATGATGTAAAAGAAAATGTGATTTATCAGACCAGCCACCTTCTTCCATTGCTCCATGGTGCAGTTTTGATGCTCACGTGTCTATTGTAGGTGCTTTCAGCAGTGGACATGGGTCAACATGGGCACTCTGATGCAAGATGCGATGCACTGTATGTTATGACACCTTTCTATCATAGTCAGCATTAACTTTTTCAACAATTTGTGCTACAGTAGCTATTCTGTGGGAACAGACCAGACGGGTTAGGCTTTGCTCCCTACAGGCATCATTGAGCCTTGGGCACCCACGACTCTGTTGCTGGTTAATCGGTTGTCCTTAGTTGGATCACCTTTGGTAGATACTAACCACTGCATAATGGGAAATACCCACAAGACCTTCCATTTTGGAGATGCTCTGACCCAGCCATCTAGCCATCACAATTTGGACCTTGTCAAAGTCACTCAGATCCTTACATTTTTGAGCCCACTTTTCCTGCTTTCAACTTCAACATCAAGAACTGACAATTGCTGCCTAATATGTCTCACCCATTGACAGGTGCCATTGTAACAAGATAATCAATGGCGGGCCGAGCAGTGGAGCGGAGAAGTCAAATTTCGGGTACAATTTTTGTAGTATGGCTGGGAGCATTTTCCTGCTAATATAGGCCACTGTCATCAAGGAATACCATTGCCATGAAGGGGTGCACTGCAACAATGTTTAGGTAGTTGGTACTTGTCAGAGTGACATCACCAGAAATGGCAGGACCCAAGGTTTCCCAGCAGAACATTGCCCATGCCATCACACTGCCTCTGACAGCTTACCTTCTTCCCACAGTGCATCTTGATGCCATCTCTTCCCCAGGTAAATGACGCAAATGCACCCGGCCATCCACATGATGTAAAATAAATTCATCAGACCTGGCCAACTTCTTCCATTGCTCCATGGTCCAGTTCTGATGCATACGTGCCCATTGTAGGTGCTGTGGACAGGGATGAGCATGGGCACTGTGACCTGTCTGCGGATACATGGCCACATGTGCAACAAGCTGCAATGCACTGTGTGTTCTGACACCATGTTTGGACCTTGTCAAAGTTGCTTAGATCCATAGGCGTAACTACCATAGGTGCAAGGGGTGCAGTTGCTTTGGGCCCCAGAGCTTTGGGGGGCCCATCTTCCTTGCCAAAGTAACATGTGTTATATATATTTTTCACCATTGGGTGGTACATAGGGGCCCTTACAATCTTTTGCTATTGGATCTACAAATACCTAGTTACGCCCCTGCTTAGATCCTTACACTTGGCCATTTTTCCTGCTTCCAACTGTAACATCAAGAACTGACAAATGCTGCCTAATAGTGTATGTGCCATGGTAATGGTGCCATTGTAATGTGATAATCAATGGCGGGGCCAAGTAGGGGGTTGAAGGGAGCAAATGTTGGGTCCAATAAACAATCTTATATAATAAGTAAGAAAGTGTGTGTGTCTGTCTGTCTGTCTGTTTAGCATGGTGGTGTAGTTTGATCAGAATTCGTTTTTTGCCGCGGTCTGAACTTCGTCAGGGCCACACACTGTCATACAATCTCATAAAACCAAGACACTCTTAAATTACACAGGTTCTGGAGCTGAGGGGCTGGCTTCATACACACACGGTCAACACTCGATACATTCCACTCGATACATTCAGACTGTGGCAGACAGCATAATCAATTCACAATCTTTGATCCTGGCAAAGTATAAAATATGGAGATTACAAACAGCAGGGGAGATCGATCGTAGCCACACAGTGCCACTGTGGGCGGGCCCCCTTCTGTCTGGGAATGGGACTCCTGTCTCGGCATTTTCCCCCTGATGGCAACCCTGCTAGACATGGTCTTTAATGTTGGTCTGCAGAGTGATTTCAGGGAGTGATTCAGCTGCGGACGCAGTGACAGGGATCATGCAGATTCACAATTATCGGGAATCTGCACATGCTTCTGACTGCGATCCTGTAACAGTCTTGCAGCAGACTGTCAGTGATTGACAGTTTGCTGCCATTTCTGGGCGGGGATGGGATAGCGAAGCCTCTGTTTCCCTAAATGGAGGCTTGATGCCGCCAGTGGGCGGAAGCAGTGCCATCACAAGGGGGGTGCGGTCCGTAGCATTAAGTGCAGCACTTGGCTCCTGTCACTGAGGGTACCGGCCGGCACTCCACACAGGAAACTCCTGCACCCCCTTCCCCCACAAGTAATAGGCACGGGGGTTCGGGCTGTGTGGCCATGCCCCTTCCTACGTGACCATGCCCCCTTCTCGAGTGGCCACACACCCTTTTAGGCGGCGCACATCATCCCTCCCTGCACCAGGTGACACCGCGTGGAGGGGCGCCACTGGGCAGAAGTGGAGAGGCCAGGATCTCTGTCAGCTGATGGAAATTTCTTGGCCCCTTTTACTCATCTGCAGTGGCTGGCTTGACCCCATGGTCACTCAGCCGGCCGTAGGGATTGCAGATGATCCAATGTTGCATCCTTGGATGCAGCTCGAATCAGTAATGCATGCAGCAGGCGTGACGCCTCCTGCTGCATTACCATATTACAGCTATCGCAGCTGCTAACATATGAGGTAGGGAAAGTGGGGGGGAGGGGATGGTGGTCCACCCCACTGAAGGTAATAAATAGAGATTTTAAGTAGTGAGAATGATTCCTATAACAATAGACTGGGCAAATACGCCCTGTGAGGGTTCACCCTAAGAGAAAAGCCATAGGTAAGTAAAGAAAGGGCACACCTCAATTCATAACCTTTATTAATGTATTGAGATGGAGGAATCAGCATAATAAAATACACATGAGCTTAACAAAATATATAATATATATTTGAAAATCAAAAATATTGATTGAAAATTACATCATATATAACTGAAAAATGAAAAAATATCAAATAAAAAAAAGGAGAAAGTAAAACAATTGATAAATAAAAAATTAATAAAATATAGTATGTGATAAAGAATGGTGATGAGTGATAGTATTCACCACAAGGGTAAATACCGGCGAAGATATAGGTAAAAAATAAACCAAATAATGTGAAAAACACACAGATTATAAATCCATATATTAACAATTATATCAATTAATTACTGAGGTGTCCCTCAGGTTACTAGGAATATAATACAGTAGTAAATTTGGTACCAGGTTTCCATTAGAAAAACACAGCAATAAGGAGGAAAGTGTAGTACTAATATGCACTGAGGGCCTGATTCAGAGCCGAACGCTCTGAGTCAGTGCCCTCCTACCTGAAAATGGAGCGGCCTCCTGGCCGCTCGCATAGCTGTGGGTGACCACCCACAGCATATGCGTGCGGCCAAAAAGATGGTCGCGATGGTCAAGATCATCGCGACCATCGGGCTTGCGACGAGACCCTGTGGTAGGGTTTCGCTGCCGCAAGCCCAGGAGTGATTTTGGCTCTTTCAGAGCCAAAATCACTCCCACTGACATCATTACTGATGTCAGTGGGGCCGGCTTCAGACGGTAGGCGTTCCCATGGGAACGCCTCCGTCTGGCAGCCACGCCCCCGGCACGCCCACCAAAGAGGGCGTGCTGTCACTCACCATCGACAGCACGCCCCCTTTGGTGCGAGACCCCGAGCGACGTATGCCATTCATCAGACTGGGGATGAGAGTCCCTGTGCTATTTTCCTGGCCATTTTCCCAGCGTTTTGCACATGCGCAATAGGGAGTTCCCTGGGAAAATGGCTGCCGATGACCTGTAGATGCGCAATAGACTCTGGGAACAGACTAGTGCCCAGAGTATACTGATGCGGCGCTGCGCTCAGTACACTGCCGGCCGCCGGAGAGAGAGGAGGAGGCCCCGGATGAACATATGCTCTTATTATGCCTCTGGGTATGAGAATGAGAATACACTTGCCTGCACTGTCAATAACTTCTAATTTGCATAGTTATCCAGGTTATAGGCGAGGACAATGGAAAAAAATTAAGGCTGCAGGTGTACTTCTGGGTCCAGTATTGGAGCAGGGCGTTGGGTTTGGGGATGGAGCTGGGACTGGGGGAGGGGGGGGGAGTTTGCAGAGACTACGAGCCACAGTTTGAGGGTATTAGCAGAGACTATAGTTGTTATAGTGACAGTGGTGTTATGGAGGTTAGTCAGGTCTTTGGTTTATTAACCAGGCTGTGTAGGTTTACAAGATGGCACAGGGTTATGCGGCAAGTCTGTAGCAGGTACAAAGAGCTCCTATAATGTTCTTATAATGTATGTACCAGATCAAGCCAGGAACATATAGTGGAAAGCAGATGATATACAACAGATGGGAGCACTCATCTGTGTTTGTACAGTGGTGGCAGTGGAGTATGCATACTGGCTCTATACATGGAGTAGTATAGCTTTAGTCATGCAATGAAACTAATATGGTCACTGGCCTCCAACGCCGTCTCTCATATGTGTAACGCTCGAGACTCTAAGGGGCACATCTTTCAAGTATGGAGGATGCAGCTAAAGACACTCGATATAGTAGTGCATGCGCAGTAGCACACAGGTTCAGGGGCCGCTCCTCCAGTAGTCCAGGGTCCTAGTGTTGTGCAGGGATGATTAATAAATGGACCCTTTTACATTAAATCCACTGACAGGAGAAGTGAATAACATTGATTATCTTGTTACAATTCCACCTGTCAAGGGATGGGATATATTAGACAGCAAGTGAACATTCAGGAGCTGATTCAGACCCGCTCGCTAGGAAGCTATCGCTCATAGCTGGCCGATATTTGCAATCTGCGCATGCGTATGCATCGCAATGTGGATGCGTGAACCACTGCGAAAAAGATCGGGAAGCGCTCGCTTGCCCAGCATAGACGGCCCAGCGACAGGAGTGAGTGACAGGAGAGGCCATTTGTGGGTGGTAACAGGGGCAGGCCACTAGAAACGGGGGAGTGGAGGTGTTTCAACGCCGTTTTCAGAGGCGTGCATAATTAACAGGCAGCGTCATAGTACACGTGACCTGGTTGTACTTCACACTGAAGTGATCGCAGTGCTTGCGGCAAGGTAAAGTCAACCTCAAGCGCTGCGAGCACATCCGATGGTGCTCATTGTACCAATGGTTTCATACACTTCCAGCAGATGACGTGCGGAAGTGGGCGTCTTAAGACTGGCTGGTGGGCATCTGCATACACAAAGTGATCGCACACCAAGACATAGTGGGCGTGCTAATGCCTTGGCATACGATCGCCTGCCTTGCTGGGTGTGCGCTGGATTTGCATACGCTGGGAGTGAGCGAATGCATCTAGCGAGCGGTTCTGAATGAGTTCCTCAGTTCTAGCAGTTGATGTGTTGGAAGAAGATAAAATGGGTAAGCATAAGGATCTGGGCGGCTTTGACAAATGCTGAATTGTGATGGATAGATGACTGGGTCAGAGCATCTCCAAAACTGCAGGTCTTGTGGGGTGTGCAGTGGTTAGTACCTAACCTAACCCAATATGCAGTGGTTAGTACCTAACAAAAGTGGTCCAAGGGAGGACAACCACTAAACCAGCGACAGCGTCATGGGCGTCTGGTCTGATCACACTGCTGTGGCACAAATTTCTGAAAAAGTTAACAGTTAAAGGTGTCAGAACACACAGGTTATGCTTGCTGCATATGGGGCTGCATAGCCACAGACTGGTCAGAGTGCCCATGTTGACCCCTGTCCACCTTAGAAAGAGCCTGCAATAGGCACTCGAGCATCAGAAGTGAACAAAATATCAATGGAAGAAGGTGGCCTGGTCTGATGAATCACGTTTTCTTTTACATCATGTGGATGGCTGGGTGCATTTACCTGGGGAAGAGATGGCATCAGTATGCACTATGGGAAGAAAGCAGGCCAGCAGAGGCGGTGGGATGCTCTGGGCAATGTTCTGCTGGGAAACCTTGGGTACTGGCATTCTTATTAATGCAAATTTGACACTACCACATATCTAAACATTGTTGCAGACCAAGTACACCACCTGATATTGTATTCCCTGATGGCAGTGGCCTTTTTCAGCAGGATCATGCACCCTGCAAAAAAATGTTCAGGAATGGATTGAGGAATGTGACATATAGTTCAATGGATTGACTTGACCTTCAAATTGCCCAGATCTCCATCCAATCAAGTATCTGTGGGATGTGCTGGTTTAACAAATCAGAGCCATGGAGGCCTAACCTTGCAACTTATAGGACTTAAGGGATGTGCTGCTAACATCTTGTGGAGTCCATGCTTTGATGGATCAGAGTTGTTTTGGTGGCACGAGGGGATCTACACAATAATAGGCAGGTGGTTTTAATGTTATGGCTGATGGATGTGTGTTTGTGTATGTATGGATATATATACACAGGATGCGGTCAAAATGCCAACGACCGGGAAGCTGTTTGACTAAATCCCAGCGTCTAAATCCCGACACGGGACTAAAGACAGGCGTCGAAATCCCAACGCCCGTCTAGATCCCGACATCGGAATCTAGACAGATGGCTTTCCGAATGAAGTGTAGCCGGGCAGTGTTAGCGCTTAGTCGCGGTTTAGGCACCCCCGGGAGGGTCTTATGGTTAGACACCACCCAAAGAGAGTTAGGTTTAGGGTGCGAGGTGGGGGGGGTTAGGCAGGGCCGAAACTAGGATATCTGTCACCCGGTGCAAGGCAGCAATTTTGCACCCCCTCCCTTCCTGTACTTGAAGTTTGTCCTTGCTCCTCCATAAGGCAATGCAATACTCAGATGTTCTTGATATAGTGACTTACATTATTCCACACACAATAATGCCCATTACACATTATGCAACACACTGTAATGCCTATTACCAAAGTGCCACTTACATATTTGCCCAACACCATTTTATACCCCACAGTAAGGCTTCTAATTACTATAAAATTACCTGCTTGTTGTCAGGGGTTACGTGCTCGTTGCCATGGGGTTACATGCTCGTTGCCATGGGGTTTCATGCTTGCATACCTCCCAACATGACCCTCTCCAGGAGGGACACAATGCTCTGGTCCTGGACTTCCTTGGTAATTTATGATTGGTGGCGGCTCCAGGGGTGGGGCTGCAGTACAGTCCAAAATTCAAATAGGGGAGTCACACCAACTGCCAGTGAGTCCCAGCCAGTGATGTTTGGCAGCATGTGAAATGACAGTTGGTGTTAAATTTTGAACTGCGCTGCAGCCCCACCTCTTGCCAGGGAAGTCCAGGACCAGAGCATTGTGTCCTTCCTGGAGAGGGTCATGTTGGGAGGTATGTGCTTGTTGCCAGGGGGTTTCATGCTTGTTGCCAGGGGGTTTATGCTCATTGCCAGGGGGTTTATGCTCGTTGCCAGGGGTTACATGCTCGTTGCTAGGGGTTACATGCTCATTGCCAGGGGTTACATGCTTGTTGCCAGGGTTTACAGGCACGTTGCCAGGGTTTACATGCTCGTTGCTAGGGGTTACATGCTCGTTGCCAGGGGTTACATGCTCATTGCTAGGGGTTACATGCTCGTTGCCAGGGGTTACATGCTCGTTGCCATGGCATTTTTGCTCGTTGCCATGAGGTTTATGCTTCTTGCCATGGGGTTTCATGCTCATTGCCAGCGGGGTTTATGCTCGTTGCCAGGGGGTTTATGCTCGTTGCCAGGGGATTTCACGGGAGAAGATGCAGCTTTCAGCATCTTCTCCTGGCAGTGCCAGCGTTCCCGGTGCCGGGAACGCTGTGTGCATTGCGCTGGCCTAACAGACACTAGAGGTCCAGTAGGACCTCTAGCATCTGTCTCCTCCTAGGCGGTGGCCATTTTTGGATGCCCGTTTTCAGCAGAGTCCATGCGGACGGCTAGTCTGCATGGAATTTGCTAAAAACAGCCATCTAAAATGGCTGCCGCCAAGGAGGAGACAGACACTAGAGGACCAGAAAGACCTTATAGCATTTGTCTCCTCTTTGGCGGCAGCCATTTTTGGATGGCCATTTTCTGAGTCTGCAGCCCCCAAGCCAACTCGAGTCAGCTTTTTTCACCCCCTGCAATCCGGCAACCGGTGCATGTGCACCTCTAGCCCCCCCCCCCTAGTTGCGGCCCTGGGTTAGGTTTAGGCACCACCGGGGGAGGAGGTTAGTGGTAGGCACTACCCCGGAAGGGTTAGGTTTAGAGTGCGGGGAGGGGGGGCTAGGTTTAGGGACCCCGGGGGGTGGTTAGGGTACTTACCAGCCCCAGTCGGGATCTTCAGCGTTCGTGCTTGCGGCTTCAGTATTTAGTCAGGCGGCTTCCCGGCCATCGTCATTTCATACCCAACATATATATATAGATATATATATATATATAGATATATAGATATAGATATATAGATATAGATATATATATATCTGGGCCAGTAACACTTGTTTGACCTTCAGACAGAGAATATGCTATTCTCTCATCGTGTCTGGTAATACAAAAACACAGAAATGTCTCTTTGACATTGGAACTCACATAGGATTTGGAGCAGTGCTATCTCCGTACAGCATTCTCTGTGAGCAGACGGTATGGGGTACAACAGTGAGGTTCCTCATCTTGGACAAGGACACATTGAACACACTGAACATTTGATAAATTCCACCGAATGTTATTTTGACTAATATTCGCTCTCCTGCAGCTGTCAGAGTTTCAATCCCAGATACCCTGCAATTTGGGAGATTTCACCACTACCAGCACGTAAGCTCTTCTTGCCTGTGTGTTGATAGCCAGAATTAGAAGAGTACCAAAACACGCTTTGTTTGTTTCTAATCAGTGCCTATGTAGGCCGGCGTCACCTTGGACTGTTTCCGGTTGACTACATCAGACATTCATCCACAAAATGGCCAGCTCCATTGTGTATTTACTTTAACTGTTCGTCATTTACCTTCTCCCAGCCGCAGAAATGAGAGAGAATTTATTATGTTGAAAATCAGCTTTGTGAGCGCAGTTGTTTCTGTAGAAATAAAGTTTAATGATGTGACCTAAACACAGAATGTGACATTTACCTCATCTGCCTTGAAATGTACCAAACACTGGGAAATTATATTTTCTTATTAAATATTAATAGTCACTTTCATTACAGCCCTTTTTAAGCTGCTCAAGGTAGAAGGTTCATTTTACATGTTCATTCTCCACCGACCCCTTCAAATCATGTAATGCATTGCTCTGATTAAGAGTCACACAGGAGCAAGATATTTCTATCCTGATCCCTTCTAGGTAGTAGAACTGGCCTAGTCAACCTGAGGCACGCAAGCTGAAACTACAAATCCCAGCATACCCTAACACGGATCAGCTGGTAAAGCATGCTGGAACTTGCAGTTTAATAACAGCTGGGGAGCCACAGGTTGGCCAGGCCTGTAGTAGAATGTCTCAGAGAGAATAAACTAGGTGTACACTTTAAAGTGTGGCATATGGAGCAGCTAGGAGCTCTGATCAAGGACTTTGCTGTGTTTGTTGGGTGAGCTTCATAATTGACTTACATTGTGTACTGGCTGAGATTAGGCTTTGGCCTGCTACCAGCTAACGCCAGGATTATGTCTGCCACAGATACAGTACAGGAACTAAGGAGTACACCACATTGTGGGTACCCGTCTGAAATGGCCCAGGATTTAAAAAAAAGGGCTGACATACAACCATTTCTACATTGGAAGTCAAGGAACGGTTAAGTTTATGCTGAGCATGGAATTTTTCAGGACACTGAAATAATCAATAACACAGACTCGCTCTTCATACCAATAAGATCATTGCTACAAAAGTGACAAACTTTCACTTGTTTAATTGGAAGTCTCAGGATGCAACATTAGAGCATTATATTCAAGCACTAAAGCTCCACAGAGGAGCACAGTCCTGCATCTTATTATTACACATAGGGGCTTGTTCATAAAGGCATGTCATTCCGTTTTACAGGCGAATTTAGCAATTTTTAGTATTGTGCATGTTCCATGGCCGTGCATATGCAGCTATGACAAGTACAAGTCAACAATACAGCTAGCGCAAGGCCTGATTCAGAGATGGACACTAATGCAGCTGCGTCTGTATCTTTTTCCTTAGCACAACTTCATCTTTATGTTAATGCAATGCAACAGCAGATGGAATATGTACAAAGAAGGCCACCGGCTGCAGTGCTAATCCGCCATTTTGTGTATTAAGATGCACCATTGGCAGCACCGTCAAACATTGCACCAGCCCGGTGGAGGCACAGAAAGTCTGTCTGAACATGGCCGCCGAGATCAGTGCAACTGTAGAAAAAGGCCACGATGATGTAATCATGTCATACTTATTTTTTTTTTTTTTTTAACATCTATCATACAAAACTCCAAAATATTCAAATACAACTTTTTGTATATTTAGAAAAAGAAAAAAGAAAAGAAACAAAAAAAATCCACAAAATAAAATATATTTAAAAAAAAGGGGGGAAATAAAACAGAAAATCAATTAACAATGTCAAATAGAAACATCTGGAGACACAGTGAAACACATATACAGCATGTGGGTAATATCTTACCAACAGATAGAACAAACTAAAATCCGAATCAGGTATCTTGCTGTGGCAAAGCTTGGGAATCTGGAGTAGGGGGACTAGAAACATGGATCTGTTGAAGGGCACCAGCTCCCTCAGTGATGTAAAGATGCCAAGACATCCATTTCATCAAAGGAGAATTAGGTGAAGTAGAGTAGGGAACTTCATAAGTCACCATTTCAAAACTATACTGAGTTTTTGAAAATACTCGAGATATAAAGGGGGATTCGGAGATTTCCACAATTGGGCCAGTGTAGCTCTAGTCACCAGCAAAATTTGGCCTGTCAGATAATGTCCACTATTAGGAATAAAACCGGATTCGGATTAACAATCATACCAAGAATTTTAGACAACAAGTCAAATACCTCAATCCAAAAACCACGAAGGATTGGGCAATCCCAGAAGACATGAAAAAGGGTACCCTCCTGCGAACATTGTCTCCAACAGAATTTTGAGCAGGAAGACCACAGTTTGTGCAATTTAATTGGGGTGAGATAAAGTCTATGGAGTATTTAAAATGCATCTCTATATGATTGGTACACCTAGACATGGGAAACGAATTAGTATAGATACTTTCCCATTATAGTGGGGTAAAAGTATGCTGCAAATCAGATTCCCATTGGAGTTGCGTTGTAGATTTGTTGATAGGTGTAGACTGTATAACTACATACCAATAAGAAATATCCCCCCTAGAGGTTTGTGAAGATAGTTTACTCAAGATCAATGGAGGAGGTAGGAACAATGCTCTGGGTAATTTATGCATGTCGCAAAGCCAATGGGAACTCCAGGTGCGAGCTAGTGCGGACATATGTGTGAACAGTTAACAATTAACTTCAAAAACATCCTTAACATAGGTTGGATTCTGCACACCAAGGTAAGTGGGAGACACAGTCTCCCAATTATAAGGAAATTTACGTTTGAGAAGGGATAGTACAGATGAGGAGATATTGATTGGGAGGGCATCGGATTTAGATGTATTTAGTTTGTAAAAAAAAGCTGCACTAAAATTATCCAATATATTATGTAAAATAGGTAAAGAAGTTAAAGGTTTGGTAACAAATAGGAGGACATTGTCAGCAAAGAGACAAAGTTTGTGAATACCATTCTGAGTGGGGTAACCAGGAATTCTGTAGAGTCCCTGATTTTTTGACCTAGGGGTTCCATAGCAAGACAAAAATGATAGGGGAAAGCGGACAACCCTGCCTAGTGCCATTAAAGATGGCGAAAGTGTTGGAGAAGAAGCCATTGCTAAAGACCCAAGCAGAGGGGTATTGGTACAAAGCCATTATTGAATCCAATATGGCATCATCAAAACCAAAGAGAGACAGCGTATACTTCATATAGTCCCAATTAAGTCTATCAAAGGCTTTCTCAGCATCTAAAGAAAGCAGGATGAATTGTTCCTGGGACTGAGACAGCAACTGAATTATAGTAAACACTCTGCGGGTATTATCAGAGGTTTGTCGATCCAAGACAAAACCAACCTGGTCGGGGTGTATAAGATGTGGGAGAAAGGGGGAAATTTGATTTGCTATAAGCCGGGCAAATATTTTGACATCCGTATTTAATAACGCTATTGGTCTATAATTCTTAACAGCTGAAAGATCTTTACCCGGTTTAGGGATAGTAACTATTTGGGATTCCCAAAGTTCAACAGGGAAACGGCCTAGTTTAGTAGCTTCATTAAAAAGGTTTACTAGAATAGGAGCAAAAACAGCAGAAAAAGAAGTATAAAAGGTGTCAATAAAGCCATTGGTGCCTGGAGCTTTGCCCTTAGGGAGAATTTTAATAACATGCTCAACTTCCTTTAGGGTCTAAGGGGCATTTAGTGAGGCTAAATCTTCCCTAGACAGAGATGGCAACTTCAAACTAGAAAAAAAAGAGGAAATTGTATCATTAGTAGGTTGTGGGGTTACAGTGTCAGACGGTAAATCATAGACAGCAGCATAATATTGTGCAAAATGGTTGGAAATGTTGGGGTTTAAATGGCTTTTTATTCTGGCCATCAATCAGACAACGGATTCTATTCCGGCCCGTTGGCCACGTAACCTGCAAGCTAACATTCTACCCACTTTATTACCTGCTGTATAGAATTTATGCCTACTTTTAGTAAGAGCTGTCTGCATACGACCCATAACGAGTTTCTGCAGCTTTGATCTAACTGATACCAGCTGCTTTTTTAATTCCCTAGTGGGAAGGCTTTGATTTTGAGATTCCAATGTAACAAGTTGGGATTCTAAATCTCTCTGTAAACATAAATATTGTTTCTTTAAACGGGCCCCCTGTTGAATAGCCGAACCCTGCATCACATCTTTTTAATCACACCAGTGGGTAAAAACAGAAGTGTCCTCAGGAGAGTTAGTGTCGGTATATTGAGAAAGGGAGGCTAAAAGCGCCTGGACTACTTCAGGGGACTGAAGGAGGTGATCAGATAACCTCCATTGCCGAATTGGGGAACCAGACGTGGATAGGTTCCATACCCATAATAAAGGGGCATGATCTGACCAAGTAATGGGTAGAATTTTAACAGTGTGAGTAAGCTGGAGGGTCCACCTATCAGCTAGTATAAGGTCTATACGTGAGTATGTATTATGTACATTGGAAAAGAAAGTATAATCTCGGACGTCTGGGTTTTTCGGTCCGCCATACATCATATACAAATTCCGCAAGCAATTATTTAAAGGCCGTTGACAAACCTAGATCCCCAGGGCGTACATCAAATCTAGAAGTACCAGATCTATCAATACGTGGATCAGGGGCAATATTAACATCTCCACATACCATAATGGAACCTTTCTGAACTCTTTGAATCTCAATAAAGACCTCTCGCAAAAAAGAGACCTGCCGGGAATTTGGAGCATATAGGGAAACCAAGGTGACCTGGGTATTGTGAAGAGTTCCCACCAGTATGAGATACCTCCCATTTTTGTCAGCAATGTTGTTATAGAGGGTGAAGGGGGGAGTTCGCGTGAAATAAAATAGCAACTCCATTTCTTTTAAATGGTCCATTGGCTGTGTAGTAAACAGAATATCAGAATCTTTCAACACAGGGGGATTAAGGGCAGAGAAATGTGTTTCTTGTAAAACCATCACATCAGCCTTATGGGCATGAAAAGTACTTAAAGCTAAACGTTATTTACTAGGGGAGTTTAGCCCTTTTACATTAAGTGAAAAAAGATTAACCATAAATAAAACTTATAGGATGAGGCAGGTAATTCACTAGCCAGAACCCACATAAAAAAATTAACTCCAGAAAAAAAAACCATATCGATAAAAGAAGCAAAACAAAACACACACACAAAAAAATCAGAACAACAATAAGGGAGGGGAAGGACACCAGGGGAAGAAAAAAAACCAAACAAGCCCAGTATATCGGGCAGAAGCATTTGCCACAAGGAATTAAATGTGGCAAAACTAAAAACATTGGGGCAGGCCGGAGGCTGGCCAACCCATACGACATTATTGTAAAAAACAATGTAACTCAAAATAAGATACAAGAACCCAATAATAGGAGGACATATACATTGTTTGTGTGACTAACCAATGACTCACAATATAACAAACATCAGAAGCCTTGGAAGACCTCTCTCAGAAACCCTCAGTCCAAAGAGGGGCGGTCCGAGCAAAAAAAGACAAATATCCAGATACTGCACAGTCTTACCCAACCGACGACCACTCAGGGGCAATCGTAGGCTTGGACATGGAGAAGGATGAAGGGGCTGGAATGTTCCATTCCTCTAGTAATTTAAGTCCTGCTTCCAAAGAGGACACCACAACAGTCGAGCCATCCTGTTGTATAAGTAGTTTGAGGAATCCCCAGTGGTATGAAATCTTGTTAGCATGAAGAGTTGAGGTGAGAGGGTGAAAGGTGCGGCACTTGACAATGGTGGTTGCTGAGAAATCAGGGAATAATTGTAGGTTTCCAAGGATTTCAGAGTCCGAGTCAGCCCTAGCTGCTTGGAGGATAGCCTCTTTGACATGATAAAAGTGGATACGCAGAAGAGTATCTCTAGACGCAGAAGGCTGCCTATTTCGGGGTTTGGGAAGACGATGGATCCGATCTATGAGTAGGTCAGACTCAGTCGAAGATGGTAGGAGTTTCCGAAATATAGACAAAGCAAAGTCTTGGAGCTCTGAATTTGACACTGATTCCCCGAATTTTAATACTGTTGCGACAGGATCGATCTTCCAAGTACGCCAACTTGTCCCTCAGTGCAGAAACCTCCGCCACAGTGGAGTCGTGAGCAGTAAGTAGAGTGTTATGAGAAGTCAATAGCTCCTCCATTTTTGTTTCAAGATGATCAGTCCTGTCCCCTAAATCAGTTAACTCCAGCTTGACATCCTGCAATGCAGATTGCATATCAGCCATGAGATCCACCCAGAAGGACTGGAGCATTTGTTGCATCACCCGAGCTGTCAGAGGAGTATCATCATCCCTTGAACTCGGCTGGATATCATGAAGAGGCAAGCCAACTGAAGGTGACGGAGCAAGACATGATTTGTGAAGGTCAGCTGAACCCGTAGGAGAAGATTTGTTAGCAGCAGCAGATACACGAGGCTGAAAGTGAATTGGTTGAGTCAAAGAAGAAAACTTCTGCTGTTTCTTAGGAGCCATGGTCAGCCACAACAACCAGTCTGACATTCAGAGTTCAGTAGGACGAAGGTCAGAAAAGCAGATAGCAGCTAAAGAGGGTTCACAAAAAAAAAAGAAAGTCGCATGGGCAGGCGAAAGGATGTTATTTACATGGAGCACACATATAGCAGTTGACCAGCTTAGCACAATGGAGGGAGCAGCAATCACTGTAACTACAGAGCCAACATCCAGGAGTAGCAATAGGGAGAGAAAACAGGTACAGTTCCCAGAACCTTTATATGGTGAAGGCAGCCCTGAGTATTTCAAGAGCACTCTGGGTCCTTGAGAACAGTGAGCCACAGCACAGCTGCAGCCCTGCTCTCTCCAAGATGGCAACCGCCTGGAGCCCAATACTGCCGGGCATGTAATGGGGACTTCACCTGCCAAGTCCTGGAGAAGGCCACCAGGCCCAGTTTCATGCAGGCAGCAGCGGCAGCCGTGAGCGGAGGCAGGAGAACCGTGACAACAGCGGGTCTAGCCGCTGCAGATCACGTGGCAGGTCACGCGGCAAATTGAGGTCCCGGCTCCAAGTCTTGGAACAGGCCGCAGCGGAGACCAGGTATCCGGAAGGTCGGGGACAGCTGTATATGGTCCCCACGGGCTGCACTGACTTCAGGAGCTGCCCAGGTATGTGAGGAACGAGCTCAGGCACGCCACACACTGGAGGGTAAGTGCGGTAGCAGCAGCTCCCAGAGGACACGCCTGTTCCCGGCAGCGTCCAGGCCACACCCCGTCGTTCTTAATTTTAATCTAGAAAACATGCTTAAGGCATTAGTAACTCAGAGTCTTCGGAGGTATACACAACTGTGCTACACTAATACACTATGTAGACAAAAGTGATTGGACACCCCCGCGCAAGCGAAATATATACCATTGCACACGAGTTCCAAATGGCCACTAATGTGGCGGTTAGACACAGGGAGGCCCATACACTTGCAGTTCTACGGAAACAACAAATGTTTTTATCAGGACGACAATGTCACCTGTCATGTTCCAGGGCGACGCTGTACTGGTATACAAAAAAATTCTGGCCAGCTCAGAGTCCACATCTAAACTCCACTGAGAACCTCTGGTACGAATTGGAATGACATGTGAGTTCTAGGCCAACTCAACCATCTTTAGTGTCACTGTTGGTCACTGTACTTGGTGGAATGGCAAAACATGCTGTTATCCTGGAACTTGTGGACAGTTTGCCAAGAAAGATGTCTGCAGTAATCACTGCACGTGGTGGACCTACAAAGTACTGAAGTCAATAACATCCCTTTGATCTTTTTGCTGTCAGTGTTCAATCACTTTTGGCTATATAGTGTAGAAGTCCCAGGCCCTGATGCTGAGTTGAACTTTTTGCGGAGCGCACCTTCATGTTATCACACTGTGTATGCTCTGACCCAAGCGTACACAAGTATAGGCGACGTCGCACGCATTTCAACTCATTTCTATTGTGACTGAAGGCTGGTCTGAAATGGGGCGTTCTCACATAAGGCGTGCCCATGCCACTGCAGGCTATACATAATTTGACAGAAGCATAAATATGTCTATTTCCAAGCGTTTCCCATGCACCATCTATAGGTTGGTGCTTGTGCTCCCTGATAATATGAAATTAAGCATATGGGTAAGGGGAGGGGGCAGATATGCATACAACTTGCATGTTTCTGCTCGCATATGTACATTTAATGCATAATTCTACATACTATAAAAACGAAAACATCTGCACTTGCGACTAAAGGCGAGTAACAGAGTGGTAGTGAGGCGTTTGCGCGTAGTGGCGGCGTATCCATAGGATTGTAGTGTGCGCCTGTGTAAATGTGCCTATTTCCAGATGGATCTTTTGTTCCTAATGTAGAGCTGTGTAAGTGTGAACTGATAATGATTACTTTTATGAAATTAAGCATATGAATAGGTGTGGTCCAGGTGGAGATACGTGATTGATTTAATTCTGTGCATCCAATGTGGGAGCAAACATGGCCGATTGGTGTTCAGCTCAACATCAGGCCCTCAGTGCTTCATGAGATAAACTATGGTTAGAACATGCTACCACTGGATGATTTACTCAAATGTACCTGTCCTTAGCTCCAGATACTGAGAACCCAATACCATATGGCTACCTAGCTGAGCTCCACAAGTGGATGAGTACCAGTTGGCTGTGATTCAATCCTGAAGGTTCTCATAATAGGACATCACCGTTAAAAGACAAGACTACAGCTTAGCCAACCAACTCGACACTTAGGGGTTCAGAGTTGCAAAACACTGAACACATGCGGAATCTTGGTGTAGTCCTCCTGTCATCATCTGCAATCCTAATGTTGCATCTGAAAATGCAGGTTTGGATCAACATCGCAACCAGCAGGATGGTTAGGTTTAGGCTAGGGGAAGGGGGGTTAGGGTTAGGCATCCCCGGGGGGGAGGTTATGGTTAGGCACCCCCCCGGGGGACTTAGGTTTAGGCTGCAGGGAAAGGGGGGTTAGGTTTAGGCACTTAGAGGGGGGATTAGGGTTAGGTACTTGAGGGGGAGGTTAGGGTTAGGCACCCCTAAGGGAGGGTTAGAATTAGGTTAGCGATACTTACCTTAGGGACGGTCGGGATCTTCACCCTTGTCGGGCTACCGCTGTCGGGATTTGAACCGCTGGCCATGTGGTCGGCGGTAATACCTACTACACCCCAACCATCGGCTTGGGGCACTGCATGCAATCATGCAGGAATCGTTCTGCACATTTGCAGGCACTCCACCGTCAGAGATGTACATAAGCCTTTGGGTTTATGTACATCTCTGAATCAGGCCCACAGTGATTACATGACCTTCTCTGAGTTCTAGTTTCTAATGTGTTGCGTCAGTGTCTACAGAAGCCAATTTAAGTATTCTACAGGCAGAAAGTTGTTATCAGAACTCACTTCTGACCAGGATATAATCTATTGTGAAATGCTATACTGTTCTATTATCGGCCCGATTAGCCAAGAATCAGTCTAGATCCCTTCCATGGACCTGATGTGTGTTCGTGGTAGGGGAACTAGATTTGCAGAATATATTGATATTATATAAATAAATGTTATATTATCAGGTTAAATTTAATGTTAGATCATTTTTGCAAGCTTCCTCTGTGATTATTACAGCACAGCATAAAGTGTTTAGAGCATACACAGTTCCACTCCCTCCTGAGATAGCTGCAGACAGTGAGCTAAGGATGGTCAGAAATCTGGAAAGTGAAACAGGACCAGGAGTGGTGAGGAAAGAGTCCTGCCTGTAATCTCTCTGCCCTATTGTTAGTGCTGCATCACTCATTGTGTTACATCATTTTACCAGAGAACAGAAGGGAAGACAGCTGTGTCTGCTCTTCCTTGGTTGGGTATCTGCAGAAAAGTCCTTGCTTCACTTATGGAGAAACACTCAGACTCTAGAGTGACAGATAAATTTTTGGAAAGCACCAAAATTCATGGACTGAATCACCTGCAGTCTTCATTCTCCACCCTTCATCGTTTATTCTGGACAGCAGCCGTCAGTGCCTCGCTCAGTCTTCTGATCACCTATTCATTGGAACATGTTAACTACCTATTGTCTTATCCAACCACTACTAATTTCAAGATGGTCTTAGTAAGAGAGCTGAAGTTTCCTGCAGTCACGATCTGTAGAGCCTGGCAAAAGAATTGGATGACCCAATACCCCCATGTGCCTTCGACATTTAGAATTCACCCTCAAATCTTACTTAAAGAGCAAGACCTTTCTGTCTTACCCAGTGAAACTGGGGACTACCTTGATGGCATGATGGTCAGATGCAACTTCCGTGGACACAGCTGCTCTAGCCAAGACTTTACCCCCGTGAGTCAGACACAGATAGTCATAGGTGGCTTTCTATCTTTCCTCCACTTACCTATTCAGAAGCTTTCTAGTTTATTTCCAATGCAATCTCATAAATAATGTTAGCAACTATCAGCTTTGATAGCTTCCAAGCACAACAGCTATAGAATATACCTAACTGCTTTGAAATTATGCATCTGAATGTCAAGAATTGTCTTAGAATGGTCATTAACCCCTATTTTGTAGAGATTCCAAACTACCCATGTCTCACCATGCAAAATAGAGCTACATTATATCACTATCATGGGGATAAAAATTACAGTGACACAACAGAATACCTTTTTACCATTTACTGTTTATATTGTATTTTTTTGTGAATTAAATACGCTTGTATATGATAAATCACAGAGGGAATGTTAGCATTTAGGGGATAACAATGGAGAATTTTAAGCAGTAGGGGACTCTCCAGCTGTTGTAGAACTACACATCCAAGGGTGTCTTCACAGGGTATATTGGGATGTGTAGTACCACAACAGCTGGAAAGTTGCATGTTGCCTCCTGCTACCCTAGTGTATTTGTCTCATGATGCTGATCTCTAACTAGCATATATTATACTTGTCGACTGTGGAAAGTTTGGGAGAGGAGGCAAGTGGGTGGGACTGGGGCAAAGCACCGTGAATCACATCATCGCAGTTCCACCACTGTGACATTTTGGAGTTTATTTACTAAGCCTTGGATGGAGATAAAGTGAACGGAGATAAAGCACCAGCCAACCAGCTCCTCTCATTTTTCAAATGCAGCCTGTGACATGGCAGTTAGGAGTGGTTTGGCTAGTACTTTATCTCCATTCACTTTATCTCTATCCAAGGCTTAAATTGACCCCTTTGTCTGTATTCCTGGTTTTGCATGGGTGGGACAGGGATGAAGTAACACACATCATCATGGCCCCGTCTCTAGTGATGCTTTCCCGGGACTATTGCCTTTGCTATGTTTGGGGAGAGGACGTGATTCTTAGTGAATTGCGTCATCAACACCCGCATTCCGCCAACAGCAAGGTTGGCCGGTGGGATGCGCGGGGGATTTGCCCACTTCAATGGGAAACTCTCTCCCCAAATTCTGGAGTCTCCCTGAACTTCCGGGAGAGTAGGCAAGTATGGTATGTATTCCCATAAATCATGCTTTCTTTACACTGTGCTGTGCCTAGTATACTGGCAATGCATTATTATTATCCTTCATATATACAGCGCCATCATATTAAACAGTATTATACATTGAGGGAATCATGATACAAGTAAATAACATGCAATGACCTTAAACAGAAGATAAAGATGACACTACACAAGTGAAGTTACATTCTAAGAGGTGCGGGGAACACAGCAGAAACACCAGGGCTGTAACTACAATTCGCGGCACCCGCTGCAGGCCACGCCCACTCTACATGATGTCATGTGGAGGGGGTGGGGCCACATTCACCGGTAATCACAGCAATGCCCGGCACATCCTCTGGATTAGGGATGGGACATCGAAAGAAAACATTGGAAGTACCAATTTTTTTAACATTGGTTACAAAACATTGTTTAGTCCAAAACATTGGTTCTCTGGAAGCGATGTTAACCGATGTTTCTGGTTTTTTTAGAAAACTCTCTACTTAAACATATAATAGACTAATAAACTTTTAAAATAATTTGTATACTATAATCTATCTACATGGAGGCTCACAGTATAATTTAATATCTTTTGTTGTCCACTCTTCCAGACTTTGCTCTTTCAGCCTGAGCTTCATTTTAATTATTTTTTGCTGTCTCTTTTCCACTCTAAACTTAAGGCTGTGGACCTGATTCACAGCTGGAAGCAATGCAATTATTGCCATTGCGCATGCAGCGATTGCTGTACGATTGCACACGCACAGAGAATCCATTCTCAAAGTGAGTGACAGGTAGCCAGCGTTTGGAGGAGGTTTGCAGGTGTATCTGACCATTTAAATGCCGTTACATATGCGTGCATAAATTAGCCATTGTGATCTCCTATGCAGAATAAGACCTCTCTGCGTGTGAGAAGAGCCGCTGTGTTTGAGACAGGACAGACCTTCCGCAAGGGCTGCATGGATAGTCGATGTCTCTATGCTCAGATAAGATTTGGAACTATTAACATATTTTTGCAGCTGTGGTCCGTGCGAAATTGCAGCTGCGATCGCATTAGCGTCCATCTCTGAATGAGGCCCTGTATCACCACACAAGCGCTCTGTCTCAAGTCCTCCCCCCACTGTCTCTCAGCTCCCCACCAACGATGTCACTCCAGAGACTGACACTCAGGCACCGCTGGGTCTGTCATGCAGTCAGTGCCCAACACTGTCACTCACTACTCAGTTACCAATAGCTGCAGCAGCCAGCCAGCCCAGCAACTCTCTGAAACCAGCACCAATAGCATTGAATCAGGGGTGGGGCTGTCCTATGTGCTGCTGCTAATTGGCTGACCAGAGTGTCTTTCACTCTGTCAGCCACCAGCCCCAGCAGTAGTATGCATGCAAGCAGCAATAGCCCAGTCAGTGTGTTTTGTATCATTCTCTTAAGTTGTGATTGAATGGAAAACAAGGAGAGAGCCAGCTAGTAGCTCAAATCAGTGACAGCACCACACAGTGTCACACAGCAGTGACAGCACCACACAGTGTCACACAGCAGTGACAGCACCACACAGTGTCACACAGCAGTGACAGCACCACGCAGTGTCACACAGCAGTGACAGCACCACGCAGTGTCACACAGCAGTGACAGCACCACGCAGTGTCACACAGCAGTGACAGCAGCACATAGTGTCACACAGCAGTGACAGCAGCACACAGTGTCACACAGCAGTGACAGCAGCACACAGTGTCACACAGCAGTGAAAGCACCACACAGTGTCACACAGCAGTGAAAGCAAGACACAGTGTCACACAGCAGTGAAAGCAAGACACAGGGCCTGATTCAGAGCCGGACGCTATTTGCGCTCGCTCGTTCAGAAAAAGTGGCCGGCTATTTAAATTGAGCGCTCGCTCTTTGCGGTCTGTTGATGCCTCTATGTCTGAGCGAACGAAACATGCGCTCGCTATTTTGTAAAGACGCCCCCTGGCCGCTCGCATCATACGTCATCTCCGCTATTAGATTAAACGAGTACATCGAAAGGCGTCTGAACTGCTCGCAGTGCTTGTGGTTGGATTTTCCTACCGCAATCATGCGAACAGTTCAGGCTAAAAGACAACCAAGTGACGTGGTCGATGACGCTGCTTTGTTAATTATGCACACCCTTAAAACACCCGTTTTGACCGTTTGGCACGCCTGCGTTCGGATCTCCACTCCCCGTTTTCAAGCACCTTGCCCTGTTACCACCCACAAACGCCTCATCCTGTCACTCAAATTAGCAGGCACTCGCAATTTTGCGAGCACACGTTTTCCGACCGCACTGACTGGTTGGCGCATGCGCATTACGACCCATACGCATGCGCAGATGTGCGAACATCGCTCGGAGCGAACGAGCGGCCGCTTACGAGCGGCTCTGAATCAGGCCCACAGCGTCACACAGCAGTGACAGCACCACACAGTGTCACACAGCAGTGACAGCACCACACAGTGTCACACAGCAGTGAAAGTACCACACAGTGTCACACAACAGTGACAGCACCACACAGTGTCACACAGCAGTGACAGCACCACACAGTGTCACACAGCAGTGAAAGCACCACACAGTGTCACACAGCAGTGACAGCACCACACAGTGTCACACAGCAGTGAAAGCACCACACAGTATAAAAAATAAAAATAAAATAAAACATTGGAAAAATTGGGAAAAACATTGGAGTAGAAACCTAACATTGGATCCTCACCATTGCAATGATGATTACTGAGCGCTATGTGTAATGCAATTATTTTTTGTGACACCTGTAAAAATAAAATTGGTTAAAAACAGTATATGTTTATTACTCCTTCTGGAGATTGTGGTGGGTCCCTTTGTGCTTTGACTCTCTGATCCCTGGACTATACCACAACCGCTACCACCGCGG
Organism: Taudactylus pleione; assembly: GCA_031769625.1. Classification (NCBI taxonomy): domain Eukaryota; kingdom Metazoa; phylum Chordata; class Amphibia; order Anura; family Myobatrachidae; genus Taudactylus; species Taudactylus pleione. The sequence continues at coordinate 9,285,823 of JAUIMM010000121.1, forward strand.
GCGGACACTGAGGATTTCTCCGTAGCGGTCGGAGGAGAAGGAGCGGCTGGTGCAAGGAAAGGGTCAGGTAGGGAGAGAGAGGCAACATTACTTCTTGCGGGTGCAAGTGCCAGTCCAATGCACAAAGGGACCCACCACAATCTCCAGAAGGAGCTATAAACATATACTGTTTTTAACCAATTTTATTTTTACAGGTGTCACAAAAAATAATTGTATTACACATAGCGCTCAGTAATCATCATTACAATTGCTTCACCATTGAATTGAGCTACTTAAAATCATTAGACCGCGGTTATATAAAAAAATTTCCATGGATCCTCACCATTGCAGGGTTAAATATCGAACATTGAAACCATCTGACTGATGGTTCCGATGAAACATTAAATGATTCCTTTTAGCTACTCAGGATGCTCTGGGGGCTGTAAGGGCAGTGGAGAGTGTATGTCTGATGCGTCCTAAGGCGCTCCAGGTGGCACTGCTGCAGAGATTCTGGCTGCAGAGTGCCGTTACAGCAGGCTTGCCTAGCCTCCGCTTTGGCCGGGAGCCTCCCGAATTCGGGTGCTCCTCCCGGGCCCCCAGAAAGACCCCCCGACTACTAATAGAAACCCCCACAGCTGGGGGGGGGTTAATCGCGTCATCATAGCCCTGCCCTCTGCTTCACAATGCCGTTTTTTTCAGCATTGTGAAGAGGGGGAGGGGCCATGATGATGCGATCGCGCGGCCCCGTCTGTACTGCGGCATCATTACCCGGCCACGCCCCCTACTGTGCACAGACATTTAGCTCCCTCTCGGAAGGAGGGAACTGAATGTCGGCAAGTATGTGTTACAGGTACCCTGCTAGCCAGATTCAGGGGCTGTGGGTGAGCGGAGGCGCCTCACCGCTCGCAGACCCCTAGTTATGGCTCTGAGAATAACAAGTGTAGTTGGTGTTGGGGAAAATGCGTGTGAAGCATTACATCAGCCACTAATAATAAAGCCATCATTGGCAATTGGCACTTATGTGCAGTTACCAAATGTGTGGTAGGGAAGAAATGAGGAGAAAACAGAGAAAGGCTGACACATGAAAGATGAGTAGTATCAGTAGTACTATATATAGTAATCTCTGTATTACATGAGCACTGTACCAACCAACTGCACTTTTACACCTACATTCCTGCTTTTGTAAGTTGAGTTTTACTTTCCATTGAATCATGTGACTACAAATTCAGTCTAGTTTCTAACAAATGTTCAGTGTAACTCCATTGAAATATTGGGTGTATGTGTCAATCCAGTACTCTGTGTATACTGGCAGTAGTGTGCTTATTGTGTCCCCTCTACTTCACAGGTATACACAAGGTACGGGAAATGCTACACCTTCAATGCTGACAAGAATAACCCAAAAGTGACCCGGCAGAGTGGCATGGGGAACGGCCTGGAGATCATGCTGGACATTCAGCAGGAGGAATACTTACCCATATGGAGAGAGACCAGTAAGTAACAGTTTACCTGGACCTGACACAATGCTACACAAAGGTCAACTGTAGTACACCCAATGCTATGGAAAGTTCACCTGTAGTATACACAGCACTATACAACATTCACCTGTAGTATACACAACAGCATTATACAATGTTCACCTGTTCTATACACACTATCTAACGTCCACCTGTAGTATACACAACAGCATTATACAATGTTCACCTGTTCTATACACACTATCTAACGTCCACCTGTAGTATACACAACAATATCAAACATCCACATGTAGTACACAAAGCGTTATATAACGTACATCTATAGAATGCATAACACTATACAACTCTTACCTTTAGCATACACACACCTTTAGCATGTTCACATATAATGTAATATGCACAGCACTATAGTACAACATCCCATGCAGTATATACAAAATTATAAAATGTTCACTTGTAGGCTACACAGCACTTTCCAAAATTAATTTGTAATATACACATTATATAACATTCACCTGTAGTATACTGAACGCTATACAGCATTCACATGTATTATAGCCAACACTATACAATGTTCACATATTGTATACACATCACTAAACAATGTTCACATACTGTATAGGGCCTGATTTAGGTTGGATCGAGGCTGCGATTACGCACGCAGTCTGCGATCATATGCTAATCCAATGCGATTGCTATGCCATCGCAGCACTACATAAGGACACCCATCCTTGCCTTACATACATCCGTAATACTTGCGAAAACATCAGTAACATCGAGGTCAGACCTTACTCAGAAATTGCTAACCTTCCGGTACGCAGTGAGTACACAAGCTGCGTATGCCATCGCAGTGGATAATTTATGCACGCCCCTGCAATGGCTTTCAAATTCACTGGCACGCCTGCGTTTCCCCAACCACCTCCCTGTCACCACCCCCAAACAGTACTTCCTGTCAATCACTCTGCTTAGTCACTGCGGTTGCTGTCCCGATCGCTGTGGCTAGTTCGCGCACTGCTATGCATACGCGTGAGCAGAACGCAACAATCGGCCGATTGCGTGCGTAATCGCAGTTGCGATCCAACCTGAATCAGGCCCATAGTGTACACAACACTGTACAACGTATACATGTACTATGTACTATATACTGTACAACATTCATTTGTAGGACACACAATGTTATAGAAAGAATACACAATACTATACAATGTTCACCAAGTTCATATGATAAAAATATATAGTGTTATGGGCAGGCGTTGGTCACTCCATATGATACACATGACTTATGGTGCCATGTCAGCAATTCATTTCACTGTCTCTTCTATGTTATACAAATAGGATTTGTTGGATTTTAAATTTTTTACAGCTTTTTATTTCTGACTAACGGGCCACACAAGGTAACAAGGTAAGCTATGAACCGCAAAATGCAATTAGCTTAATGTAAGTGAGGAAACATCTGGACTAGACTAAGGCGTGGGTTCCATGAGCCACGATATGATAAGCTCTAGTCCTTTGAGGGAAGAGTAATGGTCTCTGGCTGCCCACAAACCAGAAAACGCCACTATAAATGCATCCTAGAATCTCTTCTAAACATCATATCCTGCAAAACTAAAACAATGTTAGCATTTGGAAATGAAATCATTTATTTATTAATGCCCCAGGAGCCTGATACAGAGTTATACGCAATGCCGATGTTTTTGCAAACGGAGCGATCTTTGCCACTGTACAAGTGTCTGAGTCGCATTGTGCATGCATTAAGATACATTACCGTAGTTATCGCTGCAAGTCTTTATTCCCAGCATGATTGACAGGCAGGGAGTATTTGGGTAGGCAACGGGGAGCAGAGCCAGATTTAGACCTCATGGGAACCTAGGCAAGATACTGGTTTGGGGCCCCCATCCCTCAAACAATCCAGTGCATATATTACAGTAGGTGTTGGTGAAGCCAGATACACACATCATATTATATACCAGCATCATATATGTGTATATTGCTCCAGTGACACCGACTGTAATATATGCACAGTTACTACAGTGTTACTCGATCACATATGTATATTTGTATATCATCCTGTAATAAATATATATATGTAGCCAACTGTGTATACACATATATGTATGAAAGGAGTGTGCATGTACTATATGTGTGTATGAACAGAGGTGGACTGGAGGAGAATGGGATAAACAGAGGGAGACGGGAGGAAAGGGGGACAAGTAGAGGTGGACGGGAAGAAGGGGGGGCGAACTTTGGGAGATGGGAGGAAAAGTGGAAGAACATGGTGAGACAGAAGGAAAGGGAGAAGAAAAATAGGTAGTGAACCAGCAAATAAATATACAGTCAGGTGCATAAATATTGGGACATTGACAGAATTTTCATATTTTGGCCTCTATTCACCACCACAATGGCTTTGAAATGAAACAAACAAGATGTGTTTTAACTGCAGACTTTCAGATTTAATTTGAGGGTAATTACATCCAAATCAGGTGAACGGTGTAGGAATTACAACGGTTTCTATATCTGTCTCCCACTTTTTAAGGGGCCAAAAGTAATGGGACTATCAACTCAAAAGCTATTTCATGGACAGGTGTGGGCTATTCCCTTGTTATTTTATTATCAATTAAGCAGGTAAAAGGTCTGGAGTTGATTCTAGGTGTAACATTTGCATTTGGAATCAGTTGCTGTCGACTCTCAATATGAGATCCAAAGAGTTGTCACTATCAGTGAAGCAAGCCATCATTAGGCTGAAAAATCAAAACAAACCCATCAGAGAGAGAGCAAAAACATTAGGTGTGGCCAAATCAACTGTTTGGAACATTCTTAAAAAGAAAGAACACACCGGAGAGCTCAGCAACACCAAAAGACCCGGAAGACCACGGAAAACAACTGTGGTGGATGACAGAAGAATTGTTTCCAATGGACAGATGAGACAAAGATCAACTTGTACCAGAGTGATGGGAAGAGAAGAGTATGGAGAAGGAAAGGAACTGCTCATGATCCAAAACATACCACCTTATCAGTGAAGCATGGTGGTGGTAGTGTCAATGCGTGGGCATGTATGGCTGCCAATGGAACTGGTTCCCTTGTATTTATTGATGATGTGACTGCTGACAAAAGCAGCAGAATGAATTCTGAAGTGTTTCGGGCAATATTATATGCTCATACTCAGTCAAATGCTTCAGAACTCATGGGACGGCACTTCACAGTACAGATGGACAATGACCCAAAGCATACTGCAAAAGCAACCAAAGAGTTTTTTAAGGCTAAAAAGTGGAATGTTATGCAATGGCCAAGTCAATCCCCTGACCTGAATCCGATTGAGCATGCATTTCACTTGATGAAGACAAAACTGAAGGGAAAATGCCCCAAGAACAAGCAGGAACTGAAGACATTTGCAGTAGAGGCCTGGCAGAGCATCACCAGGGATGAAACCCAGCGTCTGGTGATGTCTATGCGTTCCAGACTTCAGGCTGTAATTGCCTGCAAAGGATTTGCAACAAAGTATTAAAAAGTGAAAGTTAGATTTAGGATTGTTTAGTTTGTCCCATTACTTTTGGCCCTTAAAAAGTGGGAGGCACATATAGAAACCGTTGTAATTCCTACACCGTTCACCTGATTTGGATGTAATTACCCTCAAATTAAATCTGGAAGTCTGCAGTTAAAGCACATGTTTCATTTCAAAACCATTGTGGTAGTGAATAGAGGCCAAAATATGAAAATTATGTCAATGTCCCAATATTTATGCACCTGACTGTATATATATATATATATATATATATATATTTACACATATGTATATATACATATATATACATATATATACAGTTATACACAGGTAGAGAAAGTAGTGTTATTTAACAGTATAAGAATATTTTTATGGTAAACTTACCCAGGCTGGGGAGGTGGTCGTCGGAGACTGGCCACGCTGCAGAGGGGGAGGGGAGGCTGGCTACACCGTGGTGGGGAGGGGGGGCTGGCAGCACTCACACTGAGTGCGGAGCAGGGGCTGGCTACAGCAGCGCAGGCTGCAGGGAGGGGGGTTGGTTGGAATAGGCTGCCGCTGACTAGATCAGCGCGTGCTGCTGGGGAGGCTGGCTACAATGGGGGAGCGGCTACAATGGAGAAGGCAGGCAGCACTTACTGTGAGTGCAGGGGCTGGCTACGGCAGCGCAGGCTGTGAGGGGGAAGGGGGTTTGGAGTGGGCGATCAAGATCATCAGAGCATGCTGCGGAGAGGGGCTGGCTACAATGCGGGGGAGGGGGAAGCTGAGGAGACTGGCTGAACTCACTGTGCCTGCTCACACTGCACATCACAGTGGTGGTATTGATTTGAGATGCCGCGCTGCAGTGGTGAGTGACACATAGCAGCACAGGGGGAGAGGGAGCGGCCACGGGCCCCTTAGGACCCAACAGGCACTAGGCGGGTGCCTAGGATACATTATGGTAAATCCGGCCCTGACAGGGAGTGTCAGCTAAAACGCAGGCGTGTCTCAACCTATTTGGGGACATGTCACATCCTGCGTCTGCGATCCCATACGCAGGAAACACGGCTCTGGCAGGTCAGTTACAGAGGCCATTCTGAGTGATCATAGCCTCAAACAGGGAGAGGATATTTGCCTGTTCTGCATCCAATGCTGCGTATGTGTATATTTGGGCGTCTCAGTACAAGTTCCAGTCGCTGTTGCATTAGCATTTTTTCACATATTCTCAGCTGCGAAGCATTGGCGTACAACTGAATCAGGCCCCAGGTCCGCACAGCTTCTATATACAGGAGCTTCTAAAAAGTCCACATCCCAGACACTGCCATCTGAACATGTAGGTGCCGTGCGCCTCTCGCATTTCTGCACCGTAATGTGCGCCAAAGAACTGAATGTGAATTGTTTTTAAAAACCGCGACCTTTGCCTCGTACACTGTGAGATATTTTCACGCCCGAAGGGGTTAAAACTTGGTTCACCGTGATTAATAATTTATTAGTGTACAAGTACATCCAGTAATTACAATAGCACAAATTGTCCAGAAGTGTCCAATAAACATTAGAGTCCTAAATGCAACCACAAGACAGATATAATTAGTGCTGTAACCAGAATAGCTGTTGTCTCTTTTTTTTACTTTAGATGAAACCTCATTCGAAGCTGGAATTAGAGTTCAGATCCACAGCCAAGACGAACCCCCATATATCCACCAGCTGGGGTTTGGAGTGTCCCCTGGATTCCAGACCTTTGTATCGTGCCAGGAGCAGAGGGTTTGTACTATTACTGTATGCTTTATTCTATATAGACAGGAAATGTATAACAGGTAGATAATGGACACATTTAGAGATAAATTATTCAAAGCCAAATTATAAAGATGTTACATATTCTCTTTGAATCCAATCCCCAGTTACAATATATTATCAATGTTTTCTTGCCTCCTTTGTCCCACAGCTGACATATTTGCCCCAGCCCTGGGGCACCTGCAGAGCTAGTATGCCGGGAGAAGAGTTCCTGCCAGGTTACAGCAAATACAGCATCTCCGCCTGCCGGCTGCAGTGTGAGAAACAGGCGGTGGTGAGGAGCTGCGCTTGTCGCATGGTCCATATGCCAGGTATTGCCAACTTCCACCAGCTACGTTATTTCCACGGTGTCTTACAGGCTACTTCTCCGTAATGCCATAACGCAAAAGTGTCTTTATTGCCAAAAAATCATTTATTACAAATGTAAAACAGCCCTGTCCAAAATGTGGTGTGTAGTGGAGCGCTGTGATTCCATTTTGGACGCAAGGAAAGTATCGGGCTTACGTGTTCAATGTTTTTCCTTTGCGCATGGTTACCGCCGGTGGACGCAGATCGAAATTGTATGGATCTCATGGGATGTAATTGGGTGGTAACGGGGGGTGGCTAACCAGTGAGGCGTGTCGGTGTTGGCGGCTACGTCTAAAGTCGCAGCTCCACTGACTCCGGCAGCCATGATCCCTCGGACATTCTGTGCCTGGCATATGCAGGTGCAATATCAGATGGTGAGACCATTGGTCCGCCGATGGTGCGTCTTTGTTCGCACATTAGCGGATTTGTGTAGCTGCCAAATGGTGTCTCAATAGGACGCTCATCGGCCACGACAATAACAAAGACACAGTGTCGCAGCCACTACTGCAACTGCGTCCACCTCTGAATCACCGCCCGAGTATAATAGATAACATGTATATAATCGTACACTGTAAAAGTATGTGGTTCAAAAGACACAAGTAAAAAACGACAATCCAACATATCACGCAAAGTACAAATCCCTGATTCCATATATATTGTTTGACAAAATTAAATGGCCAACAACACTTTGTAAGGATCAGTCTCTGATAATCAGCTAAAAATAAATCCAAAATATATGTATGGTCTACCTGTAGTGTTATATATATAGGATCTCCTTCAATATAAATGAGAAATCACATTATTAAGGCTGAATCTCCATAAATTCAATTGAGCTAATCTGTCTGTATTAATTGGCCTTTAAAGTCTCTTATAGATTTCCTTTGACTTAATGCTTTGCTAACACACATACATTGTGGGTGTGTGATCATGCAGGGCTCAGGTTCCACTAAATGTTCTCCATAATTTGCACAAGTATAAACAATATGAGAAAGCAGCTTAAAGATAATAATCTCACCCATCACCACACAATATATTGCTAATGTGATCGGGTGTGACCCATCCATGGCTTACCTGTAGCTAGGAAAGCTCCATAGGCAGAACACCTTCTGGACAGCCAGCGGTCACTCCCAGCTTGGAAACACTCAGCAGCAGGCTAACTGCTCCTGGTCTCAAGGAGAACCTGCGCCGGTTGTCCGCTGACGTTTCCAGCTGTTAAGTGGCCTCTTTATTCACACCCACTGCTATAGTTACCGAGAACTGTAGATTTGTTTTTGTTATTTAATGATATAGAAATTGTTATATATTAATTTCTGCACTTAGACTAGCGCTTCACTACAGAAAAGTCAACTCCTGTTTTTATGGAGACCCAGCCCTGTCCCGTATTTGAAGCAGCTGCCTAAGTGCCTGATTCTGAGATTTACACTAATGCAACCAGAACTGAAATCTTTTACCGATCACAGTTGCTAAAATATGCTAATGCTTTCCAAAGCTTAGACGAGCATAGGGACTCCCACTGCTGCCCTTTCATATCCGTCCAACAACGTACGATGGCGCAAACATTGACGCAGGTCCGGCATCCACACAGCTTATAAGTCAAGTCTGACCAGCCTCAAACACTGCATCTCTCCTGACACACAGAGAGCTCTCATGCTGCAAGGAGATCGCAATGACTACTGCATGCACACACATGAAACACAGTTTAAACAGTCCCCAACACGCCTGCGTTTGCCTAGTCGCCCCTCCATTACCTCCCCCAAACACTGACTATCTGTCACTCACTTTGCAAGTTAGTCCTCTGTGCGAGCGTAATCGCAATACAATCACTGCACATGCATAGTGCGGCATTCACCCATGTGCAATGCAGTGGCGTATCTATAATGGGTGCAGTGTGTGCGGGGCACCGCACACCCTGCACCCATATTAATTTAACCACACCTGTCCGTGGTCCCACGTCAGGTGTCAGCGCTGCTCAGAACACCGGAAAATGTCAGCCGCGGCCATTTTTCCGGTGTTTTGCGCATGCGCAGTAGACTCTGGGGACACTCTAGTGCCCAGAGTTTACTGCGCATACACAGAACACCGGAAAATGCGCTCGCTATTTTGTAAAGACGCCCCTTTGCCATTCGCATCATACGTCATCTCCGGTATTTATTTGATTAATCAGGTACATCGAAAGGCATCTGAACTGCTCACAGTGCTTGTGGTAGCTTTTTCCTACCGCTATCACTGCGAGCAGTTCAGGCTAAAAGACAACCAAGTGACGCGGTCGATGACGCTCCTTTACTAATTATGCACTCCCATTAAACGCCCCTTTGACCGTTAGGCACACCTGCGTTCGGATCTTCACCACCCCGTTTTCAAGCACCTTCCCCTGTTACCACCCGCAAACGGTACATTCTGTCAATCAAATTAGCAGCCCCTTGCTGTTTTGCGAGCGCACAATTTCCGACCGCAATGACTGTTTTGCGCATGCACATTACGACCCATATGCATGCGCAGTTGTGCGAACATCTCTCAGAGCGAACGAGCGTCCGCTTACGAGCGGCTCTGAATCAGGCCCACTGTGCTGAACCCCTTGGACACCCCCCCAATGACCAATTAGACAATTGGAAGTTTCTAATTAGCTTATTTAGTCCAATAATTACGTCATTTTTGAGGTAAAAAAAAAATATCCTCAAATTACCCCAAAATCAACTTTTTCGTTAGTTTAGGCACCCCAAAGTTTATTAGAATAATTTTTTAGTTGAAAAATAATTGCTTTATTATTTTTTCCCCATTTTTCAAAGTGCCCTCAAAGTACCCCAAAATCACCCGTTTTCCAACTTTTTTTTGCATTTTTCATTTAATTTGTTTGATATTAATAGAAAAAAGTTTGTTTTTTATAATTTTCTTGCATTTAAAAAAAAAAAGCACAAATCAGCCATTTGACACTATTTAAAAACCTACAGTAACTTCCTAATAGCCACAAATAGCTGTCTATACGGTCCTGCTAACAAAATTATCCATTTTGGGGGTTCCAGGATGGTCTCCCCACATTTTCATGCATTTCTCGCAAATCTCATTTGGCAGTCAATTCGCACCCCTCCGCTGCGAGTAGTGCGAATAGGCATTTTAAATTGGATTGGAGTATTCTCGGGAGCGCGCTTTGTAGCGATGTGTGCGAGTTTAAAGAAACAAACTCACTACTTGCAATTCGCACCTAATTGAATCGACCCCATAGTGTACATCAATATAAAACATTGCAATGATATAAACCACATTGGCAGTGCTGATAGATCTCTGTAAAGAAATTAGATAATGTGATAGGTATTCATATCTTACTGTAGCTGAAGTAGATCACAAATTTGAAGGCCAGTCACCCAGGGGCAGCTTCATTAACCTGGTCTGTTTTATAAATTCTTCAGACCCCAGTAATATTGTTGGAGATTTCCTTTACAATTACTGATCTACCTACCTATCCTTATATAGCTACCTACATATTGGTCCATGTGTCCAGCTGGTTCTAACAGTTCCCACACAGGAGAAGATCTTACTGACCATCATTTAGATCAGTGGTTCTCAACTTCACCCCTCACATTCTCCCAACAGACCATGTTTTGAGGATCTCTGTATGTGGAAGCAGGTGGGATGATTAGAGGAGCATGCTTAATCTCAGTGGCGTAACTAGGGTATTTCGAGCCCAGGGCAAAATGAAAAATGGAGCCCCCCTATGTGCATGCACCAAAACATGGGCGTGGTCACATGCCACAAGTTGCGTGGTCACTGAAAAATGGGACGTGTCAATGTGATAAAAAACACACCCCTTTCTCATAACTCTGGGAACATTCCTTTCCATTACATATGCACCTTAATGCTCCAAGTAGTAGTGCCCCTTATGAAATGTCCCCAGTAGCAGTCCCCCATGTAGTAGTGCCCTTTATACAGTGCCCCAAATAGTGCATCCTTATACTGTGCCCCCGGCCAGTAGTGGTCACCCCTATGCAGTGCCCCTTATACAGTGCCCCCAGCCAGTAGTGGTACCCCCTATGCAGGGCCCCTTATACAGTGCTCCTGGCTAGTCGTGGTCCCCCCTATGCAATGCCCCTGGCCAATAGTGGTCCCCTCTATGCAGTGCCCCATATACAGTGCCACCGGCCAGTAGTTATCCTCCTTATACAGTGCCCCCAGCCAGTAGTGGTCCCCCCATGCAGTGCCCCGGCCAGTAGTGGTCCTCCCTATGTAGTGACAGACAAACACAGACAGAAAACAGTGACACTGACTTACCTGAATTCCCGCTCCTGTCGCCTCCGGCTGCTGCTGTCTGCTCCTCCGTCCTCCTGCTCGGTACTATGGGAGAGACGTCATGACGTCTCTCCCATCACCCACTGCAGAAGGCAGAGCTCATGAGTGAGCTCCAGCCCGGCTCTGGCAGTGGGCCCAGCAGCCAATGAGAGTTTGTCTGACTCTCATTGGCTGCTGAAACACACACATCACCTCCGGCGGCGATGTGTGTGTAACTGTGTAGTGTGGACTGCCCTCACTGCGGTCTGCACTACACTGAGTGACTGTGGCTGGCCTGCACCATGGCTGGCAGCGCCCCCCCCCCATGCCGCCTGTCCCACTGCGCCAAGGGCACGAGCCCCGGCAGCCCTGCCCTAGTTATGCCACTGCTTAATCTCCAAAGGCTCATGCGCCAACATTCCTTCCTGCTTACACGTTTAGAAGAAGCCCTCTCTTTAAATGATCCTATCCCTTTTCTGATGAAGCTCTGCGCTTCTGCCAATACCACCATCCTGATTAGCAAACTCTTGTGTGTTGGTGTGAACTGAAAATAAAGGAGCCCAGTGCCACCAATGAGGGTTTTGCACTCCACCGTAGTGAGTTTTCACTTATTACATGAGGTCCAATGTATCCTTGAACACAATAAAATATAGTAATGTTTCACATATTAAGGAGGTATTAATTCTATGAAGAAATACCTATGTGTGTAACGTTTTCATGCATCATTAATATTCTGCAATTTGAATTTCTTTTCTAGGAAATGAAACCATCTGCTCCCCTAATCTGTACATCGACTGTGCTGACACCACATTAGGTATGACATTCCTTGTTTTCCTGTCTCAGGGCCTGTTTCACTAGTGCACTGCTTAATCAGCGGATGCACAGGACCCTTTCAGCGCATGTACAGAACTGGTCCTGCAAAATCGCAAACAGGCCCCCGTATGTCTCTGCCTGATTGACAGGCAGAGGCGTTTGCAGTCGGTGCCGGGATGGAGAAGGCCTGCGTTCCCGGAAAGGAGACGCGTCCTCCCCGTTTTCCGGCAGTGTCAAGGCCAGGATCTGCATCCACGGATGCCAGGACCCGGCCAGGTTGTGGTAAGCTTCAGCTACCGCAGCCTGACCAAAGGGGCAACAATCACGACCGATGGTCGCAATGGTGATCCCAGACTGTGACCTCGGTTGCAGCGCTGGGATCGCAGATGAAGCAAGGAGGTGTCAGACACCTCCTGCTGCATTGGCATTTTTGCTGGACGGAATTGCAAAGCCACTTGTGTCCCAGGAATCTGCTTCTGTATCTCTACAAGTTCTGACTTCTATTTTACAACACCCTTTAGTAATTTGCCACTTATTAAAAAAAAACATCAGCAATACATCCCTTTATTTTAAATGGGAATTATTACTTCTCCCAAAGTTCCCATGTACTGTACGCTAGGTACCTCGGCCATGACAAATGATCTTCGTGTTGTATTTCAACTTTATGAGAGGTTTTAGAGATCTCAGCTTGCATTTCCGCTTATTTTTCTAACCATTTTCTTATTTATTTTGTGGAATTAATTTTAAATATAATTTTGAATATAAAAATCATGTTATGGTAAATACAGTTAATTAGCCATAAACTTGCAAATATTCTTAGTGTTATTAACAGACCCAATAGTACACCTACAGTTCTACCTACAGTCTACCTCCATGTCTTGTATTCCCTCCCATCTACTGAATGGTCCCTTTTTCCCTTTGCAGACTCCCTAGTAGAAGAAACCACTGACAGGTGCTCTTGCCCTACACCCTGTAACATGACTCGCTATGGCAAAGAGATCTCCATGGTCCGGATTCCCAACAAAGGATCCGCTCGCTATCTGGCTAAAAAGTACAAGAAGAATGAGACATACATTAAGTGAGTGAGGCAATGCAGCACTACTGGGCAAAAGTCATAAAGCAGATGTTAAAATGCTGATTATATAACATTAACACTTGCTGGAATTCCTGTTTGAATCCCTCTATCAACATAAGCGGAGTATGTCATATAAATAAACAAATGTAAAAATCAACCTAATAAAAAACAGCAACAACACATCCAGGAGAAAAACACACTAAGGACTTTTTATTCTGCTTTCACCCTGCAGAGACAACTTCTTGGTCCTAGATATTTTCTTTGAAGCTCTGAACTATGGAACAGTAGAACAGAAGAAAGCATATGACCTGGCCAGCTTGTTGGGTGAGTGGTGTACGTTCCCCCCCTCCCCCCATGGATAATAAATAGGCAGCTGTCAGTATACGTTAGCGCAGTTAAAGTGCTGGGGATAGGCCTCACAGGACAGTGGCCTTTTAGAGCAGCTATCCCACAACTGGAGCAATGCTTAATTGCTCAAGTGCTTTAGTATCCACTGCCACAACTAGTGGCAAGTTGTATATAGGCTTCTAAGGAACAGTCATGTCCAATGAAATCTTACATTGCTAGTATTGCCCATACTCCCCTCATATAATGTGACTTTGGCTGGTTTACTCGACCCCCCCCCTGAGCAACCATTGTGTGGGGTAGAAGTTAATACCACCCCAATGAAAGGAACAATATTGTTGGCTTGGATTTTATTGGGTGTGGTTGTAAATAGATTAAAATGAAGATTCCCATTGCCATAGTCTCATTATGCATCTGGATGTTCCACCAACTGCCCAAATTACTAGATCAGTACAGGACATCTGTTAACCCTACTGTGATGCAATAGTTATTAATTTGCACCTGCCACTATACATGATCATTTTCTTAATAGTTTATCAATATGTACTTAAATCTCATCTTGGTCTTTCTTCCAGAAAGACATTTTATATCGGCTATCTGTTATTTACACTTCAAACTGTGCTCATCTAAATCCATAGATGAGCCAGAATCAGTAGAATGCTATTATAACTAATGATGGCTCAAGTCGCCAAGGGTCATTACCAGGTCACCAAGGGTCATTACCAAGTTGCCATGGGTCGTTACCAGGTCGCCAACGGTCATTACCAAAATTACAAAAATGCGGAAGTGCTAAGCTTTTTGGATTCTGAAATGCACATATACATTGTCTAGCACATACCTAGATCTAGGACCACATTTTACTTTGACATGGAGTCTGGCTGGAAATGTACGTGGTGAAAGACTAAAGGCAGTAAAAATATAATTTCAAAGTCCACTCTACAGTAGTACCACTTTAGGACCCACCCCATAAACATTAACTTTTATTTTCTAAATTCTGCTTGTTCCAATCGCATATATGTCTTAATAAGTCATGAGCTTGATTACATAGAATTTTAAGGAACCTGGTTGATACCAAAGCCTTTCCATTCAATGTATAGATGTCTCCCATTTACCATCACTACCCAAATATCCATAGAAAATAACATAACAGTCCTCTTCTAACCAAGGATCCTCAGTAAATGCGTGTTCTCCTACCAGTTAAAATATAACACAGTTGCAAATAAATAATCTTATATAAAATGAAAAAAAAAAAAGACAAATCTGCACATAAAAGCAAATGTTTATGAAGCAAGAAACCTGCGTATAACACCATAGATTGTGAATTTTTTTTAATACAGTTGTGAATCAAAAATAGTCTGTTGATACAAATGGTAATTGTTTAATTGTTCTCCGACCAATTCACCGTGAGACCACCGGATCTAATGTTATCTATTAGGAGCATGTGATAATAGCACCAACTTTTCAGGCTCCCATGTAGGAGATCTCTGGATGCATCACAAGTGGTACAGGCTCTATTTTTATGATTTACAACTGACCAATTTACTCATAAACTATGGTTATAAACGCAGGTTTTATGCATCCATAACTAATCTACGGTACTGTATGTGCAGATTTGTCTTTTTTGTTTCTTATAAGACATATTTGCAACTGTTTATATATTTAATAGGGGTGTGCACCGGCCACTTTTCGTGTTTTGTGTTTTGGTTTTGGATCTGGATCTTTCTTCGTGTTTTGGATCTGGATTGGTTTTGCCAAAACCACCCTTCCGTGTTTTGGGTTCTGGGTTTTGTGTTTTGGATCTGTATTTTTTTGAAAAAAAGCATAAAAACAGCTAAAATCAACACGAGTGGGCGGCACAAACACGTGACCCATCTAGGCGTGAAACTGCAGTGGCAGACAGGATGGCAGTTTGAAAAACTAGGCCCCAAACTGTACATAATGCAAAGAAAAAAAAGAGGTGCAAGATGGAATTGTCCTTGGGCCCTCCCACCCACCCTTATGTTGTATAAACAGGACATGCACACTTTAACAAACCAATCATTTCAGCGCCAGGGTCTGCCACACAACTGTGGCTGAAATGATTGGTTCGTTTGGGCCCCCACAAAACAAGCTGGCAATTAATGTGTCCCTGCACAAACTGGCTCTACGGAGGCAAGATGTCATCCTCATCCTCCTCATCCACCGATTCCTCACCCTCTTCAGTGTGTACATCCTCATCCTCACAGCGTATTAATTCGTCCCCGCTGGAACCACAGGTCCCTCTGTACGTTCTGGAGGCTGGTCTCCCTGGAAGAGTTGATAATTCATTTTATGAACATCATCTTCTCCACATTTTGTGGAAGCAACCTCCTACGCCTTTCGCTGACAAGGTTCCCGGCTGCACTAAACACTCTTTCGGAGTACACACTGGAGGGGGGGCAACTCAGGTAAAATAGAGCCAGTTTGTACAGGGACCTCCAAATTGCTTCTTTTTCCTGCCAGTACAGGTACGGACTGTCTGACATGCCTACTTGGATGCTGTCACCGATGTAATCCTTTAACAGACAGACGCACGCTTGTCGCTGCTGCTTTGAGGATGCAAGTGCGGCTACAGCCCACACAATTCACAAAGACAGAAAAAAAAAAAAAAAAGAATATTTTTATTGTTTGTGGAGCGCACTTTGAGGGTTACACCACCCTTTAACAGACAGACGCACGCTTGTCGCTGCTGCTTTGAGGATGCAAGTGCGGCTACAGCCCACACAATTCACAAAGACAGAAAAAAGAAGAAGAATATTTTAATTGTTTGTGTAGCACACTTTGAGGGTGTCACCACCCTTTAACAGACAGACGCACGCTTGTCGCTGCTGCTTTAAGGATGCAGGTGCGGCTACAGCCTACACATTTCACAAAGGCCGAAAAAAAAAGAACAATATTTTTATTGTTTGTGTAGCACACTTTGAGGGTGTCACCACCCTTTAACAGACAGACGCACGCTTGTCGCTGCTGCTTTGAGGATGCAAGTGCGGCTACAGCCCACACAATTCACAAAGACAGAAAAAAGAAGAAGAATATTTTTATTGTTTGTGTAGCACACTTTGAGGGTGTCACCACCCTTTAACAGACAGACGCACGCTTGTCGCTGCTGCTTTGAGGATGCAAGTGCGGCTACATCGCACACAAGTCACAAACACATTAAAAAAATAGTTTTTTATTTTTTGGAGCACTTTGAGAGTTACACCACCCTTTAACAGACAGACGCACGCTTGTTGCTGCTGCTTTCAGGATGCAAGTGCGGCTACAGCCCACACAATTCACAAAGACCGGAAAAAAAAAGAACAATATTTTTATTGTTTGTGTAGCACACTTTGAGGGTGTCACCACCCTTTAACAGACAAACGCACGCTTGTCGCTGCTGCTTTGAGGATGCAAGTGCGGCTACATCGTACACAAGTCACAAACACATTAAAAAAATAGTTTTTTATTTTTTGGAGCACTTTGAGAGTTGCACCACCCTTTAACAGACAGACGCACGCTTGTCGCTGCTGCTTTCAGGATGCAAGTGCGGCTACAGCCCACACAATTCACAAAGACAGAAAAAAAAAGAACAATATTTTTATTGTTTGTGTAACACACTTTGAGGGTGTCACCACCCTTTAACAGACAGACGCACGCTTGTCGCTGCTGCTTTGAGGACAGTATCATATGCAGTGACAGTAGACTTGTCAGAAATTGTTGGCACGTCCTTCAGTCCGGACCAGATGTCCAAACCAGCCCTTGACTTATGACACAGGCGCCCGCTTGGCGCTGCTACTATGTTGATGCACGTGCGGCTACATCGCACACAAGTCACAAACACATTAAAAAAATAGTTTTTTATTTTTTGGAGCACTTTGAGGGTTACACCACCCTTTAACAGACAGACGCACGCTTGTTGCTGCTGCTTTGAGGATGCAAGTGCGGCTACAGCCCACACAATTCACAAAGACAGAAAAAAAAAGAAAAATATTTTTATTGTTTGTGTAGCACACTTTGAGGGTGTCACCACCCTTTAACAGACAGACGCACGCTTGTCGCTGCTGCTTTGAGGATGCAGGTGGAATCTAGACGGGATTTGGAACCGGTAACACTCTACCTCCATCAATTGTCTAAATCCCACTGCACTAATGGCGGATACCGGACGCACGTCTAACACCAACAAAGCAGTCAAGGCCTCAGTTATACGTTTTGCTTCATGATGACTGCTGTCGTACTTCATCCTCATCGCTAGGGACTGTTGGAGGGTCAATTGTTTAGTAAAAGTAGTGATGTTCCTACTTCCTCTCTGGGATGATGAACAGCTCCCAGCAGCAGCAACAGCACTAGGAGGAAGTGGTTCTTGATCTTTCCCTATTTTATTTTTATCGGAGAAAGTTTGGTCCTCCATTTATGTTATATTGATATATACGTGCGGCTAAAGCGCACACAAACACAGAAAATATTTTTTTATTTTTGCTGGAGAGTAGTGCACTTTGTGGGTTACACCACCCTTTAAGAAATGAGCCAGCCGGCTCTTTACTTATGGGACACAGGCGCACGCTTGGCGCTGCTCCTTTGTTGATGCACGTGCAGCCACAGTGCACACAAGTCACAAACACAGAAAATATTTTTTTTTTTGGTTTGGACTGGAGTGTACTTTGGGGGTTACAGCACCCTTTAACGGTCAAGCCAGCCAGCCCTTTACTTATGACACAGGCGCACGCTTGGCACTACTTTGTTGATGCACATGCGGCTATTGCGCACACAATTCACAAACACAGAAAATAATTTTTTTTTTGGTTTGGACTGGAGTGTACTTTGGGGGTTACAGCACCCTTTAACGGTCAAGCCAGCCGGCCCTTTACTTATGACACAGGCGCACGCTTGGCACTACTTTGTTGATGCACGTGCGGCTACTGCGCACACAATTCACAAACACAGAAAATAATTTTTTTTTTGGTTTGGACTGGAGTGTACTTTGGGGGTTACAGCACCCTTTAACGGTCAAGCCAGCCGGCCCTTTACTTATGACACAGGCGCACGCTTGGCACTACTTTGTTGATGCACTTGCGGCTACTGCGCACACAATTCACAAACACAGAAAATAATTTTTTTTTTGGTTTGGACTGGAGTGTACTTTGGGGGTTACAGCACCCTTTAACGGTCAAGCCAGCCGGCCCTTTACTTATGACACAGGCGCACGCTTGGCACTACTTTGTTGATGCACGTGCGGCTACTGCGCACACAATTCACAAACACACAAAAAATATAATTTTTTTAGCACTTGGGGGGAGCACCCCTGATGGACAGAGCACCCCCTGGACAACACTACAGCACCCCTTTAGGACTGGGGACACTGCACAGGACTTTGGAGTGGACACAGCCCCTATGGAGAACTGACTGCACAACACAGTCCAGCCAGCCCCTATGGACTTTGAAGTAGTGGACACAGCCCCTATTAACAACAACAGCACAACACAGCCAGCCCCTATGGACTTTGAAGTAGTGGACAACAGCAGCACAGCGCAGCACAGCACAGCACAACACTACTCTGCACTACACTACACTACACAGCCCAGCCAGCCCTAACTCCCACCCTCCCTCTTCACTGTCCACAGCCGAGTGAGAAAATGGCACCGACGCGGGTATCTTATATAGGATCCAAAACCCGCGAGACCCGGAAGGCGGGATGATGACGTTTTGCCTCGATTTCAGATCCGAGTCAGGCGGGAAAAGTCGAGCCTGACTCGGATCGGACTCGGATCGGGGGGGCTCGGGGGGGTTCGGATTTCAGAAATCCGAACCCGCTCACCCCTAATATTTAACAGTTGATGTGTGCAATATACCATTTATACAATTTTGTCCTAAAACGAAATATTCCACTTTTTATAAGCAGTTTAAAAATCTGTTTAATAGATTTATCGAACTACTTGATTTTGATGTACATTATAAAACTACAGAAAGAACTTTAAATTAAGCAACCATATTCCAGAAGTTACTATTAGCGACCTTTATTTTACATAACTACACTTTTTTGCATACAACAGCCCTATTCCAGAAGGGACTGGTAGTGCTTTGGTGTCCCAAATGAGTTACTGCATGACCTATTCTCTGGCTGGAATTATTTGCTGTCCATGTATAACAGTCTGCATTCAAGACCATCGCTTATATAAAATAATAAAATAGGTTTGAGCAGCAATAACAGGTATCAGTGCTAGATTTGTGGGTTGGGCCGGTATAACTACAAGCAGATGATGTTAGTACTATTAGTAGGTATAATATTGGGCTTTACTATATTCTGCTCTACAGTTTCTGAATATGTCCATATTTTTATCTATCAGGAGACATTGGAGGCCAGATGGGTCTGTTTATAGGAGCCAGTATACTTACCATTCTGGAGATTCTAGATTACCTGTACGAGGTGAGTTGTGTTCTCTGATCTTGTGAGAGTTACAGCTGCCTATAGTTATAACAATAAACAGTATACAGTATTCCATAAACAGCTTGTATTCCAAAAAAAAAGAAAGTTTATAGAACACTGGACTCCTTGTATGATACCATATGAAATGTGGCTCTCATTCTTCAAAAGTGCTATATGAAATGATTAGAGCCTATAGTCTACAGTTATGCCCATGTGTAAGTGCTCAGAATTCAATTATCCTCTTATTATTGTGAGCTCAGGTGATACGAGATAAAGTGAACCGATTGGTTAGGCGAAAACCATCTCCCACCAAGAAGCCTACAGAGAACATATCAACACTTGTGATGGATGACTTGAATGATCAGGTAAGAAAGTTATGGCGAAGATGGGGCCAGCTTGCACATAAGAGATGTCAGGTGCTCTCAGAAGCATCAAAGACCAAAGAGGAAAAAGCTACTTGGTTCTGTACTCAAAGTAATGAATGGGCAAATACACTGTGACGTAGTAGTTAGCATTGCTACCTCACGGCACTGAGGTCATGAATTCAATTTCTGACCAACTCCCTAATTCTATGTTAGCGTGAGCTTACCTTGTGTGCTCCAAATTCCTCCCACTATCATATCACCTACTGGCAGGTTAATTGCCTTTGTCGCACAGATGAACCCTAGTGTGTATGTGTGTGTTGAATATAGAAAGTGTCACTGTGCCAGATCACTGTCATTTGGAGATGATGTCATCTTCAAGTGCTGGCAGAGGAGAAGCAAAAAAATGTATGTATGTGTACCCCTTGTATTGCAGCATGGCTTGTCCAGGTACACAGTTACTTGCTCTATCTTACTCTATTCCCAAATCTGAATCAGGCCATGTGTGCGTGCGCGCTATAAATAACTGTTAATAAATAAATAATACCGTGTGGAAAGATGCTAAACAAAAAAGAGTTGTGGAATAGTTGGAGACCCACATTTTGGGATTTATTGTAATCTGCATGGGTTGGGTATGGGATCCGGCGGTTGGGATGCCGCCGGTCAGAATCCCGACAGTATCAGGCACGCTATCTCTTACCCCTACTCCTAACCCTCTCTCCTTGGTGCCTGGACCTAACCTCCTCCCCTAGTGCCTAAACCTAACCTCCCCCTCCCCACACCCTAAACCTAACCCTCCCCCCTTATTGCCTAACCCTAACCCTCCCCCCTAGTGACTAACCCTAACCCCTAAATCTAACCCTCCCCCTAGTGACTAACCCTAACCCCTAAGCCTAAATCTAACCCTCCCCCTAGTGCCTAACCCTAACCTCCACCCTAGTGACTAACCCTAACCCCTGATACTTAAATTTGGAATGCCGGCGGTCGGGAATCTGGAGCCGGGATCCCGATGCTGTTGGGATTCCGGTGCCGGTATTTAGATCGACGGCATCCCGCAGCCGGGATGCTGACTACATCCCATCTGCACAACTATTGTTTTCCAGTACTGTATATTACAGCTTATTCTACTTGACCTCCATGAACTTTTGATCATCTATTTTTAAGATAAGCATATTACAATCCATCCTTGTTAATTTTTTTAATTTTTTATTGAAAAAAAATGTTATGCTAATTTTTCTCCTCGTTGTTTATATTGTTATCTGAAATGTAATATTTTTAACTATTGTTATTAGTGTCTATTAAATATATATTTTTTATCTAAGCATAAGCACTTTCGCAGTACATTATTTCACCACTAAGCACTTTATTCGAGATAATAATTAGTAACTTATTATCTGCCTATTGTTTATTTTGTTTTTACTAAGACACTCATCACTTTAATATTTATTTATTCATCTTATAATTGTCTATATTGTGTATAAGCACCTTGGTCGCTCACTTTCAATCCTTGTGTACAGTATATATATATACCCCAATCTATATTCTGACGTGCTCAGAGTATAATACATCTCCCACTATCCAGTGCATAATTTATACTGCATCCTATTTTCCAATATATCGCAGTCCTCCATTAGTACTTGCTCATTTCACCTTTGCTTCTGTTGCTATTTATTCACCTCCTGCAGCAGCTGTTTGTTTGAATGTGTTGGTGATTAGAGCAGCAATAATTACAATCAGCCCTCAGCATTTATTGTCTCTAAACACCACAGGAGAACGCTGGATGATTGCATTAGTAGAACCACCTTTACTAGTATAGCTCACTAGGGAGTAGGCTGCTATGAATGATACCTATCAGCACTAGCAGAGTGGATGAGAGGAGGATTGGAAGGGACAGTATAGGGTTATTTAGCGGCTGCACTGAAGATTTAGCCAATATTTGATTTTAACGCAAACTCTGATTCTGTGCATGTGCAGGAAAGAGTCTTAAATAAGTCTGATGTTACAGGAGTCTTGAATATTGCTGATAAAGGACCTGAAAGAAGTCCAAAACCAGCTGCATCCTGCGATTATCAGCAGACTGCGCAAGTGCCAAAGAAAGCAATGGCAGGCTCCTTATGTGCCACACCATGCATATGCACCTTTGCAGGGGATACTAGAGTGGACAGTTTGCTCTGTGCGTGCCCGCTTTTCTCCACCAGTGAAATGGGCATTTGCAGGTGGCAACTGGGTGGTTGATGTGTGGACGCACGGAACAGATCCATTTTCTGGGAGTGTCATGGGTTTGTAGTGGTCATGTAGCCCACGTCCATGCATGCTTGCGATGTGAGAACAGGGACAGGGATGGAGCGGCTGGTTAAGGAAGGAACTTTTGCATCCAGCATAGGGAGGGTGTAATGGCCATTATAAATTATCACAACTTCTGGCAGAATAATAGTGGGTGGTGCGACCATGAAGACAGACAGATACTTGCAATAGCATGAGGCTGTGGGTCTCGCTGCTGCGCCTGCGCCTGCTTGGCGTCCAACTCATGCCCAAAATGTTTAAATATTAAAAGGGGCAACTGAGAATTAAATTGGCAGGTTAAACAAACGTCTCTCTTAGATAGAACCAAAACAATGGAACAGGGCAAAAGTGTAAATAAATTCTAAGTAGAGGTTGAGTGTCCCATATCCAAATATTACGAAATACAGAATTTTTTTGGCATGACTGAAATAATGAAACCTTTGATTTTTGATGGTTCAATGTACACAAACTTTGTCTAAGGCACAAATTATTACAAATATTGTATAAAATTACCTTCAGGCTCTGTGTATAAGGTGTATAGAAAACATAAATTAATTTCATTTCTGTACACAAACTTTGTTTGAACCACAAAATTATTGAAAATATTGTATAAAATTACCTGCATTCTGTGTGTATTTTTGGGTCCTATTCCAAGGACATTTTATTATGGTATGCAATTATTCCAAAATACAGAATATTCCGTTATCCAAAATACCCCTGGTCCAAAGCATTTTGGATATGGGAGACTCAACCTGTAAATTAAATAATAAGAGAATATAAAAATAAACTGCTATACTGAGCGATGTGAGATCACAAAAAGCATGTTCATTTTTTTTTTTAAATTAATAATAATAAAATCACAGTGCAAATAATTCACAATATATACAGAGTATTAGATGTATATACTAGGGATGTGCAGGCTCGGATAGGTTCGAGTTTGCACGTGTTCGGATTTTTCCCTCCAAAAAAACGGAACTCAGAACGAGGCAAAACGTCATCTTACATGGACGAACATCATCATTCCTGGTCTTTTGTCCAGGAATGATGATGTTCGTCCATGTAAGATGCCGTTTTGCCTCGTTCTGAGTTCCGTTTTTTTGGAGGGAAAAATCCGAACTCCACGTGCAAACTCGAACCTATCCGAGCCTGCACATCCCTAGTATAAACATACATACCACCTGAGCTGCAAATCAATGATACAATGATGCCCACAAATGTCGGTTTCGTCTCCACCAAAGGGACGTTACATAAATGTTTGGATGGTATAGGTGAGATTAAATTTTCCCACGTTTATAATATCCAGTACAACCAGTATATCCTAGTACTATAATCTCAAACATATTCCTGCACTGGATCAAAACTTGTTTGAGATTATATTACTAGGATATACAGGTTGTACTGGATATCATTTAAGGGACAAATTGATTTGCAGCTCAGGTTGTATGTTTATACACCTAATACTCTGTATGTATTGTGAATTATTTTCACTGATTTTATTATTTCTTTTTAAAAATAAATGACATGCTTTTTGTGATCTTACATCGCTCAGTATAGCAGTTTATTTTGATATCCTCTTATTAACATAATTTATTGAGAGTTAAATTACACTATTGTGCTGTTCCATTGCTTTGGTTCTATCTGTTAGATTTAATCAGACAGCTACCTGATTATGAACAGCTGCATTTTGAGTGCTTTTATACTACTTTGATTGTGTATAGAATAGATATAAACAAATATTGTTTCACAAACACATACAGTATATATATATATATATAAATATATAGATATATATACGGTTATACATTGCTAAGATACTCTGGAACTGCTGCTTCTTATATGATTTTCCAAACTTCTCTCTCTTGACTGTTGTTCCATCTAGAGCTCCAGCGAGGTCCATGGTCGACACCCAGAAGGAGCATATGCCACCACGATGCTTCCCAACCATCATCGACACTACACACACCATGGTGTATTTGAAGACTTTGCCTGCTAGAGACATAATGGTGGGGTGATACCCACCAGAACCAAACGTTGTTCTTTAGCGGAGGCAAAGATGTAACCTGTGAATCTTACCCTGCCTCACAGTTACTGCAAAGGAAACCAAAACTCGCATCCTTTGACCACCAACTTTTGGAGGGACTGGTATTTTTATAAACATACTGAATGCAAGATTATAAGAAGTCAGTGGAGTGGAGATCAATACCATCTGCAGATACATGAAAACCATCACACAGCCTCTCTTAATGAAGTGTATGGATCGTCCACGGCCTACAGAGAGGGGTAGATAATCATCCAATCTCCGCAACCATCAGCACATGTTCTCTTCATTACTTCAGTTTATAATCTGCCTCTCCCATAGAGGTTTGGATGAAATCATCGAGGAGTCCATCAAGATTACAATAAAGCAAGCTGAGATAAGAACAATTAATTAGCAGAAGATAACACAAAAATGAACGGGAGATGGCTCGGGGAAGATTGGTTTTAGCGTAGGAAAGGATTACAAGAGATTATGGTTTGCAGATACACTTCTGAAAGCAGCACAGTCACCTAATCATCTGGTGTTTATTAATATTTATATTACTTTTATATAGTGCTGCCATTCATACAGCACAGGATAAAAACACAGGCACAATGACTACAAAGATCTAACATATAGATTGTCTGTCACATGAAGCACAGCACACCAGACTCCTCAATATCATGCCGAGCCAAGGCCAGACAGGAGAGAGCGACTACCTCCTCATTAGGCCTAAATTTTTCTGCCTGGAACGTACTCTTGATGAGTAGGACTATTAAGTACAACCACATAGTCCTTCAACTCCTGAGTGCCTTTCACACCTCACACATCGGGAATAGCATCACAAGATTTGTAATGGTGCAGACTAGTTTACAGCTATTGGTCTTGGTACTTACATTTCAGAGCCTGTTTCCTTGCAAACATATTCAATATATACCTATTAATAATGCCTTGTCTTGCTTATGTACCTTTACAGATGTAGCATCAATATTTATGGGGAAATTGACCATTGACTAGAGGTAACTTTCTATGAAGTAAATTATTGTGAACAATGGGGAACAAGAACAGTATATTTAATTTAGATGTTACATCTACAAGAAAACAAATATGGAAGGCTTGTGTGTCATGCCTGGTCAGAATATATCGACATCCAGGAAGTTTGTGCATAAGTGCAGAGTCATTTTATGGCAATCAGAGGATGGAAGATTGGTAGAGGGTTACAATACTGAAGGTAGCGAGGTTGGTAGATGTTTACAATAGTGAGTGAGGTTGGTAGAGGCTTACAATAGTGAAGGTAGTGAGTTTAGCAGATGGTTACAATAGTGAGGTTGGTAGAGGGTTACAATACTGAAGGTAGCAAGTTTGGTAGATGGTTACAATAGTGAGGTTGGTAGAGGGTTACAATACCGAAGGCAATTATATTGGTAGAGCGATACCACAGTTAGAATGCTGACAACAGTGAGGTTGGTAGAGGGTTGCAATAATAAATATAACAAGGTTGGTAGAGCGTTACAAGACTGAAGTCAGTGTGGTTGGTAGAGGGTTACAATACTGAAAATAGTGAAGTTGGTAGTGGGTTGCAATACTGTAGTCAAGTGAGGTTAGAAGAGGCTTACAGCACTAAGATAGTGAGGCTTGTAGTGGGTTACAATACTGAAGACAGTGAGGTAGAGAGTTCCAGTACTGAAATCACTAGGATTCTAGACAAGTCACACATTTAAGACAAGTTTGACTAGCTTAATGATCACAGTGAAGACAAGTTGTTAGAAGAGTCTTACATTGGGATCACACAATTAAAGAGAAGACATTAGACGGGGCACAACATGGAGATATCATTAACAGGAACACACAATAAACAAAGACAGGTGGTCACAAGGGGAAACACTTTAGAAAGGGAGCTTGGTATAGGAATATTATTGGAGACATGTAAAATAGTCTGAATCTGCAAATACAGGTAGGAATGTGGGCACATATACTGAACACATACAGTGAAGACAGAAAGGTCACATTGAGGACACAGAGGTAAGTATAGAGGTGACATACAGGGTGACATACTGAATATTTGTAGTGGAGACAAACTACAACTGGACTGCAAAGTATATAAGTTAGTTGCACATTCTAGGAAGCAAAGTCTGTAGAGTTGTCATTTACTGTGGACAATGAGATATTTAGGGGGAGATGTATCAATCCTTCGAGAGAAATAAAGTGAAGAAGTTGCCGAAAGTGACCGTTCAGTTCCTATTGGTTGTTTATCTAGCACAGTCTATGAAATGACAGAAGCTGATTGGTTGATATGGGCAACTTCTCGACTTTAGCTGTGTCTAATGTGTCACGACCAGGGTATCTTTTCCCAGGAGCCTGTGGTGCTTACCAGTGTGAACGCTGCGGCATGGCCCTTTCCGGCAGGGGAGCTGATACTTGGAGACTTGCGCTGGGTGTGCGCGGGGGTCTGCTGTCAGGATATCCCATTCAGCCATTGTACAGGATATCTGGATATCTCAATCAGCCATATATATTTCATGTCTACTAATATCCATATAAAACAACCAACTTTCCAATTTAAATTTGTTCCTGCTTCCACTTCTGTTTCCACCCCGGGTCCACAAAAATCCCAGTCCATAACACAATGCTTGATACATCTCCCCTTAAGAGAGGCCACATGAAGGGATTACACTAAATACATGTTGATAGGTCAGTAATGAATTTAACTTGGAGTAGACACACTCACTGCAGAGGCCTCACCTGAAGATGTCCGAGTCACAATGATCATGATGAGGTCAGTAGAGGCTTCATACAGCGGATGGTGAGGATGGTAAGCTTCAGGCTCGAAAAGCCCTTCTGAGATTTGTATGAGAGGTTGACTCTGCTGAAGAAATAACCTCTCCAGTTACATAAATAATAAATAGGAATTATACCCCATAACAAGCAGAAAGAAAAGAGGGAGAGATGCTTTCTGGCTTAGGAGGACAAACACATATTACTGTATCACAGCTAAGCAGCAGGCATCACACTGACAACAAGACACTGACCTATTGCTGGAAGCTTCCTTACACTGTCTAGTAGCCCAAAAACTCTAAATCTTTTTATCGCTATCATTTCCTGGAGTTAGTTTCTAAAGCGATCACTAAATTGTATATTCATCTATCGTATCATTACTATTTATTTAAGAATATCATCTGTCTCCATATATAAGAACTATTTATATATTTATATTTTTCGTGGTAGCTGGAAGGTCATATTAAAGTGGGGCTGTATAATAATGTAATATGTTACTTCTGATTGAACCTAATTCAAAGTTGTAACACTGAAAAAAGGGGCATTTAATATTTGGGACAGGAATAGAACATCAGATTAATGTAATGCTGAGGGGTTATTGGCACAACCATAAAAATAATGTCACAGAAGCATATGATAGCATGTACCAGGATGTTATGTTTTCTGATGTGTATTCCATGGACCCAGGTAGTATTTTCCCTAATTTTCCATTCCCAGTCAGGAGAAAGATGGACTAACACTTGGGTGCATAAGGTCAGGCAGATGGTTCACAACATGATCTCATCGGAGTCTATCTGTCTGTCTGGTTACATGTAATGACTGGGGTTAAAGCAAAGACTCGTTTTGATTGTACAATATTTTAATGTTAAGACTATAAAATAAAAAGTATTTTTAAGTGTTGATGTGTCCTGCTATATTGTCTTATTATAATACACAGTGTACTTTATGTATGTGTGTATATTTGTATAAACTGTCATCTGCTTCCAAGTTCCAAACCGACGCAATGAGAGGTTTTAAATATTGTAAATTGATAATAATAATAATAATATCAATTATGTCAATGGCATTTTGTCAGGCAAAGCGGTTGATCTTGTGTTTCATCTACTGTGATATGGCAGCATGTGTGGCCCAATGGTATTTCTCAAAATTACTGTATGATTTATTTAGTCCTATTAACAAGGACCAGCTGAGTCTGACCATGAGGATGCCAAGGAAATCTGTTTGCTGATTGACTTTAGAGTCACTTAGGGGCGGATGCAGAGTCGCATGCAAAGTGGCATTAGTTGCGGACAGCCGTGGAAGCCTGATTTACTATCTTATGATTTACTGCCTTATGCTCATGTGAGTATCCATTCAACTAACGCAGGGGATCGTGCATGTGCAAGTGGAAACCCGTACTGCCCATTGATGTTACGCCGGCCCCTGCATCCGTCATCATTAGTTTCTGCATTTACAAGAGATACACAACACGCCCACCAGATCGCTTTGCCACTGCCTAGTTCACACCTTGAAACAGCCTATATCAGGGAAAGACAGATGTACCCGAGTCCCTCAGAATAGGACGAACATATGCAAAGATGCGTAAATTAGCATTTTTCCATGCCCTGTATGCAGACACTCACTATTTGTGTCCATTAGGAGAATCAGTGTGACTCAGAATCAGTACCTTAGGACTTAAGGCCCCCATACATGGTGAGATTCAAAAGTTGGTAAGATGAGTTGTACGATTTCCCTTGAAAATTCTTCCCTTCAGATACAGGACGATTTGAATGTAAAATGCAACGATTTCACATAAGACCATACAATTTGATCTATTGTACACGATTTCAAATCGTATACGATTGATCGTGTGCAGCACATTTTACACACGATGAATCTGCTGGAATGTCAGCTAGGGGAGGGCTTATCTAGTGGGTATAAAAGGAAGCAGCCATTTTAGGATCTTTGCACACTCTGCTCAGTGACTAGTGAGGCTAGGTTTACCTGCTGAACGCTGTACTTTGCTAGTGTGTTTTGCTTTGTGCTAAGGCTTGCCTTTTACAAAGTGTGTTATTTCTCTACTTTCTGATGGATTCCTATCGCCATAAGCTTCTGCTAGCCTACGGCTGTCTGAGGCTGAAAGGTGTAGGGTCTGAGGAGAGGAGGAGGATGCGGTCCTACTGGACCAAGGAGTGGCTGTTGAGGAGGGAGACTCGCTCCTATATGCCCCTGCTGATGGAACTTAGAGAGAATAACCCAGATGACAATCGCAACTTCCTGCGAATGGATGACGCCACATTCCAGGAGTTGCTGCGACTGGTGACCCCCATTATCCAGCGGCAGGACGCCAATATGAGGATGGCCGTCCCGGCTGAGGAGAGGTTGGTGGCGACCCTGCGGTATCTGGCGACCGGACTGTCTTTTGAAGACCTGAGTTTGGGACCCTCATTTCCGCCCAGGCGTTGGGGTGCACCATCCCGGACACCTGTGTGGCCATTATCAATGTCCTGAAGTTGGACTACTTCAAAGTAAGTAACAAAAGTACAAATTGTGATCTCGTGAAAACAAAAATAATGTTTTATTTTTTAGGGGTAACACTCTGTGTGCAATCAAGTCAACCAACATGGCTGTATATTTATATAACATGTTTACGCAGTAAAACACAAAACCAACATGTTTGCTTTGCCTTGTATTGGTAAAACAAATGGTATGTAAACTATGTTAAAACTACAATATCACCCAGTTAATTGTTGCCCAATACCAGCAGAATGGTATGTGGTGTGTCAGATGCCGGATTGAACAGGCCCAAAAGCACATGGCGCAAGGACAGAATGAGGCCCCGGCAACCAACTATCTGTCCTTGCGCCATGCGCTTAGTGGACCTGCCCAATCCATATCATCCACACCCCATACCATGCAGCAGGTACTGAGAAAGAACAAACTTGGTGATACAGGAAATCGCGCTCTATGGCTTACTTCCTCCATTTCAAATTTATTCTCTCAACCTACAGTGCTGCCCTGTCCCTCTCCAAACAATCATATTTCAAGAACCTCATCTCCTCCCAGTCCTCAAACCCCCGGCGTCTCTTTGCCACTTTTAACTCCCTCCTCTGCCCTTCTCCTCGCCTCCCCTCCTTGCTCTCTGCCCTTGACTTTGCCATCTACTTTACATCTAAAATTGACTCCATATGTAAGGACAGCTTATCCCAACAGACCCTCAGCACTCCTGACCCTCCTTTCCCTGACCACCCCTCCCCTTCTGTCTCACCAACTCTGACATCCTTCTCCCCTATTTCTGGAGAGGAAGTCATGGCCCTCATCCGGTCGTCCCCTCCTTCCACCTCCCCCTATTACCCTATTCCTTCCCGTCTCCTCTGTTACCTGTCTCCATCTGCCTGTTCCCATCTAGCCCACCTCAATCTCTCCTTATCATCTGGCACTGTCCCTTCTGCATTCAAACATGCCCTTGTCTCCCCCATTCTTAAAAACCTACCCTTGATCCTAACTTACTCTCCAACTACCAACCCATCTCTCTCCTCCCTTTTGCTTCCAAACTCCTTGAGCGTATTGGTTACAACCGCCTTACCACATTTCTTTCTTCCCACTCTCTCCGTGACTCATTTCAATCTGTCTTCCATTCTCTCCACTCCACTGAAACTGCCCTCACGAAAGTCAGCAATGACCTTGCTGCCAAATCCAAGGGCCACTACTCTCTGCTCATTCTCCTTGACCTCTCTGCTGCATTTGACACTGTAGACCACCCTATCCTTCTGCAAATCCTTCACTCTCTTGGTTTATGTGGCATTGCCCTCTCCTGACTGTCCTCCTACCTCTCTGATCGTTCCTTCTCTATCTCCTCTCAGGACTCCTCTCCCCCCCCCACTTCCACTAACAGTAGGATTTCCCCAAGGTTCTGTTCTTGCACCACTCCTTTTCTCCCTATATACGTCCTCTTTAGGTGAACTCATTAACTCTTTTGACCTCCAATATCATCTCTATGCTGATGATACTCAGATCTACCTTTCCACCCCTGACCTCTACCCCTTGCTCCTTACCCGTATCGCCAACTGTCTCTCTGCTATCTCTTCATGGATGTCCCAGCGCTTTCTTAAACTTAACATGTCTAAGACTGAGCTGATCATATTCCCACCCTCTTCCATTACCTCCCTTCCCACAATTTCTTTATCTATTGATGACACAACTATCTCCTCTATCCCCAAAGTGCACTGTCTTGGAGTTATCCTAGACTCCTCCCTCTCCTTTAAACCACACATTCAGCACCTCTCGCAGTCCTGCCGCTTCCACCTAAAAAGTATTTCCAGGATTAGACCGTTCCTCACCCAGGATGCCACTAAAACCCTCATCCACTCACTGGTCATCTCCAGATTGGACTATTGTAACCTTCTCCTAGCTGGCCTCCCAGTCTCCCATCTCTCTCCACTACAATCGGTCCTTAATGCTGCTGCTCGGCTCATCTTCCTCTCCAGACGTTCTACATCTGCTTCCCCTCTCCTTCAAGCTCTACACTGGCTCCCCTTCCCCTTCAGATACCAAATCAAGGTTCTTACACTTGCTTACAAAGTCCTCACTAAAACCTCCCTCACATACATTTCTAACCTTCTCTCCCTTCACACTCCCATCCGTACACTTCGCTCAACAAATGCATGCCGCCTCTCTTGCCAACTGATTACTTTCTCCCACTCCGGCCTCCAAGATTTTGCCCGTGCTGCTCCCTACCTTTGGAACTCTCTCCCTCTCCCAATCAGACTCTCCATATCTTCAAATGGGCTGTCAAGACCCACTACTTCATCAAGGCCTTCCAGCTCTAATCCTAACCCACATAATACTCTCTCCTCCTTATCTTCCCCTTCTGTGTCATGCCTGTCTGTCTGCCCCTCCCCTTTAGAATGTAAGCTCTCATGAGCAGGGACCTCATGTGCTTCTCCTTACACTTTCTTCTACACCTTACTCCTCATAAGGGCACCTAACACGTCTCTGCCAATTCCCTGCTGCTTATTGTGAGTGTTTTAATCACTATTGCAGCAATGTATATAATGTCCTTCACTGTACTGTAACTTACTTGTTTTTTTTGTTCACTTATTAGTTTTATGTACTACATCAGGCGCCATATAAATAAAGGATAATAATAATAATAACAATAATAATACAGTGTTTACAGATTAATCAAAATGTATAAACCATTTGCAGGCAGACCCAACTTGCTAAATAAACATTAAAGAATAAACCATTGCTTGGCTTGCTCATCCTCGCCCAAAATGCAACTAGATTCAACGGCTGAGGATGTTGAGGTGGTGTTTTGTGGCAATGGCTGACTGTGATGGGGTGTTGGCTAGGGCGGGTAAGGCACCATTTGTGTTGGTGATTGGTAATTTGGCATAGGAGGAGGATAATCTGGGATGCTGATGGCCTATAGCAGGGCTGCATGGTTGTCTGGTAGACGGGTTCATCAGTCAGCCTTGTGTTGATGGTAAGATTTTCGCTTCTCCCCCAGATTATGGTTTCATAGATAATCCGCTGAGTGTGTATTTATTGGCTCTCCCTCATTTCTCTGACCATGCTCGCTATGTGGGTTCCGAGGTGGTCAAACTTATCAGGTGGCTTTGTTAAAGCCATCTTCACCTGGTCTAACAGCGGATTTTGTGTGACTAGGGCCCTCATTCAGAGCCGGACGCTCTGAGCAGAGCGCACGCTCTGAATGAGGGCCGTCCTCCATAATTATGGAGCGTCCTCCTGGACGCTCTTATAGCTGTGGGTCACCACCCACAGCCTATACGAGCGTGCAGGTTGATGGCCGCGATGGTCTTGACCATCGCGACCATCGCCACTGCGAGCCGGAGCCTGCGGTTGAGTTTCTCAACCGCAAGGCCCAGAGTGATTTTGGCTCTATCAGAGCCAAAATCACTCCCACTGACATCACTAGTGATGTCAGTGGGCCGGCTTCTGACGGTAGGCGTTCCCTTGGGAACGCCCCCGTCTGGGAGGCACGCCCACCAAAGGGGGCGTGCTGTCAATCAACATCGACAGCATGCCCCCTTTGACCAGACACAACGAGCGAAGGAAAGTCCTTCGCTCGTCGCGCCTGGCGCATGCGCACGACGGAGCTCCCTCCGTCGTGCACATGCACAGTGCACACCATCGACCCACTTGCGAGCGGACAGCCGCTTGCGAGTGGGTCTGAATCAGGCCCTAGTTTCTTTCGTTGATATCTTCTTCGTTTAAGGGTTGGTTGAGAGAGCTCGATTACTTCCGTATCACTGGCGCTTTGGGCAGGATTTTGTGGGCTGGCCATCAAGTCAAGGTTAGGTGTTGGTGGCTGTTGGAGGAAAGTGTTAAAAGATTAATGTTATTACTGTTCAATTTTCGTTATACAAAGGATTCATTTAATTGTTGATTTATTCTAGTTCCCGACATATGGTGGAGGACCGGAAGACCATTGGCAAGGAATTTTACCGTAGATGGAACTTCCCCAACTGTGGA
The DNA here is from genome assembly GCA_031769625.1 of Taudactylus pleione. Classification (NCBI taxonomy): domain Eukaryota; kingdom Metazoa; phylum Chordata; class Amphibia; order Anura; family Myobatrachidae; genus Taudactylus; species Taudactylus pleione. The sequence goes on from JAUIMM010000121.1 coordinate 9,319,716, forward strand.
GAGGCCATAGACTGGAAACATATCAGGATCCTTTTACTATAATTATAAAGGATTTAACAGTATAGTGCTCATGGCAGTTGTCAACGCTAATTATGAGTTTATTTTTGTGGATGTGGGAAAAAATGGCCATGCTTTGGATGGTGGGTCATTCAAGCAAACCCTCTTCTATGAGAGACTAGCATCCCAATGCCTGAACCTGCCGCCAACTACAGAAACGAAGCACGGCCTAAACTATGTGTTTGTGGCTGATGAGGTGTTTGCTCTTCACGAGCATTTGCTGAAGCCATATGCACAACACGCCCTGACACATGACATAACCATTTTCAACTACCGTCTTTCCAGGGCGAGGCGAGTAGTTGAAAACACATTTGGAATTTTAAGCAACCGTTTCCGGATATTTCACACAAGCATTAACCTGCGTTTGGATAAAATTGATAAAGTTGTGTTGGCCTGCTGTGTTCTCCACAATTTCCTATATAAAAAAGCACCTGGACACAGTATGGCCTCAGAAACCGATGTGCTTGATGAACGCGAACAACAGGACACCCCATTGATGGTTTCGGTAGTCCCATCTACACTGATGGTGACAACAGGGACTGCAAGTGCTAAAGAGGTCAGAGAACAATGTGACCTACATCAATGGAGTGGGGGCAGTACCATGGCAGGAGGACAGGATTAGAAATTGAGCCAAAAAACCCATTGAACATTACAAACATTTAGTATATGAAAATATTTAAAACTTACAACTTCACTGGAGGAGGCATCTTGATTGTCTGGGTTCACCCCTGCAGCTTTCTCAGGTACTGTATCCACCAATAAGGCCTCTGACTGGCGGATAGGCTCCTGCTCATGGAGGAATTTTAACAGATCAAAGTACCAGACTGTACTTGTGTACACATCGGCAGCCCCTGCTCCAGATGCCCGAGACTCCATCTGCTTACGATTCTGACGGACATAAACTGTGCGCAAATTCTGTATTTTGCGCTTAACCCAATCTGCATTGGCATCATTATAATAGGGCTTTGATAAATCCAAAAGTGCCTGTAATGCAGCAGCTCGCGTGGGTTTGTTGCGGTAATTTGGACTTTTAATCCGCCACAGACATTCATGATGCCGGTACTCTTCAATAAATTCAGTTAATTTCTTCTCCATTGCACTTGACATTCCTTGTTGAATAAATTATAAATAAAAAAAAGTTTCATGCATTTAGTTATGTACACAAATTTGACATTTGCAAAATTTGAAGGTTATCTATTTGTGAAGGTTTTGAAATTTTACATGTTTGCAATGCGTTTATATGTTTGAAACTGTAGGATTAAATCTCAAAAAAGTAAATAAATCAAAAATAAACTTATAGTTGTTTTTAAATTTTAAAGGGCAAAAATAAGCATGGTCTGATGTATTATAAAGAAAACATTTGTGGTGCAGGGGTTAATGCACATTGGTGGGGCAGGGGTTAATACACATTGGTGGTGCAGGGGTTAATACACATCGGTGGGGTAGTGGGACACATTGTCGGTGCTGGGGTTAATACACATTGGTGGGGCAGGGGTTAATACACATTGTCGGTGCAGTGGTTAATGCACATTGGTGGGGCAGGGGGACACATTGGTGGGGCAGGGGTTAATACACATTGGTGGTACAGGGGTTAATACACATTGGTGGGACAGGGGTTAATACACATTTGTGGGGCAGTGGGTTTAGTATACACATTGGTGGGGCAGGGGGACACATTGGTGGGGCAGTGGGTTTAGTATACACATTGGTGGGGCAGTGGGTTTAGTATACACACATTGGTGGGGCAGGGGTTAATACACATTGGTGGGGCAGTGGGTTTAGTATACACATTAGTGGGGCAGTGGGACACATTGGTGAGGTAGTGGGTTTAGTATACACATTGGTGGGGCAGGGGAACACATTGGTGGGCAGGGGAACACATTGGTGGGGCAGTGGGTTTAGTATACACATTGGTGGGGCAGTGGGTTTAGTATACACATTGGTGGGGCAGGGGTTAATACACATTGGTGGGGCAATGGGTTTAGTATACACATTGGTGGGGCAGTGGGTTTAGTATACACATTGGTGGGGCAGGGGGACACATTGGTGGGGCAGTGGGTTTAGTATACACATTGGTGGGGCAGTGGGACACATTGGTGGGGTAGTGGGTTTAGTATACACATTGGTGGGGCAGGGGGACACATTGGTGGGGCAGTGAGTTTAGTATACACATTGGTGGGGCAATGGGTTTAGTATACACATTGGTGGGGCAGTGGGTTTAGTATACACATTGGTGGGGCAGGGGGTTTAGTATACACATTGGTGGGACACATTGGTGGGGTAGTGGGTTTAGTATACACATTGGTGGGGCAGGGGGACACATTGGTGGGGCAGTGGGTTTAGTATACACATTGGTGGGACACATTGGTGGGGTAGTGGGTTTAGTATACACATTGGTGGGGCAGGGGGACACATTGGGGGGGCAGTGGGTTTAGTATACACATTGGTGGGGCAGGGGGACACATTGGTGGGGCAGTGGGTTTAGTATACACATTGGTGGGGCAGTGGATTTAGTATACACATTGGTGGGGCAGAGGGACACACTGGTGGGGCAGTGGGTTTAGTATACACATTGGTGGGGCAGGGGGACACATTGGTGGGGCAGTGGGTTTAGTATACACATTGGTGGGGCAGTGGAACACATTGGCAGGGCTGCCATCAGGGGGGGACCGCCGGGCCTCGAGTCCCGGGCCCGGAGGGAGGGGAGAGAGAGGGGGGCCCGGTGGATAGCAGTGCCGCTGCAGCAGCAGCAGCAAGTGACGGCAGAGATAGCCTTGTCTATGCACAATCAGCAGCATAAGGGGTGATCCGTGTGTGCTCCGGACCACCCATTAGCGTAGCCGCTTGTAGAATTTGCTTTGCTCTTTACCCCCACGCGCCCGCTGCCGAAGCCTGTGGAGTCACCTCAAAGCTCCGCCTCTCCCGGCTCTAAACACAGCTGCGCTGTCCTTTCACTGAGTACTCCATGAATGTGACGTGATGATGTCACATCGCCGGCATGCTATCTTTGTACCTGCTGCTGTGCAGAACTGTCTTGAAGTACCGAGGAGGAGCAGCGCGCTATTATAGGGGAAGGAGGATGCCGCGGACCCGATGCAACAGCTGCATGGCCACAGTCCTATAACCTGAAGGAGAGGAGAGGAGGAACCACTGATAGCTAAAGTAAGTGTGTGGACTGCATTGGAATATGTTATTATTTACCCTACTGTGTGTGACAGTTTGTAGACTGTGGGCCAGGAGAGATGTGATGGGGAAAAACGAGATGGGCAATGTGTTCATTATGGCAGCATGGTCCCTGCTGACATGATCCCCATTCAATATAAAAGGAGGTAGATGGGGGTTCACAAAAACACACTAGTAACAATGAAGGAGAAATACTGTAACAGAACTATGCACAAACTTTTTAAACATCTGAAATCATAGGCAGAAAGCATAGAATAAAGGGGATTACTTACATAATCTAAGGATACATTTATTTTCTGTGTTCCCCAGAAGATGTTGCCTGTGTATATGTTTAAACAAATATGTATGTAACCCCCCTCAGTGTCCTCGCCTTCACCCTCCCTGTAACTCCCCTCAGTGTCCTCGCCTTCACCCTCCCTATAACTCCCCTCAGTGTCCTCGCCTTCACCCTCCCTATAACTCCCCTCAGTGTCCTCGCCTTCACCCTCCCTGTAACTCCCCTTAGTGTCCTCGCCTTCACCCTCCCTATAACTCCCCTCAGTGTCCCAGGCCGCACCCTTATGGAAACCCCCTCTAAAAATCCTGCGTTTGCCCCATCTCTCTCCATACTTAAGCAGCAGTGTGGAATCTACCTGGCTGTCTGTACCAGCGCAGCCAGCTGAACGCACCATTAACCAGGTACTCCCTGACCTTGACATACTATTCTCCCTAGTTCAGCCATCCTTCCCTGTCCACCCCCCTGTTCCTGTGCCCTATGCCTTCCTACCTTGTCCATTCAGCCTTCTCTACACTGCCCCCTCTCCTGTTACAGCCTTCTCTGCCCTGTAACTCCCCCCATAGTTCAGCCAGCCTTCCCTGTTCCCCCACCCTGAGTACAGCCAGCCTTCACTGCCCAGTCCGCCAAGTCCAGTCAGCCTTCTCTACCCTGTGCCTCCCCCTAGTTCAGCCAGCCTTTCTTGTCCCCCCTAGTCCCGCCAGCATTCCCTGCCCTGTGCCGTACACTTCTACATTTACCCTTCTTTTGTATGTGGATCCATCTTTTTTAGTGTATTTCTATGTGGGTCTGATATATATATTTTAGAACCAATGTTGATTTCCCTATATATATATATTGGTATGATGTGTGTGTGAATTTTACAGCAGTTTTGGTTTTAAACTGGTTTACGTACCAATTGATTGCCGCCCCTGTCAACTCTGCTCCATCCATCCCGGGGGGGAGGGGGGCCCTGCCTATTTGCCAGTACCGGGCCCCAGAAGTTCTGATGGCAGCCCTGCACATTGGTGAGGTAGTGGGTTTAGTATACACATTGGTGGGGCAGTGGGACACATTGGTGGGGTAGTGGGTTTAGTATACACATTGGTGGGGCAGTGGGACACATTGGTGGGGTAGTGGGTTTAGTATACACATTGGTGGGGCAGTGATGTATATTCTCACTTCCAAACACTGAAACGATTGCGCTCCTGCTTGATCCTTTCTGCTTGTCCACGACGTCTGTGGAAATGGCGGAGGGGAGTGGCCAGGGACAGTGTAGATCGTACGTCGGATCGTACATGACCAAAAGTACATACGATTGGGCTCAATTCATACACGATCGGTTGAGATCTCTCTGCAAAACCATCCAATCTGCGATCCAACTACACGACGGCGGGGACGTGCATCGGGGTCGCAGAAGACTCAAAATATAACTATTTGCAAACAATTGGTCTGACCAACCTGTAGAAAATGCCAAATCATGTAACCAATCGTCCCGTGTATGGCCACCTTTAGTTAGCACTTCTTCCTATTAAAGAGTTAAAGTCAGGGGTAATATTTGCTGTGTTTCTTCAGTGGCAGCCAAAGGCGTTTTAGGAGGCGGTGCCCGTGTGCAGCTGCTGGGGAAATGCACGTGTGCAGAAGAGATAACTCTTTGTTATTATTATGCTGGTGCCATCTTTCCAAAGATATCACTGGACAGATGATGCTGCCAGCATAAGGTAACGCGGGGACCACTACATTACACTGTCTGTGCAGGATGTGTGGTAGCAGGCCTCCCCTGACCAATAGGCCTGTGCTCTCAAATACGGTTTACGCTTTCACATATGCGTACTCACTGCCGACAAAGTGGTGTAAGTTCAATCTTTCAGCTGCCTGCTAGTATCGCTAGCCAGTATCTCGCTAGCCAGTATCCCTGCCAGTATCGCTAGCCAGTATCCCTGCCAGTATCGCTAGCCAGTATCCCTGCCAGTATCGCTAGCCAGTATCGCTGCCAGTATCCCTGCTAGTATCGCTAGCCAGTATCCCTGCCAGTATCGCTAGCCAGTATCGCTGCCAGTATCCCTGCCAGTATCCCTGCCAGTATCGCTAGCCAGTATCGCTGCCAGTATCCCTGCCAGTATCGCTAGCCAGTTTCCCTGCTAGTATCGCTGCCAGTATCGCTAGCCAGTATCGCTGCCAGTATCCCTGCCAGTATTGCTAGCCAGTATCGCTAGTCAGATGAGTATTACTATTATTTTGTAGCAATACAATATATTTTATTGCTGCTAAAAGCATACAAATTTGGGCCGGATTCAGCAGTGTACGCAAAGCAATTACAGATGTATTTGAGCGATTGTTTGCTATTGTGCATGCATACAAGCCGCACTGCGTGTGTGCAGCAAACGCACTGCAATTACGGATGCACAAAAGAATCCATCGCAAAGTGAGCGACAGGCTGTCAGCGTTTGGTGGTGGTGACGGGAGGGTGATAGGAAAAACGCAGGCGTGTTTGTCCATTGGAATGCCGTTTAAGGGGCGTGCATAAATTAGTCACTGTGATTGCATACGCAGCGTGATAGCTGTCTGCGTTTGAGGAGGCATGCAGTATCTGCGGCTGGTCAGACTTGGTGTAAATACTGCGTACCTGTGCGATGTGCATTGATGGTACCGACGTTTACGCAGAAGAGCGACATTAGACGGATGTGCGAAAGCAGCAGTGGGCGTCTTTATGCCGGCTGAGCTGTGGCAGGCATTAGCATATTTTCGCAGCTACGTTCCATACGAAATCGCAGCTGCCATTGCAATAGCGTACAATGCTGAATCAGGTCCTTAGTTCAGTAAACCAATTAATCAACACAAGACAAATGAATGCAAACAAAATAACAAGATGGAAACTACGCTGCTGAATAGGAAACAACTTTATATAAATAACGCCTAAGTTCTTTCTCTTGTGTGAAGTTTTCCATTTAAAATATGGTATTATCAGCATCATCCTAAACCCCCTGTGTTTACCCTCTGCCTGTCTAATCCCTGCAATTCCAGATAGGAAGCCTTTACCAGTTTTACACTTCAAAGCTGCCTGATACGCAGAACGAGGAAACTGGACAACCACAGCGTTCGTTATATGGACGAGATGGGCTGCATAGATGCTTATTAAGGAGGGCTAAGGCTTTGAAGTTAGGATTTCCATACGGTACAATTTATCACCTGCAACCACGTTGATGTAATGTGTTGTAATATCAGGAATCTTCCCTGGTGAGCCCATACAGGCAGCGTGCGCAGCTTCGAAGAATGCAAATCCGTTTATTTCTTTTATATATATATATATATATATATCTATCTATATATATATATATATATATATATATATATATATATATATATATATGGAGAAAATTGATCCCATGAGACGGAAGAGAAAGCTGGCAGAACATGTTCTATATGTGCATTTTCATCAGTACTGAGAATAACCGGAACACTGAGATTAATTATAAGTAAGTATATTATAGAAAACTCTGTTCTTTTAAAGATTGGTATCTCATTAAACCAGACAGGTGGCCAAAAAGTAATGTACCGTGGGACATTATAAATTATATTTTGCAATAGAAATCATTTTACCTCTAAGGTTAAGTCTAACTGTTCTCTTTAAACAATGCACAACTTACTTGGGAACCTTAAAGTGGGGTACTGCCCTAACTGAAATGTAGGTGTAATTACCCCCACCAGATGAAATGTACCATCTTGCCTATTCTTACGTATCATCTCTTTTACTCAACATTCATTAGCTTATTGAATTGAGCCATTTTCTGTGAACGTCAACTTACACCACAAGGGGCTGATGCACTGCTGGTAAATGCCCCTAGTTTATGGCAAGTCATCATTATCATCATCAGTGTGTATTTGCATTTGCACCAGGGCCAGATTAAGGGCCACATAGGCATGGGGCTGAAAATGATCAAAGGCCTATTGTGAAGAACAGAGAAACTGTGACAAGTACTGTGTGATCACTGCTGTGTGGGTGTGGCCAGAGCCATGTGGGCGTGTACACCTCCTGCACCAATGTCTCCCTAAATATATAAAAGTAGAACAATTGTATCATTTTGGAGGAAAATAGAAAAACTATTTTATTACTTATGATTTATGGCTGACTGTATGTCCAGTTACAGTAGGTGGTTGGTCATCTTCATTCTGTTATGATGATGGGCCTATTTTTATGTGGAGGCCTGGAGCTGGAGCTCCACCCACCCCATTGTTAATCTGGACCTGACTATGGTAAGTGCAACAGGTGCAACAGATACAACGCTAAGCAAACATATATGCGTATAATTGCTGGTCTGAACAAGGTACATTTGCATGTACATGCCCTTACTACATTTTGCCTATGTGATAACGCCCCATTCCCATCCCTATTCCACACTGCAATTGCACATTTGTATGGTTTTGTATTATGGACATGTACAGTGTGAAAATATGCCACGCCAAGAGGTTTATTCAAAGGTTTATTCTATGTGTAAAATTGTGACTAATTTGTTACAATTGCATCATTTTGTGGACATGTACAAATAATCACTAATGCAATTGGAGTAAAATTTTTCTCCTTGAGATAGGAGGATCTGTACTATGAAGATACTGCCCGACAAGGTAAGAAGTGGGGGGTACAGCAGCACCTGAGGGGTGCAGTCAAGAAGTCGGGGGAGTTCCTGGGCGATTGTCCTGGTCTTGATACTACCACCCTCTTAGAGTCACAAGAAAGGATCATGAGAGGACCCCTAAATGGTTGTAACAGGCTTGAAAATGCTGATGTTTTTCAGATGATACAAAGTTTACTGCAATGAGAAGTTAATGTCAGTCTTATTGTATATAACTTATACAACAAAGGCTTCTTTTTTTATTTGTGTTCTTTTTTTATTCAGGAACAGTGGAGATAATGAGTTGTTCTGGTTATAAATAAACTATCTGTTTACAAGGAGAACAGGTGTAAGTGGAAATGACCCTTCTAAGGCAAGATGATTCCATGGAAACCAGAACAATATTTGAAAAATCTCAATTAAGTTATTTAGCTGCGTCTTTAGAGCTGCACTACCACCTAGAGGGCTGCTACACGCTGTTGTTTTTCCCGGGACTCTGCTGGTTCTATATAAGATAGCTAGAAAATCTGTTGTATTATTTTCAAAACAAGCACCCAAGATACATAGTCAACTACCTGAGCACAACAAGCAGAGAAGCAGTTGACTACAATAAAATAAAACATACCATACATATAAGTACATGAGTTGTGCTCAGGGCCGGATTAAGGGCCACATGGGATGGGTGTGTGGGTGTGACCAGAGCCAAGTGCATGTGTACACCCCATACCAGGGCTCTATCTAGAACTTTGTGGGCCCCATAGCAAATTTTTAAAGGGCATCCCCCCCCGGCTCAGGTCTGCACCAGTGTTGGTATGGATAGTGCCACACAAGAGGCGTGGTTAGTGTTGTCTATTATTTTGATGCATTAACATGCTCAGTCTATCATTTTCACATCCCCTCATCATCTTCCATCATATTTATTAACCCATATATATGTATGGGTGTCGCTCCCAGCCCCTCGGAAGAGTGGGCAAGTCTCTCGGCCTGTGCCACACGCCCGAACCCCCTGTCAGCGACCGCTCTCACCTTGCATAGGTGGCCAGTCCGGGGGGAACAGATGACGCAATTCGTGCTGAATAGCGCCATCGTGGCATTGTGTAGCGGGGGTGGGGCCACGATGATGCGAACGTATGGTCACGCACCTGACCCCAAAACCACGTCATGCCCCCGCTGCTGTGCCAAGCTGGCTACCTCTCCCAGATTGTTAGTAAGCCTGGGTTGGGTACGAGATCTCGATGGTCGGGATGCCGGTGCAGCCCCCTCGCAGCCTAACCCTAACCTTTCCCCCCACAGATTAATCCTAACCCTCTCCCCCCTCGCAGCCTAACTTTAACCCTCCCCCTTATGCATAACCCCTACCCTAACCCTAACTCCATACCTAATACTTACTGTTGGGATGCCAGCGGTTGGGATTCTGAACGCCGGCATATCGACCGCTGGGATGCCGATTACATCCCATATGTATTGTATATACATAAATTATATAATATATATATATATACACACAAATACATAAATATACATATATATGTATATACATATATGTATATCCATATATAAATACATGTGTATATAACTGTGTATATATATATATATATATATATATATACATACACACACATATATATATATATATATATATATATATATACACACACATAATAGGTATAAACATATATGTATTTATGTATATACACATGTGTATATATATATATATATATATATATATATATATAAATATACTAGCTGGAGTACCTGGCGTTGCCCGGGATTTTAAGAATGTTTGTTTACACATCATCCTCCAAAAAACCTCTCCTTAGGCAGACAAACTTCCCCATCCACAGTCCTAAGGTCTTTGAAGGAAGTAGGACCTGTAACGGTGTAAAGCAAACTTTGGAGATAGAAGCATTCAAAATTTGGCGGATGTATAGTGTAAACACGGCCAAGAGCTTCTCTTGCTCTGATACCAGGATTACTGTGTACTTCCTGGTTGTTGGATCGCACTATGAAATGCACAGCAACTACTTCCAGTTCCTTGTGCAGCTGTTTCCGGCATTCAGGGTCTCCACAGTGTATAAGATTCATCCAATCAGTTTTACCCTTCAGGGGCTGACAAAGGAATGAACCGGAAGTAGTCTCTTGCGTTACATAGTGCGGTCCAGCAACCAAGGAGGTATACAAAAAAGTTTGGTTGCCACTGTTCACACCATCTAGTTGTGTAAGCTGATGCATGAGCAAGTATAAATAAGAATTTGTGCTGCAGAGCTGCGTTTTTGCATCCCAGTATAGTTCCATCTTTATGGGCCTGTCTGTAAATCAGATGGATCTCTCCTCATGGATGCAGATATCAATTTTTACCATCTTCAGACTCATAATAAGCCTGGCTTAATGTCAATAGTGGTTCCTCAGTGCAGGTTTGCTGAATGAGTCGGCAGTGCAGGGGTGTTCTCAATGCAAGATGTCGGCAGTGCGGGGGTGCCAGCTGTGTCCTCAGTGCATGTGCACTGACAGTGTCGGCAGTGCAGGGGTGCTGGCGGTGTCCTCAGTGTGGGAGTGCCGGCAGTGTGGGGGTCGCTAAGGGTGTCCTGAGTATGTGGGGCAGCATTGCAGGGATGCCGGCAGTGTCGGCAGCGGTGCTGTCAGCAGCGGGGGATGCTGCCAGTGGAGGTGCCGGTGGCGGTGTCAGCAGTGAGGGGTGCCGGCGGTTTCAGGCAGTGAGGATGGTGGGCGCCATCTTCTTTTGCTTCCTGTGTGCATATTAATGGGCTTAACGCTGATTGGCTGAGAGCCATGACAGGCGGCTCTCTCAGCCAATCAGCGTTAGGCTCGCTCAATACAAAACCTCGCGACCCGACAGCAGCATCGCAAAGGTTTTGCCTCGGGTGAGGGATCCGGGGCAGGCAGGGAGATCCGAACTTGGCTCGGATCGCCCCGGATCCCCGAAATTCGGGTGGGTTCGGTTCTCTGAGAACCGAACCCGCTCATCCCTAATAAATTCATACAGCATTTAAAAGGTACTATAAACTCCATGCGAGAGCCATAGTAAATGATGTTCAGAGACTTAGATTATATGCTACAGAAAAAAATTCCATAATTCCTTAGTATGTAGCAAAATGCATGTCATAAAATCAAATTATGAAATGAAACAAAAATAAAATTTTAATATTTTTATTATTGACCTTGCAGATGGCCCAAGAAGAATGGTGTCCAAATCTGCATCTAACAATAAACCAAAGAGGACAATGATTTTATTCTTGTTTGGTGTTTTCGGTGTAGAACCATGAGAGATCTTGGCTTGTAAACTGTGGGCTAAATCCTTTTCTAATTGCGTACCTGACCTATAGAGGGCGAATGCTATGCAAAAATTGTGTTTTTTAATTATTTAAAAATTAACAGTAATTAATTTAAAAAAATTTTAGTTGCCTCTGCCGTGTTTTAAAACGCTCGTATGTAAAATTTCACGATCTTGGCTTGTAAACTGTGGATTTGTATAGAAAGACAGAATGACAGAAGGATAAATTTTCATTTTTATATAGTAGATATATATATATATTTCTATACAGTGCATCCGGAAAGTATTCACAGCGCTTCACTTTTCCCACATTTTGTTATGTTACAGCCTTATTCCAGAATGGAATAAATAAATTTTTGTCCTCAAAATTCTACACACAATACCCCATAATGACAATGTGTAAAAAGTTTTTTTGAGATTTTTGCAAATACGATAAAAAACAAACAAACTAAGAAATCACATGTGCATAAGTTTTCACAGTCTTTGCCATGAAGCTCAAAATTGAGCTCAGGTGCATCCTGTTTCCACTGATCATCCTTGAGATGTTCCTACAGCTTAATTGGAGTCCACCTGTGGTAACTTCAGTTGATTGGACATGATTTTGAAAGGCATACACCTGTCTGTATAAGGTCCCACACTTGACAGTGCATGTCAGAGCACAAACCAAGCATGAAGTCCAAGGAATTGTCTGTAGACCTTGTCTCGAGGCACAAATCTGGGAAGGGTACAGAAAAATATCTGTTGCTTTGAAGGTCCCAATGAGCACAGTGGCCTCCATCATCCGTAAATGGATGAAGTTCGGAACCACCAGGACTCTTCCTAGAGTTGGCCGGCCATCTAAACTGAGCGATTGGGGGAGAAGGGCCCTAGTCAGGTAGGTGACCAAGAACCCGATGGTCACTCTGTCAGAGCTACAGCATTCCTCTGTGGAGAGAGGAGAACCTTCCAGAAGGACAACCATATCTGCAGCAATCCACCAATCAGGCTTGCATGGTAGAGTGGCCAGACAGAAGCCATTCCTTAGTAAAAAGCACACGGCAGCCCATCTGGAGTTTGCCAAAATGCACCTGAAGGACTCTCAGACCATGAGAAACAAAATTCTCTGGTCTGATGAGACAAAGATTGAACTCTTTGGTGCGAATGCCAGGCGTTATGTTTGGAGGAAACCAGGCATCGCTCATCACCAGGCCAAAACCATCCCTACAGTGAAGCATGGTGGTAGCAGCATCAGGCGGTGGGGATGTTTTTCAGAGGCAGGAACTGGGAGACTAGTCAGGATAGAGGGAAGGATGAATGCAACAATGTACAGAGACATCCTAGATGAATGACCTCAGACTGGGGCGACGGTTCATCTTTCAGCAGGACAACGACCCTAAGCACACAGCCAAGATATCAAAGTAGTGGCTTCAGGACAACTCTGTGAAAATTCTTGAGTGGCCCAGCCAGAGCCCAGACTTGATTGAACATCTCTGGAGAGATCTGAAAATGGCTGTGCACTGACGCTTCCCATCCAACCTGATGAAGCTTGAGAGGTGCTGCAAAGAGGAATGGGCGAAACTGCCCAAAAATAGGTGTGCCAAGCTTGTGGCATCATATTTAAAAAGACTTGAGACTGTAATTGCTGCCAAGGTGTATCAACAAAGTATTGAGCAAAGGCTGTGAATACTTATGTACATGTGATTTCTTAGTTGTTTTTTTTTTATTACATTTGCAAAAATCTCAAAAAAAACTATTTACACGTTATCATTATTGGATATTGTGTGTAGAATTTTGAGGACAAAAGGCCATACTAATCGACTTTCTGACTGCCCTCTCCGGGAGGGCAGTCAAAAGGGGTACGACTGTGTGTCAGAACATAAATAAGAGATCCTACTATGTGGTGTAATGTGAATCAGGGGCACTATGTGCGGTGTAATGTGAATAAGATTGTGCTACTGTGTGGTGTAGCTTAAATTGGGAATATTATTGTGTGATACGCCCCTTTCTTTTGAGACCTTTCCTTTAGCATGCCTCCCAACCATCCCTATTTTGGCAACAAAGTGTCCCAGATGGGGGGGGTGGAAATGGTGAATAGACGTCATGCGCATGCATGCGGCATCTATTGACTGGAGAAAGGCACTGGGAGCATGCGCAGCAGCTCCAAGAGCACTGGGCATGTACCCAGCATGATTGGAATTACGGGGCGGCACTCGCGATTATGGCTTTTCCCATGAGCCGACACCCCTTGCCTTTGTCGGGTGCACGCACCTTAGGTGTGTGCAAATTCCGCCAGGGGGCGCCAAAATGTATCTTCGCATACCAAAAATGTTAGACTCGGGCCGGCCCTGGGCCCCTTCCTCTTTTAATATGCCTCTGCCTCGCCTCTACACGCTGCCTGAAGAGTTTGCAGCTCACTTGCAATAACCATTTTGGATACAGCACCTAAACCCCTGCTGTGCCTGCAGTATTAATGCCCTCATTACGCTGCTGGATCCGGCAGGCCCTAAAGGACCAGATATATAACAGCACAGAGGACTACCATCTCCACTATCTTCGGGGTAAGGAATCCCATGACTATGAGCCTGATTCAGCAAGGATCGCAACTGCGATTACACACGCAATCATATGATTGTTACGTTCTGCACATGAATATGGATTGCAGTGTGTGTGCGCGAACCAGCCACTGCGATCAGTGCTGTGATCGCAGTGACTACGCAGACCCATCACAGAGTGATTGACAGAAAGTGCTGTTTGTTGGAGGTGACGGGGGTGGTCGGCGAAATGCAGGCGTGCCAGTGCGGTTGAACGGCGTTGCATGGGCGCGCATAAATTATCCACTGCGACGTCAGCTTGAGTACTCACAGCGTGCGACAAGGTTAGCAATTTCTGAGTAAGGCCAGACTTGTGCGTGAGGCTGCGATGGTACTCGATGTTACCGATGGTTTTGCAGTCTTGCTAAACATTACGAATGTGTGTAAGGTAAGGTAGGCGTCCTTATGTTGTGCTGCGACGGCATAGTGATCGCAATGGATTAGCATATCATTGCAGTAAGACTGCGTGCGTAATCACTATTGCATTCACAGTTGCGATCTGTAATGAATCAGGCCCTATATTTGCTTTGCTGGTGATGCCATTGTATTTCCATCACAGGATTCATTATGTCGGCTGCATTGAGACTGACTGAATAGAACTGGGAGTGTCTGCAATCGTGGACCATACTTGCCAACTCTCCCTCATTGTCAGGGAGACTCCCTGAAATAGTAGCAATCTCCCTGTCTCCCTGAAGACTCTAGCAATCTCCCTCATTTCATCCTTACCCCCATTATGAAGCAGGTATATTAAAAAAAAAGGTATACATAATCAAATGGGATCATTAGTATAATTTCCCTGCATTGGTTATAAGGCACAATGATCCCTATGCATTTTCTGAAAAGTATCAGGGTGTTTTCATCAACAAATAGATCTTACTAACTGCTTTTGGGCTCATTTACATTTGGATGTAACTCAGTATTATGACACGCCCCTCAGATGTAGCAGGACACGCCCACTTTACCACCGCGCTCATAGGTGTCACTTTCACTATCTCCCTGAAAAGTTTTTTCAAAAGTAGGAAAGTGTGTCGTGGACATTTCTAATTTGTGTTCTTATTAAAATTACTCTCCTGGGAGAATAGAGGGTGATGTTTTTCACCTAGCATACCAATGGTGACTGATACCTAATTCATCTCTATATTATCTGAGTTGATTGAATATACTGTACCAAGTGAAACTAAGAAATATTATGGGCAAGGCCGGGTTTAATGATTGTATATTTTATATATGCAGTTTTATGTTATTGCTTGTAACAACTGCTTTTTATTGACCCACTCAATTAATGTGTTAATTGAATTAAAATTTTTATTTGAATATAGGCCCTGATTCAGACTCGGACGCTCTTTCAGAGAGCTCGCTCTGAATCAGGGTGGCTTTTTTTTTTCGGAGCCGGTCTCCTGGCCTCTCGCTAAGCTGTGGGTGACCACCCACAGCTTTTGCGAGCGGCCAGGTGATGGTCGCGATGGTGTAGACCTTGTGGAGCTCAGGGTGACGGTTCCCTTTTGGCGCCCCCCCCCCAAAAAAACCATGCAAAAAACATAGATTGTGATCTTCTGCACGCGCTCCCGAAAAAAAGGGATGCGGCTTTGTGACACGCACCCTGTTCATCACTCTAGGGGGCATGCCCAGCAGAAAGTGGATGTGCTGCTGCAGTGTGCTGCTGCTCCATCCTTCCCACAGCCGCTCCCAGAATGCCATGCGCGACGACATCACGCCCCGCACCACCGGCATTCTGGGAGACTGGGAGGGATTGGAAATAGTACAGTTTGTCAATATGTGGCGCCAGAGTTTGTGTGTTTTGCCACACAGAGCACATTCACGTTATGCCACACAGTAGTACAACTTATACACATTATGCCCCTTATAACACTTTATGTCATGCAATAATGCACCTCATACATTATGCCACACAGGGCCGTAACTAGGGTAGTGTGACCTGTGCCCTGGCACAGGGCACTATAGGGCAGGGAGCGCTGTTTGTGCCTGTCAATTTTCCTGTTTATTGCCATTCTCACTTGTAGCTTCCTCTTCTTTCATCCCCAGCATCTCCTGGCCTCCCCTATTTCTTCCCTGGCCCTTCCCCATGAAGCCATGGCCCTTTTTCAGATGCACTTCTTATGTCCCTATTTAAAAAATGGGGAGGGGGGTGCCGATGCTCTCTCTGGCACAGGGCACAAAAAAGTCTAGTTATGGCTTTGCCACACACAGTAATGCCCCTTACACAGTATTCTGCACACAGTAATGCCCCTTACACAGTATGCCACATACAGTAATGCCCCTTACATAGTATGCCGTGCACAATAATGCCCCTTACACATTATGCCACAAACAGTAATGCCCCTTACACATTATGCCGCACACAGGTATGCCCCTTACATAGTATGCCATGCACAAGAATGCCCTTATGCATTATGCAGCACACAGTAATGCCCCTTACATATTATGCTGCAAACAGTAATGCCCCTTACACAGTATGCCGTGCCCACTAATGCCCCTTACACAGTATGCAACACACAGTAATGCCCCTTACACAGTATGCCGTGCCCACTAATGCCCCTTACACAGTATGCAACACACAGTAATGCCCCTTACACAGTATGCTGCACACAGTGATGCTTCTTACACAGTATGCCGCGCAGTCATGCACCCACAGTAATGCCCTTTATAACACATTGTCCATAATAACACATTATTTCACACACAGTAATGCCCCTTACACATTATGCCACACTGTAATGCCCCTTACACATTATGCCACACTGTAATGCCCTTTAAACATTATGCAACACCGTAATGCCCTTTACACATTATGCCACACTATAATGCCCCACTCTCTCCCCCCAGCGACTCAGCTCCTCCTGTGTGTCCCCCCAGGCTAAGGCTGCAGGATGCTCCTCCGAGTTTTGGTCCTGCAGGCTGCTCCCCTGTGTTCTGGTCTTCAGATCTCTCCCCTGAGGCCGCTTACAAGGCTCGATTCAGACCCGCTCGCTAGATGCGTTCGCAAGTGGTGAAAGTATGCAAATTCGCAAACGCACGGCAAGGCAGTAGCATCAAGGTGTGATCGCAGACACCCACCAGCCTGTGTTAAGATGCCCACTTATGCGCATCATCTCCAGGATTTGTATGCAACCATCGGTAACATCGAGTACCATCAGAAGCGATCGCAGCACTTGTGGCTGACCATACCCTACCGCAAGCACTGCGAGTGCTTCAGTGTGAATTTCAACCATGTGACGAGTACTATGATGCTGCATCTTAATTATGCACGCCTCTTGAACGGCGTTAAGACGCTCAGGCACACCGGCGTTCACACCACCACTCCCCCGTTTCCATCGATCAACCCCTGTCACCACCCACAAATGGCATGTCCTGTCACTCATTCTAGCGAGCTGTCTATTCGCAGAGAGCGAGCGCTTCCAGATTGCATGGACTAGCTCGCGCACGCGCACTGCGATGCATGTGCATGCACAGATTGCAAACGTCGGCAGGCTGCATGCGAACGCAGCCTAGCAAGCGGGTCTGAATCAGGCCCACAGTCCCAGAATGCCAGGCGCAGCAGCAACGATGTCACACGGTGTGCCGCACAGGCATTCTGGGAGACAGTGGGAGGGACTGGGAGGGAGGCGGTGGTCATCATGGCATCGTCGGATGGATGTCTTAGACAGCGGCGCCACGGCGAGCAAGAGTGGGCAGGCGCCATTAGATGGCACTAGCGTGGAGACTGCAGCCACACCCTCAGGCCGCAACACTCCTGGCAATAGCTCTGCTTACCCGCCCTTAGAGCCGCCACTGTGTAGATACTGTAAATATAGAATCGAATGTGTAAATATTGAAATGTGAGAATAGTTCCACATGGGTCAAAGACATTCTTCAGTTGTGCTATTCCCTCTACTTTCCTATGAAGAAAGGAAGGATTATCCAATCCAAGAGGGAAAAGGGGGTTACCCCAAAAGGAACATACTTGGAATAGGCAGGAGACCTAGAAAGTCTAGAACTGATAGCATGCCCAGAGAGATAAGTGTCATGAAAGAGTATTCATAATATCGGTGGGGATAAGCATCTTAGGAGAGTGTAAGAGGTCTCCGGGGGAAAAGGGAGAATACATTGCTGCTTCAGTGGATGCATGAGTAAAGGTTTCAGTACAAAAGAATATACTGCTTGGGAGAACATGAGAATGTCAGGTAGTACCAGGCCACCCTTATTTCTAGGCAGGTGCATCTTAGAACAAGCAATTCGTGGTTTCCTGCCACTCCATAAAAACGTAATGAATAATTTGAAACACCGGGCAATATCTGCAAAGAAAGACGGAAAGGGTGCATCTGATTAGAGTAAGATAACTGACGCTTTTAATGAGGGCTACAGTATATGACCTAACAGCGAGAGGGGCAATATTTTCCAATAATCTAGAAAACGGGCTATACCATCAATTATCTTGGAAAAACTAAACTGACATATAGTAGGAGTAAGCAATGATGTGTTACAGTGGGATGTAGTCAGCATCCCAGCATGCAGGATGCCAACGGTCTAAATCCTGGCGCTGGAATCCCGACAGTGTCAGGATCCCAGCACCAGTATCCTGATTGCCGGCATCCTGAAAGTAAGTATCAGGGCTTAGGAGAGGGTTAGGTTTAGGGTTAGGGTTAGGCACTAGGGAAGGGTTAGGCACTAAGTGGGGAGGGTTAGGTTTAGGGTGTGGGGAGTAGGAGGTTAGGTTGAGGCACTGGGGGAGAGGTTAGGTTTAGGTACTGGGGAGGGAGGGAGGGTTAGGGTAGGGGTTAGAGTTAGCTGTACTATACTTACCTACCGCTGTCGGGATCTTCAGATCTTCACTGTCGCGATGCAGCTGTCGGTATTCTGACCAGCGTCATCCCGACCGCCGGCATCTCATACCCAACCCGTTACAGCAACCACTTATAGGAAAGAATTCTGATTTGTGGAGGTTGATCTTGTAGCTTGCAAAGTAGCCAAACTGCAACATTAGGGAAACCACAGCTGGTATCACGGTAACAGGATCACACACCATACTTGTCGACATTCAGCTCCCTCCTTGCCTGCACACAGCGGGGGGCGTGGTCAGGCAAAGGGTCTGTTTTGGGGGTGGGGCCAGGGGTGGCTGTTGCACAATTGCATCATCGTGGCCCCGCCCCCTACTCACAATGCCAGAAATAAAGGCATTGTGAAGCAGGGGACAGAGCCACGATGACGCGATTCAGCGGGAATCACGTCATCGGGCCCCCTGCTGCGGGGGTTTCTAGTAGGTAGTCGGGAGGGCAGGCAGCAGCCAGGAGGCTTGCCTGCCTTTCCGGGGGGTCGGGAGCGGCACCCAATATTCGCTAGGTTCCCAACCAAATCGGGAAGGTAGGCAAGCCTGTCACACACAAAGAGTAACATGTTGCCAGCCAAGGAGAGTTTAAGCTCGACAGAGCCAATACAATACTTTTGAAGGCATACAGTCCATGTAACGCCACAGCAAGTGGGAACTCGCCACCTTTAATTGGCTGCAGTAGTATGTGTAAACTGGAGGAGCAATCACAAGCTGCAATCTTGGCATATGATTAGTCCTCCCACTGGGGCAGGATCAGGTATACAGGACCAAAAAATTGCTGACAACAAAGTTAATTTTCAAGGGCCCCTCAAAATAATGGATTTACACTATAGTATCTCTTCCATAATACTCTAATGGAAAACTGTACGCAGAAAATAATAGAAACATTTTTATTTATTTTTTTTTAGACACCATGAGGTTTATCCACTATTGGAAAACACAGTTTATCTGTTTTTATATCAGGCGCCAGTTTTTGCACAGCTGTGCCTATCTTTACAGATTATCTCACAGGTTAGATTATGTAGATTGCAGGTGGAACATATTCCTATTCATTGTAAGAGGAGGAGCTACCAGATATGGGCGTCACATAGACCATGCGGGCAAGCCACAGCAAAGTGCCTACTTCAAAAATAATGTAAACGTGCTCCAAATGCTCCTGCTGGAGAAATTACATCATGACCTAATTTCCTCATTTCCTGAGGTTATGGGCACAGCTATGTTGTCTCTGATCAGGTGAGCACCAGTATACAGTCTCTACCTATCTCCTGCGCTCACATGACCACTTCAACCTATCTCTGAAAAGAGCGCCTTATTTAAGCCAGCACCTGACACAAGCACCTTGTCGGAACAATGTGTTTTTTTACCTTTCAGTGATCTCACTCAGTAGTGAGTAAGTGCTACTCTGCAGTCCTGCGCTGTATGCTGTTTCTAAGCCTGCACCTACAGTAGCAGCCTGTGTTCAATTACCGGTTCCAGTTCGGCTCAACCACTGTTACTCTGGTCCAAGCCTGCGGTCCCACTCTGGTTGGCTGTTGCTCTATCTGGTCCCAGTCTGGTCCAAGCCTGCAAACCCACTCCAGCTGGCTGCTACTCTTTCTGGTCCCACGCTGGTTCAACTCTGCAATTCCACTCCGGCTGGCTGCTGCTCTCTCTGGTCCCACTCCAGTTCAAGCCTGAGGTTCCACTCCAGCTGGCTGCTGCTCTCTCCGGTCCCAGTCCGGTTCAAGCCTGCGGTCCCACCCCAGTTTAGCTGTTGCTCTCCCACAGCTACTCTGCAGTTACCTCCGGACCCACTCTGGTTCAATTTCGGCTACTCTACAGTTACCTCCAGTCTTTGTCTGGTTGAAGCCTCTGGTTCCACTCTGGCTACTCTGCAGTTACCTCTTGTCTCAGCCCGATTCAAGCCTCTGGTTCCACTCAGGATACTCTGCTGCTAACTCTGGTTCCAGTTAGGTCCAAGCCTGTGGTTCCACTCCGTCTGGTCCCAGTCCGATTCAAGTCTTCGGTTACATTCCAGTTCCATGTCTGCAACCTCCAGTTCTCATCTGGTTTATCTACAGTCCAAGTCTGCAAGTTATTCTTCAGTTCCAGTTTGCTTGTATTCTGATGTCTCCTGGGTATACTGAAGTATCCATCGACTATAAATTTTTTCTTATATTACACTATTCAACAGACGGTCATCGCTGGAGACTTTATTTTTTGCTATTGTGACAAGCGGTGATCAAAACAAAATCATCCATATCACCTAAGAAAAGTTCCTACTGATAAATAGGACCCTATTTTCTGAAAATCTTGCAGCTAATTTCTCATCCAGAGAGTTCAGGGCATGTGTGAAAAACAGCAGTCACCACCTGATCTCTCCTGGAAAGGAGAAACAAGCAATATGACAGGGCCATCAGAACAAATTGCTGTTAGCATTTGAGAAACAAGCCTGAGGGTACATATGTTGATGACAAAGTTTCTGATGGTAGATATAAAGCTTTGGGGAGTAAAGGCGACTCATCATGTCAGATTGCCGTGAGCAAAAGTGATGATAGCAGATGAGTTTCTCTCTCATCTCCTCTTCTTTACTAACAGAAGGAAGAAACCTGTGAGTCCTCAGGACACATGTCTCTATTTCCTATTTACCCATCTCCTACTTTGACAAAACAGATTCACATTATTTTATTAACAATACACAATAATAGCAATGTACAGTATGTATAAATATATGTAATTAATAATGTGTACAAATGGCGAGTAGTGATGAAATTGTTTCCCTACTCATTAGCAGAGGTTGCATAATCTAATAACACATCTATGCTGCTGATGATACACAAAAGCTGTGAAGAAAAGGGTATGTGTTCGGCATCCCGGCGGTCTGGATGCCGACGCTTACAACACCGGCGCCTGAATCCCGCCCGCTGGGATGCCGAATGTAAGTAACGGAATTGTGGGGAGGGTTAGGTTTAGGGGTTAGGCACTAGGGGGAGGGTTAGGCACTAAAGGGGGAGGGTTAGGTTTAGGGTGCGGGGAGGGGGAGGTTAGGTCTAGGCACTAGGGTGGGAGGTTAGGTTCAGGCACTAGGTAGGGAGGGTTAGGGTAGGGAGAGGGGTAGGGTTAGCATACCGACCACCAAGTGTAGTGTTGCTAATGTATGTTAACCCTGTCGGGATCCAGGCATCGGGATTCTGACCACCTGGATTCCAACTGTCGGGATTACATACCAATTCCGAAGAAAAGGTCTATCTTTGCAAACCACCTCTCCTTCAACAAAAAAAACAAAAAAACAAAAGCCTAGCAGAACCATGTGTTATAATTCCCAGGACTCCTGGGCTTTGGTGCACTCATTTCTGCTGGCAACTGCTGTCCCATGATGCTGTAGCCTAGGGCAACATACAGATGCTGATGGGGCCTCTCCAAGAAGCCGTGCAGACAATTTGCTTTAACCAGTATTGGATCTCATTCAGGGGTCCAGTCATATCAGTTAATGGACAGTATGTGGATACGCTAGCTTCCTCATATTTAAGGTAATGGACTATTCATCATCAGAGTTCCAATAGGACTATCTGATATTCAGCAAACTTAGAAAACTTTGCAGACTTTGCCTGCTAGAACAAACGCCCTTTTCAGATGGTGCCTGTTCTTGGAGCCCCACTTCTTCCTATGGGAAGGAGTTCTGGGAATGCGAAGAGGGATCAGAGTGGATTCCTCCTCCGCCAACTCACTGCCTCCCCAGCGGCTTTGCGCATGCATGACGTCAGGTCACACATGCGCAGAAGCCGGCGATGGGTAAGTAATGCTCCTAGAAAGTAGTAGTGTTACTGATCGTGGGGACAGCTGCTTTTCAGAGCAGCTGTCCCTGCACCGGAGCAATGCTAAATTCATCCAGTGATAAGTATCTCCCACGGCGAGGTGGATACTTCATCATATGGCCCCATGATGATGAATAGACCCCACAGCGTTTGGAGTAAATTCTGCCGCAAGGAACAATTTTGTTCCTTGGCAAAACCATTTTGCAATGCAGGGGGAACAAATTAAAAATGTGAAAAAGAGATTATGAGTAGAGGGGGAGTTCATCCTTACTGAGGTTCAACGTCTAGGCCACCTGAGCTTTCCCTAGATTTAAAAGCAAAAATAAAATAAATAAAAACAATGTAATGATAATGGGCCAGACGTAGAGTTGGACATAGGCATTGTGGATTGGGACATGAAAGGCCCACCTGGGGAATACAGAGGTAAAGGCCCATGCTTAAGGGGTCTATCAGAGGGGTGCGGCCAACCATTACAGATGCTTGGCTAACCATGAAGATTATCTTGGTGTAGTTTCTATAGAAGGGAATCAAACCCCCATGGTCAGTGGTCCTGCTCCGCCAGGTAACTGACCGTCTAATAGAGTAACAATCTATATTTGAGGTCTGTAAACTGACGTAGAGGAGAGGGGTGGGCCCACCAGGGATTTCCCCTGCACCCCTTTGGGCCAGTCCAACCCTGGACATAGGTGACTTTTTTGGTTTGTGAATAAAGGGCCTGATTCAGACCCACTCGCGAGCGCATAGCGCTCGCAAGCGGGTCGATGGCCGGGCAATGCGCACACATGGCGTATGCACTGCGTGTGCCCCGCAGCAAGTGAATTTTCACTCGCTGCGGGACTCACTACAAGACGGGGCAGCTGTCAATTGTGATTGAAAGCTTGCCCCATTTTGTAGGCATGCAGGGGGAGTGGCTGGACAAACGGAGGCGTTCCTGAAGGAACGCCTGCCATTTGTGGGCGGCCCTACTGACATCAACAATGATGTCAGTAGTGAACTTCCTGCTCTATTAGAGCAGGAAGTTCACTGGGGCTTGCTGTGGACGAGACCCTCCCACAAGGGTCTCGTCGCAAGCTCGATGGTCATGATGATCGCGACCATCACCAGGCCGCCCGCTAAAGCTGTGGGTGGTCATCCACAGCTTAGTGAGCGGCCTGGAGGCTGGTGGAAAAAAAACCCAGTCCATCCTGATTCAGAGCGAGCGCTCGCAAATCGCGAGCGCTCGCAAATAGCGAGCGCCTCTGAATCAGGGTCAAAGTGTGCATTTGCACTGTGCATTTGTGCAAAAAACACACCTGGCCCTTCCAACTCCTTATGCTTAGAGACACTGAACAGATGAATAAGCGGGCGTGAAGCATTGGGCATTGGGCAAGTACAGCAAGTGGGCATTACCAGAGAACCACAAAGATGCGTACTGTCCTCGTATGTGTCTGTCAGAAGTAGTATATATGGCTAGCTCAACTGCTAGAACAAACCCCATTTTACTTTTATTTTGTATTTGCACCCATATTTAATGATATTTTATATGATAAATGCGAAGTAGTATTTATTAATGACACTGGGTCTGATTCAGACATGTACGGTAATGCTGCCACATCTGTGAATTTGTACACAGCGACTATGCAAAAATATGCAAATGCTGCAGACGTAGGGATTCGTATTGAGACGCCCACCAGCAGCTTCACAAATCCAAGTGACTGCGTACAGAGACTCAGCTTGGTCGTAGATCAGTCGTTTATTGGAGTTCTGCAAAACCCTACGGTCACACTGAATGGCCACTGAAACTGAGATGTCTGAGCCATTTTGTCTGTGTAAGGGGATTGTAGGCAGAGACATGCCCAGATAATGGTCGCAACACACCTGCGTTTGAGCCACCACCTCCCAATGCCGCCCAGACCCGGTCCCTGACTGTCAATTACTTTGCGAATAAACCTTCACTGCGAGCGACATTGGTAACGACACTTGATGCATGAGCAGTGTGACTCAGACCACCGATAATCGCTCAGCTGCATAAACATCAGCATTACGTCAATCTCTGTATCATGCCCACTGTCCAGACAGAGACTCTCTTACGCATACTGTAGGTTACTTCATTAAAGTACTATATTGTGTACATATTGGGTTCTGAACCTGTCAAATTTACTGCTAATATCGTCAAGCTACATCTCCTGGTGTAAAGCAGGTGCATATACTTCTGTTTTATCCTAGGACGAACCTGTCCCATATATTACTGTTTTCTCATCATGTAAACCTGGTTCTGCAGAACTGATCGCATCTTCAGATATACTGTGCAAAACCTTTTTTTTTTTTACATATTCTAATTCTGTTTTTTTTACATCAACTTTGTCCAACCCTCTATCAGCCTCTCATCCCACATCCGGCTTTTGTCACCGTGCCCCTCTTCTTATTCCCTGCTGGCTCCTTTCACCATGTCCCTCTCATCCCTCACCATGGGGGAGATGTATTATAGTGGCATGTTAAGCATGTATTAACATCTCATCGGTCAGACTCCCCCGTCCGGCAATCCCTGCTAGAGCCCACAGCGCACCAGTCTAGTGCTGATGCGCTGTGTCTCACTCCCGGCCGGCTCCACTGAGCATGAGCGGGATCTCGCAAGCATTGCAAGATCCCGTGTGCAGCCATGGAGGCGGCAGCTCCCACAGCAGGGACAGCGCTGTCCCTGCTGTGGGGATAGGGCATTGCCAAGCTGCAGCTGTCAATGTCGATAGCTGCAGCAGGAGGAAGGGTCAGGCAAACTGACCGTTCATACATAGCCATGCTCCTGTCATTTACCACCCAGACCCTCAAACATACACAGGGGCAACGCGGACATCTCCCCCATGTCTTTTCACAATCTCCCTCTCATCGGCCTGCTTCTGTCACTGTTACTGCAACTTATAAATCCTACGACACTATGGACACCTGGCTCCCTTCTCACAGCTAGTCATTGGCATGACCTCTCTATGTTAGCATACCTCCCAAAATTTGGATGGGGGAGACGGTACACTGTGTACACAGGAAAAGTGCTCCTGAAAGTGACCACACAAACTCCACCCCTTTGCATTACACTACTGACAGAGGGCCTGATTCAGAGCCGGACGCTCTTTCAGAGCGCTCGCTCTGAATCAGTGCCCGCCTATTGTATTTTTAGAGCGGCCTCCTGGCCGCTCGCATAGCTGTGGGTGACCACCCACGGCTAGTGCGAGCGGCCAGGATGATGGTCGCGATGGTCAAGACCATCGCAACCATCGGACTTGCGACGAGACCCTTGTGGTAGGGTCTCGTTGCCGCAAGTCCCAGTGGACTTCTTGCTCTTACAGAGCAAGAAGTCGACCCACTGACATCACATGGGAATGCCTCCGTCTGGGCAGCAACGCCCCCGGCACGTCCACCAAAGGGGGCGTGCTGTCACTCAACATCGACAGCACGCCTCCTTTGGTGCGAGACCCAGAGCGACGGATTGCCCGTCGCTATCCGGGTCTCACACATGCGCACGACGGAGCCGGCTGCGTCGTGCGCATGCGCTCTGGGCCACCATCGACCCGGTTGCGAGCGCTCAGCGCTTGCGACCGGGTCTGAATCAGGCCCAGATTCCGAATATTGGGACTGTCCTGGCAAGATCAGGAGAGTTGGGAGGTATACCTTAGCGGCAAGCGGAAAAAGGATATTGTCTTTTTTTTATAAGCACTTAGAAATATATCGATTTACAAAAATAATTTAAAAGACACCTACACTAAATATACGCCTTTCTGGCTGGCACAAATACTAATAAAAGACAAAGTAAATCAACTCCTGTACACTTCAAATTTTTATTTTTTAGTCATTTGTAAGGCAAATAGATATGTAAAGTATTATTGTGCTGACATAATTTCATGAACAGGCTTTGCACTACATTACACAATTGTGACATGGTTGAACCAGTCTGGATTACTACAGGTTGAGTCTCCCATATCCAAATATTCCGAAATACGGAATATTCCGAAATACGGAATAATTTTGGCATGACTGAGATAATGAAACCTTTGATTTTTGATGGTTTAATGTACACAAACTTTGTCTAAGGGACAAATTATTAAAAATACAGTATAAAATAACCTTCAGGCTGTGTGTATAAGGTGTATATGAAACATAAATGAATTTCATGTATGTACACAAACTTTGCTTAAACCACAAAAGTATTAAAAATATTGTATAAAATGACCTGCAGGCTGTGAGTATAAGGTATATATAACACATAAATGCATTCTGTGTGTATATTGGGATCCTATTCCCAAGATATTTAATTATGAAATGCAAATATTCCAAAATACGGAATATTCCGTTATCCAAAATTAGAGATGAGCGGTTCGGATTCTGTGGAATCCGAACCGCTCCGAACATTGGGGATCCGAGTCCACCCGAACCCTGTTCGGGTGTTCCCCGCCTGACTCGGATCCCCGTTCCGGGCCGAACGGCGGCCGCCTGATGTCGGATTCTCACTAGAGAATCCGACATCAGGTCTCCTCGCGTGTAGGGCAGAGCGCAGTGATAGCGCTCTGCCCTACACAGACACACAGCCGCCAGCGGCAGCTGTGTGTTTGTTACAGCAGCCAATGAGAGTCACACAGACTCTCATTGGCTGCTGCACGGAGGGAGCCGGCTGGAGCTCACACATGAGCTCCGTCTTCCGGCTCCCTCCTCAGCGTGTGACAGAGCGGACGGCGCGGGAGCGGGGATACAGGTAAGTTTTTATTTTTATTTTTTTATTTGTGCAAGGGCCGGGGGCAGGGGTCTGCTACTGGGGGGGGCTATACTACTGGGGGGGCCATACTACAGAGGGGCCTGCTACTGGGGGGGGCTATACTACTGGGGGGGGTCTGCACTACTGGGGGGGGCTATACTACTGGGGGGGCCATACTACAGAGGGGCCTGCTACTGGGGGGGGCTATACTACTGGGGGGGGTCTGTACTACTGGGGGGGGTCTGCTACTGGGGGGCCTGCTACTGGGGGGGGGGCCATACTACTGGGGGGGCTTACTACTACTGGGGGTGGGGGCTGCTACTGGGGCAGCCTACTACAGGGGGGGCCATACTACAGGGGGGGCCCATACTACAGGGGGGGCTACTACTGGGGCAGCCTACTACTGGGGGAGGCCTGCTACTGGGGCAGCCTACTACTGGGGGGGCCATACTACTAGGGGGGCCATACTACTGGGGGGGCATACTACTGGGTGGCATGCTAATGGGGGGCATACTACTGGGGGGGCCTGCTAATGGGGGGCATACTACTGGGTGGCATGCTAATGGGGGGCATACTACTGGGGGGGCCTGCTAATGGGGGGCATATTACTGGGGGGCATTCTACTGGGGGCACTGCATAGTGGACCCTACTACTAAGGGGACTGCATAGGGGGCACCACTGCTGGGGGACATTGTGTAAGGGACACCGCTACTGTGGGCATTGTGTAAAAGGGTCACTACTGTGGGCATTGTGTAAAAGGGGCACTACTGTGTGTCGTAACATAAATAAGAGACACTACTTTATGGTGTAATGTGAATCAGGCCCTATGTGCGGTGTAATGCTAATAAGATTGTGCACTGTGACTCCTAGGGCCGTAGCACACTTTGTAAACAAGTACTGTGACTCTGCTGGCCGTACCCCACTGGGTGGGTGCACTACTTTTCATTTCTGCCACTGCTGTGTGGCAATGTGTCATAGATGTGCTTTATACTGTGGTGTCTGTGTCGTTGTGCCACTGCTTTGTCGCTTAATAACCAGTCAGCTCACTGCAACCTTTGGCCAATAATGTTGAAAACAATATTATAAGCTGTGATATGGTCTAAATTGACTGGAAATTAATGTTATTGAGGTTAATAATACTCTAGGAAGAAAAAAAAGACCAATTTATGTGATTTTAGCTTTTTTTGTAAATTTTTGTAAAAAAATCCAAATCCAAATCCAAATCCAAAGCCAGTCACCGCAGTTTGGCAAATCCAAATCCAAATCCAAAGCCGGACGACGAATTAGAACCAAATCCAAATCCGGCAAAAATGGTCCGGCGCACATCCCTATCCAAAATACCCCTGGTCCCAAGCATTTTGGATATGGGAGACTCAACCCTATAACCTTTTTACAGTGGTCTCTGCCACTTGCTCTGAACATGTTTCAGTAAGTAACCATGACTTAAGTGTAGAACTCCCCAGGGAAAGCAGCACTATTCTCTCCATATATTTTTGGCACCAGAACCAGCTACAGGATCAGCAATTTCTTGAAATAGTGATGAATATTTTATCACTCCAGACAAGATACAGCAACAAATCACAGCCTTCCAATCTGGTGACAGCAGGCAAGCAATACAAAAATTATCTTCATGAAAAAAAAAAAGGACTTTCTGCCAAACCTACAGCATGTGGCTACTTATCAAACCAATGGTTACAGTTCTGCTGCCACAAGCACAGATACCTTAAAGAAAGTTTGAATAGTTTCAGGTCTGTGATTAAAATAACTTAATTTGAGGTCTACTGTAAGATGCTAAATTCAAACAACTTTCAATGTCATATAATGATATGTGTCAAGGCTGGGTATGAAAATCAAAGCTTAAGGTGACTCCATAAGGGGGTTTCCAACTTCTGAAAATGTAATTTTATTTTTGTTTGTATGTTCCCTTTCCTGCAGTTTTCACTAGTACACAGAGGAATAAAGCTACTGGCTCTTTAAATCAATGGCTGATTCATGGGGGTCTATTCATTATGTTAATTACCCCGATAATAATCCTGATAATTAACATATTAACTCTCCGTGAGCGCTGGAGCAATTAATCATTGCTCCGGCGCAGAGACGGCTAATCTGAAAACCCATAGGGAAGGAGCGGGTTGCAAGCCCCAAGCGGGAGCAATCGCCATCTGAAGACGACGAATACTCCCGCAGTCAAGCTCCAAAAAAAAAATTATTTTTGTAGATTGATGAAAGTTGTCCCCATACTAGTGTATGGGGACAGTGGGCCATTCCGGTAAGCAGGAGATTTCTTTGATATCTCCTGAATTACCTTCTTGATGAATGGCCCGAACACTTAATTTCTACAATTGCAGGTGAAAATGTTAATTTTCACCAGCTTTTGTAGAAATTACAGTAAGTGATGATCAATAGACCGCTATTTACTAAGATTCGTGTTGGTCTGAGATTGCAATCTCGGTTGTAAATATAATTTTTTACCAACACGGATATATTTAATTATTATATAAAACCAGCACCGGCCCAAAAACAGTCCGGGGTGTAATGCCACAGCCAAGGGACCCTATCACCAGGTCTCCCCAGCCAAAGCATTAACACCTCAAGCCGGTCAGCCCAAGCTGGGGATCTCAGGGGAGGGGAGGTGTGGATCCCTCCAATAAAGGGGTCCCCCCTCATAAGCACCCCAGGCTTAGTCTGAAGCCCTGGGCTCTCCACGCACCCCAGGTGCAATGGGTATGGGGTTAATATTAGTGAAAATAGATGTCAACTATTTTACAGTGAAACTACAGGTGCCAGCATGCCTGCCCTTGGCACTTGTGGAACTACAAGTGCCAGCAGGTGGCCGGCACTCGTACCCCCACTGTAAAATAAGTAGTTAAACAAACACAGTACGCACACATCGTGACAAGTATAACTTTATTACATTCATCTACTCATTCACACATACTTACAGTTGATCTGTCCACTTCTCCAGTAGAATTCCAATAGGAGTACCTTGAGAAAAAATCCAATACTCAACATAATCCTTGCGTAGGTCTCCGTAGCATCCAAGATACTTTGCAAAACAAAAAAACAAATACCCGTCCCAAGCCGGACAAGTATAGGTATGTGTTACCGGCACGAGGATAGAGGTGAGTATATGATCTTTTTTCCAGATACTCCCATTGGATTTCTACATGGAGAAGGGGACAGATCACCTGGCAGCAGGTAAGTATGTCTGAGTGGGGTAGGTAGTTTTATGAAATAAAGTTGTACTTTAGATAGTGTGTGAGTATTGTGGTTTTTTAACTATTTTACAGCAGGGGTACGGGTGCCGGTCGCCTGCTGGCATTTGTACGTCCACAAGTGCCAAAGGCACTGTAAAATACAATAGTTTCTCTATTTTTACACTACTATTACCCCCGTACGCACAGCCCAGGGGTGCAGGAAAGAGCCCTGGGCTTCAGACTAAGCCTGGGTGCTCGGATGAGCACCCCAGGCTTAGTTGGGGAGGGTCCCCAACTAAGGGGGAGGAGGGTCCCCACCTCCCGCGATCCCTGGCTTGGGATGACCAGCTTGGGGTGTTAACGCTTTGGCTGGGGAGACCCGGTGATAGGGTCCCCTGGCTGTGGCATTACACCCCAGTTGGTTTTTGGTCCAGTGCCGGTTTTAAATATAGGGGGACCCCTACACAATTTTTCTCCCCTATTTTTAAAACCAGAACTGGCCAGGTGCTGGTTCCTAAAATACGGGGGGACCCTACTAATTTTTCCCCCCGTATTTTTAGGAATCAGGACTGGCTTAGTACCCTGGGACTGGGTATGCTTTTGGGACGTCATATTTTTCTTAAATTATAACCCATTACATTACGCTAACACACACAAGCAGCCTGCACATATTTCACTGATATGTGCAGGCTGCTTGTTTGGGAGGGAACTCGGGCAGTAAGCTCGGGGCTTTAACAAGGACAGGATCAATCAAATGCACCATCAGACAACACGATCCTGACCAACACGGGAGCTTGGTAAATTCCCGATTTTTTGTGTGAAAAAAATGTCCATTTTTGATTGATCCTATCCATGTTTAAAAACGTATCAAATCGGGACCAACATGAATCTTAGTAAATTTACCCCCTAGTGTGGATGCACTGCAGGAAAAAATAAACATACTGAAAAAAGTGATATTAGGTCTATAATTTAAGGCCTGATTCAGAGATGTACCTGATGGTTTGCATACATCTCCAATGGCGGGAGGACTGCACATGTGCTGAACAGGACCTGCGAGCTCACATGATTAACATGCTGCTGCCATTTGGGGGTGGGGACAGGGAAGCGCTGATTGCATTTCCAGAAAATAGGGGGCATGCCGAGACCAGTATCTGCATCTTACAATGCAGATTTACTGGCCGTGCAAGCGGGGAGGAGGTGGACATTCTTATTAAGCTTAGGCTTATGCAGATGGCCAATGCTCGCGATGTTGATCCAATCCTGCATCTTCGGACGCAGTCATCTGAAATGCTGACAGGAGGTGTCTTTTTTCTTTAGACACCTACTTCATGCATTAGCCTGCTGTGCAAAGCGTACAACTCCGAATCAGGTCCTTTATACAACGCTAGACCTTGCCACACTAGGCAACCACATACATTCCTCCCAGCATGACCCATTCCAGGAGGGACAAAATGCTCTGTCCCTGGACTTCCCTCTTAATTTATGATTGCCGTCACCTGTGTTCAGTCGCTGGGAAAGGAGGTGAGTGGTGGCTGAGTATTCTCCCTGGGGCTTCCTTGTGTGCGTCCTGGTTCCCATGGTGGCGGGCATGGGCGCAGCCATGTTGGTGCATATCACCTGACTAGTCACTCCCAATGGTAGTCCTGTAGTCACTCTACTGATCCTCTGATCCAATGACCAGCTTTGCTTTCCCCAGTGACTACGATGCCAGTATTTATTCCAGCCTCTAGGTTACTTTCTTAGCGTATCCCACAGCTAGTCTGCATCTGGCTCTTTAGCACCATTGGAGCCAGCTCACGTCTCTGTGTCCTCTGCCTTCTTGAACATATCCACTTTTGGATTCCAGTGTCTTATTTTCTTTCACCTCTAGTCCTACTTCAGTTTATCCTCCTGTGTTTATCCAGCTCTCGTTCATTCACCAAGTTTCCTGTGTCTCCGCCAGTAGGTATGTAGACCGGAAATCGGCGGTTGAAATGCCAACCGCCGGCTTCCCGACTGTGAAATCCTGGCATGGGACTAATGATAGGCTTCTAAATACCGACGCTTATCATCATCCCCACACCGAAATCCCGACACCCGGCATTCCAAACGTAGGTAAGCTGGGCGTCAGGACCTATTAGCCGCAGGGGGGAGGAGAGTTACTTTTAGGGACTCCTGGGGGGAGGTTAGGGTTAGGCACCCCTTCGGGAGGGTTAGGTTTAGGCTGCGGGGAGGGGGGGGTTAGGTTTAGGCACTAGGGGGAGAGGTTAGGGTTAGGCACCCCTAAGGGAGGGTTAGGGTTAAGGGGGGGATAGGGGAGGGTTAAGTTACTTACCAGGTGCCGTTGAGATCTTCATCTGCCGGACTTCCAGCGTCGGTATTTCATCCGCCAGGCTTAGGTCTGGCGGTATGTCATACCGATTCCCTCCAGTACTGTTCCCAAGCACTAGTTTCAATAGCTTTCCCTGCGTCAGAGTTCCCTGCACAGTTACTGCTTGCTGTGACTGAATCTTCAGTGTATCAAGTTCACTACTTGCACCTGAGTTCCCTGCAGTTACTTGCTTGCAGCAACTAAAACCTCAGTGTGTATACTCTGTACCTTCAACATGTACCATCTTATTATACCATCTCTCAGTGACAGTGCTGCGACTAAAACGTCAGTGTTTGTACTCTGTACCTCCATCAAGTACCATCTTATGATACCATCTTCCAGTGACAAATGCTGCGATTAAAACCAGTGTGTGTACTTTGTACCCTCATCTAGTACCATCTCAACTAGTACCATTCCTTTGTGACTCTGCTGCATCGAAAGCCACAGTCTGTTTACTCTGTACCCTCATCTAGTACCATATCGTGATACCATTTCTCTGTGACTGTGCTGCATTTGAGTACCTGTATAGTTATTGTATTCCGTTACTGGATCTACAGAGTGTCTTTACACTACACTGCGTCCAGATCTTCCGAGTTACCAAAAGCATACCAGTGTTTCATTCCATTCATTATTGCAGTGATATTTCCTAGTCACCTTGTCACTCCCAGGTACCTAACCAGAGGGTCGCGTCCTGCTCACTCGTGTGGCGAAACCCATATCTCAACAGGAGGGGTCACTGGTGAAGATCACCGAGTTAGACTCCACACCTCTGGTTAGGTCTAGCCAACACCTGGGACTGACCTTTATTGAGGGCACTAGCACTGTCACTCCCCTCGCTGCTTCCTAGTCATCCTAACCACCCGGCTCCCTGACCTCCTCAGAGGAATTCCTAGCCTCAGATTGTGACAGTAACTAGCTGTTTGCTATGGGAAATTCTGTGCTTTTGGAATTAAAAAAGTTTCATGGATAAAACAAGCTAACGGTACTGGGTGGGGGGTTATTAAACAATGAGTTTGCAAAAATTGAGGTGTTGCCTATAGCAACAATCAAATTCTAGCTATCATATTCTAGAATGTACTAAAAAGATAGACAGAATTTGATTGGTTGCTATGGACAACACCACCACTTTTCTAAACTTGCACTTATAAAACTTACTTCTGGGGTATAATATACCGTTTGCTACTCAATCACGCTGGGAATGCGTTCGCTCACAGATCTGGAACTTCTCTTCAGCTCTCCTCCAGCATGTCTCTGTATGATGGGTGCTGCCAACTTGTTGAAGTAATGGTTAGCCGCAGCCTCCAATCCCTTAACTATGTGGAATCAGTGATCAATTGGAATCCTTGCCAATTTTTGTTTGGAAGTAATCTCAGTGCCAGATCCTTGTCTGTGGTTTCTGCTGATGTCCTGACTGTGCATCTGCTTCCTGTTTGCTGCCTGTGGATCTCACCGTTCTCCATTCTCCCTTGGATTTAGTGCTACTCCCAGTAGCTGTGGATCTCTCTGTCCTTGTATTCAGTGTTG
The DNA here is from genome assembly GCA_031769625.1 of Taudactylus pleione. Lineage (NCBI taxonomy): Eukaryota > Metazoa > Chordata > Amphibia > Anura > Myobatrachidae > Taudactylus > Taudactylus pleione. Next base: position 9,354,088 of record JAUIMM010000121.1, read on the forward strand.
CTCCATTGCACACCCAGTATCCTATAGCTTACAGCAGTGTTGGCTAACCTTGACACTCCAGCTGTTATGGAACTACATAACCCAGCATGCACTGCTACAGTTTTGCTATTAGGGCATGCTAAAACTGTGGCAGGGCATGCTGGGATATATAGTTCCACAACAGCTGGAGTGTCAAGGTTAGCCAACACTGGCTTACAGTTTACTCCTCAGTATCCTGTTATTAATAACTTATTATATACCATTGTTCAACAGGGGGGCAGTGGGGTTACAGCCACAAAGTCCAAAGTTTGTTGTGGGGATCCCTGGAGAATACCATGGCCCTGTTGGACTCCATGCCCCAGCGTGAGTCACATGAAACTGGAGTGATGATAAAGAATCCTCTTAAAAAATTCAGGATGTATTGCCGCTAAAACTCTTTACTGAGGCAAAGCAGAAAGCACTACTGAAGAGATATATGAACATCTCATCTGTCAGAGCAGTGAAGTGAAAACTTCCCTCTCCGGATATCACTGCATGAGGCTCAGCGCATCAGCCTAGTACTGATGTGCTCTGTCTTCCAGGGGTGAGTCTTCCTAGTGGCCTGGATGGTCCTTGCCAGGGGCACCAACCAAGGGGGGGGGGGCACTGTTTCAGCCTGACAGCACTATCACATGAACTCCTATCTCCTATGCTCTTAGCAGTGTCCCACAGTCAGCTGCAGCAAAGGTCCCAGGCCTCCTTCTGTCTCCTCTGCTCTTGCCAGTGTTCTCCATTGATTGGTAGTATGTAGCCTTCTTATATGTCCCTTTATATCAGAAACATTTAAAATTAGGGAGAGTACATTTTTTTATTTTTATTCCTAATATATCTCTTCCCCCACAATAGCTAACACATATCAATCACCACTCACTAATTCCAATATGTCAACTGTGCAGGAAAAGAGCGCAAGCACCACATCCATCACAAAGCTCTATTCGCAAGGTAATTTTCATATATGCAAATTATCTTGCCCACAATGCATCTTGTTTGCTATTGATGCCCTCTTTTCCTGTGTTGTTGACATATAGTAATTAATAAACAGTGCTTTTCATGTAGTAAGTGTTCTAACTGAAAAAAAAATAATTTATATATATATATATATATATATATATATATATATATACAGTCTCCCTATTTCTAAAGGCATGTAAATTGAACTACCCCCAGTGTAAGTTTAATAAATTTGTATTTTCTTCAGTTTCAAGGAACTGCCTATGATCTTTATAGGTTGTGGTTAATCCTGTGTTGAGAATTAGACATTATCCATATAGACTGTCTTCATTCTTATGTGGGATAATATAAAAGATTCATGCGCGTTATCATCCCAGTAAATTAATTGTGGAGAGAAGGTATCAGTTGATAAAAAGCATAATGCTGTATAGGTAGCCCAATTTGAATATATGTCAATTATGTTACCCATAATGCATTTTGTTTGTTTTTGATTCACTGTTTTTCAGCTTTTCCTGTGTTTTTTTTTGGCATAAAAAAAATTATATATAGTGGTTTGTAATGGAGTAAGTTCTATAAAAGATATATATATTAAAAAGAGAAATAAAATTATACTCTCCCTATTTCTTCACGTGTGTGAATTAAACTACCCCAGTGTGTGTGTGTTTTTTTTTTTTAGTAGAAGCAGTCATTGAAGGGGGGCACCAGTCCCTTAGTTTGCCAGGGGCGCTTGGACCCCTAGATACACCCCTGCTGTCTTCCTTCCCGGCCGGCTCCATTGGGCATGTGCAGGATTTTGCAAGCATGGTGAGATCTCGTATGCAGCCCAGAGCCGGCAGCAGCAGGGACAGTGCCGTCCCTGCTGTGGTGTTAGGGAAACGACAGCTACAGCTGTCGATATTGATAGCTGCAGCTGTCAGAACGGTCAGTGCCTCTGACCGTTCATGAATTGCCCAGCATATCGGTGCTGCTATCTTGTAGATAGCAGCGCTGATAATGACAGAGGCGCCCTGTCATTTAACACCAAACTCCACATTAATACATGGGGGAAAATCAGTATCAGCACGTTATGCCATTCCTCCCCCATATCATCGGGCAGTACATCTACCCCTCAGTAGGATCTGACCATAATGAATTCTAAAGGCAATAATGTAGTGAAAAAAGTTCCAGCTCATCAATTGTCAAGAGGCCAAGCAAAAACAATTGATGGTTTTCCTACAAGAATTGTATAATCACATGCATAGTAACTTCTGTTGTCCGGGAGTGGATGGTAGTCATAGGGAGTTTATTTCTATCTACTCCAATGATACAGAGTGACGTCTTTAGTGGCACACTCGGAATTCCTAACTCCTGAACTTTCTTCGCTGTAATAAAGTTACCATCGGCAGCAGAATCCAAGAAGGCCTTGAGAGTCTCCAGGGTCTTTTCCAATGACAGGATCACCTCATTTGAAAACTGGAAAGGACTGCCTTCCTTTGGGGTGTGATTAAATGCACCTAATCTGACCACCCATCAATCAGTTAGGGACACTCGTTTCCCGGATGCTTGGAACAGCTGGCAATGAGGTGACCAGATTCACCACAGTACAGACACAGCTTATTCTTGAACCAACTTTCCCTTTCCTCGGAAAAGAGATGAGCCTTCCTGATCTGTATGGGCTCTTCTGGAGACTCAACCGTTGCTGTGAAATGTGGGGCGAGCTTGAAGCTGAAGTGTCGAGACTTCCCTTTCTCATGCTCTTTCTCTGTGGTGAAGGTCTACTTGGATACACAAAGATTTTCAGATGTTGGCAGTTCTCTGGATGCCAGTACGTCCTTTAGTTTCTCTGAAAGTCCTGGCAAGAAGGCAGCAACCAGGGCATCGTTGTTCCAACTTAACTCAGAGGCAAGGATTTGGAACTGCACCGCGTACTGACCAGCAGTCAGACTGTCTTGTTTCAGTTGCAGAAAACCCATCGCTGCGGAGGATACTTTTCAGAAAACTGATATGAACTCAGTGCTATTAATGGCCAGAGGGTAATTTTGTTCCTACAATGAGGAAGTCCACGCTAGAGCCTGTCCGGACAGCAGTGGTATGACATACGCTACCTTTGTCCTTTTTGGAAGGGAAATTCGCCGCCTGAACCTCAGACTGCATCGAGCACTGATTCAGAAATCCTTGAGAGCCTTTGGAATCCCCATCATACTTTGGGGATTTGGATTTCGTAACGATGCTGAAGCATCTGCAACTTGGATGGACACCATTGGAGGTGGTGCTGGTTGTACTGGAGGTGGCTGAACGGCACCGACTCATTGCATAAGCGTCTGTAGGCACTGCATAATCTGGGCCTGGTCTTGTTCTCGACTCTGGTGAGGAGGTTCTCCAACAGATCATGAGGTGAAAGTTTACCAGAGGCCTCCATGTTTTTGGCCAGAGTATTCTGTCGCCACTCATGGATGGATAATGGATGCACGCCCGTACTTTGGGATTGGTGAGAACCAGTACTGTGGTTCTGAGTCTAACATGTCGGTGGTATTCAATAGGGTCAGCGCAAGGAAGTTTGGACTTAACCGCATCCAACACACAGGTCGCGGCCCTCAGACTTGGTTCTCTTGTACTGGTGCTGGTATTTCTCTGAATAGAGAGGAGTACAATGCAGTTGTACCACATAGTCGACAAGCCGGGTCAGAACCAAACAGACAAGACGGTACCATGTAGCAGACGTTGACAGGTCAAGGAGGATAGCCACAGTCAAAACCAGAATACAAGTACAGTACCAGGGAGAAGACCGAATCAGGTCACACGTGAAGCCTAGGTCAGGAACGAGCAGACAGGAGCACTAAAAACGCTGGAGTATGGTTTGGGAGCCTATACTCTGGCAAGAGAAGTGTCCAGGATCCTCTTTATATATTGGAACTTCAGCTTGCCGCGCACAATGACGTCACAATTGTCGTGCCTGCCTCTTTAAATTCTGAGCAGCGAGCGCAGCCCTATGGGAACCTCGGCCGTTGAGACCAACCACCACCGGAGTCAGGGGGACCTCACAGCAGGTGCCAGAGACTCCCCACCCGCTGCCCAGACCAGCGCCCCCGGACCCGTAAGTGAGTGCCGGGATCTGGCCCGCTGTGACAGGAGCTTAGCCCCATTCCCCAGTGACCTCTAAGCACCTCCCCTTACTTTGATTGGTCCGCAGCCTTCTGTGCCCCTCAGCAACAGTGACCTTCGAGTGGTACACACCATTGATGGTTCACCATAGATGGTTTAGTGCCATTGGTGGCAATCAGTTAGAACCATCGATGGACAGCCCACCCATGGCCATCCCTAGTCCGGCATGCAGCTGCTTGCAGTTCCGGAGTTCCTCTTCAGTTTACCTCCAGCATGTTTCCATCCCATCAGCGCTGTCATCTTGGTGAGGACACATGCAGCCCAGACCCGATCCCCTGTCGATGTTATCTCAGCAGCTAATCAGTTATCTTTTCAGTAGTATACTCCTTAGGTGCTCCTAGGTGAGCCGTGTCAAGCCAGAGTGACGACAAAAAAATTCCCTTCTCTTAGTGAATCCTGAATGGGGCTAATAAGTACTACAATGTTATACTGTTCTTGGCAATAAAAAATAAATAACGAACAAAACAAAGTACCCAGATTATCTCTTAATGCTCTCATTGTAACCAATGCATTCAATCAACAGTGAACTTCCAGCAGTTTAAACAAAATTGTACTAGATATTTCTCTCCTAAGCCTATGTTGACCTTGAATATATTTGTATATAGTAATGGTATATGGCAGTGTTGGCTAACCTTAACACTCCAGCTGTTATGGAACTACATAACCCAGCATGCACTGCTACAGTTTTGCTATTAGGGCATGCTAAAACTGTGGCAGGGCATGCTGGGATATATAGTTCCACAACAGCTGGAGTGTCAAGGTTAGCCAACACTGGTATATGGAAATATCTCTAAAAATAACAAAACCAATTTAACTAGGCTTTCTTTATGATTAAGGTTAGCAATTTCCTTTATTAATATTGTTTCCGGTCACTGAACCCTTTCCAATTCCATTCTGTCTTATTTATGATCAATCCAAAATGTCAAATTATCAGTTGGGTTTTACAATGGCAGCACTGCAGTAACTTGCCGCCCTGTGTATAGTGACCCAATCGAATACTAATAAATCATTTAGTGCCTTTTACACTAACAAGCATCAAGAAGTGAAGGTCTGTGCACTATCAAAATGTGCATAACTTTATCTAACAAATATTAAATGTAAAGCCATAGTAATGTGCATCTATGGGTAATACTATATTCATCCCTGGCAGGCAGTGTTTGGTCTGTGCTATGGGCTCCTGGGCATTCTGGTTTGGTTCTTATTAAAAGAATAGCATTCATGTGACATAAACTACATCAACACTGAATCAGTCAACAAGACAGTCTACTATAGTATGAAAATGATCATACTTTTAACTAAACCAGTGCTCGAAGTGGGGCATTATACAACGGTATGGCATACTGCCACTTTATTCCCCAATGACTGATCTGCAAGCCAACACAGTGCTCAATCCCACTGCCTGCACAACAAGTGTTGTACAGACACATCTACAGGCACATCTAGGAAAGAGAGATACCTAGCTATAAGCGGTATAGGATAGAATCTGAGGGGAAATGCTCTCTGCTCACTTGATTCTATCCAGAGAAGTGAGAGAAGTGAGGCTGTGACCCGCATCATAAGTGCACTGCAGCAGCTGGAGCCCAGCGCTAGGGATGGCCATCGGCAGGTTGTCCATTGATGGTCCATCAGTGGTTACCATCGATGGCACACAAACGATCTATGATGAACCATCGATAGTTTGCACCCCTCGATGGCCACCACTGCGGGTGAGAATGGCAAGCCGTGGGCCAATCAAAGAACAGTGGTGGGGCTTAGCGGCGCCAGGGGGCGGGGCTAAGCTCCATCCCTTCTGAAAAAAAAAAAACGTTGGCTCCCATTTGTTCATCGATGGCTAAAACTATTGGCTCTTAGCTATCGAATGGTAAAAATATTCAATATCGGCCATAAACCATCGATGATTTTGAATCATCGATGGTCGATGGCCATCCCTACCCAGCGCTAAGAGACAGGACTGGCGGTGAGAGCCTGCTACGTGCGGAAGGATGATGAGTGTCATACACACTAATGTGGGCAGAGCTATAGTGTAACCATGTAGGAAGCATTGCTGCCCTGTCGGATCTGTAAGTTACTGACCAGCGCTTCTGGGACCCTGCACATTACACTGCTGCTGACTGATATTATAGGTTCTCAGTACAAACTCCCCCTCAGTGTGTCTCTCTCAATCACCAAATACCCATCTGGCTCTCCTTTCTTTTTTTTTCCCCTTTGGCTCAAAGTTAGTATAAGTACCTCTCTACTTGCCATTCCTATGGGTGCCTCAGCCTCCTTCATGGGTGCTGGTAACTCTCTCACGCCCATGTGTGCCTCTGCCATCCCCATGTGTTCCTCAGCCTACCCAATGATTGCCTCTGAGAAAGGAAAACAGGGAGTGAGAGGTGCAGGGAGTGAGAAGGGGAAGGAGGGAGTAATAGGTACTCAGGGGATGAGAAAAAGAAGCAGCAAGTGCGATATGCAAGAGGTTACAAAGATAGGGGAGGGAATGAGAGGTGCAGAGGCAGGAACGGAAGGAGGTAGGAGAGGTGCATGTGTGAGAATAGTGAAAGGTGCAGGGTTAAAGAGAGATAGAAGGTATGAGAGGTTCAGTGGGTTAAGGGATGGAGGAAGTAAGAGGAACAGGGGTGACATGTGAGCAGTGTCGGACTGAGACATGAAGGGCCCACCGGGGGAATACAGTGATAGGGGCCCATGCTTAAAGGGTGTGGTCATCCAGCAGAGGGGGTATGGTCAGCCACCACAGATGCTTGGCTAGCCAATGGGAAAATCTTGGTGTAGTTTCTATAGAAGATAACCAAGCCCCCATGCTGATCAGTGTACCTGGTAACTGACCATCTAATAGAGTAACAATCTATAATTTGAGGTCTGGAACCTGACACCAGGGCCGGATTAACAATGGGGCGGGTGGAGCTACAGCTCCAGGCCCCCCCATGAAAATAGGCCCAGAGCATCTGCTGTAGTCTGCCCAGTGTTCACAGTAAAAAAAATAAATCCTGTCAACAGTCACCACCATCGGCATTGGTGAGCCCTGCCTATTCACTTCCTGGCCATCTAAAGCCCAGACCATTAACTTCCCACACTCCAGAAGGCCATTTGCCTTTGTCTGACATAGCTCCGCCCACCTGCCGGATTAAGCCCCGCTCACCCACAGCCATCCAAAGCCCCGCCCACTCGTCTGTCCCTTGCTCAGCAACTGAAATCCAGACTCCAGCTATTGAGTTACATAAGCACATAGACAGTTAGGGTCAGAAGAAATACAGACCTGAAGAACACGGGGACATAGGACATCTATCACCGTCCATGAGGTGAAACCTACATGTATCCTACAGGTCAGTGTAATATCTAGTGCTGCTCTGTGTGTGCTCCATCTCACCCAGGGCATATATGTGTGGTGTGTGTGTTATCTTATCCAGGGTCTGTGTGTGTATGAGTGTATATATATATATATATACATATATACACACACAGACATATTTACCCACTCTATCTGTATAGTCTGGGAGGCTCCTTTTTCTTTTTTTTTTTAGGTAGTCCCCCAGAAGGCTGAGCGGATCTCCTGCATCCCACCCACTTTCTAGAGAAGTGGGCAAGATGGGGGGCAAAATACCGGCAATTGCGATTGCTTAGTTGCAAAAATTGCCTACCCCCTCAGTGGCCAGCAGCTGCAAATTAAAGGAGTTGAAGAAAGCATGTAAGCATGCATATGTGTGTGTGTGTTAATGTATGTATGAAATACATACATCCACATGAATAAAGGATCCTGGCACCTCTTCTCACCGTCCACCCATCCCACTCTCTGCTCTGTCCCACTTTCTCTCTATCCACTACTCTGCTGTTGGGGTTTGGGGGAGGGTTAGGGGAGGTTAGGGTTAGGCACTAGGAGGTGGGTTAGGCTGCAGGGTGGGTTAGGTTTAGGCTGTGGTGAGGTAGGATTAGTTTCAGGCTGCGGGGGGAGGGAGGATTTGGTTTAAGCTGAATGGGGGAGGGTTAGGTTTAGGCTGCGGGGAGGTAGGATTAGGTTCATGATACGGGGGGGAGGGAGGATTTGGTTTAAGCTGAATGGGGGAGGGATAGGTTTATGGTTCCGGGGGGAGGGGTAGGGAGTGGGGTCGGGTTAGGATACTGACCGACAGATGTCGGTTTCCTAACCCTGTCAGGATGCCGGCATTGGGATTCTGACTGCCGGGAACACGAAAGCCTGGCATCCCGTACCCAACCCGGTTAGGAATCTGGGATGAACCCTTAAAGATATATGGCAATAATCAGTGAACAATTTTCTATTTTTTTACACTCAAGGAAAGGCAAACTATACAGTACACACACTTTCACAAAAAAAACAACTTTTTTGTTTTAATCGCTCCACTGCCTCAGCTTTAGTCACATCCCCTGCAGTGGCATAAAATAGGCCCTTCGCAAATTTCAACTCCAGGCCCACGTGGACCTTAATCTGGCACTGCCTGACACCTAGAGGAGGAGTGGGCCCACAGGCAGTGGGGTCCAGCGGGGATTTCCCCAGTTCCCCTGGACTGGCCCCAGTTCCCCTGTGGGCCAGTCTAGCCCTGCATGTGAGACATTATAGAAAGGTGAAATAAAACAGATATGGGGAAGAGGTGGATGAACACAGGGGAGGTAGGGTACACAGGTTGGATAACTTTATATTATATAATATGATTAATGTTATACTATATATTGTTAAAAAGTATCTAGAATTAATTTCACAGGATCAAAATCTCTAAAGCTTCTGGGATCCTAGCTGTACCCCAGACCCCCGGCCATTCTATTCCACCCTCATTAAGCTTCTCTTTTTTATACCACTTCTGGAGGAAGGTGTTGTACAGAGCAATTGGCTAGTAGTGTTCTAGGTAACATAGTATACCCATTAGTCACACTAGGAGATGTGGATGTTTAACAACTGCATGCCTTACAGACATTACTAATGTGCCTTACAGACATTACTAATGGTGAATCGGGTGATCATCAATGTTTAGAGGTCTGTAAGTGTGAATTTGTTAACGGTAATATAAATATTATCCACCTAAAGTTAGCTGACATTTTACATTCCAGTGAACATTCAAGGGTTAGCTTAAGGCATTGTTTCCCACTTCCAGTCCTTAGGGAACTCTAACTTCAAATGTTTTCTAGTTCCCCTCAAAAAATCACACATAAAACAATTAGAACCACCTGTGGATCTTTTAAATTGTTTCAGTAAGTAACAGGGGCGCAGAGAGGTGGTGGTGCGGGTAGTAATTATATGGGCCCAGGCTTGTCTAAGGAACTATGAATGGGGAGTAATGCCCCTGGTTTCCCTCCTCCTCGGCATGCTGTGTTTTAATATGTTGATGTAGCCACGCTCTGAGTTAGGCCACGCCCCTTGGGACACCAGGGCCCACCGTATGTCAATAAAAAATGTAAACAGCTATACTCAGATGCATCACAAGATGCGCCTAGTTCAGTGGTTCCCAAACTCAGCACAGTGTTACCCTGGGGTGCTGCAGTGGTGTCACGAGTTGGTAGTCCAGTACTGTATGTTGATAAACAGAAGCGCAATCCTGTCCACCACCACATAACTGAATCTAAGGATGTCATATAAGTGCAATCTGACCTAGGGGTGCCGTGAAAGAAATGCTGCTACTCCACGGCGCCGTAATCCAAGAAAGTTTGGGAACCACTGTCATAGCTGTGTATGGCAGACATCAACCATATACTATACTGACACCTAGCAATATAATAGAGCATACTTGCCTACTTTTAAAAAGCATTTCAGGGAGATTGTGAAAGCAGCACCTATGAGCGCGGCGGTAAAATGGACGTGTACTGCTACATCTGAGAGGTGTGACATAAAATTGATTTACATCCTAATGTAAATGAGCCCCAAAACAGTTAGTATGATCTACTTGTTGATGATAATACACTGATACTTCTCAGAAAATGCATGTAGCCATAGGGATCATTGAGCCTTCTAACCAATGCAGGGAAATGATACTGATCCCATTCGAATGTACATAACTTGTTTTCTTTTTTATATAACAGCTAGATAATGGGGGTAAGATGCAATCAGAGAGATTACTAGAGGTACATTTACTAAGAATCGAGTCTGGGAGAGCTTGGTAATTTTTCCCCACTCACAAATTTATTAATGTCAAACTCGGGAGAGAGATTTCCTTTGCTACGGGACAATACTGGAGAGTTAGCAAACTCTCTTCAATTCACCATCGGCAAAACTCGAGAACCATTTCACTAGTGAAGATAGGATTCGGGAATTTACCAAGCAAAGAGTTTCTAAACTCTCATGAGAAGGGAGAACTCTCCTGTAAAAACTTGTGGAAAAAAAAATCACCTGCCTGTGATCTGCGAGTTTGGCAGAAACATACACAGATCACTGTGATCCATGTATGTTTCTGCCTATAAATAGAAAAAAAAGGTTAAAAGTAAAAAAAAAAAATGACATAGGGTCCCCCCCTAAAGCTTATCCAGCCCCAGACGTGACAGCCCTGGTTTCTAAAATGACGGGGAACAAAATGTGTAGGGTTCCACCGTGGGTCCGTTGCTCGGGTAAGTAATTTTTTTTTTTGCCAAGTCCCGAGGATGCTGCGGACACCAGCGCCAGGATGAAGGTGAGTATAGATTCTTTTTTGCAGGGACAGTCATTATTGATTCTACATGGGACAAGTGGACAGACCGGCTGGTATAGGTAAGTATGTGTCAGTGGGTAGGTGTATGCAATAAACTTTTACTTGTCACGGTGTGTGTGTTTTGGCTTTATTTAACTATTTATTTTACAGTGGGGGTACAGGTGCCGCCCGTCTGCTGGCACTTGCAGTTCCACAAGTGCCAAAGGGCAGGCATGCTGGCACCTGTATCCCACTGTAAAATACAATAGTTTTTATCTATTACCCCCATACCCAACGCTCCAGGGGTGCGTGGAATGCAATAAAATCTGTATACGGACATAGGCGTATGCAATCCTGGTGCACGTGTGCAATACGGAATGCGTATTTTGTGCAAAAAAAACAAACAGGTGTAGGTCCACTGTGCATGAGCTCCACAGATATCACGTATAATGAAGACCTATTAATTGCACTAAACAGACAACAGTGTGCACGTTAGACATCAACCATACGCCCTATGTACATGATCACATAATCATCAAGATTATCAGTTATGAACACATGCTAATAATAATACTAACACACAACTTACGTGCGCAGTGTTGCTCTTTCTTTATTTCTCCTCCTACCCTGATGTTAAACAGTGTCAAACAGAATAATCTCCTGCACTCATAAAGGAGAGCTGACAGCCCTTTAGCATGGCAGTTCCGTCACCACACCAATATCACCTGGGAAGAGCTGTACAAAAAAACCCTCTAAAAAGCAAATACTGAAAATTAAGTGAAAATCAGTTGCACAATATATACATAGGTATACATAGGCTGAATGATGTTCATGCTCAATAAATAGAATTCCACCTCAAGGTTACTGGTCTGTCCTATCAATCCTATGTAATGCCAGATTGTTATTCATAATCCCAGTTGTACTTTAGCTTGCACATGGAATGGGTAAATGAGTATTATATCATATAGTAAACAATATCCAAGACTCAGAGGAGAAAAAACGAAACAGCCCAATCTGTTTCTTCCTGTAAATATGTTCGTTTGTGAACCTGAGCCCAGATTTAATACATTCAATACGTTTCTGCATCATTCTTGTGCCAACACGCTCCCAATGCTCAGCCTTCCTCCGCAGAGGAGACAGGTTGCTATACAATGAGTAATGACTTACTTCCATTTTAGGGCTATGGAGCTCTTTTAGATATACATCCCGAGTGTACACATCGCCGCTAATTGAAAAACTGCATTCTTATGTGTGTATTTTCAGTGACAACTATTATACTATAAGTGCAACTCAACATAGTGTGCAAGAATTAGAGATGAACCGCTCCAAACTTGGGGATCAGAGTGTAATCTGAGGCCTGGCTCGGGTGTTCCTGCTAGGCTCGGATTTCACACTGAGGCCGAACGTGATCCTCCCAGCGCTGGATTCTCGTGAGTTTTGGATGCGTTAAAAGGCACCGTGGCCACGACTCAGCGCCATTTTACTCCAGTAACGCTGCCGTCTGCTGCGCTCTGCTCTGCGGTATCCATCAGGGCTGTGCTGCTGTCAGTGTGTCCATCAAAGCATCTGTGCTGCTCTCACTATGTCCATCTAAAGGGCTGTGCTGCTCAGAGGCGTAGTGAGCCCTACCGGGCCCAGGTGAAGAGGGGGCATGGCCTATCGCGAGAGGAGTGTCCACGTCCCCTTGAGCAAAAAAACCCCAAACAACACACTTTTGCAGCGCTACGCGCTGTGGAGGGGGCGTTGTGAGCCCCTCAGTCCGGCGCAAAGACAGGGGGGGCGAGATCAGTGTGATCGCTCCCCCCCACAGGCATAGGAGACTGCTATGGCTGCTGCTCAGCAACCACGAGCATGCTGTGTGCTGGGCTGCTGTGAGGGAGAGAGAATGGAGGGGGGGGTGCGGTGCCAGACCCGGGCCCCCGCCAGGCCCCTCAGGAAGCCTGGGCCCGGGTAAATAGTACCCGCTCCCCTCCCCTCTCAGCGCCCCTGGTGCTGCTGTCAGTGTGTCCACCAAAGGGGCTGTGCTGCTGTCAGTGTGTCCAGCAAAGGGGCTATGCTACTGTCAGTGTGTCCATCTAAGGGGCTGTGCTGCTGTCACTGTGTCCACCAAAGGGGCTGTGCTGCTGTCACAATCCATCTAAGGGGCTTTGCTGCTGTCACTGTGTCCACCAAAGGGGCTGTGCTGCTGTCACAATCCATCTAAGAGGCTTTGCTGCTGTCACTGTGTCCACCAAAGGGATGTGCTGCTTTCGCTGTGTCGATCTAAGGGGCTGTGATGCTGTCAGTGTGTTCTTCAAAGGGACTGTGCTGCTGTCACTGTGTCCATCTAAGGGGCTGTGCTGCTGTCAGTGTGTTCATCAAAGGGGCTGTGCTGCTGTCACTGTGCCCATCTAAGGGGCCGTGCTGCTGTCACTGTGTCCATCTAAGGGGCTGTGCTGCTGTAACTGTGCCCATCTAAGGGGCTGTGATGCTGTCAGTGTGTTCACCAAAGGGGCTGTGCTGCTGTCACTGTGCCCATCTAAGGGGCTGTGCTGCTGTCAGTGTGTTCACCAAAGGGGCTGTGCTGCTGTCACTGTGCCCATCTAAGGGGCTGTGCTGCTGTCACTGTGTCTATCCACAAGCTGTGTCCAGTCCCCTTAGTCCATACATGCCTACCCTCCCGGTTTTCGCGGGAGGCTCCCGATTTTTCGGGTAACCCCCCGCACCCCTGGAAGGGTAGGCATTTCTCCCGCATTCTGCCAACTTCCTAGTGAAGTGGGCAGAATGAGGAGAATACCCGCGGCGATCGCGGGTCTCCGTGTAGGGGGCGGGGCTTAAACATGATTCTACATTGAGGCGAATCATCAGGCCCCGCCCCCATCACCCCCCTCCTGCTTCTCTTACCCGGGCTTCTCCCGGGAAGAGATCTGAAAAGGTAGACAACTCTGCCTTAGTCTAATCCATCACAGTGGTGCTGCACTGACTCTGCAGGCCCCAACCACTGCGTTCACTTTGTGATGACATATTTGTCAGCAAAAATATATTTTTTTTTTTTTTAAAGTAAAAACTAAATAAATACAAAAATATTTAATATCTACTGTTCTGTGCACTGTACCCCGGTACGCTGCAATACCACAGAGCGTGTGCGTAAAAGCGGTCTGACTCTGACTGTTTCTGGGTCCCATTACATGTGCCATGTTTCAAGTTGAACTTCCACAAGTTCATGCAGCCCACTTAGCTTATACCCCTTTTACACCAGAGCAAAAACCTGGGTTTTTGCTGGGTCTACCCGGGTCGCAGCTCAGTGTAAAAGGGTCCCTGAAAAATAACCCGGGTCAAGTGACCCAACAATCCAACCCAGGTAGCTACCAGGGTTGGACCCAGGATGGACCTGGGTAATGGTGCAGTGTAAACGGTTCAACCCTGGTTATCTGACATGGATCATGCCTAAAATGAGCTGATTGGTGGTTGTGGGGCATTCACCTCCCACTTTTTATGACCTCACAGGTTTAGCAGGGCAGACCTGAGTTCAGTGTGAACAGGGCTGACCTGGGAGTAACCCAGATCGAAGCTGCAGTGTAAATGGGTCTGACCTGGGTCTGACCAGGGTTGGAACCATGTCCAAAAACCCAGGTCGGACCTGGGTTTTTGGTGGAAAAGAGGTATTAGTCAGCCAGCTCGCTTGGTGCAACCTTTTTGCCTAATCTGGAGGAAAACAATATTGTGAGCTGTGAGGTGGTCTGGAAAGGAGTGGAAATGAATGTTATTGAGGTTAATAATACTCTAGGAACAAAAAAAGGCTCAAATTATGTGATTTTAGCTTTTTTGACAATTTTTGGAAAAAAAGACAAAACCAAAGCCAGTCATGGCAGTGTGGTAAAACCAAAACTGGCCGACAAAATAGAACCAAAACCAACAAAAATGGTCCAACTCACATCTGTAGCTAGAACGTGCCGTCTTCCTACCCTCCAACATGACCCCTTCCACCCGATACAAAATGCTCTGTTCCTGTACTTCCTACCCAATTAATGATTGCAGACACCTGTGTTCAACTAGTTAATAGATGAGACAGGTGTTTCAGCACAGGTGTCTGCAATCATCAATTAAGAAAGAAGTCCAGGAGCAGAGCATTTTGTACCTGATGGAAGGGGTCATGTTGGAGGCTCTGCTTCTTTAAGAGTATCATGATGCGGACATATACTACATACGCCAATCATCATAATGAACAGTTTTTATAAAGAGGTGGTATGCATTTTTTTTGTTTTGCCAGCTCAAATAACCTAGCAAATACAGGACCATGCTGCAGGCTGGGGCTGTCTCCCACTATGACAGGTGGACCCCACGCTGTGGATTTTCCTGTTATTGTATGAGTAGCCAGCATATCATAGTCTGGTTCTGGTTGCAGCTTTAGTGTGGGAACTGGAGTCTGAAATAGCAGCAGAATGCAATAGGAAAAACAAGGAACTCAAATCAGGGCCGGATTAACAATGAGGCGGATGGAGCTGCAGTTCCAGGCCCACCATGTAAACAGGCCCACAGGAGACTCACTGATGTCACTAGGGGGGTGCGGGCCGCACTGGGTGACACCATCCAAGGGGGTGACACCAAATAGCAGAGCTGATCTGCTATTTTGGTGTCACCCCGTCGGATGTTGTCACCGTGACATGGAGAGAGGAAGAGGAGAGATTGTGGGCTGCCCCAGTAGCTGCAGGAGTGCTGGGGAAGCCCACCTTGTGCCGAGAACGGGAGGCATTAACGCCTCCCGGATTGGCACACATAAGGGGCGTGGCTTCACAGGCAAAGACATGCCCCTTTCAGGAAGCCACGCCCCGTGTGAGAGCACGGGCCAACGGCGCGCAAAGCATTTCAGTCCTGCCGCACCAGGTGTCACAGAGGTAAGGGACGCCACTGAGGAGACTGACAGACATTGTTGACAGGAAAAGTCTTATTAATCTGACAAGCCTTCTCTGCACAGCACTTGCACTCTCACTTGGCTGTCAGCAAGATCAGTCAGTGCTTAGATCCGTGTAGGCAGAGTAGTGGCCACTCCTTCCCTCTCCTACAGTCCTCTCCTTCACTTGGAGTCCTTAGCCTGTGAATCACAATCTCCGCCTTCTCCAGACTACACAAGAAAGGAACTGCTGCTGAATGAACCCCGGTAAGTTTTTTCTTTAATGGCTTCTTGATGAGGAGAATTGATTAATGTATAATGGATACTAGGATGTTGAAATTGATTAATGAATAGTGTAATGAGTGCTAGGTGGGGGGAAGTTAATTGGTGCTAATTGAGTATATTAATGGGTGCTGAGGGTGAATAAATTAATGGTAGAGCTTATTTCCCCTTCATTGTTAGGACCTGAAAGTGACGTGGAGTGAGGGCGGAAGTGCAGTTCCATACCCATAAAGTCCACCAAAAGAAGAAATTTGTCCGCTCACCACACTTCGGGCACGGTGGCTCGCTTCCCTCGCCACAGGTTTATATGCCCCCTCTTTGTCCACGTGGATGGTAGGGAATGATGTTGGACAGTAAGGGGGCATACACACTAGACGATAAAAGTGAACAATATGAACAATAACGATATCGTTCAATGATATACCATTCATATCCAGTGTGTACGCACCAAATGACCAACGATGCGTGCTCCCGCGGGTCATTAATGATGTTTGCTGTCGTGCAAACATGCAGGCCAATCTGACGATATTGTCAGAAAGTGCCTGTTCAGAGATGTGGCAGGATGAAGTCAATGAACAATATCGTTTGTCCTGCACTATGGAAAGTTCAAAGGAAATCTTTCACCAATATCTTTCACAACACACATCGTCTAGTGTGTACGCCCCTTAACTGATGACGTCAGGGTCCTATCTGTGCAGGGCATCTAGACACTACCATAAATGAATAGGTGCTGTGTGAAGGAAGCTTTATGGGAGCTGATGGGCTGGATGAATGTGTTAATGGGTGTTGGGATGGTGGATTGCTAATTAATTTGGGAGATATGGATTAATGGGTTCTTGGGTTTAAATAGACTCCAGATGGTTAAATCAAATTGACTGAAGTACTAATTAAGTCACATGTGCTCAAGCATGGATATCCTTAAAACTAATACTGCACAGGTTCTCAAACACGGTCCTCAGGACCCCAAACAGTGCACGTTTTCCAAGTCTCCTCACAGAATCACAAGTGATATAATTATCTCCACCTGTAGAGCTGTTAAAATGTGTCAGTGAGTAATGAATACACCTGTGCACCTGCTGGGTGACCTGGAAAACGCGAACTGTGTGGGGTCCTGAGGAACGAGTTTGCGAACTTTGCAGTACAGTAATGGAGTTTAGGAAATTCTGAGTTAGCGGATATTGGGGGAAATGTATTAAGCCTTGGAGAGTGATAAAGTGGAGAGAGATAAAGTACCAACCAATCAGCTCCTAGCTGTCATTTTGCAGGCTTTGTTTGAAAAATGGCAGTTTGGAGCTGCTTGGTTAATATTTTATCTTTCTCCACTTTCTCACTCTCCAAGGCTTAGTTCATCTCCCCCACTATGTGGGGGAAATTGAGTAATGGATTCTTGAATGGTATGGCTGCTAGGTGGGGGAAGTTAATGGGTGCTAAAGGGGTTAATGGGTGCTGGCAAAATGGGTAAATGGGTAAATGGGTTGCTGTCAGTAAATGGGGTTGGAGGTGAATGAACATATTTTTGGTGATTATGTTTTTGGGGGAGTTTTGCTCCTGTCTAAAGCTATTTGATTGTTTTGCACAACCAGCCCCGAGGCTGCACATATCATGAATTTCTGCTCATGCCCTTCTGAGACGCAAGCAGAAATCAATGTTTACTAGGGTATGAGGCTGGACGCAAGTGCCTGGCACTTAGCAGGGGAGAAGCTTCTAATCCCTTGCATTCTAACGTGAGAATGCGGCCGTCGCAACCTGCTCGGTGCTGGTCGCACAAAACAACTGAATAGCTCCCGTGCAGTTTAGAGGGGACCTATGGTAGCTACAAACAATTGAATTGACCCCTTTGGGTGTTCTATACAACAATGTTTAATAGATTTACAGACAGGATGTGTAGTGTTCATGGAAAGGGTTTATGCCATACCACTTCCCGTTCTGAGAGACTGGGTGCTTGGGCTTGAATACCATGATTCCTGCTGAGTCCACAGACTGACTGCCTCTGCATCAACCTGTTCTGAGGTAAACACATGTATATACATGTGTTATTGCATACTTAATTAATTGGAAACACTGCTATGTGGCATATTATGTATTGGGGCACTAATGTATGGCATAACTAGATTTTGGGGGCATTGATGTGTGGCATAACTAGGTATTTGGGGGCACTGATATGTGGCATAATTAAGTATAGAGGGCACTGATGTGTGACATATCATATATTGGGGGAACTGCAGTGTGGCATATCATGCACTGGGGGCAAATATTCTTTGATGAATATGCCCCTGAGTGAGCACATTGCCAATGGTTAGGTAATATTAAGTTTGTATAAAACTGTCATAGGCTAGATAGATATTCCTGTCCATATTTATATATTGCACTTTACTTCGACAGTCTGCTGTCTGGTTTTATTGGTAGCACTTCACCCAATGTAAACTATATGGGAAGACGTAGACAATATGAATCAGACTTGCCTTGGACAGTGATCGTGCAGAACAAAAAAATTCTGGAGTCCCGGGGACCGCTTGTTTTAAAACATTGGGGTCCTACTCAACTGTTTCTGGGTCCCATTACATATTATGGGGGGTAAGGGCAGGCAGCAGTTGAGGCAGTTCTGGAGACAGGTAGCAGTTGGGGTAGAGCTTAAAGAAAGGCAGGGAGTAGTTAGGGTAGAGGGGGTAAGAGTGAATAGAAGTTGGGGTAGTACTAGGGGTATGGAGAGGTTAGGGGCAGGCAGTGCTGGGGTAGGGAGGGAGCAAGGGTAGATGACAGCTGGTGCAGTACTGGGGGGAAGGCAGTGCTGGGGGTAGAGAGGGGGTTAGGGTGAATAGCAGCTGGGGCAGTACTAGGGGCAAGGAGATGTTAGGGGCAGGCAGTGCTGGGGGTAGGGAGTGGGCAAGGGTAGATGGCAGCTGCGGCAGTACTGAGGGGCAAGGGGTGGGTTAGGGCATGCAGCACTGGGGTAGGGAGGGGGCATTGGTAAATAGCACCTGGGGCTGGGGGGGGGCAAGGAGGATTTTAGGGGCAGGCAGTGCTGAGGCTAGGAAGGAGGTAAGGGTAGATTGAAGAGAAGCTTAAAGTAGTAGTAGTAGTAGTAGTAGCAGCAGCCTTCCCCCTCCCATATTATTTGCAATCACTGCTGTTATATGTTAGATGCTATTGCTACACTGTTATTACATGTAAATACACATTTATTTATTATTACTTTGGTGTCTTGAGGCCGATATCTAGCTGGAATACAAACCCTGGGCACTATTTCATTTTTTGTACATTTAATAAAGGCACCTGGTGGCATGAACTCTATAATTAAATGCCACCCACCCTGGCTTTACACCCCCTCCCACCACGCTTCACTTAGCATCAGCATTGCAGCGCCTGCAGCCGCAGGAAGTTATCCTCTGCCCCCCCACCTGCCACAGCACCTGTCATGTATGTGCCAGGGCCTACCTCCCTTGCTGGTGGCGCGGACATCCTCCCACCGGGCCTGTCTTGGTGCCGGGGGCGTCTGGGTGCCGGGGCCTACCTTCTGTCAAGTGTCGGGGCCATCCTGCCACCGAGTGCCGGGGAAGCAGCCACCTGTCCCTGTAGTTCCGGCTGCTGCAGCATCAAAGGAAAGGCGCTGTGGCTGAACTTGGGCTGGCTTGCTCTACCTCCACTTTTTATAGTCCTCCCTGGCCGGGCCAGGAAGACATCAATCACTGATTGGGAGCCAGGGGATTGACCACAGCAGAGCATGTCCCCGGGGACCCACCCATTTTGTAGAAGGGAGTCCCCAGTCCTCATATTCGAGTAAAATACACGCTATAGCACATATTTGCGATCACTGCTTGGAGGATTTCAGCAATTCCCTCTTACCGAGCTGTGAAGAGTCATACAAGAGAGCCTTCTGTTCATCATCACTACTTTGCTTGCTATGATTTAGAACCTGATTTTTTTATTTACGTTAGTGGCACCGCCCTTGTGTCTCTGTACGCAGTGGCTGTACTAACAAATGCAAAAGCCGCAGGAGATGTCTGAAGTCCACTGCAGGCTTCTGTGATCCAATGGCTGCGTCCAAAGACACAGCATTGAAAACTCTGCTTGACAATTGGACATTTGAGTAACCCTTATATCGGTAACCCTTCTCCAAATGCCAGCAGCTTGTCAGTCATGCTGCGCATTTGGGGCAGGACCGTTTCTGCAAATGAAAGGTATATATATAGATATATAGTATATAGAGCTTGGGTTTATTCCTGGATGGGAGACCTCCTGAGAATCTAGGGGTAGTTCCCTATATGAGTTCTTAGAGTGTCACATTCCTATGTCTAAATTTTGATACCTGTGCTTCCTGCACTGTTATTACTTTATGGGGGATATTCAATTAGGTGTGAAAAGTCACAGAGTTTTCGCATGCCGGAGTTTTCGCCGTCAACGCTGGTTTTGCATTCTGAAAAGTATCGCACGCGTTCGCGCTTATCCCCATATTCAGTGCGAAAATAGAACCTGGCGAATTCGAAACCAGCGAAAAGTGCTGTCAGATTTGGGGAAATCAGCCTGACACCCCCCAAAAGATGCACTGACATTGGGGATC
Source organism: Taudactylus pleione (assembly GCA_031769625.1). Taxonomy (NCBI): domain Eukaryota; kingdom Metazoa; phylum Chordata; class Amphibia; order Anura; family Myobatrachidae; genus Taudactylus; species Taudactylus pleione. Next base: position 9,374,513 of record JAUIMM010000121.1, read on the forward strand.
ACTATAGATACCCCCGAATAGGCCTGCTGAAGGTATTTGGGGTACTTAAATGCTCTCAATAGCTGCTAATTTGCGTTTTTTCGGAAGTGGTGAAGAATAACATTTAGCAGGTTTATTTGCAGGAAATAAGTAGTCCCAGCAAATTTGGGGTACATGAAAATGGGTGCGAATCTTTTTCGCCTACTCCAATGCATTGACTTTCCGCACCGGTGATAAGTCTTTGGAATTGAATACGGAGATAAATTTTCGCCTGGCGAAATGACGTCACCGGTGATACTTTTCCGCAGAAACTGACTTTTCCCACCTAATTGAATTCCCCCCTAAGTGCGAAGTCCAGGTGGCGGCCGAGTACCTATGAACAAGTGTGTGTTCTGGGAAAGGGGGTTGTTATTGGTGAAGGGCACTTTGTTTAGGTTTTGACAGTGCAGGAGTTCATCAAGTATCATAACAGTCTGCAGCTGAATCACCCCCTTTGTGCATTTTGAAAGAGAATTGTATATCCATTGTGAGTATTTAGAAAGTGAATTGAACAACACATCTATACCATTATGAGAAAATTCCAGGCATAGATATGCATTGTTATGAGTAAACGTTTATGCTCTGGGGACACAGAGTGTGATGGTGGTATTGTGGGACAAGTGCTACTATTATCTTTTTTTATCACTTTTGTGCTGAATGTTGTGCTGTGTGTACGTCTCTAACTTCAGGGAGTATAGAGATTCATGAGTTTCAGAGATCATAAAATGCTGACCCAGAGAAATGAAGGTACTTCCTCATCTTTGTGGCCCCCTGCTGGAGGCGCTGGTTACGCTACTTACGTATCTTCACTAGTCAATGGAGAAATGTAAGTAGCATAAACATGAGGAAATACCATTCGGCCCCTTGCAGGCTCACTTTGTTCGCCACGCTGCGGGCACAGTGGCTCGCTTCGCTCGCCACAAGGATATATTCCCCCCCATGCCCACTTGGATGGTAGGGAATGACGTTGGACACTGGCTGATCTTTACGCTACTTACGTATCTTCACTGACTAGCGCCTCCAGCAGGGGGCCACAAAGATGAGGAAATACCGAAATGAATGTATGGGTTCAGGTTGAGAGTAAAATACCTTTGGATGAATGCGTCCTGTGGTCTCATACCTTTGGATGAACGCGTCCTGTAGTCTCATACCATTTTATCTGGTAGTGTATGCTAAGCATAAGAGAACAAAACTGGGTAATAACAGACAGATATATAGGTAGGAAGGCTCAGCTTGTAAGCTTGCAATCTATAGGGAAACAGGCATTGGTACACAAGGGTAGGTGCCATATATTGCATTTTGGTCCAGCCAGAATGCAGAGTTATTTGGTGGGCTGTATGATCCAGTCACACAGGAATGTCGGCCAAATGTCAGGAGGATGAAAGAAAGATCATGTGTGAGGGTATGTGTGGACTGTGAAAGGGGATGTAATTAGATATGGAAGCTATGAAGGTTATGTGGGCGGTTCTGGAATCTGATTAGCTTGCCTGAAGAGGTGAGTTTTCAGGGAACCCTTGAAGGTTTGGAGACTAGATTAAAGTCTTATAGTCAATGGTGGGGCATTCCACAGAGTAGGTGCAGCCCTAAAAAAGTCCTGTGTTTTCGTGAATGGAAGCAAGTAAAGCAGATCTCGTGCTGAGCAAAGAGGTTGGGTTGGGAGATATTTTGAGATGAGTGAAGAGATGTGTGTTGGTGTGGTTTGGTTAATAGCCTTATGTGTAAGTAAAAGTATTTTGTATTGAATACGGTAGCAAACCAGCAACCAATGGAGGGACTGACAGAGCGGAGCAGTAGACGATGAACGTTTGGCAAGGAAGATCAGCCTCACAGCTGCATTCATAATGAATTGTAATGGCAAGAGCCTGTTTTTGGGAAGACCAGTAAGGAGACTATTGCAAATAATAAGGAAATAATGAGTGCATGGATTTTTGCAGTGTCTTGTGTGAGATATGATCAAATTTTGGATATGTTTGTTATATGTATGTAACATGATTTCTACTGCAGGGTCCATAGGGCTCCACAGGAGACCTTGGGGTATAGGCGATGACTGTAGTCATCGGGCACCACATAGTTAAATTTTTCTCTCCCAGGATGCATCAGGGTCCCTCTCCTATACCCCACCCCCAGGCCAAGGCACCTTCAGTTTTGTAGGTGCCCGGCCGGAGTTGGGTCACTGCAAGAGGGGCTGCGCAAACAACCCCAGAAGAGTTCATCTTAAGAGCGGTCAGCATGGACAGTCCAGCAGACATCCGTGCTGCCGCTCCTATACCCCGCCGGCGCCTGTACAGCACAGCCGGCTCCTCCCCTTCTGCACTAGGCGCCTTTCCACTGCGGTCTGGTGGGCTAAGTCAGCACTCCTCCTCCAGGCCCACCTCCTCTGAGCTCCGGCGGCCATTTTAAGGCACAGTACGCTGGTCTCTTCATGCGGTGCAGAGCCTGGGTCCCCCTAGATACCTCTCCTCCAAGCAGGTCAGTGTAGTGTATGTAGCACTTTCCTACCAGACTTTAGGTCTGTGTAGTTTATTGTGGTGTTTTGTAGTGCAGGTATTCTTGCATTGTATGTGTCTTATGCTAGCGCTGACTGACTGCAATTTATTTTACTCTGTCAGCCATTTTACTATCCCTTTACTTTTCCTTCTCACAGCCCTCACGGTGCCAGTACTGTCAGGGTGAAAATTCACTTCACAGTTTTAAAAATATTTTTTTTTGTGTAGTGGGTCACATACAGCATTTCGGAATGTGTCTGGGAGTGATGAATCCGGACAGAATGATGCTCCTCCGCTGCAGTCCTGCTCTAGCTGTAAAGCAGGCATTGGAGAGGGGGAAATTATTATTGGAGGATTGTGTACTTCATGTACTACTTTTGCAAGTTTGCCTGCTGGGACTAGCTCTACACAGGAGCCTCCCTGGGCTTGTTTTGCACAAGCTTTAAATACCCTTGTGGGACGATTGGCAGCTCCCCCTGCATACCCCCAGCTGGGGTTCATGCAGCAGGCGGTAGTTCCATCTCCCGTTCAGGGGGTAACCCAACAGATTGTAGTGGCGCAGTGCCTCCCTCCACAACCGCCACCTTCTGAGGTGACGCCTGAGCCTATGTGAGTTAACTCCTTCTCCACCATGGTGCAAAACCTGATGGAGATGTTGCAGGGCGAATCTCCCCTGCGGCCTGCAAAGACAAATCTGTTGTCGTCTCAGTCAACACATTATGAGGATGATAACATGACATCTGACTATGGAGAGATACATGACTTATCAAACTCTGAGCCCATCCAGTGGGATACTAAACCTAAGTTCACCTATACGTGCAGTGCGTGTGGCCATGGAGATTGGGGACAAGGAGCCCCTGGCGGCTAAGTTCAAACATGCCTATTTCAAAGATGTTAAAAGTACTGCTGCAATTTTTACTCTGTCTAATCAGCTGGTAGATCATTTAGGAGGCTTGTAAATCTCCTGTCAAGCGTTTTCAGCCTCAAAAACGTTTGGCTTATGCTTATCCCTTTGAGGAAAATTATTTCTCTAAATGGGAAACTTCTCAGGTGGATTCTCATATTACACGCCTGGTGAAGAGTGCGACTCTACCAATGCTGTCCATGTCCTCTTTAAAGGACGTTATGGACAGAAAGGTGGAGGTGTGTTAAAAGTCCATTTATTCCCTATCAGGTGGGGCTTCCAGACCAGCTATGGCTATCTGCTGGGTTGCTAGAGCCATGGAACACTGGGCAAACTCTCTGGAGGTGTCCTTGCCCTTGGATGCTACCAGTGAGCAAATGAAACTGGTAGGTTATCTCAGGGATTCAGCTACATATATTAGTGAGGCTGCTTTAGATGTTAGCCACTTAACGTCCAGAATTTCAGCTGCAGTCATTTGGCGCGTCACTCCCTATGGTTGCGATCGTGGAGAGCAGATGCTGAATCTAAGAAAGGGTTGGATTGTTTACCCTTCAATGGAAAGGTCTTGTTTGGTCCTGATTTGGACAAGATTGTGGACACATTAGCAGCGGCAGAATCTGCCTGTCTCCTTAGCCCTGGCTCCTTCATGATCTGGAACCTCGTCCTTTTGGACCTATTGTCCTCAGGGAAAATCAAAGGTTCAGTCCTTTCCTAGACCATCAGGAGCCAAGAATGTTGCAAAGCCGTAGAAACAGGCTTGGAGCACCAGATGTCAGACCACCACAGACACTTGGGTAAGGGAAGTGGTCTCTCACGGGTATGCCCTCTCCTTCTGCAGAAGACCTCCTCATCAGTTCTTCACCACGGGACTTCAGGCAGACCAGGACAAGGCCTCATAAATCCAGAAAGTTATACACTCTATGCTCCAGACGGGAATCATAGTTCCGGTACCGGATCCCCAGAGGGGAACGGGCTATTATTCCAACCTCTTTCTGGTTCCGAAACCAAACGGTTCATATCAGCCTATCATGAACCTGAACAAATTTCTCCGAGTACCTCGGTTCAAAATGGAAACCCTGCGGTCTATTATACTGGCTATGGAACCTGGGGATTTTATGGTAACACTGGATATTCAGGATGCATACCTGCATATTCTGATTGCTTCAGCTCACCAGAGGTTTCTCAGGTTGGCTGTGCTACAGCAACACTTCCAGTTTCAGGCCCTGTTGTTTGGCCTTTCTACTGCACCAAGGGTGTTTACCAAATTTATGGTGGTAATGGCGGCCCATCTGCGGCTGTAAGGGGTCCGTCTGTTGCCTTACCTGGACAACCTTCTGCTGCTAGCTAGGTCTCTGGAGGTACTTCTCCACCATCTACAGATGACAATCTCAGTGCTGCAGACTCAGGGGTGGCTGATCAACTGGAAGAAGTCCTTCCTGACTCCTTCACAGAGGATGCTCCATCTCAGGGCACTGTTGGATTCTCAACAACAGAGGATCTTCCTGACCAGGGACAAGATCTCCACCTTGCAGACACGAGTACGCAGATGCCTGCACAGTCGCCGAGTGTCGATTCACTCAGCAATGCAGTTACTGGGCTCATTGTTGTCGACATTCGACATAGTGGAGTATACCCAGTTTAATTCCCGGCCTCTACAGACTTTGATCCTCTCCAGGTGGGATGGATCTTCACATCGCATATGGACACGAACACAGGTGCTCTCTCCGGAAGTGCGTCTGTCTCTGACTTGGTAGCTTCAGACGGGTCACCTCACCAAGGAACGCCCTTTTGGATTCCGGACTGGGTCCTCCTGACGACGGACGCCTGTCTCCGAGGTTGGGGAGCAGTGACAGGTCAACACTTCTTCCAGGGAAGGTGGACAGCAGAGGAGTCCTCCCTCCCAATAAGCATATTGGAACTTCGGGCGGTCTTCAGGGCAGCAAGCCAGACTCATACTCCATGGAAAACCTATGCTGGTTCAGTCGAACAACGCCACGATGGTGGCTTACATCAACCGTCAAGAAGGAACTCGAAGTCAGGCAGTGCTGACAGACGTGTCCCGCATTCTGACATGGGCGGAAGGCAATCTTCCTGCCATATGTTCATATCAGGAGTACTAATCTGGGAAGCGGACTTCCTCAGCAGTCACGACGTGCATCCAGGGGAGTGGTCTCTTCACCAGAAAATGTTTCAGCTCCTAGTGGACAAATGGGGTCTTCCAGAGATAGACCTCATGGCATCTCGACACAATTGCAAGCTGCCGGTGTTCGGGTCCAGGACAAGTGAAGCCGAGGCTCTTCTGGTGGATGCTCTGTCGGTCAAGTGGACCTTCCAGTTTGCTTACCTCTTTCCTCTATTCTCCCTGCTTCCTCAGGTAACTCTGAAGTTCAAGGAAGAAGGCACGATCCAGCTAGTGGCCTCGGCATGGCCCAGATGTCACTGGTACTCAGATCTGCGGAGTCTCTCCATAGACACTCCCTTACGGTTGCCTCAACGACCGGACCTGTTGTCTACAGGTCCTTGCTTTTACCCAGACCTAGGTCATCTGTCTTTGACGGCGTGGCTCTTGAGACATCCCTCCTGAGGTCAAAAGGTTTTTCTAGCTCTGTGGTTAACACCATGCTCAGAGTGCGGAAGCTGGCCTCTGCCAGGATTTACCATAGGGTGTTGCATACTTATTTTTAATTGTGTCGTCCTAGAGGTTACGACCCCCAGGTTTTCAGATATCTAGAGTTTTGGCTTTCCTGCAGGCAGGTTTGGACCTTGGTCTCGCCCTGGGTTCACTGAAGGTGCATGTCTCTGCCCTTTCAGTGTGGTTCCAGCGAAGGATTGCTCCTCTTCCTGATATCCGCACTTTTCTTCAGGGGGTCCTTCACATTCAGCCTCCCTTTGTCCCTCCTGTGGTGCCTTGGGATTTGGCTGTGGTTCTTAGGCCTCTCCAAGGCCCTCCATTTGAACCTCTGGGCTCAGTGGACCTCAAATGGCTTACGGCTAAGACAGTGTTTCTTCTGGCTATTGCTTCTGCCAGACAAGTGTCAGATTTGGGGGCTCTTTCTTGTCGCCCTCCGTTTCTGATTTTTCACCAGGACAGGGCGGTGCTTCGGACTCATCCTGGGTTCCTTCCTAAGGTGGTGTCTAGTTTCCACATTAATGAGGAAATTATAGTGCCAGCCTTTAATTCTCCAGACCTCTCGGCACGTGAGGCCTCATTGGATGTGGTACGGGCTCTCAGGATTTATGTAGACCGTACCAGCTCCCTTCAGAAGTCATGCTCCTTGTTTGTCCTTTATGGGTTCCACAAGAAGGGTTGGCCAGCCAACAAACAAACTTTGGCTAGGTGGATTCGCTTGACAATCTATGAGGCTTACGCTCATGAAGGCCTTCCAGTGCCACCCTCTGTTACTGCTCATTCTACTCGGTATGTAGGTCCTTTCGTGAGCAGCTCGCTGTGGTGCCTAGGCTGTTCAGCTGTGTAAGGCAGCCACGTGGTCCTCTGTCCATACCTTTGTTAGGTAATATGCTTTTGATACCTTCACCTCTCAGGATGCTTCCTTTGGGCGGTGGATTCTCCTTTCTGCACAGGAGCATCCCCACCATTGAAGGGACTGCTTTGGGACATCCCCAAGGTCTCCTGTGGAGCCCTATGGACCCTGCAGTAGAAAATAAGAGATATGGTAAGAACTTACACATCTGTCCTTCAGCTGGGCTTTGTTCTGGTCACCGGTTTTCTGTCTCCTTCTGTGTGAGAATGTGATCCTTGTGTGTTCCAGACTTTCTTCTCTCTCTTTTTCATTGGCTTGCTACGTAACTGAAGGTGCCTTGGCCTGGGGGCGGGGTATAGGAGAGGGGCCCCGGTGCATCCTGGGAGAGGAAAATTTAACTATGTGGTGCCCGATGACTACGGCCATCGCCTATACCCCAAGGTCTTCCTATGGACTTTGTAGAAATAGAAATAACAAAGGTAAGTTCTTACCATATCTAATATTTTTGAGACAGGTTGAATGTGGGGAACAAAGGACAGTAATACCCTCTCCTTATGAGGAGGTAAATAGGCAGCCACAGCCATCTCTGTGTCCCCTTCTATGGAAGGAATTAAGTGATGCTTCTTCAGATGAAAATTATATAAGTGTGGTATCTGCACTAGACACCTACACGGTGGCCCTCAGTGGTCTCCACAGGGTGCCAGCAGAAGACATCAGTCATGAGTGGCCCTGATGCATCTGTTCCAGACTCTACTCCCGCCCAGACCGCTGACCTGACTACTTGGGTGCCTGTAACGTTTAAAAGTGTCAGTTCAAGAAATAAGCATGACCAAGTTTTTGTGTTTAACACATGCTCTCCAGATAAGCCCTTAGCTGCAGTATATGGAAAGCACAGAAAAGGGGATCAACACAGTTCTGACTCTTTTGCTCCCTATTTATTGTCACACAGGACCCTTGTCCAGGGAATCCTGAACAAAGTATTCCTGAATGGTCAGTGGTTGTGTCAGAGCTACATTCATTACTATCTAATCTTCCTAAACCTGGGTTTAGGGATATGACACTTCAAGAGGATCCCCAGGTAACACCTCAGCAAATCCCCACTGATATCAAAAATATTTATACTGATTTAACCACAGTCATTTCTCCTGTAAGTGACTGTCATGAGTTTCTTACTTTTTAATGTTTGCTTCAGAAATATATTTCTCATTACTGTTAGCAAGTAGCACACTACACATTATAGCAACATAAAGAAAAGTAATAGAAAATGCAGATCATTGGCTTTTTACACTGCAGTGGTAGAAATGGTTTCCCAAATTCTGCACAATGCAATGAATTTAAAGCATTTTTATTTAAGGTTTTTGATGTTTTTTTATCCATATGCTATGCCTGTTATCAATAGGTTTTGATTTATGTTGTATGATGAGTGAATGAATATCCTGGTACATCTGTGAAACATTAAAAAGTAAAATAATCATCCATATTTGATTAATTAGTTAAAAATAATTTTAATGACTCCATAGAATATTCTATATACAAGTGCTTCTTTTAATTTTAAAGATCTTGATAATAATTAAAATTTTAGAATTTTGGGTAATAAAATCTATTACTATGCATTGCAAATGATAATAATACAGGATGCTGTTTTTGTTTTCTCAGCACTCACTTGGCTGTCAATAATGTTTTTAAACAATGACAGTAAACTTTTGATTTACCTGTACACATTATTTAACAACTAAATTGAATTAAAATACGTTCGCATAAGAATTACAATTATTTTGTTATTTTTGTTTTAACTTTTTCTTAAAGCAAGATATTTAAGATATAACAATATATGTTGTTGTACTTCCTGTGCTCACTTTAACCCTAATGCAAATTGTGAATGGGTATTACAATTAGACTTAGAAGTACATTCATGATACAATATCTCCTGTAAATTTTCAGCTAATTTATTTATTAATGGGGAGATTACTCTGCCTCCTAGTGGTAAAAATGCTAAATTGTGTTTAGGCCATTTCAGATTTTTTTTTGTGTGTGTCCTTTTAATGTAGGAATCTTTGTTGTTATATTACAGAATAGTTTATTCATTGGTGTTTAGCACTTTTTTAGCATTTTGTGAGACTTATATTTTGCCCGATCACAGACTGGGTTATTTCTATTATTTAGGAAGAATATAATTCTGTTTTTTTATATTTTAGCTGGGATTTAGGGAATGTTTAATGCTTTGTAATAGCTCAGTGTGCTGTGGTGGTGCAGTTTTCCATTATATTCTGAGTATTAAAAAATGTTTCACGGCACCCCTAAGCCAAAAGTTTGCTATTGAGAAATTCATAAAAAAATTAAGTAAATTGTGCTTACCGGTCATCCTTAGGTTCAGTTATGTGGTGGTGGTGGTGGACAGGGTTGCACTTCTGTTTGTCCACATATTTTATGTTTTTGCCTCTTACATTGACCATAAATAGTTTGATTTGGTGCTAGACCACCAACCTGAGACACCCCTGAGAGTGTCCTAAGGCACCCCAGGGTGCCACGGCACCCAGTTTGGGAACCACTGTGATAGTGGGTGTTCTTCAGGTCTCACAACTGTATATTGCTATGTGACTAGGGATAATGATACAATACTGTCCAAATTAAAGATAAAATTAATTTCATAGTTTATATGTGAACCTGCAGTATGCTTGATGATACATTGGTTTAACAGTATACTAGCAAGATATTTTATATACTACCATGTTTCCCCGATAATAAGATCTACCCCGAAAATAAGCCCTACCCTTACTTTTGAAAAATGGTCCAAAATAAGCCCTACCCCAAAAATAAGCACTAACAAAAAATAAAAATAAAACAAATAATGGTAGGTAAAGAATTGTAAAGCAGGACGGAGGCCATGATGGGGATAAAAGCAGGACTGAGGGCATGATGCTGTCAATGTTAATTAAAATAAACCCTACCCCGAAAATAAGCCCTATGGAGTATATTTGACCAAAAAAAAAAAATAAGACAGTGTCTTATTATCGGGGAAACACGGTAGTTGCTCTAAGAAATCTTTGTTATTTTATTTGTTTCTTAAGCTATATGATATTTTCAAAGGAGAGATGGTTAGAGACTTAAACGCTAATAGTGGTTTTAGGTTTCATAATAACATAGAGAAAAAAATATATAATTTGCATTGCTCTATTTTTTTATTTGATAAACAATGGTCACCCACATTATTTTTACTAGAAAATTATGTTCACGTTTTTCTTGTTATACTGTTTACTTAAGTGTATTTTTATCATTTATAAGTATATATACTTTTCATAAGCCTACCACATGTGTTCTAATTCTGAAAACTTATCATTTGTAAGGACAATTGTCCATGAGACCAAAAATTGTTTAACTGCTGTGTCTGACCAGATATATAAGACAGAATAGGTTTGACTTGCCGACAGACGGGATCCAGGCGTTCAGAATCCCGACGCCTGGATCCCGACAGGGTTAACATACTGACACTTGGTGGTCGGTATGCTAACCCTCTCCCTACCCTAACCCTCCCTACCTGGTGCCTGAACCTACCCTTACCCTACCCCCTAGTGCCTGAACCTAACCTTCCCCCCTAGTGCCTGAACCTAACCTTCCCCCCTAGTGCCTAAACCTAACCTACCCTTCCCCGCACCCTAAACCTCCCACCTTATTGCTTAACCCTAACCCTTCCCCTAGTGCCTAACCCTAGCTACTAAACCTCCCCCCCCCCGCTACTTACCTTAGGCATCCTGGCGGTCGGGATGCTGTCGCTAGGATTCTGACCCGTGTCGGTATTCTGGCGCCAGTAAGGTAAGCGTCATCATCCAGACCGCCGGGATGCCGAATGCATACCTGTAAGACACACCACTGTCAAATGCTACTTCAACCAGGCCCGCCAAGAGCCGTGGAGGGCCCGGGTAAAAGCGGACATGGCCTAATCATGGAGGCGTGGCCACACCCCCTAAAAAAAATAAGTTTTGCATCGCCGTGCACTGGGGAGGGGGTGCTCTGAGCCCCCTCAGCCCAGCGCATAACCAGTGGGGGGTGCGATCAGCTTGATCACTCCCCCCACAGGCATAGGAGACTGCTGTGGCAGTCTCCCAGTGCAGCCCAGCACACAGCAAGCGTGTACTGGGCTGCTGTGATGTAAGAGGGGGGAAGCGGTGCCGGACCCGGGCCCCTCCAGTAAGCACGGGCCCGGGTAATTAGTACCCGCTCCCCTCCCCCTCTCGGTGCGCCTGGCTGCAACCTTGAAACAGATGTGTAATTTAATGTTTTTTTTGAAGCAATTGATGAATAGAGATTCATGGTTATGCAAAACAGGCTCAGTTCAAAAATTTATGGGTTGAAGTTATGTAAATGCTAAAAGTAAGACATTTACAATATACATTGACTGTTATCTACTGTATGTATTTTTGAGCCAAGTGAAAGGTTTTGCAGTAGCAGTCTGTACAGCTGCATTTGTAGTTAAGACATTGATTTAGGAATTTAATAGAGAGTTACATAGTTACATATTTTATGGTAGAGGTATTCCAAGTACACATTGTAAGAATGTAGCCAACCCAGCCATGATTTTGCCTTCTAAAGCCGATAAAGAGACTGAAAAAACAGGAATATGTGGACGTACATATTCATTCAGCAACTCCTATAGAAAACCATTGAGAGTTTACATATAGTTGTGCGAGTTGCAGAAGACCACAATTGTCGAATGGCCCCAGACCTAGAAATGATAAGGCCTTCCCTTTCCTCTCTAAATGTAGGCAGGTGTGTGTCTGATGCAACAGCCATTTTGTTTTCTATCTTACATTTTAAATAATGTATTAAAAAGTGTGTAGAGATAGGTGTTTTATTTCTCTGTAGATGTGATTAACTGTGGAGATATGCATAGGCTGAACTGCTATATATTGTTTTAGCAATAAGAATTATAGGTTTAAATGTATGGTTTTAACATGCACAGAACAGCTGACAGTTGCAGGTCTCAGCTTTAATATTAACAAATTAGCTAACTGAGAGAGGATTTAACTGCAATAAGCAGAAATGAAGGCCAAATGGGTGATTATGTCAGATTTCTACATGAAAACAAAAAGATAACACGGAAATACGTCATTATTATGTCTAAGGCATAGATGGCTAATTAAGCGGGGAGCATTCGGAGAACAGAGGAGAGAGCGCAGAACGAGGGTCGGGGGAGCCGTTACGTATGTATGAAGTATTGGCTGACTGCTATCCTGCTATTCTGTACTAGGTGTCACAAATTTATTTTAGAAATATTCCCTACATTCATTTTAGAATATGTATTTTTGTTAAAGTATTTCAGTGCTCTCTATTACAAGTAAGGTATGTAAGTAATCGAGAACTGTCAGCGGTTATCAATTTTGGAGGCCCCAGCGAGATCAACGGGGTTGACACCCACCAGGGGCGGATAGGGCCACCGGGATGCCTAGCTGGTTCCCGCTGGGCCGGTCCCTACATTGGCTGGTGGCCGCCCAACATTTACTCACCCCCGACGCTGCCGCGATCGGAGCTCAAGCTCCGATCGGGCAGCACAACAGTTTATAGTAAAAAAAACGGCTGACTGGAGAGCCGCTGCGCAGCCGCAGCAGGTTCTCCCACAAGCCTTTGCAGAGCGGAGCCTGTCAATTTCCACTGATGGCTCCACCTCCTTCCAGCTCCTCTGCAGCCCGCCCGACCCCCCACCTCCGGGACAGGACAGCAGACTGCACACTGAAGCCACCACCGAGAGCAGCAGTGGGCAGGGAAGTCAAAAAGAGCAGTGGCAGCAGGTAAGATGCGACAGCAGCGTCTGCACTGGGGGATGGGGGGGCAGAGTGGAGACAAACACAGGTGCTGGGCGGAATGAGAAGGCTAACACATTGGGGCTGAGACACAGGTGCTGTGGGGAAGTAGGCTAACACATTGGGGCTGGGGCACATGGGCTGAGACACAGGTGCTGGGGGAATGAGGCTAACACATTGGGGCTGGGGCACACAGGCTGAGACACAGGTGCTGGGGGGAATGAGGAAGCTAACACATTGGGGCTGGGGCACATGGGCTGACACAGGTGCTGGGGGTGAATGAGGCTAACACATTGGGGCTGGGGTGCACAGGCTAAGACAGGTGCTGGAGGGAATGAGGCTAACACATTGGGGCTGGGGCACATGGGCTGAGACACATGTGCTGGGAGGAATGAGGCTAACACATTGGGGCTGGGACAGACAGGCTAAGACACAGGTGCTGGGAGGAATGAGACTAACACATTGGGGCTGGGGCACACAGGCTGATAGGTGCTGGAGGGAATGAGGCTAACACATTGGGGCTGGGGCACACAAGCTGAGACAGGTGCTGGAGGGAATGAGGCTAACACATTGGGGCTGGGGCACATGGGCTGAGACACAAGTGTTGGGGGGAATGAGGCTAACACATTGGAGCTGCGGCACATGGGCTGAGACACATGTGCTGGGAGGAATGAGGCTAACACATTGGGGCTGGGGCACACAGGCTGAGACAGGTGCTGGAGGGAATGAGGCTAACACATTGGGGCTGGGGCACATGGGCTGAGACAGGTGCTGGAGGGAATGAGGCTAACACATTGGGGCTGGGGCACACAGGCTGAGACAGGTTCTGGAGGGAATGAGGCTAACACATTGGGGCTGGGGCACATGGGCTGAGACACATGTGCTGGGAGGAATGAGGCTAACACATTGGGGCTGGGGCACACGGGCTGAGACACCAGTGTTGGGGGGAATGAGGCTAACACATTGGGGCTGGGGCACATGGGCTGAGACAGGTGCTGGAGGGAATGAGGCTAACACATTCGGGCTGGGGCACACAGGCTGAGACAGGTGCTGGAGGGAATGAAGCTAACACATTGGGGCTGCGGCACATGGGCTGAGACACATGTGCTGGGAGGAATGAGGCTAACACATTGGGGCTGGGGCACACAGGCTGAGACAGGTGCTAGAGGGAATGAGGCTAACACATTGGGGCTGGGGCACATGGGCTGAGACAGGTGCTGGAGGGAATGAGGCTAACACATTGGGGCTGGGGCACACAGGCTGAGACAGGTGCTGGAGGGAATGAGGCTAACACATTGGGGCTGGGGCACATGGGCTGAGACACATGTGCTGGGAGGAATGAGGCTAACACATTGGGGTGGGGCACACGGGCTGAGACACAAGTGTTGGGGGGAATGAGGCTAACACATTGGGGCTGGGGCACATGGGCTGAGACACAGGTGCTGGGGGGAATGAAGCTAACACATTGGGGCTGGGGCACATGTGTGAGTCCGGCCCGAAATCCAGGGCCCACTGGACCGGCAGGCGTCGGCGGTTCGGGCAGCACGGTGCGGCGGGAGACGGGACTGGACGAGCTTGCATCTGAAAAGATTCAAGCTCGTCCAACCACCAGCGCGGATTTTGAATTTGGCGCCGCTTGCGAGCCAGTAATGGCTCATGGGCGGGCAGCCAATCCGAGTCTGGCACGGCGAGCCAATTGTGGCTCGCCGCGTCATGGCTCCACCCCCTCGCGGCTCCATATATTAGGCGCTGCTGAGCGGGGTGAGTCAGTCCGTCGGCGGAGAGCAAGCCAAGAAGACTGTCCGCGGAGAAGAAGAGTTCCAGAGGCGCCGGAAAACGCCGGAAGACGCCGTGCTCAACCCTTGAAGACAGAAGCGCTGTTGCTGGAGCAGGAAGACGGCGGCGGGCAGCGGAGCCGAAGCTGAGGACCGGAGAGCTCTGCAGTGGAGGGAAGTTAAAGAGCTTATCGAAGTTCCCCACTGCAGGCTCTCCCAACGGACAGGGTAGGCGGCCGTGGGCCACCTTTACGTATATATAAAATCAAAAAGGTCCTCTGTTGTTGGGCTTAAGGCCCGTGGGTACAATCAGGCACTAGGCCTGTGGCCACGTAGGAGGGGCACAAGGCCCCGGGGATAGCAGGGGGCATTAGGCCCTACAGGGAATTCTTAGGCCCCATTGTCAGCAACCTGGGCACTAGGCCCAGGTTGTTTGGGCTCGAGTAGGCGGGCACCAGCTAGGCCAGAGGCAGCCCTGCATATAAGGTGGTCCGGGCATTAGGCCCAGATCACTAAACAATCTTCAGAGGCAGGCCTGTATATAAAGTGGTCTGGGCATTAGGTCCAGGTCACTGAACGACCCTCAGAGGTAGCTCCGCATATAAGGTGGTCTGGGCATTAGGCCCAGGTCACTAAACGGCCCTCAGAGGCAGTCCTGCATATAAGGTGGTCTGGGCATTAGGCCCAGTTCACTAAAAGACCACTAGACTCACCAGAGGCGGCCCAGCTTTAAAGTAATCTGGGCGTTAGGCCTAGATCCCTAGGGATCGGCTGAAGGAAGGTGGCTCTAAATTGAAAGGTGTTCTGGCAAGAACCGAAGTGATCATTCACAGGTCAGTGGGCCTGCGCAGCAGAGTGACCGGCGCTTGAGGTCTGGACCACTGGGTACCGAGTGCTGTTAGGTGGTTTGCGGAATAAAGTAATCCGAGTAGTAGACTCGGGTCACCTGCTTTAGCCCCAGCTGGGTGGGGTTGGATACTGGGCATAGGATATTGAGTAGGCCCTCCTCGGGAGTTAGTGCAAGGGGCTGTGCGGCTCCGGTGCTGAACCCCTGTAGGGGGAATTCTGAAGATTCAGCCTAGTGGATCAAGGCACAGACAGGGCCGGCCGGCCGGGAAGAGAAAGAGAGGGACAGCTGTAACGAGAGTGTTTCCACTAGAGGTATATTGTCCCCAAGCCTAATTCATATAGTGTATAAGAAAACGTTGATTTGTTGGTTGCCCTGAATCTTCTTGTTATTATAGCAGAGAGTTTACGGAGGAAGTTTCTGGAAGTGAAGTTCAAGCTTCCAGGCATACGATCAGGTAACCCAGTTGGTACAGCATTGTATGCGTGTTTGTCCGTGAAGGAAGGGGGATTGTTTTGTTTGATTTTCAGGGGCGGCGGACGACTCGTCAAGGGGACAAGAGGTCTAGTGTGAGTATCTCTCAGTGTCTGTCTGCCTTTCATTGGAGCGTCAGTTAGGGGATCTCTTACAACGGTGAGAGATCCAAACCTTCTATACTTTCTCTTCCTCTGTCTGTCCTCCTTCCCTTGAGCACCGGTTAGGGGATCTCGCACAACAGTGGGAGATCCATATTACACCTGAGTGTGTGAGCACTATATAGGTGAAAACTGGGTAGCTGAGGCCCCGTGCCAATGATGACCATTCACCCAACCGGTGAAGGTCGTGTTCATCCCTAGCGGTTATTGTGTCACCAAGCATAGGAGGATTGTTATTGAATACCCCATTCTCTTACAGCTTCAGGCTGGTTTGAACCTGATACTTAAACGGTGAAGAGGATCCGGACCGTAGACCAGTTGGCAATTTGGGAACGAAGGCTCTAGGACTCTGCCGTGGGAAAGTGGTGAGTGTTGGCTAACGAGCTTTCGCTGCTTTTCACACATGGGCTGAGACACAGATACTGGGGGGAATGAGGCTAACACATTGGGGCTGGGGCACATGGGCTGAGACACAGGTGCTGGGGGGAATGAGGCTAACATATTGGGGCTGGGGCACATGGGCTGAGACACAGATGCTGGGGGGAATGAGGCTAACACATTGGGGCTAGGGCACATGGGCTGAGACACACAGTGCTGCTGGGGAGAATGAGGCTGACACACACTGGGGCTGGGGAATGAGATTGAGACACACACCTGCGCTGGGGCATGGGGTTGAGGCACACACAGGGGCTGGGGGGAATGAGGCTGACACACACTGGGGCTGGGAAATGGGATTGAGACACACACTGGGGCTGGTGAATAGGGTTGAGACACACTGCGGCTGAGGTGAATGAGGCTGACACACTGGGGCTGGGGAATGGGGTTGAGACACACACTGGGACTGCGAGGAATGAGGCTGACACACACTGGGGTTGAGACACACTGGGACTGGGAGGAATGATGCTGGTACACACTGGGGCTGAGACACACACTCTGGGACTGGGAGGAATGAGGCTGACACACACTGGGGCTGAGATACAGATTGGAGCTGGGGAATGGGTCTGAGAGACACATACTGGGTCTGGGGGAATGGGTCTGAGAGGCACACACTAGGCCTGGGGGAATGGGTCTGAGAGATGCACACTGGGTCTGAAAGAATGGGGTTGAGAGAGACACTGGGGGAATGGGGCAGAGACACACTGGGTCTAGGCATTGAGGCTGAGACACACTGGGCTGGTGGAATGAGAGCTACATGTGGGCCTGGGTATGGAGAGACGCAGGGGGTTTTGCAGAAAGACATGGAGGCCTGGAGATGGAGGGACACAGGGAGCCTGGAGAGCCACAAAGGGCCTTGAGAACCACAGGGGGGCCTGGGGATGGGGAGACGTAGGAGGGCTGGAGTAACACAGGGGGCCTGGAAAGACACAGAACTTGTTTGATTAGGGAAATTCACATTTTGCCCTGCACAAATATTTACTGTTACCATACATTATCTAGCTATAATGAAGACATTGGTTCTATTTCTATGTAAACAGGCATCTTCCAGACAGTGTGATTTACATGATTAGTGAATACCGGCTGAAGATGCTGTCCAGTGAGGGTCAAACTATTTAGAAGTTCCCTGTTGCTGAGGAAACACCATATCGTAAGAAAAAAGACTTCCAAACTGACTGGCCTGTATATAGTGCAGAGGGATGGGGTTCCCCAAAAAGAGTGTATCATTCACCAAGATTTCTGTTGCTGACCCTGCTCCCCTCAGAGAATTGCAAAAGCCCATTCAGGCCCTAAGAGGAGGGAGTATCCTGCCCTCCTCCACAGACCCACCCCCTCAACAGACCCGCCTCCATAAGGGCTGCTGCCAGAAATTTCCCGGGCTGGTTTTTCATCCCAATCCGCCCCTGACGCCCACTCTAGATCAGTGATTGAGGGAGAGAGGGAGCTGCCTGCACGGTAAGCTGTTATACTCAAAAATTTATTTTTTAAGTGCAGTATTGTTTTTCCTCTCCCTCCTCTCTCAGTCTATGGTGGAGTGGTAAGTCAAACTTCGCATGTATTCATTGAATATTCTGGATTTGTTCCTTCTTGTTTGCAGTTTGGTAAGTTTTTCCACCTTATTTTAATAGTGTGATTAATTTATAAGTGTAGTGTTGCAGCTTGTCAGAAAATTTGTGCTATGGGCTGTGTGTGTTTATTTCCTCCTTCTCAGTCTGGGCAGTATGCTGGTAGATAAGAAAAGTTCATCTGTTTTTTTTCTCCTTTCTCTAAAATATGTTTAGTACAATCTATTGGTATTTTTTAATTTTCTGTTGATAATTGAGTGATTACTTGCATTATTTGCATTATTCTTTTGTTGGTATGTTGATTTATGAAATTATTACTGGATTGTTATTTTATTGTTAATGGATTGCATTATCTGTCAGATATTGAACAAATGTTTATTGCTATAATAATTTCTTGTGAGTAGAGTGTCTTAAACTTGTAAGTATCAAATAATTGCAATGATATCTTCCATTTCTTTTTCTGCTCATTCTGAGATTTAAAAAAAAATTATGTAAACCAGTTTTTTTGTTTTGTTTTGTGTGAAAGGTGTGTACATATGTGTATGTGTGTAACTGACCTTCACGCAGCAGCTTCTGGTAATAATCCTATCCGGGTATTGCTTCTGGTTGCCGCCCAGAGTAAAGCTGCATACACACACAACGATTTTCTTACCAACGATTTTATGAACGGTTTTATGAGCGATTTTCTGTCAGATTTTTTTGAACTACAACTGATTTTTGCATATTCCCTTAATGAAAATCGTTGAGTTGACAAGTCTGACTGAACTACAAACTACAAACGTGAACGATAATTATGAAAGATAATCGTTCACCGTTTGACTCGGAAAGTGAACAATTTTTTTCAAACGATTATCATTCAACAATATCGTTTAACGATAATCGTTCAAAAAATCGTTGTGTGTGTATGCAGTTTAAGGATTAGAATAGATCCCGTGTCACAAGTGAAAAAAACACACTATAAGGCTGTAGATAGCAGTGCATGTAGAGGTGCGTACCCATGGTACGATATCTATGAACGATATAAATGATAACGATATCGTTCAATGATATATCATTCATATTGTTAATTTTTCTGCAGTGAATGACCAACGGTGCACGTTCCCGCATGAACGATAACGATATCTATGATCGCCTGTACATGCAGGGAAATCTGGACAATATCGTCAACTTTGACTGTTCAGAGATGTGGCAGGATGACTTCACTGAAAGATATCTTTCAAGTCGCTGGTGGTACAGATCGTTCCGTGTGTACCCAGCAATACACGTGTGAGTGATCCATCAAAATAAGGTTGCACATACTTTATCTCACCTTTCCTCCTCCCCCTTCCTCTCTTTTAGTACAAACCCCTGATTGAGGGAACCAGGTAGACGTGTTTTAATTGTTTGAATTTTGCTGTGTTAGATCTAACGGACGGTCTGATTAACATAGATCAGTTTCTGTTGATATTTTATGGTATATGTAAACTTGATTTGTTCATTCCAGAATTTGAGGGATATGATATTTGAAGTCCTATAACATTAAGTTAATTGAAATATTGTTTTTTTTTTGTATCAGATAAATGTTATTAGGTAATTATTTAGGGCTTGGGATGATAGGCATTGGTGACATAGGTGTTTTTTAATTTGTTTAATATTTTTTATGGAATGTGTGTGTATAAAGTTACGAATCTGATCATGTGAGTTGCAGGGTTAATATTATAAACAAAGAAGTGAAGTCCATGGCCATGGCTATATATAGGGGTATTCAATATGGGAGCAAAAACATAGTTTTTGCGTTAATATCGCACCTATGACGTCATTATCGCAGGTTTTAGTTTTACACTGTATTCAATTTTCGCAGGTTCGAAAAGTCTTTGATAAAAAACGGGGATAACTTTTCACCATTGAATAGGTGTCGAAAAAAAGTGCAGAATTTGGGTTTAGGGGTGCAGGCTTAAAAAAAATAGCCTGCACCCCTGGGAATGACATTTAAAAGAGAACTGTGTCAAAAAAAGTTTTAAAAAAAAATAGGGACACCCCAAAAAATGTATTTAAAAATTGGGGTGAAAAAAAAAATGGGAAAAAATTGTTTAACAATAGGGAAATAGGTTCAGGGCTATTCTGCAAGTATGCGGCAGATCTTTTCTAGAATAGAATTATAGCGGCAGGTGCACAATTGCAGAATTTTTAAAAACTTACTTTAGGGACATCAAAATATGCTAGTACCCATTTTCATGTACCCCAAATTTGATGGGACCACTTAAAAAAACGAAAAAAATAACCTAAGTGCTCTTCTGCAACACTTCTTCAATGTCGGGAAAAAACACCTGCTGCAGCTATTTAAATCCCCGACTTTCAATTACAGGCTAAAACAGGGTTACCCATAGTGATCCCCCATGTTTTTACAACTTTAGGGGGGTCCTACAATTTTTGTTAAGGAAAAATTCGTAACTTTACGCAAAACCAACTTCGCAGGCTCCCGTTTTCGTTAATTTCATATTGAATACGGGGATAAGCAGGCGCGCGCCCGATACTTTAACACAGGTAAAATCTCCAATATAAAACGTAAACTTCGACAGCGAAGTTTACGTTTTATATTGAATTCCCCTCATAGTGTGGAAAGGATTTGCAGATATTTGATAATGAGTTACAGGTGGTGTGAAGGTGCTGATCTGATAACGAGGACAGATAACACAGGGTACATTTTGGGGGGATTTTCATTTTGACAGACGTGTCACAATTTTAAAGTAAAAATTTAATACTATTTGTTTTTTTTAAAAAGCAACACTTAAGCTGCATACACACACTTTTTTGTTACCAACGATTTTATGAACAATTTTCTGTTGGATTATCTGTCAGATTTTTTTAAGTGTAATGAACGATTTTTTTGAACTACAAACGATTTTTGTATATTCCCTTAATGAAAATCGTTCAGTTGGTCAGTCTGACTGAACTACAAACTACAAACGTGAACGCGCATGAACGATGATCGTTCATCGTTTTAACTCAGAAAGTGAACGATTTTTTCAACAATTGAATGATAAATTATATCGTTATCAATAATCGTTCAAAAAATTGTTGTGTGTGTATGCACCTTAAGGGGTAAATTTAGTAAGATCACGTTCTATTAAGAAGTGATGTTGCCCATAGCAACCAATCAGTTTCCAGGTATTATCTTTTAGAAGGTGCTAGATAAATGAGAAGTAGAATCTGATTGGTTGCTATGGGCAACATCACTTCTTAAATAGAACTCCCATCTTAGTAAATTTACCCCTAAGTATGGATATGGAATCAAATCAGGTTTTATGTAAGTGATATGGAGGGTGTGAGCAAGTGATTTTAATGTGCTGAGAAACTGACTATAGCCTGCAATAAAGCTACAGATTAGAAGGAACATGGCAAGTGAAGCACCAGGATGGTAAGGATTATTTGAATGAAGGTGAAGGAAATAGTTTGGTGAAACGGTAAATGATACACGGGTAGGTTACCACAAATGTATAGTCCCACTAACAAACTTATGCTTAGAAAGAATGTTATATTTCTCATTGCAAGTGTAATGCTTCTTTGAGACTGGGGTGAGTGATCCTATTTCAAGGACAGTAGATTAGCTGTAAAGAAGGAAAAAAAAGTTTTTATTTTGCAGCAGAGAAAAAAGTCTCTTGTGTATGGGATCTGGGCAAGTTGCCACTAGTTAAGAGGTTAACCAAGTCATTTAAGAGCTTGGAGGCAGAAAATTGGTTAAGAGGTTAGCGCAATGCGGGCTCTAGGGAAAATAAAAAAGTGCGTATGCAATCAGGGGTGTAACTAGGGGTCTGAGCACCCCTGACAAACCAAGGGACTGGTGCCCCCCTCCAATGACTGCTTCTACTGGAAAACACACACTGGGGGTAGTTTAATTCACACACCTGTAGAAATAGGGAGAATATTTTTTTGATTTCTCCTTTTAATATATATATATCTTTTATAGAACTTACTCTATTGCAACCCACTATTTATTAATTTATTTATGCAAAAAAAACACAGGAAAAGATTGAAAACATTGCGTCAAAAACAAACAAAATGCATTAAGGGTAAAGTAATTTACATATATTCAAATAGGGTTGTCTATACTGCTTTATGTTTTTTAACAACTCCACCATATAATTCACTAGGATGACAGCCCACAATGGTCCTTTCCTAAACCCACATAAGAATAAAGACTGTCCATAAGGATCATGTCCTATTCCCCAACATGGAATTATCCACAGCCTACAAGGATCATGGCAAATCCCTTAACTGAGGAAAGATAAATTCTCTATACTTACATCGGGGGTAGTTCAATTTACACGCCTGTAGAAATAGGGAGACAAAATATATATATATATATATATATATATATATTTTAGTTTTTGTTAATATATATATATATATATTAATATTGTTTTCAGTTATAACACTTACTACATGCAATGCACTGTTTATTACTTTCTATATTTCAACAACACAGGAAAAGAGGGTATCAATAACATGAATGCAAATTACCTTGCGAATCGAGCCTTGTGATTGATGTGGCACTCTTTTCCTGCATGATTGACATATGGGAATGAGTGAGTTGTGATTGGTATATGGTGGGTATTGGACAAAAAAAAAAATATAGTCTCTCTAATTTTTAAATGTTTCTGATATAAAGGTACATATAAGAAGCCTGATACATATTAGCAGTCAATGGAGGATACTGGTAAGAGCAGAGCAGAGCAGAGCAGAGCAGAGCAGAGCAGAACAGAACAGAACAGAACAGAACAGAACAGAACAGAACAGAACAGAAAGAAAGAAAGAAACCAGGGATCATTTGATAATGATGGCTGACTGCGGGATACTGGTAAGAGGAGACAGGAGACCAGAGATCATTTACTAATTACTGCAGTCGGCAGTGGCCCTCCCCTCGGCCGCCGCCCCTGGCGAGGGCCATCTAGGCCAATAGGAAGATACGTCCCTGTATGCAATTATGAAAGACATGTATGGTGATGAGAGTGTGAAATTTGTTTCTAAATGGTGTGAAATATCCAAATTGTCTCCGGAACCTTTCCCCATGTCTGGCACATTTAATGTGCCTGTTTTTCTTAAAGCGACAATTATTCTATCCAAATTGGCCAAGAATAGAGTCGAACAATTGTAATCTCTCACAGTGTGACAACAAGAAGCTACACGATGGACACCTACAGTACAGGATAGCAGTCAGCCAACGGCACCCCCCTCCTAATCAGCTGCCCTCACAGCTCTTTCCTCCTTCTTCCTCCACTGGCCCTCACAGCTCCTTCCCCTTACCTCCTTACTATAGAGATGTTGTTTCATCTCCCCCTGTTCCGTCTCTTAACCCTGTTTTATCCAAGACTTGTACTTCAAAGACTGTTGTCTCTGATGATGGTACTAAGGATACTGAATTTAAACCTCTATACGCTCCTGCCTATACCTTCTAAAAACCTATCTATACCTTCTAAAATTTACGCTATTTGCGTACACAGTCAAACAATAAATAAATGCCTTAAGACCTTGAACATGTGTTTCCAAAGCACAAAGCATTATGCAAGTAAAGTACAGTTAGTTACACGCTGTGATCTAAGTACAATTTAGCACAAAGAAATTATACAGACCCAAGATACAGTTATACATACGCACGCGCACTGGGACCAGTTACCGGCATCCATAAGAAACCTCCATCAACAGCATCAGCATGAAGACTCCAGACTGGGGTCAGAACCCACATATATATACCCTTACAGAAATAGACTATACAATAGAAAAGTTTGGCATGGTTTCATTGGTTCCCAGTGTGGGTGCATCTGATACAGGCTATTTAACAGGTCGACTCAAATGGACACAGCGCATATAACACCTAAGGTGATTATTAATATGATCATGAATAATTAAATTACCAGTGTGTGGGCTCATATAGGAAAACTGTTATACAAATTACACAGATACTCAACTACTTAAAATGCAATATGATGGATAAGTAAATTAAATCAATACAATGGCTTAAATAAGGTAATTGCAAATAAAATACTGAGAAGGGATATTCCTATAAAAATCAATGTTTATTGATAGGTACTAGGTACCATACTCTATATCTGTAATAGTATTAAAAGACAGTACCGGTATACAACGCAAATTAACCAACAATTAGACAGACACACAATACATACAAACCATTGAACATATATAATTGTGCGTGTACTCGGCAGAGTAATACACTAAAGGCGTATTACTTACTCTGCACTCGTATTGGGTCCAGGGTAGACTGCGCACAATAAATTATTGTTTTCAGAGGGAATAATAAATTCCCAGTAGCAGGAATAAACCTGTTGGGCGCAGTGTGATATAGTACTGTTTTTCAAAGGGAATATTGAATTCCAAATGGCAGGGATGAACCTGACATGCATCAGATGCAAAAGGGGGTAAAGTCTTGAACACCTTATTGAGTTGATTGTAAGGTTGATGATTACCTTCCTTCTGCAGTCCGAATGTGTGGAGGTGTGATCTTTCTCCGGATCGAGTCCTTATGGATCCCGTGGGGTCGATGTGTCTGCCAGCAGACTTCCTTGCTCTGCCATGGTGAGCGCGTATCTGCTCGTGCGGCTTGCAGGGAGAATCGATTTTTTCTGTGATCGACGCGTTTTGCCTGAAAGGCTTCCTCAGGATGACAGATAGCAGTCGGATCCACTAGGGCTTTATTTAAATCAGTGCTCTGAGGCAACGGTAGCCATTTTGTTTAGGGGAATCTGCCCATTTCATCTGTGGCTCCTTAATGATGTACACAGCGGCCATTTTGGTGATGGGAATTCTATGGCAACTTTGCCAGGAGTACACGCATCTATGTCTAATTGATATGACATCACATAAATAACACCACAAAGACAATATTAAAATAAACATATATCGTACTCGTTAGAAATTAAAATTAAAATGGGAGCCTGGAAGACTTCTTCAGAATGACAGATAGCAGTCAGATCCACTGGGTCTCCATTTGATTCAGTTCTCTGAGGCCATGGTGGCCATTTTATGTAAGGGAGATTTACCATTTAATCGGTGGCTCCTTTATGAAATACAAGGCAGCCTTTTTAGTGATGGGGCTTTTATGGTGATATTGCCAGGAATACACATATCTATGTCTAATAGACATAACATCACATAAATAACAACACAAAGACAATACTACACTAAACATATATTATATTCATTAAAAGTGAATGATATGCTATTAATACTTTTAAAACTGTCTCAGAGCTATATTCTAATTTTTCTTAATGCCTGCTTCAAATCCCTTGAGGAATAGGATAAAATCAACAAAATTAATTATTTCAATTATTAACCTTTTCATTAACCTTTTCAAACATTATCTACATGATCCAATAATAATCATTTAACATTTGTGAATAAGACCTTGGCTAAATAATTTGTGCCCCCTAAAGCATTCATATACGTGTACACTCCCTGCACCTATACAATTATAAATTATATTAGAATAAGGAAAAAGTTAGAATACCCCATGAAGTTGAATTAATGTAGCTTTTATTTAATATGTATAGTCTTCCAAATCACAAAGTGATTTGAAGAAGGCATTAAGAAAAATTAGAATATAGCTCGGAGACAGTTTTAAAAGTATTAATAACATATCATTCACTTTTAATGAATATAATATATGTTTAGTGTAGTATTGTCTTTGTGTTGTTATTTATGTGATATTATGTCTATTAGACAAAGATATGTGTATTCCTGGCAATATCACCATAAAAGCCCCATCACTAAAAAGGCTGCCTTGTATTTCATAAAGGAGCCACCGATGAAATGGGTAAATCTCCCTTACATAAAATGGCCACCATGGCCTCAGAGAACTGAATCAAACTGAGCCCCAGTGGATCTGACTGCTATCTGTCATTCTGAAGAAGTCTTCCAGGCTCCCATTTTAATTTCTAACGAGTACGATATGTTTATTTTAATATTGTCTTTGTGGTGTTATTTATGTGATGTCATATCAATTAGACATAGATGCGTGTACTCCTGGCAAAGTTGCCATAGAATTCCCATCACCAAAATGGCCGCTGTGTACATCATTAAGGAGCCACAGATGAAATGGCCAGATTCCCCTAAGCAAAATGGCTACCGCGGCCTCAGAGCACTGATTTAAATAGAGCCCTAGTGGATCCGACTGCTATCTGTCATCCTGAGGAAGCCTTTCAGGCAAAACGCGTCGATCACAGAAAAAATCGATTCTCCCTGCAAGCCGCACGAGCAGATACGCGCTCACCGCGGCAGAGCAAGGAAGTCTGCCGGCAGACACATCGACCCCACGGGATCCATAAGGACTCGATCCGGAGAAAGATCACACCTCCACACATTCGGACTGCAGAAGGAAGGTAATCATCAACCTTACAATCAACTCAATAAGGTGTTCAAGACTTTACCCCCTTTTGCATCTGATGCATGTCAGGTTCATCCCTGCCATTTGGAATTCAATATTCCCTTTGAAAAACAGTACTATATCACACTGCGCCCAACAGGTTTATTCCTGCTACTGGGAATTTATTATTCCCTCTGAAAACAATAATTTATTGCGCCCAGTCTACCCTGGACCCAATACGAGTGCAGAGTAAATAATACGCCTTTAGTGTATTACTCTGCCGAGTACAAGCACAATTATATATGTTCAATGGTTTGTATATATTGTGTGTCTGTCTAATTGTTGGTTAATTTGCGTTGTATACCGGTACTGTCTTTTAATACTATTACAGATATAGAGTATGGTACCTAGTACCTATCAATAAACATTGATTTTTATAGGAATATCCCTTCTCAGTATTTTATTTGAAATTACCTTATTTAAGCCATTGTATTGATTTAATTTACTTATCCATCATATTGCATTTTAAGTAGTTGAGTATCTGTGTAATTTGTATAACAGTTTTCCTATATGAGCCCACACACTGTGGTAATTTAATTATTCACAATCATATTAATAATCACCTTAGGTGTTATATGCGCTGGATGTTCCCCCCCCCTCTCTTACGGACCATCTCTTTTTAATGAGGATTTGTAGTGCCCTCATTTACACCCAGCTGCAATAACCCCTACTAGAATCCTATAGATTAGCGCATCCCTTCCCCCACTTTTATTATACCTCAAATGGACACAGACCAGCCTCCAACAGCCTTTGTCTCCATTTTCCCCCTGCATGCAAATCTAGGCTGTTAATTTTACAAAGTACATTTTGGTGTTTTAAATCTCTACGGTCCATAAGTTGAGAATGCATGTTGCGATCTTCACACCGATGATACCGGAGAAAGAGCAGATCAGTACAATACCAAACACGGCTTACTTATCACGTATTAAACCTTAGATACCAAATAGCCTTTATTTCACAGAATTTGTAATAAATGAATAAAACTTGAATCTTACACTTTGAAGCTATGGAACCTTTTACGTGAGTGTGCAGTGTGTAAGTATTATGGGTTTGGGAAAAGACGCTAGTTAACTTGTGGCAGATGCGTACGCATGAAGCTAATAAACAGCGTTCGCATGCGGGGTATTATGCAATCGCTAATGTGTGACATGTTAACAGCGCAACTGTGCGTAATGTGCGGTGTTTATGCATGTGATTCTATTTATGATGGATTTAATTATATATATATATATACACATATATATATCATTCCTTACTAACATGATTAAACTGCAATGCAATGTGTTATTAGTAATGAGATTCACTCTCAAACAGGGTGGAGACCCCCAGCCGATTGCTGGTGCCATATTGTCTGACAGTGAGTTTAAACAGTTCTTTTCATGCAGATTTGTTCATTCAGTCAAATTCAAGTGTCTGGGCCATATTACAATTGCCACAGCTACACCTGTCCACATGTGCGGTCTCTCCATTTACATGCAAAAACACCCACAGTTCCTGGTGTATTGTCTTTTCTAATTACTTTTTTCAGGAAACTGTTTTTCTAGTTGTTTTGGTATTTTTTTCTATGCAAGGTTGTCCCCAGTACCAAAAACATTGCCATCTGTACTTAGGTCGTGAGTTGTAACTTAAAATGGCGCTGGGAGATCAGTCGCAAAATGGCGTCTTGCAGATTCTTATTTTTAAGATGGAATCTGGTTGCCATTCACAAGATGGTGTCCCTCCAAGCTAATTTTACACTAATTCTGTCTCAGCCACTAAACCAGCTTCGACAGTCCATCCTTTGATAGCAAACAACATGCTATCATACTCTGATTTTAAAATTAATTTTAGGCTTGCATATGGGGTATTATTTTAATGTTATTTTTATGGGGTGGCACAAGGTGGTTTCAATCCATCTATAATGGGTCTCTAGGAGGGAACATAAAACTACCATTGTACGCACACTGCGGAGCTTGGGAGATCATGGGAAAGATGTGGGGATGCACCAGTCCTATAAAGGAAGTTTTGAGGGGAATAGAGACTTACATCATTTAAGATGTTAAAATGAGAGAAAAATAACATTTTAATAATACATTTTACGCATATCTAAATATAATACATTATATGATGGTGTTTCCTAGTTCAGGGTTGTAATGCAGTTCTACATTTACCTCAGTATTCATATGGGCACTACTAACCACCATCATAATTTTGCTCTTCCGATTTACCATATTTTTACATTTTTCAAACTTCAACACATTAGGAACACACTTGACACATATGACAATTACTATTGTAGAAGCTGGAATTTTGCGAATGGCCGCCTAAGCGCCATTTTAGATAAACTCACACTTTAGTACATGTGGCGATATTACTATTAGCATCATGCGATTGCATCTGTGACTATCGCCATAAGTTACGGCGATTCATCAAAAGCCCATTTCATGACTTTACATAGTTTGGGTGCTCTGGATAAAGTGTGTATATTATTATAATTCCCCTAAAGGATATATTTCAGAAATGGCTGTACAGTATGTCAAAATTGGATTGCATTAGCTAAACAGAGCAAATGGCCACGTGACAACTAGCCTGTTTAGACAAGCTTCATGGACATAATGTCTGCTTTCACTCCAGGTGGCCCTGATCGAATACAGCAAGAGGGTCGTTTATAGCACCCTACATTAGCAGGCTTCCTACAATAAAATACCTTCAAAGCCAAGAGAGTTATATGAAGTTTGGGTCTTGTAGCTGTGCTAATTTGCATCCACACAGGCCCTGGGAGAACAAAGACCAGTATTTTGGAGCCTGAAAAGGGTGGGGGCTGCTGGGGCATGAGCAAGTCATGGAACTATAAGGCTCAGCATTCCACACCACTAGGTGTTCTCTTAGTTTAAGTGAGATACACACATTAATACGCACAATTGCGCTGTTAACTAGTCGCATATTAGCGAATGCATAAGACCCTGTATGAAAATGATTAGCTCCATGCACACGCATCTGCCCAAGTTAACTAGCGTCTTTACATCAAACCCCACATACTCACACCTTACATATTCACATACAAGGTTCCATAAGCTTTAAGGTATAAGATTCAAGTATGCACATTTACAATAATTTCTATGAAATAAAGGTTATTTCGTAACTAAGGTTTTATACATGATAAGTAAGCCGTGATTGGTATTGTACTGATGCATACTCTTTCAACAGTATTCTGGTACCATCGGTGTGGAGATCGCATCATGCATTCTCAACTTATGGACCGCAGAGACTTCAAGCAACAAAATTTACATTATATGAACAACAGTTAGGATGTTGCATGATGCAGGAAACCAGAGACCCCCAGTTGTTAGAGGCTGGGTTGTGTCTATTTGAATCAACCTGTTAAATGCCTTGTAACATATGCTCTCTCCTTTAGGACCAATAGTATTAGCAACAAGCTTCTCTATTGTGTTGTTTATTTCTGGGGGGTATAAATATGTGTGCTCTGACACTGGGTTCCTAGTCTTTGTGCTGAATGCTGATTGACGAGGGGTTTCTTGCTGATGCCTAACATCTGGACCAGAGAGCGCTACGTATGTATAATTGTACTTGGGTCTGTATAATCTCTTTGCGCTAAGATTATATGAGGATCATAGCATGTAACTGCTGTACTTTTACTTGAATAATACTTTGTGCTTTGGAACCACAGATTCTAGGTCTGGAGTCTTTATTTACTGTATGACTGCGTACGCAAATTAGCGTCATCCTTAGAGGTCTATAGGTAGGATATTAGAAGGTATTGGCAGGGGCATATAGAGGTTCAAAGGCAGAATCCTTAGTTGGTGGCTCATCATGAAGTCACTTACCTACTAACACGGCACATACAGTCATCGATATCTCAGCAAAGGGTGGAGTGGCCACATGCAGGGATTACCTGCAACCGCTTTGTGCTGAAAGATCGCTATCCGTTTTCGTGTGAGCCAAGGAAGCTGACTAGAATCCAGGGACAAGAGAGGAAAAAAAAGTTTGTTTTCCTTTGTTTATAGAACCTAACGTTTAAAGGGGTGCCGCAGTATTGAGCATGTGGCTGAGTCGCAGTTTTGCACACAGTAAAGACGCACTTTTGCATATGCAGCTAAAAAGTTGTCATACGGTTGTGTGGTAGTCGCATTATTGTGTATGTGACTGGTCGCACAATAGCGTATACGTACTTCCAGTTGTGCTGCCACGTGTTTAAATAAAGCCGTTGAGGTTTACATTTTTCAATTGTTATCAACATCTGGGTTAACGTGTATTTTTCTGCGCAGGAAAAAGTGTGTAACAGTATTTGTTGGTAGGGGTAACTTGTTCCCTACATATGACCTTTAAGGGCTAAGTGCTAGTCGCTCGGTAAGCAGCTTACCGTTCTATACACAGTAGCAGGTGTACATGTTGTCTTTGTTGTAGAGAGGTGCGTGGAAGTAGCTGACATTAACTTCCATAGGTGTGGAAGTTGCCTTACTAAATCTTATCCGGGTGTGGAAGTTGCCTTTTTCAAATCTTATCCAGGTGTGTGGGCACTGCCGTTTAAATCATCCACAGGTAAGTGAAAGTATCTTGTCTTTCACCAGTTTAAATCTTTATTGAAAAGCATAGGAGTTGTCTCAGAATGGGGGCCATGCAAACAATAGAGATGTTAGACAATGATGTGCTGCTAATGGAAGCGCCGTTTGGATCGGCCCGTCGTATTATGCATATTAAGTACGGTACTTATGCGATAAGGTATTGTGATGTATGGTTTAAAATGACGATGAAAAGTGTTAGACCGTTTCCCAGAATTGGTAGTTTTGATAAAAATGTACTAGATAATGTCCGGGATCACATCAGTCTGATGCGCTACCGTGAGAAAAAGGTAAAATATTATGAATGTTTAAAGTTGTGGCAGCATGAAGGGGATGCGTGGCTTAAAAATGTGCAAGCGACGCAAACTAGCGTTGCGAGCACATTGCCAGAGAATACATCCATGACGATATATTGCAATACGGGCGAGCCGCAAAATGGCACGCACGTGCAGCAAGGTAGCGCTGTGGACAGTATTGCCGGCAGTTCACGCTCACCTCCCCCACCTTATGTGGATGGAGGTGGAAGTACAGTTACCAAAAATACCCATAAAAATGTAACAAGCAATTTGTACCCTCTCCTAAGCAACCACAAAGAAAATGTTTATGATGTGGATGATGAGCCTATTGTAATGTCTGCCATTTCCCATGCTGTGCAAATGATAGATGCTGCATCACCACAATCACGAGTGGTGCCGCCATCTTCATCGGTAACAGCAAGGGAAGTGCTAACACCCTCTGCACCCGTAGAGGAAGTTGTTAATACCATACGTAGCAGCAGCAGATTAAACCCCCAGCCAGGTAACAAGGTCAAAGGTAACAGCGCTGCTGGTCTGCATCCCATTCGGACAATAACCGTTCCGAATGGAAATGCAGATGCGAACGGTGTAGTGCCCACGAGGGAAGTAGTAATGCATTGTCCCTGGACAAGAGCAGAACTAAATTCCATCATAAATGATTTCCCCGATCCCAAAAAGGAACTAGCCAAATGTCAAAGATTTTTGAGAAATTTGGGTAGTTCTCATGAGCCAACTAATAAAGATTGGCGTGTGGTGTTAAGGGCCTGTCATAGAACATGATTAAAACCATCTCAAAGAAGAGACCCAGAGCGAAAAACGAATGGTTGTCAGTATACAAGCTCTGGAGGGAATGACGGTAACATCACAGCCAACAGACACACTCGCATCTGCACACACACTTACACCTGAACAGTTATATGCCCTCACTAACCCCATGCAACAACAAACACAGCTCTATTCCACAAACCCTATACAACCACAGGTCCCATACTACTCACAAACCTCATCCCCCACAATACCCTTACCCTCCCTATCCTTACCCATATCCACCACCTTTACCCTCTGCTCAAATTTCACAACAACACGTGTCTTCACCCAATCCACGAACATGTTTTAATTGTAAACAAGCAGGACACTTAAGTAGAAACTGTACAGTAAAAAGAGTAGGAACCCCAAATCAGGGAAGACCTGGACATCCCCATAAGGGATATGCACAGAGACCAGCAAATGTCCAGCAGGCACCAGCTCCAATTGTGGCCGTAAATGCTTTATTGGAGAATGGTAGCCAACGCTAGGGGTCAAGTCATACCTGTTGTCTACAGATAGTCAGGTTAACGGGAAGTACTACGGAAGAACCGGTCATGATGGTTGATGTAGCTGGTACTAAATATACTTTTCTTGTAGACAAAGGGGGGACCAGGTCAGTGATAAAATCTCCCGTTAATTTACAGGTGACCAACGAGACAGTACCAACAATGGGTGTAACAGGTAAAGTGGAACATTATCCTTTAACAAAGTCCACAGAGGTTACTATTGGGCTGTTGCATACCAGGCATTCTTTCCTTCTGGCTGCTGCGACTCCTACTAACCTGCTGGGTAGAGACTTGTTATGTAAGATGGGATGTGTTATATATTGCACCCCTGATGGTGTATTTTTAGATAACCCAGAGAGAGTTGCACACGAGTTGCGGGATATGTTGGACACTCCCCAACCAGGCATTCTTTCCTTCTGGCTGCTGCGACTCCTACTAACCTGCTGGGTAGAGACTTGTTATGTAAGATGGGATGTGTTATATATTGCACCCCTGATGGTGTATTTTTAGATAACCCAGAGAGAGTTGCACACGAGGTGCGGGATATGTTGGACACTCCCCAAAGGATAATGTATCACTCTACAAATTTAAATGAAAATCCATCTCAGGTAGATGAAATGTCCAAAATTCCAGATTCTCTTTGGACTAAGGATGGACAGGACACTGGATTAATGGCAAACGTAAGCCCTGTAATGGTAAATTTAAAAAGCGGTAGGCAAGCTCCAAAAATTCCCCAGTACCCACTAAAACAGGAGGTAGAATTAGGGGTTTTTAAAATAATTGAGCGATTATTGCAACAGGGAATTTTAGTTCGTACAGCTAGTGTAGCTAACAGTCCCATCTTCCCGGTGAAGAAGAGTGGTGGGAGGGGTTATAGGCTGGTACAAGACCTTAGAGGTGTTAATAAGGTAGTAGAGAGCCAATTCCCTGTAGTGCCAAATCCAGCTGTCATCCTGATGCAGATCCCACCAAATGCAACCCATTTCACTGTCATTGACCTCTGTTCTGCTTTCTTCTCTGTGCCTCTCCACCCTGACTGTCAGTATCTATTCACATTTACATACAGAGGTGTACAATACACATGGACACGGTTACCCCAAGGTTTCATAGACAGCCCCAGTATCTTCTCCCAGGCATTGCACGACTGTTTACAATCTTGTCAACCTGCCAATGGATCTGTTCTAATTCAATATGTGGACGATTTATTGCTATGTTCTGACTCGTTTATGTCATGTTTGAATGATACTAAACTTTTGTTGCTTCATCTCTCGCATACAGGACACAAGGTGGCTAAGGACAAACTAAAGCCGTGCCAATCCAGAGTAAAATATTTGGGACACTGCCTAACCCAGGGGTTACGACATCTTACAAATGATAGAATCCAGGCCATACAGAACATGACACTGCCGCAGAATCAACAGCAAATTCGTACCTTCTTGGGAATGTGTGGATACTGTAGAATGTGGATCCCAGATTTTTCTATTTTGGCCTTGCCTTTACAGGAATTAGTCTCTTCCTCAAAGCCTGATCATGTCATACACACAGAGGAAACAGAGCAGGCTTTTCTTAATCTTAAGGATAGTCTGACAAAAGATCCTGCATTGGGAATACCTGATTATGAAAAACCTTTTGATTTGTATTGTACGGAAGCCGATGGTTGTGCTGCAGGTGTCCTTACACAAAAACATGGTGATGCCAGTAGGCCCGTAGCATACTACAGTGCCCAATTGGACACTGTGGCAAGATCACTCCCCACTTGTTTGAGAAGTGTAGCAGCTACCGCTTTATTGGTGAGTAAAAGTGAGGACGTAGTATTGGGTCATGATATGATTGTCTACACTCCCCATGCTGTATCTGCTCTGTTGAACTCAGCTCTTTGGCTAGGTTTACCAAATGGGAACTAGCTCTGATCGCACCCACAAACATCACTGTTAAACGTTGCAGCACGCTGAATCCAGCAACGTATTTACCATAATGTACAACATGATGTACAAAGGGTGGAAGGAGGCGAGTTGCTGGCGGGAGGTGAGTTCAGCGGACATAATGATACGCACAATTGTATGGAATATCTGAATCAGACCTTTACTGCTAGACCTGACATACATGACACACCTTTAGAGAATGTGGATGTGACGTTTTATACGGATGGGAGTTGTCATAGACAAACAGACACAGGTGAATTATGTACAGGTTATGCTGTTGTAAATGACACAGACATCATAGAAGCAAAACCTCTTGGTCCTCCTCACTCAGCCCAGGTGGCAGAGTTAGTAGCACTAACTAGAGAGTGTGAAATGGCAGCAGGCAAATCTGCTAACATTTACACTGACTCGAGGTACATGTTCGGGGTGGTGCACGATTTTGGGGCTCTATGTCGTCTGAGAAATTTTATGACAGCAGCAGGCACACCAGTTGCACATTCCTGACACATAAAACATCTTTTAGAAGCAATCCAACTGCCCAAAGTGGTGGCAGTAATTAAATGTAAAGCCCATACATGTGAGGATGATCCGGTGTCACTGGGCAACAACAGAGCCAATGAAGCTGCAAAATGGGCAGCAGGGTTAATGTTTTCTCCCACTGAAAAAATTATGTCTTTCCAAACAATTGATATGCTGAAATTAATTGAGATGCAAAATTTGTGTTCAATTCAGGAAAAGTCCATTTGGAAGTCCAAGGGATGTGGGCAAGTCCTCCGGGCTCTGGAGTGACGGACAAGGTAAACCAGTAGCCCCCAAGGCATATCACCCCAGCCTGGCTGAGGCAGCACACAGTCTGACTCATCTGGGAAAATAAGGTATGTGCAAGTTGGTGAGAGCATACTGGTGCGCACCAGGTTTTTCTTCACAAGCAGAAAATATAGCAATGTCCTGTCTGACCTGCTTGAGGAAGAACATAGGGAAAGCGATTCCTAACGAACCGTCCCACATTCCACTGACTGATGGACCTTTCCAGGTGATACAAATTGATTTAATCCAATTACCACCCTGCAGGAATCTTAATCTTAGTGTGCACTGATGTATTTTCTAATTGGGTTGAGGCCTACCCAGCGGCCACTAATACTGCTGCGTTTACTGCCAAGAAAATAGTTCAGGAATTTGTATGCAGGTACGGTATCCCTAAAATCATTGAGAGTGACAGGGGTACTCATTTCACAGGTGATGTTTTTCAAAATATGTGTAAGTTGATGGGTATTAATAGCCGACTTCACACCCCCTAACGACCGCAAGCCAAGGTAGAGAGGATGAACGGGACTATTAAAAATAAGTTAAGTAAAATCATGGCAGAAACTGGACTAGGATGGCCAGAAACGTTACCTTTGGTCCTACATAGCATAAGGACCACTCCTAGACCCCCTCTAAATCTGTCCCCATTTGAAATACTGTTCGGTAGACAACCTCATTTGATTATAAGTCCACAGGAAGACTTGAAGGGTAACAACGAGGTAACTGTAAAGTATCTTATATCAATGAGTAAGCAGTTAAAGCAACAGCAGCAGAAACTGAAAGTGTTGTCCCATGATATGCCTGAAACTAACTGTCATGATGTTGAACCAGGAGAATATGATATGATCAGAAATTTCTTGCGTTCAGGTTGTTTGACTGATCGGTGGGAAGGTCCGTACCAGGTGCTGCTGACAAGTACTGCATCTTTGAAGGTGGCTGAGAGAGATACCTGGGGCCATTCCACTCACTGCAAAAAGGTCAATCAACTGGTGGAGAAACAAGTCAGAGACAAGGCTGATAGCGTGCACCTGTCGCTCGCGAGCTTGTTCCGGGAGGATTGAAAAGGTCGTAGTGAGATACCTGAACTAAGAGAAATTTGAAGGTCTTGTTGTGACAATGGACGGGCCTGCTGTGTTCATTTTCATATTCTCTTTTAGAGTGTTCACCATCATGGTCGGTTCGGGAATATCCAGTTTCTGTGATGGGAGACCGA
The DNA here is from genome assembly GCA_031769625.1 of Taudactylus pleione. NCBI lineage: Eukaryota > Metazoa > Chordata > Amphibia > Anura > Myobatrachidae > Taudactylus > Taudactylus pleione. Next base: position 9,410,978 of record JAUIMM010000121.1, read on the forward strand.
TTGAGGAAATGGGAGCTGATGGCAGTGCTGATGGAGTGGAGTCAGGAGGAGTGCAATGCCAATCAGGGGAGTGTCTGACCAATCTTAGTACTGTTATTGTTAAGAGAGCTGTCATTCAGGATACTCGGGGACGGTGTGGAGGTTTATCGTCTGAAGATTCCTGTATTTGTGAGCTTTGTGGGTCCCTAGTTGATGAGAACTGTATCCAACGGTGCCAGCCTAAATATAACTATTGGGGTGGGTATCCTTTAGAGGATTATCATAGCATGGTAGGCAAAGTGTTAAATCAAACTGATTGCTGGGTGTGTTCACATGTGCCACAGGGACAGCATAATGTAGGGTTGGTACCATTTCCGCTGAATATCACAGAAATTTTAGAATTACAGAAAGGAAAAACATTGGATGGAAAATTCCTCTCATCCAAACCACCTCATTTCAAACTCTATCAATTCCAAGTAGATAGATCACTTTTGTGTTTAAACATAACCAACCCCAATAAACCCGGGAGTTGGGAAGTGACAGGGAATAATCAGACGATGACCTTCTCACAAAGAGCTGATAATGAGTCCATAAACCATGATCTGTTACACTCAATTAAATCTAGTGGGAAATATTTTAAGTATCGGTATACATTGAGTTCCACCAAAGAAATTATTGGTAAGGTGCCAGATGGTTATTGTGCTAAAATAATACAGCCAGAAACTTGCATGTACCAGATGGAAGACCCAGAAATAGGATTGTTTGCAAGGGAAATGTGCTTAATGATAATGATGCATACCATTCCTTATGTTCTCCCTGATAATGTATATTTTATATATGGAAGAAAAGCATATACTCCCCGAGTTCCGAAGGTTTGTGTTACCTGGGAAGAGTAGTCCCAGAAGTTATGACCCTCACACATGTTGACATGCTTGGTATACATAAAAACACACCGTCACCATATCTTCACATACAATATGAACACAGAGGCAAACGAAATATGATACCAGGTGACGTGCACAAAGCCACTCAGTTAATTAGTTTGACAACTGGCTTTCAAGTTTTAGTCGCATTGGATCCCACCAGGATCGCTCGGGGTACATTAAACTTTAGATATATTCAGGAACTTGCTAAATTGATAGATAATATCACCGAGATGTACGATGACATATTCAGGTATACAGGGAGAGAATTGCAAGCGTACAAGAAAGAACTGGTGCAACACAGGCTAGTGTTAAATTATTTAACTGCTGTTACTGGAGGGCATTGCGTAATGTTGGCCACCCAATTTGGAGTAAAATGTTGCACCTATGTCACCAATAATACCAGCGACCCCAAAGAGGTGATGGACCGGAAGATGGATGAAATTCTGCAGCTAAAATGGGAGTTTCGTAAGAACCATAACGCTTCAGTGGCTGAAGTAGGGGAGAAGATAGAAGGATGGGTTTCATGGCTGAACCCAGTGAAATGGTTCTCAGGTCTAGGGGAATGGGTCCAGGAAATGTTCGCCGGTATAAGCAAATTCTTAATCCTTATACTGAATGTCATCATAATAATTGGCCTATGTGTCCGGTGTGTTCCTATTGTGTTGAAGTGTGGAAAATGTAAAAATAGAGTAAAACAAAAGAATGAAATTATGATGGTGGTCAGTATGAATACCGAGGTAAATACAGAACTGCATTACAACCCTGAACTAGGAAATACCATCATTTAATGTATTATATGTAGACATGCATAGAATGTATTATTGAAATGTTATTTTTAAAAAAACACTTCAGATAATGTAAAGTCTCAATTCCCCTTCAAGACTGCCTTTATAGGACTGGTGTATCCCCACACCATTCACATGATCTTCCAAGATCCGTGGTGTGCGTATAATAGTAGTTTTATGTCCCAACTCAGAGACACATTATTGATGGATTAAGAACCACCTTGTGCCATCCCATAATAACACTAAATAGTATATAAATGTAAGCCTAAAATATATTTTAAAATCAGATTGTGATAGCATGTTGTTCGCTATCAAAGGGTGGACTGTCGAAGCTGGAATTTTGCGAATGGCCGCCTAAGCGCCATTTTAGATAAACTCACACTTTAGTACATGTGGCGATATTACTATTAGCATCATGCGATTGCATCTGTGACCATCGCCATAAGTTACGGCAATTCATCAAAAGCCCATTTCATGACATTACATAGTTTGGGTGCTCTGGATAAAGTGTGTATATTATTATAATTCCCCTAAAGGATATATTTCAGAAATGGCTGTACAGTATGTCAAAATTGGATTGCATTAGCTAAACAGAGCAAATGGCCACGTGACAACTAGCCTGTGTAGACAAGCTTCATGGACATAACGTCTGCTCTCACTCCAGGTGGCCCTGCTCGAATACAGCAAGAGGGTTGTTTATAGAACCTTAGATTAGCAGGCTTCCTACAATAAAATACCTTCAAAGCCAAGAGTGTTATCTGAAGTTTGGGTCTTGTAGCTGTGCTAATTTGCATCCACACAGGCCCTGGGAGAACAAAGACCAGTATTTTGGAGCCTTAACAGGGTGGCGGCTACTGGGGCATGAGCAAGTCATGGAACTATAAGGCTCAGCATTCCACACTGCTAGGTGTTCACTTAGTTTAAGTGAGATTTAAGTGCACCATTTCTCATACACACATTAATACGCACAATTGCGCTAACTAGTCGCATATTAGCGAATGCATAAGACCCTGTATGAAAACGATTAGCTCCATGCACACGCATCTTCCCCAAGTTAACTAGCGTCTTTACATCAAACCCCACATACTCACACCTTACATATTCACATACAAGGTTCCATAAGTTTTAAGGTATAAGATTCAAGTATGCACATTTACTATAATTGCTATGAAATAAAGGTTATTTCGTAACTAAGGTTTTATACATGATAAGTAAGCCGTGATTAGTATTGTACTGATGCGTACTCTTTCAACAGTATTCTGGTACCATCGGTGTGGAGATCGCATCATGCATTCTCAACTTATGGACCGCAGAGACTTCAAGCAACAAAATTTACATTATATGAACAACTGTTAGGATGTTGCATGAGGCAGGAAACCAGAGACCCCCAGTTGTTAGAGGCTGGGTTGTGTCTATTTGAATCAACCTGTTAAATGCCTTGTAACATATGCCCTCTCCTTTAGGATCAATGGTATTAGCAACAAACTTCTCTATTGTGTTGTTTAGTTCTGGGGGGTATAAATATGTGTGCTCTGACCCTGGGTTCCTAGTCTTTGTGCTGAATGCTGATTGACGAGGGGTTTCTTGCTGATGCCTAACATCTGGACCAGAGAGCGCTACGTATGTATAATTGTACTTGGGTCTGTATAATCTCTTTGCGCTAAGATTATATGAGGATCATAGCGTGTAACTGCTGTACTTTGACTTGAATAATACTTTGTGCTTTGGAACCACAGATTCTAGGTCTGGAGTCTTTATTTACTGTATGACTGCGTACGCAAATTAGCGCCATCCTTACAGGTTTATAGGTAGGATATTAGAAGGTATAGGCAGGGGTATATAGAGGTTCAAAGGCAGAATCCTTACTATGATGACAACCAGTATAAGGATCAGGAGTTTACCTATGCTTGCGATCATTTCCTGGACCCACTCCCCTAGATCTGAGAACCACTTCGCTGGGTTCAACCATGAAACCCATTCCTCTACCTTCTCCTTTACTTCAGCCACTGAAGCATTATGGTTCTTCCGAAATTCCTATTTTAGCTGCAGAATTTCATCCATCTTGCGGTCTATCACTTCCTTTGGGGTCACTGGTGTTATTAGTAATATATGTGCAGCACTTTACTCCAAACTGGGTGGCCAATGTTACACAATACCCTCCCGTGACAGCTGTTAAATAATTTAGCACTAGTCTGTGTTGCACCAGTTCTTTCTTGTACGCTTGCAATTCCCTACCTGTATACCTGAAGGTGTCATCATACATCTTGGTGATATTATCTATCAATTTAGCAAGATCTTGGATATATCTAAAATTTAGTGTACCCCGAGCGATCCTGGTGGGATCCAATGCGACTAGAACTTGAAAGCCAGTTGTCTCACTAATTAACTGTGTGGCTTTATGCACATCATATTTCTTTTGCCTCTGTGTTCATACTGTGTGTGAAGATATGGTGATGGTGTGTTTTTATGAATACCAATCATTCCACCATGTGTAAGGGTCATAATTTCTGGAAGTAGTCATCCCAAATAACATAACAATTACTAAGATTGGTCAGACACTCCCCTGATTTGGCATAGCACTCCTCCTCCTGACTCCACTCCATCAGCACTGCCATCAGCTCCCATCTCCTCTATTGGTCCTCCATCACAGAAACTGGGTATCCCCAAACAGATCATCACGACAGAAACTATGGAAGAAAGAACTAGGATGACCACAGCAGACCACTCCATTGCTGGAAGCACTGATCTACACATTTCTTTAGCTCAGGTATCTCACCGCACTTTTTAACCCTCCCGGAACAGGCTCGCAATCGACAGGTTCACGTTACCTGCCTTGTCTCCGCCTTGTTTTTCCACCGGTTGGTTGACCTTTTTGCAGTGAGTGGAATGGACCCAGGTATCTCTCTGAGCCACCTTCAAAGATGTAGTACTTGTCAGCAGCACCTGGTGCAGCACCTGGTACGGACCTTCCCAACGATCAGTCAAACAACCTGAGCTAAAAAAATTTGGATCATAACAAATTCCCCAGGTTTGACATCATGACAGTTTGCATCAGGCATGTTAGAAAATAACATTTACAATTTCAGTTATTCTTACTCATCTTCATGAGACACTGCACAGTAACCTCATTATCATATTTTCACATGAGGCTGCCTGTTAAACAGTATCTCAAAGGGGGACAGATAAAAAGACACTCTGGGATGATCTTGATATTAATACCCATCACCTTACACATGTTCTGGAAGACGTCACCTGTGAAATGAGTACCCCTATCACTTTTAATAATGCTAGGTATATCGTATCTGCATATAAATTCCTGCAATTAAATCCTGTTATCTATAGCTACTGCTCTAAATATTGCCTGGGCCCCTGGATTGGACAGTATTCCAAGTATTTGACCTTAGCCTGACATGGCTGCCGTTTGTCCTTAGCAACCTTGTGTCCTGTGTGTGAGAGATAAAGCACAACAGTTTAATATCATTTAAACATGACCTAAATACAACAATAAATCATCCACATTTTACATTAGAACAGATCCATTGGCAGGTTGAAAATATTGGAAAGATTGAGGTTGTGCATGAGGATATGAGTTTGGATGTTGTGTGGGGTGTGTATTTTGACCGTGTGTGGTAAGTGTGTTGCGGTTTTATTTGCATTACTTCTAGAGCTTAAATACTAATGGCCATTAGTTTCTCGCTCTGGATCTCTCTCTTCTTTGAGATGTTTTTGTCATGTTCTATGGCGGATTCTATGAGGATATCTATTGTGACTCCCCTCCAGCCAGGCTGTGAGGTCTGAACCCGGGTTTTTAGGTTCTCTTTAAGACCGTCCATGAGTATAGTGACAATCATTCCCCTGTGGTGAGTGCTATCTTTAATATCTTCTAACCCAGTGTACTGGGTGATAGCCTGCAGAGTCCGGTCGCAATAATCTTCTGCAGATTCACTCTCTTTTTGTTTTATGGTGAAAATTTTGTTCCAGTTAACTACTACTGAAAAAATATACACCCAATTGAGTTATAATACGGGTAATGTTACCTTGGTTTACTTGGTCTGTTAAGGGAACGTCACCATCCAAAACACAATCCGTGATAAATTTTGTCACATCGATATTGCGTGGTAGACAGGCCCTTAACACCACTCGACTCGCCAATCTTTATTGGTTGGCTCGTGAGAACTACCCAAATTTCTCAAAAATCTTTGACATTTGGCTAATTCCTAAGGATATTGAATTAGAACCTTTATACACTCCTGCCTATACCTTCTAATATCCTGCCTATACCTTCTAATATCCTGCCTATAAACCTCTAAGGATGACGCTATTTTGCGTACGCAGTCATATAGTAAATAAAGACTCCAGACCTTTTACCTGTGGTTCCAAAGCACAAAGTGATATTTCAAGTAAAAGTACAGTCAGTTACACGTTATGATCTAAGTACAATTTAGCGCAAAGAATTATACAGACCCAAGTACAGTTATACATACGCAGCGCTCTGGACAAGATGTAGGCTTCAGCAAGAAACCCCCGTCTATCAGCATTCAGCAAGAAGACTCAGACTGGGGTCACAACACACACGTTTATACTCTCACAGAAACAGACAACACAATAGAGAGGCTTGTCGCTGATGCCATTGGTTCCCAGGAGGATGCATCTGTTGCAGAGCATTTACCAGGTTGATTCAAATAGACAGAGTCCAGCCTCTAACAACTGGTTGTCTCTGGTTTCCTGTTCATGCACATCCTAACAGTTGGTCATATAATGTACATTTCGGTGCTTTAAGTCTCTGCGGTCCATAAGTTGAGAATGCATGTTGCGATCTTCACACTGACGATATCAAAATGCTGTTGAAAGAGTGCAGATCAGTATAATATCAAACATGACTTACTTATCATGTATTAAACCTTAGCTACCAAATAACCTTTATTTCTCAGCAATTATAATAAATGAACAAACTTGAATCTTATACTTTAAAGCTTATGAGACCTTTTATGTGAATATGTACTGTGTAAGTATTTGGGGTTTGACATAAATGCCCTAGTTAACTTGGGGCAGATGCATGCGCATGAAGCTACTAAACAGTGTTTTCATACAGGATCTTATGCATTCGCTAATATGCGACTAGTTAACAGTGCAATTGTGCGTATTAATGTGTGTATGAGAAATGGTGAAAGATGCAATCGCATGATGCTAATAGTAATATCGCCATATGTACTTAAGTGTGAGTTTACTTAAAATGGCGCTTGGGCGGCCATTCGCAAAATGGCGTCTTGCGATCTCATTTTCTAAAATGGCGTCTTGCGGCCAGTCGCAAGATGGCCTCTTTATGATGTAATTTTAAGCTGATCTTGTCTCAGCCAATTATCCAGCTATGACAGTCCACCCTTTGATAGCGAACAACATGCTATCACAATCTGATTTTAAAAATTAATATAGGCTTACATTTATATATTATTTAGTGTTATTATGGGATGGCACAATGTGGTTCTTAATCCATCAATAATGTGTCTCTGAGTGGGGACATAAAACTACTATTATACGCACACCGCGGATCTTGGAAGATCATGTGAAAGGTGTGGGGATAAACCAGTCCTATAAAGGCAGTCTTGACGGGGAATTTGAGACTTTACATTATCTGAGGTGTTTTAAAAATAACATTTCAATAAAACATTCTATGCATATCTAAATATAATACATTAAATGATGGTATTAACTAGTTCAGGGTTGTAATGCAGTTCTATATTTACCTCAGTATTCATATTGTCATTACTGACCACCATCATAATTTCGTTCTTTCGTTTTACTCTATTTTTACATTTTCCAAACTTCAACACAATAGGAACACACTGAACACATAGGCCAATTATTATGATGACAATCAGTATAAGGATCAAGAATTTGCCTATGCTGGCGATTACTTCCTGGACCCATTCCCCTAGATCTGAGTACCATTTCACTGGGTTCAGCCATGAAACCCATCCTTCTATCTTCTCCCCTACTTCAGCCACTGAAACATTATGGTTCTTACGAAACTCCCATTTTAGCTGCAGAATTTCATCCATCTTCTGGTCTATCACCTCCTTGGGGTCGCTGGTATCATAGGTGCAACATTTTACTCCAAATTGGGTGGCCAAAGTTACGCAGTACCCTCCAGTAACAGCAGTTAAATAATTTAACACTAGCCTGTGTTGCACCAGTTCTTTCTTGTACGCTTGCAATTCTCTCCCTGTATACCTGAATGTGTCATCATACATCTCGGTGATATTATCTATCAATTTAGCAAGTTTCTGAATATATCTAAAATGTAATGTACCCCGAGCGATCCTGGTGGGATCCAGTGTGACTAAAACTTGGAAGCCAGTTGTCTCACTAATTAACTGAGTTGCTTTATGCATGTCACCAGGTATCATATTTCATTTGTGTCTGTGTTCATATTGCATGTGAAGGTATGGTGATGGTGTGTTTTTATGGATACCAAGCATTTCAACATGTGTGAGGGTCATAACTTCTGGGACTACCCTTCCCAGGTAACACAAACCTTCGGAACTCGGGGAGAGCAACTTATACGCCTTTCTTCCACATATAAAATACACATTATCGGGGAGAACATAAGGGATGGTATGCATCATTATCATTAAACACATTTCCCTTGCAAACAATCCTATCTCAGGCTCTTCCATCTGGTATATGCAAGTTTCTGGTTGTATTATTTTAGCACAATAACCATCTGGTACCTTACCAATAATTTCTTTGGTGGAACTCAATCTATACCGGTACCTAAAATGTTTCCCACTAGATTTAATTGAACGTAACAGATCATTATCAGCTCTCTGCGAAAAGGTCATCGTCTGATTATTCCCTGCCACTTCCCAACTCCCGGGTTTATTGGGGTTGGTTATGTTCAAACACAAAAGTGATCTATCTACTTGGAATTGATAGAGTTTAAAATGAGGTGGTTTGGATGAGAGGAATTTTCCATCCAATGTTTTCCCTTTTTGTAATTCTAAAATTTCCGTGATATTCAGCGGAAATGGCACCAACCCTACGTTATGCTGTCCCTGTGGCACATGTGAACACACCCAGCAATCAGTTTGGTATAACACTTTGCCTACCATGCTATGATAATCCTCTAAAGGATACCCACCCCAATAGTTATATTTAGGCAGGCACCGTTGAATACAGTTCTCATCAACTAGGGACCCACAAAGCTCACAAATACAGGAATCTTCAGACGGTAAACTTCCACACCGTCTCCGAGTATCCGGAATAACAGCTCTCTTAACAATAACAGTACTATGATTGGTCAGACACTCCCCTGATTGGCATTGCACTCCTCCTGATTCCACTCCATCAGCACTGCCATCAGCTCCCATCTCCTCTATCGGTCCCCCATCACAGAAATCGGATATCCCAGAACCAACCAGGATGGTGAACACTCTAAAAGAGAATATGAAAATGAACACAGCAGGCCCGTCCATTGCCACAAGATCTTCAAATTTCTTTTAGTTCAGGTTTAGTTCTCACTACGACCTTTTCAATCCTCCCAGAACAAGTTCGCGATCGACAGGTCCACGCTATCAGCCTTGTCTCTCCACCGGTTGATTTACCTTTTTGCAGTGAGTGGAATGGACCCAGGTATCTCTCTCAGCCACCTTCAAAGATGTAGTACTTGTCAGCAGCACCTGCTACGGACCTTCCCACCGATCAGTCAAATAACCTGAAAGCAAGAAATTTCTGATCATAACATATTCTCCTGGTTCAACATCATGACAGTTAGTTTCAGGCATATCATGGGACAACAATTTCAGTTTCTGCTGTTGCTGTTTTAATTGCTTACTCATTGATATACCTTACAGTTACCTCGTTGTTACCTTTCAAGTCTTCCTGTGGACTTATAATCAAATGAGGTTGTCTACCGAACAGTATTTCAAATGGGGACAGATTTAGAGGGGGTCTAGGAGTGGTCCTTATGCTATGCAGGACCAACGGTAACGCTTCTGGCCATCCTAGTCCAGTCTCTGCCATGATTTTACTTAAATTATTTGTAATAGTCCCGTTCATCCTCTCTACCTTGGCACTGGCTTACGGTCGGTAGGGGGTGTGAAGTCGGCTATTAATACCCATCAGCTTACACAAATTTTGGAAAACATCACCTGTGAAATGAGTACCCCTGTCACTCTCGATTATTTTAGGGATACCGTATCTGCATACAAATTCCTGCACTATTTTCTTGGCAGTAAATGCAGCAGTATTAGTGGCCGCTGGGTAGGCCTCAACCCAATTAGAAAATACGTCTGTGCACACCAGTACATACTTGAGATTCCTGCAGGGTGGTAATTGGATGAAATCAATTTGTATCACCTGGAAAGGTCCATCAGTCGGTGGAATGTGAGACAGTTCGGTAGGGATCGCTTTCCCTATGTTCTTCCTCAAGCAGGTCAGACAGGACATTGCTCTCTTTTCTGCTTGTGAAGAAAAACCTGGTGCACACCAGTATGCTCTTACGAATTTGCACATACCTTGCTTAACCAGATGAGTCAGACCATGTGCTGCCTCAGCCAGGCTGGGGTAATATGCCTTGGGGGCTACTGGTTTACCTTGTCCGTCCCTCCAGAGCCCGGAGGACTCTTGCCCACATCCCTTAGACTTCCAGATGGACCTTTCCTGGATTGAACACGAATTTTGCATCTCAATTAATTTCAACATATCAATTGTTTGGAAAGACATAGGGCCTGATTCAGAGCCGTTCGTTAACAGCAGTACACTCGTTGCATTCCGATGTTGAGAAAGCGCGCATGCGTCGGTGTAACACTGCGCATGTGCGTACGGCAGATTGCAAGCTTTTTTTGTCTCGTTCGTCAAATAGCGTACAGGAAGTGACATGTCAAATGTGATTGACAGAACAGGGCGTTTTTGGGCGTTGACGGGGGTGGAGATGGAAAAATGCAGGCGTGGCGAGGCGTTTTTGGGGCGTACATACATTATCAGATGCGAACGTCAAATGTGTTCGTACCAACTCATACGTCACTGGATGATCCTCTTTCCGTTCAAAATGCTCGCACAGCTTAGGGTCTGGATTACTCGACCACATTGGCGATGGCCTTCTCCTCCGTCCCGGCACTCCACGATGTTGCATCGAGTAATCACGGCTTGTCAGAAAATTAATTAGTGTTGTATTGAAAACCGGCTTGGAATGTGTTTTGAAATCAGTTTTTTGGGTTAGCACAAAACCGTACGCAGGTGGAAATCATAGCTGCTAATGTCAGGATTACACAATCAATTAGCGTACATTTGTGGGGGGGGGTTTTGGGGTGATATTTGGTTTTTGGCCTATTGTAACAATAATACCATCATGTTTGTGTGTTTTTGGCCATTTTGCTTTTGGCTGGTGAATTTGCATCCTTATGTAAATTTAAAAACGTTCCTTAAAGAGCCCTTTTTTTTTCTCAGGTAAAATGTTGGTGGTGCGCGTTTTTGCCTTGTGGGCCAGGATTAAATGTAAACCATTTCTACAATAATGTCAGAATACAATGTCGTACATTTTTTTCAAATTTATTGGAAAATAAAAACATTTTCATGCACATTTTTTCCCCAAACATTTTTTGCAGTTTTCATTCAAAAAAATTTAATAATTGTGCAAACATAAAAGTTATGGAAACGTAAAGCTAAAAATGAAAAACAATTCACAAGAAAGGAGAGGGAAGTTTTGGCCAGAAAGGAATATGGGGCAAGCACAGAAGGAGTGTGGGAAAAGTAGCCAGTGCTGTCAACGTTTTTTCCCCCGTTTGGCAGGGGGAGGGAGGGCGCCAGACCGGGTCCGGGATGTCATCGGGCTGGCCTGTCCAGAGGCAGATGTTGTGGCCTCTGGACTAGGCACAGGGCTAGGCACATTTGGAGGATTGGCTGATGTTGTGCCAGAGGTGGAGGAACCTGATGTTCCGGCAGGAAGGGAGGTCGGCTCCACCATGTGCTGGCGAACGAGCTGCTCCAGGGCATTGGCGATGCGGATGTTGGCCCTGGTATTTTCCGCCAGGGCCTGACCAATGGTCACGTTGGCCGCAGCATTTTGCTCCAGGGCCTCAGCCACCCGTACCAGACTGGCGTCCATCCTCTGCAGAATCTCCGTATGGAAATCCGATTTAAAATTGAGTTTTGTGAGGAGGGACACTGCCTGCGAGGGGGTTTGCCCTGGACTGGCTTCTGCAGGGTCCTCAGCCGGATGTACTGGTTCCTCCCCTGCAGAGCCTGCAGAAATTCTGCGGCCAAGGCTCCCCTCTGGAGCAGACTCATCCGCCTGTGTCTCTGTTGGAAAAATGAGAAAAAAGTCACATTAGAATCTACATATTGGCACAATAACATTTCAGAGTTGGTGACATCACAATATTTACCTTGGACAACATGAGGAGCCGCAAAGTCTGGCATGTCCGTATCCATGTTGGACACGCCAAACACCTCCACAGCCTGCACACACCCCTGTGCCAGCTCTTCTAAATCATTCAACTCCAATGACACAGGGGTGGAACCCCCACCTGTACCCCTTGCATGCCTAGCCCTGTCCGCCAGTTTTTGCTTCAGGCGATATTTGAAGTCGGCCCATCTGTGGGTGAAATTGGAACCATTATCCTTTTGTTTTAAATGGGTTTTGGTTTTAGGGGGGGTCAAGTTTTTACTTACCGCCGTTTGATATCCCGGGCTAGACGGACATTATCACCCACCCTATTGACAGCAACGGCTACCTCCTCCCACATTCTCCACTTCTGGCTTGCACTCATATTCCTGTCTGCCTGTGGCAGGATGTCCACACACTTCTGAACCAAAACCTCCATCTCCTTTCTTGTGAATTGTGGCTGCCTTTTCTTTTTGCCAGCTTTGGCCGGAATACTGGGCCCAGCAGCCTCTTCCATGTCATCCTCCTCACCTATTTGTTTAAATGTTGAGAATTGTAAGCTTCACAACTTGCACTATATTATGTTTCAAATGAATCATTGTTTACAAATGCCTGAAATACTTACTGCCAGACTGTTGTCCATTGTTTCCCTGGTCTGTAGCCATGTCTTATCTCCAAACAAGAAATACACCAGAACTTTTTTGTTGGCTCGTGACGTATTTATACATGCGTCCTTATTTTTCGGCCGCATCATTGATTGTGCATTCCTATGATCCCTCCTTAATTTGTGCGGGAAACTAAACACTATTTATGGCTTGGGGCGTCTCGAGTCGAGGTGGCATTTGTTGATTGTTGGAGGTTACGTTGGTCGGAGTTGATTGTTGGCGGGTTTTGGATTTGGCGTTGGTGGGAGTTGTTTTAGTTTGGTCTTTTTCTTTATTTTTTTTCCGTTCGCTTTTTTTCTGGTGTTTTTTTTTTTGGCGTGTATTTATTTGGTAAGTTTTTGGCCGTCTAACTTTTGATCAATTTGTGTCTCCTTCTTTTCCTGAATTTTGGCTCGTTAATTTTTCCAAATTTCCCCTTTGTTAGGATTTTTTTGGCTCTGCCCCAACGACCTTTTGATCCGGAGACTTATATATTATCTATTGGTAAGTTTATTTTTTCACTTGGTTATTAAATGTTCATGTTTGTATTTACGCAACTTTGTTTGACCTTACACTTTTAACCTTTGGTTTTATTAGTCAGAAGTGTTTCAAATAATTCGTGTTTTTCTATCTGCGTATTTTTGTACTTGTATTTGCGAACTAATTAGCGCATTTTTAACTGTTTCTATTGTGACTTGTATTTGCGAACTAATTAGCGCATTTGTAACTGTTTCTATTGTGACTTGTATTTGCGAACTAATTAGCGCATTTTTAACTGTTTCTATTGTGACTTGTATTTGCGAACTAATTAGCGCATTTTTAACTGTTTCTATTGTGACTTGTATTTGCGAACTAATTAGCGCATTTTTAACTGTTTCTATTGTGACTTGTATTTGCAAACTAATTAGCGCATTTGTAACTGTTTCTATTGTGACTTGTATTTGCGAACTAATTAGCGCATTTTTAACTGTTTCTATTGTGACTTGTATTTGCAAACTAATTAGCGCATTTTTGAATGCTTATTTAGACCTGTTAAATTGGTTGTGTTTTCCCTTTAGCATTTGTTGATTACATTTTTGCCCAATTTGAGGTAGTCTGCGCACTGTCGTTTTGCTATTTGGCCAAATGTGTGTTTCTCCCCTTTTATGTTTTGTCTTGCACCCAATTTAGATTCCTAAATGCCCACCCTAAATTGTTGCATTTTTATATCGTGATTATTTAGAGTTTGGTCCAATCATGACAATACCCCGGCATGTAAGCATCAATGGATTGTATCATCAAGCTAAGTAAAAATCTATTTTTTTGGGGGGGAAAAAAGCCTTACATTCAAATCTTGCCATTTCAGGTTGATCTTGGTCAGATTGTTCTGGCCATGCTTCCGGAAGCCGACCAACCTCAATCTCGTCCCAGGCGTAGACATCGTAGGCGTGCAAGGCCCCAGATATATCGAACACGTGTCACCCTTTTTGGAATGCCCGATGATGAGGTGTTAAGACGCTACCGTCTTCCTCCCAAAATCATCATAGACACTCTCTCATTAATAGAGAGTGATCTTGAGCGGCAAATTGACAGTCCTACAGCAACACCACCACTTACGCAATTTATGGCGGTGTTACATTTCTGTGCCTCAGGATCGTTTCAAACAACGGTGGGAATAGTGGCGGGCATCTCCCAATCCTCCTTTTCCCGGATCCTGAGGGCAGTGATGGAGGCACTTTTCAAGCACCTCCATCATTTTATTAAAATGCCTTTGGATATGGGTGCCCTTAGTGTGGCCAAGGCCAATTTTTACCAAATAGCTGGCTTCCCACACATCATAGGGGTTGTGGATGGTACTCACATACCACTTCATCCTCCAGCACGGAGGCCATATTTTGCAACCGTAAACACTATCACTCCCTGAATGTAATGGTGGTATGTGATGCCTCCCTCCAGATCCTGTCCCTGAATGCAAAATTACCAGGAAGTGCACATGACTCATTCGTCATCCGGCAATCAGGGATATGGCAAAAATTAAACAACCTACAAGCTGGTGATGCGTGACTTCTGGGTAAGTGGAGACCTTTAGTACATAACAAAGTTAAGCTTGATACACAGTGATCCTGATGTTGTCACTTCTTTTTCACAGGAGACAGTGGCTACCCTTGCACGCCCTGGCTGCTCACTCCTTATTTGGCTCCCACACCAGGGCCACAAAGTAATTTTAATGCCGCACTTACAGCCACCAGGCAAGTGGTGGAGCGCTTTTAAAAGGCCGATTCAGATGCCTCCACCGCTCTGGTGGCGAGCTCATGTATTTGCTGGCTATGGTTTCTAAAATTGTGGTCCTGTGTGGGATATTTCACAACATCGCCATAAGGAGTGGTGTTCCAATGCAGCCAGAGGATGCCTTACCTGAGGATGGTCCCCCCGAGGTTGGTCGGAGGTCAGAATGTGGGGGGGCCATACGCGATGATGTGGTGGCCAGATATTTTAGGTCATTATTGTCAACACAACAGTGTTTAGACACAATGTGGTAAGGATTGTTTGAGAACATCTAATTATTTTGTGTTTTTTTTCTCCATCTTCTGTTTGTTTTCATAATTTTTGGGACTCCAACCATGACTACTTCCTGCTACCCTAAAAAAACCTTCATAGGGACACTTTGGAAATATATTATGGAACCCATATTGCAATGCCACATTTGTGGAATCATGTTGGCATGGTCCTTCGTCAACCAGCTCTTGATTTTTTTATTTTATTTTAAAAGGTTGTTGTATGGGTTGTATTTATGATTATCACTGTGTGTATTGTTTGTGAGTGAACACTTTGTTATTTTAGTTATGTTGTGAATGTTTTGAGAGTGTAATTTTGTACCTTTTTTTGCCCATTACAAGCAAGTGTAACCAGGTTCACCCACGTTAAATTTGCCTAAGGGGTAAGCCTGTAATGAAGCAAGTTGAGCTAAAATGTAAGATGTTTTCTGGGTCCAAACCAACACCCAAAGGAATCCTGTACAATCAGTTGGCTTCGTAATATCGGCGTAAGCAGGTTGCCCCCCAAATAGGAACCCTTAAAATGTAGTAATATATAATTTGTACAACACCAAAAAAGGCCAATCAGATTGTTACTGTTAGGTGTTTCTTGTGCCTGTTTTCCTAAAAAATACAACACACAATCTTAGTGACAATAATTGCAAATCCTTGCTGGAAGAGTCTACATATGTCAGTGTAAACAATCTCTGATTTGGAAACAAGGAATGAGACAGAACGTTAAGTTTAATTTTTTAATTTATAAAACTTTTTAAAAAAAAAAACCTAAAACTAGTTCCGAAGGAGGACCGACATATGGTCAAGGACCACCAGCAGCCCGATGACGTGGGCACGCATCCGTCCCACACATCCGGCTAATTCCGCCATACGCCTCTGTTCCTCTGTGGGTTAGAAAAGTGTGGGGATTAATACATCAATAATGAAACCACATTAAAAAACAAGCCAAACCAAGCTAACCAAAAATGTCAATATTGTGACCCAAAGCAGAATTACACCGAAAATACCAAGCACCCAAAAATGGTCCCCCCAAAAATTAAAAGGCAAAAAATCAGATTCAGACAGGTGTGATATGTGTATGGTGAAATCAGCAGTAACAGGTAAAGACAAACCGAAAACTCCAACAAATTCTCCGAAACAACACAAAAAAGGCACAGACACATGATTACATGCAAACAGTTTTTGCAAAAAACTAAACTAAAAAAAAACCATACCGTTCAAACTAACGGCCGCTCCAGAAGCCACTCCCTCGTCCTCCTCGGAGGTGCCTCCATTCCCCAACGAGGTTGGCGGGGTGATTTGGGATTCAGGGGAGGGGGTAGTTACAAGAGGGGTGGTTGGAGGAGAGGGGGAATTGGGATGGAGGGGAAGGAGCCCCGAAACATCCTCCACAGGGTCTGTGCAGGCTGGGGAGGAGGGGGAAATACGGGAATTTGGGGGTGTGGAGGTTTGGCTTGGGGTTGGGGAGAGTGGGCGAGAGCGCCGTCTTTGACGCCGATGACGCCGTAGTCTTCGCTCTGCCCCTAAAAGATGTGAAACAAATTGTGGTTAGTTTCAACCAAAACCTAGTTAAACACTAATTTATGACAACACAAATATGTAAACATGGCCATGCAGATATGAGTACAATGAATAAATAGGACATACATGAAAACATGGCCATGCAGATATGAGTACAATGAATAAATAGGACATACATGAAAACATGGCCATGCAGATATGAGTACAATGACTAAATAGGCCATACATGAAAACATGGCCATGCAGATATGAGTACAATGAATAAATAGGACATACATGAAAACATGGCCATGCAGATATGAGTACAATGAATAAATAGGACATACATGAAAACATGGCCATGCAGATATGAGTACAATGAATAAATAGGACATACATGAAAACATGGCCATGCAGATATGAGTACAATGAATAAATAGGACATACATGAAAACATGGCCATGCAGATATGAGTACAATGAATAAATAGGACATACATGAAAACATGGCCATGCAGATATGAGTACAATGAATAAATAGGACATACATGAAAACATGGCCATGCAGATATGAGTACAATGAATAAATAGGACATACATGAAAACATGGCCATGCAGATATGAGTACAATGAATAAATAGGACATACATGAAAACTTGGCCATGCAGATATGAGTACAATGAATAAATAGGACATTATTGAAAATATGCACACGCAGTTAGGGCCACAAAGATAAACATGAAAACCACAGTCCCAAAAACTTACTTTCCGCGATCTGCATGCGAAAGCATGCCAGCAAGCGGGGCGTCCGCCGTTGCAGGTCGGACCACCTGCGCTCCAGCTGGCCGATCTGGCGGCGTAAGCCGAAGGAACGCAGGCGGCCACGTACCTCCGCATATGCGGAACGCTTTTCTCTATTTGTGATGGGTGGAGGCTGGCTGGTGATCCGCCTATCCATCACCTCGGTTAACACCAGCAGCTCGCGCCTGGTGAATGCCGAGGCTCTCATGATGGCAATGGTGTATTTGTTAAAAATCATTTTTAATAAAGACACGAAAATAAATTTGATTGGCTAATGTATTTGGGTAATTAACAGGACCAATTCTATTGGTTAATGTATGAGTCATGTGTTCGACAGGGCCACAAATCTCTTGAGAGTTATGATAGGCTTGATGCAGTGACATGCGTAAGCAAATTTAAATAAAGAAATGAACCCAGGAAAATATGCGTGGTTAAAAACAAACAAAAAAAATGTTTAATTGGCTCTAACATGTATTTTGACAAAGAAAAGCAAATGTTTAAGCTGTACGTATTCTGTGGCTAAACACAAACATGGACAAGATTAAAGTTTATTGCATTGTCCAAAAAAAAAAAAAAAACAATTAAGCTAATTGATATATTGATTGGCATGATACGATTGAGGGAGGTAGGCAGAATAAAGGAGCAGGTAATCGGAATCTGACAGTCCCACTTAAGGTTTGTACTTGTGCGTGCGTTCCCTTCAAGCCACTTTGGGGATGTACGCTCGCTATTTGGCACGCTCGTTAGAGGAGGGGTCGGTAGAGTTTGGGGAGGATGTTTAGCTGCGTTCGAAAATACGAGCGAGTGCTTGAATTTACATATGTTTGTATGTACGCCGAACGTACGAACGGCCACTTGCGTCCGGGTCTGAATGAGGACCATAATTTGTTCAGTTGGAGAAAACATTTTTAACCCTTCTGCCCATTTTGCAGCTTCATTGGCTCTGTTGTTGCCCAGTGACACCGGATCATCCTCACATGTATGGGCTTTACACATAATTATTTAGTGCCACCTCTTTGGGCAGTTGGATTGCTTCTAAAAGATGTTTTATGTGTCGGGAATGTGCAACTGATGTGCCTGCTGCTGTCATAAAATTTCTCAAACGCCATAGAGCCCCGAAATCGTGCACCACCCCGAACGCGTACCTCGAGTCAGTGTAAATGTTAGCAGACTTGCCTGCTGCCAGTTCACACGCTCTAGTTAGTGCTACTAACTCTGCCACCTGGGCTGAGTGAGGAGGATCAATAGGTTTAGCTTCTATCATGTCTGTGAAATTTACAACAGCATAACCTGTACATAATTCACCTGTGTCTGTTTGTCTATGACAACTCCCATCCGTGTAAAAAGTTACATCTACATTCTCTAAAGGTGTGTCATGTATGTCAGGTCTAGCAGTAAAGGTCTGATTCAGATATTCCATACAATCGTGTGCATCATTATGTCCGCTGAACTCACCTCCTGCCAGCAACTCGTCACCTTCCACCCTTTGTACATCATGTTGTACATATGGTAAATACGTAGCTGGGTTCAGCGTGCTGCAACATTTAACAGTGATGTCTGCGGGTGCGATTAGAGCTAGTTCCCATTTGGTAAACCTAGCTGAAGAGACATGTCTGGTTTGAGCAGAGTTCAGCAGAGCAGATACAGTAGGGAGTATAGTAGGGAGTATAGACAATAGTAGGGAGTATAGACAATCATATCATGACCCAATACTACGTCCAATACCCAATAATACTATGTCTGGTTTGAGCAGAGTTCAGCAGAGCAGATACAGTAGGGAGTAGAGTAGGGAGTATAGACAATCATATCATGACCCAATACTACGTCCTCACTTTTACTCACTAATAGAGCGGTAGATGCTACACTTCTCAAACAGGTGGGGAGTGATCTTGCCACAGTGTCCAATTGGGCACTGTAGTATGCTACGGGCCTACTGGCATCACCATGTTTTTGTGTGAGGACACCTGCAGCACAACCATCGGCTTCCGTACAATACAAATCAAAAGGTTTTTCATAATCAGGTATTCCCAATGCAAGTGCTTTTCTCAGACTATCCTTAAGATTAAGGAAAGCCTGCTCTGATTCCTCTGTGTGTATGACACGATCGGGCTTTGAGGAAGAGACTAAGGGCCTGATTCAGACCCGATCCCTCGAGGGTGCCCTAGTGCGCATGCGCACAACGGAGGGAGCTCCGTCGTGCGCATGCGCGAGACCCGCATAGCGATGGCAAAGCCGTCGCTATGGATCTCGTACCAAAGGGGGCATGCTGTCGATGGTGAGTGACAGCACGCCCCCTTTGGTGGGCGTGCCGGGGGCGTTGCTGTCCAGACGGAGGCGTTCCCATGGGAACGTCTACCGTCTGGGGCCGGCCCCACTGACATCACAAGTGATGTCAGTGGGAGTGCTTTTGGCTCTGATAGAGCCAAAAGCACTCCTGGGCTTGCAGCAGCGAGACCCTACCGCAGGGTCTCGTCGCAAGCCCGATGGTCGTGATGGTCTTGACCATCGCGACCATCTTTTTGGCCGCTCGCATAAGCTGTGGGTGGCCACCCACAGCTATGCAAGCGGCCTGGAGGCCGCTCCAATTTTAGGTAGGAGGGCCCTGATTCAGAGCGAGCGCTCTTGTCAGAGCGTCTGGCTCTGAATCAGGCCCTAAGTCCTGCAAAGGCAAGGCCAAAATAGAAAAACCTGGGATCCACATTCTACAGTATCCACACATTCCCAAGAAGGTACGAATTTGCTGTTGATGCTGTGGCAGTGTCATGTGCTGTATGGCCTGGATTCTATCATTTGTGAGATGTTGTAACCCGTGGGTTAGGCAGTGTCCCAAATATTTTACTCTGGATTGGCACGGCTGTAGTTTGTCCTTAGCAACCTTGTGTCCTGTATGCGAGAGATGAAGCAACAAAAGTTTAGTATCATTCAAACATGACATAAACGAATCAGAACATAGCAATAAATCGTCCACATATTGAATTAGAACAGATCCATTGGCAGTTTCAAAAGATTGTAAACAGTCCTGCATTAACCTGACTATCTGTAGACTACAGGTATGACCTGACCACTAGCGTTGGCTACCATTCTCCAATAAAGCATTAACGGCCACAATTGGAGCTGGTGCTTGCTGGATATTTGCTGGCCTCTGTGCATATAGCAAGAGATGAACTGCGCTCTTAAGTCTATGCTGGGACATCAGTAATCAACACATTATATTGTAAAAAAATGATTTAATGATATAAGGCTAAATAGCCATACTCATATAAATAGAGATTACAACATAAACATAAATACATACAATAGAGTTGATCAGATTCTTGAAAATAAAAAGCAATAAAATAAAAAATAAACACAATTAAATGTAATTGAACAGTCTAGAATAGACTAGTATTAATAAGTAGAAACACTAATAATAGTAGTACTAATGACCCTGGAGATCCTTGATAAAACAATAAGGTAAGAGTTTCGTGTAGATACAATGTAAACAGGTGATGGTATAATCGACTCTCTGTGAAAAGTCTCGTATATAAACTCAATGCAAGGAGTATATAAAAAATACAACTGACATCCCTTCTCCTAAATGTACCTTGTCAGTATCTTAAAGCTGCATGTGATGGTAGCTAATTTGAAACTCACTTGCAGTTGAGATGCCCGCAATCAGCCCCCTCCGAAGCGTACAACTGTGTCCCTGTAAACAGATCAACAGCCGGAAAACTGTGTAGCTAGAGCCGTAGCGACAGGAGTAGCTTGCGTATAATGAGCCAGGTAAGGATCATCAGCGATGTGTAATGCCGACTAACAGCCTTCTCCGTAATGAGCGGAAATACCTCAAGTCGGCTGGTCAGTGGCCGGGGCACTGCAAGATGGAAACTGTGGACGATGGTGTTCACCTGTATGTAATGCGCCAGGTGATAGCCGTCTCAATGCGGTGGCGGCACAAACAATAAAGTGAAAGGTGAATGTCCCTCCGGCTCTGGATTTCAACCAGGTGATAGCCGTCTCAGTGCAATAGCGGCACAGACAGCAAATAGGGAGGTGAGCATCCCTCCGGCTCAGAACAGGTTCAATCTCGGCTCCTTTAGGCAGTATAAGTCCCGATGGACCGGAGGTTGGTCAGGGCAACAGCTGCTGGCTTGTTTGTATAAAAGGAGTGCAAATGGGCGCTGAATGTAGGTAGGATCTCCAGGCTCCTATAAGGGAACGGCAAAGCATTTCGGCTACTGCTGTAGCCTTTTTCAAGCCAAAATGTTCCCCAATATCCATTATTTGGTATAAATAACCCTAGGATAAAGTTGATTGGTTGGTCAATTAATTCAATTTGGTTAAGTTTAACCCATAGTAATTCATTACGAGTTTTATTCAGCAGGTTTGTAATTAATTCCAAAGGATCTCACACTGCAATCACTAACTGCTATAAAAAGCTCAGGTACAACTTATCCATTTGACCACAAACCAAGTAATAAACGATACTATTACACCAATAATTAATATAAACAGAACAATATTGATACAGTATTAAAGTATATAAATAAAATAATAATATTATATAATATATGAGTAATTATAGTTGTTGGTCTGATGTCCCAGCATAAATATGGCTTAAACAACTAGGGTAATACTTATAAAAATATTACAGATACAAGTGGAATAACAGAATAGTAAAATGTTAATGAAAATTACGTAATATTATCATTAATAATGATAACAATATTGTAAATTAATGCTATCAACATTAACAACTAATACCAACAGTAATGACAAAATTAACAAAAAATAATTAAATAATTATATAATATCATGTTACCCCCACTAATTACATCAACAGCAATATCATTAGTATTAGTGATAACATAAAGTCATATTGTAGTACCAAATATTATAAATACTTGATAGGGTAAAAATGAGTGGAAATAAATTACTATTTGATCAATTATTTATTGGAAAGATAAATCATAATACGAATGATGAATATAGATAACTAGGGAATATATCTCAAAATAATAAATAAGGAGAGAGGACAAAGAAAAGGTCCCTTATAGGGTACCAAAAATAAGTGATTGGGGAGGGATATGGCCACCAACCCAACCTAACAATGAAGGGAGCAGTCGAAACCTATTTCATATGTCAACCCTATATATTCATCAGAATATCAAACATGGTAAAACTAAACTGTATTGATGTTACATCCATAGTATATCCTCTAGTCAGCTAGACCTATATAGGTAAATATAAAAAAAAAAAAAAATGAGAAAAGAATGAAAACAAAAAACACATAGGGGTTGGGGATAGGCTATAGCCGCTTATTTGACTGGACAGTACATAAGAAGCGGCGACAGTCTAACCCGCACCCGCATATACTCTAATCATAAATTCAAGTGCTTCGTTAAAGCCATCCGGAGAAAGTGTTTGAAGTCTGAAAATCCACTTAGATTCAGCTTCACATAGTCTTTTAAATCTATCGCCACCCCTGTTAGTGATGCCTATGTGTTCTATCCCCATAACCTTAAGACAGGCTGGGTTATTCTGATGGACCTCAGAAAAATGTCTGGAGACACTATGTGTCGCCAGACCTTTGAGGACATTAAGTCTATGTTCACGAAAACGTTCTTTAAGGGTTCTAGTTGTCCGGCCCACATATTGTAAAGAACAAGCACAACTGAGTGTATATACAATATAGGTAGATTCACAATTGATATGACTGGTAATATCAAATTTATTATCTGCTGTGGCTGATATAATTTGTTTGTTTTTATTAATATATTTGCACGTAAGGCATCTCGTACGATTACAGGGAAAGCATCCATTTGGTCTCGACGAAAGCCAAGTATTGGTTTTCATGTTCTCTTTAACATTTCCGGCAAAAGTACTTGGAGCCAAGAAACTTTTTAAATTCCTATTCTTTTTGAAGATGACAGCGGGTTTAGGAGCAATATTAGATGAAAGAACTGAGTCACATAACAACGTTTTGTAGTTCTTGTTAATAATTGACTTAATTGTTTTGGATTTATTATTAAATTGAGATATAAAAACTAAAGAAGTATCTTTCTTCATGGATTTAGTAGTCGTTTCTAAGGATAGAGAGATATCGACTATATTGTCCAAGGTACCAGTTGGTTCAATAGTATTGCTGACATAAGGAACAATCTCATTCAACTTAGACTTATAAGTCATATCTGCATGAGTTTTAGCACTCTCCACTAATTCAAGGGGATAACCTCTCATCAAAAAGTTTTCTTTTAATTTGTCGGCATGCAGATGAAAATCCTCATCTCTCGTGCAATTGCGCCTGACCCTCCCCATTTGGCTCTTCACAATATTATCAATCCATGGATGATAATGTCCACTCTGGTAATGGAGATATGAACTTGAGTCCACTGGTTTAGTATAGAGAGTCGAGATGATTTTGTCATCTGCAACCGACAACGTAACATCTAGAAAATCAATAGAAATGAGACTAAAGT
Source organism: Taudactylus pleione (assembly GCA_031769625.1). Classification (NCBI taxonomy): domain Eukaryota; kingdom Metazoa; phylum Chordata; class Amphibia; order Anura; family Myobatrachidae; genus Taudactylus; species Taudactylus pleione. The sequence continues at coordinate 9,434,982 of JAUIMM010000121.1, forward strand.
GCGAAGTGAACTATAAATTAAAAGTGTTAGCATTCAAAAAGTTGTGAAATTAGTGGCAGAAAGAATATCCCCATCCCAAATAAAAAATAAATCATCTATGTAACGGCCATAGAACACCAGACTCGCTCCGGCTAATCCATCCCAGATGTATTTATCCTCAAATATGCCCATATATATATTGGCAAAGCTCGGAGCGAATCTGGTGCCCATGGCCATTCCGTGAATCTGTAAATAGTGGGTGGAGTAAAAAATTAAATTATTATGTGTTAAAATAAAACGAATACAATTCACCAAAAAATCTCGTTGATCATAGGAAATGGCATCATCTTTGTTGAACATTTCTCCTACTGCCAAGATCCCAGCCTCATGTGGGATATTGGTATAAAGGGCCTGGACGTCTAGGGTAAGGAAAGCATACCCTGGGCGCCAGGTGATAGTGCTTAATTTACTTAATAGATCCGAAGTGTCTCGGAAATGTGACCTCTGGGTAACCACATACTTTTGCAAAAAATGGTCAACAAAAAATTATAAATTAGAAGTGAGTGAGTTAATCCCTGAAATAATAGGACGCCCTGGTGGAGAAATCAAAGACTTGTGGATCTTGGGTAAATAATAAAACACCGGTGTAATAGGGTGACTATTAAACAAAAAATGAAATTCATCTTTAGTTATAATATCTCTCTTTTGCATCATCCAATAAAATTTTAAGTTCTTTCTGAAACACTAAGGTTGGGTCATCCCCTAGAGTCTGATAGAAACAAGGATCCTGAAGTTGAGTTAGAGCTTCCTTAATATAGTCTCCAGTATTCAGGATGACGACCCTACCGCCCTTGTCTGCGGGCTTAATAATAATAGAGCCGTCATATAGTTCTTAAAGCTAGCCTCTCACCATGTGACAAATTCCTGTTACCGAGGTCCCTAGTCGGATCAGAATTACATAAAGTTTGAAAATCTTTAAGAGTGTTTTTATAGAATAATTGTATATTAGAGCTTTTATGGCTGAGTGGGAAAAAATTAGATTTATTTTTGAATTTGGTTCTATTTATAGAGGGGAGAGAGTCTTTTATATTGAATATTTCAATTTCTTATTCTCTTAACCCTCCCTCGCCTTGTAGTATTTCTAAAATGGATAGACATTCTAAGTCTTTAGTATCCAGAAGAATTGGATTATCAATTTTCTCCAATTTATCTTTCTTGATCTTGGAGAAAAAGTAACGCTGTCTACATAAAGACCTAACATAACGGTTAAGTTCTGAAAATAAATGAAATAGTTAGGGTTTGTATTAGGGGCAAAACTCAAACCTTTGGAGAGTAAGGATGTTTCATTATCACTCAATGCCCTTTCTGACAGAATGAAAACACCTACTTGTATTACTGGAACCTTGGACGTCTTAGATCTCCTCCTTCCCATTCCTCTCTTTCCCCTAACTCTCTTATTCTTTTCAGGGTTCTTTCTTGGAGGGGTAGATAACGATTGCGATGGAGGAATGTCCTCCAATCTTTGTCTTGATTGGGAAAATCCCGTTGATGTACCTGGTTTGTTCTATTTTTAGGTCTTGCTCCTAGATCAGATTTGGGTGATCTGTGAGGAGCAACAGCATTTCTATCTGGATCTATAGGTTCATTAGTAGGACTAGTATTGGTGTTATTTCTAGTTAATCTAGATCTAAAAGGAGGTATTTGTGGTGAGTTAGGTCTATGGTTAGAGGGGAGCCTCTGTCTAGGATATGATCTATTTGGGTATCTCCTGGGATATGACTGTAAATGATTTTCATCTCTCGATAGTTTTTGCTTTTTCTTTGCTATAAGCTCTTTCCGTATATGATATTAGTGTTTGACTTAGTTCTAATTCTCTTCTATTAAAATCTGGGTAGTCTCTAAATATTAGTAGATCTTTCTGGCTCTGTTCAATCTCTTTTGTGACTTTTTCTATTTTCCTTTCTCTATAATTTATAAGTGATTTAATTAGGGAAACAGAACACCGTTTAAGGGCAGATTCCCATTCCTTGGTTAGTTCTGGGTCATCATTGATAGAAAGATGTTTGTTTATCTGTAGACCTTTGGGTATTCTATCTAATTCTATGTATTTAGATAGAAAGACACTGTCTAACCAATGTTTGCTTTAAATCAATAGAAGGGATTCCAATTCTAAAAAACACTGATTCATATCTGGTTTAGTATCATCCACAATTACATCAATTTCAACATCAAATTTGGACAAAAATTCCTCTCTCCTGTTTCTCCTCTCTTTTACCCATGATAGTTCAGTCATATTGATCCTCCTGTAAAACAGGCAGCTAGGATGACAAAGTTTAGTGGGAACAAAAAAGAATAAAAACCCAGCGCCAATAAAATAGAAGGATCAGACAATAATTCAGCAGTCAGATAAGGTTATGTCAACCTTATTAGAGTAAATATAGCAAGAGAAGAACTGCGCTCTAAAGTCAATGCTGGGACATCAGTAAATCAACACATTATATTGTAAAAAACAATTTAATAATATAAGGCTAAATAGCCATACTCATATAAATAGAGATTACAACATAAACATAAATACATACAATAGAGTTGATCAGATTCTTGAAAATAAAAAGCAATAAAATAAAAAATAAACACAATTAAATGTAATTGAACAGTCTAGAATAGACTAGTATTAATAAGTAGAAACACTAATAATAGTACTAATGACCCTGGAGATCCTTGATAAAACAATAAGGAGTAGTTTCGTGTAGATACAATGTAAACAGGTGATGGTATAACCGACTCTGTGAAAAGTCTCGTATATAAACTCAATGCAAGGAGTATATCAAAAATACAACTGACATCCCTTCTCCTAAATGTACCTTGTCAGTATCTGAAAGCTGCATGTGATGGCAGCTAATTTGAAACTCACTTGCAGTTGAGATGCCGGCAATCAGCCCCCTCCGAAGCGTACAACTGTGTCCTTGTAAACAGATCAACAGCCAGAAAACTGTGTAGCTAGAGCTGTAGGTGACAGGAGTAGTTTGCGTATAATGAGCCAGGTAAGGATCATCAGCGATGTGTAATGCCGACTAACAGCCTTCTCCGGAATGAGCGGAAATACCTCAAGTCGGCTGGTCAGTGGCCGGGGCACTGCAAGATGGAAACTGTGGACGATGGTGTTCACCTGTATGTAATGCGCCAGGTGATAGCCGTCTCAATGCGGTGGCGGCACAAACAATAAAGTGAAAGGTGAATGTCCCTCCGGCTCTGGATTTCAACCAGGTGATAGCCGTCTCAGTGCAATAGCGGCACAGACAGTAAATAGGGAGGTGAGCGTCCCTCCGGCTCAGAATAACAGGTTCAATCTCGGCTCCTTTAGGCAGTATAAGTCCCGATGGACCGGAGATTGATCATGGCAACAGTCGCTGGCTTGTTTGTATAAAAGGAATGCAAATGGGCGCTGAATGTAGGTAGGATCTCCAGGCTCCTATAAGGGAACGGCAACGCGTTTCGGCTACTGCTGTAGCCTTTTTCAAGCCAAAATGTTCCCCAATATCCGTTATTTGGTATAAATAACCCTAGGGGGTATGCAGGTTTTCCCTGATTTGAGGGTCCTACCCTTTTTACTCTGCAGTTTCTAATTAAATGTCCTTGCTGGTTACAATTAAAACATGTTCGTGGATCGGATGAAGACACGGGTTGTTGTGAGGTTTGAGCAGGGGGAAAAGGTGATGGATATGGGTAGGGATATGGAGGATAAGGGTATTGTGGGGGGTATGAAGTTTGTGAGTAGTATGGGACCTGTGGATGTGTAGTAGAATAGAGCTGTGTTTGCTGTTGCGTGGGATTAGTGAGGGCATATAACTGTTCAGGTGTAAGTGTGTGTGTAGATGCAAGTGTGTCTGCTGGCTGTGATGTTACCGTCATTCCTTCCAGAGCCTGGATACTGACAGCCATTAGTTTTTCGCTCTGGTTCTCTCTCATCTTTGAGATGTTCTTATCATGGTCTATGGCAGATTCTATGAGGGTATCTATTGTGACTCCCCTCCAGTACCGTGACTATCATTCCCCTGTGGTGAGTGCTATCTTAATATCTTCTATCCCAGTGTACTGGGTGATAGCCTGCAGAGCCCGGTCGCAATAATCTTCTGCAGATTCACTCTCCTTTTGCTTTATAGTGAAAATTTTGTTCCAGTTAACTACTACCGGAAAATATATACCCAATTGAGTTACAATGCGGGAAATGTTACCTTGGTTTACTTGGTCTGTTAAGGGAACGTCACCATCCAATACACAATCCGTGATAACTTTTGTCACGTCGTTATTGCGTGGTAGACAGGCCTTTAACACCACACGCCAATCTTTATTAGTTGGCTCATGAGAACTACCCAAATTCCTCAAAGATATTTGACATTTGGCTAGTTCCTTTTTGGGATCGGGGAAATCAATTATGATGGAATTCAGTTCTGCTGTTGTCCAAGGTCAATGCATTACCACTTCCCACGTGGGCACTATACCGTTCGCATCTGCTTTTCCATTCGGAACAGTTATTGTCCGAATGGGATGCAGACCGGTAGCGCTGCTACCTTTGACCTTGTTACCTGGCTGGGGGTTTAATCTGCTGCTGCTATGTATGGTATTAACGACTTCCTCTACGGGTGCAGGGGAGGCTAGCACTTCCCTTACTGTTACCGATGGAGATGGCGGCACCACTCGTGATTGTTGTGGTGCAGCATCCATCATCTGCACAGCATGGGAAATGGCAGACATTACAATAGGCTCATCATCCATATCATGATCATTTTCTTTATGGTTGCTTAAGAGAGGGTACAAATTGCTTGTTACATTTTTATGGGTATTTTTGATAACTGTACTTGCATCTCCATCCACATAAGGTAGAGGTGGTGCGCGTGAACTGCTGGCAATACTTTCCACAACGCTACCTTACGGCACGTGCGCGCCATTTTGCGGCTCGCCCGCATTGCAATTTAGCGTCGCGGATGTATTCTCTGGCAATGTGCTCGCAACGCTAGTTTGCGTCGCTTGCGCATTTTTAAGCCACGCATCCCCTTCATGCTGCCACAACTTTAAACATTCAGAATATTTGACCTTTTTCTCTTGGGAGCGCATCAGACTGATGTGATCCCAGACATTATCTAATACATCTTTATCAAAACTACCAATTCTGGGAAACGGTCTAACACTCTTCATCGTCATTTTAAACCATACATCACAATACCTTATTGCATAAGTACCGTACTTAGAATGCATAATACGACGGGCCGATCCAAGCGGCGCTTCCATTAGCAGTACATCATTGTCTAACATCTCTACTGTTTGCATGGCTCCCATTCTGAGACAACTCCTACGTTTTTCAATAAAGATTTAAACTGGTGAAAGACAGTCAAGATACTTTCACTTACCTGTGGACGATTTAAACGGCAGCACCCACACACCTGTGAAGATTTGAAGAAGGCTACTCCACACCCGGATAAGATTTAAGAAGGCAACTTCCACACCTATGGAAGTTTAAGTTGGCTACTTCCACGTACCTCTCTACAACAAAGACAACATGTACACCTGCTACTGTGTATAGAATGGTAAGCTGCTTACCGAGCGGCTAGCACTTAGCCCTTAAAGGTCATACGGTACCTCTAACTTTAGGGAACAAGTTACCCCTACCTAACAAATACTCACTGTTACACACTTTTTTCCTGCGCAGAAAAATACACGTTAACCCAGATATTGACAACAATTGAAAAGAATGTAAACCTCAATGGCTTTGTTTAAACACGTGGCAGCACAACCGGAAGTACGTATACACTATTGTGCGACCAGTCGCATACACAATGATGCGACTACCACACAACCATTAGCTGCATACACAAAAGTGCATCTTGACTGTGTGCAAAACTGCGACTCAGCCGCGTGCTCAATACTGCGGCACCCCTCTAAACATAAGGTTCTATCAACAAAGGAAAACAAACTTTTTCCACTCTTGTCCCTGGATTCTAGTCAGCGTCCCTGGCTCACACGAAAACGGGTAGCAATTTCTCAGCACCGAGCGGTTGCAGGTAAACCCTGCATGTGGCCACTCCACCCTTTGGTGATATATCGATAACCGTATGTATCGTGTGAGTATGTAAGTGACTTCACTATGAGCCCCCAACTAAGGATAATGAATTAGAACCTCTATACACTCCTGCCTATACCTTCTAATATCCTGCCTATACCTTCTAATATCCTGCCTATAAACCTCTAAGGATGACGCTATTTTGCGTACGCAGTCATATAGTAAATAAAGACTCCAGACCTTTTACCTGTGGTTCCAAAGCACAAAGTGATATTTCAAGTAAAAGTACAGTCAGTTACACGCTATGATCTAAGTACAATTTAGCGCAAAGAATTATACAGACCCAAGTACAGTTATACATATGCAGCGCTCTGGACCAGATGTAGGCTTCAGCAAGAAACCCCCATCTATCAGCATTCAGCAAGAAGACTCAGACTGGGGTCACAACACACACGTTTATACTCTCACAGAAACAGACAACACAATAGAGAGGCTTGTCGCTGATGCCATTGGTTCCCAGGAGGATGCATCTGTTGCAGAGCATTTAACAGTATGATTCAAATAGACACAGTCCAGCCTCTAACAACTGGTTGTCTCTGATTTCCTGTTCATGCACATCCTAACAGTTGGTCATATAATGTACATTTCGGTGCTTTAAGTCTCTGCGGTCCATAAGTTGAGAATGCATGTTGCGATCTTCACACTAACGATATCAAAATGCTGTTGAAAGAGTGCAGATCAGTATAATATCAAACATGACTTACTTATCATGTATTAAACCTTAGCTACCAAATAACCTTTATTTCTCAGCAATTATAATAAATGAACAAACTTGAATCTTATACTTTAAAGCTTATGAGACCTTTTATTGGAATATGTACTGTGTAAGTATTTGGGGTTTGACATAAAGACCCTAGTTAACTTGGGGAAGATACGTGCGCATGAAGCTAATAAACAGTGTTTTCATACAGGATCTTATGCATTCGCTAATATGCGACTAGTTAACAGTGTAATTGTGCGTATTAATGTGTGTATGAGAAATGGTGAAAGATGCAATCGCATGATGCTAATAGTAATATCGCCATATGTACTTAAGTGTGAGTTTATCTAAAATGGCGCTTGGGCGGCCATTCGCAAAATGGCGTCTTGCGATCTCATATTCTAAAATGGCATCTTGCGGCCAGGTGCAAGATGGCGTCTTTACGATCTAATTTTAAGCTGATCTTGTCTCAGCCAATTATCCAGCTTCGACATTCCTTTTTGGGATCAGGGAAATCATTCATGATGGAATTTAGCTCTGCTCTTGTCCAAGGACAATGCATTACCATTCCCTTGTGGGCACTACTCCATTCGCATCCGCATTTCCATTCGGAACAGTTATTGTCCGAATGGGATGCAGACCGGCCACGCTGCTACCTTTGACCTTATTACCTGGCTGGAGGTTTAGTCTGTTGCTGCAACGTATAGTATTAACAACTTCCTCTATAGGTGCAGAGGATGTTAGCACTTCCCGTGCTGTTACTGATGGAGATGGTGGCACCCCTTGTGATTGTCATGGTGCAGCATCTAACATGTGTACAACATGGGAAATGGCAGACATAACAATAGGCTCATCATCCACATCATAAACATTTTCCTTATGGTTACTTAAGAGAGGGTACAAATTACTTGTTACATTTTTATGGGTTTTTTCAACAACTGTACCTGAACCCCAATCCACATAAGGTGGTGGTGGTGCGCGTGAACCACTGGGAATACCTTCCGCAACGCTACCTTGCCGCACGCGCGCGCCATTTTGCGGCTCGCACGCATTGCAATTTAGTGCCGCGGGTGTACTTTCTGGCAATGGTTTCACAACGCTAGTTTGCGTCGCTTGCACATTTTTAAGCCATGCATCCCCTTCATGCTGCCACAATTTTAAACATTAGTTATGTTTTACCTTTTTCACTGGAGAACGCATCACACTGATATGATCCCAGACATTACTCAATACATCTTTATCAAAACTACCAATTCTGGGAAACGGCCTAACACTGGGCCTGATTCAGAGCCGGACGCAAGTGGCCGTTCGCTCGCTCGCCGTACGAGCGGAAATAATAAAATTCCAGCGCTCGCTCGTATGTTCGTTCGCAGCTAATTTTCCGCCCCATAGTCTCCCAACCCCTCCTCTAGCTAGCGAACGTTCTAAATAGCGACCGTCCATCTCCTCTTTGGTTGCAGGCAACGCTCGCACAAGTCAATTCCGGAAGTGGCCCTGTCAGTTTTCGATTGCCTGCTATTTCATTCAGCAAACATACTTGAATCGATTAATGGCAATCACTATATTAATTAGCGTAATTGTTATTCACTTGTTTGCAATCCTTTTTTTTTTTCAATGTCAATAAACTTTATTATTGTTAGTGTGTGTCATTGCTTCCGCAGAATACGTACGGTTGTACCAAGGGGATGGTTCTTCAAAATTAAAAGTTGGTTTGAATGCTACTATTGTTTTGCGTTTTTTTTTTTTATAGGCCGATTTATCAACTTTTTTTTAAATATTTAAATTAGCTTACGCATGTCACTGCATCAAGCCTATCATAACTCACATTATATTTGTGAGGGTGTAGGTCACAAGACTCATACAATAACCAATAGAATGGTTTCTGTTAATTTACAAAGTACATTAGCCAATCAAATTTTTTCTAGGACCTTTATTAAAACTGTTTTGTGTAAAAAAAATCATTGCCATCATGAGAGCCGCCGCTTTTTGTCACCGTGAACTCACTGAAGTGATGAACCAGAGAATCACCAATTACATGTGCCCCATCACTAACCTCCGCAAGCGGCTGGCCTATGCGGAGGTGCGGCGCCTCCTGCGTGTGATCGGCTACCGCAGATATATCGGCCAACTTGAAAGAAGGTGGTCCAATCTGAGGCGCAGATCCCCACGCCTGTTGGCCAATTTGTGACAGCAGATCCAGGAAAGTAAGTGTTTTTGTTTTTTTTATTTAAAATGTAAGCATACCTGCATGTGCATGTTTACCGTATAGCCCTGTTTCTTTATTTGGGACATACCTGCGTGTGCATGTTTACCGTATAGCCCTGTTTCTTTATTTGGGACATACCTGCATCTGCATGTTTACCGTATAGCCCTGTTTCTTTATTTGGGACATACCTGCGTGTGCATGTTTACCGTATAGCCCTGTTTTTTTTTTGTTTTATTTTTGGTGTGTAATTTTTTTCACAAAAAAAAAAATTTAATAATATTAATTTTTCTACATCATTTAGGGGCTGAGCGCAGACTCCAACGCCAGCGATGTCAGGCTCGTCCCCTATCCCCCACTCCCACCCAAACATCCTCGCCCCACTCTTCCCCAAATTCCCCCTCCAATCCAGACCTTGCCAACCGTGAGGCCCCTCCCTCTCCTCACATTCCCATCCCTCCAAATTCACACTCCCCTCCACCCCCCCTCTTTTCCTCACCCTCAACTTCCTCCCAAATAACCCCTCCTCCATCCGTGCTGCACTGGCCCACCTCTGATGAGGAAGATTTTGGGGTTCCAGGCCCAGTCAGCATTATGACCGGTATGTTTCCCTTTTAAACTATGGTTGTTTTTTCATTATTTTGTTTTTGGTTGATGTTGTCCTTTTGCCTGTGCAGTTCAAAATTGTAAAGTATTCCTAATGTTTTTGATATATATCTTTGTGAAACAATGTCTAGGATGTTTTCCCCTTACACATATGACACATGTCCAAACACTCATACTTGTGTCTTTCTTGTCTACGGTACCAACAAATGTTGTATTTTTGCGTAGTTGTAACTCTCTTTTGTGTTTTTTTTTAAGAATATTTTCGTTTGGCATTCCTTTTGTTTTGGAGATGTTTTTTTCCCCTTTTTTGGTATAGTCTGATTTTCTACTTGTTTTGGAAAATATAAATTAAGGTGTCATTTTAGTAAGCCGCACATTTTTTTTACCCACAGAGGACCAGAGGCGTAACGCAGAAATTTATGCTGGCTTGCAGATCTTGAGGGGCCTTGTCGTTGCCATGCTTGTGGCCTTGGATCAGATTTTGGCACGCCCGCGCCACTAATTTTTTTTTTTCCCTCTAAAATTTTAAAAATAAAATTTATTTTGATTTATTTAAGTCTCATTCTTTGTGTGTAAATCTTAGATTGTTGAACTTTACATAAGTCTACTATTTGTCCCTGATTTTTAAAGAAATGTAAATTTGTTTGTCGAAAGCTCAAGTAAGTATGTAAGCTTGCACATTAAACACATAACAATACCAATAGGTTTGGAGAAGTAACCTCAAAATGTGATTATTTTTTGGTGTGGGTAATGTTAAATTTAAAGCTACCTGCTTAGGCCTACAATTGCAAACATACTGATTCACCATAATACCTTTGGGGTTTGTTTTAAGCAACAAAGCAGGGTACTAAACTTTTCCAAATAAGAAATTACAGTGTTAGGCATTAAGCAACTTTGCATTTTTAGAAACAGGTTACACTTGGTTGTAATTTACGATGGAAATGGTTGGTGAACGTAAAATAAAATTTTAATTTTAAACACAAATAATAAACACCAAGTGAATACACACAATAAATTCAAAAATTCAAAACACACACACACACACAAGCCAAAAACTCACCAAAACCCCCCAAAAAACAAAATCATGAACTGTTTGAAGAAGTAGCATGCCGACATGAATCCACAAATGAGGAGAAATCATTGTTCCCGAAGTTATATCCAATGTGTCCACATAAAGTCATTTGTGTTGATCAGGTAGTAGGCATGGATTTTTATGGTCATTTTAGGGATTAAAAACAAAACAAAAAAAAACAGTTAAAAGTGTACTTTTAAAATATTACATGTCTACATTGTGGCATTTTTAAACATTATGAGGAAATAATTACCTAAAAAATCTGGCCACAACTTCATCGCGTATGGCCCCCCCACATACTGACCTCCGACCAACCTCGGGGGGGCCGTCCTCAGGCAAGGCATCCTCTGGCTGCATTGGGACACCACTCCTTATGGCGATGTTGTGAAATATCCCACACAGGACCACAATTTTCAAAACCATAGCTGGCAAATACATGAGGTCGCCACCAGAGCAGTGGAGGCATCTGAATCGGCCTTTTAAAAGGCTGATACAGTGCTCCACCACCTGTCTGGTGGCTGTAAGTGCGGAATTATACTGACTTTGTGGCCCTGGTGTGGGAGCCAAATAAGGAGTGAGCAGCCAGGGCGTGCAAGGGTAACCACTGTCTCCTGTGAAAACAGATAAAAAAAACATCAGGACCATTGTGTAACAAGCAGAAGGTGTCAACTTACCCAGAAGCCACGCATCACCAGCTTGTAGTTGTTTAATTTGTGCCAAATCCCTGATTGCCGGATGACGAAGGAATCATGTGCACTGCCAGGGAATTTGGCATTCAGGGACAGGATCTGGAGGGAGGCATCACATACCACCATTACATTCATCGAGTGAAAGTGTTTGCGGTTCCTAAATATAGCCTCCAGCCTTGCTGGAGGCTGAAATGGTATGTGAGTGCCATCCACAACCCCTATGATGTGTGGGAAGCCAGCTATTTGGTAAAAATTAGCCTTCGCCACATTAAGGGAACCCATATCCAATGGCATTTTAATAAAATTATGGAGGTGTTTAAAAAGGGCCTCCATCACTGCCCTCAGGATCCTTGAAAAGGAGGATTGGGATATTCCAGCGACTATTCCCACAGTGGTTTGAAAGGATCCTGAGGCACAAAAATGTAACACCGACATTAATTGCGTAAGTGGTGGTATTGCTGTAGGACTGTCAATTTGCCATTCAAGATCACTCTCTATTAATTAGAGAGTGTCTATGATGAGTTGTGGCGGAAGACGGTAGCGCCTTAACACCTCATCATCTGGCATTACAAAAAGGGTGACACGTGTTCTATATATCTGGGGTCTTGCACGCCTACGAGGCCTACGCCTGGGACGAAGTTGAGGTTGGTCGGGTTCTGGAACCATGGCCAATATAATACGACCAACATCAACCTGAAATGTTAAGCAAGGTAGTTATTGGTTTAGACAAATGTGTTAATAAAAATATACTTATCTTTTCCAAGAAAACCAAAGATGCTTACAGGCCTGGGATGTGTCATGGGCAAATCAACCTACATTTCAAAATTAGACCATTTTTAAGATATTAATTTAAAAAACTATGATTGAAAACAAATTTCGTATTCTAAAAAATAGAGAAGGGGGCACACATTAGTTCTCAAAATAGTACGCTACATTTAGTGGTAAGACATGATTTTACACAGAAAAATTGAAAACACATTAGTTCGCAAAATAGTATGCTACTTTTACAGTTAAGAAAGGCCACATTAGTTCGCTAAATAGTACGCTACTTTTACAGTTAAATAAGGCCACATTAGTTCGCTAAATAGTACGCTACTTTTACAGTTAAATAAGGCCACATTAGTTTGCTAAATAGTACGCTACTTTTACAGTTAAATAAGTCCACATTAGTTCACTAAATAGTACGCTACTTTTACAGTTAAATAAGGCCACATTAGTTCGCTAAATAGTACGCTACATTTAGTGGTAAGACATGATTGTTCACAGAAAAAAAACAACATTACTTAGCGAAACATATGCTAAGACCAACACATCGAATTTGTAAATTCATGAAACCAAAAACACTTACCAAAAAACAGACAAATATCCCAAAGTTCAAAAACGTCACTCGGTCACTGTCAAAATAACTGAAAAAAAAAAAAAATTAGAAACAAATGTAAACTATTTACTATTATTTTTTACGTTTTTTTTTTTAAATACTTACTCAAAAATTCAAATAAAAAAGCCGAAAAATATAAAAAAATGCTAACGGAAAATAACGAAGAAAAAAAACAAAAAGATCCAAATAAACCAGTCCTCCTTCTACACAACAATCGCCAACAATCCACTCCAACGCTAAACCTCCAACAATCAAAACATGCCACCTTGACTCGAGTCACACCAAGCCATAAATAGGCTTTATTTTCCCGCTCAAATTAAGGACGGACAATAGGAGCGCACAAGGAATGATGCGGCCGAATAATGCTGACGCATGTATAAAAACGTCACTGAAGGCCAAAATCGGTCTGCTACATTGACCAAAAAAAATGAGTACAGAGCAGCAAAGTACTAGCCAACAGGCACCATGTAAGTGTTTTTTTTTTTAATGGGAAAATGCGTATGTTTAACATTACATTTTAAAACATTTTACTAAAAATCTTTTTTAACATTTTAAAAAAAAGGTGTGGAGGATGCCATGGAAGAGGCTGCTGGCCCTAGTAGGCAAACTAAGGCCAAAAAAAAAAGGCAGCCACAATTCACAAGGAAGGAGATGGAGGTTTTGGTGCAAATGTGCAATGACAACCTGGCACAGGCACCAAGGAATATGGGTGCAACCCAGAGATGGAAACTGTGGGGACGACATAGCCAGTGGTGTCAATGGTGTGGGTGAGTTTGAACGTTCAACCCGGGAGGTCAAACGCCGGTACGTAAAAACTACATTTTAGTAAAAAGTGTTTACAGGTCAAAATACTGCAGGAATAATGCCAAATTTTAAACCACCAGATGGAGCGACTTCAAATATCGGCTTAAACAAAAACTGGCTGATAGGGCTAGGCATGCAGGGGGGACAGGTGGGGGTCCCACCCCTATGTCACTTGAGCTCACAGATTTTTAGCTGTTCCAGGGGTATGTGCAGGATGAGGAGGTGTTTGGCGTGTCAAACATGGATACCGACATGCCAGACTTTGCGGCACCTCATGTTGCCCCAGGTAAATGTTGTAATGTTAACAACTCAGAAATGTGTTTTTGACAATATCTAGATTATAATTTTACTCTTCTCTTTTTTCTCACAGAGACACAGGCGGATGAGTCTGCTCCAGAGGTGAGCTTTGGCCGCAGAATTTCTTCTGGCTCTGCAGGGGAGGAAGCAGTAGATCCGGCTGGGGACCCTGTGGCAGACAGTCCAGGGCATTCCCCCTTGCAGGCAGTGGCCCTCCTCACTGATCTCAATGGTAAAACGGATCAGCAGACCGAGATTCTGCTGAGGATGGACGCCAATCTGCTACGGGTGGCGGACGCCCTGGAGCAAAGTGCTGCGGCCAACGTGACCATTGCTAAGGCCCTTGCAGAAAATACTGGGACCAACGTGCGAATAGCATATGCCCTGGAGTAGCTCGTTCGCCAGCACATGTTGGAGCCGGCCTCCCTTCCTGCCAGAACATCAGGACCCTCCACCTCTGGCACGACAACAGCCATCCCTCCAAATGTGCCTAGCCCTATGCCTAGTCCAGAGGTCACAACATCTGCCTCTGGCCAGGCCAGCCGAAGGACTTCCCGGACCCGTTCAGGCTCCCTCCAACCCCCGGCCAAACGGCCTAAAAGGCGATGACAGCACTGGCTAATTTCCTCACAATCCATCTATGTGTTTGCCCCATATTCCTGCATGGCAAAAACCTCCCTCTCCTTTCTTGTGAATTGTTTTTATTTGTTTTATTTCTGTTCAAATGCCACTTATTTTGTGGGTGTGTGGGCAAAATGATTTCTAGATTTTGTCCCATGAAAAAAAATATGTTTACTTTAAAAAAAACTTGAAACAAAAATAACAAAAAAATTCTTACACTTTGGAAACAAAATTGCAAAAATCTATTGTTGATTTATTCACAAACTGGTTAAAAGGTAATCCCTCTAACAAACTTACAAACAGTACAACGGAAATAGAAACATTTCATATTTTGCCTAAAAAATAAGGGTTAAAATCAATTTATGAGTTTTAATTAACAATTATCCAAAAAAAAAGGACGATTGGTTTCTTGGTCAAAAAAAAAAAAAAAAACATGCGTACAATATTGTTTGTGTACAAAATAAACACTTACAAATATGTAAAAAGCACTCAAAAAACCCAAACATTTGTTAGCTAATTGATTGTATGCCCCAGAAATTAGCAGCTGAGTAGTTCACCTGCGTTCGGTTTTTAACTACTAAAAAAGGTCTATTTGCGAAACACTTTAGAAGCTGTTTAGCAATTAAAAGTTAATTGTTTTTGTTGCCTCACTTGATTAATCGCAACACCATCGATGAGTCCGGGGAAGTACGAGGAGACCATCGTCATTGCGGTAGACTATACCAGACCCCAAGCTGAGCGAGCAGTCTTAATGGAAATTGGATCACACAGTGACGTGGACAAAATAGCGTCCACATTGGACGTTCGCACAAGATAATACATGTACGCCCAAAAAACGCCTTGCCACGCCTGCGTTTTCTCATCTCCCCCCCGTTACCACCCATAAACGGAACATTCTGTCAATCAAATGACATAGGTCACTTCCCATTCGCTGTGTATACGAGCGAACGAGAAATGACCACAATGATCCGGCCGCATATGCGCAATAAGAACCGGATGCATGCGTGGTTTAAAACAATCGAATGCGTATAATACCTTATTGCATAAGCACCGTACTTAGTATGCATAATACGACAGGCCGATCCAAGCGGCGCTTCCATTAGCAGCACATCATTGTCTAACATCTCTATTGTTTGCGTGGCTCCCATCTTGGGACAACTCCTACGTTTTTCAATAAAAGTTTAAACTGGTGAAAAGACAGTCAAGATACTTTCACTTACCTGTGGACGCCTTTGAAAAAGGGTGTATCCGCGAACCCTATGGAGGACCTCTAGACGCCTCCACTCACCTACGGAAGTAAAGGCCGCTTCCAGTCAGCAATCCCTTTTTGACTACGTTTCAACTGCTAGGGGGCAGCAAAGTACCCTTTGTTTTCCAGTTGATTTCGTCCACCCTCTCACCAGCTCACAATCATAATCTAACCAAAATTATGTGGTTCAATTATAGTGTTCAAATAAGCCTAACATCACACACATTGATTACTGAATACTATAATCACACTGGGAGCCAAACCCTAACGAAAATAACAACCCATACACCTGCTTTGTGTAAAGTAAACGATAAGCTGCTACCGAGTCACTAGGCCGTTTGTTACGCCTAGCACTTAAGGGTACTACAATACCCTTAACATTTAGGTCCCGTGAGATGCCCTAAACAAATACTCACAGTTACACACTTTTTTTCTGCGCAGAAAAAAACACGTTAACCCAGTTATTGGCAACAATTGATAAAGTAAACTCAACAGCTTTGTTTAAACATGTGGCAGCACAACCAGAAATATGTATACGCTATTGTGCGACTAGTCGCATACACAATAATGCGACTACCACACAACCGTATGACTCTTACCCTTAGCTGCGTATGCAGAAGTGCATCTTTGCTGCACGCGCAAAAATGCGACTCAGTCGTGTACACAATACTACGGTACCCTTTTTAGAGTAAAATACTATCAACAAAGGAAAACAAACTTTTTCCTTTCTTGTCCCTGGATTCTAGTCAGCGTACCTTGACTCACACGATAATGGATAGCGATCTCTCAGCATCAAGTGGTTGCAGGTAAACCCTGCGTGTGGCCACTCCACTCTTTGGTGAGAGATGGATAACCGTATGTTTATCGTGTGAATTGGTAAGTGACCTCACTCGAGAGCCCCCATCTAAGGATACTGAATTTAAACCTCTATACACTCCTGCCTATACCTTCTAAAAACCTGTCTTCTAAAATTTACGCTATTTGCGTACGCAGTCATACAGTAAATAAATGCCTTCAGACCTTGAACATTTGTTTCCAATGCACAAAGTATTATTCAAGTAAAGTACAGTTAGTTACACGCTGTGATCTAAGTATAATTTAGTGCAAAGAAATTATACAGACCCAAGATACAGTTATACATATGCACGCGCACTGGGGCCAGTTACCAGCATCCATAAGAAACCTACATCAACAGCATCAGCATGAAGACTCCAGATTGGGGTCAGAACCCACATATATATACCCTTACAGAAATAGACTATACAATAGAAAAGTTTGGCATGGTTTCATTGGTTCCCAGTGCGGGTGCATCTGTTACAGGATATTTAACAGGTTGATTCAAATGGACACAGACCAGCCTCCAACAGCCTTTGTCTCCGTTTTCCCCCTGCATGCAAATCTAGGCTGTTAATTTTACAAAGTACATTTTGATGTTTTAACTCTCTACGGTCCATAAGTTGAGAATGCATGTTGTGATCTTCACACCGATGATACCGGAAAGCTGTTGAGAAAGAGCAGATCAGTACAATACCAAACACTGCTTACTTATCACGTATTAAACCTTAGATAGCCTTTATTTCACAGCATTTGTAATAAATGAATAAAACTTGAATCTTATACTTTGAAGCTATGGAACCTTTTACGCGAGTGTGCAGTGCGTAAGTATTATGGGTTTGGGAAAAGACGCTAGTTAACTTGTGGCAGATGCGTACGCATGAAGCTAATAAACAGCGTTCGCATGCGGGGTATTATGCATTCGCTAATGTGCGACATGTTAACAACGCAACTGTGCGTAATGTGCTGTGTTTATGCATGTGATTCTATTTATGATGGATTTTATATATATATATATATATATATATATACACACACATATATATATCATTCCTTACTAACATTTTTAAACTGCAATGCAATGTGTTATTAGTAATGAGATTCACTCTCAAACAGAGTGGAGACCTCTTGCCAATTGCTGGTGCCATATTGTCTGACAGTGAGTTTAAGCAGTTCTGGGCCATATTACAATTGCCACAGCTACACCTGTCCACATGTGGGGTCTCTCCATTTACATGCAAAAACACCCACAGTTCCTGGTGTATTGTCTTTTCTAATTACTTTTCTCAGGAAGCTGTTCTATGCAAGGTTGTCCCCAGTACCAAAAACATTGCCATCTGTACTTAGCTCGTGAGTTGTAACTTAAAATGGCGCTGGGAGATCAGTCGCAAAATGGCGTCTTGCAGATTCTTATTTTTAAGATGGAGTCTGGTTGCCATTCGCAAGATGGCGTCGCTCCAAGCTAATTTTACACTGATTCTGTCTCAGCCACTAAACCAGCTTCGACAGTACTGATGTAATGCCTGAGCTTACTGCTGTAGCTATGTTTGCATATCCTAATCAACAATACCAAGGGCTCTATTTATTAACATTATTTTTACTAAAATAAAGTGAAAAAGGGTGTTTTCACACCCTTTTCACATTATTTTAGTATCACCTAAAGTTACTACAGGGCAATTGGAGTAGAATTCGTAAATTTCTACTCCAAGCCCTAATTATCACTTATTTTTAGTAAGCAGATCGCATTTCCCATAACTGTAATGGGAAATGTGATCTGGCCAAAGTTACTAAAAATAAAATGTGAAAAAATACCGGGGAAAGCCCTGTGATAATAACGCCACCTGGAGGTGGCGTTATCCAGGGTCTCTAACGAGCAGAGCACAGCCCGGAGCTGGCCCCAGTGATCTGCTGTGTGGTCTAAACAGACCACACGCTGATACACTGTAAAAAAAAATGAGTAAAAAAACCCAAAACTTACCTGAGTCCAGGGATTGGTGATCGGGGCTCCGGGTGATATCCTCACTCTGGTCAGCTGGTCTCCCAGCCTGCACTGGGTCCCGGTCATCACCTGGCTGAGTCCCAGTGCAGTATGGGATGTTAGCTGACCGGAGCCACGGAGGACATCAACGGAGCACCGATGACTGCAGGTAAGTGTAATTAAGGGAGGGGGGTTGTGGGGGGAGGTGGGGCCGTGATTGTGGGGGGTGGGGCTTAGCACAGGGGGGCGCGGCTTAGCGATGGTCGGTCGGCGCATGCGTTGGCACTTGTCACTGTATTTTTTGCGAAAATACAGTGATAAGTGTGCGGAGGGGATTTGCAGGGACAGAGCTTTATCGCAAGCTCTGTCCCTGCAAGGGATTTGTAGTAAATCCCTGTAATATTGCCTGAATTCGCAATGCGAATTCAGTAGGTAATATTACACTACAATCTGCATTATAAATGCGGATTGTAGTAAATAGAGCCCTAAGACTTGTACCTCAAAGACTGTCGTCTCTGGTGATGCTAATTTAATGCCTAAGCTTAAGGCCCCCATACATCAGCAATCGATTGTGGTAATTCTGCAATTTGCAATCGATTGTGTATAAAAATCTGCAATGTATGGGCTTCACAGACTGCAACCAAAAAGTGATTGAAATTGGTAAATCAGACTCCAACATGTTGGATTTCACAGATCGATTGGGGCCCTAGATTGCTAGTGTATGGACTTGGGGCCTGATTTAGAACCGCTCGTAAGCGGACGCTCGTTCGTTCCGAGCGATGTTTGCCCAACTGCGCATGCGTACGGATCGTAATAAGCATGCGCGAACCAGTCAGTGCGGCCGAAAATCGTTTGTTCGCTAAATAGCGAATGCCTGCTAATATGAGTGACAGGAGGAGGCGTATGTGGGTGGTAACGGGAAGGTGCTTGAAAACGGGGAGTGGAGATCAGAACGCAGGTGTGCTTAAAGGTCAAAACGGGCATTTTGTGGGTGTGCATAATTAATACAGCAGCGTCATTGACCACGTCACTGGGTTATTTTATACTCAGAACTGCTCGCAAATTTGTGGTAGGAAAAAACAACCACAAGAATAGCGAGCAGTTCATACGCTGGTCGATGTACTCGATTAATCTAATAAATAGCGGAGATGACGTAGGATGCGAGCGGCCAGGGGGCGTATTTTTCCAAAAAACGACCGCAAGTTTTGTTCGCTCGTTCAGACCTAGAGGCGTGAACAGACCGCAAAGAGTGAACGGTTCATTTGAATAGCCACCCCTATTTTCTGGACGAGCGAGCGCTAATTGCGTCCGGCTCTGAATCAGGCCCTTGATCAGCAAATTTGCAGAATGTTACTAGTAAAATTATGGGCCTTTCAAGATTGGCAGGTCTGTGTTTGCTGAAAATGATCTGCAAATCACTGAAAAAGATCTGTAATGTATGGGCGCAGATTGCTAGATTGGGAAATCCCAAAATCGGGCAATAAATCTTCAAATTGTTCAATTGTGGTTTTCATATTGCTGATGTATGGGGGCCTTTACATTTACCTAACCATTTATTGTTTGTGAGTACTTCACAGTTTCCTGATGAAGTTAACCGGATGTTGTCACAGGAATCCTACATCATGTACAGCATTATTCACAGCAAAGAAATTGGTGCAGGAATTTGTGTCCAGATATGGTATCCCATGTGTTGTTGAAAGTGACAGAGGTACACATTTTTACAGGATTTGTGAGCAAAATTGAACGTGTAAATATGATGCTGCGGATTGTGGGCAAAGGAAAATGATGATGGGCCTAAGACAAGGTCCACAGAAACGAAGGGGGGGCATCCTTAGTAGTGTCCCTGCGGATTTTGGGCAAAGAAAAAGAAAGATAGCTATTGGTGATCAAGTCTCTGATTGAACCGGCAGCTAAACAGCCGCCGGTATTTCAATCCCTTTCCGTCAAGGACTGGTGGTTGACGAGGTCGGTGTGGAGGGTTATCCTAGGGGTACTGCCGGGGTCATCATGGTGCACTCCACTCCCAATTTGAAACCCATGATTATAAGGGATAGTGTATTAACAGCCACAAAAGGATGGTCAAAAGACAGAGGCAAAAATTTTTAATAGCCCATATGTACAAATAATTAGAAGGTTTGGAAAAGAAATATATGAAAGTAACAAATACAGGTAATAAGGACTCATATACCGGGACTTGGGATAAGATACATCTGGTGAAGTATCGGAAGAGAAAAGCCATTAAGGTGGGGAAAAGGTGTGGAGGTTTGTCCCCAATTCTAAAATGTATATGTGAATATTGTGGTCTAAGGGCCTGATTCAGACCCGCTCACGAGCGCTATGCGCTCGCAAGCGGGTCGATGGTGGCCCAGTGCGCATGCGCGAGACCCGGATAGCGACGGGCAAACCGTCGCTCCGGGTCACGTACCAAAGGGGGCGTGCTGTCGATGTTGAGTGACAGCACGCCCCCTTTGGTGGGTGGGCCGGGGGAGTGGCTGCCCAAACGGAGGCGTTCCCATGGGAACGCTACCGTCTGGGGCCGGCCCCACTGACATCACAAGTGATGTCAGTGGGAGTGCTTTCGACTCTGTTAGAGCCAAAAGCACTCTAGGGCTTGCGGCAACGAGACACTACCACAAGACCATCGCGACCATCTTCCTGGCCGCTCGCTATAGCTGTGGGTGGTTACCCACAGCTATGCGAGCGGCCAGGAGGCCGCTCTAAAAAGACAGAAGGCTGGCCCTGATTCAGAGCGAGCGCTCTGTCAGAGCGTCTGGCTCTGAATCAGGCCCTAAATCCAGAGAAGAGTGCAAAGACAGCTCCTCTATACAAACTGACACTTCCTCCCTTGACATTTATCATGAGCTGATATGGAAGAACAATAAGGTTGACTGTTGGGTATTTAGTCACCTACCATATAATTTAGGGAATGTTGGGTTAATAGCTATCCTATTGCTATCAAATCAAACAGCACTTTACTCACTATGTGGAACTCACACACTTGTACCTTATAATGTCACAGGTTCCCTAGGTTTAAAATTAAGTATCAAAAGTTATTATCACGTAAACATCACGTGTATTGACAAAACGATGTGGGAAGAGGGAGCTGAAGGGACTTATTTGAGAACCAGTGTTTTTAACACTATCTTACACAGAGGTTATTTCAGAATTAAACTTGTTTGGGGATCTTTTAGAGATCATTAAATACACAAAACCTAATAAGGAAGATTGTGTGAGTGAACTGGTTAAGTGTGTAATGATAGAAGGAATGTTGGGGTACAATAAAACATGCAATCATCGTATTGCAGAATGTGACAAGCAAGAAGAAGGTATGGATGAAAAGGTTTCCCGTTGTAATTTTCCTTATGATGCTTTTTTAAAAATAATGTCTAATAAACCATGGACACTACCACAGGGGTTATATTATGTTTTCTGACATAGGGCTTATAAATGGTTACTAGTAAATTTTTTTGGAATGTTTTATAGCAGTGGTCAGGAAACAGGGGTAAATTACCCCACATGGGGTAAAAATGAAATTCCTGGGGTAATGGACAGACAGCCGGGCATGCATATGAATCATTCTATAATATAGAATGATTCATATGCATGCCCGGCTGTGCCACAGGGAGGCTCTAAGCCGGACGCCTGCTGAGATGTTATTACCAGCGGGCACCCGGCTCCTTTCCTGCAGCGCCGCGTTAGCCGGAGCCTGGAGTTCCCTTCTGAACTCCAGCTTCCGGCTCTCTCCATGCGCACTATGGGAGAGACGTCATGACGTCTCTCCTATAGTTCCGAGGAGCAGCCGGGCAGACACGACAGCGGCGGATGCAGGAGCGGGATTAAGGTGTTTTGGTTTTTTTGTACAAGCGGCACTACAGAGGCATAACTATGGGGGCAATACTACAGGGGCATAACTATGGGGGCACTACTACAGGGGCATAACTATGGGGGCACTACTACAGGGGCATTATATGGGGGCACTACTACAGGGGCATAACTATGGGGGCACTACTACAGGGGCATTATATGGGGGCACTATATGATTTCCTTCCTTTCAAATCAAGGGGGTAACGTCGGCGTATCTAAATATGTTTTGTGGTAAAAGGTAAAAAAGTTCCCTGACCCCTGTTTTATAGGAACATTGCCACCCGATGCAGTAATACAACATGATGATCTAAAAGAAACATACAGTATATGAAAGAATTACTCCCGAAAAGAGTAAGAGCAGTAAAAAGAGAGATACAAATGTTACATAAGAAGTACAAGCACCTTTTTTTACACTGTCCCAAAGTTACAAGATTGGCTTGGGATTTGGGAACATCATAACATTTGGTACATGGGGGAATAACAGCATATCAAAAAATGATAATTAATAAACAACATATACGACAGTACTTTTAGATTGGTGGGAAGAGAGCTTCCAGCAATAAAAAAAAATGAATGCAACTTCAGGATATTCTGTTACTTTGCAAACGGTATATGGGTTAAAGTGTCGAACATACATCAGAAATTCTTCTGATGCTGAAGAAATAATAAAAAATAGGTTGAATGAAATTACTTAGGTTAAAAATGAATTTGCTGAACAAAATAGAAGTGATGGTGTGATTCCGACAGTTGGTTCACCTGGTTGAACCTCAGTACTTGGTTCGCATGGTCAACATTATGCATACATTGGGAAGTTTAATATTTCTTTGCCATGATACTGATGTTGATTTTCTATGTACTAGTGAAATGCTTCAAAAAGGTACTGTCAAAGCTGGATAATTGGCTGAAACAAGATCAGTTTAAAATTGAAGCGTGCGCGACGCCATCTTGCGAATGGCAGCTAGACTCCATTTTAGAAACAAGAATCTGCAAGACGCCATTTTGCGACCAGCGTCACTTTAAGTTACAACTCACGAGCTAAGAACAGATGGCAATGTTTTTGATAATCTACCAAGGGCAACTAGAAGAACAGCCTCATGTGAAAAAGTAAATAGAATAGACAATGCACCAGAAACTGTGAGTGTTTTACATACAAATTGGGAATCCCTGAATGCAGACAAGTATAGTTGTGGCAATTGTAATATAATCCAGGCATTGATCAACACAATTGAATGTGTCTGAATCCTAAACAGGTTTTAGTTTCACACCCAGAGGTAACACATTTGCATTGCAGTCTGAAACTGTGAGTGAGGAATAATATGTGTGTGTGTATGTATGTATACGTATATATATATATATATATATATATATATATATATATATATATGAATATGTTAAGTCAATCATAGATGGAATCTCATGCATAAACACCGCACATTACGCACAATTGAGCTGCTAACGTGACGCCCAGTAGCGAATGCACAATTATTAGATCATGCGATTGCATCTTTCACCATTTCACATACACACATTGGCCCACATTCAGAGGCGGTTGGAGGATGCAAGCGGTCGCTCAGAAACTGGGCGGCCACTTGCATCCTGACCGCCCGCCTCTGTTGCAGTCGTTAGGCTGTGGGTTAACACCCACAGCTCTAACAACCGCTCGGGTGATGGTCACGATGGTCAGAGACCATCGCGACCATCGGGGCTTACGACGAGACCCTAGGGTGTCAGTGGGGCACTAGTGTTGTCAGTGAGACACTAGTGATGTCAGTGGGGCCTCCCCCAAACGGCAGGCGTTCCCATGGGAACGCCTCCGTTTGGGCTGCCACCCCCCCAGCCCGCCTTCCAAAGGGGGCGAGCTGTCAATCAACATCGACAGCTCGCCCCCTTTGGAAAGAGACCCGCTATGACCGGCGCTGTCGGTCGTAGCGGGTCTCAGGCATGCGCACGAGGGAGCCGGCTCCCTCGTGCGCATGCGCACTGGCAAAACATCGAGGCGGCCGTGCGGTCGTAGACCGTACGGCCACCTCTGAATAAGGTCCATTATGCTTAAGACCCCGAATAAAAACACAGTTTAGTAGCTAAATGCGCACGCATCTGTCCCCAGTTAACTAGCGTCTTCATATCAAACCCTGTACTCTCACACATTACATATTCACTTACAAGGTTCCATTAGCGTTAAGGTATAAGATTTAAGTTTGTTCAGTTGATATAAACGCTGTGAAATAAAGATATTTGGTAACTAAGGTTTTATACATGCTAAACAAGCCGTATTTGGTTTCGTACTGATGCGTACTCTTTCCACAGTATTCCGGTGTAATCGGTGGGAAGATCGCATCATGCATTCTCGAGTTATGGACCGCAGAGACTACAAGCAACAAAATGTATTAACTGTTAGGATGTTACAGGGGGCGGGAAGGGAGAGACCCTCAGTTGTTAGAGGCTGGGTGAGTCTATTTGAACCAGCCTGTTAAATGCTCCGTAACAGATGGATTCCCCTTGGGAACCAATAGCATCAGCAACAAACGTCTCTATTGTTTTGCCTATTCCTGGGGGGTATAAATATGTGTGCTCCAACACTGGGTCTTTAGTCTTCTTGCTGAATGCTGACTGAGGGGTTTCTTGCTGATGCCTAACATCTGGTACCGGAAGCGCTGCGTATGTATACTGTACTTGGGTCTGTATAATTCCTTTGCGCCTAAATTGTATCTGGATCAATTGCGTGTAACTGACTGTACTTTTACTTGAATAATACTTGTGCTTTGGAACCACAGATTCCAGGTCTAAGTCTTTATTTACTGTATGACTGCGTACGCAAATTAGCGTCATCCTTAGAAGGTATAGGCAGGATATTAGAAGGTATAGGCAGGATATTAGAAGGTACAGGCAGGGGTATATAGAGGTTCAATTTTAGTATCATCAGTTTTCCAATACATTAAGAAGAAATCAAACGATGCACTTTATGAGAGATATGAACTTTCTTCGGAGTTATGAAGAATGTTCAGAGGATGAAACTGATAAAACAGGAATATGTGGACATACATATTCATTCAGCAACTCATAAATATATTCATGAATATGTTACCTTCTTTTCTGTACTGCAATTTGAGCTATATAGAAAATCATTGAGAGTTTATATATAGTTGTGCGAGTTGCAGAAGACCACACTTGTCGAATGGCCCCAGGCCTAGGAAGGATAAGGCCTTCCCTTTCCTCTCTAAAAGTAGGCAGGTATGTGTCTGATGCAACAGCCATTTTGTTTTGTATCGTACATATTAAATGATGTATTAAAAAGTGTGTAGAGATAAGTGTTTTATTTATTTGTAGATGTGATTAACTGTGGAGATATGCATAGGCTGAACTGCTATATATTGTTTTAGCAATAGGTTTAAAAAGTCAAAGTTTTAACATGCACAGAACAGCTGACAGTAGCAGGTCTCAGCTTTTATATAAACAAATGAGCTAACTGAGAGAGGATTTAACTGCAATGAGCAGAAATGAAGGCCAAATGGGCGACCATGTCAGATTACTGCATGGGAACAAAAAGATAACAAGGAAATACATCAATATTATGTCTAAGGCATAGGTGGCTAATTTATACGTAGTACGCACAAGTATTAATTAGATTGATTGGGCTAATTGGATTAATTGGAGGTATAAACAAAAATAAGGTATAAATTTGAGCAGAGAAAGAGGGAGCGGGGAGCAGTCAGAAAACAGAGGAGGGGACGCAGAACAAGGGTCGGGGGTGCCGTTACGTATGTATGAAGTATTGGCTGACTGCTATCCTGTACTAGGTGTCACAAATTTATTTTAGAAGTATTCCCTACTGCTGTTGATCTTGATCTTATTTTGATGTAAGTCTACAGTGGCAAAATATATGTATGATTAAACTGTCTTTAAGTAAAAGCATTGTCATTTATTTTAGAATGTGTATTTGTGTTGAATTATTTCAGTGCTCTCTATTACAAGTAAGGTATGTAAGTAATCCAGAACTGTCAGCGTTATCAAGACAGAACCAGAAACTGACTTTACTGAGTTATTTGAAGAAGAAATTGGTCTGAGGTCCCATGTGTACAGTATGGTGGTTTACCCTTTTTTAATTTTTTATAGTCTATACTGGAAGTATGGTGGTGAGTAAGGGTGATGATGTGGAGGACTATCCAGGCTAGCTGTGGCAGATTTCACTTCCACTTTTATATTATTCATATAAATCCACCTTTAGGGTAAACAGGTATTGCAGGTAATTACACTGAATGGTAGTTCTAACAGGACTGCAACTGTGAAAATAATGCTACTTGTATAAAGGACATAGAATAATGTAACAATTGCATAGATGATAAGAGTTTTTGTAATGGCCTCCATTAATGCCTTATGGGACCTAGCCTACACTTTACCACAGGGATTGTATTATACAGTATTTGTGAAAGGCAGACATATAAATGGCTACCAATTAACTCTTTCAGAGTATGTTTCATAAGTACTTTTGTCCCAGATGTAATGATGATGGAACATAAGTAGATGATGAGTAGCTTCACCCCAAAAATACATAACAGATTGAGAATACAGAAAAGGGAAATTAAGACAATAGAGAAAACATATGGACATTTGTTTATCAGTTCCGTAGGTTATAAGGCTGGATTAGGATTTGGAAATATAATTTTATTTGGTACTTGGGGAATAACGACAAATCAAAGAATGATACAGGATTTAGGGAATGTAATAGACATTACTGAAATTTAGTTGCAGGCAATAAAAACTGAATTTATCCAACACAGACTTATATTGAACTATCTCACAGCAGTTTCTTCAGGCTATTTTGTTACATTACAAATGATATATGGGGTAAAATGTTGCACCAATCTCACTAATTGCTCTAACCCAGATGATGTAATTGACAAGAAAATGAATGAGATTATTGAATCAAAAAATGATTTTCCTGCAAGGAATAACCACTAATGTGATGATTCCTGGGGATGGGTACGGAATGCCGGCGCTCGGGATCCTGGCGGTCAGAATTCCGACGCCAGCATCCCGACCAGGTTACAATCCCAATGGCTCTAGGTGAGTAACCCTATCCTAACCCCTAACCCTCCCTCCCCGGTCCCTAAAGCTAACCTCCCCCCCTAGTGCCTAAACCTAACCTCCCCCTCCCCGCACCCTAAACTTAACCCTCCCCCCTTAGTGCCTAACCCTCCTCCTAGTGCCTAAGCCTCCTCCTAACACCGCTACTTACCTTTGGGATCCCGGCGGTCGGGATGCCGGTGCCGGTATTCTGATAAGTGTCAGGATTCCGTCGTCTGCATTCTGCATCCTTAAGGCCCCCATACATCAGCAATCTGAAAACCACAATTGAACAATTTGAAGATTTGTTGCCCGATTTTAGGACTGCCCAATCTAGCAATCTGTGCCCATACATTACAGATCTTTTTTCAGAGATTTGCAGATCGATTGCAGCAAACACAGATCTGCCAATCTTGAAAGGCCCATCATTTTACTAGTAACGCTCTGCAAATCTGCTGATCATGTCCATACACTAGCAACCTACAGCCCCAATCGATCTGTGATATCCAACATTTTGGACAATCTGATTTAACAATTCTAATCACTTTTTGGTTGCAATCTGCGATCTGTGAAGCCCATACATTGCAGATTTTTATACACAGTCGATTGCAAATTGCAGAATTGCCACAATCGATTGCTGATGTATGGGGGCCTTAACAAGTGTGCAGAGTATTTATCTGTAGGTGTCTGATGACATGTGATGAGAGACCAGATACTGTAAAAACATATTGGAAAAGGCCCAAGAAATGTGACATGTTGTGGACTGAAGCCCATCCTAGTGACGGACCTTATCTATATTTGTGTTGAGTAACCAATTATTGATGACGGGTTTTCCTAGACAAATGATGTACAATCACTCTCAAGCAATGAAATAAGAAGTCTACGACTTTAAAGCATATTATTTGTGGACCATATATATATTGTGATTCTTGGCAAATGTTTCTTTATTGAATTATTCATGAGATGCTTAATAAAAGTACAATGCAAATAACAGTGAGGAGTTTTTGGATAGAAATTCTGGGCCTAATTCAGACCCGCTCGCGAGCGCTGAGCGCTCGCAAGCGGGTCGATGTTAGCCCAGTGCGCATGTGCACGATGGAGGCGGCTCCGTCGTTTGCATGCGCGAGACCCGGATAGTGACAGCACGCCCCCTTTGGTGGGCGTGGCTGGCCAGACGGAGGCGTTCCCATGGGAACGCCTACCGTCTGGGGCCGGCCCCACTGACATCACAAGTGATGTCAGTGGGAGTGCTTTTGGCTCTGATAGAGCCAAAATTACTCCAGGGCTTGCGGCAACGAGACCCTACCACAAGGGTCTCGTCGCAAGCCCGATGGTCGTGATGGTCTTGACCATCGCGACCATCTTCCTGGCCGCTCGCTATAGCTGTGGGTGGTCCGGCTCTGAATCAGGGCCTATGTTAGCTGAGCTAGACATGTAATAATATGTATTGATTGTATTGATTTTAATGTAATCCCCTTCTTTGAAAACATATAAATAAGGAAATAAAATTAAGTCTATTATGCTGAAATACACATTTTATCTGATATTAACCTTTACACACCTGGGAAAAAGAGCAGACATTGGTCTGCTTCCTGGTATCTGGCGCATCCCATCACCAGGGACCAGTCACCTTATTACATGTCACCTGGGCTGATTTGTTCCTCTCCATCCTGCTTCTCACCTTTATGCCACTGCCTGCCACCTGCTGCAGTGTGTGTACTGCATAATAGAGAGGTTTAGGGTGGTATTGCTGTATGGAGTGTGTGGGGAATGGGGGGGGGGACTGTAACGTGTGAGTCCTTCCTAGTTTTGTTTTTTGTTTTCTTTAAATCAACTCTCTTCTACTGTATCTGCAATTTTAGAATAGCAGACTCAAATATACTAGTGCCATATATAAAACTCACTAAGAAGAAGACACAGATTAGCTCTCTTAGGAAAAGACTAAAATGTATCTGTTTTCTCCAGTTCTCACCTAGTGGGGAACATTGTAATAGAAAAGAATTAAACATAAAAGAAAAATGTGAGCTAATAGCCAGACTCTTGTTGCTGCCTTATTAGTAGAGGAATGAAACACATTTTAAGAAA
The DNA here is from genome assembly GCA_031769625.1 of Taudactylus pleione. Lineage (NCBI taxonomy): Eukaryota > Metazoa > Chordata > Amphibia > Anura > Myobatrachidae > Taudactylus > Taudactylus pleione. Next base: position 9,464,523 of record JAUIMM010000121.1, read on the forward strand.
ATAAATAAGACCCAAGAAAACACATTTACTAACACCTCCCAGATCAATTTATGATCATGTTAAAGTGTATAGTACAGTATCAGGGCTGATTCTAGACCTTATGGAGTTCATGGCGAAAGTTCCCTCTGCCCCCACAAAAACAGCAAAAATCAAAGAGGGCATTCTTCTGCGCCTGCGTGCTTCCAAAAAGGGGGTGTGGCTTTGTGACTTGCCTCCTGTTCATCACTCTACGGACATGCCCAGTAAAAAGTGGATGCACTGCTGCAGTGTACTGCTGCTCCATCTGCTTCCGTGGCTGTTTCCACTATGCCATGCGCAACAAGTCACGCCTGCATTTATATATCATCAGTAATTTGGAGTTGTGCACCTGAGATTTGTCTGTTTCTGTGCCTGCAATTAGTCTCATCAGGTAGCACCTCCCATTATATATATATTCAGGGTGTGCAGTCCAGGAACCTTTCCTATATACTCCATTTAATGTGCTTTATTGCACACCTGAGGGAAAGGAGACTCCCTCTGTCTGGATTAGCACCCCTTCCTTATTGGTTTAAAAGCATGGAGTCTGGTAATGTATATGTACTCTAGTATTAGGCACAATTCTAGGTAAGTCCTACAAGTTATATACTGTAGTGCAACTTTGGTTCATTTTTGGGGCGTGGGTCCCCCTGGATTGCTTTGGTTGATCTGTTTCAGGACAGCGCATATAACACATTTTTCTTTTATAACACATTTTAACCCTTCACTGTTTGTTTATTATACATGTACTTCACATTTTTATTTTCATTCTTTATATGCAGCTGTGGCTGCTCTTAACTATCTCTTTTACACTGCACTCGTCTTACTATGGCGGTACCCTGGGGCGGCTTAGCTGGGGTAGTTTGGGGGTGTCTTGTGCTCTAGATTTGAACCCTAGTATGTTAGGGACCTACCCTAAAGAGGTTACCTGGATATGGTGGGTAGGCCCAAAACCTTGGCCATGATTATGCTAAAAACCTCTATTGATTGCAAAATTTTATTGCATTTATATATTATCAGTAATTTGAAGTTGTGCACCTGAGATTTGTCTGTTTCTGTGCCTGCAATTATTCTCATCAGGTAGCACCTTATATATTCAGGGTGTGCAGTCTAGGAACCTTTCCTATATACTACACACAGTTAGTAGGCATATTAATTATTAACAGGTGTAGTTGATAACAGTTTTTCAGCAAGTCACATGATCAACCTACTGAAGTTATTAATCACATTCTACTTGTATTTCATCATTGCTATCTATCTATCTATCTATCTATCTATCTATCTATCTATCTATCTATCTATCTATCATTATTTTCATATATAACATTTAGGTTATAATATAAGTATACCTTACATTGTGACATGTCATATCATCAGATATAGGGCCTGATTCAGAGGCGCACGCTATTTGCGTGCGCTCGCTCTGAATCAGGGCGTCCATTTTTATTTTTTTGACCGGCCTCCAGGCCGCTCGCACAGCTGTGGGTGACCACCCACAGAGATTATCGCGACCATCGGGTTTACGAGGAGACCCTGTGATAGGGTCTCAGGTCTCGCAAGCCCGAGTGGACCTACTGAGTGCACTAGTGATGTCAGTAGGGCCGCCCACAAATGGCAGGCGTTCCTTCGTGAACTCCTCCGTTTGTGCAGCTACCCCCCCTCCCTGCCTACAAAACGAGGCGAGCTGTCAATCAGCATCCACAGCCGCCCCGTCTTGTAGCGAGCCACGGAGCGAGTGATTTCTCACTTGCTCCGGGGCTTGCGCACGTCGCGCGTGCGCAATGGCCCACCATCGACCCGCTTGCGAGCGGTCTGAATCAGGCCCATAGTTGTTAACTGACAGGTCTCTACAAAATGGTGACCATTCTACCAAAGCTGAGAGACATAACAAAGGATGTTTATGATGTGAGCAAGTCACATGCTCAGCATAGTGAGGTAAAAAAAAATAACATCCTGCATGCATTTTGCCATTGCTATCTATCTATAATCTATCTATCATTATTTTCATATATAACATTTAGGTTAAAATAAGTATACCTGACATTAGGCCTGATTCAGCAAGGAACGCAAGTAAGAGAATGCATACACCCAGCCACTGAAAAATATGCTAATCAATGCATACGTACAGCAACCGCAGCACAAGATGCAAACTACCAGCAATATATAATACCGCCCACCTCCCTTTACTCACAGCCTGAGTAGTCTGCAAGATAGCGGAAACATCGGTATCATTGAGAACCAGCGAACACATTAGCATGATAGTGGTTGACCTAACCTCACTCAGGATTTGAGCAACTTCCGGGACACAGTGAGAGCTATGGCTGTGTAGGACCTCCAATGGATAATTTATGCACGCCCCTGCAACGACGTTCCAAAAGCACTGGCACGCCTGCATTCAGCCGACCATCCCCCATTACCACCGACTGTCGAAGCTGAATAATTGGCTGAGACAAGTTCAGTTTAAAATTTAATCGCGGCGACGCCATCTTGCGAATGGCCGCAAGACTCCATTTTGGAAATGAGATCGCAAGACACCATTTTTGTGGTCAGCGTCAATTCAAGTTATAACTCAGGAGCTAAGAACAGGTGGCAATGTTTTTGTTAACCTACCAAGGGCAACTGGAAAAACAAGCTTTCTGAGTAAAAGTAAATAAGAGACAATGGGTATTTTTACATACAAATTGGGGATCCCTGGATGCAGATAGTTGTGGCAATTGTAATATAATATCTACACAATTGGATTTGTCTGAATCCTAGACAGAATGGCCCCAAATTCCACAGCTTGAAGTGGTAATACATTTGCATTTCACACAAGAGTCTGTGAGAACAAAAGAGGTTTTGTTTTCCTTTGAACACACAACAGGTGGGGGCCTGCTGACAGAGGGCATGTGAACTACAACCCTCAGCCATCCACACTGCTGGATGTTCACTTCGTGTATGAGAAATTATGCACTTAAATCTCACCCATTAATAACTAGCGTCCTTATATCAAACCCCGAATACTCACACACTACATATTCGCACACAAGGTTCCATTAGCATCAAATTGTATGATTCAAGTTGGTTAAGTTAGTTTAAATGCTAAGAAATAGAGGTTTTTGATATCTAAGGTATTATACATGATAAGCAAGGTGTGTTTGGTTTCGTTCTGATGCGTACGCTTTTTACAGAATCCCGGTGTTATCGGTGGAGAGATCGCATCATGCAAACTCAAGTTACGGATCGCAGAACTTACAAGCAACAAAATGTTTAGTTGATGGAATGTTACAGGAGGCGTTACCAGAAAGACTCCGGCTGTTAGAGGCAGGGAAAGTCTATTTGAAACAACCTGTTAAATGTGTCGTTACATATGCTTCTCCTCTGGGAACCAATGAGATCAGCAGGAAGTTCCCCCTTTGTCCTGTTTCAGTCTGGGGGGGAATAAATACATGTGTCCGAACACTGGTTTGCCAGTTCATGCTGAATTTTGGGTGAACTGAGGATATCTAGTCAGAAGTCTATCTCTGGGTCCAGAGGCGCAGCGTATGTATAACCGTACTTGGGTCTGTATTATTTCCTTTTACGCCTAACTTGTGTATGTATAGATTGCATGTAACTGACTGTACTTTTACCTGAATAATACTTGTGCGTTGGAAACACAGATTCTACTCCTGTCTTTATTTGCGGTTAAACTGTGTACGCAATTAGCGTTCTGTTTAGAGGTTTTAGGCAGGGTTTTGTCTTAGAGGTTCTAGGCAGGTGAATCTTAGAGGTTTATAGGAAGGAATATATTAAAAGGTTTATTTACAAATTCAACAGTGGGGGCTCATCGGTTTATCACACTATCTGATACACGATAACACTCGGTCAGTTCTCTCTCAGCAAAAGGGTGGAGGCGCCTTTTGAGAGACGCATTAGTCTTTCATTACCACAGTGTTGCTGAGAGCGTACTGCCGGTTATTGTGTAGAGGAAGCGCTGATCAGAATCCAGGGACAAGAGAGAAAAAAAAAAGTGTTTTTTTCTCTGTTGATAGAACCTTACCTTTAGAGGGGAGCCGCAGTATTGAGTATGCGGCTGAGATGCATTTTTGCGTACGCAGTTAAAAAGTCATTATACACTTGTGTGGTAGTCGCATAATTGTGTTTGCGTCCGGTCGCACAATAAGCGTATACGCATTTCTGGTTCTGCTGCCACGTGTTTGAACAAAGCCATTGAGGTTTACATTTTTTTCTATCTACCAATATCTGGGTTAAACGTTTATTTTCTGCGCAGAGAAAAAGTGTGTAACAGTGTGTGTATTCTTGGTAGGGGTAATTTATTCCCTAAAGTCAAGGGTACCGTATGATCCTTAAGGGCTTGGTGCCAGGGTTAGCCTAGTTGCTCGGTAAGCAGCTTTACCGTTCTAAACACAGTAGCAGGTGTACATGTTGTCTTTGTTGTATAGAGGTGCGTGAGAGTGGCCGACATACAAACTCTCATAGGTTTGGAAGTTACCTTACTAAAGCTTATCCGGGTCTGGAAGTTGCCTGTTTCAAAACTTATCTAGGTGTGGAAGTGGCCTTACGAAATCTTATCCAGGTGTGTGGGCGCCGCCGACTTAAATCGTTCACAGGTAAGTGAAAGTATCTTGATTGTCTTTCACCAGTTTAAATTTTTATTGAAAAGCGTAGGAGTTGTCTCAAAATGGGAGCCACGCAAACGGTACAAATGTTAAGCAATGATGTGCTGCTAATGGAGGCTCCGATTGGATCAGCCCGTCGTATTATGCATACTAAGTACGGTACTTATGCAATAAGGTATTGTGATATATGCTTTAATATGACGAGAAAGAGTGTTAGACCGTTTCCCAGAATTGGTAGTTGTGACAAAAATGTGTTAGATAATGTCCAGGATCACATCAGTATGGTGCGATCCCGAGAGAAAAAGATTAAGTATTTTGAATGTTTAAAAATATGGCGGCATGAAGGGGATGCTTGGCTTAAAAATGTGCAAACGACGCAAACTAGCGTTGCGAACGCATTGCCAGAAAATACATCCACGACGCTGAGTTGCAATACGGGCGAGCCGCAAATTGGCGCGCACGGGCGGCAAAGTAGCGTAGTGGAGAGTATTGCCAGCAGTTCATGCTCACCTCCCCCACCTTATGTGGATGGAGGTGCAAGTACGGTTACCAAAAATACCAATAAAAATGTAACAAGTAATTTGTACCCCCTCTTAAGTAACCATAAAGAAAATGTTTATGATGTAGAAGATGAGCCTATTGTAATGTCTGCCTTTTCCCATGCTGTACAAATGATAGATGCTGCATCACCACAATCACGGGTGGTGCCGCCATCTTCATCGGTAACAGCAAGGGAAGTGTTAATACACTCGGCACCCATTGAGGAAGTTGTTAATACCATACGTAGCAGCAGCAGATTAAATCCCCAGCCAGGTAACCAGGTCAAAGGTGGCAACGCTGCCGGTCTGCATCCCATTCGGACAATAACTGTTCCAAATGGAAATGCAGATTCAAACGGTGTAGTGCCCACGAGGGAAGTAGTAATGCATTGTCCATGGACAAGAGCAGAACTGAATTCCATTATAAATGATTTCCCCAATCCCAAAAAGGAACTAGCCAAATGTCAAAGATTTTTGAGAAATTTGGGTAGTTCTCATGAGCCTACTAATAAAGATTGGCGTGTGGTGTTAAGGGCCTGCCTGCCACACAATACCGGCGTGACAAAATTTATCACGCACTGTGTATTGGATGGCGACGTTCCCTTAACATACCAAGTAAACCAAGGTAACATTTCCCGCATTGTGACTCAATTGGGTGTATATTTTCCAGTAGTAGTTAACTGGAACAAAATCTTCACAATCAAACAAAAAGAGAGTGAAACTGCAGAAGAATATTGCGACAGGGCTCTGCAGGCTATCACCCAGTACACTGGGATAGAAGATATTAAAGATAGCACTCACCACAGGGGAATGATAGTCACGGTACTCATGGACGGTCTGAAAGACGATTTAAAGACTCGGGTTCAGACCTCACAGCCTGGCTGGCGGGGACTTACAATAGATAACCTCATAGAGTCTGCCATAGAACATGACAAAAACATCTCAAAAAAGAGGGAGACCCAGAGCGAAAAATTAATGGCTGTCAGTATACAAGCTCTGGAGAGAATGACGTTAACATCACAGCCAACCGACACACCTGCACCGACACACACACCTGCACCTGAACAATTACACGTCCTCACCAATCCCACACCACAGCAAACACATCCTTACCCCACATATCATACACAACCACAGGTCCCATACTCATATCCCCCACAATATCCTTACCCTCCCTATCCTTACCCATACCCACCACCTTTCCCTCTTGCTCAAATCCCACAACAATCCTTTCATCCAACCCGTTCAAAAATATGTTTTAACTGTCACCAGCTGGGACACGTAAGTACTGCAAAGTGAAGAACACCACACAGGAACACGAGTTTCCCATGGGTTCATAGGTAACCCCAGTATCTTCTCCCAGGCCTTATATGACTGTTTACAATCTTTTCAACCTATCAATGGATCTGTTCTAATGAAAAATGTGGACGATTTATTGTTGTATTTTGGGTCATGTTTAAATGATATTAAACTGTTTTGCTTTATCTCCCACTCATAGGACACAAGATTGCTAAGGATAAACGGCAGCCATGCCAGGCTGAGGTTGACTACTTAGAATACTATCCAACCCAGTGGCACAGGCATTTTTTAGAGCAGTAGCTATTGATAACAAGATTTAATTGCAGGAACCTGTATGCATATACTATATCCCTAGAATTATTAAAAATGATAGGGGGACTTATTTTATAGGTGACGTTTCCAAGAACATGTGTAAGATGATGGGTAACAACATTGAGATTATCTCAGATTGTCTTTTCCTTTATTTGCCCCCCTTTGAGATACTGTCCAAACAGGCAGCCTCATGTGAAAATATGATAATGAGGTTACTGTGCAGGGTCTCACGAAGATGAATGAGAATAACCGAAATTGAAAGTGTTATTAACTAACATGTCTAATGCAAACTGTCATGATGTCAAAATCTGGAAGAATTTGTTATGATCCAAAAATTTTTTAGCTCAGGTTGTTTGACTGATCGGTGGAAAGGTCCGTATCTGACGATACAGCATCCTCAAAGGGTGGCCGGGGAAGATACGTGGGTCCATTCCACTCACTATAGGGAGGTTAACCAACCGGTGGAGATACAAGGCAGAGACAAGGCCGATAACGTGGACCTGTCGATTGCGAGCTTGTGCCGGAAGGATTAAAAAGGTGACGGTGAGATATCTGAGCTAAAGAAATGTGTAGATCAGTGCTTCCAGCAATGGAGTGGTCTGCTGTGGTCATCCTAGTTCTTTTTCTTTCCAGAGTTTTTGTCATGATGATCTGTTTGGGGATACACAGTGTCTGTGATGGGGGACCGATAAAGGAGATGTGAGCTGATGGCGGAGCTGATGGAGTGGAGTCAGGAGGAGTGCAATGCCAATCAGGGGAGTTTCTGACCAATTTTAGTATTGTAATTGTTATGTTATTTGGGAAAAATACTTCCAAAAGTTATGACCCTCACACATGTTGAAATGCTGGGTATAAATAAAAACACACCGTCACCATATCTTCACACACAATATGAACACAGAGGCAAGAGAAATATGATACCTGGTGATATGCATAAAGCCGCTCAGTTAATCAGTGAGACAACTGGTTTCCAAGTTTTAGTCGCCCTGGATCCCACCAGGATTGCTAAGGGTACATTAAATTTTAGATATATCCAGGAACTTGCTAAATTAATAGATAATATCACCGAGATGTACGATGACACATTCAGGTACACAGGGAGAGAATTGCAAGCGTACAAGAAAGAACTAGTGCAACACAGGCTAGTGTTGAATTATTCAACTGCTGTTACTGGAGGGTATTACGTAACGTTAGCCACCCAATTTGGAGTAAAGTGTTGCACTTATGTCACCAATGATACCAGCGACCCTAAGGAGGTGATAGACCAGAAGATGGATGAGATTCTGCAGCTAAAGTGGGAATTTTGTAAGAACCATAACGCATCAGTGGCTGAAGTAGGGGAAAAGATAGAAGGATGGGTGTCATGGCTGAACCCAGTGAAATGGTTCTCGGGTCTAGGAGAGTGGGTCCAGGAAGTGGTCGCCAGCGTAGGCAAATTCTTGATTCTTATACTGATTGTCATCATAGTAATTGGCATATGCGTCCGGAGTGTTCCTATTGTGTTGAAGTGTGGAAAATGTGAAAACAGAGTGAAACAAAGGAATGAAACTATGATGGTGGTCAGAAATGATAATATGTATACCGAGGTAGATACAGAGCTGCACTACAACCCTGAGCTAGGAAGTACCATCATTTAAATGTATAATATTTAGACATGCATAGAAGATATTATTGAAATGTTATTTATAGAACACCCAGACAATGTAAAGTCTCAAATTCCCCTTCAAAACTACTGTTATAAGACTGGGGCATCCCCACATCTGTCACATGATCTCCCAAGATCCGCGGTGTGCGTATAATAGTAGTTTTATGCCCCCGCCTAGAGACACATTGTTGATGGATTAAGAACCACCTTCTGCCATCCCATGATAACACTAAATAATATGTGAATGTAAGCCCAAAATACATTTTTATAGCAGACTGTGATAGCATGTTGTTTGCTATCAAAGGGTGGACTGTCGAAGCTGAATAATTGGCTGAGACAAATTCAGTTTAAAATTTAATCGCGGCGACGCCATCTTGCGAATGGCCGCAAGACTCCATTTTGGAAATGAGATCACAAGACACCATTTTTGTGGTCAGCGTCAATTCAAGTTATAACTCAGGAGCTAAGAACAGATGGCAATGTTTTTGTTAACCTACCAAGGGCAACTGGAAAAACAAGCTTTCTGAGTAAAAGTAAATAAGAAGAGACAATGGGTATTTTTACATACAAATTGGGAATCCCTGGATGCAGATAGTTGTGGCAATTGTAATATAATATCTACACAATTGGATTTGTCTGAATCCTAGACAGAATGGCCCCAAATTCCACAGCTTGAGGTGGTAATACATTTGCATTTCACACAAGAGTCTGTGAGAACAAAAGAGGTTTTGTTTTCCTTTGAACACACAACAGGTGGGGGCCTGCTGACAGAGGGCATGTAGAACTACAACCCTCAGCCATCCACACTGCTGGATGTTCACTTCGTGTATGAGAAATTATGCACTTAAATCTCACCCATTAATAACTAGCGTCCTTATATCAAACCCCGAATACTCACACACTACATATTCGCACACAAGGTTCCATTAGCATCAAATTGTATGATTCAAGTTGGTTAAGTTAGTTTAAATGCTAAGAAATAGAGGTTTTTGATATCTAAGGTATTATACATGATAAGCAAGGTGTGTTTGGTTTCGTTCTGATGCGTACGCTTTTTACAGAATCCCGGTGTTATCGGTGGAGAGATCGCATCATGCAAACTCAAGTTACGGATCGCAGAACTTACAAGCAACAAAATGTTTAGTTGATGGAATGTTACAGGAGGCGTTACCAGAAAGACTCCGGCTGTTAGAGGCAGGGAAAGTCTATTTGAAACAACCTGTTAAATGTGTCGTTACATATGCTTCTCCTCTGGGAACCAATGAGATCAGCAGGAAGTTCCCCCTTTGTCCTGTTTCAGTCTGGGGGGGAATAAATACATGTGTCCGAACACTGGTTTGCCAGTTCATGCTGAATTTTGGGTGAACTGAGGATATCTAGTCAGAAGTCTATCTCTGGGTCCAGAGGCGCAGCGTATGTATAACCGTACTTGGGTCTGTATTATTTCCTTTTACGCCTAACTTGTGTATGTATAGATTGCGTGTAACTGACTGTACTTTTACCTGAATAATACTTGTGCGTTGGAAACACAGATTCCACTCCTGTCTTTATTTGCGGTTAAACTGCGTACGCAATTAGCGTTCTGTTTAGAGGTTTTAGGCAGGGTTTTGTCTTAGAGGTTCTAGGCAGGTGAATCTTAGAGGTTTATAGGAAGGAATATATTAAAAGGTTTATTTACAAATTCAACAGAAACGGCACTTTCTGTCAATCAATATCGGAAGGGTCTGCGTACACACTGCGTGTAGTCTGCATACCCTCACCCAATCGCACTGGCTAGTTCGCGCACATGCGGCGCGATGCATACGCATGCACAGTACGAAAACATTGGCCGAGTGCTTGCGTTCTCTCACTTGCGTTGCTGAATTGGGCCCTTTCTGAGCTGTCATATCAGCAGATATAATTGATAAGTGGCAGCTCTCTACAAAATGGTGACCTTTTTACCAAAGCTGAGTGATATAACAAAGGCTGTTTATGATGTAAGCAAGTCACATGCTCAGCATATTGAGGTAAAAAAAATCTCATCCTGCATACATTTTGCCATGCTATCTATTTATAATCTATCTATCTAGCTATCATTTAGGTTAAAATAAGCTTACACTATAAAGTCAGTAGATATATTAACAGATACAGTTGATAACTGAAAGTTCAGTTGAAAGACACGTTATTAATCACATACTACCTGCATTTCATCATATGTATCTATCTATCATTATCAAATATAGTTTGATTAAAATAAGCGTACCTCATATTGTGACATGTCATATCAGCAGATACAGTTGATAACTGACAGTTCTCTACAAAACGGTGACCTTTTTACCAAGGCTAGTGACATCACAAAGGCTGTTTTTGATATAACAAGTCACATGGTCAGAATACTAAGGTGAAAAATCACCTCCTGCATGCTTTTTGTAATTGCTATTTTTTTATATGTAATATTTAGGATAAAATAAGCATACCTTATATTGTGACTGTTATATCAGCAGATACAATTGATAATTGACAATTCTCTACAAAAAAGACGGGGCCAGATTAACAATGGGGCAGATGGAGCTACAGCACCAGGCCTCCACATAAACACAGGCCCATCATCAGCATGACGATGACGAGCTGCCTAGCTGTTCATACAGTCAGCCATAAATTATAAGTATTAAACTTGTTTTTCTAGATATGCATTTTTTCTATATTTATGTATTTAGGGAGACAGTGGGTCTAATAGTGTATGAGGAGTACACACACACTTGGCCCTGGTCACACCCACACCGTACTGGTTACAGCGTCTCCCCTTCTCAGTACATTTTCAGCCCCAGGTCCATACGCAGGGCCGGCTCTCGGGGTATTCGACCAGTGTGGTCGAACAGGGGCACCACCCCATAGAGGGCGCACCCCTCCCCAACATCCCGATTTCAGCGAAGTGGCCCACGGGTGGTCTGGTCAGGAGGTTGGGTACCCCCACCGTCGCAGCCGTGCCGGACCCTGGAGGCTGAATGGATGCTGTTCGCATGTGCGGCCAGGGGCGCCGAGAGGGGGGGGGAGCGGGTACAAATTACCCGGGCCCGGGCTTCCTGAGGGGCCCGGGCCCAACGCCGCCCCCTCCTCCCTCACAGCAGCCCAGCACACAGGAACGCCTGCCTTTTGGGAGCGACCCCGCTGATGTCAGTGGGGAGCTTCCTGCTCGATCAGAGCAGGAAGCTCCCTGGGGCTTGCGAGTGCCGAGACCCAACCTTAGGGGGATTTATACAGGGGGCATTACTACTAGGGCATTACTATTGGGCACACGCCCAATTACTACTGGGGGCACAACTACAGGGGTATTACTACTGGGGGCATTTATACAGAAGGCATTACTACAGTGGGCACTACTAATGGGAGTATTGCATAGGGGGCATTGCATAAGGGGCACTACTACTGGGTGCACTGCATACGGAGCACTACCACTGTGAGCACTGACACTACTGGGGGCTATGCATAAGGTCCCCATTGTGCATACCCCCAGTTTGTCACATTTAATAGGGGCCCCCACATGTTTGTTGCCCAGGGGCCCCCACAGACCTTAATCCGGCCCTGACAGCCTCCATTTCTCAAAATGGAGGCACAGTGCCGCTGTTGGGGGGGAGTGGAGAGGCCAGGATCTCTGAAGGCTGATGGAGATTTTCTGGCCTCCTTTACTCATTTGCGGCGGACGGCTTGAGTGAGTGTATGGTCACTCAGACAGCCGAAGGTATTGCAGATGATCCGATGCTGCGTCGTTGGTTGCAGCTCAGATCAGTAATGCATGCAGAAGGCAAAATTACTCCTACTGAATTACCATATTACAGCTATCGCAGTTGCTAACATGTTAGCAGGTACGATAGCATATCCGTCCGCAGCTGAATCACCTCTCTGTTATGCAGTGATTTCTGAAACTCAAATGATTTTGGAAGCTATACTGATTTATTTTATGTAAGTCAGTCTGCTCCTCATATACCCCGTTTCCAAACAGTATGAGAATACACTTGCCTGCACTGTCATTTACTAATAATTTGCGTTGTTATCCAGGTTATAGGTGAGGACAATGTAAACAAAATGAAGGCTGCAGGTGTACTTTAGGGCCTACTTTTGAAAAAGCATTTCAGGGAGATTGTGAAAACAACACTTATGAGCGCGGCGGTAAAGTGGGCGTGTACTGCTCAGAGCCGGATATAGCCCTAGGCAAGACATTGTTTAGGGGCCCCCTCCTTCAAACAATCCTGTGCATATATTACAGTAGGTGTCACTGGAGCAAGACGCACACATCATATTATATACACGTATCAATATATACAGTTTTATTTCTCCAAAGGAAACTTGTCCAATCTGTGGAAAGGAATAGGCGGCACTCCTGAATCCTGACGAAAAGGTCTTAGGACCTTGAAACGTTTACTATGTATTTAATCCATCGGTGATCAATACACGTTTTTTTGGAGACAAAAGAATGCCGCATATTCTTTTCCACACAGGAAGGGCCAGGTTTTCCTTATCTTGCTCCAGTGACACCTACTGACCTACTGTACTATATGCACAGTTACTACATTCTTCCTAGATCACATTATAGATATATATATATATATATATATATATATATATATATATATATATTATCCTGTAACAAATATTTACATGAAATGAATGGGAATGTGTGTGCATATATTGACGATATTGAAATGAACCTCTATATATCCCTGCCTATACCTTCTAATATCCTACCTATAAACCTCTAAGGATGACGCTAATTTGCGTACGCAGTCATACAGTAAATAAAGACTTAAGACCTGGAATCTGTGGTTCCAAAGCACAAGTATTATTCAGGTAAAAGTACAGTCAGTTACGCGCTATTGATCCAGACACAATTCAGCGCAAAGGAATTATACAGACCCAAGTACAGTATACATACGCAGCGCTTTCTGGTCCAGATGTTAGGCATCAGCAAGAAACCCCTCGTCCCTCAGCATTCAGCAAGAAGACTAAGAACCCAGTGTTTGAGCACACATATTTATACCCCCCAGCACAGACAGGACAATAGAGAAGTTTCTTGCTTATGCCATTGGTTCCCAGGGGGGAAGCATCTGTTACAGAGCGTTTAACAGGCTGGTTCATCCCAGCCTCTAACAACTGGGGGTCACTGCCCTCCCGTCCCATGCAATCATCCTAATAGTTGTTCATATAATATACATTTTGTTGCTTGAAGTCTCTGCGGTCCATAAGTTGAGAATGCATTATGCGATCTCCAAACCGATAATACCGGAATTCTGTTGAAAGAGTACGCAACAATACGACACCAAACACGGCTTTCTTAGCATGTATAAAACCTTAGTTATCAAATATCTTTATTTCACAGCATTTATATTAACTGAACCAACTTAAATTTTATACTTTAAAGCTTATTAAACCTTTTATGTGGATATGTAATGTGTGAGTATGCGGGGTTTGATATAAAGACGCTAGTTAACTTGGGGCAGATGCGTGTGCATGAAGCTAATAAAACAGTGTTTTCATACAAGGTCTTATGCATTCGCTAATATGCGATAAGTTACCAGCGCAATTGTGCGTATTAATGAGTGTATGAGGAATGATGCACTTAAATCTCACTTACTAAGTGAACACCTAGCAGTGTTGAATGCTGAGCCTTATAGTTCCACATGCCCCTTCTCTCAGCAGCCCCCACCTTTCCCAGGCTCAAAAGAAAAACCCTTTATTCTCCCAGACTCTTGTGTGGATGCAAATTAGCCCAGCTACAAGACCCAAACCTAAGACAACACTCTTGGCTTTGAAGTTATTTAATTGCAGGAAGCCTGCTAATGTAAGGTGTGTATTCTAGCCGGGCCACCTGGAGTGAGAGCAGATGTTATCCAGGAAGCTTATCTACACAGGCTAGTTGTCACGTGGCCATTTACTCAGTTCAGCTAATGCAATCCAATTTTGACACACTGTAAAGCCATTTCTGAAATATATCCTTTATAATACGTAAAGTCATGAAATGGGCTTTTGGTGAATCGCCGTAACTTATGGTGATGGTCACAGATGCATTCGCATGATGCTAATAATATTATCGCCACATGTACTAAAGTGTGAGTTTATCTAAAATGGCGCTTAGGCGGCCATTTTGCAAAATGGTGTTGCTGCGATTCAATTTTAAACTGATCTTGTCTCAGCCAATATTCCAGTTTCGACAGTCCACCCTTTGATAGCGAACAACATGCTATCACAATCTGCTATTAGAATTTAATTTAGGCTTACAGTTACATATTATTTAGTGTTATTATGGGATGGCACAAAGTGGTTCTTAACCCATCAATAATGTGTGTCTGAGTGGGGACATAAAACTACAATTATACGCACACCGCGTATAATTCATGTGAAAGGTGTGGGAATGCACCAGTCTTATAAAAGCAGTCTTGAAGGGGAATTGAGACTTTACATTATCTGAGGTGTTTTAAAAATAACATTTCAATAATACATTTTTATGCATGGCTAAATATAATACATTAAATGATGGTATTTCCTAGCTCAAGGTTGTAATGCAGTTCTGTATTTACCTCGGTATTCATACTAGCCACCATCATAATTTCGTTCTAGCGTTTTACTCTATTTTTACATTTTCCACACTTCAACACAATAGGAACACACCGGACACATAGGCCAATTATTATGATGACAATCAGTATAAGGATTAAGAATTTGCCTATGCTGGCGATCACTTCCTGGACCCATTCCCCTAGACCTGAGAACCATTTCACTGGGTTCAGCCATGAAACCCATCCTTCTATCTTTTCCCCTACTTCAGCCACTGAAGCATTATGGTTCTTACGAAACTCCCATTTTAGCTGCAGAATTTCATCCATCCTCCGGTCTATCACCTCCTTAGGGTCGCTGGTATCATTGTTGACATAGGTGCAACATTTTACTCCAAATTGGATGGCTAACGTTACGCAATACCCTCCAATAACAGCAGTTAAATAATTCAACACTAGCCTGTGTTGCACCAGTTCTTTCTTGTACGCTTGCAATTCTCTCCCTGTATACCTGAATGTAACATCGTACATCTCAGTGATATTATCTATCAATTTAGCAAGATCCTGAATATATCTAAAATTTAGTGTTCCCCGAGCGATCCTGGTGGGATCCAGTGCTACTAAAACTTGAAAGCCAGTTGTCTCACTAATTAACTGAGTGGCTTTATGCACGTCACCAGGTATCATATTTCTTTTGCCTCTGTGTCCATATTGCGTGTGAAGATATGGTGATGGTGTGTTTTTATGTATACCAAGCATTTCAACATGTGTGAGGGTCATAACTTCTGTAAGTATTCTTCCCAAATAACATAACAATTACAATACTAAGATTGGTCAGACACTCCCCTGATTTGGTATAGCACTCCTCCTCCTGACTCCACTCCATCAGCTCTGCCATCAGCTCACATTTCCTTTATCGGTCCCCCATCACAGAAACTGGGTATCCCCAAACAGATCATCACGACAGAAACTTCTGGAAGAAAGAACTAGGATGACCACAGCAGACACTCCATTGCTGGAAGCACTGATCTACACATTTCTTTAGCTCAGATATCTCACCGTCACCTTTTTAATCCTTCCGGCACAAGCTCGCAATCGACAGGTTCACGTTATCGGCCTTGTCTCCGCCTTGTATCTCCACCGGTTGGTTAACCTCCCTATAGTGAGTGGGATGGACCCACGTATCTTCCCCGGCCACCCTTTGAGGATGTTGTATCGTCAGATACGGACCTTTCCACTGATCAGTCAAACAACTTGAGCTAAAAAAAATTTGGATCATAACGAATTCTCCAGGTTTGACATTATTACAGTTTGCATTAGACATGTTAGTTAATAATACTTTAAATTTCGGTTATTCTCATTCATCTTCGTGAGAACCTGCACAGTAACCTCATTATCATATTTTCACATGAGGCTGCCTGTTTGAACAGTATCTCAAAGGGGGGCAAATAAAGGAAAAGACAGTCTGGGATAATCTTAGTGTTGTTACCCATCATCTTACACATGTTCTTGGAAACGTCACCTGTAAAATAAGTCCCCCCCTCATTTTTAATAATTCTAGGGATATAGTATATGCATACAGGTTCCTGCAATTAAATCTTGTTATCAATAGCTACTGCTCTAAATAATGCCTGTGCCACTGGGTTGGATAGTATTCCGAGTAGTCGACCTCAGCCTGGCATGGCTGCCGTTTATCCTTATCAACCTTGTGTCCTGTGAGTGGGAGATAAAGCACAATAGTTTAATATCATTTAAACATGACCTAAAATACAACAATAAAACGTCCACATTTTACATTAGAACAGATCCATTGATAGGTTGAAAAGATTGTAAACAGTCATATAAGGCCTGGGAGAAGATACTGGGGTTACCTATGAACCCATGGGAAACTCGTGTTCCTGTGTGGTGTTCTTCACTTTGCAGTTCTTACTTACGTGTCCCAGCTGGTGACAGTTAAAACATATTTTTGAACGGGTTGGATGAAAGGATTGTTGTGGGAGTTGAGCAAGAGGAAAAGATGGTGGGTATGGGTAAGGATGTGGGAAGGATAAGGGTATAGTGGGAGGTATGAAGTTTGTGGGTAGTATGAGGCCTGTGGTTGTGTATGATATGTGGGGTAAGGATGTGTTTGCTGTGGTGTGGGATTGGTGAGGACGTGTAATTGTTCAGGTGCAGGTGTGTCGGTTGGCTGTGATGTTATTGTCATTCCTTCCAGAGCTTGGATACTGACAGCCATTAGTGTTTCGATCTGGGACTCTCTCTTCTTTGTGATATTTTTATCATGCTCTATGGCAGATTCTATGAGTGTATCTATTGTGACTCTCCTCCAGCCAGGTTGTGAGGTCTGAACCCGAGTCTTTAAGTCGTCTTTCAGACCGTCCATGACTATCATTCCCCTGTGGTGAGTGCTATCTTTAATATCTTCTAACCCAGTGTACTGGGTGATAGCCTGCAGAGCCCGGTCACAATAACCTTCTGCAGATTCACTCTCCTTTTGCTTAATGGTGAAAATTTTGTTCCAATTAACTACTACTGGAAAATATATACCCAATTGAGTTGCAATGCAGGAAATGTTACCTTGGTTTACTTGGTCTGTTAAGGGAACGTCACCATCCAATACACAATCCGTGATAAATTTTGTCACATCGGTATTGCGTGGCAGACAGGCCCTTAACACCACACGCCAATCTTTATTAGTTGGTTCATGAGAACTACCCAAATTTCTCAAAAATCTTTGACATTTGGCTAGTTTCTTTTTTGGATCGGGGAAATCATTTACGATGGAATTTAGTTCTGCTCTTGTCCAGGGACAATGCATTACTACTTCCCTCGTGGGCACTACACCGTTCGCATCTGCATTTCCATTCGAAACAGTTATCGTCCGAATGGGATGCAGACCGGTAGCGCTGCTACCTTTGACCTGGTTACCTGGCTGGGGGTTTAATCTGCTGCTGCTACGTATGGTATGAACAAGTTCCTCTACGGGTGCAGAGGGTGTTAAAACTTCCCTTGCTGTTAGCGATGGAGATGGCGGCACCACACGTGATTGTGGTGATGCAGCATCTGTCATTTGCACAGCATGGGAAATGGCAGACATTACAATAGGCTCATCATCCACATCATAAACATTTTCTTTATGGGTTGCTTAAGAGAGGGTACAAATTGCTTGTTACATTTTTATGGGTATTTTTGGTAACTATACTTGCACCTCCATCCACATAAGGTGGGGGAGGTGAGCGTGAACTGCTGACAATACTCTCCACAACGCTACCTTGCCGCACGTGCGCGCCATTTTGCGGCTCGCCCGTATTGCAATTTAGCGTCGCGGATGTATTTTCTGGCAATGCGCTCGCGACGCTAGTTTGCGTCGCTTGCACATTTTTAAGCCACGCATCCCCTTCATGCTGCCACAATTTTAAACATTCACAATATTTGACCTTTTCCTCTCGGGGGCGCATCAAACTGATGTGATCCCGGACATTATCTAATACATCCTTATCAAAACTACCAATTCTGGGAAACGGTCTAACACTCTTCATCGTCATTTTAAACCATACATCACAATACCTTATTGCATAAGTACCGTACTTCGTATGCATAATACGACGGGCTGATCCGATCGGCGCCTCCATTAGCAGCACATCATTGTCTAACATTTCTATTGTTTGCATGGCTCCCATTCTGAGACAAAATCCTACGCTTTTCAATAAAGATTTAAATTGGTGAAAGACAATCAAGATACTTTCACTTACCTGTGGACGATTTAAGTCGGCGGCGCCCACACACCTGGATAATATTTCAAAAAGGCAACTTCCACACCCGGATAAGATTTAGTAAGGCAACTTCCACATCTGTGGAAGTTTATATGTCGGCCACTTCCACGCACCTCTCTACAACAAAGACAACATGTACACCTGTTACTGTGTAGAATGGTAAAGCTACTTACTGAGCGGCTAGACTAACCCTTGCACCTAGCCCTTAAGGATCATACGATACCCTTAACTGTCCAACAAATACTCACTGTTACACACTTTTTCCTGCGCAGAAAAATACAAGTTAACCCAGATATTGAAAACAATTGAAAAATGTAAACCTCAACGGCTTTGTTTAAACACCGTGGCAGCAGAACCGGAAGTACGTATAAGCTATTGTGCGACCAGTCACACACAAAATAATGCGACTACCACACAACCGTATGACAACTTTTTAGCTGCGTACGCAAAAGTGCGTCTTTTTTGTGCGCAAAACTGCGACTCCGCCACGTACTCAATACTGCGGCACCCTTTTAAACGTTAAGTTCTATCAACAAAGGAAAACAAACCTTTTCCTCTCTTGTCCCTGGATTCTAGTCAGCTTCCTTTGCTCACACGAAAACGGATAGCGATTTTTCAGCACAAAGCGGTTGCAGGAAAACCCTACATGTGGCCACCCCACCCTTTGCTGAGATATCTATAGCCGTATGTGCCGTGTGAGTAGGTAAGTGACTTCACTCGATGAGCCCCCATCTGACGATATTGAAATAAACCTCTATATACCCCTGCCTATAGCTTCTAATATCCTACCTATAAACCTCTAAGGATGACGCTAATTTGCGTACGCAGTCATACAGTAAATAAAGACTTAAGACCTGGAATCTGTGGTTCCAAAGCACAAGTATTATTCAGGTAAAAGTACAGTCAGTTACATGCTATTGATCCAGACACAATTCAGCGCAAAGGAATTATACAGACCCAAGACAAGCGCTTTCTGGTCCAGATGTTAGGCATCAGCAAGAAACCCCTTGTCCCTCAGCGTTCAGCAAGAAGACTAAGAACCCAGTGTTGGAGCACACATTTTTATACCCCCCAGGATAGACAGGACAATAGAGAAGTTTCTTGCTTATGCCATTGGTTCCCAGGGGGGAAGCATCTGTTACAGAGCGTTCAACAGGCTGGTTCAAATAGACTCATCCCAGCCTCTAACAAGTGGGGGTCTCTGCCCTCCCGCCCCATGCAATCACCCTAACAGTTGTTCATATAATATAAATTTTGTTGCTTGAAGTCTCTGCGGTCCATAAGTTGAGAATGCATGATGCGATCTCCACACCGATAATACCGGAATTCTGTTGAAAGAGTACGCATCAATACGAAACCAAACACGGCTTTCTTAGCATGTATAAAACCTTAGTTATCAAATATCTTTATTTCACAGCATTTATATTAACTGAACCAACTTAAATTTTATACTTTAAAGCTTATTAAACC
Organism: Taudactylus pleione; assembly: GCA_031769625.1. Classification (NCBI taxonomy): domain Eukaryota; kingdom Metazoa; phylum Chordata; class Amphibia; order Anura; family Myobatrachidae; genus Taudactylus; species Taudactylus pleione. Next base: position 9,484,704 of record JAUIMM010000121.1, read on the forward strand.
TTTTATGTGGATATGTAATGTGTGAGTATGCGGGGTTTGATATAAAGACGCTAGTTAACTTGGGGCAGATGCGTGCGCAAGAAGCTTATAAAACAGTGTTTTCATACAAGGTCTTATGCATTCTCTAATATGCGATAAGTTACCAGCGCAATTGTGCACAAATGTTTGTATGAGGAATGGTGCACTTAAATCTCACTTACTAAGTGAACACCTAGCAGTGTTGAATGCTGAGCCTTATAATTCCACATGCCCTCAGCAGCCCCCACCTTTCCCAGGCTCAAAAGAAAAACCCTTTATTCTCCCAGACTCTTGTGTGGATGCAAATTAGCCCAGCTACAAGACCCAAACCTAAGACAACACTTGGCTTTTAAGTTATTTCATTGCAGGAAGCCTGCTAATGTAAGGTGTGTATTCTAGCCGGGCCACCTGGAGTGAGAGCAGACGTTATCCCGGAAGCTTCTCTACACAGGCTAGTTGTCACGTGGCCATTTGCTCTTCTTCAGCTAATGCAATCCAATTTTGACATACTGTAAAGCCATTTCTGAAATATATCCTTTATAATACGTAAAGTCATGAAATGGGCTTTTGGTGAATCACCGTAACTTATGGTGATGGTCACAGATGCATTTGCATGATGCTAATAGTATTATCGCCACATGTACTAAAGTGTGAGTTTATCTAAAAGGGCGCTTAGGCGGCCACCTCGCAAAATGGTGTCGCTGCGATTCAATTTTAAACTGATCTTGTCTCAGCCAATAATCCAGTTTCGACAATATACATCCATACATACTTACAGAGTGTGATAGGCGAGACGGGATGATAGGGGGTCAAATGAACAGAGGAAGATAGGAGGAAAAATAGTGTGAGACTGTAGGAAAGGGGGATGAATAGAGGGAGACAGGAGAAGGTGAGGGAACAGAAAATAAGATAAAAACACCTTCACAATAGGTAGTAACTCAGCAAATTATATATAATCTAGTGACATTGTAAAAACTGTGCATAAATCCAGTAGGTGTCACCAGGTCAAGTCTTGACCTAGTGACACCTACTGGATATATGCAGTTTTTACAATGTCACTAGAGGATAAAAAAATAAATAAATAATAATAAAAAATAACATATACACATATATATATATATATATATATACATATATATATATATATATATATATTTACACACACATACATACAGTTCATATTTTGGCCTCTTTTCACCACCACAATGGCTTTGAAATTAAACAAACAAGATGTGCTTTAACTGCAGACTTTCAAATTTAATTTGAGGGTAATTACATCCAAATCAGGTGAACGGTGTAGGAATTACAACGGTTTCTATATGTGCCTCCCACTTTTTAAGGGGCCTAAAAAGTAATGGGATAAACTAAACAATCCTAAATCTAACTTTCACTTTTTAATACTTTGTTGCAAATCCTTTGCAGGCAATTACAGCCTGAAGTCTGGAATGCATAGACATCACCAGACAGTAGGTTTCATCCCTGGTGATGCTCTGCCAGGCCTCTACTGCAAATTTCTTCAGTTCCTGCTTGTTCTTGGGGCATTTTCCCTTCAGTTTTGTCTTCAACAAGTGAAATGCATGCTCAATCGGATTCAGGTCAGCGGATTGACTTGGCCATTGCATAATATTCCACTTTTTAGCCTTAAAAAACTCTTTGGTTGCCTTTGCAGTTTGCTTCGGGTCATTGTCCATCTGCACTGTGAAGCGCCGTCCAATGAGTTCTGAAGCATTTGACTGAATATGAGCATATAATATTGCCCGAAACACTTCAAAATTCATTCTGCTGCTTTTGTCAGCAGTCACATCATCAATAAATACAAGCGAACCAGTTCCATTGGCAGCCATACATGCCCACGCCATGACACTACCACCACCATGCTTCACTGATGAGGTGGTATGTTTTGGATCATGAGCAGTTCCTGTCCTTCTCCATACTCTTCTCTTCCCATCACTCTGGTACAAGTTGACCTTTGTCTCATCTGTCCATAGGATGTTGTTCCAGAACTGTAATGGCTTTTTTAGATGTTGTTTGGCAAACTCTAATCTGGTCTTCCTGTTTTTGTGACTCACCAATGGTTTACATCTTGTGGTGAACCCTCTATATTCACTCTTGTGAAGTCTTCTCTTGATTGTTGACTTTGACACATATACACCTACCTCCTGGAGAGTGTTCTTGATTTGGCCAACTGTTGTGAAGGGGTTTTTCTTCACCAGGGAAATAATTCTTCTGTCATCCACCACAGTTGTTTTCCATGGTCTTCCAGGTCTTTTGGTGTTGCTGAGCTCTCCGATGCTTTCTCTCTTTTTAAGAATGTTCCAAACAGTTGATTTGCCCACACCTAATGTTTTTGCTATCTCTCTGATGGGTTTGTTTTGATTTTTCAGCCTAATGATGGCTTGCTTCACTGATAGTGACAGCTCTTTGGATCTCATATTGAGAGTCTACAGCAACTGATTCCAAATGCAAATGTCACACCTAGAATCAACTCCAGACCTTTTACCTGCTTAATTGATAATGAAATAACGAGGGAATAGCCCACACCTGTCCATGAAATAGCTTTTGAGTTGATAGTCCCATTACTTTTGGCCCCTTAAAAAGTGGGAGGCACATATAGAAACCGTTGTAATTCCTACACCGTTCACCTGATTTGGATGTAATTACCCTCAAATTAAATCTGAAAGTCTGCAGTTAAAGCATATCTTGTTTGTTTAATTTCAAAGCCATTGTGGTGGTGAATATAGGCCAAAATATGAAAATTCTGTCAATGTCCCAATATTTATGCACCTGACCGTATATATATATATAGATATATATAAATATATATATATACACACACACATATATATACACACATTACTATATACACATACATATATATATATATTTGCTCCCATTGAGATATACATTTTCATAGGCCCTACCTGCCTGGCCTTGCTGGGTGCTGCTGGTGGGCGGTGGTGGTCCTGAAAGGCTGGCAGAGTGGCTGCAGTGGGGCCCGGCTAGATGGGTCATGGACGGATTATCAGATGCGAGGGACAGGGCGGCGCACCCGGTGAGTCACTCTGTCTCATTGCAAGTGTGCACACCCGGCTTTTCCCAGCAAGCAGCCGCAGGCAGGCTGCTGGGCTGCGCACTGTCTCTCTCTCCTTGACAGAGAGACAGAAGCGCGGGACTCTCTGGGAGAGGAGGAGGTGGGACCGCGCGACATCACTGTGATCGAGTAATTTCTAAGGGCAAAGGGGCCCGTTCATGGGCCCCTTGGGTCCCGCCGGGCCTAGGATGCATAACTGGAAATCCGGCCCTGGTACTGCTACATCTGAGAGGCATGTCACAAAACTGACTTACAGCAAATGTACACGAGCCCCAAAGGAGTTAGTAAGATCTATTTGTTGATGAAAACTTATCAGAAAACACATGTAGCCATATGGATCAATGGGGCAGATGTATGAAGCTCTGGGAAGTGATAAAGTGGAGAGTGTTAAACTATCAGCTGCTGTCATTTTTCAAACACAGCCTGTAATATGACAGTTGGGAGCTGATTGGTTGGTCATTTATCACTCTCCACTTTATCACTTTCCAGAGCTTCATACATCTGCCCCAGTGTGCCTTATAACCAATGCACGGAAAAGATACTAATGATTACAATTGAATGTATACAGTCAGGTGCATAAATATTGGGACATTGACAGAATTTTCATATTTTGGCCTCTATTCACCACCACAATGGCTTTGAAATGAAACAAACAAGATGTGCTTTAACTGCAGACTTTCAGATTTAATTTGAGGGTAATTGCATCCAAATCAGGTGAACGGTGTAGGAATTACAACGGTTCTATATGTGCCTCCCACTTTTTAAGGGGCCAAAAGTAATGGCATAAACTAAACAATCCTAAAAGTAATGGGACTATCAACTCAAAAGCTATTTCATGGACAGGTGTGGGCTATTCCCTCGTTATTTCATTATCAATTAAGCAGGTAAAAGGTCTGGAGTTGATTCTAGGTGTGACATTTGCATTTGGAATCAGTTGCTGTCGACTCTCAATATGAGATCCAAAGAGCTGTCACTATCAGTGAAGCAAGCCATCATTAGGCTGAAAAATCAAAACAAACCCATCAGAGAGATAGCAAAAACATTAGGTGTGGCCAAATCAACTGTTTGGAACATTCTTAAAAAGAAAGAGAGCACCGGAGAGCTCAGCAACACCAAAAGACCCGGAAGACCACGGAAAACAACTGTGGTGGATGACAGAAGAATTATTTCCCTGGTGAAGAAAAACCCCTTCACAACAGTTGGCCAAATCAAGAACACTCTCCAGGAAGTAGGTGTATATGTGTCAAAGTCAACAATCAAGAGAAGACTTCACAAGAGTGAATATAGAGGGTTCACCACAAGATGTAAACCATTGGTGAGCCACAAAAACAGGAAGACAAGATTAGTTTGCCAAACAACATCTAAAAAAGCCATTACAGTTCTGGAACAACATCCTATGGACAGATGAGACAAAGGTCAACTTGTACCAGAGTGATGGGAAGAGAAGAATATGGAGAAGGAAAGGAACTGCTCATGATCCAAAACATACCACCTCATCAGTGAAGCATGGTGGTGGTGGTGTCATGGCGTGGGCATGTATGGCTGCCAATGGAACTGGTTCCCTTGTATTTATTGATGATGTGACTGCTGACAAAAGCAGCAGAATGAATTCTGAAGTGTTTCGGGCAATATTATATGCTCATATTCAGTCAAATGCTTCAGAACTCATTGGACGGCGCTTCACAGTGCAGATGGACAATGACCCGAAGCATAGTGCAAAATCATCAAAGAGTTTTTTAAGGCTAAAAAGTGGAATGTTATGCAATGGCCAAGTCAATCCCCTGACCTGAATCCGATTGAGCATGCATTTCACTTGATGAAGACAAAACTGAAGGGAAAATGCCCCAAGAACAAGCAGGAATGGAAGACATTTGCAGTAGAGGCCTGGCAGAGCATCACCAGGGATGAAACCTACTGTCTGGTGATGTCTATGCATTCCAGACTTCAGGCTGTAATTGCCTGCAAAGGATTTGCAACGAAGTATTAAAAAGTAAAAGTTAGATTTAGGATTTAGTTTGTCCCGTTACTTTTGGCCCCTTAAAAAGTGGGAGGCACATATAGAAACCGTTGTAACTCCTACACCGTTCACCTGATTTGGATGTAATTACCCTCAAATTAAATCTGAAAGTCTGCAGTTAAAGCACATCTTGTTTGTTTCATTTCAAAGCCATTGTGGTGGTGAATAGAGGCCAAAATATGAAAATTCTGTCAATGTCCCAATATTTATGCACCTGACTGTATATCTCTAATTTTTTTTTCATATATATATATATATATATATATATATATATATGTGTGTGTGTCAGAATACAATAGAAAGAGAGCGCTCCTTGGTGTATGTATATATATATATACATATAACAGCTTCATAATAGGGGTAAGGTGCAATCAGTTAGATTGCTACTATTTCAAGGAGTCTCCCTGACAATCAGGGAGTTGGCAAGTATGCTTCAGGGTCCAGTCTTCAACCCAGGCAACATCGGGTATCTCAGCTATACAGGATGCCGGCAGTCAGAATACCGACAGTGGCATCCCGACAGTCAGAATCCTGACCCAATTAGGTAAGTGTCCTAACCCTCCCCCTAACCCACCTTTCCCGCAGCCCAACCCTAACCCTCCCCCCTATAGCCTAATTCTAACCCTCCCCTCAGCAGCCTAACCTTACCCCCTCCCCGCAGCCTAACCCTTACCCTCCCCGTAGTGCCTAATCCTAACCCCTAATACTTACCGTTGCGATGCCGGTGGTCGGGATTCTGGTGCCTGGATTCTGAGCTCCTGTATCCTGACAGCCGGGATGGTAACTACATCTCACATAATCTCAGAATACAGTTTATAAAGTGCGCTTGTCAACAGGTGTCAGAAATGCTCACTCCCTGGGAAAAGTGTTGTTTGTTTTTTTTCAAAATGTATTTATTTGATTTAAAAAAATAAATAAATACAAATGTGTATCGGAGCTAATACAATCGAAAATATGCTAACAACATATACATCTCCAATATAAAATAGACCATTACAATAGGCATACAGAAACAGTATGTTAGCATTCCAAAAACATGAAATACAGTACATTTTGAGCAATAAACAAAACTACATACATTTTTTAAATAAAATCAGAACAATAATAATAACAGGGGAAAATAAAGAAGAAATACAAGAATTAAAATATAAGATATAATATATATCCGACCAAAAGAATAATTGAGTTTAAAGTTAGCAATCAATGAAATTGCAGTGACATTTTATATTGCTGAAACATACACTGAAATTTAAAACGCATAAGAAATATATTAACATTAAGACGATTCTGATAGTCTTTTATATAAATACCAGTCTGTTGATTCAAAATTTTAAATTTTAGATTGGGTATCCTCAGCTAAAGTGTCTATATAAGGTCCCCATTTATGATAAAACTTAACAACACCCTTTTCTATGTTAGGAATGGTGGATTGTCTATCAAAATACATTGTCTTAAGCAATGGTTGATTGACCGCTGCTAGGGACGGAGAACGTACTATCCAACACTTTTAAATATTTTTTTTAGCCACCATTAATACCACAAGAAAGGGACGCAAACGTTTGTTATCTCCATCCAAGTTCCAGTTTACAAAATTTGCACATAAAAATGCTAATGGGTCTAAGGAGAGTCTCACAGAAAATGTCATATTTATAAATGCAAGTAATTTGTAGCAAAATTTTTTATATGTCCACATTCACAAAAATTATGGATAAATGTGGCAGTGGAATATTTACATTTTGGACAAGAACCTGATTCTTCTGACACACAATGTTTCCTCTGTGATTGCAAGATGCACACCCTATGAATTGTTTTGACATGTACTTCTTGAAGGTTAGTGGACTGTAAAACCTGCAATGTCTCATTATAGTGAGCAAATAACATATTGCTTTGTGCAATAGCAGGTATATATTTTTGCCATCCAGCTACATTATGTGTCCAGAGTAAATCTCATACTTGCCAACTCTCCCTCATTGTCAGGGAGACTCCCTGAAATAGTAGCAATCTCCCTGTCTCCCTGAAGAGTCTAGCAATCTCCCTCATTTCATCCTTACCCCCATTATGAAGCTGTTATATAAAAACACAGAGATATATACATTCCAATGGGATCATTAGTGTCATTTCCTTGCATTGGTTATTATAAGGCACAATGATCCCTATGAATTTCTGAAACGTATTAGTGTGTTTTCATCAACAAACAGATCTTACTAACTGCTTATGGGCTGGTTTACATCTGGATGTAAGTCAGGTTTAGGAAACGCCTCTCAGATTTATCATTACACGCCCATCACATGTATGACACGCCTCTCAGATTTATCAGTACACGCCCATCACATGTATGACACGCCTCTCAGATTTATCAGGACACGCCCATCACATGTATGACACGCCTCTCAGATTTGTCAGGACACGCCCATCACATGTATGACACGCCTCTCAGATTTATCAGTACACGCCCACTGTAACACGCGCTCATAGGTGCTGCTTTCACAATCTCCCTGAAATGCTTTTTCAAAAGTAGGCAAGTATGGTATATCTTCCTTAAAATGCAGCAAATCGAGATATAAATATCTTAAACTGTACGTAGCTGTCTTTACCAAAGATGCTAAATACATAAGAGAGTCAGCATCCTCTGAATATGGCATAGCATCAGGCAGAGAGGAAACATAGTGCCTCAATTGTAAATAAGCATAAAAATATTGAGCGGACAACCCATAACATTCTTTAAGTATTTGGAGGGTACACAAATGGCCACCAGGATCAAATACATCAGACGTAGTTCTAATTCCTTTAACTCCCAATCGTGTAAAAATGTTCTAGCCCAGGTAAGAATAAAGGGTTACCCCAAAAAGGAATAATATTAGATTGTCTTGGATTCCATATAAGTTTTCTATTTATGGCCCACCAAGCAATGTAAGTATCCCTAAAAAATATATATATGTAAAGGGGAGAAGGTATCTGAGATCTGGGAGTGTGTTACAGCGATCCTGGGGAGTAAGGAGTCATAATTGCACAATCTATATCATATACTGAATAAACACTTTTTTCTAATAGCCAATCTAAAATGTCTCTAAATAATATTGAGTTGGAGTACTGCAAATGATCTGGAACACCTAGTCCACCATCCCTATGCAGTAATTGTATTTTATTGCAGGGTATTCTAGATTTCCTATTCCTCCAAATAAACTTCTGAAACAGATTATTCAACGATTCAATATCCTTATTGATAAGACGTATTGGGATCATTTGCATGATATACTGTAGGAGAGTTTAGGGAATATAATTGTTTTTATAACCGCTACTCTTCCCATAAGTGACAAGGGAAGATGGAACCAATTGTCCAACATTTTAGAGAACTCCTTAATTATTGGAGTTTAATTAATGTTGTATAATGTTGAGTTACGAGAGGGAATAATTATTCTTAGATATTTAAAATGAGTAGTTACTACCTTAATTACACCTAGTGGACCTCCAGCGGTTAAAAATAATAAATCACCAGACAAAGGCATAATGTCAGATTTATCGATGGTAGTTTTACATCCTGAAAATAAACCAAATTTCTCAATAATTTTAATTACTATTGGAAACGAATGCTCTGGATGGGATAGAAACAATAACATATAATCTACAAACAAAGCTATACGAAGATCTACCCCCCCCCCCCCCCTGTGAGTATTCCTTTAAATAGAGGGGACTGCCGCAGAGCTATGGCAAATAGCAATGGCGATAATGGACACCCTTGTCGCATACCTCTAATCCTTGAACAATGTACCATGTTTTCTGATGTCTGTAAAGCGATTTTGAGTCCTGCGGGAGAAAAGCACTATATAAATACAATTATTATTATTATTATTTGTATAAGGAAGGGATTCGAAAGATATCCATTATATAACACCTACGAAGTGGGATTAGTATATAATATTTTCAATAAGAAAATCAATTTTGAGGGGAAACCGAACTTCTCCAAAGTTAGATATAGATGGTCCCAAGGCCGAAATGTAAAATGCCTTTTCAGCTATTATTCTAAAGATAATATGGCTTTTGGGGCAACATCATTGGATTGCTGAGTGAAATATATTGCTGACAAAACTCTACGGATATTTACCACGGAATTCCTGCCCATGCAGAAACCAGTTTGGTCCTGGAGTATTACATACCTCCCAACATGACCCTCTCCAGGAGGGACACAATGCTCTGGTCCTGGACTTCCCTGGTAAGAGGCGGGGCTGCAGCACAGTTCAAAAGTCAACTAGGGGAGCCACACCAACTGTCATTTCACACACTGCCAAACATCACTGGCTGGGACTCACTGGCAGTTGGTGTGACTCCCCTATTTGAATGTTGGACTGTACTGCAGCCCCACCTCTGGAGCCTCCACCAATCATAAATTACTAGGGAAGTCCAGGACCAGAGCATTGTGTCCCTCCTGGAGAGGGTCATGTTTGGAGGTATGGTATTGAGGAGAGAATATATTGAATCAGTAGATAATTTGGTTACAATTTTATAGTCAATATTAAGTAAGGAAATAGGCCAATATGAGCTTGGTTGGGATGGAAAAAGTGATTTTAAATGGTTGGCAAAACAGATGTTTCCCTTACTCTGTACCTCTGTGCCTATTTTGCATGCCTGCAGCACTGGAGTTACTCGGTAGTATTGTAGTGGAGATCACTATCACATGGCATACCAATAAGAAACATGGCCTATCCTAAACCGTCCCAGAGACACAACAAAAGCAGTAACGCCTATCACGTGATCGAAACGAAATGAACCCTGCAGACCTCAGCGGCCATGTTGACTGGGGGCACGGAACCATTACCATGCCATCGTTGTATAAAAAGCACGAAATTAACAGAATCTGGGCTGCAGCTCTCTGTTAGAGTAATACTCCGCCGCTGACAGACTGTCACCCCTACACACTCAGCAGCGGCCTCCTCTCACATAGACCGGAAATAGTTCCTGCCGGTGACGCTCAGCTGACGCAGCATCATAACAACAACATCCCGTCTGAGAAAACCGACAGCTGGAAACCGGTCCACGGGGGCTGCGGGCTGCGCTGTCGGGGTGTCATAGGCATAGTACTGTTTACTGACCGGGAACTAGGGGTATATACATACAGTGACATAGTTATGGAAGGTGCTGTGGTAAGGTATAATGGCATAGTACACAAGTGTAGGGGAATATACTGAACAGTGAGGCAGGGGATATAGTCACCATTAGGGGCTTTATATTGGGAAGCCAGGCACATTTGTTTGTGTTTTGGTGGGTGTGATACAGTGACAGGTCACAGAGTTGTTAAGGGGATATATTGAAAGTCAGGCAGGAACTATGTAATACACAGGTTAGAATATAAATCAGGAAGGGGGTAAAAGGTATATTAGTGCATCTGTATCAGGTCTTCATAGGTGCAGGGTTTAGAAAGTCGACAGATCAGATATTTGTTAGGTACAAGATTTATATTGAAAGTTCGTGTTAGGGTATCTGGGGGCACAAAATATATTGTTGATTGTCTTGAAACTAGTGTTGGTTGGGTTATTGGTAAGATAGCAATTCCAGAGATCGATCACTGTAGCTTTATGGATTGGACTTGAGTGATCAGTATGACTAGCAAAAGAACATCTATTGACTGCTAAAAAGTTTGTGCAGATAGAACGTATAAGAATAATATATAGATTGGTCTGGTGGTTTTAAGAAGCAAAATGATGAAGATATGGCTCCCAGATAAATTCATTTGTGGCAGAAAATCAGTGTAAAACAACTTTAGGACTAAAAGGCTAAGATTTAAAGTAACGTTAGTATAATAATATCGATCCAGAGTGAGGGAGATGTTTGACCAGTAATTTTGGTGATAAGTGAAATAAAGAACAAGTTACATATTTAGGCTGGTGGAGCTGTTGAGAGGGCAAGCTCCAGGGGAATGTTGTGGAGAGACTCGGGAGGAACCTTGCTGTATCTGACTGATTCCGGTCTGTTTCATTGAACTTTGGAGTAAGAGAGTGTGCTAAACAAGGTCTGACCACATGTCTGGCCAGGCCATGACATGTAATTCTTCAGATTCTGGAGAAAGCAAGATGCAGAAAGAGGATATTGCTCCTTGGCCTTCAGGAGATCCATCCCAGGGTGAAGAAAGAAGCGGGCGAGTTCCTGGAGCCTCAGAAGAGGACATGAAATTGCTAGAAGCCAGTCTGTACTGTAAATTAAGTGAATGGGGACCTTTGCTTACTGCAGGACAGAGGCTTTTGGTGTGGGAGAGGCCGTTCCCTAGCCTACTGACAGCAGCGGCTCTACATGGGGCGTTTTGGTGAGACTATGGAGGAGGCTTTTTGGCTTTTTAATGTCTGTCTAGATGTATACTCAATCATTTTGTAATGGATTCATAATGGTTAGAATTAAAAATGACTTGGTCTAATGCTAAAATCTCACTTGTTTACCCCATATACTACTGGGTCTAGAGCGGTTGAATGGGCTAATGTGACTATAGTTATATCATTGGTGAAAACATGTTCAGAAATTTTAAAGCAATCTGTTTGAGATGAGTGGGTTTCTATATAACAAATGATTGACAAAGTCCTGTAGAATGGCATAAATATATCTAAAATATATATTTTATAAATATACATGGCTGTGTATTACTGAGCCAAATAATACATGTGAAATAAAAGGAGAGTTTTTACCTAAGCAGTCTCTTCTCCTCTGCACCAGTTTGCCATGCTATGGTGGTACTTACTAAGCAGGCCAGCCTTTGAGTTACAGCTTTGCAGGGTACTGTCTTAAAGATGTGGGAGAAGCCAGTGCTGTCCATAATAGGGAGGTCAACTTTTGTTCTTGACAGAATTGCAATAGCATGTTGGGTTAACCCTGAAAATTTATTTTACCTTTGTGGTTCATATCTGGAAACTGGTTTTGTGTTTTCTTTCTTTCTTTTTTATTTTTGGGTATCAGTAGACAGGACTTTGAAGTAGACTTTATACTTTTTATCGGCATTAGCATTTCCCTATCATACCGCAAGGCCGTAAATGGATGTGTAAAGTGTCTGTACAGAGAGACTACTGAATAGTGTGTGTATAGAGATCAGATAGATGCATCTGCCCAGAAATGTATGCAGCACTGGCCTGCATTTTTAGCAGGTTCCTAAAAACTTTAGTAATCCTCCTGTGTATGAATGTACAAATCACATTGGTAGGCTTAAACATTTGTGGAGACTGCTTTCAAACAGAATAATTAGTAACTTTTCCTTATATACAATTAAATGCAGTATTGTGAGCGTAGTCACAGCATATGCATCCAACCATTCTTTCTTGCAAATCTATGCAGGGGGTGGAGAGCAAGAAGTTGCTTTGTCGTGGTGCACTAAAATTGTAATATAACTTTTATTAAAGTAATTCTTTCATTTTAGTACATCACGACAAGGCAACTTCTTTGTCTTTCCACTGCATAAATATTGTTTTGATTGCTAGTAGTAACACTTCCTGTCACTGAAATGTTAGAAATATCAGTATACAGGTTACAAGAGAACAATCCGCCTGGACCAATATGCAATATGTAGCACATATCCTTGTGTATCAATGCCTATTTCCCTATAAATTATAAGCTAGCGAGCAGGGCCTTCCTACCTATATATCTGTCTGTTATTACCCAGTTTTGTTCTCTTAATGCTTCCAATTGTGAAGCGCAATGGAATATATTGTGCTATATAAGAAACTGTTAATAAATAAATAATAGACAAGTAGGGGTTGTATGTACAATATGAAATTATGAATCTTGCCTTGTGCAGAAGGTAATTTCTTCTAGATTGGTACTGCCCTGCAAATTTAATTCTCAAATAGACCCAAGTCTTATAGTTACTGACTCAGTTTGTAGAACCTTATGGGTTATTGTAGCAGCTATATTTAATATATAAACCTCTTACGTGTTTCTCCACATTCGAAGTGTGCTGCTTCTTTAAAAACCGTGAACATCCTCAAGAAACTACACAATCACTATGCGGATTCATATGTCCCTTTTAAGGATTATATTTATATTAATAATGGTTGGGATATCGGCATTTTTTAAGGTATATGCCTTATAAGTTTTTAATGTTTGTTTTTCTATGGCTATATAAAATTGAATCTGTTGCAGATATTTTTAATTAAACATTATTGTAAACTGCATTGTACCTCAAATGTAGTTTAGTTAAATGTCCTTTTTACATTTATGTGAAAGTTACATGTCTGTTAGTATTTACTATACACAAGCAAGCTTAGTTTACCTCTATAACCAGTGTAGTATTAGCATTACTTATGAATCTCTGTACATTTGTAAAGGTGCCTACACACTTGGCGATGTGCTCACGATCCAACATCATGTCCGATTTCCCCTTGAACTCTCCCCGGCAGTCGTGGGCACGATTTGGTATTAAAAACTGTCCAATGTGACAAACGATCTATCGTGCCTCCTAACTATTTCACTGTATCGTGACTGAGATTGTCACATTTGCCCTACAGCACGGCAGGTCTGAAGATGCGATGTATGACCTGCGGGGAGGTGCATCGTGATCGTGAGTGGACACTCACAATTTGGGCATATTTTACACGATTCGTTGCCATGATTCGTCGGAATCGGGCAAATCGTGTAAAAAAACGCCAAGGTTGTAGGCACCTTAAATATCTGTGAAGGATGAGAAGTAGATTATATCATTGCTGAAAGTACAGGATTATATGAATGTTGCTTAGATGTTTCCTGATATATGTATTTGTTGTATCACCAAATCCTAACATTGTGACTCAATTATGTTTGCCATTTGTTCCCAGGTTGTTCTCCTACCTATCCCTGAGGCCTCTATTCTTGGTCAGCTTCTTTCTACTGTGTCTACTGGGCGTGAAACACTGGAAATCCTGGCTGCTTCATCACTGTACAGGTAACACTCCTTCTCTATCTCATTGCTCCCTCACAAATTACATAATACAGTATTAATATGGGTAGAATTATTGTATTTTTAGAGAATATAAAGAGGAACATCAAGTAATAAATAGAATAGCTAAATACAAAATTATACCTTGATAAGAAATGTAAATGAGTAGCACAGGGTGGAGAGGGAAAGTCTATTTGCAAATATCAAGTATTTACAGGCAAAGTAGTATCCTGCTTCCATGCCCACCAGGAGTACAGCTATTTCAGATGCCTTCAGTCATTAATGCACCCATCTTCTTTTCTACAGCTCAGCCCCAGGGAGATTCGTCCAGTGACAGGTAAGCACCTAAAACCCAAAAAGTAAATGGTAGTAATACTCTGACCCCTTGCTCTGCAGTTGTTTATCAGTGTTCTTTCAGAAACTCCTTTGTCATCAACATAACTTAAACTGGCGGATGTAGCATTAATCTACCTGTTAAATTATTGTCACAATAATCTACATTACAACAGTATTGTACAGTTGCCAAACAATATTATAAATAAATACAAATATTCGTATTAGTGTCTTTTGAGCTCTGTTATTCTCTGTAACTGTTTCCATGATGCATAAATACAAATGTTTTGCTTTAGTTATACAGTACTTAGTAGCCTTCATTTATAAAGCGCCAACATATTACGGAGCAGTGTACAATGAGTGAATCATGATACAAATAGACAATTTTTCTGTAACACATGCAATGACCTGAAACCAGCATGAAAAATTGTCCTTTCCAAACAAGCTTACAGTCTAAGAGGTGTGGGGAACACTTGATGCATAAGGTGATGGAATAACAGTTAAAGATGTTACTGGTGAAAGTGTGTGTGACTATTGTAAGGCAGAAGCATTATCATCCGCCAATAAAATACAAAAACAGCCATTGGTGCCTGGCATTTCTATTCAGTCACCAGTGATGTGATACAGTTTGAATAAGGTGGGACGGTGGCAACCATCATCTTATTAAACAATGAGGGAGACAGGCACAACAGGGTGAGACTCATCCATTTACATTTTAGGCTTTAGGCAGGGAGCTGTGACATCATTGATGGATGATATGAATAATCTGAGACAAGTGTAATATCTATGAACCACTAGTTCCTTGCAAACTTCATTGTGCAAGCTCAACCTTTGTTTACTTAAATGTCCTTTTTACATTCCTTTGAAGCTTACACATGTATTACCATTCACTCAGCTGTAGAAGACAGTGAGGTGTTGGGTCACTGTTCACTAATAGATGGTTCTTTTGTAAACAAATGTATTTATTACAGAAGTTAGCATGATTTCCACAGTAGTTTGTGTGATCTGGTTGTTAGGTTGGAAATATATCCGTTTCCCATTCTGTGTTTGTAGTGAGACCCTGGCGGCTGTAGGAGGGTCAAGTCAGCACCGCTTGCTGAGTGTTCCTGAGCTGTGTCACTGTCTGGCTGAGACCTGGTTCACCTCTCGGCAGTACATCCAGGAGAGGTTGCTTTACAAGAAGCAGAATCCCGGAAAGGTGGGTTCAAGCAGTAGACTGAAGTTACACAGAGAGAATACAGTTGTCTTTATATGTACTGTAGTCACCAGCATTCATCCTTGGGGCTGATTGCTGTGTATGCATATCAGGACATAAGTATGTACTTATTTCCCTGTTCACCATAGCAGTAGGGGCCTGAACAATCATTTGCTTTTATGAACAGGCTGTGATCTGTATGTTCTTTGTCCTAATAGAATCCAATTCACACTTGAGTAATCATTCTAGAACTCTGAACCAGGGACTTAAAAGGAGGCTTCTATTAAATTACATTCATTTCAGTAGGTTCACTGATATATTTTGGTTATTAGTAACGGTGGAAGCTGCGGCTGTAGAAGACGAAGACCCACTATTTGCACAGGGCTTCTAGTGTCACCTTCAGATACACTGTGTATTCATTTTCTTCTCTTTCTACCTCAGTTCTGTGCAATGGTTTGTTCGTGCTGTGCAGTGCTGGCTGTTGTCGGACATTATGTTCCAGGCATTATGATTTCCTACATAATACGTAAGATTTTGTTGCATCTGATAGTTCCATTCGGCCTGTGCATGAAGAAACGTACGTACAATGACCATAACGACTATTGTGTTTTGCAGTGCTCAGTGTTCTGCTGTGGCCGCTGGTTGTGTATCGAGAACTGATCCAGAAGATGTACACCGCTCTAGAACCCATTCTCATGAAGTTAGACTACAGCATGAAGGGAGAACATCTGCCACGCTCACATAAGAGTAAGAGTTCTGAGACATCATCACTATAGAGAGCTCATTTGTTTCCTCCAGAATCAGGGAAACCATTTTGTTAATCTACATTTTAAATAAGCAAAATCTGTAACACCCTCCAAAATTTGGCCTGCAATTATACTTTTCTATTCAGACTATTTATATCTTGCAAAGAAAAAGGCAAATAACATTGCTTATGGCTGTTGAGGAAAAAAAACAATTTAACCCGTGAGTGTAACATAAGCATCAAATTTTATTGAAGTGCACATAAATAATCACATACACAGAGAGTGTTGTCCTAATAAATGTCAATAATATAAATAAAAAACATGAGGAATAAAAATACAGTCATAGGTATAATTTAAAACTCTACATATAAGAAAGCTAGTTCGAAGTATATAAATATTTATGGTATATAAGGAAGTACAATAACAAAATGGATTACATTGTCTGATGAAATCACATTATTGTAATGAAACGCATTAGAAAAAAATAAATTTCACACAAAGATGACTCATGAACCGATCACCCGAAATAGATATAAATTATTTTCTACGGATAAGGAGGAGACAGAACTTCTATCTATTACTCGTAAGAGTAAGACTCTTAAAATATATCTATTTCGGGTGATTGGTTCATGAATCATCTTTGTGTACTGATCTTGCCATTTTTAGAAAACTATGCATGCATAGGGACCCTCATATGCAATTTACAGCAATTACAGGTGATGCAGAGTTGTACAGAATCTCTGTTGTATCTCCACGTGCTACTGAGTGAGTGTAACTGGGCAGCAACAAGGTGCTCGCACTTAGGATAAGTTTGCCGTGGGTTTGTTGATGGAATTGTGGGCTATTCAAAGGTGAGCATATGCAGTGATCCCCCCCCAACTTTAGTTGTATCTCCTGCAGCAAGGATAGGTCTGGTAATGATGACGATTGCTGGATGGAGTGAGGCAGTGTGGTTTCATAGATGCAGCTGACTCTGAATACATTTTTAAATAAAAAATGTTTATATCGACTGGTGATGTATCGGAATATCGATCATTGCAACTTTACATTTCTACTTCAGGGTCCATAGGGGGTCCACAGGGTTGACCTTGGGGTATAGCTGAATCTGGATCCACGAGCACCACGCAGTTAAAGCTTTCACTGCTCCCAGGATGCACTTGGGTCCGTCCTCCTCTATACCCCGCCCCCGAGCCACAGGCACCTCAGTTTTAGTTGGTGCCCGGCCGGAGTCGGGTCACCCTGTCGCAGTGGGGCTGCGGGAGCAGCCCCTAAGCTTTACTTTAAAGAGAAAATTTTAATTTTTTTTCTTCTTTTCTTACACTATTAGAGCGGCAGCATCAGACTGTCCTTTAGGACGTCCAGGCTGTCGCTCCTTCTCCCCGCTGGCACCGCAACGCCAGTACAGATCTGGGGATCGCGGCGGGACCCCAGAGTCTGTACTAGCCATGACTGCTGCCGGATGCGACGGGGATCAGGTAAGCCGCGGGTCGGCGCGTGCGGCGGCCCGCGGATACTTCAATGCAGTCAGGAGCCTCCGGTCTCTGGTGACAGACCGGAGGCACTAGCAGCGGCGGCGGGCTCCCCCTCTAAGTAGAGGAATACCCCGCGTGTCCACTAGACCACCAGGGTAACAGGCTGGAAGCGGGACTGGCAACCCGGGGGTTAATTGCTAGCCAGGGGAGGCAGCCTTCCCTGTCTAGCGGCTCCTCCCCTCAGCTCAGCGCGCCTTTCAACTAGCAGTCTGGCGTCGCTGAGCTGCTCTTATCTCTCGGCCACTCCTCCTCTGAGGTGTCTGGCGGCCATCTTCTCTGGCAGACATCGCAGACTCCCAGGTGGTATCAAGTGGACCGGTCCCCCTGTGTACCTCTCCCCTGCTAAAGGACAGTGTACACAGCGCTATAGCCCTCCCAGACACTATCTGGGCGGTTGATTGTAGCAGAAGGTGCAGTGAGTACTAACTTTTCTGCATTGTATGTGACTAGTGCTGCCTGTCTGTGACTTATTCTCCATTACTGTCAGCTTATAACTATCCCTTTCCTTCTCCTACGGCCCGGCAGGTGTGTGGGGGAAGGGCGTTTTCTGATACCCTCACTTATATAAATCACGTATTTGTGGGGTCAGTCACATACTGTTGTGTGCTACACAGTACCATATCTGGGCTGTTGTGTCGCATACTGGTGAGTGCGAGGGTGTTAAGACCGTAATTTCTCTGGTGATACGTATTTTTTGTGTATTTACTGTATTATGTCTGATGAGGAGACTCTGTGGCTCCTGTGCTATTTTCCTGCAGACGCTGTGCTGCTGGAGTTGATGGGGAGGACTTATCTCAGGATGGTCTGTGCGGGCGGTGCCAGCTGGTACCGGGCCCCTCCAACCCCCCTGTGTCACAGGACCCTCCTTGGGCGATGTTTTCACAGGTGCTGGCGTCTATTGCGGACCGGTTATCGGTCCCATCAACGGTCCCTTCTAGGGCGTTACCCCAGACCACCATTCCCCGGGTATTCCGCAAATATTGCAGTCTCCCCCCGGGGCCCAGACTGTCGGTCCTTATTCGGGACTGCCTGTGTATGTGCAGTCTCCTCCAGTGACACGACAGTCTGTGGTGCTTTTGCAGAGTTTTGCTCCGACGGCTCCTCCACCTTGGGTGGATGTTCTCTCCAGCTCTGTACAGAGTCTGGCGGCCTCATCTTCGGCGTTTCAGTCGATGTTGCAAAGTGATGTGCCACCAAGGGCGTCCAAACGTCCTGTTGTGAGTTCACTAGCTGCGCAATTGTCGGACTCGGAAGTGTCCTCAGATGATGGAGAAATCCATGAGGACTCTGACTCTGATGCCATGGGGCAGGAGGTGGAAGCTAAGTCCTCCATTAATGTTCCAGCCTTAGTTAGGGCGGTGCGGGCCATCCTACATGTAGAGGATGATGCGCCGGCTCCTAGGTCGAAGTTTCCTAATTTTAAAAAAGCCAAGGTAACTTCGAATGTGTTTCCCCTGTCTGATCAATTAACGGATCATATGGCGGCGGCCTGGCAATTACCCAGTAAGAGGTTCCATCCACAGAAGAGGTTGGCGTCCAATTATCCTTTTCCTGAAGCTCATTGCAGGAAATGGGAGACTCCGCCAGTGGTGGATTCCCACGTCACCCGCTTGATCAAAAGCGCAACGCTACCATTGCCGTCTATCTCCTCTTTGAAGGATCCCACGGACAGGAAGGTGGAGACTTGTTTAAAGTCCGTTTACTCTCTTTCCGGGGCGGTGGCTCGCCCGTCCATGGCTATCTCCTGGGTGGCTAAAGCCATTGAGGCCTGGGCCAATGCCTTGGAGGATACCTTTGCTGACGATGCTCCGGATATCCAGAGAGCGTTAGTGGAACAGATGCGGGATGCAGCTTCCTATATCGGGGAAGCGTCTTTGGATGCCAGCCTGCTCACTTCTAGGGTGTCGGCAGCAGCGGTGTCTGCTCGGCGATCCCTGAGGTCCTGGAGAGCTGATGCAGACTCTAAAAAGGGTCTGGAGGCCTTGCCTTTTAATGGAGAGTTACTATTTGGTCCGGATTTGGACAAAATAGTGGATACTTTGGCTAAGTCCAAGTCGGCTTTCCTCCCTTCGGCCTCTGCGCCAGCTAAAGTGAGGAGCTCTGCCTTTCGGTCATTTCGGGTTCAGGGTAAGGCCAAGGGTCAGTCCTTTCCGAGACATTCGGCGTCCAAGGCCGCACCCAAGCCCAAGAAGCAGGCATGGAGTGCTCGGCGCCCTTCTTCCAAGCAGGAGGATAAATCTGCTGCCTGATGGGACGGGCCTCTCTCTGGGGGACCCCAGAGTGGGAGGCAGACTTCTCCAATTCGCCCAGTGTTGGCACAATACCACCACGGATGCCTGGGTTCGAGAAGTAGTCTCTCAGGGGTACGCCCTGTCTTTTCGGTTCAGGCCGCCCCGCCAGTTTTTCTGTATGAGTCCTTCTCTGGACAAGACCAAAGCTGTCCAGATTCAGGTAGCTATAGAATCCTTGCTACAAACAGGGGTCATTGTTCCCGTTCCGCAGTCTCAGCGCGGGACGGGGTACTATTCTACTCTGTTTCTGGTGCAGAAACCCAATGGTTCTCATCGCCCTATCCTGAATTTGAAGTCTCTGAACAAATACCTCAGAGTTCATAAGTTCAGGATGGAAACGTTACGTTCCATCATTTTGGCGATAGAACCCGGGGATTACATGGTCTCCCTCGATATCCAGGACGCCTATCTCCATGTGCCCATAGCACCGGCACATCAGCGGTATCTGAGGTTTGCTATCCTGAACCATTACTACCAGTTTCGGGCGTTGCCTTTCGGCCTTTCCACGGCTCTGAGGGTGTTCACCAAGGTGATGGCAGTTATGGCTGCCCACCTTCGGGGTCAGGGTATACGGCTGTTGCCGTACCTGGACGATCTTCTGCTGCTGGCAAGCTCCCCGGAGGTGCTTCTTCGACATCTCCACCTGACCATTGCTTGTCTTCAAGCACACGGGTGGTTGATAAATTGGAAGAAGTCCTCTCTGATCCCATCACAATGGATGGTCCATCTGGGAGCACTTCTGGATTCTTGTCAACAAAGGATTTTCTTGACTCCGGAAAAGGTGTCCTCCCTACAACTGAGGATACACAGTTGCCTGAGCAGTGGCAGAGTGTCGGTCCGTTCAGCAATGAGAGCAAGAGTGCAATCGGACAACGCTACCACGGTAGCGTACATAAATCACCAGGGATGGACTCGCAGTCGAGCTGCGATGTCGGAGGTGTCTCAGATCCTGGCTTGGGCGGAGTGCCACCTTCCGGCAATCTCGGCAGTCTTCATCCCGGGAGTCCTCAACTGGGAGGCAGACTTCCTCAGCCGTCACGACGTGCATCCTGGGGAATGGTCGCTTCACCCAGAGGTGTTTCAACTTCTCGTGGACAAATGGGGACTGCCGGAGTTGGACCTCATGGCCTCCCGTCACAGCTGCAAGTTGCCCGTGTACGGCTCAAGGATAAGAGATGCAGGCGCAAGCCTAGTGGACGCACTGTCGGTGAAATGGACGTTTCACCTAGCGTACCTGTTCCCTCCGATCTCCCTGCTACCTTGGGTACTCAGAAAAATCAAACAGGACGGGGGCTCGTTTCTGCTGGTGGCTCCAGCGTGGCCCAGACGTCCTTGGTACTCCGATCTCCAGAAGCTTGTCTGTAGATGTTCCGTTCCTTCTGCCTCAGCGTCGGGACCTGCTTTCTCAGGGGCCCTGCCTTTACCCGGATCTGGGTCGGCTGTCTTTGACGGCGTGGCTCTTGAGACAGCCGTCTTAAGGTCCCGGGGTTTTTCAACCTCTTGCATCGATACCATGCTGAGGGCACGCAAGCCGGCCTCTGCACGGATTTACCACAGAGTGTGGCACACTTACTTTCAGTGGTGTGAGTCCAGAAACTTTGATCCTCAGGTGTTCAGGGTTTCTAGGATTTTGGCATTTCTACAGTCAGGTCTTGACCTGGGCTTACGTCTTGCTTCCCTGAAGGTTCACGTATCGGCTCTGTCTGTTTGGTTCCAACGACGGATCGCTACCCTGCCTGATGTTCACACCTTTTTCCAAGGTGTGCTTAGGATTCAGCCTCCCTTTGTGCCTCCAGCGGCTCCATGGGACTTGGCGGTGGTTCTTCGGGTCCTGCAGGGACCTCCCTTTGAGCCTCTTGAGTCCGTTGACCTCAAGTGGTTAACACTGAAAACTGTTTCTCCTGGCTATTGCTTCAGCCAGGAGGGTATCCGAGTTTTGGGCACTTTCCTGTAGTCCCCCCTTCCTAATTTTTCACAAGGACAGGGCAGTGCTGCGTACTCGTCCTGAGTTTTTGCCTAAAGTAGTCTCTAAGTTCCACATCAATCAGCAACTTGTGGTACCAGCTTTTCAATCTCCTGATCTTACGGCTGGTGAGGCTTCGTTGGACGTTGTCCGTGTTGATCGGACTGCTTCTGTAAAAGTCAGATTCCTTGTTTGTCCTCTTTGGTTTTCATAAGAGGGGTTGGCCTGCCAACAAACAAACGTTAGCCCGTTGGCTTTGTTCTGTTATTAGGGAGGCTTATATACAGGAACGTTTACCTGTTCCGGCCTCTGTTAAGGCTCATTCCACTCGGTCTGTGGGTCCTTCTTGGGCTGCTAGACGGGGTGCCTCCGCTGTTCAGCTGTGCAAGGCAGCCACGTGGTCTTCCATTCAGACATTTTTGAGGTTTTATGCGTTTGACACCTTTGCTTCTCAGGATGCATCCTTTGGGCGCAGGATTCTCCTTTCTGCTCAGGAGCGTCCCCGCCCTTAGTTGAACTGCTTTGGGACATCCCCAAGGTCAACCCTGTGGACCCTGAAGTAGAAAACAAGAGATATGGTAAGAACTTCTTTTTGTTATCTCTGTTTCTACGAAGTCCATAGGGTCCACCGGGTGCCCGCCCAGACGCACCTGGCTTCTAATGGGCTGTGTGGCTGGTCACCGGTTTTCCGTCTCCCATTTCTGTGAGTATGGTTTCTTGTGTGTTCCAGTCTTCCTTCTGTTTCGTCTCCTCCTCCAGCCTTGGCTGCTTACCAACTGAGGTGTCTGTGGCTCGGGGGCGGGGTATAGAGGAGGACGGACCCAAGTGAATCCTGGGAGCAGTGAAAGCTTTAACTGCGTGGTGCCCGTGGATCCAGATCCAGCTATACCCCAAGGTCAACCCTGTGGACCCTATGGACTTCGTAGAAACAGAGATAACAAAGGTAAGTTCTTACCATATCTCTTGTTTTCCCTGGCTGCTGCAGAGAGCAACCGCTAGGGAAATGTAAAATCGTGATGATCGATATTCCGATATATAATACTCTACGGGGCTGAGGGCTGATTTATCTACATTTCCCCAGTGGCTGTAGCTCTCAGCAGCCACCGGGTGAAGGTGTATTGCCGGGCTGCCCGATAATGCAGAGAGTTCAGGAGAACATCTTCCAGCAGCCACCAGTGGTCGTTTCTTATGGTGCGTACACACTAGACGATATGCTCCCTGAACGATATCGTCTAGTGTGTCCCCGGCAGGCTGTGCTCAATGTCGTTCATGACATTGAGCACACCCGCTGAACGATATCATTAACGATATCGTTCACCGCCGGGCTCTCTTCCCCCCCATTCCCCAACATGCAGCAACCTGACGACATCGTCAGGTTGGCCTGCATGTTAACCCGATGAACGATGATGACGAACGACCCGCGGGAACGCGTGTCATCGTTATTGTTCATCGTTTTTGTGTTAAAAATGGACGATAAAGTGGACGACTGAACAATAACGATATCGTTATCGTTCAGTCGTCCACTTTAATCGCCCAGTGTGTACGCACCATTACTGGTCGCATTGTTTGCGACCAACCAAGCTCAAGTGGTTAAAGTGGACAGAAGTACTTGCATACTTTTACTGATCTTGACTTTCCCAAAGTGATGTTCATATTCTGTTGTTTTCACTTTGTTTGTCTTGCTGGCAGCCTCTCATCATATAGATGTGACGGGCAATCAGACATGCGAGTGGATCTCCTTATGAGAATTCAGGTTTTTGAGTGGGCATGGATTGTTGTTGTTTGGAGCTGTCTGGTAGGACAGTGCTTCGTACTGCTGTTCATGCTAAGGAGCACTAGCCTGTGTGCCTTTGCGTATTGCTTTCCAGCACAGCGTTGCACACCCTACAATGCTAGCTTTTAGATAGTGCTGCTTGTGCCCACTGACAGGAGAGTACATGTGTGCTGTGCAGTTTGCTTAAGTGCGTGGAAGACAACCCTACAAATTTCATCCCTTTCAATACGGGGCTTCCTCAGGAATTGCTGACTTGTGATTGAACTACAGTGGAGAATGTCATTTCTGCTCCTCGACAGTTGTA
The DNA here is from genome assembly GCA_031769625.1 of Taudactylus pleione. NCBI lineage: Eukaryota > Metazoa > Chordata > Amphibia > Anura > Myobatrachidae > Taudactylus > Taudactylus pleione. The sequence goes on from JAUIMM010000121.1 coordinate 9,508,852, forward strand.
CAGATGTCTCTCAGCTACAAACAATTTGTGTTTGTTTAACTAAATACAATGTGGTGAGTTTCAACCAATTTGCGCAAAGCAGCCCAAAGGAGACCCTAATCTTAAATGGAAATCACCACATCCAAAATAGATATACACAATACATAAAAGGTGGAAAAGGGAATACACAAACGGGCGCTGAACACATGAATTCAATTAAAAAAGCGTAATAACTTGTATACATTCCTATAAATTGTTGATTTTGAAACCTAGTCCTTCTTTGTAATTTCTGGACCCAGTAATGCGATGTCTCTCCTACTCATAAAGTGTGTAATTTATGTTTGTTGACACAGGCACTGCTGCAGCTTAAAAATTATTTATATACTATCAATATCGCAAAATACACCAAGGTACAATCTTTTGGAGGACACTTTATTGTGTAGTGTTACATCTGTGCAACTGTTCATCTTTGCAAATATCAATCTCCAGCTCCTAGTCACTGGAATGGTTTCTATATACTTGGCTTTCTTCTTTAGAGAGTTTTATTGAAATGAAACATATATCATTTAAACTTTTCAGAATGTATCAACATCTTTTGGATGTATCTTTATTCATTTATTTTTTTTGTTTTAGATTGTATTGTTTTTTTTTTAGTATATTGACATTTGTCTTTGCTTATTTCTGTGCGTTTCAAAAATACAGTTTATGCTAACTCAAGGGTACAACAAATTTTTCCGTGGTTTTGGTGTCGCAGAACTCCTAAATAAGATTCTGCAGTTAGCTGACAATACTCTCAGCCTTTGGGGATTTTGTAACTGTTGATATTGGTATCTTGCTTCTATTAGAAAGACAAACTAAGAAGGAGCCGGAAGAAGGAGAAGAGTTTATAGCAGAGACAGACAGTGAGAGTGAGATTGAGCTGTCTGGGTTCTCTCCTGAGGTGAGTGAAATGTTCACGGGTTGTGGTGCAGGCAGAAGAATTAAATGCGTTGTTGTAATTTAAATCTGTGCTTTTACATGTTACAACATAAAAAACAAACAAAAACAATTTTCTAGTCCTCACCAAGTGAAAGAATGACTCATTATTTTTCGCACGTCCACTTGTAAAAGTTTGATTTGGTATTTCAGCTTCAGAAAATCAGATTGATGTTAACAGCATCTATATTTACTGTATTTTGATCAGAAGACAGTAGAAACAGTAATATCAATTATTTGCAGAGCATCCCACTATAAACTGGACGGTACAGTGCATCCGGAAAGTATTCACAGCGCTTCACTTTTTCCACATTTTGTTATGTTACAACCTTATTCCAAAATGGAATAAATAAATTTTTTTTTCCTCAAAATTCTACACACAATACCTCATAATGACAATGTCTAAAAAGTTTTGATGCGATTTTTGCTAATTTAATTTAATTTAAAATAAAAAAACTAAGAAATCGCATGTACATAAGTATTCACAGCCTTTGCCATGAAGCTCAAAATTGAGCTCAGGTGCATCCTATTTCCACTGATCATCCATGAGATGTTCCTACAGCTTACTTGGAGTCCACCTGTGGTAAAATCAGTTGATTGGACATGATTTTGAAAGGCGTACACCTGTCTATATAAGGTCCCACACTTGACAGTGCATGTCAGAGCACAAACCAAGCATGTAGTCCAAGGAATTATCTGTAGACAAAATTCTCTGGTCTGATGAGACAAAAATTTAACTCTTTGGCGTGTATGCCAGGTGTTATGTTTGGAAGAAACCAGGCACCACTCATCACCAGGCCAATACCATCCCTACAGTGAAGCATTGTGGTGGCAGCATCATGCTGTGGGGATGTTTTTCAGTGGCAGGAACTGGGAGACTAGTCAGGATAGAGGGAAAGATGAATGCAGCAATGTACAGAGACATCCTGGATGAAACTTGCTCTAGAGCACTCTTGACCTCAGACTGGGGCGACTGTTCATCTTTCAGCAGAACAACGACCCTAAGCACACAGCCAAGATATCAAAGGAGTGGCTTCAGGACAACTCTGTGAATGTCCTTGAGTGGCCCAGACTTGAATCCGATTGAACATCTCTGGAGAGATACGAAAATGGCTGTGCACTGACCTGACGCTTCCCATCCAACCTAATGGAGCTTAAGAGGTGCTGCAAAGAGGAATGGGCGAAACTGCCCAAAGATAGGTGTGCCAAGCTTGTGGCATCATATTCAAAAAGACTTGAGGCTGTAGTTGCTGCCAAAGGTGCATCAACAAAGTATTGAGCAAAGGCTGTGAATACTTATGTACATGTGATTTCTTAGTTTTTTTTTTTTTTTTTTTTTTTTTATTAAATGTGCAAAAATCTCAAAAAACTTTTTACACGTTGTCACTATGGGGTATTGTGTGTAGCATTTTGAGGACAAAAATGAATTTATTCCATCTTGGAATAAGGCTGTAACATAAAATGTGGAAAAAGTGAAGCGCTGTGAATACTTTCCGGATGCACTGTATATGAATGAAAAAAGAATCTCCTTATCACTGGGTACGTGCAGCTTAATTCTGCACAGAATCTTAAGCTTTTGGCTGGAGGATAATGGCTTGTGATCAAACTTAGTGTGAAGATTGGGGAAAAAATGTAACAGCATTATGATACATAATTCTGAAAGCGTATGCTGTGATAAGCAGCAATATGATTAACTCCTCAGTTTCCCATCCAGATGGATGTGAGATTAACAGCCTTGGCGCTGTCTATCACAGACTCTGAGCTATCAGATGAGGAGGCCTCCATCCTGGAGAGTGGAGGATTCTCAGTATCCAGAGCAACTACACCGCAACTAACTGATGTATCAGAAGGTGAGAAAATAATAACACCTGCATTATTCAGTATTTTATCATCTCAGCATAATACCTGTATGTAAAATCTAGAAAAGTATTAGATATTGTCTAACAAATATTAACCTCCAGAACTTTAGTAAAGGTATAATAAATTCACACGTTCAGTAGGTTTACTACTGTATAGAATTCTGAATACTGATAACATTTTGCTTAGCACATCTATTGTAGCCAGCTTAACATATACTGGGCCTGATTCAGACCCGCTTCTTGAGCGCTGTGCGCTCGCAAGCGGGTCGATGGTGCCCTAGTGTGCATGCGCACGACGGAGGGAGCTCCGTCGTGCGCATGCGTGAGACCCGGCTAGCGACGGGCACTCCGTCGCTCCGGGTCTCGCACCAAAGGGGGTGTGCTGTCGATGATGAGTGACAGCACGCCCCCTTTGGTGGGCGTGCCGGGGCGTTGCTGCCCAGAAGGTAGGCGTTCCCATGGGAACGCTTACCGTCTAGTGCCAGCTCCACTGACATCACTACAGTGGGAGTGCTTTTGGCTTTGATAGAGCCAAAAGCACTCCTGGGCTTGCGGCAGCGAGACAGTACCGCAGGGTCTCGTCGCAAGCCCGATGGTCATGACCATCGCGACCATCTTTTTGGCCGCTCGCATAAGCTGTGGGTGGTCATCCACAGCTATGCGAGCAGCCAGGAGGCCGCTCCTATTTTAGTTAGGAGGGCCCTGATTCAGAGCGAGCACTCTGGTCAGAGCGTCCGGCTCTGAATCAGGCCCACATGCAGTATATGGCGCCAAGAATCCTCGTTCGTAATCCGGGCTAGGCATTTTATTGTGCAATGTGTAAATAGAATTAAACATTTGCGGTGGTTTAATTATGTGAAAAAGAAGAGAGAAAGGACTACTCTACACTCTGTTATTATCATATTTAATATCTCCGCTCCCGGTTTTCTTTTCTTCTAACCACTTCCAGACCAGGATGATTTTGCTCCTTCATGATCAGAACAATTTTCGCATTTTGGCAATGTGTCAGATTATTACTTAACACAACTGTATTTTATGTTGTTTTAATGTGACACGTGGCTTCAGTTTAGTAAAATAGTGGAATACATTTTTATTTGGTATGCAATATATAAGAAAAAAAGGTTAAAAATAAATAAATATCTCCTTTTGTCCTCCAGCAGTAGATGAACATAGATGACTAATTACATTTCACCCCTCGGAGGCAGGGTACTAGGAGAAAACTGAACCTCTCCTCTGCCCTTTCATGCTTCTCTTCAGTTTTCTTTTTCCAGCTTCCTGCATCGGAGGTGGTTATACGACTTAGAGGTCGAAAAGTATCCTAATATGTACTCTACTAAAGTGTGATGTGTTTACAACAGCAGCAGCGTGGCTTTTCTGCTTCATCTAAGATGGAGGCTAGATGCACCCAATCTGAGAGAGGAGGATTGCTAGGAGGATTGGGTTCAGCGATAGTTTCTTACCTCTCCCTTATATAGCATATCCGAGTAGTGTTCAGGTCCTGCTCCTTTTTCCTGGATCTCTGCTCAGATGATGTAGGTCTGAATCTCAGGAGTCTGCTTCCCTCTATGGTGATAAAGTTATGCCAGACCTAATTTCCTGCGAGACATTTGAGCAACTCTTTTCTACCTATGTGTCTGTGTTATTCCAGACAACACCCTCAATGGCAGGGAAAAGCCCCTAGCTCATACTGAATCCTGAGTGGTCTTGGTACTTAGCGTTGTCCTTGGCTCATTTTGTCACACATCCCAATACCAGCAGGGTAGAAGCACATCTTGCTTTTCCATCTTGGAACATGCCAGGGCTGTGTCCTTAAAATTGTCTTAAACCTTTCTAAGAAGTTTGACAGCCTTCAAGCTTTATACTCCTCAAAGTGCAAGAATTGGGCCTAATTCAGAGTTGTACGTTAAATGCTCCCACAGCTGCGATTTCTTCTTCAGGGTCCATAGGGCTCCACACGGAGATATTGGGGTGTAGGTGGTGCTTGGGAGGACCGGACACCAACAGCAAAGCTCTTTCTGTCCCAGGATGCTCCGGTTCTTCCCACTATACCCCGTCCAAGCTTTATTTTTATGATTTTCTTTTAATTTACTGTAACAGAGCAAGCAGCGCTAGACAGTCCTCTGGACGTCTGTGCTGCTGCTCCATTATCCCTCCGCGGCGCCCTGACTCTAGCCACAGGCTAGGTACTCTCGGCGGGGCACCCGGGGGACCTGGCTAGTGTGGCTCCTCGGTCCCCAGACTGCAGTCAGGACGTAAGGGGACAGATAAGACAGGAACCCGCATATTGACAGTCTTACCTCCGGTCTCTGAAGACAGACTTGAGGCGCTGATGTGGACACTGGATCTGTCCGGGACTCCACTAGACCACCAGGGCATATGTTACTGGCGCACAGAGGCCAGGGAACCAGTGGTTAATGTCAGCACAGGGGAGATCAGCTCTCTCCATGCGGCCCCTCCCCCAGCTCAGAGCGCCATTCCACTGCGGTCTCGCCATCTCTGAGCTGCTCCTCTTGCACTGCCTGCCCCCTCAGAGACCTCGAGTGGCCATTTTCTACTGATAACAAGCCAGCCACAGGTCTCCAGGAACGCTGGGTCCAATCTCCATATATACCTCACCTATGTGTCTTATATAGCGCTATTTCTACTTCAGGGTCCATAGGGGGTCCACAGGGTTGACCTTGGGGTATAGGTTGGGAACCAAATCCGGGCACCACGCAGTTAAAGCTTTTAGCTCCCAGGATGCACTTGGGTCCACTCTCCCTATAACCCCACCCCCAGCTAGAGGCACCTCAGTTTAAGTTGGTGCCCGGCCGGAGTCGGGTCACCGTTTAGTGCAGTGGGGAGCTGATTAACAGCCCCATAGCTATATATTTTTTTCTAAGTACAGAGTTTTTTTATTTTTACTTTGGACTTTCAGAGCGGCAGCGTCGGACTGTCCATAGGACGTCTAAGCTGCCGCTCCGTCACCCCGCCGGCGCTGAGACGCCAGTACAGATCTGGGGATCTCAGCGGGACCCCAGAGTCTGTACTAGCCGGACTCTGCGGGCGCCCAGGACCGCTGCCGGATCTACGGGGAGCAGGTAAGGTCGCGGATCACCGCTTGCGGTGATCCGCGCATTTAATATGCAGTCCTGTGCCTCCGGTCTCCGGGGACAGACCGGAGGCGCCGGCAGTGGCGGCGGGCCCCCCATACCCCGTGTGTCCACTAGACCACCAGGGACTTACTGATCGGCGCTGGGAGCCGGCGTCCCGGGAGGTTAATAGCCGGCCAGGGGAGGAAGCTTTCCCTGTTACAGCGGCTCCTCCCCTCAGCTCAGCGCGCCTTTCAGTATGTATAGTCTGGCGTCGCTGAGCTGCTTCTTCCGCGGGCCACGCTTCTTCTGAGGTCTCCAGCGGCCATTTTCTTGTGGTGCAGCAGCAGAGCTCCGGAGATGGCAGTGAGTCCAGTCCCCCTGCGTACCTCACCATCAGGTCAGTGTACACAGCGCTGTAGCCTTCCCAGACACTGAATCTGGGTAAGTTGAATGCAGTGTAATAGTGCAGTATATTATATGACATGTTTATGTATATATGTATATATCTGCATGGTATGTGACTTATGCTAGTGCTGACTGTATTTAATTCTCTCACCTGTCAGTGTATATCTATCCCTTTTCTTTATCTGCCCTAATACAGCTGTACTTAGGGTGGTTCTGAGACCTCACATTTATATACTCGTTGATATTTGTGAGGTTTGTCACATACTGTTGCGTGCTGCACGTTGCCACATTTTCGTTGGAACTGTGTGTTGCATACGCTGAAAATGGGTCCCTGCGGCTAATTTTAGCATCAGTCAGGACCAGTATAGCACTGCTTGATATTTCCGCCAAGATTGGTCAGATATGTTTGACCAGGAGATAGAGCGTTATACGGCACCCATTTTTGCTATCCTGCAAGTCATGTGCTGCAGGTGTTAGTGCGGAGGATTTGTTTCATAAAGGGTTCTGTGTGTGGCGTCATCTGGTGCCGGCCCCTTTCACGACCCCCTTGGGCGGTTTGTTTTCTCGGGATCCTCTCAATTGCGGATCGCCGGGTGGGCCCCATTGTTGTACCTCACCTGGGGGTTACTTCACCATACTGCCCTTTTCATCTCAGGGTATCTCGCAGTTTCTTGCACTCTTCCCCTGTGACACAGACTACTGCTCCCTGCAGGGGTTTTTCGCAGTATATGAATTCCCCCTGGTGCCACCATAGTCTGTCATAGTCTTGCAGGGATTCCCACTGCCACCCTGGGTGGATGTCGTTTTCTACGAAACGCAAAGTGGCGTGGTTGACGCCCTGTGGTTACTTCCCAGTTGGCTCTGCGTGAACTGGATACTGTTTTGGGCTCTTTCCCTCTTACATGGGGGGAAGCCTATTTCAAGTATTATTATCCCTGCTTTGGGCTGGTGGCAGGTCCATTCTGGTTAGAGTGAATGTTGACCTGCACCTGTATCATACACCCTCAGTATTGCGTGCCTTCTGGTTCCCTGTTGCTGACTAGCGGGGGGATCGCATGGCGGGACTCTGGCTGTTGTCAGTTATGAGGTATTACAACAGTGTTTGGCCTCCTGTCCCAAATTCCCTGAGGGTCATCACGAGCCCCTCATGGGGTGGATGGGCGTGTTACTCGTCGGATTACAGACGTTACTACGCATCCCATTCCTGCGTGGTCGGATTCTTCTGATCCGTAGGTGGTAACTCTGCCTGAAATCAGTATACTCGCTTTCAGGGGTTGTTACCCATCCTACCATGGCTATAGCATGGTTGGTTAATACTATTGCATACTGAGCTGATGCATTTGTAATGTTTTTTCCCCACCAACACGTCTGGGGTTCAAATGTATTTGGTCGCTCACGTAATATATGCAGTTGTCATAGGTGGACATGCCTATATTGGATTCCAGTCTCCTAACTTTCAGACTTCCGGCTGCGACGGTATCCTCCGTAATACCCTATGGCTGCGCTCTGGGAATGCAGAGGTGCAGATACCATCTATAGGGTAGATCTTGTTGGGTCCTGACCTGACAGTGGCAGTACAAATTTCCCGCCTTCAGCTATGCCCACTACAGGGCCTCAGACTAAGTCTATTAAGTCTTTTTGTCCTCTGGGTCAGCCTAAAGGTCTGTTTCTTCAACCGAGCAGGCCTGGACTGCCAACCGATCCTGCTTCTGAACCTACGGATATATCGTCAGCATGACGAGACAGGCCTACCACTGGGAGATGGCGATTTTCTCAGTTCGCCCCGGTACTAGTGTCTAGTTGCCGCGGCTACGTGGGTAGGAGGGTACGCCCTCTCTTTGCTCAGGCGGCCTATTTCCATGTGATGGTACGCAGGCCCTTATTCGGACCCGAACAGGGCCTTACGAATCCAGAAAGCTATACAGTTGTTGGGGTAAGCGGAGCTAATTGGGCCATCCCCACTTTCTCAGCGAGGGACTGGTTGTTCTGCTTTCTTTCTGGTGCGGTGGCTGAATGGTCCTCTTTGGCCTATTCTCTGTCTCAATTCCCTGAACCAGTTCCTAAAGCTACCTGGGCTCAGGAGGCAATCCCTATGCTCCATCATACTATGTTTGAAACCTGGGGACTTTATGGTATCACTGGATATACAGGACGCGTGCCTACGGGCACTTACAGAGACCTTGCCTCAGCATGGATTGAGGTTTGCTGTATCACAGCACTTACGGTTTTTCGGGCTCTGCCTGTTGGGACTGTTCTCAGCCCCACAGGGGTTTACCAGCGTTTTGGATTTTCTGACAGTTCTTCTGTTCAGTATATCCCAATGCTCCTGTACCTGGATGGCCTCCTGCTCTTAGCAGGATCACCGGGGTACTTTACAGCCGGGTCAGGTTGACTGTGGCTTCTACAGGGTGCAGACGTTTAATCAACGGGGAAAAAGTCCTCCCTGCATCCCTCTCTGGGTATTCTTCACCTAGGAGCCCTGCTGGATTCTCAGAATCTGAGAATTCTTCTGGCGTAAGACGGCATCTCCACTCTTCCATTAGGAGTACATGGATGTCTGCGCAGTCGACATATGTCTTTGCACTCTGGGATGCATGGTCCACTATTCAGTGTCTGCCTTTGGAAGGGTGGAATGGGCTTAGTTCCATTCCAGGCCTTTCCATAATTGGCTTATCTCCAGATGGAACAAGTTTTTTCTGTCTGATCACTGTTCAAACGATGCTGCTCTCCCCGGAGGCAAGTCGGTCCCTTTTCGGGTGACTATGACCATCTCGTCCAGGGTATTCTTTGCTAAGGACAGTGTCTGGTTCGCATCCATTTCAGTGCAATTGGATGTCTGTCGATTCCACCCTGTCAATTAACTTGTTGGAACTTAAGCCTGTCTTGGGCCTTCACTCTGGCATAGCCCTTGTTTCCCGGTGAACCTGAAAAAGTTCAGTCCGACAGGGTCAGAACAGTGGCTTCCTTTTTAGCAATACTGTTCGTTGGGTGGCAATGTCAGGTATGTCATACATTCGGACATTGTCTGAGGGTCTCCTCCTGACCATCTCGACAGTGTTCATTTCAGGTGCTCTCCATTGGGAAGCGGGAGTCCTCAGCCGTTACGACGTGCATCCCGGGGATTAGTCTCTTCCCCAAGAGAGGTTTCATCTCCTGGTGAGCAGGGGGGGGGGGGCCCTCCTGAGGTGACACTCATGGCCTTCTGACTCTATCACACTATGGTGTTACAGTCCAACTCTGGGGATTCTGAAGCAACCTTCAGTGACTTTGTCGGTGAAGTGGTTCTTCCAATTTGCGTACCTGTGTTCTCCAGTCTCCATTCTTCCTCGAGGGAAGTGTTTCAATCGAGACAGAGATGCTTTCCTGCTGGTGGCTCCTGATTGCCCCAGATGTCAGGGGTACTTGGTTTTTCGGAGTCTCTCCATCGATACTCCATTCCTGATGCTTCACGATCCAGACCTGTTGTCTCAGGGTCCTGGGGTTTGCCTTGGACCTGGGTCGTTTGTCTTTGACTACATCCCTACAGTGGTCTTACGGCTTCCCTGGCTTTGTCATCGTTGGAATGATTGGAGCACATGGATCAGCTTTTGCTGGGACCTACCACAAACTGTGGCAGCCATAATTCTTATGGTATTATACCTATCGATACGATCCTCTGGTGTCCAGGATTTCCAGATATTCTGGCATTCCTTCCGGCTGGCTTGGGTTTCACCCTCGGCCTGGCCTTCCTGACAGTGCAGATCTCTACACTGTCAGTATGATTAGGATATGGAATTGCTCCGCTCTGATATCCAGTTCATCCTTTGGAGTGTTTTCTGGATTATGCCTCCATTTGTCCTCCCTAGGGACTCCTTGGGAGTTAGGAGTGGTTCTTCGTTAACTCCGGGGAAAGTTAATGGAACCGCTGGTTGTGATAGCCATTACATGGTCTATTGCTTTGGCTTTCTCTCTTTCTATCAGGGAGTTTATATCAACCAGGTGAGTGTCGGAATTGGGAGCGTTCTCATGTGGCTCCCTCTTCTGGAGGGCATCTTGTCAGGGTGTGAGTTGCTCTCACCCTGTGTTTCTTCTTAGTGATTTTCAGGTTCCATATTATTCTGGAACTTATGGTGCGGCCATTCAGTCCCCAGTCCTCTCGGCTGGTGTGGCCTCATTGACTGTGGTCCGGCCTCTGTGGATTTATGTGATCCATTCAAGTTCCTGACGGAAATCGGACTCCTTATTGGTGGTCTGAGATTTCTGGTTTTAACAGGAAAGGATGGCCGGCCTATGGCCATATGTTGGCTGGACGGCCTCGTATGTCTTCTTCAGGGGCCTACCCATGGGTAGGCCTTTCTGTTGTTGCTGCTTGTTTTTTCTCGGGCCATGTAACCCTCGTGGGTGGCTCGCTGTGGCGCCTTGGCTGTTTTGCCTTGCTAGGTGGCCACGTGGTCTTCTGTCCACACCTTTTTAAGGTTCTAGGCATTGTTTTCCTTTGCCTCTCAGGATGCTTCCTTTTTGGCGGCGGATTCTCCCCTCAGCACAGGAGCGTCCCCTCCCTTAGTTGAACTGCTTTGGGACATCCCCAAGGTCAACCCTGTGGACCCCCTATGGACCCTGAAGTAGAAAACAAGAGATATGGTAAGAACTTACCTTTGTTATCTATGTTTCTACGAAGTCCATAGGGTCCACAGGGCACCCGCCCTGATGCACCTGGCTTCTAATGGGCTGTGTGGCTGGTCACCGGTTTTCCGTCTCCCATTTCTGTGAGTATGGTTATCGAGTGTTCCAGTTTTCTCTCTTTTTCTCTCCTCCTCCGGCCTTTGGCTACTTACAAACTGTGGTGCCTCTGGCTGGGGGTGGGGTTATAGGGAGAGTGGACCCAAGTGCATCCTGGGAGCTAAAAGCTTTAACTGCGTGGTGCCCGGATTTGGTTCCCAACCTATACCCCAAGGTCAACCCTGTGGACCCTATGGACTTCGTAGAAACAGAGATAACAAAGGTAAGTTCTTACCATATCTCTTGTTTTCCTACCAGCCACTGCAGTCTGTGTAGTTGATTTTAGTGCCCATTGCAGTTACATTTATGCTCATAGCAGTGAGATGTATTTTCTGCATTGTATGTGGCTTATGCTAGCTCTGTTGTCTGGCTTATGACTGTCTGCTTACACCTTTCCCTTTTTCTTTCACAATAACCCTGGAATACTGGTGTATAGGGGGTTCACTGTACTTCACATTTACTTGTATTTGTGAAGGCTGTCATACTGTATACCTGTGTTGCGTGCTGCACTGTACCATATCATGCATACAGTATATCTGTGTTGCTCACTGCACTGTGCCATATTGTGTGCTATACTATCCTTGCAGCTATGTCTAGCAAAGGCAAGAGGAGCAAGGAGGCTAATGCTCCATAACCTGGTTTCCTGGAGGTCCTGTTTGGTAGGTTTATCCCTAGAGGATTCACTTCAAGATGGTCTATGTGCATCTTGGTACTGCAACTGGCCTGTTGGCCCCTGCAGCCCCCCTCAGGAACTCCCCTGGGCTTCCTTTTCACAGGTGGTAGAAAAGATTGCGGACCACCTAGCGCCTGGCCGACAACAGCATAGTTCCCGGCAGCGGAAGCCCGACAGCGCTGGAAATCCTGATCGTGGATAGGTAAGTACTAACTAACCTAGCCCCCTAAGCCTCCTTAGGGTTGCCTAACCCTAACCTCCCCCCCCAAGTGCCTAACCCTAATCCCCCTCTTCCCCACTGCCTAAACCTCAGTCCCCCCTTGGGGGGGGGGCTAACCCTCCCTCCCCCTAGCCTAACCCTCCCGAGGGGGTGCCAAACCCTAAGTGCCCCCCGGGTGCCCTAAACCTAACCCTCCCCCCCCCCCCTGCGACTGTCGATCGGGATGCCGGGCCCCGGTCTCCCGGTGTCGGGGAAATGTCAGGCATCTACATCTAGACGCCCGGCATTTCATCCCTCGCCGGGATATGACAGTCGGGAAGCCGGCTGCCGGTATTAAGGCAGCCGGCTTCCCAATTGTATACCCAGATACCCTAGAGGACACATTTCCCTCTGATACTTCTCGGGAACAGCTACATCTCGCACATTAGGGATGCAGCCTCCTTTTTAGGAGAAGCAGCTTCGGATACTGGTCTCCTAGCTTCCAGGGCATCGGCTACTTTGGTTGAAGGCCCGTCGTATCATTTTGCTTAGTTCATGGAAGGCCGACTTGGACTCTAAAAATGCCTTGAAATCTCTGCCTTAATCTGGACAAATCCTGTTTGGACCAGAATTGGACAAGATTGTGACTACCTTGGCAGCTTTCAAAACTGCTTTCTTGCCTTCTGCATCTTCTACAAGGCCTTGGATGTCGTCCTTTCGTCCTCAGGGAAAAGCCCACCGCAGCACCGAATTCTGGTGAGGAAGTTGACACATGGAACTCCACTCTTTAATTTTTGTTTTCCCATATTATCCCATTTATGTTATGAAGTAAACCAAATTGTTATTTTCCCATCCATTTGTGGGTAATTCAGGTTTATTTGATCTAGTTTAATACACAATCAATCGCTAACTTTGAACACAAATTTGTTCTTTATTTATGTCTATTGGAGTTGGATTTTGCTCTTCTTCATTGTTAAAGGAGGCTGCGCACACAGTATTATTTATTTCTTTTGACAATTTCAAGCACTGCCTTTTGGGCTTTCTACAGCTCTACGGGTCTATACCAAGATCATGGCAGTTATGGCGGCCCATCTTCGTCATCAGGGGATCAGACTCCTCGCATACTTGGACGATCTCTTGCTCTTAGCAAGTTCTCCAGAAGTCCTTCACCGCCATCTACAGGTAACCATTGCCTTTCTATAATCGCACGGCTGGCTGATCAACTGGAAAAAGTCATCCCTGACACCTTTTCAAAGAATGGTGCATCTGGGAGCCTTCCTGGATTCTCAGGCTCAGAGAATCTTCCTCACAGCAGACAAAATCTTCAGACTACAGCACCAAGTGCGCAGGTTACTCCACAGTCGCCGTGTGTCAATTCACTCTGCAATGCAGACCTTAGGATCCATGGTGTCCACCTTCGACATGGTGGAGTTCGCTCAGTTCCACTCCAGGCCCCTGAAACACCTGATCCTTTCCAGGTGGAATGGGCTGCCCCATCTGATCATATCCACGATGATGGGCCTCTCTCCGGAGGTTCGCCTGTGGTGACGCAAGCCTCCGCAGGTGGGGCGCAGTGACCGGCCAGCATTCCTTCCAAGGACGCTGGACACCAGCCGAGGCGATCTTGCCAATTAACGTCCTAGAACTCCGAGCCATCTACAGAGCCCTCACTCTTGCTCAGGATATTCTTCAGGGCAGGGCAGGGCAGGGCAGGTCAGTACAAGTACAGTCCGACAACGCCACGGCAGGGGCCTACCTCAATCACCAGGGAGGCACTCAGTCGGTCAGCAATGGCAGAAGTATCACGCATTCTCACATGGGCCGAACGCCATCTCCGCAGTGTTCATCCTATGGATTCTCAAATGGGAAGCGGATTTCCTCAGCCGTCGCGACATGCACGCAGGGGAGTGGTCTCTAAACCCAGAAGTCTTTCAGCTCCTGGAGAGACAGATGGGGTCTACTGGACGTGGACCTCATGGTCTCCCGACACAACCACAAGCTTCCAGTGTACAGGTCCAGGACAAGGGACCCCGACACATCATTGTCAGTGAAGTGGACCTTCCATTTGGCGTACCTCTTCCCTCCAGTCTCCCTTCTTCCTTAGGTTCTTCAGAAGTATAAGCAAGATGGGGGCACGGTCCTGTTGGTAGCTCCGGCTTGGCCCAGACACCATTGGTACTCCGCAGTCTCTCCATAGATGCTCCTCTACAACTTCCTCAACGACTGGACCTGTTGTCTCAGGTCCCTGTCTACATCCGGACCTGGCTTCTTCTGTCTTTGAGGTGTGGCTCTTGAGACATCCCTCCTAAGGTCTAAAGGGTTTTCTAGCTCTGTGGCCCAGACCATGCTCAGAGCGTGTAAGCCTGCCTCTGCCTGGATTATTACCGGGTGTGGCATACATATTTCCAGTGGTGTGCTACCAGAAAATATGACCCTCAAGTTTTTCGGGTTTCTAGAACCCTTTCCTTTCTTCAAGCTGGATTGGATCTCGGACTCCACCCGGCCTCAAAGTGCACGTCTCTGCTCTGTCCATCTGGTTCCAGCGCAGAATAGCGCCACTGCCGGATGTTCACACCTTCCTTCAGGGTGTCCTCCATATACAACCTTCCTTTGTCCCTCAGTGGTTCTCCATGCACTTCAGGTGCCTCCATTTGAACCCCTGGACTCAGTAGACGTCAAATGGCTCACTGCGAAGACTCATTTTCTTCTGGCTATAGCATCTGCCCGTAGGGTATCGGATTTAGGGGCTGTCTCCTGTTGCTCCCCATTTCTCATCTTTCATCAGGACAGTGCTATTCTTCGAATGCTCCCTGGCTTCCTTCCCAAGGTGGTCTCTCGTTTCCACCTTTTTAATAAGGAAATTGTAGTTCCGGCCTTCCAATCACCAGACCTCTCGGCAGGTGAGGCCTCCTTGGATGTGGTCCGTGCTCTGAAAATCTACAGAGACTGTACTGGTTCCATCAGAAAAATGGATTACCTCTTTGTCATATATGGATTCCATAAGAAGGGATTGCCAGCTAACAAACAGACTCTGGCCAGATGGCTTTGCATGACTATCTCACAGGCTTACACGCAGGATGGCCTTCCTGTGCCGGCTACAGCATCTGCTCATTCTACTCGCTCGGTGGGTCCCTCGTAGGCAGCCCGGCGTGGTGCGTCTGCCGAACAACTATGCAAGGCGGCCACGTGGTCTTCTGTCCACACATCTTAGGTTCTATGTCTTTTAATACATTTGCCTCTCAGGATGCTTCCTTTTGGACGCCAGATTCTCCTCTCTTGAACTGCTTTGGGACATCCCCATTGTCTCCCTGTGGAGCCCTATGGACCCTGAAGAAGAAAAGGAGAGTTATGGTAAAACCTTACCTTTTGTTAACTCTTTCTTTAAAGTCCATAGGGTCCACAGGGCACCCGCCCTGACATATCTGGCTTCTTCTCTTGGTCACTTGTTTCCTTCTCTGTGTGAGAGTGTGATTCTTCAGTGTATCAGTCTTCGTTCTCTCATATCCTGCTCCTGCCTTGGGCTTCTTGACAAAACTGAGTTGCCTTCAGGCTGTGGGCGGGGTTTAGGGGGGGAAGGACCAGAGCATCCTGGAACAGAGAAAGCTTTGCTGTGGTGACCGGTCTCCAAGTACAACCTACACCCCATTGTCTCCGTGTGGACCCTATGGACTTTGAAGAAAGAGTTAACAAAGGTAAGTTTTACCGTAACTCTCTTTTTTTTCGCAGCTGTGCGGCTACAGTAATGTATGTTGATGGATGTAAAAAGTCGCTCCATTTGCGAAAACATGGGTGTTACGAACAGCTCTGGATCAGGCCCATTGTCCTTCCTTGATGTTTAGGAGTATATTTACTAAGCGATGGTTTGGGGTTCCGATTGTTTTTTGTCGGTTTTGCAATGCGCTGATTTACTAAAGGGGAAAACTGATTGAAATCCACCAATAATACAAGTTTTAGAAAGCTATTGCACATCGGCTCACCATCAATGGTTTTTTCATTAGAAGTATAGAAACCCCAGATTTACTAAGCAGCAGCTTTAGAACCCGCCTCAAAGCCACCCACTTATTAGACCTGCCCCTGGCATACGACTTTGTGTCGAGCACTGTACAAATCACTATAGTCTGTGCAGGCTTCAGTGTGTAAAAAGTGTAACTACGCATGGATTAAAAATACAAACAAAAAAAGACTGATAACCAGCCCCAGATCTCTTTACCTAGGTTGGTATTGAAAAATAGGAGTAATAAACGTAGTGGGTTCACCCCTATTTTTCAATAACCAGCCAGGGCTGGTGACACTATAGCAGGGAGACACGCAGCATGGCAAGCAGCCCCAGACTGGACAACCCAGGGCTCGAATACCTAGTGGGGACCCTCCAAAAAATGGTGTCTCCCTACCCTAAGGACAACCAGCCCTGGGTTCAACTCACCACACCCAGGGCGTTGGGTGCAGAATGAATAGTAAATAATATCCATAAGTGCCAGAATGCCCGGATATCAAGTGCCCGTTGGCACTTGTAAAAAAAAAAAAAAAAAGAAAGGACTCTGACATCGTAGTAAAAGTATTTTATTAAATAATCTCTCTCCCACGCTTACTCAATCCATATGGACACATCTTCTTGGGTCCGTGTAGTCATTCCACGGATCTTGACAATATGAAAACCACTTAGGACTACACGACTGATCCTCATGGAGCCCCAATGCTAATGAGAGGTCACTCATGGACTCTCATTGGTCAGAGCATGGGAACTGACGCAAACTGACCAATAAACGTGGCCCCATTCATTCCTATAGAGAAGGTCTGCGAGTGACTTGTGACCTCTGATTAGCGTTGGGACTCCTTGAGGAGCAGTAACATTGTTCTGAGTAGTTTATTTCACCGAGATCAGTGGAATGCCTACATAGACCAAAGTGGATGTGCGCCAACGGATTAAGGGCCTGATTCTGCACGGATCGCAGCTGCGTAATCTCACGCAATGCTGCTGCACAAATATGGTAATGTCTGCCACCACTCAGCCAGCATAGAGATGCTCACGGCCTGTCTCTGACTCTGCGATGGATTCCTATCTGCGTGTGTAATTGCAGCGCGATCGCCGAGCACTCTCCGTATGGTGAATACGCATGCACCGTACGCAACAATCGGGTGATCTGCGTATACATTTGCAATTGGGGTCCGTGCTGAATCAGGGCCTAAGTGAGTAAATGTTTCTCCAAGTGTCATCATGCCCTTGCAGGTTTGCTGGGACCTATAATCCACTGGTGGAGAACAATATTAATTATAAATATTACTCACTATTAACTCCACCGCTGATTGACAGAGGATTCTCGTCGGATTGGCAGTAGGATAGGGGTTTCAAAACTAATTCATCCTTAGTATGCATGATACAGAATCATGATCACAATGCAGCATCTTTAAGGGACCCTCCAATAAAAGGAAAGTATTAAAAATGCTTTAGTAGTGTAATTACCAAGAGGTTAATAGTAGGCGCTGTGATGTGCTGGTTTTCAAGCAGCTACAAATTAAAAGGGATAGTCACACCTTTACAAATGCATGAAAACAAAGAAATAATGTAGCGCTAAGATGGATGATAGCATATAATAATCAAAATAGATCAATTTAATAAAAACCATTAATAACATAGAATAATCAGCAATTGCATAAAAACAATATGAGCAAATATGCGCCTCCCCCTCGTGATGCTCAATTACTGAAGCCAGTTCCTACGTATACTTCCAAGTGTACAATGCACATAAGTCACAATGCAGAGAACACCAATCTCATTCAGGAGAAAGGGACTTTCCAAAGGGTATGTATAATTACCAAGTCCTGTTTACCGATAGAGGAATGTTCCTATTGGCATAGTAACCATATGCAGCACTCGGAATCCTCAGATGACACGGTGCACAAATCTAGTGCAGGAGCAAGGAAAAAAGTCCCAAGATGATGGAATCCTAATGGTGAATCCAAAGGACCTTTGACAAAGCTGCCTCTTGTAGACAGCGAAACGCGTCAGTTGACCCAGCCTTTGCCCTCAAGTGACTTTGAAACTTGCCTATTACAAGCCTGGACCAACTTCATGGTTTCACCATTAGGATTCCATCATCTTGGGACTTTTTTCCTTGCTCCTGCACTGGATTTGTGCACCGTGTCATCTGATTCCGAGTGCTGCATATGGTTACTATGCCAATAGGAACATTCCTCTATCGGTAACCAGGACTTGGTAATTATACATACCAATTGGAAAGTCCCTTTCTCCTGAATGAGAGTGGTGTTCTCTGCATCGTGACTTATGTGCATTGTACACTTGGAAGTATACGTAGGAACAGGCTTCAGTAATTGAGCATCACGAGGGGGAGGCGCATATTTGCTCATATTGTTTTTATGCAATTGCTGATTATTCTATGTTATTAATGTTTTTCATAAAATTTAACTATTTTGATTATTATATGCTATCATCCACCTTAGTGCTACAGTATTTCTTTGTTTCCATTAAAAAATACTTTCTCTTCACATTGATGTGCACTTTAGGAAGGCCTTTACCTCCATTGTAGTTGGCAAGGAGGAGCTACAACTTCTGGAGGGGTTACAATGTTCCCCCTAATGCAGGGTTTATGCAAATTGTCTTTTGGATAAAATCTTGGTCAGCAGACAACACATCAAGAGCGTCCTAGTCTTCACTTCCCTTTGCTCTGAAACCCCTATTTGGGCTTGAATCGGAAAAGATTATCAAGAACAATACAGGGTCAAGAGATCTAAACCATGTTTTTTAACACTAACTACTTTGAGCCCTCAAATGCATGATGGGTATTTCAGGGAACTTTTACCCCAAAAAGAAGTCCCTCTATGCTTCTATTTGAAGTTCTCTAACATTGAAAGTCGGCTTGATAACCAGATGAGTCCCGGGGCTCAGGGGTAGTGGGGACTTGCCTGCACCGCTTCAGCGGCACCACTTGCTTCCAGAGTCCAAACACTGAACGCATAACATTGAGGGGGTATCGGATATTTTTAACAAACCTACAAATAACCATTCATTAATTCAGTCATTTAAAAATGCTGCATGTAAAAGCCCACTTCCTTAGACCACAGTTACTCATTCTAGAGTCCCATCCATTCCCAGCATGTGAGACCTACCTTTCCTGGGGGTTGGGTAGGAGATACCGGCGCTCGGGATCCCAGCGGCCAGAATCCAGACACCGGCATAACAGGGTTAGGATACCGTAACCTGTAGGTCAGTATCCTAACCCTTGCACTCTCTCTCTTCCCGCTGTCTAAACCTAACCTCCCCCACTAGTGAATAAATCTAAGCTCTCCCGAAGCCCAGCCCCCCCCCCCCCCCTGCACCCTAAACCTAACCCTCCCCCTGAGATGCCGGCGCTGGGATTCTGACAGGTGTTGGCATTCCAGCGCTGGCATTCCCGAATGCCGGTATTGTTACTGCATCCCATTCCTGGGACTGGCAAATGGATCAGTCCTATCTCTCTGCAGGTAGGTCATTCTTGGTTCCTTCTTGACAGGTGGTCACCATGGACACCAGGTCTGGGTTGCAGTTTACCATCACCATCATTTACAGGGCACGTGATACCCTGAGGAAGAGGCTGTTCTTTCATAGACACTTTTCTCTCCTGTTCTGTGTGACGCATAACCCTGAAGCAACCCGACCGGTGGGATGCCAATGACATCTTCCGGCAAGACATATCAAGGTTGTATTGCTGTTTGCAAGTGTATATAAGAAAACAACCTGAGGTTTTTCTGCTCACCTTTCAGTGACTATAAAGACCTGTGAAAATGGTGCATCTGGATTCTTACTGTAATAGGCGTGTGAGGACTGCTAAAAAATGGTTCGAGAATTAATTTTCTAGAGCAGGCCAGGTGGTGAAATATTTTAGATCTAAAAGCACATGATGTATCATCAGGTTGTGAGATCTATACAGTGTCATTGTATGATTGTGATGGGGAGATTTCTCTTTTCTGCTTCCTTGTAGATTTGGATCAGTCGAGTGTTGTATCTGAAGACCCCCTTCCTGCCACAGACCCTACTGATTTGCCATTGTTGCTGGGGCAGCATGCTGGTGATGGGACACATTTACCTGCTGCTGAGATGCCACATTTACCACCCCAGCCCCTAAACTTAAATCCAGAAGAGATGTTGCCTACACTGACCTCTCCACTTCACTTCGTCAACACACATTTCAATGGGAAGGGTCAGTCTGCTGGACAGGAAAGTGGAATCCATGCCCTGAGTGAGGGAATGGTGAATAGAGCCATCACCACAGCCCTGCAGAGCCCAGTAATTCCCAGTGTCAGTCTGGGAGTTTTGTCCTCTGAGACACAAGAACCTGGGGGAGATGGGGAGGACTTTGAGCTTCTGGAACAGGGGGAGCTGGATTTGATGCAGGAGGAGCTAGAAGAAGCAGAGAAGCATTTAAACTCTAGCACTTCTTCTCCACCAGCTTCTCCTCAGCTAGAGCCAGGAAATACTGAATCTTAGGTCTGATGTTTGGAAGGAGGAAAGCTCATCTCCTTTTACATTTTCTGATCAACCTCTCAAAGGTTTTTATGCCATTGTATGTACTGCCTTGTGTAGCAGGAAAGCAGTATGTCACATCCGGCATTGGCTAAAGCACAGAGCACCTTCTCAAATGAGAAAGGGTTTTATCCCCTGCCTTTTAATTCTACCCCTTGAACTTGCTTGTAGTGTTATTACATTCATTTAATAGATCCAAACAGCTGGTTGTATGGCTGTATTTTTTGTAAGCGTGTTAACCTGGGTATTTGGACTTTTATTCTGGTTATTGTTTTTGCTAATTATCTGCTAAGTGATAATCCCTTATTGATCCTGGCAGAGTGGAGACCACCCCAATAAAAACACAAGTAGAACCATCAGTCAGTGCTCCAACACTCTTGGCAGAAATCCACATAGGATGGGGCTTGTAATATCACCATGAGAAAAGCAAGCAATGGAGGACAGGGCATAGAAACTAAGATGTCTCGCTGTTCTTTTCTTTATTCTTCCTGCCTTGCTCCAGATGTCCATATGAACTTCCCTTGCAGCCCTCCTCCATCCGAGGTCTGTCATAGCTCCTTTCAGTGTTAGGCGAACAGAATGGAACAAAGTCAGTGGGATAAAGCAGGGGAATCCCACATATTTGGTCATGTGTGTGTTATAAAGACCATACACTTTGTATAAGAAAGATGTCACGCTTTATCACCTTATGATTTTATGTCTCCTCTTAAAGCTGCTTTAGGTGTGATAAATGTAAAAATTAAAAACCTACAGCTACTCAAATAATAAGCAATGCTGTCTGACAGGGCATGAAGTGGTTGAGGTTGAATACACCTTTACATATATTTAAAGCAGTAATATTTGTTATATTTGGTTATCTCCAGGGCACTGCAGATCATTTTTGAACTGCCCTATACACCGGTCTGAGCGATGCCCTTGTAGGAACATATGGGCCTCTCTTCTATATGTATAATGACTCTTTCCTTTGTAAATGTAGAAATTTGAAAACTTTTGGTTGAGAATCCATAGCCCCACCCCTCACATACAATTTGCATATCAGTATGATGAATGGCATCACAGTAGTGACATGGCTAGTACATTATACTCCCATTTAGTGATATTGTCTGGTCTCCGGTTCACGGTGCCCGCATTAAATATTTGTGGGTGATGGAGCCATGTGATTGCCGCCTCAATTTTTGTTTGGATTGGTCTGTCCTATTTTAAGCTATCAAACCCCTTATTTATATATAAATGTCTTAAAAAAATAACAATAAAAACCCTTCTGACACACCATTAAAGTAAAAGTGTGTGCGCATGCGTGCATAAGTCTGTATGTATGTATGACTGTTTGGACATGTGGGCAGCTTCAGGTGTGTATGAGCAGAGCATCATCTGTTTGTGTAAAGCGTTGTTTATATGTTTGTATACGTGTATCTGTATGTAGTTGTGTGGGTTTTGAAACATACAGTTTATATGTGTGTATAGTGTACAATAATATGACTAACCAGAAAGAAAGCAAAGTATTTAGAGAGTGTTCTTACCCTTCCCCATCCCCTCTATGAATAACTCATTAAAGTTGTTACACAATACCAGTGTGTTGGAAAGTTTATTTCTGGTCAAAAAAAGCATATTTAACCATATTGTGGTATATTCATTTATACACTTTAGTAAAACACACAAGCATACTTTATTTTGAATAATGATCACTTCCCATTAATTTAAGTAGGAAAGGCTATTCTGCTTCCTCCAATAACGGAACATAGACAACAACCGTGGATACTGAGATCCTGAACAAACTGTGGTACAGGTCTAAATAGAGTCGCTCTGCTTCATTGCTAAAAAGAAAGGAGTGTAAAAACTGAGAAGGATGTAGTGATAAGGTAGTTCACAAGAAGAAAACTGCACCCAGGATCAGATTCCAAACACCATATGTGTGTATTTAAGCATACAGCATATTTAATAGAGTAACATTTTGGGCAGCTATGACAAAGGGCACTTTTGGTGTTTTAGAATCTGATCTTGGAGTGCAGTTTTCTTTTAGCCCATCCTGTCCTTCAGTAACATCCCTTCATTCACTCCCCAATTACAGGGCCTGATTCACTACCGATTGCAATAGCGATTACGCATGCAGTTCAACTGCGATAATGTGCTAATCAATTGTGATAGCTATGCCGTCGAAACACAACATAAGGACGCCCACTTTACCTTACACACACCCGTAATCTTTAGCAAGACTGCAAAACCATCGGTAACATAGAGTACCATCGCAGCCTCACGCACATTTGCACAAAATCTGACCTTACTCAGGAATTGCTAACCTTGCCGCATGCTATGAGTACTCCAACTGCATAAGGCATCTCAGTGGATAATTCATGCACGCCCATGCAACAGCGTTCAAACGTACTGGCACTCATGCGTTTCGCCGACCACTCCCGTCCCACCCTCCAAACGGCACTTCCTGTCAATCGTTCTGCGATGGGTCTGCGTAGTCACTGCGATTGCTGTCCCGATCGCAGTGGCTGGTTCGCGCAAACAATTGGCCGATTGCATAGGTATTAGTTGCGATCCTTGCTGAATGAGGCCCACAATCTTTACAGCAGGGCATATAAACCAGGTTTTACCCGGAAGCTTTTTTTTTTTACCTTTCCTGCAGCATGACATTGCTTGCTCCCGGACCTGTCCATTTCAATCGCGCATGTATGGGCGTCACGGCTCCCCTTTTCAAAACAAGGGACACTGGGGACGATACTCACTGGGCACAGCCTCAGCAGCTGGAATGTTAGAAGCTTCAGCAGTATAGGTCCAGGAGAAAGGCAATCACTGCTGGAAACTGGAGAGTGATCTTGAGAGTAACTTGGGAGATGTGTGGAAGTCCATGTATAAGTGAAGCTGCAATCAGTGTTATAGGCAGGGGGAACCTGGTCCTTCAATAGCAGATTGACAGGGGTGAGGAACAGGAGAATCGGGTGTCGCTGTGAGTGGAAGCATACTGTAGGGTCAAGGGACAGCAGGATACTGCACTATAGGATACAGTAGTAGCAGCTGTAATATTAGTTTGTCCCTGAGTCCCTGGCAGGAAAGGTCCAGCAGTGCTGTTGATACCTGGCAGCTATTGTGGTAGAGACAGAGCAGAAGTGTCACTGGCTGAAGCGAAAGGTGCAGACTGGAGCCCAAACAGGGACAATGAGGAGCTATTACCAGTAGAACATCTACAGCCTGTGAGGCATGGGGGTATCAAGGACCTACCCCACACACCTTGCAGCCATTCATGATACCTGTCTGCCTATGCCACATATATAATTGAGAAACTGTCTCAAGTATTATGTTTCCGAAGAGCTGCACATGCATGTAACATATCATCATCCCTGGGAAAATGACGTCTACATCAGAGATTGGCATATGCAAAGTGTTGGAAATGTGTGTACAGGTGTAGTGGTATGGCAGAGTTATGTACACACCAGGAGAATGCCCTATGCACAATGAATAGTCCTTGTTACTTAACCAGTAGAATGGTTTATTCACATACAATGCGGTACAGCCATTCTCACTGTTACACACTGTTTGATGAATCGGAGCTCACCAGCCATGGAGTGTATATAGCTATGCAGCAGCGGTGCAGGATGCTGGAACAGTGGTATTGCATGTAGCACACTAGTTATTTTTGGTGCTATGTAGGAGACATCCATCAACCACCATGTCACTCTTACCCAGTGTCAAGATGGCTCCATGCATGCCCACTAGTTAGGTCTACAGTCAGCTTGGTAAGGGAATGAAGCCTCCCCACAGGAACTAACCTGTAGTCAGCACAGTAGCTCACTCCATTCTCAACAATCCCCTCACTGTAACCACCTTCATGTTACACAAACATTCAAATAAAGCTTTCTGGTAGCATCCTGTAAGAAAGGGTTATGATGTATACACACGGTCAGATAAAAATAATGATATAATTTAGATCGTTCTTTTTTTTTAACACCTCAAATGATGGTCGATGCACGGGCACGGATGGTCGATATCGATAATCGCACGTGCATGCAGGCCAACCTGGTCGATATCATGGGTTAGGTTAGCCTGTTTGCTATAGGGACCCGCGATCGTCGATCGAAGGTCGTTACGTCGTTTAGGGGTTGGCGTTGGCGTGTGTTGCTGGATGTTCGATATCGAACATCCAGCACATGCAGGACGATCACACAACAATACCTGATCATTGTCTGATCGTCCCGTGTGTATGGGCCATTAAACACATCAATATTTCAAGTAACTTGGTATTGGTCTTCTTGATAGAATTTTCAGTAAGAATCCCCTTACTGACAGCTTGGACCACGGCAACAGTCTCTTAACAGACAAATTTAGGACTACTGTCATCGTCATGATTCTTCATGTATCTGACACTTGTGACCTTTTGATCTTGCAAAGTCTCTTTACCTACAGTCAGGTGCATAAATATTGGGACATTGACAGAATTTTCATATTTTGGCCTCTATTCACTACCACAATGGCTTTGAAATGAAACAAACAAGATGTGCTTTAACTGCAGACTTTCGGATTTAATTTGAGGGTAATTACATCCAAATCAGGTGAACGGTGTAGGAATTACAACGGTTTCTATATGTGCCTCCCACTTTTTAAGGGACCAAAAGTAATGGGACAAACTAAACAATCCTAAATCTAACTTTCACTTTTTAATACTTTGTTGCAAATCCTTTGCAGGCAATTACAGCCTGAAGTCTGGAACGCATAGACATCACTAGACGCTGGGTTTTATTACTGGTGATGCTCTGCCAGGCCTCTACTGCAAATATCTTCAGTTCCTACTTGTTCTTGGGGCATTTTCCCTTCAGTTTTGTCTTCATCAAGTGAAATGCATGCTCAATCGGATTCAGGTCAGGGGATTGACTTGGCCATTGCATAACATTCCACATTTTAGCCTTAAAAAACTCTTTGGTTTCTTTTGCAGTATGCTTCGGGTCATTGTCCGTCTGCACTGTGAAGTGCCGTCCAATGAGTTTTGAAGCATTTGACTGAATATGAGCATATAATATTGCCCGAAACACTTCAGAATTCATTCTGCTGCTTTTGTCTGCAGTCACATCATCAATAAATACAAGGGAACCAGTTCCATTGGCAGCCATACATGCCCACGCCATGACACTACCACCACCATGCTTCACTAATGAGGTGGTATGTTTTGGATCATGAGCAGTTCCTTTCCTTCTCCGTACTCTTCTCTTCCCATCACTCTGGTACAAGTTGATCTTTGTCTCATCTGTCCATAGGATGTTGTTCCAGAACTGTAATGGCTTTTTTAGATGTTGTTTGGCAAACTGTAATCTGGTCTTCCTGTTTTTGTGGCTCACCAATGGTTTACATCTTGTGGTGAACCATCTATATTCACTCTTGTGAAGACTTCTCTTGATTGTTGACTTTGACACATATACACCTACCTCCTGGAGAGTGTTCTTGATTTGGCCAACTGTTGTGAAGGGGTTTTTCTTCACCAGGGAAATAATTCTTCTGTCATCCACCACAGTTGTTTTCCGTGGTCTTCTGGGTCTTTTGGTGTTGCTGAGCTTTCCGGTGCATTCTTTCTTTTTAAGAATGTTCCAAACAGTTGATTTAGCCACACCTAATGTTTTCGCTATCTCTCTGATGGGATTGTTTTGATTTTTCAGCCTAATGATGGCTTGCTTCACTGATAGTGACAGCTCTTTGGATCTCATATTGAGAGTCGACAGCAACTGATTCCAAAAGCAAATGTCACACCTAGAATCAACTCCAGACCTTTTACCTGCTTAATTGATAATGAAATAACGAGGGAATAGCCCACACCTGTCCATGAAATAGCTTTTGAGTTGATAGTCCCATTACTTTTGGCCCCTTAAAAAGTGGGAGGCACATATAGAAACCGTTGTAATTCCTACACCGATCACCTCATTTGGATGTAATTACCCTCAAATTAAATTTGAAAGTCTGCAGTTAAAGTACATCTTGTTTGTTGCATTCCAAAGCCATTGTGGTGGTGAATAGAGGGCAAAAATATGAAAATTCTGTCAATGTCCCAATATTTATGCACCTGACTGTATTTTGGACTTTCACTCACATCATTCCGATCTTGGCATTGGCTTCTGGATATCTAATGGTTCACTGAATGCTATACAAGTTGAGTGTTCCATATCCAAAATGCTTGGGACCAAGGGTATTTTGGATATCGGAATAATCCATATTTTGGAATCTTTGCATACCATAATGAAATATATTGGGAATGGAACACAAATCTAAACACAGAATGCATTTACGTTGTATATACACCTTATACACACAGCCTGCAGGTAATTTTATACCATATTTTCAATAATTTTGTGCTTTAAACAAAGTTTGTGTACATTGAACCATCAAAAAGCAAAGGTTTCACTAAGTCACAAAAATTCTGTATTTCGAAAGATTTGGATATGAGAGATTCAACCTGTATTGGCAAATTCCTCATCATACCTCTTAGGTGGTTTGTCGATATTTGATATTGCAGAATACCTTTTCTGTGATTGAGTTTCCAAGCTAGTAGCTTCTGGATAAGATATATCGCCAGCTGCTGGCATGTCCAGTGACACATACTCGTTCTGCATATAAACTTACAGCTTTTCTGTGATTTGTGCTGTTTCTTTGAAGATAACATCTCTGGATTTTACAAGCTTTTTGGCACTTGGAGTCCACAATATGTAGCCTTTACTTTCATGGCAATAGCCAAGAATGATGCATTTGACAGATTTTGAATCCAGCTTGAATTTTCTTTCTTTTGATGTGTACATAAGCTGTACATCCAAAAGTTCTGAGATGCTTTACACTTGGTTTTCTCTTTGACCATGCTTCAATAGATGTTATGTTCTTTAGTGCAACTGTAGGAGAACAGTTCTTGAGATAAACTGCTGTGGATGCGGCTTCTGCCCAAAGCGGTTGGTCTAGGCCTGCATCCTTCAACATGCATCTCGCTTTCTCCACTAGTATATGGTTTGCTCATTCACTCACACCGTTTTGCTCAGGAGGATAGGCAATGGTCAATTAATGCTCTATTCCAGTGGTTCCCAAACTGTGCACCGCGGCACCCTGGCTGGGTGCCTCGGGACACTTGCAGGGGTGCCTCAGGTTGGTGGTCCAGCACCAAACCAAATTATGTATGGTCAATACAATGTAAATATGTAGCTAAACAGAAGCGCAAACCTGTCACCCACTACATAAATGAACCTAAGGATGACAGGTCAGCACAATTTACTTCACTATATTTTTTTCTGAATTTCTCAATAACAAACTTTTGGCTTAGGGGTGCCGTGAAAACAATTCTGATGCACTAGGGCGCTGCGATTCAAAAAAGTTTGGGAATGACTGCGCTATTCCATATCTTATTTGTTTCACCTCTTCATTTAGATATTCTCCACCATTGTCAGATCTCAGGATCTTGAGTCTGTGACTTTTTTGGTTCTCTACAAGTTTCTTGTAGTTTGCGATTTTCTTTGCTATTTTTCTCTGATGAAGTACACGTGTGTCATTCTTGTGAAGTCATGTATGAATGTCACACAGTATTTGTATTCACTTACAGATCTCATGTCCATCGGACCACACACATTCGAATGTACTATGGCACAGTGCCAACTTCTACTGGGGACAAAGGCCGTCGCGAGAGGGGAAACCCACGCATAGACTGCACCTGCCATGAGGAAATAATTCCCATGAGGCTGCTGATGATCATAAGATGTCAGAGGAACATATGATGAGCTCCTTCTATCAGAGCTCAAGACATGCTCCTCTGGCCCCTTGTGCTGAGTTTCATGGGGAGGGGTGTTGCTGAAAGAGGGGGGCACCGTGCTCTTTAAACCAGCTTTGGTGTGGTTTGCACCAATTAGTTACCATTGGCTTAATTAAATAATTTGGGGGATGTACATTAAAATTTATAGGGTCCTAGACAAACCTGCTCTTCCTAATGTAGTTTGCCTAATTATGAGAATAAGAATGTTACTTTTTTCACACATTAAAAATACACAACACACAGATCACATGTCATAAAATGAGTGTCCAGATAATGATGTGTCAATCAAATAAGGTTAAAATATATGTACGCAAATGAGAAAGTCCGGTAGCAGGAGATTTGCTTGTTCATCTCTGCAGGGTGCTGTGACTTGTTGGTGCTTGCCTGGCTTGTCATAATTATAGGACATTGGACAACCTTTGCTTCAGTGGCGGAACTACATGGTGTTGGACCCTGGTGCAAGAATATGCTTTTGGTACCCCTATGCAGTGCCCCCAGAAGTGGTCCCCCCTATGCAGTTCCCCCAGTAGTCCCCCCTATGCATTGCCCCCAGTAGTAGTCCCCCCGATGCATTGCCTCCAGTAGTGCATCCCCCCATGCAGTGTCAGTGCCCATGCCCCTTACACACAAAAAAAATAAAAACACAAATAACCTAAATCCCGCTCCTCCCGGCCAGCTCTGCACTATGGGAGAGACGTCAAGACGTCTCTCCCTTCATCCGCTGCGGCAGGAGCCTGAAGGCGGAGCTCATGAGTGACCTCCAGCCTGCTCCATCCGTGGACTCAGCAGCCAATGAGAGTCTATCTGACTCTTCATTGGCTGCTAATATAATCACACTGGAGGCGGGGTGTTTGTTACTGTGTGGTACAGTCCGCTCTCACTGTGGTCTGCACTACACTTTAAAAACTGTGGGGCACGGGAGACACTGGCGGCGGCTGCAGTGGCTATGGGCCCCTGCACCACAGCGGGCCCCGTGGCAAGCCATCGGCTGCACCGCCGCTAGTTCTGCCACTGCTTTGCTTATACATTTCAGCTTGGGTAATTGTTCTTGGGTAATAGTGGTGAATGTAAAGTGTTAATGATTATTTTTAGATGTAATACAAAGGAAATTCAGGGTAAGTCTAAGGACGCCAGCCACTGGAGGGTGCCCCTAAGTCCACAAAAATAAAACACGAAGTACGTCTCTTCAGTCCTGGATGGGACTACTGATTCTGATGCTGAATGGAGCCTGCTAAGGTATGACTTTCTGGTGAAGGTAAAGGATATATATGTGTGTGTGTGTGTGTGTGTGTGTGTGTAGGGGGGGGTTTGAGTGCTGGCAGGGTGTTTGTGTGCGGTTTAATGAGTGCTAGCAGAATGTGTGTGTGTAGGGAGGTTAACGAGTGCAGACAGGATTACTGTGTGTGAGTGGGGAGGTGAGGTGGTTTTATTGAGTGCTAACAGGATGAGTATGTGTACGGGGGTTTAATGAGTGCTGACAGGATGAGTATGTGTATGGGGGTTTAATGAGTGCTGGCAGGATGAGTGTGTGTGGGTTAATGAGTACTAGTAATGTGAGTGTGTGGAAGGTTAATGGGTGCTGACGGATTGGAACACAGATGTCTGGCATAAATATGTATTGGGGCACAGATGGCTGGAATAATGTAGGGGCACAGCTGTATGTAATTTGGGGCATGTGTGGCGTAATTCATGGCTATGCGGCATAAATATGGGGTACAGCTGTGTGGCATATGTAATGGGGGCACAAATATGTGGCATATTTGTTTTGGAGTCATTGATGTGTATCATAATTATGAAGTGGGGATACAGCTGTGTGGCATATAATGAATGTGGCACAGATGTGTTGCATATTATGAATTAATGGCAGTGTTAGGAGGTACTTTATGATTTGGGGCTCTGCTGTGTGGCATATTAGTTGGGGCATATTTCAATATAATATATTATGAATTTGGGACATTGCTGTGTGGTGTATTGTAAATTGGGGACATGCTATGAAATGTTGCCTGGGGCGCCCAGACACCTTGCACCGGTCCTGACTGAAGGCAATCATCCATTTATGTGATCAGCCGTTTAGTACATCCCCCATTATACAAATAATAGCTGGAAACTGTAAATCTTTTCTTATTCCCCTCATACTATGCACAGATTTGATGTTAAAGGTGGACCCAGTGATTTGTACAAACATATAAGATACATTTTGGGTTTCTACATAGCTGGTATGTGCTTTCAAGCAAAACCATTGCATGTTCCTTGAAGGATCTGTATTTAGGCAGCCACACCCTGTGACCCGCTTTATCAGGCAGAGCAGCTGTCAGAATATACGTGTGTGCTATTACATAAGCAGACAAGAAAACATTACATAAATACAACTTACAGGATCCACTCAATTAGTGTCATACAATTTTTTCCCCAAATTGCACAGCTCATTATCCACCACTGAACACAAATCGTGAGTCATGTAATACTGTATATCTGCATAAATGTATCGGATGCATAAACAGCTTGAGAAAGAAATACTTTCACATAAGTAAATCAGTTCTTCCATACATCACAGTTAACACTGTTATTGACTTGTCAATCACACCAGAGCCTCATGGAATAATTGCAGAATGTGTGGATCTACTCTATACAGTATATAGGGGTATATAGCTATATCTAATTAGGGGGCCCCAAACTGGAATCTTACTTAGGGCCCCATGGGGTTTTAATCTGCCTCTGCTCGGCACCTCTGCATGCTTCTAAAAACAAGGACTAAGTAAAAGGTTTAGTCTATAATTTATACTGTTTTTTTATTTTCCATATTCATACATACAGTACAAACCCTAAAGGACAACATTTACCAAAAAATAGATTTTTAATACAGTGTAAAGCCAAATGTAAGCAGACAATACATACAAATAGTCTCTGATGGCTTTTTCAGGTTTGAAGTTGTAATAACACAACCAGCAGTTGAAAGGTTACATGAGGAATCAATATTACATCCAGGTCAGGATGAGCCAGTTCAATATCTGGCTTGTACTAGGATATTAATTGGTGATTTGTTCAATACATGGCAGAAACCGTGAGCTAGGTTACTGATGGTTTAATTATTGGGATGTTATTATGCTTCTGATTTGTAATTTGTTTTTAATATCTGGTAGATACGGTGATCTGGAATTACAACTGTAACTGGCTGGTATTAAAACAGTGATTTGTGATCAGATCCATAGCTGCCTGAAGAGAGAACTCTGATTCCCTGTTGCACTAATTTCATAACATACAGTACAAGCCAGAGGCGGTGTAAGAGAGGAGAGAGCCCGTGTGCAATATCCATGCAGGCTCCTCCTCTCTGGAAGCACAGTAGGACCGTAGCTTTGTGCCAGAGTCTACTGTGCATGCGCAGGTCCCCGGGAACATGGCGCCTGTGCCACTGCGCCATTTTCCCAGTGATTTAAGCATTGCCAGCTGACATGGGACTCCAGAGAGGTTAGTATAATTATGGGTGCAGGATATGCTGTGTGGGCCACCTGGACCCTGCACCCAATATAGATACACAAAAGATATCAGCCTTATAATCAGGGACATACTGTATCTATAATGGGTGCATGGCGTGCAGTGCACATGGGCCCCTAGGTCCTGGGGGGCCACACCGCACACCCTGCACCCATATTGTCTAAATACTTACCTTTCCGGAGTCCTGCGTCACCTGTAGCAGCCCTGCACAACACGCCTGGAAAATGGCCGCCGCAGTGTTTTGCGCATGCGCACTGGGTAAATCGCCGGGAAAATGACTCTGATTCAGAGTTGTACATAAACCTGACAATTTGCGTACAACTCCGATGGCGGAGGGACTGCGTATGCGCATGACCCGTACTGCGCTTGAGCAGAACGGGTCTTGTGTCGTCACATGCAGTTCCCCCAAAATCTGAGTAAGCTTAGGCTTACTCACATGGCATATGGTGATTCAAAGCTTCGTCCTCGGATGCAGCAGTAGAGAACAGAAGCCGGCAGGAGTTGTCTATTTAAACTCTGTAAAGCGCTGCGGAATATGTGTGTGCTATATAAATAACTGGTAAAATTAATAACAAGAAGTCGCCACCTACAGCATTTGCATTTATTAGCAGTAGTGATGCTAACAGCACCACTTTAATTGAGTTCATAACCTGCAATAAAGCTTGTTTAAAAATTGCTGATATATGGCATATGTGCCAGATGTACGTCAGGAGAAAACAGTAGTATATGCACCTGATTAATGTCAGGAGATGTAGCTTGACAGTATTAGTGGTAAATGCTAAAGTTGCAGAACAATAATTATAGACAATATAGGGGCATGTGTGCTGCGAATGTGTATGCAGTTGCTATGCCTTTGCGATGGCTCCGGTGGGTGAAGAGGCGGATTTAGACCTCATGGGGCCCAAAGGAAGACACCGATTTGGGACCCCCCTTCCTCAAACAACCAATAACACTATTTTCGTTCCCGAGTTATTCCCCTTACAATATTTGTTGTTTTTCCTCCTTATATTAAACTATTTAAATAAACTTTTCTCATTCAAACCAAGTGTACATTGAGTTACTTTACACAAGTGCTCCTGATCACCTTGTTACACTTAGGGGTCTTGGCCCCCCATTTCCAGGTCTGGCGGTGTCTCTTCAATGCCATCCGTGCCGCTCTTGGTCTCTTCTGGCATCCCTATGACCTGTGCTGACACAACTACACATGGCCCTGGCGTTTGACTCCTGGCAGTTCATTTGGGGACAGAGCATGGGTGCTGCCATTTTGGATTTGCTCACATGACTGCATCCAGCAATCAGATTCCAGCAGCTGCACTCACATGACCACATGACCTGCTCGTCTAATAGGTGCTGGGAGCATCCTATTTAAAAAAGCTCTTGTGTCCAGCTCATTGCCAGGACAACTCTCTTCTTTATGAGAACTGGCTCCTGGCTGCAGTGAGAAAAACTGAACAATAAAAAGTAGCGCTATAAAGAGTCCTTTACAGACAAGGAATAATTATTCCTGTACTTAAAAGTGCTATAGCTGCTGTAAGGAAAGAACCAGGTAGTGTCCTGGTCTAATACAGAGATATATGATACAAAACAATATGCAGCGCTTGCAGAACTTATATAGTCTAAAAAATATTTTAATATGGATATACAAATATAAATAATCATTAGTACAAATAAATAAATTGAGTTATAATCAGTGTAAAAAAAAAAAAGAAAAAAAAATTATATAAACTTTTAAATTAACTATAATCACATAAATATGGGATATGAATATCTGGAGGGTAAATAAATATATCATACACGTAGAAAAATATAGATATATATATCATACACATAGAAAACGGCTGTGATTTAGATTCAATTCCAATGTTT
The DNA here is from genome assembly GCA_031769625.1 of Taudactylus pleione. Taxonomy (NCBI): domain Eukaryota; kingdom Metazoa; phylum Chordata; class Amphibia; order Anura; family Myobatrachidae; genus Taudactylus; species Taudactylus pleione. The sequence continues at coordinate 9,542,421 of JAUIMM010000121.1, forward strand.
TGTAACTTGTCAAGTCTTTGGCACCTGGCGATTTTACAATAGGTTTTCAATTTAAGCCAATAATTGTGTTTCAAGACACGTTACAAAACATTGGAATTGAATCTAAATCACAGCCGTTTCCTGGCTGCAGTGGCCTCCAGATCTGTACCAGTTAACCTGCATTTTATACCCCTTTTACACCGGAGCTAAAACCCGGGTTTTTGAAGGGTTAACCCGGGCAGCTCCCTGGTGTAAAAGGGCAGAGGGTTGGATCGCCGGGTCGAGTGACCCGGCAATCCAACCCAGGTAACTAGCAGGGTTTAACATGGGCGTAGCCCGTGAAACCCTGCTATGGGAACAGCGCACTCCGGGTCATGATGACCTGGAGTGCGCTGCTAGCCGGCCGATTGGTCCGGCTTCAGTGGCGCTTGGAGATGACGTCATCTCGAAGCGTCCACTTTCACTCCGCAAAAGCCGGGTCTATGCAGACCCGACTGCGGTGTGAGCGGCGCTGACTCGGGAATATCCCGAGTCAGCGCCGGCAAAATTCCGGGTCTGATCTGGATAGGAACTTTGTTCCAACTCCGGGTCAGACCCGGAATTTAGGTGGAAAAGGGGTATTACTCAGTTTAGCGAATTACAGGCCTTGTGTGTGGAAGAGCTTTTTTTAATATCATGCCAGATAATGTTCTACTAACAATGAATCCAGTCATCTTACCAAAAGTAGTAACCTCATTCTACCTGCATCAGGAGATTAGGCTACCATCTTTCTTGCCTCAACCAAAGGATCAGAAAGAAAAGAAGTTGCACACGCTAGGTATTTTAAGAGCTGTAAATATCTATTTACCTACAGTATTCTGAGTAAAATAATTTTGAAAGATGGAACATCTGTTTGTTCTCTCAGCAGGAATAAGGAAAGGCTTTGGACTAACTAAACAAATCGCTTCAAGATGGATTAGAGATTGAGTTGTCTTAGTCTATAAGAAAGTAGGATGTAAAGTACCGGAAGATCTTAAGGCACACATAACTATGGCAGTGTCGACCTCATGGGCTAGGAAGGCTCAGAAGACAATGAAGGATATCTGTGGAGCATTAGCTTGGTCTATACATACATTCACAAGGCACTATGCCAGAGGTTCCCAAACTCGGTCCTCAAGGCACCCTAACAGTCCAGGTTTTAAGGATATCCATGCTTGACCACAAGTGACTTAATTAGTACCTCAGTCAATTTGATTTAACTACCTATGCTCAACCATGGATATCTCTAAAACCTGAACTGTTGGTGTGCCTTGAGGACTGCGCTTGGGAACCTTTGCGCTATGCTTTAAATATCTCAGACGCCCACTTTGGAAGTCGAGTTTTTTAAAGGGCAGTAAAATAAATAAATTGCACTTGTGTAAGCATATACTTTGAAGTCATCGACTTGACATTAGCCCTCCCTATATTCTGCTTGGCTACCCCCCATAGTGAGGGGCTGCCATGGAGGAATGAAGAAATAACAGTGGCTTATACTCACTGATAATTCAATTTCTTCATGGCAGTCTATATATTGACTTCTATTTACCTATAGTAAGGGCTGACAGGGAGTATTTCAAAGAAACAGAATTTCCGGTGAGTATAATCCACTGGTTTCCCAACTCCAGTCCTCAGGAACCCCTACAGAGCACGTTTTACAGATCTCAGTATCACAAGTGATATAATTAGCTCCACCTTTGGATCTTTTAAAATGTGTCAGTCAGTAATGACTACACCTGTACACCATCTAGGAGAAATGTAGTTGGAAAACACTGATTTAACTCCTGCTTGCTCTTAAAAGCCCTTCCCTCATCTTTGGTAGTTCACATTATCCAATACATCAGTGTTTCCCAAACTTATTTCTCAGGAAGCTGTCCGAGTCTGAGTATTTTGTAGATCCGGACCAGGACCCTTGGACTGAACAGAGGTGCAGATGAAACGAGGACGCTCAATGTAACTCTTGCACATGGGTATAACGAGTATATATAGACTAGTGATGGTGTAGGAACCACAGACTTGTGATATGCATGGATACTGAACTGGAGTGAACTGACCTGTGAAGGCTAGCAAGACCAGGAATACACTCCAGAAACAAGTTCCCAACTACCAGGACTCAGAACAATATAGTCAGAGCCAGATTTAGACCTCATGGGGCCCTAGGCAAGATACCAGTTTTGGGGCCCCCCTCCCTCAAATAATGCATAGCACTATACTTTCATTCCTAAAATGTATATAGTGTCCTGAAACGTTGGCTAGATGAATGCATACTATAAGTATTGTTTTTCTAAAGACACCGGACTTAAGCCCGGTGGATGTCATAACACGCCGGAAGCGAGACAAAAGAAAATCCCGACACGGTGAGTATTCTAGCCATCACTAACCCTCTCCACCCCAACCTCCCTCAGGGGTGCCTAATCCTAACCTCCCGCCATGTGTCCCTAAACCTAACCTCCCGCCCCGCTTCCTAAACCTAACCCTCCTGGGGGGGGGAGGGTGCATAACCCTAACCTCCCCCCAGAGTGCCTAACCCCCCTTCCCCTAGCCTAATTCCCCCAGGGGTGGTGCCGAACCCTAAAATCCCCCCCGGAGTGCCTAACCCTCCCATTGGGGTGCCTAACCCGGAGTCCCCCTCGGGAGCCCCTAACCTGACTCACCCCCCCACCCACCGCAGCTGTCCGCTCCCAGCGCCTGGCTTAACTTCGTTCGGTATGCCGGGCATCGGGCTCCCGGTGTAGGGATAATGATAGGCGTCGGGATTTCGATGCCTATCATTAGTCCCTTGCAGGATATGACCGTCTGGAACCCGGCGGTCGGCATTTCGACCGCCGTCTTTTTGACCGCATCCCATATATACACACACGTGTGTGTGTGTATATATATTATCCTGGAGATGCCCGGCACTCATCAATACAAAACTACAGAGTTCCTGGTGCTCATCCTCCCAATGATATCAATAGCATATGAAAAAATGGATGTCACTCAGGATATCAATAATGACCACTGTAACTAAATCATGATTTAGTTACAGTGGTCATCATTGATATCCTGAGTGACATCCATTTTTTCGTATGATATATATATTAGCCGACGCGTAACACAGGCAACCAGACTCACTAGACACACGTGTAATCATGATAAGAAAAAAACATACAAACACTTTTTTTTTTTCTTATCATGATTACACGTGTGTCTAGTGAGTCTGGTTGCCTGGGTTACGCGTTGGCTGTCAGTGACGTAATCGGCATGCGCCGTTGACGGAGCGGTAGCTGGATGCTGATCCACGCGGCGTCCAGACACACCTGGTGGTGCAATGGGTATATAAGGTATGAATTTCATTTATATTTGTATGTCCTGATGACGAGTTAATAAACTCGAAATGTTGACTTCACGACTGGCACTTGTGCAAGCTTCATTTGTTCCTAGCCCGAAGAGTGACACCTACCCTGCCTGCTGTTTACCTTCCTTGTGTGTGCACCACGGCAAGTACAAGATAGTTACAGGAGTGCCTGCACCCTCCAGTTTATGTTATATATATATATATATATACATAAAAACATATTCCATGCTATAGGACACAGGGCCTGATTCAGAGACGGACGCTCGCTCTGAATCAGTGCCCTCCTCTTTTTTAGAGCGGCCTCCTGGCCGCTCGCATAGCTGTGGGTGACCACCCACAGCTATAGCGAGCGGCCAAAAAGATGTTCGCAATGGTCAAGACCATCGTGACCATCGGGCTTGCGACGAGACCCTTGTGGTAGGGTCTCGTCTTCCGCAAGCCCTGGAGTGCTTTTGGCTCTATCAGAGCCAAAAGCACTCCCACTGACATCACTTGTGATGTCAGTGGGGCTGGCCCTAGACGGTAGGCGTTCCCATGGGAACACCTCCGTCTGGCAGGCACGCCCCCGGCACGCCCACCAAAGGGGGCGTGCTGTCACTCACCATCGACAGCACGCCCCCTTTGTAGCGAGACCCATAGCGACGGCTTGCCCTTCGCTATCCGGGTCTCGCGCATGCGCATGACGGAGCCGGATCCATCAGGCGCATGCGCACTGGCCCAACATCGACCCGCTTGCGAGCGCTCAGCGCTCGCAAGCGAGTCTGAATCAGGCTCACAGTGCCTTTAATTAATTAAATTTTATTTGGTGAATAAGAAAAAAAAGCTCTACAATACTGTCTTACTTTTATGAAGCTGACAGACTGCGTGACACTCTGGCTCAGCCAAAGCCGCCCTCAGCTGCATCGCGACTTGTTGCAACTTCCACCCTCTCTTCTCATATGTGGCTGTGTGCCCGGCGCCTGTCCCTCCTTTCCAAGTCACGCCTTCTTCTTCCCTGCAGCCTGGTATGTGATTGGTCCACCGCCGGCCTGGCAACTCAGCAGTGCTCTGCGGCGCCGGCGATGACTGTGTGTATGCTACTGGGATGGTTGCAGATCGTGGAATCGTATTCGATCTGCCGCGCGGGTTCCTCTCTGAGAGGGGAATTCGGGAGGACTTGACCCCAGTTACTCCTCCTCCCCTTAATCCGCCGATGATCAAACTGCCTCCTCCCCGGCTGGTGGACTCAAAAATCAGTGCAGCACTAAAACTTCTCTCCAGGGTTGGATTACCGGGGGTCCCCGGCTACGGGCCCCCTGGGACCTGCCGGGCCCTAGGCGGGCGCCTAGGTTGCCTAGCGGTAAATCCGACCCTGAGTATAGTACTGGTAGTTGGGAACAGGCCAGGAATCAGAGTCTTATTTAGTCAGAGTACAACTTGAGGATGCTGTATCTCTGGGACTGCTCTGATGCAAGACTTGGAACGAGAACCAGTGAGGAGCTAAGAAACATAGGGCCTGATTCAGAGCTGAACGCTCTGACCAGAGTGCTCGCTCGGAATCAGGGCCCTCCTCCATGAAAATGGAGCGGCCTCCTGGCCGCTCGTATAGCTGTGGGTGACCACCCACAGCATATGCGAGTGGCCAAAAAGATGGTCGCGATGGTCTTGACCATCGCGACCATCGGGCTTGCAACGGAGACCCTGCGGTAGGGTCTCCCTGCCACAAGCCCTGGAGTGATTTTGGCTCTATCAGAGCCAAAATCACTCCCACTGACATCACTAGTGATGTCAGTGGGGCCGGCTTCAGACGGTAGGCGTTCCCATGGGAACGTCTCCGTCTGGCAGGCATGCCCCCGGTACGCCAACCAAAGGGGGCGTGCTGTCAATCAACATTGACAGCACGCCGCCCTTTGGTGCGAGACCCGGAGCGATGGAAAGCCCGTCGCTCCCCAGGTCTCGCGCATGCGCACGACGGAGCTCCCTCCGTCGTGCGCATGCGCAGTGGGGAACATCGACCTGCTTGCGAGCGTCCTGATGCTCACGAGCGGGTCTGAATGACCCCCAGAGTCAGGATAAGTAATAGAGCTTACTGGACACTGAACATGAGCCCTGGAACCAGCACCCTTCTCTGTACCAGCCAAAGACAATAGCACAGAGTGCAGGGAAACCAATGCAAGGTCAGCACAATAGTATAACCTAATAACCTGGACAACCACCAAGCACAGAGTAAATCAGAACAGGTAACTTGCATGCACTGTCCCAGTAGTGTGATGGATTGAAGTCCGTGGCTGTACTCGCCGGCTCTGCACTGAGGAGTAGTAACTTGGTATGCAGCGTGAAGCTGATAGGTGATGATACATAGTGGCAGATGGAAGGCAGTACACTTGCTGGCTGAGACAAAGAGGGGTATTCAATATGAAATGTAAACTTCGCTGTCGAAGTTTATGTTTCATATCGGAGGTTTTACCTGCGTTAAAGTATTGGGCACGTGTCCGCTTATCCCCGTATTCAATATGAAATTAACGAAAACTGGAGCCTGCGAAGTTGGATTTGCGTAAAGTTACGAATTTTTCCTTAAAAAATTGTAGGATCCCCCTAAAGTTGTAAAAACATGGGGGATCACTATGGGTACCCCCGTTTTAGCCTTTAAATGAAAGTCGGGGATTTAAATAGCCGCAGCAGGTGTTTTTTCCCGACATTGAAGAAGTGTTGCAGAAGAGCACTTAGGTTATTTTTTTTTTTTTTAAGTGGTCCCATCAAATTTGGGGTACATGCAAATGGGTACTAGCATATTTTTAAGTCCCTAAAGTAAGTTTTAAAAAATTCTGCAATTGTGCACCTGCCGCTATAAATCTATTCTAGAAAACACCTGCCGCATACTTGCAGAATAGCCCTGAACCTATCTCCCTATTGTTAAACAATTTTTTCCCATTTTTTTTTTTTTTCACCCCAATTTTTAAATAAATTTTTTGGGGTGTCCCTATTTTTTTTTTAAACTTTTTTTGACACAGTTGTTTTTTAAATGTCATTCCCAGGGGTGCAGGCTATTTTTTTAAGCCTGCACTCCTAAACCCCAATTCTGCACTTTTTTTCGACACCTATTCAATGGTGAAAAGTTATCCCCGTTTTTTATCAAAGACTTTTCGAACCTGCGATAAGTCTTTGAAATTGAATACGGTGTAAAAGTAAAACCTGCGATAATGACGTCATAGGTGCGATATTAACGCAAAAACGATGTTTTCGCTCCCATATTGAATACCCCTAAAAGTGGTTGGATCAGGTCTGTGTGCAGCGCGAGAGCTGCGGTGCTGACAGGTAACGGAACACAGTGGCAGATGGAAAGCAGGTCTGTATGCAGAATGGAAGCTGCGGCGCTGACCGGTAACGGAACACAGTGGCAGATGGAAAGCAGGTCTGTATGCAGCATGGAAGCTGCGGCACTGACCGGTAACGGAACACAGTGGCAAATAGTGAGAATCCACATAGCAGCAGATAGTCACAGAGAACAGGATACAAAGCGTATACCTGGAGCCTAGAACTATCCTGGGAAGGAACACGTTGTTCAGGCTATGGGTTGCTCACAGGAACTGGTTTAAATAGGAAGTAGCCATTGGTCTAGCTCAAACTTGGTCCCCAGGACCCCAAACAATTCACATTTTCCAGGTCACCTAGCAGGTGCACGGGTGTATTCATTACTCACTGACACATTTAAAAAGATCCACAGGTGGAGCTAATTATTTCACCTGTGATTCTGTGAGGAGACCTGGAAAACATGCACGGTTTCAGGTCCTGAGGATAGAGTTTGAGAACCTGTGGTCTAGCTAACCAGGTTAGTACACAGCTGAGCTGCTCAGGTGCATCAGGTAATTGAAATGGAATGTTTCGGAAAAGGCATCGAAACAGCAATGAAGGAGTGTCTGAGCTTGATTTGTGACAGAGCACTAACTGCGCATGGCTTCCATTCTTCCTAGTGTACAGGTGTATTCATTATTGGCTGATACATTTAAAAATATCCACAGGCGGAGCTAATTATTTCACTTGTGATCAGTGGCGTAACTAAGGGGGATCGAGCGGGGCGCGTGCCCTGGGCGCCGGTCGTGGCATCATATCCGCACGCCCGACCCCCACCACCATTGTGTCCTGTCTGCACTTTATTGAGCAGGCAAGTGTGCCACTGCCTGCTAGCCTGCTGTTGGCTGGGCTGCCTGTAGGGGGAGCAGCATCGGAAGCGTGCAGTCCCTCCTAGGCAGCCTTCCTAACAGCTCTATTCTCCTCCTGAACTGGACTACAGCTGCTGAGTGAGGAGTGATTCTTCCCTCCCCGGCGCTGTCTGCAGTGGCGTAACTAGGGCAGGGCGCATGCTCTGGGTGCCGTGGGACCGGTGGCGCGGGGGGGAGCCGCCGGCCACGGTACCGGCCCGCCCTAGTTAGCCAGTGTAGCACTGACCGCAGTGAGTGCGGTCAGCGCTACACATTTACACAGGACCGGCGCTAGGCTTCCAGCATCGGTCCTGTGCTGCACAGCTGAGCCCCTTCCCTCCCCCTGAGCGCTTGCCCAATAGCGCCAGGAGGAGGGTGGCAGGCGGGCTCATGCTGTGCATAACACACACACATCGCTGGCGGTGATGTGTGTGTTAACCAGTAGCCAATGAGAATCAGACGACTCTCATTGGCTGCTGCTGCTACTGCACACACATCACCGCCGAGCGGCAGCGATGTGTTTGTGAATCAGCAGCCAATGAGCGTATATCTGACTCTCATTGGCTGCTGCCGCACACACATCACCGCCAGCGCTGGCACCGATGTGTGTGTTAAACAGCAGCCAATGAGAGTCAGATAGACTCTCATTGACTGCTGCAGCCGCAGCACACACTGCAAGAGCCAGCTCCCTTCCGGCTCCTGCAATGGGTAATGGGAAAGACGTCATGACATCATGACGTCTCTCCCATAATGCAGAGCGCGCCAGCCCGGGAGGACTGACTTGCGGACGACGACGGCGGCGGCTGGAGCGTGGACTCAGGTAAGAATTTTTCTTTTATTTATTGTTTAATTTCTGTGTGTATTTATCGGGAGCGGGAGGGGGGGATACTACTGGTAACTGGGGGCACTGCATTGGGGGGGACCACTACAGGGGGGATACTGCTGGGGGCACTGCATTGGGGGGGGACCACAACTGGGGACTACTACAGGGGGGATACTACTGGGGGCAGTGCATTGGGGGGGGGCACTACTGGGGACTACTACAGGGGGAATACAGCTGGGGGCACTGCACTGGGGGGGGTCTCTACTGGGGACTACTACTGGGAGCACTGCATTGGGGGGACCACTACTGGGGACTACTACAGGGGGCACTGCATCAAGGGGGACTCCTACTGGGGTACTCTATAAGGGTCTTACTACTGGGGGCACTGAAAAAGGAGAACCACTACAGGGGGCACTGAAAAGGGAGATCCACTACAGGGGGCACTGCATAGGGGGATTAACTACTGGGGGCATGCATAAGGGGCACTACTGGGGGCCTGCATAAGGGGGATCACTCCTGGGGGTACTGTATAAAGGGCACTGTATATGGGGGATCACTACTGGGGGGCTGCATATGGGTGATCACTACTAGGGTGCATTGTATAAGGGGAACTAATGGCAGGCTGCATAAAGGGGACTACTACAGGGGAACTGTAAGGGGCACTGCATATGGGGATCATTACTGGGGGCCTGTATAAGGGGAACTAATTGGGGTCTGCATAAGGGGGACCACTACTGGGGGTACTGTATAAGGGGCACTACTAGGAGCCTGCATAATAGGCACTACTGGGGGCATTGTATACTGGGGGCCTGCGTAAGGGCGACCATTACTAGGGGCACTGTATAAGAAAGAAATGTTCTCAGTGACAAGAAAGGGGTGTGTCATGCTGATCTTAAATTTCCCCTGGGCTCCGAAGACCCTAGTTACGCCACTGCTTGTGATTCTGTTAGGACACCTGGAAAACATGCAAGGTTAGTGCTCTTTGACAGAATGAGTTTGAGAAACAATGCTAAACATCATTCTAATACCCCTTTTCCACCTAAATTCCGGGTCTGACCCGGAGTTGGAACAAAGTTCGAAACCGGATCAGACCCGGAATTTTGCCGGCGCTGACTCGGGATATTCCCGAGTCAGCGCCGCTCACACCGCAGTCGGGTCTGCATAGACCCGGCTTTTGCGGAGTGAAAGTGGTCGCTTGGAGATGACGTCATCTCCAAGCACCACTGAAGCCGGACCAATCGGCCGGCTAGCAGCGCACTCCAGGTCATCGTGACCTGGAGTGCGCTGTTCTCAAGTGATATTAACGCAAAAACGTTAAAAAGTGCGATATTAATGCAAAAAACGATGTTATCTCTCCCATATTGAGTACCCCTATATATGTTTTTAAGCAGGGAAACTAGCATCTCACTGCATTTTGTAACAGTCATAATTCATAGTACGTCCTATCTATATGTATGGAGAGTCAGTATATTTGAGCTGAGCGTTTGGGCGTGGGGCCCCCTCAGCTGCTCTGGCTGGGCCTCTTCAGGGCATCACCACTTAATACACAGTCACTTTTTATGTTTGTTTATTATTCAGGTATTATTTCACATATTCTTTACCTTTACTATTTTAACACGCATTAGCTACCTTCACACACTTGATACTTTATAACACTTCACTATCACCTTTCTTTCGTGTGATGCCCTGGGGGGGGGGTCCTTGGCTAGGCTGGTTTTGGGGTGCCCTGCGCCCCAGATGTAAACCCCAGAGTGTTAGGACCTACTCGATGAGGTGACCTGGACACTGGTGGGCAGGCCCGTATCACTGGCCACTGATATGCTAACAAGCTCTGAAATTATATTTAATTACAAAATATATTTAAATTTGAACAGTAATGATCGCATAGTGCAATTTTCTTGTCTTTTTATGGCTTATTGTCACAAGCAATTATAGTTTGTTACCTATTTACTTTATTAGCCCTCCTATTGCAAGGACACCTTTCATAACATATAGTGATATATGTAATATATAGTGAGCAGTAATAGCATAGGTCTCCTTCTCAATGTTGCTCACCTGCAGCTTCCCTGCTGTTACAGACTTGCAGCTATTAAACCAGTAATCAATACCCAGTTCATCGGGAATAATATATAGAGGTATTAAAACAAAAAGGTCTAGAATGGTATATAATAGTCAGGTGCATTTAAGGGCTTTTTTTAATATAAACTGTTTTGATTGACAACATTTTTCAATATACAAAATATACAGAAATCTAGAACCGTTTAATCAAGCAACAACGCCATGCAGCATATAAACATGAGGTAACAAAACAGAACGACTTTCTAATAAGACAGAGGTCATCAAACGCTGTCCTCAAGGCTCCCCCAACAGTTCAGGGTTTAGAGCTATCCATGGTTGACCACAGGTGACTTAATTAGTACCTCAGTAAATTTGATTTAACCACCTGTGCTCAACCATGGATATCTCTAAAACCTGAACTATTGGGGTGCCTTGAAGACTGCGTTTGGGAACCTCTGTAATAAGAGTATCTACTAAAATCAAATGAGTATGAGAAAATAAAGAAGATTTCTGGCAAGACAGACTGAGATATTGCCATTAAAGAAAACCCAGGTGGGAGAGGTAACTAATACCCCTTTTACACCGGAGCTAAAACCCGGGTTTTTGAAGGGTTAACCCAGGCAGCTCCCTGGTGTAAAAGGGGAGAGAGTTGGATCGCCGGGTCGAGTGACCCGGCAATCCAACCCAGGTAACTAGCAGGGTTTAACACGGGCAGCAGGTGTTTTTTTTCCGACATTGAAGAAGTGATGCAGAAGAGCACTTAGGTTTTTTTTTCGTTTTTTTAAGTGGTCCCATCAAATTTGGGGATGAAAATGGGTACTAGCATATTTTTATGTCCCTAAAGTAAGTTTTTAAAAATTCTGCAATTGTGCACCTGCCGCTATAATTCTATTCTAGAAAACATCTGCCGCATACCTGCAGAATAGCCCTGAACCTATTTCCCTATTGTAAACAATTTTTTCCCAGTTTTTTTTTCACCCCAATTTTTAAATAAATTTTTTGGGGTGTCCCTATTTTTTTTTTTTACTTTTTTTGACACAGTTCTTTTTTAAATGTCAGTCCCAGGGATGCAGGCTATTTTTTTTAAGCCTGCACCCCTAAACCCGAATTCTGCACTTTTTTTCGACACCTATTCAATGGTGAAAACTTATCCCCGTTTTTTATCAAAGACTTTTCAAAACTGCGATAAGTCTTTGAAATTGAATACGGTGTAAAACTAAAACCTGCGATAATGACGTCATATCTCCAATATTAACGCAAAAACGATGTTATCGCACCCATATTGAATACCCCTGATAGAGGGAGGTGGGGGAGGGGTGCCAATCTAGCCTGAAGTAATCTCAGACTTTCTGCTACTGGTCAAAAAAGGGCCAGTTTATTATGTGGAACTCCTCACCTATAATACGTCTTGTTGGCATCATAAGGCCTGATTCAGAGATGGGCACAGAACACATCGCTGCTGCATCTTTGGTCACAGCAGCGATGTGTAAATGTGTAAATATGTGTAAATAGGCAACTGAAGGAAAAAAACGCCTCCTCGCAACTTTTGCGATCCAAGTGCTGTGTCCAAAGACACAGCGCTTACTCAGACTGGCCGTCTCCTGCCTTCTTGCGAGGCCAGGAAATCTGCGGCCTCAGACACAGATCCTGGTCTCGGCGTTTCCAAGTTGCGGGGTGACTTCCGGGAACACAGGTTGATGCCACCCCCTACCTGCCCCCTCATGCTGCGGTTGTTCTGCGCTTGCGCAGGTGCTCCACCATCGGAGATGTACGTAAATCATTGGGTTTACATACATCTCTGAATCGGGCTCATAGTCCTGGCAACATGATTTCAACCTGGTAAAAATTAATGTTAATTAAAGCATTTTCACGGTATAATCAGTTAAACTGTATCCATGTTCTTTAAAAGCATGTTTACATCCCAACCTCTTTAGGGAATTACAGGGTCTAGTGGGTTGTTTTGTGTGGGGGTCTGGTCGGCCTTGACTGTCGCAGGCTGTTCTGGAAAGTGATAAAGTGCAGAGTGATAAATGACCAACCAATCAGCTCCCAACTGTCAGTTTTCAAACACAGCCTGTAACATGACAGTTGGGAGCTGATTGGTTGGTCGTTTATCACTCTCCATTTTATCACTTCCCAGAGCTTCATACATCTGCCCCGTTGACTTCTCAAGGGAGGCTTCAATCTCTTACCAAGATGGCCACCGTCTGTAGCTCTGTGCAGGCACAGGGCCATCTTGTCACTGTGTTAGAGAGCACCACAGTGGGAGACAGACGTCAGAGACCCTGCAATTACTGCCTTACCAACCCTGTCAGAGTCGCTGATACAGGTTGCATCCCACACAGCTATCCACATACAGTCACAGCTGGTGACCTGTTTGCTCCACTCTGCTCCATGTAACAAGTCTGTTCATGCATAACTGTGAGACGGCTGTACATTCACATTGCTAGTGGTGCCACTAGAGGGGTGCGGGTTGCACCGGGTGACACCATCCGAGGGGCTGATACTGCTATTTTGGTAGGGTTACTTCGGATGTTGTCACTGAGCAGCGGTGATGTATGCAGGGTTGCCATCAGAAATTCTGGGGCCCAGTACCGACAAAATAGGCAGGGCCCCCACCAGGGTTTTGGAGCAAAGGTGGGTGGAGTTGTGGCAGGGCAGGAAAGGCAGAACCTTATTGGGGGGATACAGAGCAGGGAAGGCTGGACAAGGGGGGGGCACAGCACAGTGCTAGGAAGCGTGGACTGGGGGGTACAGGTCAGGGAAGACCAGCTGGACTGGGGAGGGGGACAGGGCAGGGAAGGCTTGCATGCTGGAAATGGGGGGGTGGGGGGCACAGGGAAGGCTGGTGCACCAGGTGCGCCGCTGCCAGTGTTCTCCAGCCTGGCGCCACAGGGAGGCTCCGAGCCGGACGCCCGCAAAGATTTTATTACCAGTGGGCGCCAGGATTCTTCCCTGCAGCGCCACGGTAGTCGGAGTCGGGAGCTTTCTCCTGGACTTCAGCTTCCGGCTCTCCCCACGGCCCGGGCACTATGGGAGTGACAGGTAGTCTCTCCCATAGCTCCCATAGTTCCGAGGAGCAGCCGGGCAGACCGGACGGCGGGGGACGCAGGAGCGGGGTTTAAGGTAGGTATTGTTTTTTTTTTTCTTTTTGTGTGTGTGTAAAAAGCAGCACTACAGGGGCATTACTATGGGGGTATTATCAGATGGGCACTACAGGGGCATTACTACGGGGGCATTACCATATGGGCACTACAGGGGCACTACTACATGGGCAATACTACAGGGGCATTACTATAGGTGCACTGCTGAAGGAGACATTACTATGGGGGAATTACCAGGGGGGTGCAAATTACTATCTTGCCCCGGGTGACAAAAATCCTAGTTTTGGCCCTGACAAAGGGTATGACACTGGCGTTACATGTGTCACTGGCTATGGTAGGCACACAATATGAGATATGGTAAGAACTTACCCTTGTTATCTCTATTTCTACGAAGTCCATAGGGTTCCACAGGATACCTTGGGGTATAGGTGTGACGTCAGTCATCGGGCACCATAGAGTTAAGCTTTCAGCCTCCCAGGATGCACTAGGGTCCCCCTCCTATACCCCGCCCCCGAGCCAAGGCACCTCAGTTAGTTACCAAGCCATAGGCAGGAGGAGGAGAAGGAAGAGAGAGAAAAAAGATCTGGACACACACAAGAATCACATTCTCACCAGAGGGAGATGGAAAAACCGGTGACCACAGCAAAGCCCATCTGCAGCACAGGTGCGACAGGGCGGGAGTCCTGTGGAACCCTATGGACTTCGTAGAAATAGAGATAACAAGGGTAAGTTCTTACCATATCTCATATTTTCTACTTCAGAGTCCATAGGGAATCCACAGGATACCTTGGGGATGTCCCAAAGCAGTATCCTTTAAGGGTGGGGACGCTCCTGTGCAGAAAGGAGAATCCGCCACCCGAAGGAAGCATCCTGAGAGGCGAAGGTGTCAAACCTGTAATACCTCACAAAGGTATGGACAGAGGACCACGTAGCAGCCTTGCAGATCTGGACTGCAGAGGCACCACGTCGAGCTGCCCACGAAGGACCCACAGACCTAGTGGAATGAGCCTTCACAGAAGGAGGAACCGGCAGGCCTTCATGAAGATAAACTTCAGAAATAGCCATACGGATCCAGGCCGCCAAAGTTTGCTTTGAAGCAGGCCAACCCTTTTTACGGAAGCCATAGAGGACAAACAAGGCGTCCGACTTCCTAAACGAAGAAGTGCGGTCAACATAAGTCCTTAAGGCCCGCACGACATCCAAAGAGGCCTCACCCACTGAAAGACCAGGTGAGTTAAAGGCCGGAACAACGATTTCCTCGTTAACATGAAACTGGGAAACAACTTTGGGAAGAAACTCGGGCCGAATGCGGAGCACTGCCCTGTTCCCATGAAAAACTAAGGTTTACAAGAAAGAGCCCCTAAATCAGAAACACGTCTGGCCGAAGCAATAGCCAGAAGGAAAACAGTCTTAGCTGTTAGCCATTTAAGATCCACTGAGCCCAGTGGTTCAAACGGCGGTCCCTGGAGAGCCCTCATGACCATAGCCAAATCCCAAGGCGCCACAGGTGGAACAAAGGGCGGCTGAATGCGGAGAACACCTTGCATAAAGGTGCGCACATCCGGGATTGTAGCAATCCTACGGTGAAACCAGACAGACAGGGCCGAAACCTGTACCTTCAAAGAAGCAAGGCGAAGCCCATGATCTAGTCCCGCTTGTAGGAAGGCGAGTATCCGAGACAGACGAAATTCCCGCGGTGCATAACCTCTTGGTCAACACCACTGGAAGAACGTATGCCACACGCGATGGTATATCCTCACGGAAGACGGCTTCCGAGCTCGTAACATGGTACGCACCACAGAGCTGGAAAACCCCCTGGACCTCAGCATGGCTGTCTCAACAGCCACGCCGTCAAAGACAGCCGAGTCAGGTCCGGGTGAAGACAAGGACCCTGTGACAGAAGGTCCGGTCGTAGCGGCAACCGCAGAGGACTGTCCACGGACAGACCCTGAAGGTCTGAGAACCAGTGCCGTCTGGGCCACGCGGGAGCTATCAACAGGAGCATCCCTCCTTCCTGTTTGAATTTCCAGATTACCCCTGGAAGGGAGACCGGAGGGAACAGGTATGCGAACCGGAACGTCCACCGGACGGACAGAGCATCCACCAGAGACGCCCCTTCGTCTCTTGTGCGAGACCCGTACACCGGCAACTTGTTGTTGTGCCGGGACGCCATGAGGTCGATCTCTGGAAGACCCCATCTGTCCACCAGCAGTTGAAAAACGTCCGGGTGCAGGGACCATTCCCCCGGATGAACGTCCTGGCGACTTAGAAAGTCCGCCTCCCAATTTAGCACTCCCGGGATGAAGACCGCTGATATGGCCGGAAGATTGCGCTCCGCCCATACCAGGATCCGAGAGACCTCCACGAGAGCCGCCCGACTTCGGGTTCCTCCTTGCCTGTTTATGTAGACCACGGTGGTAGCGTTGTCCGACTGGACCTGTACCGGACGACCCTGGAGAACCCGATGTGCCTGCTGGAGAGCATTGAAGACCGCACGGAGTTCCAAGATATTGATTGGAAGCTCCGCTTCTGTCGGCGTCCACCTGCCCTGGAACAAGTGTGGACCCGAAACTGCTCCCCAGCCCCGAAGACTGGCATCCGTTGTCAACAGGACCCAATTTGGAACCCAGAACGGACGTCCCTTGCTGAGATGGGTCGTCTGTAACCACCAGGCAAGGTACAGGCGAACCTTCGGGGTGAGCACAATCGTCTGGGACTTCAGAGACTGAGGCAGCCCATTCCACTTGGACAGGATCAGGTGCTGCAGAGGTCTGGAGTGAAACTGGGCATATTCCACCATGTCGAACACCGACACCATGGAGCCCAGTAACCTCATCGCCGAGTGTAGAGACACCCGGCGGCTGTGCAGACAACTGCGCACCCTCGACTGTAAAGCAGAGATCTTTTCCCCCGTCACGAAGATCCTTTGCTGTTCCGAGTCCAATAAGGCTCCGAGGTGCAGAATCCGCTGAGACGGGATTAGAGTGGACTTCTGCCAGTTGATTAGCCAGCCGTGCCGTTGCAGTAGCGCAATGGTCAGGTCCAAGTGGCGTAGAAGGAGCTCTGGAGATCCTGCCACCAATAAAAGGTCGTCCAAGTACGGCAACATGCGGACTCCCTGCAGCCGCAGAGAAGCCGCCATGACCGCCATCACCTTGGTAAACACACGTGGTGCTGTCGCCAGGCCAAAAGGTAACGCCCGAAACTGGAAGTGGTCGCTGCGGATTGCAAACCTGAGGAACTGTTGATGGCGCAAAAGAATAGGGACATGCAGGTAAGCGTCCTGTATGTCCAATGACACCATGTAGTCCCCCGGTTCCAGCGCCAGAATGATGGACCGTAGGGTCTCCATCCGAAACTTCGGTACCCGCAAAGACTTGTTGAGAATCGGACAATACGACCCATTGGGTTTCTGTACCAAAAAAAAGATTTGAATAGAAACCCTGGCCCCTCTGGGAGAATGGAACAGGCACTATAACTCCAGCCTGGAGCATAGTGTGCAATACCTTCCACAGCTCCGTAGCCTTGTTCCGGTCTGATGGTAGACCCGTGGTGAAGAATCGAGCCGGGGGTCTGTGCCGGAAAGAGAGGGCGTACCCGTGGGAGACCACCTCGAGAACCCAAGTGTCTGTCGTAGTGACCGACCAACACTGGGTGAACTGCAGCAGGCGGCCTCCCACTTTGGGATCCCCCAAAGGGAGGCCCGGACCGTCAGGCCGCAGGCTTGTCATCTGGCTTAGGGGCCGGACGTCTGGTACTCCATGCCTGCTTCCGGGGCTTGGCCGATTTCTTAGGGCCAGCCTGTCGAGGAAAAGGCTGTGGTTTGGGCCTGCCCTGGGCCCTATAAGACTGAAAGGACGATGGTCCAGAACCAGAAGGAGCAGCGGTCGACGGGAGACAAGCCGATTTGGCTGCCGCCAGCGTGGCCACAATCTTGTCCAGATCCGGACCGAAGAGAACGCCTCCAAACCCTTTTTGGAATCTGCGTCCGCCTTCCAGGATCGCAGCCACAAGGTGCGACGAGCAGCCACCGTTGCTGAAGAAATTCTAGACACCAGAGTACTAATGTCTAAGGCCGCCTCGTTGATATAAGTGGCCGAATCACGGAGATTACCAATCAACTCCATCTGTTCGGCCGGACAGTCGGAATCAAAAGACGCCTCTAATGAATCCGCCCAGCGCTCCATCGCTCTGGCAACCCAGCAAATGGCCATAGCCGGCCGTGCTGCCCCCTCCCCCGCAAGGGAATAAGCGGACTTCAGGCAGATCTCCACCTTGCGGTCTGTAGCATCCTTAAGGGAGGACATGGATGGCATCGGCAATGTGGCACTACGGACAAGACGGGTCACGTGAGAATCCACCTGTGGAGGGGATTCCCACCTTGCAAAATAATTATCCGCGAACGGATAAGCCACTGCCAGGCGCCTCTGCGGCTGGTATCTTTTGCCAGGCTGTTTCCACGCCTCCTCTAAATGGTCCACTAACTGACCCGAAAGAGGAAAGACTGTGGCATCGCCCTTCACATCTTTAAAAAAGGCATACTTGGATTTAGCCGCTGGGGGAACTTCGTCCTCAATCACCAAGGCTGTGCGGACTGCCCGAATAAGTCTAGGAATATATACCTTGGACTTAGCGTCAGCGTCCTTAGTATGGAGAGGTTCCTGATCGTAAGGATCCAGAATCTCCCCATCATCAGACGTCCCCTCGTCATCCTCATAAGGAGCCGACAGAGACGCCACCGGCCGTTTATGTGGCCGCATCACAGACTCCCCTTGCAACACATCCGACAAGTGGTGTACAGAACTCGTCAGGGAGTTAACCCACGCCGGCTCCTGAGAAACCGGGAGCGGGGAAATGGGGAGACTGTGGGGTACCACCAATTGTCGTGGGAAACCCTGCATGGGTGACGACACCACTGACTGCTGGAACAAACCCATTGGCGTAAACGCGGGCTGCGGAGCTAACTGGCCCACTAAGGTTGTAAGCGCCTGAGCGAAACAAGCCCAGGGCGGCTCCTGTACCGGTGCTGTAACCGTAATAGGCCGCGCCAAAGACAAACACTGCCGGCAGAGGCCCTCCGCGCTACCCTCCCCCTCCGCTAACGGTACTTTACACGTAGCACACTGTAGTCGGAGAGGAAAATCACTTTCAGACATGATGGCACCAAGTATGTGACCCCTCTCACCAATTATATATTAAATAGGCGAGAGACCACCCTGCAGCACCGCACCGCAAGGGCTTAGCAGAAAGGACAGGGACAGTAATAAAGCTGACAGTTAGAAGAAAAGTTACAGGCAGCAGCGCTAGCACAGTCACATACAATGCAAAGAAAAATCAATGCCTGCACTAACAGCGCTGATCACTCAACTACGCAGACACAGGGCCTGGTAGGACACAGCGCAGCATACACAGACCTGACCCAAATCGGAGGAGAGGTATGCGGGGGGACCCAGACCACGATGCTTCCGTCCAGTGCTTCCAGCAGCGTTCACCATGCGTTGGAAAGATGGCCGCCGAGGAGCAGAGAGGAGGCTGGCCTGGGGGAGGAGCGCTGCTACAGGACCAGTCGGCGTGTTGCAGAGAGGGCTGTGTGCAGCGGGGGAGGCGCCGGCTGTGAGACAGGGAAGGCTCGCTCCCCTGGCATGCATTTAACCCCCGGGACGCCGCAGCGCTACCGCTCTGCTGCGGTCCGCTGTCCCAGGGGGTAGTGGAAGCGCAGGTTCAATACCTGGCTCCACGCTGCAGCCAGTCCCCAGGGAGCCCCCTGCCTGGGGACTCTAGACCATGTGACAGCGGGGACCCACCGCGGGACCCCGCTGCTTACTTGCTGTCCCCCTTGAATCCGGCCATGGTCCGGAACATCTGGGGTCACCGCTAGCTGTGACCCCAGATGCTCACCAGCATCCCCGGATCGGTACCGGCGTTCTGGTACCGGCGGGGGTGTAGGGAAGACAGCATGGACGTCAGGACTGACTGTCCATGCTGTTCATCCAGATGTGCAGCCACAGCTGCATGAAGAAAAAGCTTCAGGGGCTCTTCTAGCCCCCACTCCAACAGGTGCACCCGACTCCGGCCAGGCACCAAACTAAACTGAGGTGCCTTGGCTCGGGGGCGGGGTATAGGAGGGGGACCCTAGTGCATCCTGGGAGGCTGAAAGCTTAACTCTATGGTGCCCGATGACTGACGTAATACCTATACCCCAAGGTATCCTGTGGATACCCTATGGACCCTGAAGTAGAAAGAAGGGTATGACACTGGGATGCCGGGTATGGTGTGAAATGTGTCATTGGTTATCATTGACACAAATGGTATAACACTGAGATAGTACGGCTGTCCGATATGTTACTGGTTATTAATGGATATAACTAGGACTGCGATAGGGACTAGGGAGGGTGTCAGATTGTCACTGGTTATTGTAGGATATAACAACACTGGGATGGGTATGGCCTGGTCAGGTGTCAGATGTGTCCCTGGATAATAGTTATTGCTATACGCTCCGCACTGTCACTGTGTAATGTGAAATCGCTGAGTCACACAGCAGGCGGCGCATTATACAATGACGGATACTGCAGAGTCACAGGCTGGGAACCGGCGGGCGTCGGGACCCGGGGCAAGCCGCCGGCTGGATCAGAAGAAAACATTCTCACCCTGACATTACACACAGAGACAGGCGCTGGCAGTGAGAGACAGCCTGACACAGAGACACACTGAAACTCACAGAGCCAGCCTGACATAGAGACCGACTGATACTCAGTCGGACAGCCAGACATACTGTAGAGACAGACACGGACTGATACACGCTGTTAGACAGCCAGGTAGCCTGAGACAGTCACTGAGATAGGCTGACAAAGAGACAGACACTGACGCTCCGAGACAGCCTGACATACTAGTGACATATAGAGACTGACACCTAGAGGAAAAGACAAAAAAAGAGACTGAGTGATTGAGACAATGAGAGACAGACGAAGAAATACATATTGACACACTGAGACATACATTACAGACAGAGATCTGCTGGTATCTCACAAAGGGTCACACAGAGAGCAGAGAGAACCAGACAAAATCCCTTGAAAGGTGAGTAACGCAAAGGAAACACAATTTAAAAAAAAAGCTTGTGTACCATATAGTACTGTATCAATACTACATAAATTGTAACTCATTGCACGCGTGTACTCATCATTGCATGGATTGCATGCGTGTATTCATTGCACGCATGTACTCATTGCATGAAATTGCACGCATGTACTCGTTGCATGGTATTGCACACGTCCTCTTTGTTGGAACTGCATGCCAGTCCTCTGTCAAAAATGTCCACTTTTTTTTTGGGAACTGCACGCCATGCCTGGCCTCTTTGTTGGAACTGCACGCCATGCCTGTCCTGTCCTCTTTGTTGGAACTGCACGCCATGCCTGTCCTGTCCTCTTTGTTGGAACTGCACGCCATGCCTGTCCTGTCTTCTTTGTTGGAACTGCACGCCATACCTGTCATCTTTGTTGGAAGTGCACGCCAAGCCTGTCATCTTTGTTGGAACTGCACGCCTGACCTCTTGGGGCCGTTGCGTCTTATGCTAATGCTGCGTCCGTTTTCTTTAAGTAGGGGACGCTACTTGCAGCGTTTTGTCACAGTGCATTTCTCTCTCTAACGCAACATCAAAACTCGCAGCAGCCCTTTTGGCAGGTGTAGTTTCTCTGTCTGATTATGGCCTCCCGTGTGAGCGCAGTGCATGTTTGGTTGCAGCAACACGTTTGCGTCTGCTTAGACACCCCCCTGTTACCTCTCAGGTAAGCCCACTGAATTTTACAGGCCCTGCATCCAAATCTGTACTGCATCTCCATACGGTAACATTAGGGACGCATTCGCTGTACGACCTCATGCATGTCCAGAAGACATATCATCAAATGCCACTGCATACTCTCATGGATCACAGTTGCTAAAATATGCTTTCCAAAGCATACCCCAACATAGGGACGCCCACTGGTACCTACACATATCCGTACGTCGATAAGCAACAGCGTAAACATCGGTTCCATCGACGCACATTAGGCAGTCACACAGCATGTAAGTCATGTCTGACCAGCCACAAACACTGCAGCTCTCCTGACATGCAGAGAGGTCTCATGCTGCACAGGGGATCGCAATGACTAATTTATGCACGCCCACGAAATGGCATTTAACCTGTCAGACACACCTTCTTCTAACTACCCCTTCATTACCACCCCCAAACGCTGACTACCTGTCACTCACTTTGCAAGTGGGTCCTCTGTGTGTAAGTGATCGCTGCACATGCGCATTAGCACACAGTCGCTCAATCTGCATAAAAATCTCCATTATGTCCGTCTCTGAATCGGGCCCTCACTAGTCAGTGAAGATACGTAAGTAGCGTAAACATGAGGAAATACCATTTGGTCCTTTGCGGGCTCGCTTTGCTCGCCACGCTGCGGGCACGGTGGCTCGCTTCGCTCACCACAAGGATATATTCCCCCTCCATGCCCACTTGGATGGTAGGGAATGATGTTGGACACTGGCTGGTCTTTACACTACTTGCGTATCTTCACTGACTAGTGAAGATACGTAAGTAGCGTAACCAGAGCCACAAAGATGAGGAAGTACCGAAAAACCTTATAATAAATGGCTGCTTATATTATTTTAGGCATCGGTATGAACTTTTTGGATGCAATGACAAAACTTGTTTTCTAACAGTAACTGCACCAACTTGGTAGCCAAAACACCTTGCCAAGTTACTAAGTGATAAATGATGAACTGCACCAGTCCCTCTATTTATATATTATTGTTTATTTATATCATATGACACATCGCTGTACAGAGGATATTTAATCATTCACATCATTTTCTGACCCAGTGCAGTTTGCAGTCTGTGGGCCCCATTTAGCAACGTACCTTCTTACCAGCAACATATTTAGTTCAGTATTGCAGTGATACTAAAGACTATGCCGTTGTTTTTCAACATTACTTACCCCTCCGGCGATGTACAGCAATAATACCCCTCCACTCCACTCTGCTGCCGGAAGCCTATTTCTGCCAATGTCGGGCTGCTGTGTGATGACCAGTCTGCATAATGCACATGGCACTGTCACCCGGCGTGGACCCGGCAATGCCTCGAAGGGTTCTCTGAAGCCAGAAAAAGCTGTAGCTGGGTCCCCGTTGCCGGCAATGGGGATCGTATTGCTCTTACCATCTATAGATGGCGTAAGCGAATCAGTGACAATAAGCTGTAATCTTAGCTTACCGCTGTTTGTTAAATGCTGAAAGGAAGACATATCCCCTTTAGTGAGTGCTAAAGGAATTATGTCTTGTTGATAAATGGGGCACTATATTAATACCAAACACACGGATTAATTTTGTTAGAGGCCAGTTAATCTACCGGTATGTTTTTGGACAAACATGGGGAGAATATACAAACTCCACATCGATAGGACTCTGGTTGCGATTGAAGCCATAAACTCAGCGCTGTGAGGTGTGTTTTGAACATGAATATATAATAATTCCATACATGCTACATAGACATGCTAAATGGCTCTGATTGTATCTATCTATTCTGATGCTTATAAAATATTCAAACAAGGCATGGAGCATCAGGTTACCTGCCCTGTTGGTGGTGGTAAAGTGCAGACCTGACACTGAAGATTTATTGAGTTTGGTGCCATCTCTGTGTCTCTAAAGCTGGGTACACACTGACAGATATATTGCCCATTCCATTGAACGGGCAATATATCTGTAGTGCATCGGCAGGTGTGCACACACAATATGTCTGTGAACGACATCATTCTCAGACAAATTGCATCTGTCCTGTAGCACAGCAGATATATCAGCACGTCTGGCTTTGTGAACGGATGACCCGCCAACCGCCGGTACACTTTCTGCAGACACCTGCCCATGACTGACATCTCAGCTGGGCAAGCAAATTGAAATGCCCGTCTAGTTGTGATGTCAGCACAGACACATCGGCTGAACAATTGGTAAGTGTGTATGCACTTACCAATCGTTAGACAGGTCGACTGGTTGACCAGTTGTGTTTTAGCGGTGCACCGCACTTTGCCCAATTTCAAAAGGGCAGAATGCGCGGTACCCCGCTAAAAATCATGCCGGTTCAGCGATCACGGGCCGGTGAATAGATGCTGTGTGCATGTGCATGCCATCTATTCACAGAGAGGGGAGAGCTTGGGAGCAGCCCGGCATGTTCGTAAGTGCCGGGCACGCCCCCAAGACTGATGAAGAGGTGACGCATCTTAAAGACATGCCCCTGTTCTCATGGCACCGCCGCCTTTTTGGATGCGCGCTGGAGTGCCCTTTCTACGGTCCGATGCCCTGCCCCGCACCGGACCTAGAGTGAACGCTACTTTGTTGCATGCAAGACACCTGCCACCACTGTCTTATCTCTTGTCCCTGCCCTGATTAGATGGGTCTATGTTGCTATGTTGCTTGACTGTTCTAGCAAATACAATTCCATAATATTTATGTAAGTTTCTAGTCCAAGCAAACTAAACCTGCTCTGCCCGCAAAAGTTGGCATAGTAATTATATAATTTTGCTGGTGTGAGTATGAAATTTCTCCAGCAGTCTAGTGTGTCTCATTGTGATCAGCATAGTGTTATAACCCACAAAATAGTTTGCCATTGATCCATATAAATATTTGTGTATAAACTCTTCCTTGGGAGGTGGCCGGGTTATTTTCTTGAAATCGGTTACAATTCAATTTACCTACTGTAGAATATTTTGAGCACCATTTACTCTTTAATATTTACATTCGGGTATGTGGCTAATTGCACCAAATGCTTTTAAATGATATTATTTATATTTTTTCCCTAGGTACTTCTGACCCCATTTGAGAGAATGGTGACGCTGGGTGATTACTGCGAGCACAATGGCAGTGTGTCCCATGCCTGGTTGGACTATGGCCTTTCTCCATGTTTTTATTTCACTCTGGTCCCATCCGTGCTCCTAAGCTTTTCTTTCCTTCTGGGGACCTTGCAGTCCGCCTTTTATGCCAAGCACAGTCGGACAATGGAACCCAAGTACATTCCTAAGTCCCGCTTGTACCATCTACAGCTATCTCTGTCCATCGTGCTGATGTCACAGGCGGTGGGCGGCCTGATATGGCAGGCCGCAGGTAGTGATGTCTTATATGGATACATGATACTGCATGGCTGCCTCTCCACGGGGGCTTGGGGTTTTAGCATCTGGCTCATTCATTTGGAGCGCACAAGAGCCCTTGAGCGAGAGAGGAGTAGGGGCCACGGAGTGGTACTCCTTCTATTCTGGGCACTGGCCTTTGCTGCTGAGAACTTGGCATTTATATCCTGGAAAAGCCCGCATTGGTGGTGGACATCTATGGATAGTGTGTCGCAAAAGGTAGGTCTCACCATTACAACGTGTTTGGGAGTACCATCTCTAGTAGTAGATACATTAATAGGATAGGACTGGCCCAAAGAAAATTTGATTTAAAGTTCACGGTTTGCCTATTCATGTAGAAGGCAGCCATTGTGTGGGCTATACAATTGCTTCCCTAGGATGAGTGACATATGTAAGGCATGAGGCACATATTTGATTGATGGGCTGAATATTATGTTATCGCTAATTTCTTATGACTTGATAGGTTGAGTATAGGATCAGCCTACAAAGTTTCTGCCTCCACTGTGTACACAACAGAGATAGGGATCTCTACTTACCAGTTTATTTATTTTGTCAAACACATCCATCATACATTGAAATAGATCTTCTAATAGTTGCACTTTGGCGAGAGACCCTATATGTACTATAGCTGTGTAGGTATAATTATGTCTGTACAAACATGGGATGCTTAGGTCTTAGAATGCTCCCAAATAGGGATTGCTGTTGAATATCAACCTTAATCATCCATAATTGACAATACATTGAAGCAGGAGGAGCTGCATGACAAAATCTTGGCTCAAATTTTAGCTCAGAGAAGTGACCATTGAGCTGTATACATTAATACATGATTGGCTGAATCCTACAGGTAACCACAGTGACACCAGTAATATCAGGCAATAGGCTTGATATGAGTGACCTCAAAGTAAGCTGATCATTATCAAATTGAAAATGATTATTACATGTTGGAGCATGCAGGTGAGGATGGTCTTTATGTGTCTGTGTACAGTTATCCCGTGTCACCCAATAACTATATTTGTGGCCAGTTTAAGAATTCATCTGATCCAGACGGCATGGCCGCCAGTCTCAATACCGACAGTGCAAACCCGGCAAGGGATCCAACATAGGCATCGAAATACCGACGCCTATGTTAATCCTGACGCCGGAACTCTGACAGGACGCTGGACCGATCGTCCAACGGCGGGGGTAAGTATCCACATAGCCGGGGATGGGGGGGGGGGGGGGTCAGGTTTAGGGATGACCCTGGGTGACTTAGGGTTAGGCACCCCACCCGGGGAGGGTGAGGCAAGGGGAAGGGGGGGTTAGGTTTAGGCACTGGGGGGAGGTTAGGGTTAGGCACCCCCCAGGAGGATTAAGGGTGCGGGCAGAGGGGGCGAGGCTTATTCACTAAGGGGGGAGGTTAAGGTTAGGCACCCCTAAAGTTGGGTTAGGGGGACGAGGTTAGGAATAGTAAACTTACCTCTGCTGTCTGGATCTCCTCAATTGGGCTGCCGGCATCGGGATTTGAACCACCGGTCTCACGTCCGGCGGTCAAACATACTGATTCCGATCCTGACTCCATTCCCAAGTCCTGGATTTGAAGCATCCCTCTTAAACAATGTTTTTACGTTCCCCCTATGTTTCTCACAACATTGTATGACACATCCCATGATTGTCTGCGTGTAGTTTAGTGATTTTTTTAAACCCCAGCACATATAATTCAGCTCGATTTTCCTCCATCACTCCCAATATCTTTGTAGGTGCAGTTTGGCCTGTGGACTCTGAGATACATCTGCACACTGTTCCTCTTCATGTTAGGAATTCTTGCCCCGGGTCGACCGCGTAAACCATACATCCTTCTTATTAATGAAGATGAAAGGGATGTGGAGCATACGCAGGTGAGAGGAAATAGAATTGAACATGATGTCATTATAGTGGAACTAACACCAACATGAATGGGAATATGAAAAATTGGCATGTTATACTCCCAGCTGACTGCACGCTGCCAACATGATTTTCATATTGCTGAATATGATGATGTGGACAGGAAAGTGATGTGTAAATCGCTACTAACAGAGCACTACTGGGTCATTAGGGGTTATTTCTAAAGTGCAGAACCGCAGGTCTGGTGATGCCACTGGCTTAGTTCTGTGCTCTGGTTCTTGGTTTACAGGTATGTGCATGGAAGTCAAGTTAGCGGCTTTGAATTGGTTTCAGCAGCGGATGCCAGGTGTTTGGCGGGTTAGGGGCATTACTTGCTGAGCATAAATTTACACCTACCGTACTTTTGTACCAACATGCAAAAGAAATTTGGGGCACTTTTAAATTAGATAGATGGAGTGGGTGCTATTATTATGTAGAGTTAGGGACGCCAGTACAGTGGAGCCTTGATGCAACCTGGCTCTTAACCATGTATTTGCAAATATATGCAACAAAGACCTCTGGATTTCTATTATCATGTAGTATTTAGACCTTTTTGCTGTGTGTTCAAGGGAAACTTTTTTTTTTCTGTAGTCCAGAGTAAACTCCTCCCCTTCACAAGCACCCTTGAAAAACCATTTGGTTGATATGAGCAACCACTATTTTGTATAGCTGGAGGGATGACAGCCTTCCCCTTCCAGCAAAAAGGACTTGGCTTTATGTTGATTAGGGCTTGTCCAATTCTGCGATTGGGACACATTTTATACCGTAAAGATGCACTAAAGCATGAAAGTACATTTCTTGGCGCATGTCAACCATTGTAACGCAGAGCTGCGATATCTATGGTCGTCCGTACATGCTAGCCAACTTAGACAATTTCATTACGATTTGTGTGTTCAGAGATGTGGCAGGATGACTTGACTGAAAGATATATATTATAGATATCTTTCAGTGTGTACACCCAATATCGTTTGTCCTGTCCTACAGAAAAGTTCAAGGGAAATCGTTCAGCGATATCATTGATTGTGCAGATCGTACCGTGTGTACCCAGCTTCAGTCACACACAGATATACAAGTGTTGCATATAAAATTAATCAGCACAATCTCCTTGTGCGTCCTAGTCGCATCGCATTTCGACTTAGACGCATTTTTGTAAAAAAAAAAAAGAAGCCCGGCACTAGAAGAGTTGCACGGAACCTGGCGGCTCACTCACACCAGGCACATCACGCTGCATGGTGTATTGAGGATAGATGAGCCAAGATACATCTGTATCTACTCTGTGCATTGTGGGTCTTCCTGCCTTGTGGTTTGTATATCACTCTTAATGAGAATTATTTACTAACACTGGTCAAATTTGCAAAGAAAAACCAAAACTCCTAGGAACTCAGCAGCGATTACTTTTATTGCCTAGTACAAATTAGACAATATAAGGAAATTTCACCTTGACCTAGTTTTAGTGCCAGTTTACATTTTGGTCAATGTTCGCAAATAACCCTCAGTGACTTTGGATGGAAGATGAAATATGATCGTGTAAGGAATTAATCTTTTATTTCTCTTTATTGGAGCAATAAAAGGAGAATCAGTCTTTGAATATTTTTATTGAGTTATCAGTTATTGTGACATCAAAGAAAAGACTGTGTGGGGCACTTCAGCCTGCAGTTCATTGCTTTGGTGGTGATGCAGGGGGTGGGGGGGGGGTTTTGTCAGGAGGAGCAGGATTGTTAGTTCTACTTTTAATTGTAGGCGTTGATATATCATTGTTTGGACATCTCCTGCTCACATCACATTTACTGTTCATCTCTGCCTTCTGTGTCATTGTTCTACCATCTTGTTTGTTTCAGCCCCTGTTGAGAGATCCAAATGAGTCCACATGGCAGGGTTTCTATAAGAAGGTGCGTCTACTTGTCCCATACATGTGGCCGAAGGGGAGTGTTCTGCTGCAGCTCCTGGTTCTCCTCTGCATGGGGTTGATGGGTCTAGAACGAGCCATCAATGTCTTTGTTCCCATATACTATAAGAACATAGGTAAGATGGTGATTTTAAATGAACCGAGTCTCTATGCCTCTTGTTCACCACTAGACTCCTAATTCCCATACTCCTCATATTTCTGGTACCTCGGTCACCTCCGCTCACACTCTTCATGCTGACAGTTACAGGATTACACCTCTTCCAGGTTCTCTGCTTCATTCTCACTGATTTGCTGTAGCTGCAGCTTCCCTGATGCTTTATGTGATTCTGTACATTCTCTCTCTGTTAGTGGACGAGCTGACGGAAGGGTCTTCATGGCACGCACTGGCACTCACTGTCTGTATATACGTTCTACTCAAGCTTCTGCAGGGTGGAGGAGCAGGTAACTTTGCAGGAGGAATATTCTGTTAGTTTTAATAATCACTGTAGCCATCATCAACTGATTTTGAGCTACAAATAAACAACGCACAATGTATCCATTTTAGTTGTTAAAATAAATATTGCCTGCACTTATATACCTTTGTGGTGGGAGAAGACCAAAGAGGTGCTGAAGTTTGTGTGTTTTGGTAGAGTAATGGTTACCCTAGTCCTGCATAGCACACATGCAGTTTTTCAGGGCACACAATCTTTGATCTAGATGAGAAAACTTTGTTCTTTAAGGGTTAAACTTTGTTCTTTAATTGCTCTTAAAGTTTTCGAAAGAATCCTTAACACAAAATCAGCATTCAGCTAGCAGCTGAATATACATATGTAATCCGCCCGCTGTGCGGCATCATTGTTTGCCACGCTGGAGCTTTGAATTATTTGCTGTCATGAGGTGTGTAAATGCCTATAAATAATATATAAACGGTGATGCCATCACTTCAGTATTCATTAGTAATAACATACATGACATTAAGATATTAATGTTCTGTGCCCATAATAAAATTTACTTTCTAACTGTCCAGTTTATTTTTATCTATACTAATGGATGTCTGTCACCACATTGCAAGACTTTTAATTTTTTTCTTCTTTATTCATATTAACACTGTTTTGCCCTCTGTCCCTCCACTTCTTTTATTTAAGGTGCAACGGGTTTTGTAAGTAACTTACGAACCTTCTTGTGGATCCGTGTTCAGCAGTTTACAAACCGCATTGTGCAGATCCGCCTCTTCTCCCACCTCCACTCTCTGTCCCTGCGCTGGCATCTCGGACGTAAGACGGGTGAAGTGTTACGTAGTGTGGACAGAGGAACCAGCAGCATCAACAGCCTATTAAGGTACTGTCTTGGATGACATTTCTTATAGTAGTGCACTATACATTCTGCTAGGACCATGTATGAGTGACCACTTTATATCTCTCTGACAGTTACATAGTATTCAGTATACTTCCTACCATTGCGGATATTATCATTGGGATCATCTATTTTACGTCTTCCTTCAATGCCTGGTTTGGACTGATCATTTTCATCTGTATGACCTTATACCTGAGTAAGTATGGGGGGAGGGCTAGCGAAGGATTGTCAGCATATACAAGTCATATTTCTATAGAGAAAACCAGCTCTGTAATATAAAGCTATATACCTTCTAACACCACCAACTTTGTGACAGACCTGGTTGGTGCAAAGATCATACACATACATATGTGAGACATGCAGTATTAAGCAAGTTAATGGCTGTGATTTTCTAATTCTGCAAGTCCCAGTACAGGGGATATGGCAAAGGGCATGGGCAGGACAAGTGAACAACCCTTTTAGTTGATGTTGTAGTAGCTTATTAGTGCGGTTTGTTCCTCTCCTCCCACATACAGGTTTTGTATATTAACCTTCTGTTTTCTAACTTACAGCCCTCACCATTATCATTACTGAGTGGAGAACAAAATACCGCCGGGATATGAACACCAGAGATAATGAGGCCAAATCCCGAGCCGTAGATTCGTTGCTGAACTTTGAAACGGTGACCGATATTTAGCTGCTTTTTTTGTGTTAAATCACTGCAGTATGTTCTGTTCCCTGTTCATTCATTGTAGAGTTTTCTTTTTACTGTAGCTACTTGTTGTTCTTTAGGCTTAAACCAATGACTCCCAACCTTTATTTATTAGCTTGACATTGTTCAGGGACCTTGATTATCCATTGTGCCATTGTTTGGGGATCCCAAGTGTCAGTGTGCCGTTGTTCTCTGAGCTCCATGTGTCAGTTTGCCATTGTTCTTAGAGTCCCAAGTGTCAGTGTGTCATTGTTCTTGGTCCCCAAGTGTCAGTGTACCATTGTTATGGGTCCCCAAGTGTCAGTGTGCCATTGTTATGGGTCCCCAAGGTTCAGTGTGCTGTTTGACTGGAAACCCTAAGTTTCAGTGTGTCATTGTTCTTGGTCCAAAAGTGTCAGTGTGTCATTGTTCTGGGTCCCCAAGTGTCAGTGAGCTGTTGTTCTGGGTCCCCAAGTGTCAGTGAGCTGTTGTTCTGGGTCCCCAAGTGTCAGTGAGCTGTTGTTCTGGGTCCCCAAGTGTCAGGATGTCACTGTTCTTGGTCCCCAAATGTCAATGTGCCATTGTTATGGGATCCCTAAAAAGTGTCCCACAAAATATTGTATTGCACACCTATCTTAGAAAAAGCCTCTGCCGTAAATGGGGTGTGGGTAATAAAACTGTCAATCCTATTCCATGCAAAGGGTGCGAGTTGCTGTTGCAACGGCGTTAAAACACCGGCAACAGGCCGGCACCTTTCACCCCTCGCAGCCCGCTCCGAGGCCGAATTCGCTTAAATTTGCTCAGAGCCCTATGGGGCTGCGAGCACTTTTAAGTGAATCCGGGCTACCGTCAAGCGCGGCCATTGTCGTGACGACTCGCACTCTCAAAAACATTGCATGGAATAGGATTGACCCCTTTGATAAGATGGCTGTAAATTACATTTTATATAAAACAGAGCATTTTACGTGTTTCATGGTGCAGACAGTATAAAAATGTGTTTCTAGCATTAATATGATGGCCATATAAACCCAGCAGTATGCACCTGTTGTGGACACCCAAAGGTGGCAGAGATTTTGCACATTAAGGGGTGGATTCTGAGTCGCACACAAAAGCGAACGCAGCAGCGTGTATTGGGGGTCGCCTGTGTTGCAACTTTATGCAAATGGACAACAAACTCCTTCCCTTGTGTACATCTGTGCGGACGAATGTGCAGGGACTGAGATGCCCATTCTCAGCACCCGTACACGCTCTAATACTGATTGGTGTGTCCTTATACGCCGCCAACGGTCGCATCATTGTAAATTGAATCAGCCCTATGGCAGGTGAAGTTTCTTAGTTTGACCATGGCCTCCTATGCTTGCGGCTGTGAACACAGCTGCTTGAATTGTCACAACACTCCCATAATACGACCACTGAATGGCCCATTTATGCCTACACTACTGGCCATCTCCCAGTCACCACCCAGGAATGGCCATTACTTCTCCACCATCTTTCTAAAACCGTTCATCTCAATCACAGCAGCACCTTTGTGTGTACACACGTAACACACACATATGCGCAGTTGTGTGTGTCTGTTGCAAGCAACTTTTGACTCTTTATTATCTTTTTTTGGTCAATAGGAATTGCTTTGTGGCTGTGTAATGCTGCTGTTCTTACAAACTTATTGCTGACACTTTCCTATCATAATAGGTGAAATACTACAATGCTGAGTCTTATGAGGTGAACAGATTCAATGATGCAATAGTGAAATACCAGGTAAGAATTGATCTCCCTCTGATGTCTATACATCTCCCATCACCTCCTACGTCACACTGAGCCCTGATGAGATCTATACCATGTCCAGAGAGGTATGTTCTCCTGTATACCTCCCCCTAGGCAACTGCATCCTGTGGCTCTCCTGCTATTGTTGTAACCACAGATTGCCTCTGCTTGTCCTAGACGACTTCTGCATTTTGATGTCCCTGAGATATTTATTCTGTGTAAGGATTTTAATGGATTTATTTTCTGAAATGTTTGTCTTTGTTACCAGGTATCGGAATGGAAAGTTAATGCTACACTGGCCATGCTAAATCAGACCCAGAACCTTATCATTGGGATGGGACTGTTGGCTGGGTCTCTTCTCTGCGCTTACTTTGTTACTGAAAACAAGTTTAAAGTGAGTTGAAGAGTATGTGTGTATGGGTTTATTCTGTATTGATAAATACCTGGTCCCTGACTCTTCCTTGCACACAGGTTGGTGACTATGTACTATTTGGAACCTACATCATCCAGCTCTACACACCGCTTAACTGGTTCGGCACATACTACAGGTGACTGACATTTTTTTCCATATGTTACCAAATATGAGAACCGCCTATGAAAATAGGCTCACTCCCTTCACTGACATCATTAATAGGCCATTTCTGTTTCACCCTCTTTGGGTCACTGCTGACTTTGGGCTATAGAGGGTACTGGAGCAGTACTGAATGCATTACTGCAAACTTTTGCTCCCCACTAATTTGTTTATGATAAAAGTAACATTGGTAAATAAAATGAAATATCGTGATCATTCAGTTTATCAAGGTGCATTTGACTAGCATTGCAGCACCTTTTATTATCTTCATATCTATTCTTCATATGCTTAATGTGATTCTGAGTTTATAGTGGGTGGGATCGAACAATCTTTAGCCAATGAGATCATCAGAATGCTCACAGAAGCGCAGAATATATATTCAGGTCAGGAGATCATAGTCTAGTGGGAGGCAGTGACCCGTCCATTCGTGTGAACATAGATACTATAGTTAGGGTGTAGATGTATTTAGTGAGGTTGCTAGTAATGCCACCTGTAGACCTATGCTGTTTTATACAAAGGACAAATGTCATCACTCCAGCATGTATCACTGGTCTTAGGTATAGCTTGAACAAATGTTGGTTACCATCTAAATTGTTGCCTGTAAAGACTTTGCTATCCATTCTATGCATTCAGTGAAGATGTGAAATATATTTTATGCCTGAGTGCTGTCATTTATACTTTTTTTTTTTTATATACACTCCTAAATGTGTTAATGAAAGCAGGGTGGCATGTGACTGGTGTCATGATATGAGGAGGGGAATGGAGGCAGCAGGATGTCACAGACTAAGAATTTCTGTATTCATTAACTGTTATTTATATAGTGCACACATTATGCAGCACTTTACACAGAATATTTAGTCATTCATGTTATTCTGTGCTCCTGGAGAAATTATAATCTTTATTCTCTTTCACATGGAAACACATAGTTTTGTTAGAAACTAATTAGTATGTATGATTTTGGATTGTGGGATGACGCCAGTGTACCTGGAGGTAACCTATGCAAATATGGAGAGAACATACAAACTCGAGTTAGCTAGAGCCCTGGTTGGCATTAAATCATGACCTCAGTGCTGTCACTGTGGGACTATGTTATGGAAGGAGTAGGATCACAAAGCCACATAAAATATATCAGGAGATGACTGTGGTGTTAATGTGGACAGCATCGCATGTGATGGGGACATTAAGGATATGAGGAGGAGTATGGAGGCAGCAGGAAACTACAGACTGAGATTAATATAGTGGAAGGAGCAAAGGTCCCTCAGCAGTGCGGAGTATATCAGAAAATGAGTGATGTGCTAGTGAGGACATGCATGTGACTGGGGCATTGACAGTGTTGTGATGTGGGGGCCACAATCGCCAGTGATTACAGCAATGCCCAGTGCATCCTGAGGATGCTCCGGGGAGCTGTAAGGGCAACCGTGTAACTGAAGAGTCCTAAGGACTTTCCAGGCGGTACTACTGCATAGATTCTGGCTGCAGGGTGCCATTCCAGACACCCTGCTAGCCAGATGAGGCTAGCAGCAAAAAGCTCAGAGGGCCAGACCAAATGATTCCACGGGCCTTATATGGCCCCTGGGCCTGAAGTTCCCCATCCCTGTATTAGACAATATTTCGTCCAATTCGACGGATTGGACCGGCATATCGTCAAAATCGTAAGTGTATGCTCTGTTGGCCCATGCGCACTCCCGTTTGGTCGTCAGTTGCATTGTCAGGTCTGTCCTACATGTAGCTCAATCTGATAATGCGACTGACGAGCCCATGCA
Organism: Taudactylus pleione; assembly: GCA_031769625.1. Lineage (NCBI taxonomy): Eukaryota > Metazoa > Chordata > Amphibia > Anura > Myobatrachidae > Taudactylus > Taudactylus pleione. Next base: position 9,576,967 of record JAUIMM010000121.1, read on the forward strand.
GCAGTTTCGGCTGGTGCCAACATGTCCGGCATCGGATCGTGTAATGTGTACTGCCTGCCCGATATGTCAGTCCGTCGCATTGTTAAATTTGTACCCAGCTTAAGAGTGAGATATTAGAAGGAGCAAGGGCCCTTAACTGCTCAGAGCAGTAATATCAGGTTCCTGTCACATTATTGTCAGAAGACTGCAGAGCCAAGTATACACACTTCATACATCTAACTTGTTTATATATTTTATATCTGCTCTCCAGGATGATTCAAAATTCTTTTATTGACATGGAGAATATGTTTGAACTGTTCAGTGAAGACCAAGAGGTGAGTGGATTGGTTGTTCCCAAGCATCAACAGAATACTAAATTGTTGTAATAGCTCAAGTTTAAGGCTGGGTACACACCTAAAGATTTTCTGTCCAACCATCCAACTAGTTGATTGGTTGGAAAGAAAATCTGGTAATGTATGAAAGCAAATGACAATCAGCAATTTGATCCCAAACGCCGGAAAATGGACAAAAACTGTTGTTTGGACAAATTGTTTACATCAAACATTTAACAAACTTGTCTGACGACCATTTTCATCTGTTTTCTGGCATTTAGGAAATTGCTGATCATCAGTTACTCCCATACGTTACCAGATTTTAATTCCAACCATCCAACTAGTTCAGTGGTTCTCAAACTTGGTCCTCAGGACCCCACACAGGTCACGTTTTCCAGGTCACCCAGCAGGTGCACAGATGTATTCATCATTTACTGACACATTTTAAAAGATCCATAGGTGGAGCTAATTATTTCACTTGCAATTCTGTGAGGAGACCTGCAAAACATGCACTGTGTAGGGTCCTGAGGACCGAGTTTGAGAACCTGTGAACTAGTTGGATGGTTGGACAGAAAATCTTTACGTGTGTATGCACCATAAGTGTTTAATCCCCTCCTTTCATTTTGGATGTTGTATTTTGATAGCTGTTGGCATGTGGAAAATTTGATAAGAGGAGCAGGCATCTTAGTGGGTTGTGGTGGCATTTGATTGGCTACTCTTTACCTTCATTCAGGTCATGTGTTGGCTTTACCAGAGATACAACAGTCTAATGTGGATTAATTAATGGCACCAATTTCTATGTAAAGATAAAATAGTATTTTTAGTAATTACATTTTTATTCTTTTCCCTAAAACTACATGATAGGAGAAATATTTTTATTTACTCCCTGCTGAATGTATCTCACACCTCTTATTGGCATTAAATGTCAGTTGCATTTGAGACAGCCTGCCATCTAAAGAGAATATTATATGTATGTGTGGTCACCTTTTTTTCTCTTTCCTCATTGTTGAACCGTAGGAGTTGCTGGGTGCTATAGGAGCTGGCACTTAAACTAAACTCCTCCCCTCTGCAACTCCTAAGAGGCCAGTGCGATTTAAGTGCCCTCCGGAGTTGGGCATGTTTCTGGGAGGCTGCGGTGACAGCCCTGTTATTTAAGTAGGTTTTCTTTTAGTTTGTAAACCTTTTTATTTCTTTTCACTTAGATTAGCTGGCTTCCACAGCCGCTGCACTTCCCGCTGTCCGCTGCTGCTAGCAGCGCCTGCTAGCAACAACGGACAGTGGGGAGTGCAGCGGCTGTGGAAACCCGCGGGGCTCGCCGTTCAGCAGCCTCAGCGGTGGGGAGCTGAATAGCATCACTTCACTATGGCACTCAGGTCTCACTGAGACCACCGGGGACCGGAGGGCACTCTCGCCCTTTTAGAGGGTGCAGGAGTGCAGCACTTTCCTGTATGATCGCTGCTATTGTCTGCAGGTCTCAGTGTCGGCTTCCCTGCAGGGAGTGTGCACACAGGCATCCCTGAGCAGCGGGCTATACCAGTATTTTCCCTGGCGAGGGGGGGGAGTTCACTGGTATGTACAGCGTAGCAGCTCCTGTGTGGAGGGGACGGGGCTTGTGAGAGGCTTGTATCCCCCTCCTGCTGTGGTGCAGTCTGGATTTATAAGTGCGCACCACCTCCACTGACGCCATTCCTGTGTTGACTGTCGCGGCTGGGTCGGACTACAGTTTCACATAGGATCAGCTTCAGCTCCTCTTCTCTGCTGCTCCTGGGTGCCTTTTCAGGAAGGCTAAGTGCTAGTATTGTATATTTACTCTCAGTGGCCAGTGACATTGTTGCCATATCAGACTGCTTCTAGCAGGGGTCGAGTGGGTTTATGGCGGACAAGGCAAAAGCCGCTAGGACTAAGGGTGGCAGTATGGCTTTGTTTTATACTTTTGCCCAATGTCACATGAAATTGCCATGTGGAAAGCAGGACTCGGGCGCCTTGTGCACAACATGTCAGTCGGGGCCTGGTGATGCGCTAGAGTCAAGGAGCACGGCATCTGCCATGGGCTCGGACGTTGGCAAGGTCAGTGTCTAATTTGATGCAGCTGGTGACGCTTCAGCGAGTGGACCAGGCTCAGGCCACAGCTACATCAGCTCCCTCAGCACCAGGCCTTGTGTCCTTCCTCCTGGAGGGGGTGGGGTCTGAGCCACTTTGCCTTCGGACCATGGAGTGAATGGCATCTGGGTTCGCGAAGTTGTCGTCTTACCTGGAAAGGTTTTTTGAGGATCCTCAGCTGCATGAGACCCACAAGCGTCTTCCTTCCTCCAGGGTCTCCTTGGAGGTGTCTGATTTGGAGGATGAAGAGGGGTAGCTTCTGGATGAGGTTATCCCGCCGGAAGGTGAGGACCTGGATTCCTCATGGGGTGGAGGACCTAATTTCTGCGGGTCGGCAGTCCCTTAAATGGTTGGATTTAGATATGCGGAGTCAGCTAGGCCTTTCAAACGTCGGCGCAAGAGTTACCTCTTCTTTCTGATCTGTTTGGAGAAGCTTGGAAAACGCCGGATAAAAAGTTTCTGGTCCCTCGCAGATTTGACACCCTGTATCACCTTCCAACGGATCATGTGTCAGAGTGGGAACAATCTCCCAAGGTTGATGCCCCAGTGGCACGCTTGGCCAGGTACACTGCTCTTCTAGTTCAGGGCTCTGCGGCCTTTAAGGAGCCAGTGCATAAGAAACTAGACTGTTGCCTTAAGTTCATCTTTCTGAGTTCTGGGGTGGCTATCCGCCCTTTGCTAACCTCGGTCTGGGTGGCCCGAGCGATGGAGACTTGGGCTGATAAACTCGTTGCGGGACTCCAGGGGGGCTCGTCCAGGGAATCTTTACTAGACTTGGCGGAGCAGCTCCGTGCGAGCAGCAAACTATGGACCTGATTCAGACCCGGACGCTAAGAAGCGTTCGCTCGTAGCTGCCGATGGTTCACATTGTGCGTATGCATCGCAGTGCACGTGCATGAGCCAGTCTCTGCGATCGGGAATCGTGCGGTCGTAGCACAAAGACTGAACGCTATCTTGAGTGACCAGACAGTGCTGTTGTGGGTGGGAACAGGGGAAGGTGCTTGTGAACGGGGGAGTGGTGGTCCGAACGCAGGCGTGTCTGGGCGTCAAAACGGCCTTTAAAGGGCGTGCATAGTTAGCATGGAGGCGTCATTGTACACGTCACCTGGTTCTATTTCAGTCAGCACTGATCGCAGTGCTTGTGGCGGGGTAAGGTCTACCTCAAGCGCTGCGTGCAGCTCCAATGGCTCTCGATGTTACCGATTAATTATATACTTGCTAGAGATGACGTATGTTAAGAAAGGAAAGTGGGCGTCTTTATACACCTGCGTCCGCTGATTGCCGTCCCATTGTAAGACATAGAGGGTGTCCTTACGCCACACAGTGCGATCATGGAGTTTGCATTCCCGGCCCCGTTTGGCAGCGAGCAATCGCGGCTTAGCGTCCGGGTCTGAATCAGGCCCTATGTTTGTGAGGCTGTCCAGGATGGGGCTCGCGTTGCTTCCCAGGTCTTGGCTACGGCCATAGCGGCTAGGAGGGCCCTTTGGCTCTGTACCTGGGATGCGGTTCCGGAGTTGGAACAGAAACAGAGTTTCTACTCCAACCTCTTCCTTGTTCGGAAGCCGAACGGCTCCTTCCGCTCAATTTTGAATCTTCAGGCCTTGAACACCAAGCTTTGGATGGATAATTTTCGCATGGAATCTCTCCGTTTGGTGATCCACAGCATGAAGGCCAACCAATTTTTGACCTCGCTCAACTTCAGGGACGCGTACCTCCACGTTCCCATTTGGACAGGTCATCCATCACTCTTTGCTCTGATTCACAGTGGGCTTGGCTCACTATCAGTTCTGAGCCCTTCCATTCTGTTTGGCCACGGCACCGCGCGTTTTCATGAAGATTATGGCGGTCATGGTGAGTCTGTTGTGCAAGGAAGTGATTGCGGTCGTTCCCTAGTTAGACTATCTCCTCGTGAAGGCCGATTCGGCTTCCCGGCAACCTGGGCCGCGTAGTGCAAGTTCTTCAGGATCACGGCTGCATCCTGAACTTTGAGAAGTCTCATCTGATGCCTTGTCAGCGACTGCTGTTCCTGGGGGTAATCTTCGACAACTCTCGCAGCGGGTGTTCTTCCCGGAGTCCAAAGCCCAAAGCCTCCAGGTTTTGGTCACGAGAGTGCTTTTGGTGCTCCGTCCATCACTATTGCTGTGCATGAAGCTGTTTGGGTACGATGGTCTCCACCTTCGAGACCATTCAGTATGCCCGGTTTCACTCGCGAGAATTCCAGTGGGAAATTCTCCGGCATTGGTCGGGGCGCACGGAGGACCTCTCATCTCAGTGTCCTGGTTTGGTTTGCCAACACTCGTCACTTCCTTCAGTGGTGGCTGGTGTTTGATCATCTGCTCCGGGGATGATTCTTGGTCACCCCGGCTTGGGTTATAGTGAGCACAGATGCTAGTCTCCTCAGTTGCGGTGCTGTGGTGTTGCGCCTTCGACTCCAGGGTCTTTGGTAGTCGTCAGAGGCGGTCCTACCGATCAATGTGCTGGAACTCCGAGCCATCTATGTAGCTCTGTTAGGGGGCCAATCTATCCTAGCCGTTCGGCCGGAAAATGCTGCGGTGGTGGCGTATGTGAATCATTAGGGCAGCACCAAAACGCGGGAGCCATGTCAGAGGTATCCCGCATTCTATCTTGGGCGGAAACCTTTGTTCCTGTAATCTCGGCGGTGTTCATACAGGGCGTGGACAATTGGGAGTTTGTCATCCTCAGCAGAACCACCTTTCACCCGGGGGAGTGGTCTCTCCATCCGGAGGTCTTCCAACAGTTGGTTCGGAAGTGGGGTCTTCTGGAGGTGAACCTCATGTCTTCTCACCACAACTTCAAGTTCCCCCTAGATTTTGTGCGAGGTCCAGAGACCCACTGGCTTTCGCAGTGGATGCCATGACTGTTCCCCCGATTCCCATGTTACCTCGAGTACTCAAGTTTGTCAAAGAGCAGCAGGTATCAGTGATCCTGTTGGCTCCGGACTGGCCGCGCCGGTCATAGTACAAAGCCATTCTCAAGCTGGCGTTGAGTTCCGGCTGGTGTCTTCCACTTCGGCCAGATCTTCTGCTGCAGGGTCCATTTCTGCACGTGGACCTTCCTTGGTTGGCTTTGACGGCCTGGCTTTTGAGGCCAGGCTCTTAAAGGCTAAGGGTTTTTCTCCTTCCGTGGTCCGTCCTATGTTGCGCGCCCGGAAGCTGGAATCGTCGGGTAATTACCATAGGGTCTGGAAGATGTACAACTTGTGGAGTGAGCAGCACGAGGTTCTTGCTTCCAGGTTTTGCCTTTCTTGTTTCTTAGTCTTCCTTCAGTGAGGCTTGGAAATCGGCTTACGCCTGCGGTCCTTAAAAGTGCAGATTTCAGCTGTCTGTTTATTTCCAATGGCATCTGGACCTGCTTCCCGAGGTTCTGACCTTTTTGCAGGGTGTCTTACAGATTCGGCCTCCATTTTTGACCGCTCCGTGGGATCATAACCTGGTCCTCTCTGCTCTCAAACAGGCTCCCTTCGAGCCCCTGGATACGGTGGACCTTAAATTCGTCACTTGGAAACTGGTTTTCCTGACGGCGTTTGCCTCAGCTCGGCACGTGTCCGAATTGGGTGCTTTGTCTTGCAGGCCGCCTTTTCTTATATTCCATGACAATCGGGCGGTGCTCCGTAACGTCCATATGTTCCAACCGAAGGTTGTTTCGGCTTTCTACTTGAACCAGGACAAAGTCTTTCCGGTGTTTCCTCCGGCGACGTCTTCCCGGGACCAGGAAGATATGGCTCTATTGGATGTTGTCCGGGCCCTGAGGATCTACTTGGACAGGACTTCCTCAGTGCGCTACACAGATTCTTTGCTGGTCCTTTTAAAAATGCTCAAAAACGTGGGTGGCCTGCTACGAAGCACACCATGTTTTGTTGGGTTCGCTTGGTCATATCTCGGGCTTATTCTGGAGTGGGATGACCGGCACTGGACAGTGTGTCACCAAATTCTACTAGGGCGGTGGCGACCTCCTGGGCAACGCGGCATGGGGCTTCCGCAGAGCTCACGATTAGTCATGTGGTATTTTGTTTTGACTGTCGTTTCCCTACTGTTCTGTTTTCTGATTGTTACAACAGTTTCACTGAGTTACTGCTTCTCCTTACCATGCCCTTTGGAAGTTGTACTGGCCTCTTGGGAGTAGCTTAGGCTTAAAGTGTTAGTTCTTAGTTAAGTGCCAGCTCCTATAGCACCCAGCAACTCCCATGGTCCAGTGTCCCCCAGCATGACTCAGAGAAAAGGATTCAACGGTAAGTAACCAAAAATCCCCTTATTCACTCGATGAAATGACTGCTAGGGGTAAATTTACTAAGATTCGAGTTAGCATTCTCTGGAGAGTTTGGGCTTTTTTTTTTCCACTCACAAATTTACTAATGCGAACTCGGAAGAGAATTCTCCTTTGCTAAAAGAAAATTGTGGAGAGTTAGCAAACTCTCTTCACTTCACCATCGGCCAAACTCGAGTAACTTTTCACTAGTGAAGATAGGATTCGGGAATTTACCAATATGAGAGTTTCTAAACTCTCATGAGAACGGACAAAACTCCTGTCCAAATTCGTGAAATCAATTCACCTGCCTGTGAGCTGCGAGCTCAGCAGAAACATACACAGATCAGTGTGATCCATGTATGTTTCTGCCTGTAATTAGTAAATGAAGGTTTAATTTTTTTTTTTAAATGACCCCCCCCCCTCCAAAAGCATAGCCAGCCCCAGGCTGCTCGGCCAGTCCTGGTTCCAAAAATTACGGGAGAAAAATGAATAGGGACCCCCCTTATTTTAGGAACCAGCAGCTGGCTGCAGGGCCATTCCTGGTTTTATAAATGGGGGGAAAAATTGCGTACGAGTCCCCTATATTTAAAACCAGCACCGGGACCATACCGACCAGGGTGTAATACCACACAGCCAGGGGACCCTATCACCGGGTCTCCTCAGCCAAAGCATTCACACCCCAAGCCGGTCAGCACAAGCCGGGGATCTCAGGGGAGGTGGGGACCCCCCCCAAGAAGGGGTCACCCTCTGCCGACACCCCAGGCTTAGGCTGAAGTCCGGGGCTCTTCCCCGCACCCCTGGGCTGTGGGTACGGGGGTAATAATGGGGGAAATAGTTCAAAACTATTGTATTTTACAGTGGAACTACATGTGCCAGCATGCCTGCCCTTTGGCACTTGTGGAACTACAAGTGCCAGCAGTTGGCCGGCACCTGTTCCCCCACTGTAAAATAGTTAAATAACCACAACACTCACACACCGTGTATAGTAAAACTTTATTACATACCTACCTACCCCACTCACACATACTTACTTGTTGCCAGCTGTTCTGTGCCCTTCTCTCGTAGATTCCAATGGGGGTACCTGGAAAAGAGATCGTATACTCGCCTCCTTCCTTCTCCGTTGCATCCCCGTACTTGGCAAAATAAAAAAACGACTGAGCCGATCCATGCCATACATGTGTAAGTATATGTTGTCACATATACTTACACTACGCAAAATGACAGATGATCGCTGTCATCTGCATTTCCCACGGACCGCTAGCCAATCAGCGGCCGCTTTACATGTAACGGCCGCTCATTGGCTGGTTACAAGTGGGTCCCAGCCAAGTACAGGGATGCTACGGAGAGCGGCTCCAGGAAGAAGGTGAGTATACGATCTCTTTTCCAGGTACCCCCCCATTGGAATTACAGAACAGCTGGCAACAGGTAAGTTTGTGTGAGTGGGGTAGGTAGATATGTAATAAAGTTTTACTATACACGGTGTGTGAGTGTTGTGGTTATTTAATTATTTTACAGTGGGGGTACAGGTGCCGGCCAAATGCTGGCACTTGTAGTTCTTCAAGTGCCAAAGGGCAGGCTTGCTGGCACCTGTAGTTCCACTGTAAAATACAATAGTTTTGAACTATTTCCACCATATTATTCCCGTACCCACAGCCCCGGGCTCAGCCTAAGCCTGGGATGTCGGGAGGGGGGGGGACCTTCTTGGGTGGGTCTCCAGCTCCCCTGAGATCCCCAGCTTGGGGTGTGAATGCTTTGGCTGGGTAGACCCGGTGATAGGGTCCCCTACCTGTGGCATTACACCCCGGTTGCTTTGGGTCTGATGCTGGTTTTAAATATAGGGGGCCCCCTACGCATTTTTTTTTTCCCCTATATTTAAAACCAGGACTGGCCCTGCAGCCAGGTGCTGGTTCCTAAATTACGGGGGAACCCCTACATGTTTTTTCCTAGTAATTTGAGGAACCAGGACTGGCTGAGCAGCCTGGGCTGGTTATGCTTTTTTGGGGGGGCCCTACGTCTTTTTTTTTTTTTTTTTTTTAAACATTTAACCCTTGTTTTACAGGTACAACACAAGCCGCCTTCACATATCTCTCTGATCTGTGCAGGCTGCTTGTTCGGGAGAGTTTGGCAGAGAGGAAACACTGCAATCTCAGGTGAGTAATCTCATCTAAACTTGCTACTCGGGGGAGAAATCTCGATCTGCTTCACCATAGGAAAACTCACTCTCAGCTAGACTCACTTCTTAGTAAATTTGTGAGTTTCAGGAGCCTCAAATCACCCAAGTTTCGGCGATGCTAATCAAGTTTAAAAAAAAAAAACTTGATTAGACTCGATTCTTAGTAAATTTACCCCTTAGAGTATGAATGACTGTGTAAGGATGATACAGTACAGTCACGTTTAATGTTACTGACAAGTTTCGGAGATGTTACTAGAGAGGATGGAGAACTGTTCACGCATCCTGCAGTGTACAGAGAAGCTGTCCGATGATGAGCATCTGATCGTTTACCATATGCAGGATAAGGATTCAAGTGTTCGGGCTATAACTGAGCAGCTTCTCCTTTCATGTTCCCCAGGTGAAGGATTTGGAGAATGCCCTGGAGATGAGATTCCACACTGGAAAAATTGAATTTGAGAATGTCCATTTCAGCTACACAGACGGGTATGGTGTTACGCTGTTGGCTGTCTTATATTTGCATATATACACAGGCATTAGGTTTAGAATAACCCACTTTCTGTGTTAAGTGAAAAAAAAAATCCATGCACGTAAACAGGTTTCTCCTTCATCCACTATGGGACACTGGAGTTCAAGACAGTGGGGTATAGACGGTGGTAGAGTAGAGCCTAGAACTTTTAAATAATTTAGAAATGTGACTGGCTCCTCCTTCTCTATGCCCCATCAGCCCCAGTTTACAAATTGTGCCCGAGAGAGCCGGTGCACTGTGGGGCTGTCTCCAGCCCTTTAATATTTTATTTGTTTTAAATTTTATTTTTACATATGAGGGCAGGCAGACTGCTTACTGTGACAGTTGGTCTGCTACGTGGGGCCACTGGGAAGGGCACCGCCACGGCTACTGCAGCCTGTGTCCAGTGACCCTGAGGGGGGACCTTAAACAGTGAGTCATCGGACTCCATGAGGACCCGCCACAACTGAAACCGGTTCGTGTCCGGGTTTCCTCATTTTCCCCCCAGCCCAGCATCCCGGCCGCAGCAGTCTGTAAGTATATCCCACCACTACTGACTAGCTAGAGTTGTGGGCCAAAACCCTGGGCTCAGTGACAGTGCGCACTGCCGCGGCTGTCACACATACAGGCTCCTTCCCTCTGCCAGTGTTACTAATGTGGCAGTGTCTGAGCTGCTGACGAAACCCGCCGCGGCCCTCGGCAGTCAGCGTCCGGGTCTCGGGCTTATCCCTAGCCACTGTTCCCTCTCCTATTTAATGATGGAATGGACACCGGAAAGTCGCGGGACCCTCTACAGCGAGGGCCTCGTGTTGTACCAAAAGGGAGCGTTGGCGACAGTGCGGTGCTGCCGTGGCTGTCACTCTGAGGACGCTCCCGCCTCACCTTGCAAGACCTAGCCGCAGCGCTGACAGGATAGCCCGGTTCCGCCATTTAACATCCGATAGGGCGGGCAGCTTTAAATATTGGCTGCTATAGCATAGCAGTTCTCACAGCGCTAGCACATAGATAACAGGGCCAGGGGGCAGGGCTCAGCGACATCGCGATAACGCTGAGTCCAGGTTAGGGATGGGACATCGAAAGAAACCATTGGAAGTACCGATGTTTTTAACATTGAATACAAAACATTATTTCTACTTCAGGTTCCATAGGGGGTCCACAGGGTTGACCTTGGGGTATAGCTGGATCTGGATCCATGGGCACCACGTAGTTAAAGCTTTGCTGCTCCCAGGATGCAGTGGGTCCATCCTCCTATATAACCCCCCCCCAGCCACAGGCACCTCAGTTTTAGTTGGTACCCGGTCGGAGTCGGTTCACCCTAGGCAGGGGTGCTGCTGGGCAGCCCCTAAGTTTATCTTTAGCTTAATTAATTTTTTAAACTTTTTATGAGCGGCAGCTTTAGACTGACCATTGGACGTCTAAGCTGCCGCTCCTCCATCCCCGCTGGCGCCGCGACGCCAGTACCGATCTGGGGATCGCGCGGGACCTCAGAGCCTGAACTAGCACAGGCTCTGGGCTCTCCCTGGACTGCTGCCGGACGCGACGGGGTTAAGGTAAGCCGCGGGTCGTATGCATCTTTTATGCAGTCTTTAATCTCTGGGGATAGACAGGAGGCGCTAGTACAGTGGCGGCGGGCTCCCCTGTTAAGGCATACCCCGCCGGACCACTAGACCACCAGGGACCAACTGCCGGTAAGCGGGAGCTGGCGTCACAGGGGTTCATCACTAACCAGGGGAGAGAGCCTTCCCTGTTTAGCGGCTCCTCAGCTCAGCCTTTCCTCATGTGCACTGGCGACGCTGAGCTGCTTCCTCCAGCGGCCACTCCTCCTCTGAGGTCTCCGGAAGCCATCTTTGTAAGGGTGGGCAGCGCAGATCTCTCCGGGGCTGTGTGATCTATCCCCCTTCTAAAGGTTAGTGTACACAGCGCTATAGCCCTCCCAGACACTGAATCTAGGAGGTTGATTGTAGTGACAAAAGTGCAGGCTGTTTTTACTTTCTGCATGGTATGTGACTTTTTGCTAGTGCTGACTGTGGGCCTGATTCAGAGCCGGACTCTCTGACCAGAGCGCTCGCTCTGAATCAGTGCCCTCCTACATGGAAATGGAGTGGCCTCCTGGCCGCTCGCATAGCTGTGGGTGACCACCCACAGCATATGCGAGCGGCCAAAAAGATGGTCGCAATGGTCAAGACCATCGCGACCATCGGGCTTGCGACGGAGATCCTGCGGTAGGGTCTCGCTGCCGCAAGCCCAGGAGTGATTTTGGCTCTATCAGAGTCAAAATCACTCCCACTGACATCACTACTGATGTCAGTGGGGCCGGCTTCAGACGGTAGGCGTTCCCATGGGAACGCCTCTGTCTGGCAGCCACGCCCCCGACACGCCCACCAAAGGGGGCGTGCTGTCAATCAACATCGACAGCACGCCCCCTTTGGTGCGAGACCCGGAGCGACAGCTTGGCTGTCGTTGTCCGGGTCTCGCGCATGCGCACGACGGAGCTTCCTCCGTTGTGCGCATGTGCATTGGGGGAACATCGACCCGCTTGCGAGCGTCCTGCGCTCGCGAGCGGGTCTGAATGACCCCCTGTATTTGCTGTTTTTCTACTGTCAGTCTATTCCTATCCCTTTCCTTCTCCTCCAGCCCTGGCAGGTGTGCGTGGGAAGGGCTTTTCAAGGATCTCACATATATAAATTCACGGATTTGTGAGGTCGGTCACATACTGTTGTGTGCTACACGTTGCCATATTTGTGGACTTTTGTGCTGCACACTTGGTAGTGCTAGCTTCCCGGATTGTTTTGCTATATATCTTTGGGTATATATCGTTATATCTATTGTTTAGCATGTCTGATGAGGAAGTTGAGCACTCGGCTGCTCCCAGTCTGCTCACTTGTAGACGCTGCGCTGCAGTGGGGAGTATGGAGGATTTAGCACAGGATGGTGTGTGTGCCAGGTGCCGTCTGCTACCGGGTCCCTCTCATCCCAGAACGTTGGGATCAGATCCACCTTGGGCGATGTTTTCCCAAGTGCTGGTTTCCATCACGGACCGTCTGGCGGTTTCGATCTCCCTCCCCCATAGGGCGTTAGCACAACCTGCCATCCCTTCTTCTCCAGGTGTACCGCAATTGTTACAGTCTCCCCCTGGGCCTCAGACAGTTCATCCATATGCGGGGTTCCCTATGTATGTGCAGTCTCCTCCCATGACACAGCAGTCTGTCATCCCTTTTCAAGGTGTCCCGCAAGCTAATTCCCCGTGGGTCGATGTGTTCTTCAATTCTGTACAGAGTTTGGCGGCCTCCTCTTCGGCTTTTAAATCCTTGCTGCGTTGTGACAAGCCTCAAAAACGTACTGTTCCATCATCACAGTCTGCGCAGTTATCAGACTCAGATGCGTCCTCAGATAAGGGCGAGTTGCATGAGGATCCTGATTCAGATTCCCCTGCTCAGGAGGTGGAGACGAGGTCTACCATTAATGTCCCAGCATTAGTGCGGGCGGTGCGGTCCATTTTAGATATTGAGGATGATGCTCCGGCCCTAAATCCAAATATCCAAACTTTAAGCAGACGAAGGAGACGTCGGCTGTTTTTCCTTTATCTGACCAACTGACTGATCATATGGCGGAGGCCTGGCAGTCACCTAGCAAGAGGTTTCAGCCACAGAAACATTTAAGCACTAGTTATCCGTTTCCTGCTAGTCATTGCAAGAAGTGGGAAACTCCATCGGCGGTGAATTCTCACGTCACTCGCCTCATCAAAAGTGCTACCTTACCTGTGCCGTCTATTTCGTCCTTAAAGGACCCCACGGACAGGAAAGTAGAGACTTGTTTGAAGTCCATTTATTCTCTCTCAGGGGTGGTGGCCCATCCGTCCATAGCCATCTCTTGGGTGGCTAAAACCATTGAGAGTTGGGCCAATGTACTAGAGGATACGCTTCCCGAGGAAGCTCAGGAAGTGCAAAGAGCTTTAATTGGTCAAATGAGGGATGCTGCTTCCTATATTGGGGAAGCATCTTTAGATGCTAGTCTCCTTACCGCTAGGGTGTCTGTGGCAGCAGTCTCTGCTCACAGGTCTTTGTGGCTTCGATCTTGGAGGGCGGATGCAGATTCCAAGACAGGCTTAGAGGCCTTAACCTTTAATGGGGAAATTTTGTTCGGCCCGGACCTTGACAAAATTGTTGAGACCTTAGCAAAGTCTAAGTCGGCATTCTTACCTTCAGCTGCTGCACCTTCTAAACCTCGGACATCAGCCTTTCGGTCCTTTCGGACTCAGGGTAAGTCCAAGGGTCAATCTTTCCCCAGACAGTCGTTAAACAAGACTGCCCCTAAACCAAAAAAGCAAGCCTGGGGCACTAGATGTCCGGCTTCCAAACCTGAGGATAAGCCTTAAACCTGATGGTAATGGCCTCTCTCTGGGGGATCCCAGAGTGGGAGGCCGAGTTCTTCGCTTCACCCAATGCTGATGCAATACAACCACGGATGCTTGGGTACAAGAAGTGGTCTCCCAGGGGTATGCCTGGTCCTTCTGGAACAGACCCCTTCAGTATTTCTTCTGCACGAGCCTTTCCCTAGACAAGACCAAGGTGTTGTTGATCCAGGAAGCCATAGAGTCCTTGCTGAAAGCAGGGGTAGTTGTTCCCGTTCCGCCATCTCAACGCGGGACGGGTTACTACTCTTCTCTATTTCTGGTTCCGAAACCAAATGGGTCTTATCGGCCCATTCTCAAACTGAAATCTTTGAACAGGTACCTCAAAGTGCCTACGTTCATGATAGAAACTTTGCGTTCCATCATTCTGGCTATGGAACTGCGGGATTATATGGTCTCCCTGGATATACAGGACGCCTACCTCCATGTTCCTATAGCCCCTTCACACCAGCAGTATCTGAGGTTTGCTATACAACATCTTCACTACCAGTTCCAGGCTCTACCCTTTGGTCTTTCCATGGCTCCAAGGGTGTTCACAAAAGTGATGGCTGTCATGGCGGCACATCTGCGCAACCAAGGTATACGGCTTCTGCCATATCTAGACGACCTCCTATTGCTGGGCGGCTCTCCGGAGGTCCTTTTACAACATCTGCACCTGACGATCGCTTGTCTCCAAACGCACGGGTGGCTAGTAAACTGGAAGAAGTCCTCTCTCATTCCATCACAGAGGATGGTTCATTTGTGAGCCATTCTAGACTCCCGTCAGCAACGGATCTTCCTGACTCCGGAGAAGGTTGCCTCTCTACAACTGCAAGTGAGCAGTTGTTTAAAGAGTTCCCATGTATCAGTGCATTCGGCAAAGAGAGTTCTAGGGTCCATGGTGTCGACATTCGACATGGTGGAGTATGCCAAATTCCATTCCAGGCCCCTGCAGGGGCTGATTCTATCCAAGTAGAACGGGTTACCTCACCGAATCAGGACGCAAATGCTTGTATTGCCTCTGGAGGTGCACCTATCATTGACTTGGTGGCTTCAGACAACTCATCTCACCAAGGGCCGCCCCTTTTATATCCCGGACTGGGTCCTTCTCACGACGGATGCCAGTCTTCGGAGTTGGGGGGCGGTGACGGGTCCTCTTTCACTTCAGGGACGTTGGACAGCGGAAGAAGCGGTTCTTCCCATCAATATTCTCGAACTTCGGGCCGTGTACAGGGCCTTCCAGTTGTCCAGTCATGCTATTAACGGAAGAGCATTACAAATTCAGTCCAACAACGCCACCACAGTGGCGTACATCAACCGTCAAGGAGGAACACGCAGTCGAGCAGCGATGTTGGAGATGTCACACATCCTGTCCTGGGCGGAGTGCCACCTTCTGGCCATCTCGGCAGTCTTCATTCTAGGAATTCAGAACTGGGAAGCGGACTTCCTCAGCCGTCACGACGTGCTTCCCGGGGAATGGTCCCTTCATCCAGAGATCTTTCAACTGCTCGTGGGCAAGTGGGGACTGCCGGAGGTGGATCTCATGGCTTCCCGTCACAATTACAAATTGCCAGTGTACGGGTCCAGCACAAGAGATGCCGGCGCAACCCTAGTGGATGCACTGTCAATGAACTGGACATTTCAATTAGCGTATCTCTTCCCTCCGATAGCCTTGATGCCTCGGGTCCTCCGGAAATTCAAAGAAGACGGCGGCACGCTTCTGCTGGTGGCACCAGCTTGGCCCAGACGTCCCTGGTCCTCCGGATTCAACCTCCCTTTGTTCCACCAGTGGCTCCTTGGGATTTGGCTGTGGTCCTTCGGGCCTTGCAGGGTACTCCGTTTGAGCCTCTAGAGTCAGTGGAGCTAAAGTGGATGACACTTAAGTGTTGTTTTTCTCCTGGCAATTGCTTCAGCCAGAAGGGTTTCAGAACTAAGCGCACTCTCTTGCCGTTCGCCTTTTCTGATTTTTCACCAGGACAGGGTGGTTCTACGTACCTGTCTGGATTTTCTTCCTAAGGTTGTCTCCAAGTTCCACATTAATCAAGAAATTGTGGTGCCGGCATTTCAGTCACCTGATGAGGCTTCATTAGATGTTGTCCGTGCTCTCAAGGTTTATATTGATCGCACTAGTTCCGTTCGCAGGTCTTATTCTTTGTTTGTCCTCTTTGGTTTTCATAAGAGGGGTTGGCCTGCCAACAAGCAAACTTTAGCCCGTTGGCTTCGTTTAGTTATTTGTGATGCTTATTCCCAGGCAGGGTTATCTGTCCCAACCTCTGTTAAGGCTCATTCCACTCGGTCTGTGGGTCCCTCGTGGGCTGCTGGCCGTGGCGCCTCAGCTGTTCAGCTGTGTAAGGCAGCCACTTGGTCTTCCATACAGACTTTTGTACGATTTTATAAGTTTGACACGTTCGCCTCTCAGGATGCATCCTTCGGGTGCCGGATTCTCCTTTCAGCACAGGAGCGTCCCCGCCCTTAGTTAAACTGCTTTGGGACATCCCCAAGGTCAACCTTGTGAACCCCCTATGGAACCTGAAGTAGAAAACAAGAGATATGGTAAGAACTTACCTTTGTTATCTCTGTTTCTACGAGGTACATAGGGTCCACAGGGCGCTCGCCCTGACGCACCTGGCTACAAATGGGCTCTGTGGCTGGTCACCGGTTTTCCATCTCCCTTTCTGTGAGTATGGTTCTTGTGTGTTCCAGTCTTCCTTCTCTCTGTTTTTTTTTTTTTTAATCTCCTCCGGCCTTGGCTACTTACCAACTGAGGTGCCTGTGGCTGGGGCGGGGTATGTAGGAGGATGGACCCAGTGCATCCTGGGAGCAGCAAAGCTTTAACTGGGTGGTGCCCGTGGATCCAGATCCAGCTATACCCCAAGGTCAACCCTGTGGACCCTATGGACCTCGTAGAAACAGAGATAACAAAGGTAAGTTCTTACCATGTCTCTTGTTTTGGATATAAACATTGGTTCCCTGCAACCGATGTTTACCGATGTTTTTTTTTTAAGCAAACTGCATTTAAACATTTAATAGACTAATAAACTGTTAAAATAAGCTTATACTACGGCTATCTTCATGGAGGCAAGCAGTGTATATATACAACAAGTCCCTTAGGGTGGCACTCCAAAAATTTCAACAGCGTTGCAGGTGCCCTCCAGTGAAGCCATATACAGGCCTCATACACACAGTCCCAGTCGGCGGCACTCTGACGTTCCGGAGCTTCTTTTATTGCTCCTTCATCATTACCTAGATGAAGGAGCAATAAAAGAAGCTACGAAACGCCGGTGATCTTTTCACGTTATACCAGTGTTGCTTGCATTAATTCAGAGTGCCGCCGACTGGGACTATATATATATATATATATATACACAAAGCAGCACAAGAGGGTGTTTGTTTTCTAGGTGGCATTTTAAATTAGATGTGTTTGCACATGTTTTAATGGCTGTTTTGGGCTCATTGTCTTTCCTATCAAAGTGTTTCCACAAATGACCTTTGGGTGGTGCCGTGTTATTGTTATTGTCAGTACTCACTACTAGTGACATACAGTATTGCACGAGTGTTGCGTGTTACTGCTGGCAGGGCACTGGCAGTGTAGCTGGCTGATCCTGTTGTTGGTGATAGTGGTACAGTACCTTAATGTCCTCGACCTCCACAAACAAGTATCACTGACAGACTTCCTTCTCACACTCTTCCTCAATTTAATTTATCTTGTCCATTTTTACAGATTTTACTCTTTTCAGAGCCTCCTCCTTTTTTTTTTTTTCTCTTCTCCACCCTCAACTTAAGTCTCTGTCTATATCATGACAAACGCACTCTGGACCTCATTCAGAGGCGCTTGCAAAATGCGAGCGCTCGCTCCGAATGAGGGCGGCCGCATCTATTTTCTGACCCGGCCTCCTGGCCGCTCGTTAGGCTGTGGGTGACCACCCACAGCTTTAGCGAGCGGCCAGAGTGATGGTCGCAATGGTCAAGACCATCGCGACCATCGGGGCTTGCGACGACACCCTTGTGGTAGGGTCTCGTCTATCGCAAGCCCCAGTGAGCTTTCGGCTCTATTAGAGCCGGAAGCTCACCACTGACATCACGAGTTATGTCAGTGGACCCGCCCCCAAAGGGCAGGCGTTCCGTCGGGAACGCCTCCGTTTGTGTAGCCACCCCCCCGCCCCGCCTACAAAACGGGGCGAGCTGTCGATCACCATCGACAGCCGTCCCTTTTGTAGTGAGTCCCGGAACAAGAGAATTTCTCTTTCGCTCCGGGGCTTGCGCACGCGCAGTGCGGCTGCTGCGTGTGCGCAGGGCCTCAACATCGACCCGCTTGCGAGCGGGTCTGAATGAGACCCTCTGTCTTCTCAAGTCCTACCTCTCGCTCTCTCAGCTCCTCACCAATGATGTCATGCCAGACACTTGGCACCGCTAGGTGTGTCCTGCACACGCAGTGAGTGACTGACAGTGACACTGTGAGACTGACAGCTCAGTTACCAATAGCTGCAGCAGTCAGACACCCCAAGCAGCCAACCAGTGTCCACTGAGAGCAGCACCAATGACACTGAGCCAGGGGTGAGACTGTCCTATGTGCTGCTGCTAATTGGCTGACCAGAATGTCTCTCTCTCTGTCAGCCACCACCCCCAGCAGCAGCATGCACACAGCAGCCATAGCCCAGTCAGGGTTTTGTACTCTATTCTTAAGTTGTAACTGACTATAAAACAAGGAGAGAGCCAGCTGGCAGCCCAAAGCAGTGATAGCACCACAGTGTTACAATAAAAAAAAAAAACATTGGAAAAGCAGGGAAAAACATTTGGGGAGAAATCTTGCGATGGTACTGAAACATTGAATCAAAACCATTTAACCGATGTTTCCGATGAAACATCAAATGATTCCCATCCCTAGTCCAGGTGCAGGAGTGGCGCTGTCAGGCGATGCCGGTCATTCCCTAAGCCAAGGGCAGAGGAGACCGCAGCGTCCCGTATGCTTCCATGACAGCAGCGCTGTGCTGACGCAAAGTCTCAGCGCCGTTCATGGACCCGGGCAGTCCCCTGTCGGGCTTTCCTTTCTTCTCCGTAAGCAAAGAGTCAGCTATGGGGAACGCTAGAAAGCTTATTTGTGAGCCCTTCATAACATGCAAGTGGACCATGTACTTAAAAAATCCCCTGGTAGACCTTCTAAAAAAATTGCATAAAGACACTCATAGGGGTGAGAAGAAGAAACTGATAATGAACAAGACACAGAGGGGTATTCAATATGGGAGCGAAAAGTCTGTGCTGGACTTTTCGCTCCACATCGGAGATTTTCCAGGGATAAAGTATAGGGCACGCGCCCGCTTTATCCCCGTATTCAATATAAAAGCTACGAAAACGGGACCCGGCGAAGTGGGATCTGCGAAAAAATATGACATTTTCCTGGAATAAATTGTAGGACCCCCCCTAAAACTGTAAAAATATGGGGGATCACTATGGGTACCCCCGTTTTAGCCTGCAAATGAAAGTCGGGGATTTAAATAGCGGCTGCAGGTGTTTTTTTTCCGACATTGAAGAAGTGTTGCAGAAGAGCTCTTAGGTTATTTTTTTCGTTTTTTCTAGTGGTCCCATCAAATTTGGGGTACATGAAAATGGGTACTAGCATATTTTTAAGTCCCTAAAGTCTTTATTTAAAAATTCTACAAATACCGTGTTTCCCCGATAATAAGACCTACCCCGAAAATAAGCCCTACCCTTACTTTTGTAACCCGGTCTAAATTAAGCCCTACCCAGAAAATAAGACCTACCAAAATCCCATTTTGAGCTGGGAACGCTTCAAAGCCTAGCGTTCCCAGTCATGCAGTGCGCGGGTGACATCATGACGTCACCCGCGCGCTGAGGATCCTGTGTGGTCGCGCCTGCTGGATCATGTTAGATCCAGTCAGCGCGCAAGTGAGAGGGACATCCCGGACGGCGGCGAGTCAGGTAAATACTGTACTGGTGGGTGGGGGATCAATTACAGGGGGGCTTGCAATGCAATAAGGGAGGCTGCATAATGGACACTGCTACATGGGGGGTCTGCATAAGCGGCACTGCTACTGTAAAAGGGAGGCTGCATAAGGGACACTGCTACAGGGCGGGCCTGCATAAGGGGCACTTCTACAAGGGGGCCTGCATAAGGGGAACTGATGTCAATGTTAATTAAAATAAGACCTACCCCGAAAATAAGCCCTATGGTGTTTTTTTTAACAAAAAAAAAAATAACACAGTGTCTTATTATCGGGGAAACACGGTATGCACCTGCCGCTAATGACCTATTCTAGAAAACACCTGCCGCATACTTGCAGAATAGCCTTGAACCTATTTCCCTATTTTTAAACACTTTTTTCCCTTTTTTTTTTTTTCACCCCAAATTTCAAATAATTTTTTTGGGGTGTCCCTATTTTATTTTAAAACGACATCCCCAGGGATGCAGGCTATTTTTTTTAAGCCTGCACCCCTAAACCCCAATTTTGCACTTTTTTTCGCCACCTTTTCAGTGGTGAAAAGTTATCCCCGGTTTTTTTTCAAAGACTTTTCGAACCTGCGAAAAGTCTTTGAAATTGAATACGGTGTAAAACCAAAACCAGCGAAAATGACGTCATCGGTGCGAAATTATCGCAAAAAATTACTTTTCGCTCCATATTGAATACCCCGGACATCAGTGAAACTGATACATCCAATTGTGATGCCTATGAGTCAAAATGCGAGATGGGTTTGCACACTAGAGCCCTCATTCAGAGCCGTACGCTCTGAGCAGAGCGCACGCTCTGAATGAGGGCCGGCCTCCATGAAAATGGAGCGTCCTTCTGGACGCTCGTATAGCTGTGGGTGACCACCCACAGGCTATACGAGCGTGCAGTTTGATGGCCGCGATGGTCTTGACCATCGCGACCATCAAAACTGCGAGCCGGAGCCTGCGGTTGAGGTTTTCAACCGCAAGCTCTGGAGTGATTTTGGCTCTATCAGAGCCAAGATCACTCCCACTGACATCACTAGTGATGTCAGTGGGCCGGCTTCTGACGGGAGGCGTTCCCGTGGGAACGCCCCTGTCAGGGAGGCACGCCCCCGGCACGCCTACCAAAGGGGGCGTGCTGTCAATCAACATCGACAGCACGCCCCGTTTGATCAGACACAACAAGCGAAGGACTTTCCTTCGCTCGTCGCGTCTGGCGCATGCGCACGACGGAGCTCCCTCCGTCGTGCGCATGCTCAGTCCAGAACATCGACCCACTTGCGAGCGGACAGCCGCTCGCGAGTGGGTCTGAATCAGGCCTTAGATGCGTATGCAAACCCATAAACCCCAATTCTGCACTTTTTTTCGCCACCTATTCAGTGGTGAAAAGTTATCCCCGTTTTTTTTCAAAGACTTTTCGAACCTGCGAAAAGTCTTTGAAATTGAATACGGTGTAAAACCAAAACCAGCAAAAATGACGTCATCGGTGCGAAATTATCACAAAAAATGACTTTTCGCTCCATATTGAATACCCCAGACATCAGTGAAACTGATACATCCAATTGTGATGCCTATGAGTCAAAATGCGAGATAGGTTTGCACACTAGATGCGTATGCAAATTTCGGCAAGACAAGCGATCACACGGCAAGGCATTAGCACGTCCACTATGTCTTACTGTACGATCGCATTGTGTATGCAGACGCCCACCAGCCAGTCTTAAGACGCCCACTTGCGCACGTCCTCTCCAGGAAGTGTATGTAACTATCGGTACATCGGGTACCATCGGATGCGAACGCAGCGCTTGTGGTTGACTATACCCTACCTCAAGCACTGCGAGCACTTCAGTGTGAAATACATCCAAGTTACGTGTACTATGAGGCCTCTGAAACGGAGTTAAAACGCTCAGGCACACCTGAGTTCGCCCCTCCACTCCCCCGTTTCTAGTGGCCAGCCCTTGTCACCACCCACAAACGGCTTCTCCTGTCACTGATTGTGCAGGGCAGTCTGTGTGCGGGGAGCGTGCACTTACTGAGCGGTCACAGTGGTTCGTGCACTCGCATTGCGATCCGTACACATGCGCAGAATGCATACAATCGGCTGGCTACGTGCGAGCGCATCATAGCGAATCTGAATTGGGCCCATAGTTCCAACATAGAGATTTGTTACACTATTATACTTGAGTCTGTTGGGGTTATGCTACATTCTGGACTGAGGTGCATCTATGTTTACATTAAAGTGTGACAGTCACAGGTTAGGTTCCTATGACAGGAGGAGGCCTTGTTGGTTTTTCTGTTCCGTATCTTTTGATAATTTCATTACTCTGACAGGTACCTTCATGATTGTCCTAGTCCTCTAGCCTCGCTGTATAGGATGCTTCCCGATATTGGTAGCTCGCTCTACCTGGGTGGCTGTTGCATCCGTGATTCTTAACTGCTTGGTTATCCTAGTTGTTTTCATACTATGTTCGGGCCAGAAGCTGGTACTGACTACACACTTCCATCACGTTGGAAGTCATCTGTTTGTGTTTTTTTGCTGTGGTTTTCTTTTCTACTGTTGCCAGTGGACTTCGCCTGGGCTTGCTGAAGGGCTCCAGTTGCTGTTTTATCCCTCTGTTTCCAGAATGGGTTGTACTGCTGTCTGAACCTCTGCAAGGAGTTGTAGTCTTAATCCTCTTGATGCCGCCTCTGCCTCATGCCCAGTGGGATCTCCACTCGGAGACTTCTGCGATCTAACTCTTCCACTGATTGAAAACCCCCTAATTAGTTGGACCTCAGGAATGGTCCTGGTCGACTGTTCGGTTCTTGGCTTTGGCCTTCATGTATACTCTTAGAGAAGTCTGTGGACAGGATCAGCTCTGAATTTGTAGATTTGTATAATTCTACATATATCAATATGATTTTTTATGGCTGGCAGTGCTGGGATTCTACTGTCTTCGACTGTTGCATCTTCCTGTTTTAGATTCTGTTCACGTGTTACTGCCCTTCTATGGATTCTTCTTGGGGCTCTCTGCTACCAACGGTCAGGGTTGGTTTGTTTCCAGCTGCGATTACGGTGTTCTGACGCCTCTCATCTGTGTCCTCTAGATAGCTGTTCTGTCCCATTCGACTTGCACTGTATGTGGTGGAACTTCCTGTGGCTGTTCAGCGAGGAGTTTTGATTGTCTCCTGTGCTTTCCGACGCTTGGTCCTCAGCTCTTGCTTTTCACTTGGGCCTACGGTTCTTGGCGGTCCGTTTCAGTTTGGCCGTGAGGTCGGCAAGTTCTCAGCGCTTCACGCCAGGGAGGTTGGTTTTGGGACGTCCCCACTGTCTTGAGCTCCAGTGTCCTCTAGTGGATGAAGGAGAAAACAGGATTTTGGTGCTTGTCAATAAATCCCTTTCTCCGATTCCACAGGGGACACTGAACGCCCACCCAGCGCTGCATACCTACCATTTTGTTTGGTTCCTTTATATGGTTGTGTGTCTGCATGTGTTCCCTGCAGTGGGTTCCTATGTTCTCCTTCAGTTGGTGTTGTTCCGTTCTGTGGACTTCTCCTTCTCCTCATTTTCCTGTTGTCCTCCGTCTCCTCTTGGGCTCAGCTTCTTAAACTGGGGCTGATGGGGCATAGAGGGGGAGGAGCCAGTCACACTTCTAAATAATTTTAAGTACCAGGCTCTACTCTACCACCGTCTATACCCCACTGTCTTGAGCTCCAGTGTCCCCTGTAGAATTGGAGAAAGGGATTAATCGGTAAGTACCAAAATCCTGTTTTCCATGCATTAAATTTCTGTTACTATATGCTATATGCTTTATTCAACTCTGGACACGTCTACTGAAATAAGGTTGCAGGGTCAGTACAAAACATGTCGCATTTATAAAAACAAGCATGTGATAAACAGATATATAAATAGATGACTATATATATATATATATATATATATATATATGTACACAGTCAGGTCCATAAATATTGGGACATTGACAGAATTTTCAGATTTTGGCCTCTATTCACCACCACAATGGCTTTGAAATGAAACAAACAAGATGTGCTTTAACTGCAGACTTTCAGATTTAATTTGAGGGTAATTACATCCAAATCGGGTGAACGGTGTAGGAATTAGTTTCAATATGTGCCTCCCACTTTTTAAGGGGCCAAAAGTAATGGGACTATCAACTCAAAAGCTATTTCATGGACAGGTGTAGGCTATCCCCTCGTTATTTCATTATCAATTAAGCAGGTAAAAGGTCTGGAGTTAATTCTAGGTGTGACATTTGCATTTGGAATCAGTTGCTGTCAACTCTCAATATGAGATCCAAAGAGCTGTCACTATCAGTGAAGTAAGCCATCATTAGTCTGAAAAATCAAAACAAACCCATCAGAGAGATAACAAAAACATTAAGGGCCTCATTCAGAGGCGGTCGGAGGATGCAAGCGGTCACTCAGAAACTGGGCGGCCGCTTGCATCCTGACCGGCCGCCTCTGTTTCAGTCGTTAGGCTGTGGGTTAACACCCACAGCTCTAACGACCGCTAGGGTGATGGTCGCGATGGTCATTGACCATCGCGACCATCGGGGCTTACGACGAGACCCTAGGGTAGGGTCTCACTTGTCGTAAGCCCCGGAGAGCTTCTGGCTCTGTCAGAGCCGGAAGCTCTCCACTGACATCACTAGTGATGTCAGTGGGGCCTCCCCCAAACGGCAGGCGTTCCCATGGGAACACCTCCATTTGGGCTGCCACCCCCCCGGCCCGCCTTCCAAACGGGGCGAGCTGTCAATCAACATCGACAGCTCGCCCCCTTTGGAAAGAGACCCGCTACGACCAGTGCTGTCGGTCGTAGCGGGTCTCACGCATGCGCACGAAGGAGCCGGCTCCCTCGTGCGCATGTGCACTAGACAAACATCGAGGTGGCCGTACGGTCGTAGACCGTACGGCCGATTCTGAATACAGCCCTAGGTGTGGCCAAATCAACTGTTTGGAACATTCTTAAAAAGAAAGAACGCACCGGAGAGCTCAGCAACACCAAAAGACCCGGGAAGACCACGGAAAACAACTGTGGTGGATGACAGAAGAATTATTTCCCTGGTGAAGAAAAATCCCTTCACAACAGTTGGCCAAATCAAGAACACTCTCCAGGAGGTAGATGTATATGTGTCAAAGTCAACAATCAAGAGAAGATTTCACAAGAGTGAATATAGAGGGTTCACCACAAGATGCAAACCATTGGTGAGCCACAAAAACAGGAAGACCAGATTAGAGTTTGCTAAACAACATCTAAAAAAGCCATTACAGTTCTGGAACAACATTCTATTGACAGATGAGACACCAGAGTGATGGGAAGAGAAGAGAAGATAAGGAACTGCTCATGATCCAAAACATACCACCTCATCAGTGAAGCATGGTGGTAGTAGTGTCATGGCGTGGGCATGTATGGCTGCCATGGATCTGGTTCCCTTGTATTTATTGATGATGTGACTGCTGACAAAAGCAGCAGAATGAATTCTGAAGTGTTTCAGCCAATATTATATGCTCATATTCAGTCAATTGCTTCAGAACTCATTGGACAGTGCTTCACAGTGCAGATGGACAATGACCCGAAGCATATTGCAAAAGCAACCAAAGAGTTTTTTAAGGCTAAAAAGTGTAATGTTATGCAATGGCCAAGTCAATCCCCTGACCTGAATCCGATTGAGCATGCATTTCACTTGATGAAGACAAAACTGAAGGGAAAATGCCCCAAGAACAAGCAGGAACTGAAGACATTTGCAGTAGAGGCCTGGCAGAGCATCACCAGGGATGAAACCCAGCGTCTGGTGATGTCTATGCGTTCCATACTTCAGGCTGTAATTGCCTGCAAAGAATTTGCAACAAAGTATTAAAAAGTGAAAGTTAGATTTAGGATTGTTTAGTTTGTCCCATTACTTTTGGCCCCTTAAAAAGTGGGAGGCACATATAGAAACCGTTGTAATTCCTACACCCGATTTGGATGTAATTGCCCGCAAATTAAATCTGAAAGTCTGCAGTTAAATCACATCTTGTTTGTTTCATTTCAAAACCATTGTGGTGGTGAATAGATGCCAAAATATGAAAATTCTGTCAATGTCCCAATATTTATGGACCTGACTGTATATATATGAGAGAGATAGCTATCTAATATATATTAAGTAACTATTTCTAAAAATTTCATAGATGTTGCAGCTACACTAAGCTGGATTCATGGTACATTCTAATATGTTCAATTTCAATTCATTCTCTACCACTAAAGGAGGGAGATCCTGCGTGATGTGTCCTTCACTGTGATGCCGGGACAGACAGTCGCACTGGTGAGCACTTTGCTTATCACGTAACCAGCGCATTTCGCTTACAGAGCACCACTGTTGCACAGTATAACTGCCAGAGGTGACGTTTATGAGATGGTGCTAAACAAACAAAATTCACAGACAGAATCGCTATGCAAAATCTATATACATTGCAGTCTTATACCAACCTTTGCTTTATTCTAATTATTGGTATCCAATACTCCCATTTATTCCTATCACACAAGCCAAGAGAGCACAGAGAGTGTGATTGTGTAACCCTGAGCAGCTCATTTGTGCTACTATATTCCTGCATTCTAGAGAGACTGATCTGATCTCTTGATTTCAGACCATTTGTTTCCTCTCACAGGTGGGACCGTCTGGCTCTGGGAAAAGTACCATCATACGACTTCTTTTCCGTTTTTATGATGTCAAAGGTGGCAGCATCAGGATTGATGGGCAGGACATCTCCACGGTGAGTGGGCACATGTATTTAAGGCATACAAAAGCTAATTATAAACATCTGGGTGACGTTGCATTGTAGAAGCTGTCTGTAAGATCAAGGGCTAGGGACAGGAACACAATTCCAAGGGTTAGATCTGC
The DNA here is from genome assembly GCA_031769625.1 of Taudactylus pleione. Taxonomy (NCBI): domain Eukaryota; kingdom Metazoa; phylum Chordata; class Amphibia; order Anura; family Myobatrachidae; genus Taudactylus; species Taudactylus pleione. The sequence continues at coordinate 9,603,534 of JAUIMM010000121.1, forward strand.
AACTTGGCCTTTGTTTATTTTATAAGAGTGACTCTTGCAATGGTGTTTTGGCCATTGGGAGTACCGTAACTGAATTTAGGGCCCACAGTCACATCAGAAAGTATAATGTTTCCTGTAAAGCTATAGTATATCCATAATCTGTGTAGGCCCTTTACACATTTTTTGAGAATCACATTTAAAGCCAGCCTGTTATGTAATTGATTAGCTTGTACATACAGTATAATAAACAATACATTGCTGTATCTTTCTGTTGCTTTGTTTTATGTACTTTTTAAAACAGCTCTGTGTCCTCAGTAGGAATACAGAAAAATAAAACTATATACTCTGTTAAGCTTGCAGGAGGGTATTTACAAACCAATAGAGTTGTCTGAAGGTAGGAAATCTCTTTGAAGTTTTGTGCTGTATATTGATTAGTCATTTGACCTTTTACTTGATTCTCTCCTTGGCTCTAGGTGCTGCAGGCTTCCCTTCGATCTCACATTGGTGTGGTACCCCAAGACACAGTACTATTTAATGATACAATCCGCAACAATATTCGCTATGGACGCGTCAGTGCCACAGATGAGGAGGTGGAAGACGCAGCAGCGGCAGCTGACATCCATGAACGGATCCTCTCTTTCCCTGATGGTGGGTGACTATCCAAAGACCAATCCCAGAATCACTTTCTATGATATGATTCTCTTGTTTACAGAATCTATATGGGGTCCATGCCAATAAATAACGGCTGAGGTATTTTGGCACCTGCTGATTAAATCCCATACAGTACCACTAGGGGGAGCCTGTTTGAATTCCATAGTGGGTCTGTGTGATGTGTTCAGAAGCATTTATAGTCTCTTTGTATATGACGACAGACATAATTTGACATTTAAAATCGTATTGCACAGTTTAAACAGTAGATTTAAGTCCACTAGGTCTCAGGGTAACATTTAGGCTCTGAGTAAATAATGTTTCTATTATCTCTGCAGGGTATAACACACAAGTCGGAGAACGTGGTCTGAAGCTCAGTGGCGGAGAGAAGCAACGAGTCGCCATTGCTAGAACCATTCTAAAGGCTCCACAAATTGTGCTGCTAGATGAGGTGAGTGTCATACTTACTCTAAAGGGGTTTTCCAATTGCTTGGGGTGGAGGTATTTATGCAAACCATCTTCAGAGGGCAGTAAAGTCCAGGACCTCTGCTGTGATGCAGTAGGAGAGCTGACTAACCCATCATATGACTAGAAAGGCTAGTCGGCTAATGATTTAATAGACAGCCAATTATCATCATAATACTCCATTCGGAGGCTCTCTCACTTTGTTAAAGGATAAGTCCCCAATTATAGATAGTACCATCCCTACTGCATTGGTCAAACAGAAGAGATCTCAGTAAGGGATCCCTCCCCCTACCCACCTTCTTGGTCTACCATCTGTTATCTCACACTGACTGTTCATGTTTTCCTCCCCAGGCTACTTCTGCATTGGACACTGAAACTGAGCGCAACATCCAAGCTTCTTTGGCAAAGGTCTGCGTCAATCGGACTACAGTTGTGGTTGCTCACAGGTAAGACTACATTCTGATGTTACATTTCATCTGATTCTTTTTCTGTTATAGCGCTAGCTTAATCCACAAGCCAAAACTGGTGTTCTAAATGTGTGTCATTATATGTAGAGTAAGTTATAATGATATATAACACTAGGGATATGTAGGAACGTGCTGTAAGTAATATCTGTATAAACAGTGAGTTCTGATGTTGTGCCTTATAATCTGTGATTTCCTTTGGAAAAGTTGCATAATATAAGGAACAATGCAATCCCTATTGTCATTTCTTGTGGATATTACAAGGCTTACAGTTTCATGCTTTCACTCCTCTGTGACTTCTAATATCCCTATCATTTTACAGTATATTATCCCATTTATTAATACATTTTAATTCACCTTTGAGCCAAGCTAGTACCCAGTGGTAAGCAAGACTGCCATTATAATGGTGGGTGTTGTAAAGAGATCTACATGTAGTTTATGAACTTCCAGGATAAGAGTTGCTCCATAGAAGAACTAACCCTTACCCAATCTCCCATGTAATTAAAAGCACTTTCTTTAACTTCACGCACTCGCTTATTTCCAGGCTTTCCACCGTGATTAACGCAGATCAGATCCTGGTGCTAAAAGAAGGACAGATCATAGAGAGAGGAAGGTAAATGCCACATTGCAATATAACAGGATATCTGTGTATCTCACAACATGGTTACTGCATATAAATCTCTCTCTCCGTTTGCACTTAGACATGATGAGCTGCTTGAGAAGGGAGGTGTCTATGCTGGAATGTGGCAAAAGCAGCAGAGCGGCAATGAGTCCTCTTCTGACTCCGATTCTGAGAGAAAAGACCGAATTTCAGAGAAATCTCAGCAGCCAAAACCAGCACTGAGGAAACCTCATTAGACTATAGGGAGTGATGCCACTTTCATCAGCCCCCAGCCTGTACTGCACAGTCAGCTTGGACAATGCTGGTGGCCGCAATAGCATAGTTGTCCTCCTCAGCATTCTGTATCACAAGCGGAAGTATTATTTCCTGCAGTGATCAGGTCACCCATTATCATTGGAGACAGGAGAAAGCCATCCATGAATAACATCTACCAGTTTTGCCAACAGGAAGTAGTTAAACTATTTTACCTTTCAGGAACTGAAACCCCAAGGAATCGCTGCTATTGGGTCCAGGTCCTGTCAGAATACCTCTTGCACATCTGCAATGTGTGTGTATATCACCGAGACCGGACTGTTACCTCAGAGTTTCTATTAATCCCCTTTTTAATTCAAGTTTTGTATATTTACACGGGTGTTTGGAATAATCTACAGGTAGATGGATACATTGATATTTATTCTACAGTGTCTTCTATGGGTGGAATAATTTAATAGATTTTTTAAGATGCTTACAGTAATATGTTTAAAAGCATTACCAAGAATAAAAAAGATCAGTAGTGCACAAACCAAAACTGTATATTGACGAGTTTTCTTTAAACAGAAGTCTTTTAAATAATTCTGACTGGGATAGGAAAATTATTACATTTGTCTGGTGGATAGTGAAACTTAAAGGGAAGTTATTTAAGGTCATATATTCATCATAGATGCACACTTCAAAAACTATGCAATGGAGGTGTTACTATTATCCCATAACTGTCTTCTTAGAGCAGGCGTTGGCATTAAGTGGCACCACAGCTGCTGTTAAGCTACAAATCCCAGCATGCCCTACAGCCGTTTTAGCATGGCCAAATAACAAAATCGTTGCAGGGCCTGCTGGGATGTGTAGTTTGACAACCGCTGGAGGGCCACCCCTATCCTAGAGGGTAATAAACTAGAAGACCAGTTCATTCTCCCACCAAAGTCTCCATACAGCTCAGACAGAAGTTCATGGGCTATATTTATGTGGCGGCAGGTTTTTGTCTGTGGGAGTTAAAACGGCAATAATATTAATTGCAATGATTTTGCAGCTTAGTAAACATAGCCCTATGTGTCTGGCTGTATATTCTTTACCATTTTGAGCTGCTATTGCGGCCGTTGCACTTTACACTATTGCAGGTGGATTTGTATGGAAAGATGCTGCCATTATCAAAGAAGCACAGTTTTTTTTTTTAAATGATGAGTACATTAAAGTGTGTAAGAATGGAAGGTTCCTTATGGATAACTATCCAGTACCAATTATGCCACAGTCTGAAAGCTGAAAACACAATAACAAGATTTCATTAAGCATACTTGTAATGAGAATGGGTTATAAGGGAAGAGATGGTGACAAAAAAAGTTTCCTATCCGCACTCAGAATGTTTAAACTGTACAGAAGCCCCATTTTTATTACCGCAGAAGGTATTCTAAACCATTATGTCCCGTCAATCAGTCCATACATAACTACATATGTTCTCTTTCAACACTCACACAACCCACTGTCCCCAGACCAACATTGCTGTGTGACTGGATCATGTAGCCCACCAAGAACCTCTGCAATCTGGATGGGCCAAACTGCAATATGTACAGTACCATTTATCCTTATGTATCAAATTTCTATTCTCTCTAGATTGTAAACTTGTGAGCAGTGCCCTCTTACCTCTTTGTCTGTCTGTTATTCCTTAGTCTCCTTTTTACTTTTTTGTTTACAATTGTAAAGCCCAGCAGAATATACTGTCTTTAAACATAAGTAAATGTTAATAAATTATACCTTCAGAGGTGGTGCTATATACAGCATACAGTGGGGGTGCCATTTGCCCAATGTGGGGCCAGTGTCAGACTGGGGCATGCAGGGCCCACCAGAGGAACGCAACAGTAGAGGCCCCTCACAGTTACCCGACTAAAGGGGTGTGGCCAGTCACCAGAGAAGAAAGGCAAGCCACTAGAAGAGTGCCTGTGGTCTGCTCATGTAATAAAGTGTCCTCATTCATCTTTTGCTGCAGTTGCACCAAACAGCCCATCTGGTGCTCCTAAGCCTGTGAGACTCTATTAGCGTTTTTTTAAGGTTCTTGTCTGCCGAAGATGCGACTAGGACGTGCCAGGAGACTGTGCTGATTAGTTGGAAATGCGACATTTGTATATCTGTGTGAGACTGAGTCAATCAGCATGCAAAGTGCTACGATGTAGCAGCCACAGCTTTTTTCCACGCCAAGTTTCGTTTTCAGCCTCTGTTGCACACAGATATACCTGTGTCGCATATAAAATGAATCAGCACAGTCTCCTGCACCACTTCGCCACTTTTGCAATTTTGGCAAAAATAGACGGACGCTAGCAGAGTTGCACAGGACCTGGTGGCTCACTCACGCGGGGGCATATCGCGCTACATGGCGTTTTGAGTCTAGATCAGCAAGGATACATCTGTACATTTCAATTGCTATTTTCAAATCCTCAGCTTCCAGCTTAAAGTCAGTCAATGAATAATCATTACAGCCAGGAAGCTAAAGATTGAAAAACAATGACTTAAGAAAATAGTGATGCAGCACTGGCGAGTTACCGTGGCATTCGCATAACTAGTACCAGAAAAAAAGGAAATAATGTTATTAGTTTAAATAAGTTAAAAACATTTTATACAAGTTCTATATTATCTAAGTTTGAAATACTAAAAAATAAGTTACATTTAGATACTAACCTAGTTAATGTAATGTTAATGTAATATCTTTATTTAGTCTTCCTAACTCTAATTTAGGGCCATCACGTGCCAGCAATTGTGATAATTGTTCTGTTTAATATATTGCTACAGCCTACACCCCAACTCCCACCATCATCACAAATTCAGTCTTGTAATAACGAAAAAGAAGGTCAAGACATTGGCTAGATTCATTTTGCCTAAATGGGAATGGGGGGTTGTTTGGGCAAGTTGCTAGACTCGTGAATTAAAAGAGCCTCAAATAAAATATTAACTTTACCATGGCTATTGGTGCCCACTTCTGTCTCTCCCCACTGTTGCTTATATCCTACCTTACTCTACTGCATACATGGGTGGGGGACAAGCAGGCACAGTCTTGTTGGTTTAGTGTAAAGATCAGCTGGGACACTTCTGCTCGATTCCTGCATTCTGCGCTTGCGTATGACACGCGAACACTCCACTGCGATCACAGTGACGACGCAGACCCATCACAGAGTGATTGACATGAAGTATTGTTTGTGGGTGGTGATGGGGGGAGGGGGGTGGTAGGGGAAACGCAGGCGTGCCAGTGTGTTCGAACGCCGTTACAGGGGCGTGCATAAATTAACCACTGTGATGCCATATGGAGCTTGGGCTTTCACAGCGTGCAATGAGGTTAGGAATTTCTGAGTAGGGCCAGAGCTTCTGCAAGTGTGCGTGAGGCTGCGATGGTACTCGATTGTACCGATGTTTTCACAATCCTGCTAAACATTACGGATGTGTGTAAAGTGGACGTCCTTATGTTGTGCTGAGATTGCATTGTGTTCGCAGTGGATTAGCATACTATCGCAGTTTTACTGCGTGCGTAATCACTATTGCATTCGCAGTTAAGTTCCGTAGTGCATCAGGCCCTGTGTTGTTTCTGATAAGGTATAATAATTTTGATGGAAAATATTGACATAAATAAAATTAAAAAGGAGTGTTGCTTGTGTGAAGAAAGGAACAAACAGAGATGTAAATCAGGTCCCTTTATTGAGTCAAATGATACACTGCCACAATATAATTTGCCATGGCTCTTCCAATGTTGCAAACTATCAAGAATATCAATATATGACATTTGTGGGTGGGGACCGATGCTCTCTCTTGCACAAGGCACTAAAAAGGCTAGTTACACGGCTCCAGAGCTGGGAGATTGTGGGAAGCTGAAACAGGATGATCCCAGGGCAGGAGCACTGTACTATTAAAGATGATTCCCCTTTGTAGAGCAGTAAAGAGGTGCATAAGCTTCAAAGATGAGAGAGGAGAGACAGTAAAAGCCAATGAAATCTCCTTAGTGTTACAGCTGCTGACCTTACACATTGCTGGTCAAGCCAGAAAACACAGAACTCCCACAGCTCTTGTGGATGCATCTCTTCCAAACTGCAAGTGTACCAGGCAAAGCGGAATCCTTCAGTCCAGCATCATGCAGGAGAAGGGGGAAAGGTGTCCACCCCCGAAGCATATGCATTGGCACAGTAACCCGCACCTGCTGCCATCACTTACTCCAGGAGGCAGAATAGGCTGGAACTGTGGAGTGCATTGTCTATGCCAGCCACAGATGTTCTCAAGAGCCAGGAAGTGCAAAGAGACATCCACTGGTTACCAGCTCCCAGTGCAACAGCCAGCAAATGGCACACAATGGTGCATATCCTCCCAGCCAAATGGTCAGGCAACGTCCCCATACATTTAATTATCAATAACTTATGTTTTTTAATATATTGCTTGCATCTCTATTATAATAGTACTGTGTGATTCAGCGGCCTATCCATGAAACGATAAATGGCCCGGTAACCATGCGGAAACGCTTGTTTCTGCATATTTAAGTTACTGGGCCATTCATCCTCAGGGGTCCATTAGGACCACCTTGGTATTCAGCAAACTCCAAAAACAAAGTTTTCGGAGTTTGCTGCCAAGAACAAGCTCCATCTTCAGACGGCGCTTGCTCTCGTAGCCCCGCTCCTTCCTATGGGAAAGAGTTACGGAATGCGAAGATTGATCCGAGCAGATCCCGCCACCGCCTCCTCACTGCCTCCACGGCGGCTTTGCGCATGCATGACCCGAGGTCATGCATGCATAGCCAGGACAACAGGGAGCAGGTAAGTAATGCAGCTACATAACTAGCTGTGATACTAACCACAGGTACAACTGCTTTCTGAGCAGTTGTTCCCTCACCGGAGCAATGATGAATTGCTCCAATGTCACGTTTCCCCCACTGCGAGTTGGATACTTAAGTATCCCCCGCAGCGAGTTCAATACCTAATCATCGGAGGCCATATGATGAATAGGCCCCTCAATCACTCTTTTTAATCAGTATATAACATTGAGATAGTCTACATTTGGACTATGGCCCTGATTCAGAGCCGGACGCTCTGACAGAGTGCTCGCTCTGAATCAGGGCCGGCCCTCTCACTTATTGGAGCGGCCTCCCGGCCGCTCGCATAGCTGTGGGTGACCACCCACAGCTATAGCGAGCGGCCAAAATTACCATCGCGACCATCAGGCTTGCGACGAGACCCTAAGGTAGGGTCTCGTCTGCCGCAAGCCCTGGAGTGCTTTTGGCTCCATCAGAGCCAAAAGCACTCCCACTGACATCACTAGTGATGTCAGAGGGGCCGGCCCCAGACGGTAGGCGTTCCCATGGGAACGCCTCCGTCTGGGCAGGCACGCCCACCAAAGGGGGCGTGCTGTCAATCACCATCGACAGCACGCCCCCTTTGGTGCGAGACCCATAACGACGGCTCGGCCGTCGTTATTCGGGTCTCGCGCATGGGCACGACGGAGCCGCCTCCGTCGTGCGCATGCACACTTGGGCAACATCGACCTGCTTGCGAGCGCGTCTGAATCAGGCCCTATATGCCTTATTTTTGCCAATAGCTTCCAGATATATTTAGATGAGCATTATCGATTAGGTAATCGGTATTAGAATGTATTTGTGCTGATTTGTATACTTAGTATTCACATAAAGTAGTACACCTGCATAGCTCCAGCTATTGTTTTAAAAGCAATCATGTATAAATAAATAAATATCTAAAAAATTTATTAATATATGATGTTATCTAAAATAAATTACATCCACAATATTGAACATTTACTTCATATCCTAGGATCGGGCAGTACACCATCAAATAGTGAATACAATTACATGCCATTGTTAGATTGATGTAGGTATAAATTCAGTTTTCACTCATAGTTTATCTGGCATATAGCCAGTGTACATTAGACAGTTTAGAGATTTGATAGTTATAATATTTAATTTCTTCTGTGTTTGTGTATTATCGAGAAATGTCATCTGTACGTATATTTACACAGAACTCAGAGTGCTAGAAGAATTGTTTTAAGGCATAAAAATGTCAGTTGATTGTTATATTGAGTTCAAAGTCTGTGAGTTATCCTATAACTCTCAGCAGTATTTGTATTATCACAGGGTCGGGAATTCTGTAATCTAAATTTAACTGACAGATTCCAGCAACTCTTATCACTTGCTCAGAGGATCAAGTATAAATATGTCACTTAGGGGCATATTTATCACAATGTGCATCTCAGAAGCGGAAGGGATGTGATTCATTTGCCCAAATCTGCATTGTGATATTTGAAAACAGCGCAAGAATATATGAAATATCACATGCAGGGACAGAGCTCGCTCTGAATCAGGGCCCTCCTACCTCAACTTGGAGCAGCCTCTGGGACGCTCGCATAGCTGTGGGTTACCACCCACAGCTTATGCGAGCGTCCATGATGATGGTCGCGATGGTCAAGACCATCGCGACCATCGGGCTTGCGACGAGACCAGTGGCGTAACTAGGGGGGGTCGAGCGGGGCACGTGCCCTGGGTGCCCTGGCAAGCCCAGTAGAGGGGGTGCCAGCAGGGCATCACACCCGCCCGCCTTTCCCCCTCCCGCCATCATTACATCCTTTCCTGACTTTAATAACGAGCAGGCAAGTGTGCTGTGCCTGCTAGCCTGCTGCTAATTTTGCTGCCTCTAGGGGGAGCTGCAGCGGAAGCGCGCAGCCCCTCACAGGCAGTCTTGATGCTGAGTGCTCTATCCTTCCGTCCCCAGCTCTCTCTGCTCACCGCAGGTGGGTAATGGGGGGGGGGGGGGTGTTAATCTTTCATGTGTAGGGGGTGTGGAGGTTGGTGCGTGTTATTTTTTTATGTGTGGGGAGGGGGCTGCTGGCTGCATTTGTGTGAAAGAGATATGTGTGTATGTGTAGGCTGTCAGTGTATGTATATATGTGTCAGTGTACTGTATATGTCAGTGTGTATGTGTCAGTGTACTGTATATGTCAGTGTACTGTATGTGTCAGTGTACTGTATATGTGTGTCAGTGTACTGTATATGTCAGTGTACTATATATGTGTGTCAGTGTACTGTATATGTCAGTGTACTGTATATATGTGTCAGTGTACTGTATGTGTCAGTGTACTGTATATGTGTGTCAGTGTACTGTATATGTCAGTGTACTGTATATGTGTGTCAGTGTACTATGTGTGTCAGTGTACTGTATATGTCAGTGTACTGTATATGTGTGTCAGTGTACTGTATATGTCAGTGTACTGTATATGTGTGTCAGTGTACTATGTGTGTCAGTGTACTGTATATGTGTCAGTGTACTGTATATGTCAGTGTACTGTATATGTGTGTCAGTGTACTGTATATGTGTCAGTGTACTGTATATGTCAGTGTACTGTATATGTGTGTCAGTGTACTGTATATGTCAGTGTAATGTATATGTGTGTCAGTGTACTGTATATGTGTCAGTGTACTGTATATGTCAGTGTACTGTATATGTGTGTCAGTGTACTGTATATGTCAGTGTAATGTATATGTGTGTCAGTGTACTGTATATGTGTCAGTGTACTGTATATGTCAGTGTAATGTATATGTATGTCCGTGTACAGTATGTGTGTCAGTGTAATGTATATGTCAGTGTGTATGTGTCAGTGTACTGTATATATGTGTCAGTGTGTATGTATATATGTGTCAGTCTACTGCAGCGTTTTTCAACCGCTGTGCCGTTGTTGTTTAGTGTGCCGTGCGTTCAGATCCACCGGTCAGATCTGCCGTACTGCGGTCCGGGCAGCGCTGAGCTCCTCTGGATGTCTCAGGCCTCCCCGGGCCATCACCTATGCAGACGCGGCGGCGTGACATCACAGTTCACGCACGCCGCGTCTCTAGTCAGTCAGCCTGCCCGCCTGCCTGCTCCGCGGCCCCTAGAGAAGCCCTGCATGAAGGCCACCAGCACCCCCAGTCAACCAGCTTGCCTCCACAGCAAGCCCCGCGACCGCTAGCCAGCCTGCCTGTCTCACCAGCCAGCCAGCCAGCCCTGCGGCCACCAGATCCACCAACACCATCAGCCTGCCTGCCTGCCTGACCAGCCAGCAAGCCCTCGGCTACCAGCACAGCCAGCCCCACGCCCAACAGCACCCCCAACCAGCCCTCGGCCACCAGCCAGCGAGCCAGCCTGCCTGCACGCTGCACTATGCTAACGAGGGACAGGTAGGGGCAGTAAAAAATGTAAATTTATATTTTATGTGTAACAATGTGGTTTTTTTTTTCTTTGGGAGCCAGCAATAACTTTTTTTTTTTTTTTTTTTACTGTGGGGGTCAGCCAATGTTATTTTTTTTTCTGTGGGGGCCAATGTATGTGTTTTATTCCTATGAGGGCCATTGTATATGAGTTTTATTCCTATGGGGGCCAATGTATGTGTGTTTTATTTCTCTGGGGGCCAATGTATGTGTATTTTATTTCTCTGGGGGCCAATGTATGTGTGTTTTATTTCTCTGGGGCCAATGTATGTGCGTTTTATTCCTGTGCAGGCCAATGTGTGTGTTTTTTTATGTGGGAGCCAATATGTATGTTTTCCAGAGGTTATGCACGCCGCATCGCCGGATGGTGTGCCTTGGCAATTTCAATATCTTGCGTAGTGTGCCTCGAGTTAAAAAAGGTTGAAAATCACTGGTGTACTGTATATGTCAGTGTACTGTATATGTGTGTCAGTGTACTGTATATGTGTGTCAGTGTACTGTATATGTCAGTGTGTATGTGTCAGTGTACTGTATATGTGTGTCAGTGTACTCTATATGTAAGTGTGTATGTGTCAGTGTCAGTGTGTATGTGTCAGTGTCAGTGTACTGTATATGTGTGTCAGTGTACTGTATATGTCAGTGTGTTGGTGTACTGTATATGTGTCAGTGTATGTGTATATGTCAGTGTGTATATGTCAGTTTGTGTATGTGTCAGTGTGTGTGTGTATATGTCAGTGTGCGTATAGTGTATATGTCAGTGTGTATGTGTCATTATGTATGTGTATGTGTCAGTGTGTATATGTATATGTCAGTGTGTGTATGTGTCAGTGTGTGTGTATATATATATATATATATATATATATATATATCAGTGTGTATATGTCAGTGTGTGTTTATATATGTGTCAGTATGTGTGTATATATATGTCAGTGTGTGTGTATCTGTGTCTGTGCGGAGAGACAACGCAGGGGAAGATGATGGTGCGACTGAGAGACAATGCAGGGGGGAGCTGATCGCGAAACTGAGAGACGATGCAGGGGGGGCGGTGATGGTGTGCTGAGAGACGACTAGGTGGAGAGTTGATGGTGTGCTGAGAATTGACGCAGGGGGGGCGGTGATGGTGTGCTGAGAGACGACGCGGGGGGGCGATGGTGTAGCTAAGAAGAGATGACACAGGGAGGGAGATGATGGTGTGGCTAAGAGAGGATGCAGTGAGATGATGGTGTGGCTGAGAGACACAGGGGGAAGAAAGTTACACAGGGGGAACGAGTCTGGTTGAACCGCTGTTTTATGCTGATTATTTTTTAATACACAGACAGGCATCTTCCGTACGATGTGACCTACATGAATAGTGAATACCGACTGAAGATGCCATCGCCCCAGGGAGGATACATTTCTTCAGAGGTTCCACATTGTGAGAAACCCCCGCAAAGGTAAGGTCAGTGGCGGGCTGGGCCGGGGGGCAGGGTGCCATCTGCCCCCCGGGCCGGTACTATTTCAGTCCTCGGGGGCCGCCAACTGCCTGCAGCCGAGCGCAGTTAGAGTGTCATTTCCTGGTGGCCGCTTCTGCTGCTGTTGATATGTAAGCACTTACATTAATTATATTTGTAAAGCAGTACTGTAGTGTGTGTGTTTGTACATATATATATATATATATATATACTGTATATATATATATATATATATATATTGTGACACAGTTAGGTTAGGGGGTCCCTCTCCTGGGTAGAGGACTCCTTCCTTACACACACACACAGCAGCAGGGAAGCAGCACACCAGTCTGGATGCAAGTACAAGCTGGTCGGCGCCAGTCTTTATTGTACAATGTCAGAAACATAAAGAAAACATAAATATAAATCCTAGCCCTGTCGGGGCACTAGCTTCACAGGTAGTTCCCTCACTACCAGAACCTGGCAGGGCCTAATACCCTCGCCAGCAACAAAGCACAGCACAACACTCACAGATAGGTTTTCCAAGTGTCTCTGAGCAAACTCCCTGTCTGCTCTCCCAGGTGAGACCATCAGCCCTCAACACACTAGGCTTATATTGGCCACTCTCAGGTGGAAAACTAACAAGCCTGTTACCAGGCTGCGAGAACCAAAACCTGGAGTGGCCGTGGGTGGAGCCCTCCCTCTCCTCTCACCCACAACCCCCAGGTCCCAAACCGGCTTTTCAAAAAGCCGAGACTCAAGCCTGCTACACTGCAGACTTTCTCCTGGGGATTTTAAAAACATAGGACAGGAATCTGGGATAAATGTCCCTGCCACAGACCACTTTACCAGTGATCCTATCACATATCCCCCCCTTTGTTTTGACCTATGGGGCGGAACAACTGAAGCCCCCAAACAATGAACGCGTGACAACGCGTCTGATTTAAACAACAGGCCCCCTGGCCTGTGTTCCACCGAAAATTTTAAAGTTTGTAACGCCCACTTTATGGCCAACGCCTCCTTCTCCACTGTGGCACCGGGTAGGCATCGAATTTTGAAACACTGTTCAACTTTCGGAAGTCATTGCAGAAACGCACACTCCCGTCGGGCTTTGGAATCAACACAATGGGACTTGACCATTCACTATGTGATACTTCAATAACCCCTAACTCTAGCATATTTTTAATTTCTTTCGACACCGATGCTCTTGGTGCTTCTGGTAACCTATAGGGCTTTAGATTAACTTTAACCCCTGGGTCAGTGATGATGTCATGTTTAACGACCGAGGTTTTCCCAGGTACGTCAGAGAACAGCACCCTATTTCTGACCAGAAACTCCTTGACCTCTCGTTGTTGAATTGCCGACAGGGTTTTTGCCACTGTCACTTCGGGAACTAAGGGCCCAGGATTTACTGGAGGGACTCGGACAGCCGACAGTACCGTTCTATCTTTCCAGGGCTTTAACAGATTTATATGGTATATCTGTTCCGGCTTTCTTTTCCCCGGCTGGTAAACTTTGTAATTGACCTGTCCCACTCTTTCTAAGATTTCAAAGGGCCCTTGCCATTTATTCAAAAGTTTATTTTCCACAGTGGGAACCAACACTAACACTCTGTCCCCAGGAGCAAAGCTGCGTAACCGAGTATTACGGTTGTATACCCTCTGCTGTGCCTGTTGAGCCTGTTTCAGGTGCTCTCTCACTATCGGCACCTCTATAATAGGCAATGGAACTATTAGTTGTTCCACAACATCTTCCCCCTTCTTAGTCACCTGATATAACAAATCCTGACACATTACCATGTGGGGATAGGACAAAGGACTATCAGGGTCTATGGGTTTACCATCAACTACTTTTACATTCTCCCTGGCTTTTACCAAAGTAGGGTCATTCAACTGCTCCATGGCAAAGACCTCTCTTCTGACCTCTAAGTCAGGCAGACGATCAACTGGCCCAACAACACTTCCCACCTCAATGGGAGGCACATCAGTTGGCGGGCCACCGTCACGCTCCGCATTCTCTAGTTCGCCAATCATAGTAGAAAAAGGGAGTACCTCTGACTCAGAAGAAACTCCCTCCTCCACTACATCGACAACCTTCTCAAATGGATCGGGGTTGTTCACTTCTGGAACAAAATGGCTTTCCCACAACTTCCAGAAGTGAGCAAAGTCTCTCCCCAATATTGCATCGCACATCAGACCATGCACCAAACCCACAGAAACTATAGCTGAACCACATGGTGTCTCGATGTTCACCTCGGCAGTAACATAATATTGAGTATCCCCATGTATGCAGGTCACACCAACAGTTTTCCCTGTATGCCTCAAGGGGTTCACCAGCTCAGCTTTTATAAGTGTCACCAAGCTACCAGAGTCTAACAGTGCCTCTACTCGGTTGCCATCTACAGAGAGTACACACATGTGCTTATCAGTCTCAGCCTGCCGGTCAGCCGTACAGGCTGTCTGTGCAAAGAAAGACCCCCTGCGGTAGACATGAGCAGTATCACATTGCATAGGTTCAGTTGTAAGTGCACAATTAGCGGCAATATGGCCGAAGTCACCACACCGGAAACACTGAATCATATTAATGTCTAGTCGTTTACGGGGCAAGAACCTTCCTGGCCTGGCAGGCCTGTCTCCAGGTTCTACACCCTCAGTCTTAGGTACATCCCACTGCCCAGCACCCTTCTCCCCTGGAACAGTCTTACCAGTGTCTGTGGGAGTTCGCCGATGCGCCATCGGGGCTTGGTGGGGCATACTCCTCAGCTCCTCAGCCGCCACGTACCTCTCCACCAGCTCGACCAACTGGTCCGCAGACTTAGGGTCTGCATGGCTCACCCACTTGCGCAGAGTCGCAGGTAATGATCGTAGGTACCGGTCCATCACGACCCTTTCCACGATCTGTGGTCCCGTCAGCGTCTCGGGCTGTAGCCATTTTGAGGACAGATGGACGAGGTCATGCATCTGTGAACGTGGAGGCTTGTCCATATGGAACTCCCAGCGGTGGACCCGTTGGGCACGAACAAAGGTGGTGACTCCCAAGCGAGTTAGGATCTCCTGTTTTAGTTTTTTATAGTCCTTGGCATCAGCCAGGCATAAGTCGAAATATGCTTTTTGTGGCTCCCCAGACAAAAAAGGTGCCACCAGACTTGCCCACTGCTCCTGGGGCCAACTCTCCCTTTTTGACCGTTCTTTCAAATGCGGCGAGATAGGCCTCCACATCATCGCCCGAAGTCATCTTTTGGAGGAAGTGACTGGCTCGTACGGAGTGAGTGGTGGTGGGAGGACCAGTATTAACATCTCTGGGCCGGGCGACCAGGTGCTGTACCACCTCTTTTATGGCCTGGCTGTTTTCTGCTAAGGCCTGGCGGGTTTCCTCGATGGCGACCTGTTGTTGCCTCTGGGCTGTCTCCAAGGCCAACAGTTGCACCCTGGTGGATTCCTGCTGAGCTGCTGTAGCTTCCTGCTGAGCCCTGGTAGATTCCTGCTGAGCTGCTGTAGCTTGGAGCAAGGCCTTAATAATGTCCTCCATTTTGTCCTGGGGTGTAGGTTGGAAGCTGAACCTTGCCTCTCTGAGCATTGGCTGACGCCTCCTCTATGGGACTCCAAGGACACAGTGTTATTTCCACACTCACAAATTGGGTGTCTGTCCCTTTAATTTTTAAATGGAAAGTTTTCCTCTTGCTGCAACTTCAGTGTGTGTGGGTGCCCGCATTCTCCACCATATTGTGACACAGTTAGGTTAGGGGGTCCCTCTCCTGGGTAGAGGACTCCTTCCTTACACACACACACAGCAGCAGGGAAGCAGCACACCAGTCTGGATGCAAGTACAAGCTGGTCGGCGCCAGTCTTTATTGTACAATGTCAGAAACATAAAGAAAACATAAATATAAATCCTAGCCCTGTCGGGGCACTAACTTCACAGGTAGTTCCCTCACTACCAGAACCTGGCAGGGCCTAATACCCTCACCAGCAACAAAGCACAGCACAACACTCCCTGTCTGCTCTCCCAGGTGAGACCATCAGCCCTCAACACACTAGGCTTATATTGGCCACTCTCAGGTGGAAAACTAACAAGCCTGCTACCAGGCTGCGAGAACCAAAACCTGGAGTGGCCGTGGGTGGAGCCCTCCCTCTCCTCTCACCCACAACCCCCAGGTCCCAAACCGGCTTTTCAAAAAGCCGAGACTCAAGCCTGCTACACTGCAGACTTTCTCCTGGGGATTTTAAACACATAGGACAGGAATCTGGGATAAATGTCCCTGCCACAGACCACTTTACCAGTGATCCTATCACAATATATATATATATATATATATATATATATGTGTGTGTGTATATATATATATATATATATATATACACTGTATATATATATATATATATATACTGTATGTCTGTGTGTGTGTATATATATATATATATATATATACATACACACACACACACCTTAGTATAGATATACCCCTCCCCCACCCTGGTCTTCTCCACCTTTTGTGTGGATAGTCCCACTTCCTCTTTGCTGTCCTCCTCCACCTCCTTTCCCATCACATCCATGTCCCAACACCCCCTTCCCCCCACCGCCCCCATACTAACCCCGGAGGCCAGTGTTCCTCTCCTCAGACTGTCCTGTCTCCCTCGCAGTGGGAGCCATTGGGGTCGCACACTGAGGAGACGTGACAACCTTACATAATTATTATGTAGTATATATATATATATATACACACTATATACTGTGTGTGTGTATATACAGAGAAAGAATCTACTACAATACAAGATGGAGAAACCACAAAAGGAAGAAATGTTACCATTTACTACAACATATAATGGACACGAGAATCACATTAAAAAATCTCTTAACAAAAACTGGAATATCCTTCTGATGGATCCTTTACTCCAAAAGATTTTACTGACAAAACCACAGATTATATATAGAAAATCAAGGAACTTAAAAGATTTACTGGCACCGAGTATGCTGAGGGATAAAGGAAATGAAAGACCAACTATGAATACTTTGAAGTGCAATGGAAGCTATAAATGCGGACATTGCAACATTTGCAAATTTCTTCACCCCAAGAGAAAAACATTCATGAATTCGGACGGATCTAAGGAATATACTATAAAGAATTTTATGAACTGTAACTCCACATCAGTGATATACCTGTTGGTGTGTACATGTGGACTTAAGTACATAGGAAAAACCAAGAGACCACTCAAAATCAGAATTCAGGAGCACATTAGGAACATTAGAAACAGAGTTGAAGGACATGCAGTCTCTAAGCACTTTTCGATAAAACACAATTCGGATCCCGAAGATATCACCTTCAAGGCAATAGAACACGTTACTCTGGGAGAAAGAGGTGGGGATTTGGGCAATCTGCTATCAAGAAGAGAGATGTTCTGGCTGTTTGAACTGGACACACTGGCACCTAAAGGCTTCAATGAATACTACAAAATTGCTCCTTTCTTGTGATATGCTCCATTCCTATCTACTAATATACCTCCAGGTTATGGATGGGCCTGAATAGTACCCTGAAGGTTCATCTTCTGAGGGAAGTCCAGGTTTGGTAGAATATCTGGCATTATGGACCATCGAAATATGTATTTGCTGCCATACCATCATGTGTGAGCCCAATCTCGTCCGATCTTGGAAGCAAAGCATGAGTGGGCCAGGCTAGTATTAAGGAAGGTAACCCCTTGAGAATACCTGGTGCTGCAAATTTAGCCGGCGGTTTGGAATATAACCAGGCTAGAGAATGATAATGCCTAAAAAGGGAATTATAGCATATTCATATTTGAAAGCCTTAAGGCTGATGAGTGAATAATGGTATCAGAACTTTACAATTTTAACTACCTAATTGAATGGAAAGAGGTGGTTCTTGAGTCTGACTAATATGAATATCCAAGAAATCCTCAGAGTCTTTGGAACCTCTTCTTCAAGAAAAAGAGTGAAAGAATGATCCTCATACTTCAAATACATTTCAAAACTGATTATAACTACCTAACTGGATGAAAAGAGGTGGTTTTTTGAGTCTGACTAATATGAAAATCCAAGAAATCTTCAGAGTCTTTGGAACCTCTTCTTCAAGAAAAAGAGTGAAAGAATGATCCCCATACTTTAAGAACATTTCACAACTTATTATATCCCTGAATTTCTGCTCCTCTTGGTTGAACTTTTAAAGAAATTCCTAGTTGGAATAAATATTTAAACGACATCCAATACAATTACATATATAAAACATTTCAGTACATATACATAGTTATTCTAGATCAGATTATTATCTTTTTCACTATGCAACTATTATTCTAATATATATCTATGTTCAAAGAGAATGTTATACTTAGACTAGGGATGTGCAGGCTCGGATAGGTTCGAGTTTGCACGTTGAGTTCGGATTTTTCCCTCCAAAAAAACGGAACTCAGAAAGAGGCTAAACGTCATCTTACATGGACGAACATCATCATTCCTGGACTTTTGTCCAGGAATGATGATGTTCGTCCATGTAAGATGACGTTTAGCCTCTTTCTGAGTTCCGTTTTTTTGGAGGGAAAAATCCGAACTCAACGTGCAAACTCGAACCTATCCGAGCCTGCACATCCCTAACTTAGACTAATCATTTAATGATTTAACCTATATATCCAGCATCAGAACAGATTATCCTCCTTAAATGGAATGCTTATCCTTTATTATTTTAGTTTCAGGCAATATTGAAGACACCACCTACTCATTATTCATAGTTGGGCAAAAACATCTTAATTCTATAGACAAGAAGGGCGGAAGCATTAAGACCTAAGACAACAATGGGGCGGAAGAGCTCAACACATCTATTAAGTAAGGGCGGAAGTGACGCCGCGTTCTGGAGCTGAATGAAAGAAGGGTTGGCGGAAGTGACGCGGCTCACCTCCGAACACGTTAACACGTGGTGGGCGGAAGTGACGTGTCCAGCTCGGCACACAAGGAAGAAAACGGAAGTGACTGATCGCGCGCTATGGTTAAACACAGCTGCCGAGAACGGATGTGACGCTCCAAGTAAGGGTGGAAGCCAGTTCACAAAGGGCGGAAGTGGAACTTAGAAGATTGCCGTTTGACTATTTATAAACAGTATTTCTTTATGGGAAACCCTGTAACATAAACTATTGTAAATGATGGTTTGCTGAATTATGAAATCGTTTGGTTTTGAGGTCTCCCTAAGACAAAGGAAGTAAGGTGAACACCTGACTCTCATTTGAACTCAGTGTGGTATAAATACAGAACCACCACACTAAAACAATATCCCCTTGATGAAGTCATAGTGACGAAACGCGTTGGTGCTGTTGGCTGCCTCATGCACTGTGGAGAACTACCTCTCTCCTCTAATCAGATAAGCTGCTTAAAAAATATCAACTTTCCTCTACTTTGCTTTTAACTATTTATTTTTTACTGCCGGTCGTTGTTTTTATGGTCATATTCATTTATATTTTTTTATGTGCACTGTTTTTCAATAAATTGTCATAATTTTTTTATTATACTTGGCACTAGCACTTTGTCCCAGATTCATTATATTTTGCACTAGCACTTTGTTATTTATTGGCTTGTTATATGAGTTCAATATAACTTTTTTAGATGTAACCAGATATATCATATCTTGCACTAAGCACCTTGTTATTTATTGGTTTGATATATTTATTAATCAGCGTGGAACATGCTCTTCTATATGTTCTGAGGTATAATTACATTTTGAAACCAATAACTTATTCATTGTATATTTTACTGTGTGTGAATTTACACATCTAGCAAACTAGTCGCCTGATTGTCAATTCTCTTGTTTTTCACTTTCTAAAAATACTCACACTGGTATTACACTATTGACTCAGAGCGGACGCCGAAACACTAATAGGCTAAGTTGCTATACACTTTACAGTTTATTTGTTTCACTCAGTAAGTCACACAGGTAGTGGCGCTGTACCCATCTATTTCTTGATACTTCTCTCGTTTTTGTGTTGATTGGGAGAACAGCTGCCTATACTTGTTCAATATGTTTAGAAATAAAGATCGTGTGAATAAAAGGAGTGACCTATGCCAAAGAGTGTTCAATGAAAACACCCCAATATGTGAAAATGTCCCCACAGAGAACATGGATAATATGTTCTGGGAAATGGAAAAAATGCTCACAAAAGAAGTAAAGGCATGGCGGGACATCAGGGGACTCAAACACTATTTATCTGTTAACAGAATCCCAAGAGGTCTAAGACTTATTAAGAATCCAACTTTTGGACTGGATAATTCAGATTTTTTTAAAAAATGGGAAGACATTTTACACAAATGCTCATTAGAGCTTATAAAACTAATAATTGAGGAAAAAAAGGCAGTACTCTCAAATCTAGAGAAGGAAATCATTAGAATGGAACCCCAGATGGAAGAACACAAAGAAAAAGAGGAATATAAAGAAAATGAAAAAGTACTACTTAGAAAGGTGGAGAGAGTAGAAGAATCAGTCATGAAGAGCAAAGAAAAGAAGTTTATTAGAGATAAGAAGGACTACGAGTTGAATAAAGTTAAAAATTGGACGAGATTCCAGAAACAAGAGAGAATCAACACCAGATATGAGTCTGGAGAAGGACCGAGCTGGAAAGTAGCACCCACTAGAAGATTCAGCTACAGAAGAAATAGAGACCCCCTACTTATACTGGCCCCACAGGACTCAAACCTAGAAATAGATTTTCCGCATTACAACATCTGGACTCAAACAGTGATAATGAGCTTTTTTTATCACCAGCACAAGACCATATAAGCAACAAAAATCCAATGTTCAGAGAAACCACCAAAACAGCCTCCCCCCTGAAGCGAAGGTACAGAGAAGAAGAGGAAAACGGGGCGGCAGGAGGAAGAAACCAAAAAAGGAGGAATTTTTAATAGATCCAAAATCCAAAGGCATATTTAATTTATCCCAGCATACACTCACCAAATCTGAAATAACGCTATTAAGCAAAGGCTTGAATTTTGCCCCGACAAGAAGCATGGACAAATTTGACACTTTTATTGATTTAAACAAGTTTGTGAGAAATCTCACACTTAAACGACACTTTTTGAGAAAAGAATCAGCACCTCTGAAGAACTATAGTGCCCCTAATTCAAAATCCGGTCTTAGAGGTAAGTCAACATACTACCCACTGGAATCAAAAGGGACTCACATAAACATTTTCTATGAAATGGTAAAGAAAGACCTTTGTAGTAATAAGACAAACTATGCACCAATAAAAAAACAAAATCTAAGTAATAGAGAAAAGGAGGCACTAAAAAACTTAAAAGAAAACCGTGAGATAGTTCTAAAACCAGCTGATAAAGGGGGGGGTTTGGTTATCATGGATTATGCTTACTACTTAAAAGAAACACATAGATTACTTGATGACCAAATTTCTTATGAAAAATTGACCAAAGATCCAGTTGAAGAATACACAGAAGAACTCAGAACCATTCTACTCTTTGGTCTACAAAGGAATATTTTAACGAAAGAAGAATTCCCATTTTTAATTAAATCAAACCCCACAACCCCGATTTTCTATTTTTTACCAAAAATACATAAGTCACTTACAGAACCTCCAGGGAGGCCCATAATAGCAGGTATTGACTCCCTCACATCTAACCTCTCCAAATATGTTGATATCGTTTTACAAAAATATGTTATCAAACTTGAATCTTATCTAAAGGATACTACGAGTGTATTACAGCTAGCCGAAAATATATCATGGAGATCAACCTATAACTGGATAACTATCGACGTACAATCATTATATACATGTATTGAGCATGAAAAAGGTATCAACGCATCAAGAATGTTTTAGAGTTGGATGAGGAAATTGAAGTTCCACACAAAGAGTTTTTATGTGATCTTATGTCTTTTATACTTACTCATAATTATTTTAAATTTTTAAATCAATTTTATCATCAAATCTGTGGAACCGCAATGGGTACAACTTTTGCTCCCAGCTTTGCGAATTTGTTCATGGGATGTTGGGAAAAGAATTATGTTTACAGCAATAACCCTTTTAAAGACAATATAATTTTTTATAAGAGATATATTGATGATATTTTAATTATTTGGGAAGGATCGGAACAA
This sequence comes from Taudactylus pleione, assembly GCA_031769625.1. Classification (NCBI taxonomy): domain Eukaryota; kingdom Metazoa; phylum Chordata; class Amphibia; order Anura; family Myobatrachidae; genus Taudactylus; species Taudactylus pleione. Next base: position 9,625,696 of record JAUIMM010000121.1, read on the forward strand.
TCTTTTAACGGTTTTTAAATTTTTATTTCAAATAACAATATGAATCTTAAATTTACGTCAAATTTTAACAACAGAAGTATTGAGTTTTTGGATTTGATTTTAACATCAGAAGGTGACCAAATTTGCACAAAAATTTTTATAAAAGGAGTAGATGCAAACAGTTACCTGCATTATAAAAGCTGTCACCTGGACAAATGGAAGAACAATATACCATATTCCCAGTTCTACATAATTAAACGTAATTGCAGCAATGTTAATGTCTGCAATGAACAACTGGATATTTATGCAACCAGGTTTAGAGAAAAACAGTATCCGGAAGCAATCATCAATACAGCTATGCAGAAAACGAAAAACCTACAGAGAAAGAATCTACTACAATACAAGACGGAGTAACCACAAAAGGAAGAAATGCTACCATTTATTACAACATATAATGGACACGAGAATCACATTAAAAAATCTCTTAACAAAAACTGGAATATCCTTCTGATGGATCCTTTACTCCAAAAGATTTTACTGACAAAACCACAGATTATATATAGAAAATCAAGGAACTTAAAAGATTTACTGGCACCGAGTATGCTGAGGGATAAAGGAAATGAAAGACCAACTATGAATACTTTGAAGTGCAATGGAAGCTATAAATGCGGACATTGCAACATTTGCAAATTTCTTCACCCCAAGAGAAAAACATTCATGAATTCGGACGGATCTAAGGAATATACTATAAAGAATTTTATGAACTGTAACTCCACATCAGTGATATACCTGTTGGAGTGTACATGTGGACTTAAGTACATAGGAAAAACCAAGAGACCACTCAAAATCAGAATTCAGGAGCACATTAGGAACATTAGAAACAGAGTTGAAGGACATGCAGTCTCTAAGCACTTTTCGATAAAACACAATTCGGATCCCGAAGATATCACCTTCAAGGCAATAGAACACGTTACTCTGGGAGAAAGAGGTGGGGATTTGGGCAATCAGCTATCAAGAAGAGAGATGTTCTGGCTGTTTGAACTGGACACACTGGCACCTAAAGGCTTCAATGAATACTACAAAATTGCTCCTTTCTTGTGATATGCTCCATTCCTATCTACTAATATACCTCCAGGTTATGGATGGGCCTGAATAGTACCCTGAAGGTTCATCTTCTGAGGGAAGTCCAGGTTTGGTAGAATATCTGGCATTATGGACCATCGAAATATGTATTTGCTGCCATACCATCATGTGTGAGCCCAATCTCGTCCGATCTTGGAAGCAAAGCATGAGTGGGCCAGGCTAGTATTAAGGAAGGTAACCCCTTGAGAATACCTGGTGCTGCAAATTTAGCCGGCGGTTTGGAATATAACCAGGCTAGAGAATGATAATGCCTAAAAAGGGAATTATAGCATATTCATATTTGAAAGCCTTAAGGCTGAGGAGTGAATAATGGTATCAGAACTTTACAATTTTAACTACCTAATTGAATGGAAAGAGGTGGTTCTTGAGTCTGACTAATATGAATATCCAAGAAATCCTCAGAGTCTTTGGAACCTCTTCTTCAAGAAAAAGAGTGAAAGAATGATCCTCATACTTCAAATACATTTCAAAACTGATTATAACTACCTAACTGGATGAAAAGAGGTGGTTTTTTGAGTCTGACTAATATGAAAATCCAAGAAATCTTCAGAGTCTTTGGAACCTCTTCTTCAAGAAAAAGAGTGAAAGAATGATCCCCATACTTTAAGAACATTTCACAACTTATTATATCCCTGAATTTCTGCTCCTCTTGGTTGAACTTTTAAAGAAATTCCTAGTTGGAATAAATATTTAAACGACATCCAATACAATTACATATATAAAACATTTCAGTACATATACATAGTTATTCTAGATCAGATTATTATCTTTTTCACTATGCAACTATTATTCTAATATATATCTATGTTCAAAGAGAATGTTATAGTTAGACTAATCATTTAATGATTTAACTTATATATCCAGCATCAGAACAGGTTAACCTCCTTAAATGGAATGCTTATCCTTTATTATTTTAGTTTCAGGCAATATTGAAGACACCACCTACTCATTATTCATACTTGGGCAAAAACATCTTAATTCTATAGACAAGAAGGGCGGAAGCATTAAGTCCTAAGACAACAATGGGGCGGAAGAGCTCAACACATCTATTAAGTAAGGGCGGAAGTGACACGCCGCGTTCTGGAGCTGAATGAAAGGGTTGGCGGAAGTGAAACAGCTCACCTCCGAACACGTTAACATGCGGTGGGTGGAAGGGACGTGTCCAGCTCGGCACACGAGGGAGAAAATGGAAGTGACTGATCGCGCGCTATGGTTAAACACAGCTGCCGGGAACGGATGTGACGCTCCAAGTAAGGGCGGAAGCCAGTTCACAAGGGCGGAAGTGGAACTTAGAAGATCGCCGTTTGACTATTTATAAACAGTATTTCTTTATGGGAAATCCTGTAACATAAACTATTGTAAATGATGGTTTCCTGAATTATGAAATCGTTTGGTTTTGAGGTCTCCCTAAGACAAAGGAAGTAAGGTGAACACCTGACTCTCATTTGAACTCAGTGTGGTATAAATACAGAACCACCACACTAAAACAATATCCCCTTGATGAAGTCATAGTGATGAAACGCGTTGGGGCTGTTGGCTGCCTCATGCACTGTGGAGAACTACCTCTCTCCTCTAACCAGATAAGCTGCTTAAAAAATATCAACTTTCCTCTACTTTGCTTTTAACTATTTATTTTTTACTGCCAGTCGTTGTTTTTATGGTCATATTCATTTATATTTTTTTATGTGCACTGTTTTTCAATAAATTGTCATAATTTTTTATTATACTTGGCACTAGCACTTTGTCCCAGATTCATTATATTTTGCACTAGCACTTTGTTATTTATTGGCTTGTTATATGAGTTCAATATAACTTTTTTAGATGTAACCAGATATATCATATCTTGCACTAAGCACCTTGTTATTTATTGGTTGATATATTTATTAATCAGCGTGGAACATGCTCTTCTATATGTTCTGAGGTATAATTACATTTTGAAACCAATAACTTATTCATTGTATATTTTACTGTGTGTGAATTTACACATCTAGCAAACTAGTCGCCTGATTGTCAATTCTCTTGTTTTTCACTTTCTAAAAATACTCACACTGGTATTACACTATTGACTCAGAGCGGACGCCGAAACACTAATAGGCTAAGTTGCTATACACTTTACAGTTTATTTGTTTCACTCAGTAAGTCACACAGGTAGTGGCGCTGTACCCATCTATTTCTTGATATATATATATATATATATCCAGCAAAGCCGGCACTCAATCCTTTAGTGTATCATGCCTCTGTGCCTTCCCTCCTGGACTTAAATCTCAGCTATGTCCAGTATACAGAAAGAAACGACGGGCAGCACTCACATCAGACGAATAAGGAGACACACCTCCCTGCCTTGATTAATCACTCTTACTTTTTGGGAGAAAACCTGGGGCCACTCACTTGGGCTTGCCCCCAGCCTGAAGGCTGCATATGGAATGTGAAAAAAGGCGTGTATGGAGCGCTAGTGAAGATCAGGTGACCATGATGTGTAAATTGTATTTATTAAAACTCTTATAAAAAATGAGAACATGCACACAGGATACAATAAATGATAAGTATCAAATCACAATAACAGAAAAACCGTGGGTAAAGAGCATCTGAGAACACCTGGAGATGTAATATGGAACTGCTATGAAAGTCCCTCTCCTAAGACGGTACTAAAGACGGAGTCTCTGCTACCTTGTATTTATCAGATGACAGCCCGGGGTGGAAGTCTCCACAGTGGTACACATGGCACCTCTGCTCTCAGTCGCAGTGATACATACAAGTGGCCCCCATACCCTATGCCAGGATTGTTACCAGCGGCAGATATTCGGGACACTCGGGAGCGATCTAAGAGCTATACAGGTGACTGTAATTTTTTTCGCCCTAATGGGCTATTCACTTCGGCCTACACTGTCTATAGGAATACTTCCCTCCCCATAGAGGCATTCACCCCTCGGACCAGAGGATCACATACAGAGTGTGGATATACTACAGGGCTTAGGACATGGACACTATTTAGGAGAGGGACTTTCATAGCAGTTCCATATTACATCTCCAGGTGTTCTCAGATGCTCTTTACCCACGTTTTTTCTTTTATTGTGATTTGATACTTATCATTTATTGTATCCTGTGTGCACGTTCTAATTTGTTATAAGAGTTTTAATAAATACAATTTACACATCGTGGTCACCTGATCTTGACTAGTGCTCCATACACGGCTTTTTTCTTGTTTATCATATTAGCAGGTGCAGATCCTGCTGTAGGAGCATCCTGTCATAATCATGTTCGCACGCCCCATTTTCAGTAGCCACGCCCCTTCTGGTAGGTGACCACGCCCATATTTTTCCAGCATGCAAGATATATCTGCCTGTGTAGTGGGATGGGGGGGCGCCAATCTGAAACTTGCCCTGGGCTCCGAAGACCCTAGTTACGCCACTGGACGAGACCCTGCGGTAGGGTCTCACTGCCGCAAGCCCTGGAGTTATTTTGGCTCTATCAGAGCCAAAATCACTCCCACTGACATCACTACTGATGTCAGTGGGGCCGGACCCAGATGGTAGGCGTTCCCATGGGAACGCCTCCGCCTGGAAGCCACGCCCCCGGCACGCCCACCAAAGGGGGCATGCTGTCAGTCACCATCGACAGCACGCCCCCTTTGGTGCGAGACCCCGAGTGACGGCTACCCCGTCGCTCGCCGGATCTCACGCATGCGCACGATGGAGCTCCCTCTCGTGCACTCGCGAGCGGGTCTGAATTAGGCCCAGAGTTCGTGAGAAAGCTCTGTCCCTGCGAATCCAGTGTCCGCACTTCTCAGGGTATTTTTTTACAATAAATTCCCTATGAGTGTGATAGGGCATGCTCCGCCGGCTAGTATGCTAAATTATGTAGTTAATAAATAATGAGGAGCAGGCTCCTATCAATATTAATACTACCTTCTATAGAGATGGAATCTAAAGCTGGGTAAACACTTATGCAATCATCAGGCCAGTTTTTCGATGTTGAACAGTTCATGCAATGTCGCAATAGTGTGTACTCATCTTGGATTATGTTTTCTTTTTGTGCAATCTGTTTTTATTAAAGGTTCCAAAGAAAAAACGTACAGATATACAGAAGTATGAAAATGCCAGTAAATCCATTTAAAAATGTATACAAATTGGAAACCAGTATTACAAAGCTATATAAGAAACAATAAATATATTGAATAACAGAAGGAATATTGACTAAAGAAAGCAAAATACAGAAGGAGTATCAGATGGGGGGGCAGGGGTGGGTGATCTTATATTAAAAAGAGTAATTTTAGCCAAATGTAAGGAAGCCAAAACATATTACGGGATAGAAATGGTTGGAAACAAATCCCAATAGATTTGATTCTCTTGGTCCTAGTGACAGTGACACCACACCCATTAGCTCTCCACAGAGATTTAAAATAGCCCATCATGGATCACGTTCACATCAATGTTCCCCCAACACCATAACACATTTTTTAGGAAGAAGGGATCTGTATCCCCAAGATCCCACTTCCACGTTCACAAGAGGGAGCACAATAGCACATCCCACTATTAAACGAAGAAGAAACGAGGGTGTAGGGGTAGAAGAGGAGGAAGGAACAAGAATAAAGAAAAATGTGAGATGGAGATAACCTCCAATAATGTCTTTAATTTTTAAAACAAAATACTTACTCCGGCCGAAACTACCCTTTTATCTAAAGGCTTGAAATTTGCCCCAGAGAAGAGTCCCAATCTATTTACTCTTTTCGTTGATCTTAATAAATACACTCGGACACTTAGTCGTAAGAGGTTTTTTTGCATGAAATCACTCCAGAATAAAAACATAGAAGGGGCTCCTATAGTCCTAGATGTTAATGATTTAGGAGCTCTAGCCACTTTGGAGTCTCTTGCATATGAAAGTGGGGAGACCCACACCCCCAATTAGGTTAAACTTTATGACACATGTAGCTCCAAAACTTCTAGAAATTTTAAGAGACCTTCAAATTTCTATCCCCTTCTATACCACAACTATGAATGATTTCCGGAAACTTGATGAGAAAAATAAACATCACTCATTTAAAGATAACCTCTTTAAAGTAGAACGCAAAGCACTTACTGCCCTTGTAAAAGATAAGAGTATTATTATTAAATAAGCTGACAAGGGCGGTGGCCTTGTTATTCAAAACATTGAGGATTATGTGTCAGAAGTTGGCAGACAACTGGATAACAAAATGTTTTATTGGAGACTCATGTCTGATCCCACTTCAACATTTACAGATGACCATATATCTCTTCTGGATGAGGCATTTTTTCATAAAACTATCAAAGTCACATTTAATTTTCTAACTATAGAGCATCCACTAGTTCCCATATATTATCATTTGCCCAAGGTGCATAAAACTTTAATTTCTCCCCAGGACGCCCTATTATCTCTGGGGTAGGATCACTTACATCAAATCTATCCCCATTTGTTGATACACACCTACAAAAATATTTGTCTTCGCTCCCTTCATATATTAGAGACACTTCTCATTTTTTGCACATACATGAGTCTGTAATTTGGAAAGACTCTTATATTCTACTTACCTGCGACGTTGAATCCCTTTACACCAATATTCCACACGAATTAGGTCTGTTAGCTATCAATCACTATTTAAATTTAGATTTAGGAGTTGATACACATTTACGCACTTTTATACTTAGTTCAATTAGATTCATTCTTGAACACAATTATTTTTCTTTCAATGCACTTTTCTATTTACAAATCTGTGGGATGGCCATGGGGACCAGGTTCGCCCCAAGCTATGCCAACCTATACATGGGGCTTCTTGAGAAGAGCCATGTTTGGTCGGGCGGTCTCGGGATGGACCTGGTCCTCTATGGCCGTTACATAGATGATAATTTTATTATTTGGGATGTTAATTTGGGAGCACCTCAATTATTTATTGATCATTTGAACTCTAATGTCTTTGGTTTGAAGTTTACACACACTGTTAACACGGTTAGGATTAATTTCCTTGATATTACCGTTTATGTCTCTGATGGCAAACTGCATACAGCAACAAATAGAAAAGATGTAGATTGCCAGAACTACTTACACTACAAGAGTAGTCATTTTAGACCCTGGAAATTGAATATCCCTAAGGGTCAGTTTCTCCGACTCAGGAGGAACTGTTCCTCAGAATCAGTCTTTAATACCCAATGTAAAGACATGTATTCTGCATTCATACATAAAGGTTATCCTATGAATATATACTAGATAAAGCTCTTCGAGAAGCTAGATCACACACGAGAGATTCCCTTTTGTCTAAATCTATGGTAAATTTAGTCAATTCTCGATTAAATACAGATATGTCCTCAATTCATAAAACCCAACCCATTAGTTCTGATAGAACTTTTTCTTTTATTACTCAATACAATTTATCTGCTAGTGAAACTAAAAATATCATCAATAAAAATTCCACTATTCTTTATCATGATCAACTCCTTACCTCCATATTACCTCAGAAAAATGATATAGTCTTCAGGAAATGTATGACTCTTAAACAGAAATTAGCCCCTAGTTTTTTTGCCATCAGAGACATAGAGTCGAACTCAGACCCTTTGTTGTGCACTACCAATTGGTTACCACAGAAACCAAAAGGGTTCTTCAAATGTGGGAATACTAACTGTCTCACTTGCAAACATGTAATCAATAACACCAAAAGCATTTCTTCCTTTTCCACTAATAAACAATTTGAGATTACCAGTTTTCTCAAATGCAAGTCTAAATTTGTGATCTATATTATCCAATGTCAATGTGGCATTCAATATGTGGGAAGAACTACACGTAACCTTAATATTAGGTTTTTAGAACATAGACGCAACATTTTGAAAGGTGTCACGGCACACATTCTGTCACAGCATACCAACAATTGTCACTAAAGACATGAGAGGACTCACAGTAACAGCTATTAAGCACATTAAGACCACACAGAGAGGAGGAGATAGATTTAATCTTTTATGTAGAAGAGAGGCATTTGGGATTTTCCAATTAGATACTTTATCCCCTCATGGTCTTAATGATACCATAGAACTCAATAATGTTTAACTATCCGGGTAGTGTGGCATCAGGACTCTAGTTTCCTAGAGACTGTATGCCGCCTGCCACCTAGTTGATCCTTGTTTCCTCCCACATAGTTCATTCACTCCATCCCTTCCCCATACTGGGTGTCATTGCCATCTTTTTCCTCTCCCAGTTTAAATACATCTCAGTTTGGGGAAGGCTGGCACTGTCCCCTTTGCTAGTTTTAGTTACATGGTCCACATTTTTATACTCACCACTGTCCAGTGACCATCCACACTCACCATAGTCACTGACACTTTCCTTTCCATCACCTGTGATTGGGGGATGGTATGGAGCATTCTCGTCCCTCCAGTTTGAGTCTAAATACATCTCAAGGAGGGAGGGACTCAGTTTTCATCCTCGTCCCTTTGCCACGTTTTTCCTCGGGCTCGATTCCTTCTCATTTTTTTCCTATTGGCATCCATTTCCTATTTGCATTTTTCCTCCATGTGCTCCAGTTGTCTGCTGGCTTTATATCATAATTTATCTAATATAATATTTTTTTCATAAATCCATCTTTTCGCATTCATTTTTAATTTTTTATCTACATATGTGTGCTGATATTTAACTATTTTTTAGCAATCTTCTGATTACGATGTCACCTTAATATATTAATATGAAGATCATTCTTTTAGGTATTATGTGAAGTTTTATATTTTGGTATATTATGATTTTTAATTTCCCGTCAAGCAGGTTTTCTGCCTATTTCTATAGTGAACTATGATCCACCAGTTTATACATAAGTATTATTTCTGCATATTTAGTATTAATTCTAATTATTTTTATTTGCACATATTAATCATTTATTTATATGTATATCGTGTATTTTTTACTTTTTATATTTTATTTATGATAATCATTCAGATATTTTGTAATTTTTTATATACATCCTTATATAATGTTTTAATTATATCCATATTAACAATTGTTATATTTAGTTTGGTCTAGGTAATCTATACATCTACATATGTACCTATTTTGTCAAGTTTTGTTCATTAGCCGGGTCCCATGTGTGTACTAAGTGGGTTACAACTGTTTTGAATCACCTAATTACTATCTTTTATTTAAAGTCCTGGACTAGAGAGAGGGAGTATACCTCTAAGGAAACAGCAGGCGTTTTCAGGCTGAGAAACGCATTAGATTTATCACCCCCGCACACCGGTGCACTCGGGACTTTCATTGCATCCCTACTTGAATCTTCAGCCGACCTCGGCATTACTACATGACGGGACTGCTTATTTTTTAACACGCTCTTTGTGCCACCACAATTTGTGGACAACCAATGCTGCACTACGACCTGCAACTCCACGTGTGAGGATACAGATACGGACACACGGCAGGTACAAAGGATCCCCTTGCCAGATGATTTAGGAGAGGCCTCTCCCAAGATCCACGCTGTGACAGCAACAGTACGTTACCTATTCCTTCCTTAGCACGGAGTCTGTATTCAATTGCGGACTGGTGGTTTCAGTCACATATCTCCAGATGCAATTTCTAATAGATTTTCTATTGAACATTTATTTATCATATTTTTTGCTACAAGTTCAATACTTGTTTCACTACAGACATTGTTTCTATTCTATGTTATTCATAGACTAAGCGAATAGAGCCTAGCTTTGGTTCAATCAATACTCTGGATAAAGAAAAATAGATACATGTTTCATTGCAGACACTGTTTCTGTTCTATGTCATTCATAGGATAAGCGAATAGAGCCTAGCTTTGGTTCTATCAACACTCTGGATAAAGATAAATAGATACATATATGTATATATATTTATATTGTGATAGGATCACTGGTAAAGTGGTCTGTGGCAGGGACATTTATCCCAGATTCCTGTCCTATGTGTTTAAAATCCCCAGGAGAAAGTCTGCAGTGTAGCAGGCTTGAGACGCGGCTTTTTGAAAAGCCGGTTTGGGACCTGGGGGTTGTGGGTGAGAGGAGAGGGAGGGCTCCACCCACGGCCACTCCAGGTTTTGGTTCTCGCAGCCTGGTAACAGGCTTGATTGGGTTCCCACCTGAGGGTGGCCAATATAAGCCTAGTGTGTTGAGGGCTGATTGTCTCACCTAGGAGAGCAGACAGGGAGTTTGCTCAGAGACACTTGAAAACCTAACTGTAAGTGTTGTGCTGTGCTTTTGGTGCTGGTGAGGGCATTAGGCCCTGCCAGGTTCTGGTAGTGAGGGAACTACCTGTGAAGTTAGTGCCCCGACAGGGCTAGGATTTATGTTTATGTTTTCTTTGTGTTATTTCTGACATTGTACAATAAAGACTGGCGCCGACCAGCTTGTACTCGCATCCAGACTGGTGTGCTGCTTCCCTGCTGCTGTGTGTGTGTGTAAGGAAGGAGTCCCCTACCCAGGAGAGGGACCTCCTAATCTGACTGTGTCACAATATATATATATATATATATATATATATATTCATTGAAAACAACTTTTTTTATGCATGCATTTTGTATCTGTTTTCCTGTGGCCACTTTTCTTATTCACTGATTTATTTCATTTTCTTTTCTTTTTGGTCATTTGATATAATGTTTATTTAATATACATATGTTTTATTATTCATGACTACATTGTTATAATAAAATACTTAAGTGAAATTTTAAGCGCTCCCAGTCTGTTTTGCAATTTCCATAGGTTGTACAGGGGTCAGCCACTCCTTCCTGGTGAGCTGCTTTCAGATTCACTTATTGTTTTTGTTGAAGTGCCTAACATCCCCCCCTTCCCCTTTTTCTTATAGCATCCCAGTGAGGAATGAGAGTAATTAAGTAGCCAGAATGCTGGATCAGTAGGGACTAAAATTTGTTGTGAGATGCAGATAACCTCTGACCGGAATTTAGGAGCTTTGAGCCATCTCCAGCAAGAGCCAGATTCTGTTGGGAACATGGCATGGAGTAGTGTAGGGTGCCTATACCATCTCATTAAAATCTTATATTGAGTCTCCTTGATAGTCGAGCAAACTGAGCTACAGTGAGTTTTGAGGAATATAATTTGATACTCTTGCTCATTGAGGGAGATACCGAAATCTAATTCCCATTTTTTAGCCCAAAGAAGTATGGAAGAGGAAGGGTTGGTTAAGAATATCTGGTAAATGGCAGAAAGGGAGGAGTTGGTGAGATACTAAATTTTTCAAATGAAGTGAGATCTCTATTAAAAATTTTTAGTCTATCCATGGAGGTCAGGAAGTGGCGAATCTGTAGGTACTTCCAGAAATCAGAGTGTGGGATCGACCACTTTTCTTGGAGTTCAGTAAATGCTTTAACACCTGACATAGTCAACTGGTTGGCCAGTCTGAAAAAGGCCTTCCCGCACTCAATTAGGGAAATGAGTTAAATTAATACCAGGCGGAAAATGAGGGTTAGCCAGAAACGAAGTAAGAAGGCCAAAGCATGAAGAGATGTGGGGTAAATTTCTAAAAGATTTCCAAATAGAGAGGGAGAGATTTTCGGATGAGGGATGTCTAATTTAGGAATAGAAGGAAGCCAAGGTGTAATTTCAGGGGGGAGTTTCATAACGCACCCTTCGAGAACGACCCATTGCTTAACCTCTCTATATCTGGTCCACTCAAGGATTCTATTAAGATGAATAGTGTGGTAGTATGATTTGATGTCTGGAAGTTGGAGACCACCCAATTGTTTTGGCCATACTAAAAGATCATGTTTAATCCGAGGTTTGTTCCTGGACCAGATAAATTGTTGGATTAAGACATTTAGCGAACAAAACCAAGAATCTGGAATCTGAATGGGTAGAGACTGAAAGAGGTAAAGCAATTTAAGAAGCATATTCATCTTTACCACATTAATTCTCCCCAGCCATGAAAGGTGCTTCAAATGCCAATGGGAATAATCCGTTCGAATGGAGGAGAGGAGAGGGAAGAAGTTGGTGGCATAGAGTTGCGACATGTTTTTAGTAATTTTAACCCCTAGATAGGTGATATGGGAGGGATGCCAAGGGAAAGGGAATGTGGACTGTAGACCTGAGATTACAGAGGTGTGAGTGGACAAATTTAAGGCCCAGGATTTTGAGAAATTAATCTTAAAATTGGACAACTGTCCAAAACATTCAAATTTATGCATCAAGTGAGGCAACGATGTCACCCGATGTGAAACAATAGCTAATAGGTCATCCACGAATAAGGCCAGTTTGTGTTCCTGGTCACCTGCTAGAATTCCAGAAATATGGGGGTTAGAGCATATAGATCTTGCTAATGACTCCATGCAAAGGATGAAAATCAACAGTGAGAAAGGGCAACCTTGTCCTGTGCCATTGTGTATGGAAAAAGATCCAGATAATTCACCATTTACTCTCACCCTCCGTGTGAGAGAAAATGGGGGCCCAATCCTATTTGGACAAACATAGATCTCATAAAAGACCAATTGATTCTATGAAATGCTTTTTCTGCGTCGGCAGAGAGTAAGTTAATTGGGGTCTTTGACTGAGAAGTAGCAAAATGTACCAGGTTAAGGACTTTCATGGTATTATCACGTGCTTCACGACCCTTGACAAATCCAACTTGGTCATTGTGGATCAACTGAGGGATGAGGGGATTTAGTCTATTGGCTATTAATTTGTCATATAATTTAAAGTCCACATTCAATAACGATATGGATCTGTAGCTTGGGCACAGGGAGGGGTCTTTACCTGCTTTGGGAATGACTGAGATGTGTGGTTCCAAGAACTGCCCAGAGAATTGAGAATCCACTGAGACATTGTTGAAAGCATTTAACATCATAGGGGCTAGTATGTCTTGAAAAATCTTGTAATAGCCTATGGTCAGGCCGTCAGGTCCAGGGCTTTTACCTGCAGGTGAAGAAGCTATAGCTAGCTCTAGTTCTCGCATGGAAAACAGATTTTCCAAAGCACGTTTATCTGAAGAGGAAATAGTAGGGAAGGAAATGGAAGAGAGATAGTCTAGAACACTTTGTGAAGTAAGGGGATTAGAAGAGACAGGATTAAGATCAGGCAGGTTATAGAGGGTAGAGTAATACTGATGGAAGCAAGATGCAAGTTTGGAGGTCTCAAGATGGGAGGGCCCCTGATTATCTTTAAGTATGTGTATGTGAATCCAGATGCTCTCTGGGCTCTCAGTGCTCTAACCAAAAGTCTTCCCGGCTTGTTCCCCCATTGGTAAAAGTGACTTCTACACTTTTTTAAAGACGATTGGATGTTGCCCGAAAATAATTTGCTAAGAGCATTGCGAGTTTCCAATAGCTTATGATCTTATGAGACACCTCTAGCGACTTAATGTTATAAAAGGGCCGCAATCTGTGCAGATTTTTTTTTTTTAACATGAGCCCAATTGAAGTTTACCACGGATTACACATTTGTGCGCCTCCAAAACTGAAATTGGGGACATTTTTGGGATAACATTATGGGCAATGTAGTCAGATAGAGCGGTATCAAGTTTGGCTTTACTGTATGCATCTTGTAGAAGTGCATAACGGTGGGTTTTGTTCTGATCTAAATAAATAGTACACATGTGACCAAAATGAGTGACTACAAATGAACACTCTTTATTTACAAGTAACAAACAATTAACATACTTGTTGTCGTGTGCATGCGCGAGACCCGGATAGCAACGGGCAATCCGTCGCTCCGAGTCTCGCACCAAAGGGGGCGTGCTGTCGATGTTGAGTGACAGCACGCCCCCTTTGGTGGGCGGGCCGGGGGGGGTGGCTGCCCAGACGGAGGATTTCCCATGAGAACGCCTACCGCTTGGGGGCGGCCCCACTGACATCACAAGTGATGTCAGTGGGAGAGCTTTCGGTTCTGTTTGAGCTGAAAGCTCTCTGGGGCTTGCGGCCACGAGACCCTACCACAAGGGTCTCGTCGCAAGCCCGATGTTCTTGACCATCGCAATCATCATCCTGGCCACTCGCATTAGCTGTGGGTGGCCAGGAGGCCGCTCCAAAAAAAAAAAGACGCCCTGATTCAGAGCGAGCGCTCTGTCAGAGCGTCCGGCTCTGAATCAGGGCCTCTGAGCGGAATCCCGACAGCCGGGATTGAAACTACCTGTCCACAGAGGCCATTTGTTGAGGGATTTCAGATAGCTACACTGCGCGACCGATAAGCTGCTCGATAGGTTGATGGTGTGACCGATGGTGCGTCCATGGTGAAGTGTTCTTAACCACCATTGGATTTGCAATGTGCTCAGGCAATGGAAATGGGCATCTCAGGCTTCACTCAGTGTGTCGCTCGTTATTACAGAAGGTGAATGCTGAAACTGGCATTTGCATATTTTCGCTATTGTGAATCTGTAAGAAATCGCAGGCAGGCATGAACTGCATCTACCTCTGAATCAGGGGCCTGATTCAGGTTGGATTGTAAGAATGCGGATGCACGCAACCGGACGATGTTTGCATTCTGCGCATGCATCGCAGTGCGCAAGCCAGCCACTGCGATCGGGTATGCGAACTTCGTGGACACACAGTGGCACAAATAAATGATTGACAGGAATTGCCGTTTGGGCGGGGGAAGAGGGGGGGTGGTCAAAGGAACACAGGCGTGCCTGTGCGTTTGAACGCCATTACAGGGGCGTGCATAATTAAGTCCCAGCTCGGCATACGCAGCCAGAGCTATGCATGACGACCGGAAGCTTCTCAGGTTGTGGGGCATGTCAAGCTCAACCACAACTCTGTGTATGGGTCCGATGTTACTTGATGTTACCTATGTTTTCGCTGACTTGCGGAAGTATGTAATGGGAAGTGGGCGGCTTTATGAGCTGTGGGCATCTTGGTATAGTGCTGCGATCGCATTCATTTGCATATTTTCGCTACGTGCGGGTGCGTGCGGTTGCAGACTTGCTATCCATGCTGAATCAGGCCCCAGGTCCTCTGTCTCCATTATATCTTGAAATTCTCAGTATCCTTAGCACACAGAATATCGTAATGATACATTCATTATTAATACATCCTATAATACTATACTATTGCTTAAAAGAGGTGCCCTCAATCTGTCTTTCTGTTTACTGATCTATGATAACACACAGTCATACGGGTCTGTCTATGCTACCGCTCATAGGAGGTGCCCACATTCTGACTGACATATTGATCAATTAATTTCACAAACAGCATTCGACTACTAAAAGTTTCAGCAAACACCAGAAAAAGCCAACGCACTTTTCGTTCTGTTTTTTTCAAGGCGGCCAGACGATTACAACAAAAATCCAGAATAGAAGCACTGTGGGCCTGGTTCAGAGCCGCTCGTAAGCGGCCGCTCATTCGCTCCAAGCGATGTTCGCACAACTGCGCATGCGTATGGGTTGTAATACGCATGCGCAAACCAGTCATTGCGGTTGGAAATTGTGTGCTCGCAAAATAGCGAATGCTTGCTATTTTGAGTGACAGGATGAGGCGTTTGTGGGTGGTAACAGGGGAAGGTGCTTGAAAATGGGGAGTGGAGATCCGAACGCAGGCGTGCCAAACGGTCTAAACGGGCATTTTAAGGGTGTGCATAATTAACAAAGCAGCGGCATCGACCACGTCACTTGGTTGTCTTTTAGCCTGAACTGCTCGCATGATTGCGGTAGGAAAATCCAACCACAAGCTGTCACGACCCTGTCTAGTTGTCACCTTTTTGCCTTGGGACTTACCCCTGTCAGCTTCCCCATGGATCTGTGTGTGTAATTTGCCTGGAGGATTTGCTCTGATTATTGCACCTGGTCTCTCCTCTGTCTGTGAGCACTGCTAGCCCTGATTGGAATCACAGGTGTGGTTCTGAGTCTCAGAGCTGCAGAGATGAATACTCCCTCTGCATGTTGTGCCTTCCACCACTCAGAATGCTACTACCAGACCACCTGTCCGTATCCACCAATTGCTGCCAGACCCAGCGTACATATATCCTCTCCTGATAGCATTCTGGGCCTGATCATCTTGTCTTCCCATGGTGTATGGTTCATGCTGTTTCTGCATTCAAGTCTGTTCCTGAAACCTGCTACAGCAATCCCTGGCGCTATCCAGAAAACTTGTTTCAGCTGTACCTGGCAATCCAGTAAATCTGCTGGCAGCAACCCCCGGTGCTTCCAGATAACCTGTTACAGCCAAACCTGGCAATCCAGTAAGCCTGCTGACAGTAACCCCTGGTGCATCCCGAAAACCTGCTACAGTAATACCTGGCATCCAGACGTCCTGTTACAGCAATACCTGGCCTGTGCTCTGCTGCTAGTCCTACTCCTGGTTGGTCCCTGGCACTCTGTAAACCTGCATCGTGTCACCCTGCCTTGCTTCCTGCTGTGGATCAACTCCTGCCCCTTTTACCTACCTACTCCCTCCCTGAACCTAAAATTCCCAAACCTACCCATTCCTTCCTGAAACCTGTTATTTCCAATTATCCTGTCCAGCCTGCAAATCCCCAAACCTACCCATACCTTCCTGAAACCGGTTATTCCCTATTATCCAATCCAGCCTGCACCTGAGTTCTAGCCTTTGTCATAGTAATTCCAGATTACCCTGTTTAGCCCTCGTCTCAGCATTACCTGACTTCCCTTCAGCCATTGTCACATTCCAGTCCTGAGTCAAGTTCCAAGCTCATCAGTTCAGTCCACGTTGTTCCAGTCCAGAGTCAAGTTCTTAGTTCATCAGTTCAATTCAACAAGTCTTCCTGCCGGTCCCAGTCCGGTCCCTCCAGTTCCTGTCATTTATCATCAAAGGCAGTTTTCACTGCTACCCAAGTCTTGTAAATAGAGCTATTTACATTATCTGTGATTCCAGTCATGCCGGCCTCCGTTGAAAGCCGATCACCACCTGAGACAGGTAACTCGCAGACACCAATCATGACACAAGCACTGCGAGCAGTTCATACGCCTTTCGATGTACTCGATTAATCTAATAAATAGCGGAGATGACGTAGGATGCGAGTGGCCAGGGGGCGTTTTTATAAAAATAGCAGCCGCAGGTTTTGTTCGCTCGTTCAGGCATAGAGGCGTCAACAGACCGCAAAGAGCGAGAGCGCTCTATTTAAATAGCCGGCCCCTTTTTCTGAGCGAGCGCAAATAGCGTCCGGCTCTGAATCAGGCCCTGTATTCCTCAACACTATTGCATACCTCCCAACTAGCCCGCATTCAGCGGGACAGTCCCGTTTTTTTGGGACTAGCCTGCTGTCCCAAGTGTGGGCCACAGTGTTCCGAGGTGGGAGGGAAGTTGGGGGCACGGTAAGCAGAGAGAGAATAGATGCTGTGCACATGCGCACGGCATCTATTCACAGTGCGGGGAGGAAGCCCGTGGGCAGCCCAGAATCTCGCAGAAGCTGGGCACGCCCATTAGTGATGTAAATGGGGGCATGTCGCTAGGCCATGCCCCCTTTTCTGTCAGGTCACGTCCCATTTTCGGAAGCGCATGCCTTCGGCGCGCAGAAGTCCCGAGCTGTCAAAGACAAATGTTGGGAGATATGACTATGGGCCCCATTTAACAACAAATGTTATTACCAGCTGCATATTTTGTTTAGTATTGCAGTCAGGAGCATTTCTATAGAAGAGGGGGCCCGTATGCACTCTCTGTCTGGGCCCCCTCCTCTCTCTGCGGCGGTGGATGCACCCAGCACTGCAGCACTTGTAAACTCTGGGCACTTTGTGCCCGGAGTCTACAGCGTATGTGCAGGTCGCACTAAGGTTATTTCCCTAGTGCGGCAGCAGCGGCCATTTTTCAGGTGTTTTCTCCGGCGAGACAGCCCGGAGAGGTGAGTGATTAAAACATATGGGTGCGGTGTGGGCTCCCCCCCCCCCCAGACCCAAGGGCCCGTGTGCACCACACACAATGCATCCATTATAAATACGCCCCTGATTGCAGTGATACTAACGAATATGCCACTGGTATTAATATAACTTACCCCTCTGAAAGGTCCAGCAACCAGGGGCATATCTTCGTATTGGCTGGGATGGCATTCGCCAGGGGCGCCGGCCATTGGGAGGGCGCCACCCGGCAGTGCCAGTCCAGGGCCATAACTAGGGTGGTGCGCAGTGGCAGACTGGGCCGCTCTAGCGCCGAGCATTGCGGGCCACTTCCATAGATAGCAAAGGGCCCCAGTGTCCAGCTCGCCTGCTGCGTTCCGAGTGACTGTCGGCGGCAGCCACGGTCACGGAAGCCCTGTAGGTACATAATTAATGAGGAACCAGTGAACTGCTGACCGCTTCCTACAATCCCACTGCACTATTTGATCAAGTGTCTGTCATTTGGGCTCCCCGTTTTACACCAGCTGAATCTCCGCAAGTCCAGCTCCTGGCAGCCGCCTGTACAGCATTCGGCAGCTACTTGATTCTGCCTTCCACAGCCGCCGGGCTCCTGTCACATTGGGACGGACACGTGCACGCAGACTGCTGCTGATGTCCCTCTCCCCCTGAGGCTCCTGTGCTGCGGCTTCCATCTCCGTGCGGGCCACTGCCGGTCTGCCCGGGGTTTGTGCGGGAGTCACATCGGTGGCAACATCCAGCTCAGCCTTGGCACCCTTTGTGCATTACTTTGCACCAACAAAACAACGGATCCTCGATCCACACCCAGAGTGCGGGCCACTATCACCACAACAGCGCAAATCCGCTGACATCATTGCCGTTTATTTCTATTGTGTGAGCCTCTGTGGGGTAAGGATTATTATACAGAATACACTTATTTGGATATAAGAGGAACTTGTGACATTGTTCAGCTACAGATCCTTAATTCCAGAACATGGGGCAGCCTTTATGCACGTATATGGTGTGAATTGCTACATTCATTCCACTTGTTATGTAAACCAATTGTTGGGAACATTGGATACATTTCTTTGAAACATTATCTCAAATATTTGGCTGTTTGTACCATTTATGGTAACTATTTTTAACAATACTTGATACAAGTGTGTATGTTTTATTGAACTGCAGTTCACTATTGAATAAACTTTATTATTGAATCATACAGGTGTTACAAATTTATATAAATACCAGCGCAGATACCTTATTCCCCTTTTTTTCTACATTGTTTTGAGGGCGTTATGCTGAAGCAGGTTTTTATAGTAGACAGCAATTGAACAGTTAGCGCATCCATCTGGTTATTTCTTTATAGCAAGGCATTGGCAATCTGTGATAAGGCCGCCCTGCCGCGCATAGGCGGCCGTATCGCACTGGGGATGGCACGAGGAGGGATGCCTGGTGGACTCACTAGCAAAGTGCTGGCTCCCCCGCAGTGACAGGAGCCGGGTGCTGCATTACGTGCAGCACTTGGATCCTAGCACAGTGAGGGAGCCGGCACTTCACACAGGCTGGTGCCCGAAGCCAGCCTGCATCTCCCACGCCCCCTCTGTGGAAAAAATCCCCGGGTGTTTGGGGCGGGCCGCTGTACCACGCCCTCCCGCGAGGCCACGCCCCCTGATCACCCGGCGCACGCAGTACAAGGCTACAATGGCCCACTGCACCGGGTGCACTGCAAAGACATGTAGGGTCGCCACTTCCTGATTTCCAGCTTGCTTGTGTGCACATCAAGCAGGGAGGGGAGGGAATTGGGGGGCAGGAGTGTCAGTAAGTTAAGTATATATATGAGGGTGCCCATGTCACCCAGGAAGCCCCCCCCTCTCCTCTCAGATTCTTAGGTGCCCCTACTGCCCATTAGTACCCCCTCGCCCCAAAAAAGTAAATCTTAGTGGTGGTATAAATGGGAGCCTCATTCTTCATATGTGGCTCCCATAATTAGTTATTTTAAAGTAAAGAAGTGGCCCTCCAGGGGGGGCGCCAGTCCCTTACTC
Source organism: Taudactylus pleione (assembly GCA_031769625.1). Classification (NCBI taxonomy): domain Eukaryota; kingdom Metazoa; phylum Chordata; class Amphibia; order Anura; family Myobatrachidae; genus Taudactylus; species Taudactylus pleione. Next base: position 9,645,585 of record JAUIMM010000121.1, read on the forward strand.
TGCCAGGGGCTCTCGGACCCCTAGATACAACCCTGCCAGCAACATACCCCTCCTCGGCGGCATCCACTGCTCTTTTGCTGACAGCCTAATGCTGCCAGCAACGGGCTGCTGTGTCATGCACATGACATTTTCACCTGGCGGGGACTAGGCAATGCTTGGAAGGCTTCTCCATTGCCGTTCAAGGCACACTGCAAGCCACAGGCAGGTGCCACGACGGTGCTGCCACCAGGGCCCTCCGCCCTGTGAGAAGGCACAGTGCGCATACCTCTAGTTACCGTCCTGATTATAAATAATGTCGGTGATTTTAAACGCTCCATTTCAATAAGTAATAACTTGTAAAGCCCATAAAATTATAATAGATATTAAGAATTACATTATATAAGCAGAAAAAGATGAACTATACTGTGTATGTATTCATTATTGAAAAACAGTTGGTTACTATGGTATTATATTATATAATACCATGGTAACCAACTGTTTTTCAATTAGTTACTTAATAATTTATATAGCAACTAATACAAAAACATAGACCCAATAATATTAAGAGCACACCACACTGTGGGGCAGCAGAACAAGGCAAGTCCTGCGAGTGAGATATGACGTCATAGTGTGACCTCACTAGCTGGAGAAGATGATCCTATTGTAAACAAATGATGTCATCATGGCGGGATCCTCCTCTGTCCCCTCCTAGCGGCGTCAGATCCCGGAAACTTGTCGCACTGAACGGCCTAGAGCGGGGCGGGCAGAGGAGGACGTGTGGAATCGGTGTCCACACAGTGACCAGGGCTGTGTCTGTTAGGCCCGCGTAGAACTCTCTGAGCCACGGGCTCGCTTCCTTACCAGGCCGCCATGGAGCGCAGGATGCCTGGGCTCTTGCGTGGTTTCTACCCTCATGATGAGAACGGTTACAACGGCTTCCAGCTACCCGGACCAGAGTTTAAGGACTTCCCTGTGAGTAACAGACCGCGACACAGCAAAATCAATGTATATTGTCTATATACTGAATAGTTTACACCCTACTGTACATTATATATAGGCTATTTTATGTCTTAGATGTTTTTATTATTATTATTCAGATCATATTGAAGCTCCAAGGAATCGGGTTACTTCTAATATCTATAATAAGTTACATAAGGGGGTGTATAATATCTGTTTCCCTTGAAATACAATTATGCCTATATTATCATAAGATATTTCTTTTATATATAGGAGTTTACTCTGACACACTAGAATACATTTTCTATTTTTCTTTTAAATGTTTTCAGATAATGAGCCAATGTATTTAAAGCTGCCCTATCACCTGCTGTAAATTGTTACTACTGTGCTCTTAGCTGGAGCCCTGGTGGCCCCATCATGTTGCCATTTTTCCAAGGAATTCGGAAGCTGTGTAATACAGAATTGGCAAATCCGTTCTGACCGTCACTTTATAAAGTGGTCTGTTATGTGTTGCCTGTAACCTCTGTTATTAATGTCTATGCTAAAAATGTTCTTTCATCTTTACAGTTTCTACCCGGCCATCCTCAGCTTAGCAAAAGGGTTCGTAAGCGTCTGTACTATGGTTGGGAGGCAGATTGCCCCATGGAAAACCTGTCTAGCCCAGTGGCCGGTGAGTACAAATCACACAGAATACTTACATGGGAAACGTTGAACTGAAATATATTGTGGGTATTATTTAAATTGGTTTTGTTTGTCACATGAATAGAAACAGGTATGTAAAATTAAAGGCAGGATTATTATTTTCAAATAGTTCTTTGTATAAAGATAAATCTTTGGGATTGCAAGTTTTTGATCTTTACTCCTCCCACAATATCTGAGTTGAGTCTATTTTTGTCAGGTCAGTGGGGAATGGGGTACTTCTTTCTGGTGCCATTTTTTTTGTAGATATCTGTGATCTGATGGTTTTAGTTATACGTTAGTATATTTACTTAAATTGTAGTATGTTTAAGTAAAGTATGTTTCATTAAATTGTTGTAGTACAAAACCTAAATGGCCCAAAAGAATTCTCCCTGGAAGCCATAAGCCCACTGGTAGTGCTGTAGTAGGGCATAATGAACCCTAGACCAGTGTAATTGGTTGTGAGGTGAAGTGAAGCATTCTAGGACCATATAAATTCATTATTTTGCAAATATAGAATTGTTCAAATGAAAATCATTACACGATCAAGGTCTGCATGGAGAACATTAATAAGTAATGAAACCGACCAACAGGAAATCAATCATAAGTTTCCCATACGTGTTGTTTTATCTATACGCCCTTTGTAACTCTCTAACTAATAAATTCCAAATTGAATAAGCATGTCTTACCCATATTGTACAGTATTTTGTAAACACATATAGTGGCTTGCTTGTCTGTTGGTGTACTATAAAACTAATAGATAAATATTGGGTAATGCATAAACAAAGTTACTCAGATCAAACAATTATAACCTGAGGCTGACAACTACATAAGTGCAGAAGGAAACCGTTACAACTTGACGACTGGCATTAAATATTCATAGCAGAAAGCAGATGATCCATATCTTCGGAGTTTGTGCCTGCTATTCTGTTGGTTGTAGAAGACTGCATTAGCAGGCCATATGATGTTCTTGAGATTTCCTCTTGTCCACCTTCAAAGTCAGTTGACATAAGGGGGTATATTTACTAAGGTGTGGGTTTTTAGAAGTGGTTTTGTTGCCCATAGCAACCAATCAGATTCTAGCTATTACCTTCTAGAAGGTGCTAGATAAATGTTAAGTAGAATCTGATTGGTTGCTATGGGCAACAAAACCACTTCTAAAAACCCACACCTTAGTAAATATACTCCAAGTTCTCTTGGAAGGAGGACAAAGTGGCTATTAAGAAGGAGCCTTTAATAGACTACATGATAAAAATTCATGGCTTCATGATGAAAATTGACCAGTATGCAATCCTTCATGTACTAGATCAAGGAACTTGACTTAAAAGTAGTTTGGTTCTGTTCTGTTGGCCTCTTACAGGATTAATGAGGTTTATTAGCGCTTACATTCAGATTTGTCTACTCTGATCTTGGACTGTAATGCTAATCATCACTTAGATAACCGCGATACTACAGAAAATGATAGGCAATGTAATTTAGAGATACTGTAGCAGACAAATTTAATTAGCTGCGGTAATAGGAAAATGTGCTGCTTACTGTACAGTAATTTTTGTCTGCGCTAGTCACACTGTTTAAAATTCTTATCCCGGGAGTCGTGCGGTTTTTCTGCCTGGTGTTGGCCATGTTAAGTGTGGGGAAAAAATGGGAAAATCACTCTACCCCAAAAAAGTGAATAATGGTATATAAAGCTATTAATGGACATAAGACAAGTATTTGGGTTCTTAAAAGATGTGAAATAGTTAAGTCTTGCAATTTTTAGTAACAGTGGAAAAATTATAGAAAGCTAGGTGTTGTGTTTTTTTTTTTTTTTTTATAACATTAAATTCTCTAGATGAATTTCAGCTACAAAAAAATTTGTAACCCGCTGGGTACAAACTAGATCGACTGATTCACATAAGTATTCACACCTACTGATCGACCACTCTACATGTCATCCTGACGTCACAGCTGGGCGGGCATTTGAATTTGCCCTCCCAATTGTGTCGTCAGCCCCTGCAGCGAGTGTATGGGCCAACTGCCCGTGCACACAGCCAGATGCGGTGATATATCTGCAGATACATCGACCATTGACTGTGCTGCACAATCGATACGATATGTCTGAACAACGTCGTTCAGACATATCGGGGGTGCATAAACACCGACGCGCTCGCGATATATCACCCAGTGTGTAACCAGCATAAGGTAATATTTATGTAATTTTAAGCCACTTTGAAAAAATTTTAAAAAATTGTAGCTCCCATCTGAAAGATAAAAAACACCTTTCCCATCTATACAACACCCCTGTCCCACATCATTTAACCCATTCTCCTTTTTGCAGAACATCACCCCAAACATTATTTGCCAAATTATGCTATTTAAAACTTCTTAGTGCATTATTAATCATTATTCATTTTATCTTTTAAAATAGGGATTTTCTCTACTTTTCACCTTCTCAGGGGCTGCAAACAAAACGCTGTATTAAATCCCATTGAGAACCGGGTTAAGTTTTTTAATTGAGCAGAAAAAAACATGTCCTGTGTAATTGTTAGGTCAGAAGACTGCTTATATGTTAATGTACAAATTCTTTTTATGCACAAATACAGTAGCCATTGTTCTAAATGTAGTTAATCACATGGATATCGCTTACCTTTTTATGGCTTTTCCCATCTCGCAGACATAGCCGTGGAATTGCTGCAGAAAGCTGCCCCCAGCCCTATCCGTCGTTTGCAGAAAAAGTATGCAGCACGTGTGTCCAGGTGAGTATTACGTGTAATGTTAACACACGACAACTGTCCTGTGAACTCTGGGTTTTGCTCACAGCTTATGAATTATGGGCCTCATTCAGCAAGGAACGCAGTTGCTAAAACGCACGCAATCGGACGATTGTTGTGTTCTATGCATTGCAGTGTGCGAACTAGCTATTGCGATCGGGACTGTGATCGCAGTAACTACGCAGAGTGATTGACAGGAAGTGTTGTTTATGGGTGGTGACGGGGGAGCAGGTGTGCCAGTGTGTTTCAACCCCGTTGCAGGGGTCTGCATAAATTGTCCACTGCAAAGGCCTACGCAGTCTGAGGTCTCCTAGCGTGCGTGGTTGTTAGCAATTTCTGAGTAAGGTCAGGGCTTATGCAAGTGTGCATGAGGCTGCGATGGTACTCGATTGTACAGATGGTTTTGCAGACTTGCTAAACATTACGGATGTGTGATAAGTAAAGTGGGCAACCTTGTGTAGTGCTGCGAGGGAATAGCGATTGCAATGAATTAACACACTATCGCAGTTGAACTGCGTGCTTAATCGCTATTGTATAGGCAGTTGCATATGGTAGAGAATCATACCCTATGTATGATCTCTCTTCTGTATGCCCTATGTCAGTGGTGGTGAACCCTGGCACTCCAGCTGTTGTGGGACTACATATCCTAGCATGCACTGCCAGAGTTTGCTATTAGGGATTGCTAAAACCCTGGACTGAACATTGGTATACAGCAGAGTGTCCGAAACTCTATTACAGTCCAGGTTTTAAGGCTATCCATGTTTGAGCACAGGGTAATTAATTAGTGCCTTAGTCAATTTGACTTAACCATCAAAGCTCAAGCATGGATAGCCTTATAAACAGGACTGTTATGGCGGTGTTTGGGGGAACTCTGGTGTACAATATGGGTCTCTACACTTTGTATTGGAGAAATTGCCTTAAAGTGAAATACTGTTTGTAAGAGAACAGGGAAGAAGCAGAGGTACAATGCAAGTCTTTTGTGACACCATGCTCATGTTTGTAAAGCTGCAAGATATTTATGACCATGCACACCAGCAAGATAGTGTTGATTTTGATGGTATTCCAGTCATGGTGGAATGAAATGTCCAGAGGGGCTGATTAGTTAGTTCTTTGGAGAAGATGGGTAAGCCTTTAGTAATGTTTCTGCATAACAATACAATAACAACGGGTTGGGTATGGGATCTCGAAGGTCAGCATACGGATGGTTAGAATACCCACAGCGGCATCCCAACAGATTTAGGTAAGTTATCTAACCCTAACCCTCCCCCTAGTGCAGAGGTTCCCAAACGTGGTCCTCAAGGCACCCCAACAGTTCAGGCTTTAGAGGTATCCATGGTTAACCACAGGTGGTTAAATCAAATTGAGTGAGATACTAATTAAGTCACCTGTGCTTAACCATGGATATTTCTAAAACCTGAACTGTTGGGGAGCCTTGAGGACTGCATTTGGGAACCTCTGCCCTAGTGCACAACCCCTAATCCTAAGCCTGATACTTACTGTGAGGATACGCGGTTCTTGAAATCACCCGGACACTGAGCAGATGAAACTGAAGTAATGGTTTATTTTTCACTGCACACACAAATAGATAATACGCAAGGAAAAGAGGTAAATGTAGCAAAAGAACAATATGCAGGTAGCAGTCCAGATAGAGCCAGTCCCTGGAGAGGGTAAAGTTTCAGAACAATTCCACAAAAGAACTAAAGACACAGTTTTTCCTGTGTGGAACTATCACAGATCCCACACAGCGGTGATGGCAGATTAGTCCACACAGGAGAAACTATTACCAATTCCACGCAGCAGTAATAGTGGATTAGTCCACACAGGAGTTTCCGATGTATAAGTCCACACAGGACTGGTGATGCGTTCCACTAAGCAACTTGACGGAGTGTCACCTCTTAGCCAAAGTCAGTCACTAACATGAGGAGCTGCCCTGCGTGACCTCCTATAAAACCATCCAATTTCCCATGGTGCTTGTGACCACCCAGGGGAGTTGCACAGTTTTCTGATTGGTGGGGGTCCCTTATTCTGTCCGTTCCTCCTAGGGAAGGCTGGCTTGGCAACGTGTTGACTGCTAAAGTCTAGAGAGGAACAAAGGGATGCAAATAGAAGCAACAATGACAGGGTAATTGGTTTAAGTCCTGATTGTCCCTAGCGGAGGTGGAATTTAACCCATGAGGTAGTTTTTCTGTGAAATGTTCAATTTCTCTACTGGTTACTTCCTCTTGGCTAGATTATTACAGTATATAATATACCTGCTAATGCAAAAGTTCAAGTCCTGTGAATGAACACACACATGGGAACATTAACACCATCAGACGGATAGGGGAACAAAAGGGCTAAAAAGTTCATTAATCGCTGCATAGAATGAGACAGTGCAAATACATTTTTACCACACATCTCAGTTCCTCACATTTACTGTCTGGATTCTGGAGCCGGTATTCTGACCGTCGACATCCTGACAGTCTGGATGCCGCCTACATCCCATAACAACATTTCGTCCATTGGCATAGTCTAACGGACTCTGAGAGGAGGGGAGAGGTATGTTTGGGGCCTTCACAATGTAGCGGGTTCTGCAGGGACTTCTAGTTAGGTAAAATGATTTTTACACCACCTTGTATATTGTAATTGGTTCTTTCACTCGATCAATAACAAAATAACTTTAATGTTAACAAATGGAGGGAATCTCAATTTATATTTGCCACACTTCCAATGTTCTCTTCATACTCTTATCACACTCGTATCGGACCTAGAAAGGGCACTCTAGCGGCCACAAGAAAAGGGGATGTCTTTAAGACGCCCCCCCCTTTTCTTCACTCTTGGGGGCGTGTCCGGCACTGACGGACATGCCGGGCTTCCCCCCAAGCTCTCCTCTATCTGAATACGCACGGCATCTATTCACCGGTGGTGATCTCTGCACCGCTATTTTTCCCACCAGCGGGATGGCACCTGCTATGTCATTTTAACGGGCGCTGCCAAAAAGGTCAGGGCGTATTCTGCCCTTTTGAAAACGGGCAGGACGCGGCGCCCAGCTAAAACAGCCTAGCGGGAACACTAACATAAATGAACGTGAGTCCAACAGTAATTACTTTAGGTAAATTCCACTAAATTACAGGGATGATCATCTTTGGGATTACTCAAGCTTCACTGATGTGTCAGGGACAAGAATTCTTAAAATACTGTGCATGGAGTATGCTCAAATATGCGTCTTGAAGTTAAATCTGTGTATTTCCACATGAAATTATTAGCTGCGCCTCTGTTTTCTCTTGTATGAAAATGACATTCATAGACTCGGCCCCGGGGGCAATAATATTGTGAAAAATTGTATAATATTTGATTTCATCTGACAATGAATTATTGAAGTATCTAAATTGGTATTATCCTTGTAGTAAGAAGCAAAATAGACTGCTCTCTTACCTTTTCCTTTTTTATCAGAATTATTTTATTTACGCAGGTGATTGAGAAGTTGCTTACTGAATGCTGCCATATTTTTGTGAAAATATCTCACATTCATTGACTTGAATACATAAAATTAAGCAATATACACACTTTCCTGTTTGTGTTCTACTTATTCAGAGATAAAAGCTGCTGTTCTCCTATCTGTTTTTCTCAGTGTATGTATGTGTGTATATTGTGTGTAGAACTTCTGGCCATACATAATCCCGTTCAGGGACAAACAACGCACATCATTCAGCCAGTTATCTAACATTTTTTAAGAACGCCCTACCTACAGATTTAAAGTAGGGACTTTGCAAACGCACATCATTCAGTCAGTTATCCAATATTTTTTAAGAATGCCCTACCTACAGATTAAAAGTTGGGACTTTGCAATTTGTTTGCAGGACATTGTGTAATTTAATACAATTAAGTTACACTTTAATTCAATCTCAATTCAGATTCACTTATCTACACATTAATATTGCCCCAGAGCGCACCACTAATATTCAATGAACTAATTACCCAGAGAGGGTGGGATACCTCTACTAGTGGAGCAGCTAGGGACAAATCACAGAAAATACTAAGAGGGCTGTGAATCCCTATTTGAAAAAAAAAAATAAAAAAAAAATATATATATATATATATATATATATATATTATACATAGCAGTTCCAGAGCAATATTCAAGCCTGTTCCCAGTCATTAAAATCTGTGAATGTAGAATTAGTGTTTAATTGGTGGAGTTTATACATAAATTGACATCACTTGTGTTATACTATCATTATGAACTGTACGCTGTCTTACTCCTGTGTTCGATAGGAAAACTTGCGCCACAGAATTCTGTAATATGGAAAAAAGTGTCCAGCCTGCCTTTTGTAAGATCGTAGAATGCCTCAGAGAATTCAATGTACTTAAAATTTGGGAATACATTATCCTATATATCAATTAAACAACATTGTCATGTGAGGTTTTAACTTATCGCCATTCTTATCATTGTTGTATCTTCTTTCACTCCTTCTATCCAAGTGTGTATACTATTGTCATAAAAAAAAGTTTTGATATAAAAATAAATCACTGTCATGTAATGTGTATTTTAATTTAAAATGCATGTTTTAAGGATGGTTAAATGATTTATCTGTAATGCAAGAAAATATTGTATACTTAGAAGCGTTTAGCTCCTGTCATTGCTAACTAATATATATGTGTACACTAGGGAGGCCTGCATCTCTCCCTGCTCTATGATGCTGGCCTTGGTTTACATAGAGAGACTTCGACACCGCAATCCCGAGTACCTGCAGCAGATTTCATCATCTGATCTTTTTCTCATATCTATGGTGAGTGACAATTAAGCCCCAGTATAATGGCCTTGTGGCTATCATACAGTGTTACATTCCATCTTCACAGTCAGTGTCTCAGCAGTGACTGTGCTGCATCGTCTACGAATTACAGCTGGAAATCCTCTGCGTTCCTAACATGTGACATATATCCTGATTAGTGCTTTGCATGTGACAAGATGTATGACAGTACCTGGGAAAACAACATGTTTTGGAACTAAGCAGTTCAGAACTGCCAGAATAAATGTCATTTTTTATTTTATTTTGCAGTATACGTGTAATATGTTGTATGGAGGCTAGCTTACTTGTGGGGAATATACTATTCAGTCCCATACATTGAGTCATTTGGATTTGATGTTTCTCCATAAACATTGTAGTAATATGTTGATCAAATTCTCTGGGAACTGTCTATAGGTGTATTCTAATTTCTGTGTGAATGCAAATATGCAGTGCATTAGCCGTCAGCTATGCTAGGTTTTCTAAAGAATCAAGGACCTGTACTTACATGTCTGACATTCACTAGCTGCTCTTAATATATAAGATAATTTACGATTCACGGCTTTTGAATTTATTAGGTAAGGTTATAGCTTTGTCCAGTCTTAAAAGCTTTCTGGTTTTTACCTTTGTTGCTTCATATAAGATATTTATAAGAATGTGGTATGTTGTAGATGGTCGCCAGTAAGTATCTCTATGATGAAGGTGAAGAGGAAGAGGTGTTTAATGATGAATGGGGAGCAGCCGGAAGACTAGATGTCCAAACTGTGAACACTCTGGAGATGAATTTCCTCCGAGCTATAGTAGGTCTCGTGTTCATCCATTCTCTCTGCAGCACATGACCTTATTCAGCTGCTGCACAATATTTCCATGGAACTCTGGGCCTGATTCAGCAAGGATCGCTATTCTGCTAATACGCACACGACACAGTTGCTAATATCAGCGGTATATGCAAATAATTGATTTTGCATTGCGATCGCAGCCTGATGCCCACTTCCCCTTACACCAATATTCTTTAGCAATATAGCAAAATAATCGTTAACATCGGACCCATACGCACAGTTAAGGCAGGTCAGACCTCACTCAGGAACTGTAAATTCAGCGTACACTGAGGCCTCGGGCTGCGTATGGTATCGCAGTGGCTAATTCATGCACGCCCCTGCAACGCCGTCGAAACGCAATGGCACGCCTTTGTTCGCCCAAACAGCCCCCCTTACCATCCACAAACGACACTTCCTGTCAATCACTCTGCTATGGGTCTGCGTCACCACTGTGATCAGTTCCGATTGCAGCGCCTGGTTCACGCACTGCATGCGCAGTGCAAAACAATCGGCCGATTGTGTGCGTATTAGCAACTGCGATCCTTGCTGAATCAGGCCCTCTATTTTCAAAATGTTTCTCTGTGTTTCGTGCAAAAAAAGGTGACAATGCAGTGTCAAACACACGTCTGTTTTGCAACCACATTTTGTGATTGTGATTTTACACTTGCCATGCTCCATGACTATTCATAACCAATGCACAGCTGTGCAATACTTGGTCGCGTCTCCACTTGTAGCTGAAGAGGCGTAAAGGGGTGGGGAAAATTGCAGTAGGGATATGTTAATGGAATGGCGACTATACAATAGTTAGGAGTACTAATGTCTGTATTGCTACAGTACAGGGGATAGCTGAGGAGTACAAATGTCTAGTGCCACAGTACAGGGGATAGCTGAGGAGTACTAATGTCTAGTGGTACAGTACAGGGGATGGCTGAGGAGTACAAATGTTTGTAGTGGTACAGTACAGGGGATAGCTGAGGAGTACGAATGTTTGTAGTGGTACAGTACAGGGGATAGCTGAGGAGTACTAATGTCTGTAGTGGTACAGTACAGGGGATAGCTGAGGAGTACCAATGTCTGTAGTGCCACAGTACAGGGGATAGCTGAGGAGTACTAATGTTTGTTGTGGTACAGTACAGGGGATAGCTGAGGAGTACTAATAATTTTGGAACACCATTTTTTATGCTCCATCAAAGTTTCCTGCTTTATGTGGTGCTGATTAAAAAAAGTTTGTGTTACCATTTTACTACTTTACATTTGTTATTACTAATTGATGTACATTTGCCATTAATGAAGGAGTTTGACAGTAGTATAATGTTTGTCATATCGTCTCCACAGCCATGGTTTACAGGCAGCCATAAGTAGTTTTGTTCTTCTCCTTCCCATATGCATACAGCTGTTATTTTCCAGCACCCTTGTGTACAAGCCCTTGTTCCTTTCTCCCATACAGTAGAGCAGTGTTTCCCAATCTTGGTCCTCAAGGCACACTAATACCACTTTCAGACAGAAAATGGCAAAAAAAAACGTCTTTTACCCAGCATTTGCATGCCGGGTTGTTTTGCAGGTCCCCCCCTTCAGACAGGAGTGCAAATGACCATGTCATACATTTCTACCCGGTAATTTGCTGATTAACACTGTTATTTCTTCTGTCTGAAAGGGTCAACCCGGGTCTCCGACGCTGGTAAAGTCCTGGGTCGAAGTCCTGGGAATTTTGACCCAGGTTGACCCTTTCAGACAGAAAAAGAAAATCTGTTGATCAGCAAATTACCGGGTTCGAAATGTATGACCCGGTAATTTGGTTTTCTGTCTGAAAGGGGTATAACAGTCCAGGTTTTAATGATTTCAATGCTTGAGCACAGATGGTTAAATCAAAATAACTGAGGTACTGATTAAGACACCTGTGTTCAAGTACGGCTATACTTAAAACCTGGACTGTTAGTGTGCCTTGAGGACCGTGGTTGGGAACCCCTGTAGTAGAGGAAATGATTTTCCCTATTTATTTTTTTATGCTCAAGCTCAACCTTTATTTAGAATTTGTACTCTTTGTTGACCAATACAGGATTGGAGTCTATACACCCATCCAAGGGAATTCTTTGAAGTGCTGCGATGGCTGGAGGGGAGGTGAATATAATCAACCATGAACTTAATGGAAACCTTTAAAATACTTTTTTTATTATTATAATATACTTTTACATATATATGACATTTGGATTATATTGTATCCTGCAGTGTGGTAATATGTAGATGGCCTCTAGTGGTAGGATTAGATGTTTTCAGTGTGTTGTACCCACCCCATATGTGTATTTTGATTAAGGAAACCAACATGGAATCTACTTTGCTAAAGTCTACCAAATAATCATTAAACTGACTTTGAATCTTTAGTGTACCAGTGCTGTAATGCAACTCTTTGTCCACTCTCGCAGTGTGGCAGAACAGCAAGGTATGAAACGGGGCTGGTTCACTTACACAGACCTGTCTGTCCTCCTGGAACAAGACCTTTGGCAGAAAGTTTTCAGTGATTTGTGTCAACAAGTCAGCAAGGTGAGGGATGCACAGTATTCCTAAATGATCAATAGTCTCTTCAGTGGTATCTGAATTGTCAATAAACTTGTATATTTTAGGTGGTTTTGCCATTGATCTATGGTCTGTTACTCTTAGTGATCTGATTAGTCCAGCCATTGTGTTCATGGTATACTATACATACAGCAGCAAATGTATTCATATGTTTAACTGTGCCCAGAACTCGCAAGCTGGTGCTCATTATTCTTAACAGCAATATTACATTAGTTTGTAGTTACTCATTATACTGTCAGCACAGACATTAAGTGCTTAAACTATTGGATTAAAGAATTTCCAGCTCTTTGTTGTATGATGCTGATGGAGGTCACTGGTTCCCAGTTGTTAAGTGTATGGAATATGCTGGTGGTATATAAATAAACATCAATAATAGACTATATTATTATGAATACAAAAGTGTTTGTAGTCCAAAATGTGTGTATTAAATGTAAATATTGGGACACATAATAAACCAAATTCTCTTGGGAAATGTCTGTGCAGTTGCTGTAATATACCAGCCAAGAATTCTAGCCAACCAGCATGAAGAACTCTATACACTATGTATTATTGGTAAAACGTAATTGGAAGAATGAGCACTTTTAGTGTTGTATGAATACAGTATGTATCATGATCTGTTTCCTCTTCCCTAGCTGGCCTGTATCCTGGGTTTGGTGTACTTAACTGGAGTTGCCACCATATTTGCCTCTGTTGCTGTATTGCACAAGGCTACCTGGGAGATGAATGGAACAGCCCTGCTTCCCTCTCTTACAGAGCAGACTTCAGACGTGTCTGTGCCACTTTTTATTCCACTTCCCCCAGAGGAGATCCCCAGCAATAGTCTTACTATTCTTCCACGCTCCCTGGAGGATGAGTGCTTGGAGAGAAGGCAAAGTGTCACGGCTACAGCACTGTATCTTTGGGGCTCGGTCCTGACAGCACTTACCTATAGCGATACAGGAGGCAGTGCAAGTGAGGAATTACGACCTCCTGATGGGTATTGTCCTTTTTGCTCTAAACCAAAACTGTACACTTGGCCTAAAACCAGCAGTCACAAAAATGCCACCCAGTGCGGTTCCAACCAACCACTCATTCGTGCCTTTCCAGGACTGAATCACTACGGCTTCCCTCAGACACTACTTTGTTCCGGCTGCCCAAATTCTTGTACCATAAAACAACACGATCCCATCCTTTCACCAAGCAGCATGTCGGGCGGAGACCTGTCCAATAACTTGGAGTTAAAAACTTTTATTGTCCCAGGTTAGCCAGAATACGAGGCACACTGACTCAACCGGACTCAGGTGGGACACCCCACTCTCTACCTGTAAGTCACACCTGTGCTTTTAAAGGACTCCATCTGCAAGTTAAAAACAACTCTAGTTTTTATATTATAATATATATATAAAATATATTATTCCTAGTTTCACATGTCTAGGTCTATTTTTTGGAAATTGTGCTGAGCAATAGGAGGGATTGTTTTGTAGTAGTAAAGTAATATCACTCCTGCAATTCTGCTAAATTATACGAAATGCAGGGTATACTAACAATCTTTACTAAGAAACAATAAGTACACCAAGCATTTAGAAGATTGTTAAAAAGGTTCTTACATGCACAAAAAAAATCTGACTACATTTTACACACGTCTGAATTGTGGCTGAAAATTTTTGTAATGTAATATTTGGTGCAAACCTTCTACAACTTCATCATCACTATGTTAACTATAAATTTATTCTTTTCACCATTGTTCTTAAGATTATACTGTAGGGTTAACAATGTATTTATGACAAAGCATAGCATGTTAGTTGGGGCAATACAGAAGCCTACCTCTGGGTGGCGGACTAATTCACTGAAATCCTCTGTACTGATGTGGATTCATATGGCAAGCTCAAACCTGAGTTACTAACATGCCCTTTTTGCATAACTCTCATCTGTACTGGAGGAAAGATGTATAACACTTTACTTTTTTGCAGTGGAAAGTCATTGGATAGAATGACGTACTCTCCTGAATCATATTGTGTGTGTGTGTATATACGTTTTATTTTATGGGATTGTCAGCTAGACCCCCACTGTTTATTAATTGCATCTCAATACAATGCTACTCTACAAACCTTAATTTCTGCAAGTTCTGCATGACTTCCATGTTACATGATGACAATTGTAACTCTGCGCTCAGTGTCTGGTTGCTGATTTGTCAGCTTGGGACCTGTAGACATTTGCTATGAATGAAATTAGCAGTATGTAGGGGATGCATGGCAAACGTTTACATTGTTTTGAAACACAGAAAGCTATGTGGGGAAACTGTGCCTTGAGGCTTAATGTGATTATTTTTGTTGAATGCTTGATGGTATAGATTACAAGACATGCAGCAATGGGTATTATATTTAGTGGATATTACTTACAAGGCTTATCATGAATGGAAAAAGTTATCACAATTGTTTGTCTATGTGTAAGTACTTGGATTGCACACCACGCACTTGTGTATGACACCACCGTTTTGAGCACGTCACATGGGAATCTATCACTGAATCAAGGCGCTGACGATGAAACACACTTAGAGGTGAGGACCCAGCCATGTCACTATGGGCAACGTCACATTGGTGCTTTAGAACTCAATCTAAAGTGACGACGTGTTCTGCAGTGTGACCTTTAAGTGCATGGGGAAAGCTGCTTCTCAATCACACCAGAAAGATTCCGCCACAGCCTTTTAGACAATTATAATGTTCTGCTGTGAACGTAGCAGCCATTCCCATTCACTGTAAAGTCAGAATGTGGGAGTGTCTGTTCTGAACACTGCAAAGTTTTGGTTAGAATACAGCATGATACTATATACAGCCCTAGCTTGTGTTATTAGCTATGCTGTATGCTTTATCCACACTTCCTTCTTGACAGATATATTTCTTGAACTACTACGCTTCATTATATTTAGCCTCATGGAAACTAGCGGCAGTATTTGATTAGCGGCGAAAATGGACGATTTTTAGCCATAGGAAATTTATGTGGAACAGTAATTTCCTGGAAAAAAAAATTGCTTCCTATCATTTTTTAATAACTTTTTTTTTTTTCACCCAAAATTGCACGGTCGTTTTTTGCCAAAGTGCGCAACTTACCAAATTTTTGGGGGGTAATTTATCATTGACGGGGGTGTCCAAAGGGTTCTGAAAGAAATCCACACATTTTTAGACAAAAATAGGGATTTAGCATTTTTTTTTTCGTCTGGTATGGAGAAAACTTCTTGGTGAAAATATTGCCGTCTTTTGGCGAAAAACATCCGTTTTCACCTATGGCGAAAAAAAACGGCAGTTTTTGCCGCTAAATGAATACGGCCCTAGGTTGTACGGACCGGAATCTCCACTATTGCAAGTTCACAATTTAAGGTATGGGACTGTGTTCAGAAGGTTTGGTCAAGTTTTATTTACGTAATGATTGTCCTGTGGTGGTTTGTGTCCATTACTGAAATAATCTTGGGCTGCTCTTTATTGAACAGACAAGCTGGGCAGTGCCAAGTCTCTCTCCATTTCCTCCACCACCTCTATTATAGGCTATAAAAATGGGTGCTGGGATCATGATTGCAACACCAGTGAGGAGGGTTTATGGGGGACGTGTGAAAACTGGTTTATGGTGAAATGGTAAAGTAACCCTTGGCAGCCAATTAAATTGTGTAATTTTTCCCGTTGACCAGTTTTCGGAGATGTGTGTGCATCTCTGGTGGAGTCCACACATCAAACAGTGCAGACAGAATACTGGTTGAAAAGGCTAGTTTATAAAATAGGGGGTTTTATAGCCACCAAAACTATCCAATGCTGTGGGTAACTAACCAGTCGGTAACTAGATTTCATAATTCAATTAGACCTGATGCAAGTTTGACAATGAATGTGAATGTCTCATGGTATGGGTATTGCATGTTTTCATTAAGTTAATAATGGCTGTGATCTAAATGTGACTTCCTTAAAAGGGCTGTCAGTCTATCTTCACAGAATGCCAGGGACTATGATAACCATGGCCGTCAACCCCTTTAAATCTGCTCCCCCATCCTCCTAGTGTACTTAAATTGTACCCGATGTTTGTACACTGCAGATCAGCCGTTGTACTGGACCAATATCTACCAAGAACTTGCTAAGTGCTTCATACCTTGGTTATGTCATTAATTTCTTGTGAACTGATAATGGTGGTCACTTCACAAATTGGCTATCGTCACTGTGATTATACATGTTAAGTGGGTCTTAATGAGAATGATGACACTGGCCTAAATAACCTGTTAATAAGGGAGTCAGCAGTAAGTGCAGAACATTGTAATATATATATATATATATATATATATATATATATATATATATA
Source organism: Taudactylus pleione (assembly GCA_031769625.1). Lineage (NCBI taxonomy): Eukaryota > Metazoa > Chordata > Amphibia > Anura > Myobatrachidae > Taudactylus > Taudactylus pleione. The sequence continues at coordinate 9,662,418 of JAUIMM010000121.1, forward strand.
TTATATATACACACACACACACACTGCCTTGCAAAAGTATTCACGCCCCTTTGCATTTTTCATGTTTTGTTGCCTCACAACCTGGAATTAAAATGGATTGTTTGAAGGTGTGAATCATTTAATTCACAGAACACGCCTACAACTGTAAAGTTGTTGTTTTTTTGTTTTTTTATATTGTGAATCAAACAACATTTAGGACAACATAACAAAAAACAGCGTGCATAACTATTCAACCCCCTAAAGTCAGTACTTTGTCGAGCCACCTTTTGCGGCAATTACAGCTGCAAGTCACTTTGGATAAGTCTCTATGAGCTTGCCACATCTTGCCCCTGGGATATTTGCCCATTCCTCAAGGCAAAACTGCTCCAGCTCCTTCGTGTTGGATGGTTTCCGCTTGTGAACAGCAATCTTCAAGTCTGACCACAGATTCTCAATTGGATTAAATCTGGACTTTGACTAGGCCATTCCTACACATTTAAATGTTTCCCCTTAAACCACTCGAGTGTTGCTTTAGCAGTATGCTTCGGGTCATTGTCCTGCTGGAAGGTGAATCGCCGTCCCAGTCTCAAATCACAGGCAGACTGAAAACAGGTTTTGCTCAAGAATATCCCTGTATTTAGCACCATCCATCTTTCCCTCGACTCGAATCAGTTTCCCAGTCCCTGCTGCTGAAAAACATCCCCACAGCATGATGCTGCCACCACCATGTTTCACTGTGGGGATGGTGTTCTTGGGGTGATGGGATGTGTTGGATTTGCGCCAGACATAGCGTTTTCCTTGGTGGCCGAAAAGTTAAATTTTAGCCTCGTCTGACCAGAGCACCTTCCTCCATCCATTTGGGGAGTAGCCCACATGCCTTTTGGCAAACTCAAATCATGTCTTCTTATTTTTATCACTAAGTAATGGCTTTTTTCTGGCCACTCTTCCATAAAGCCCAGCTCTATGGAGTGTACGGCTTATTGTGGTCACATGCACAGATACACCAGTCTCTGCTGTGGAACTCTGCAGCTCCTTCAGGGTTACCTTTTGGTCTCTGTGCTGCCTCTCTGATTAATGCACTCCTTGCCCGGTCTGTGAATTTTGGTGGGCGGCCCTCTCTTGGCAGGTTTGTTGTGGTACCATGTTCTTTCCATTTGATGGTGCTGCGGGGGATCATCAAAGATTTGGATATTTTTTTATAACCCAATCCAGAATTGTACTTCTCAACAACTTTGTCCCTGACTTGTTTGGAGAGCTCCTTGGTCTTCATGGTGTGATGCCTCTTGCTTAGTGGTGTTGCAGCCTCTGGGGCCTTTCAGAAAAGGTGTGTTTATACTGACAGATCATGTGACACTTAGGGGGCGATTCAATTCAACGTGAATTAAATAGCGGCGGGAGAGAGCTCCCGGAGCTATTCAATTGTGTGCTGTGTGGTCGGAGAATGCCGGTTATCGCGCCTTAACATGGGTGTTAAGGCGCGTTAAATCTGCATTCTCTGACCAAAGTGCCGGGCGCGCGGCTGTTAGTGCGGCGCTAGGCAGAAAAATAGCTGCGCGCCCAGCACTTTGGTCGGATAACTCCTCGCATCCCCAGGGGGGTGCGAGAAGAAATCCTTAGTGCGCCCAAACAGCGCCGTGTATTGAATAGCTGCTGGAGCTCCCTCCCGCGGCTATTCAACATCACGTTGAATTGAATTCCCCCCTTAGATTTCAGACAGGTGTACTTCATTTCACTAATTATGTGACTTCTGAAGGTAATTGGTTGCACCAGAACTTTTTTGAGGGGCTTCATAGCAAAGGGGGTGATTACATATGCACATGGCAATTTTCAGAATTTTATTTATAAAGATTCTTTTTTATATATATTTTTCTCATTTCACTTCATCAAATTACACTATTTTCTGCAGATCCATCACATAAAATTCAGATGAAAAAAGAAATATATTACAGGTTGTAATATAACAAAAAAGGTAAAAAGCAGGGTGGGGGGAGGGGTGAATACTTTTGCAAGGCACCCAGTATATATAGAAACTACAGCAATACTTATTTTGAACTTCCTTCCCTACCTTTCAGTCTTCCATCCTTCAAGTTTAAGTGACCCCAGTTCTATAAATGCTTTCATTTTAAAAGATCCTGCTTCCTATACTGTTATTCCTCTGTTATATATAATTTTTTATCATATCACCCCTATCCCTTCTCATTTTGTATTCTGTTTCTGGATTTTTTTTTTTTCCCCCACTTTGTTAGATTTCACACTCCAATCCATTCTAGGGATGCAATCAATGGCAGAGATCCAATTGGGTTTCCTCCATCTTTGGCTAAGAGCAATGGTTTTAGTTCCCATCATACAGCGGATATGGAGCTTGGCCACCCCCCTTTTCTCCCATTCACTACTAAGCTGTGCCCCTTCACTGAATGGTCCACAGTCTGTCCAATGACTAGTGCAAACCATGGATGGTTCACCATCGATGGTTTCTTGCCATTGATATTAAGCACTGATGGCACCATCGATGGTGACTTGATGACCATCCCTAGTCCATTCCTCACCCTTTTCCTCCTTAATTCACCTCAAATACATTTAGCTCTGCATTCTGGACCCGGTGTCACCAGGGGATCTAGTTAAAGGGTATCCTGAGATATATCAGATTCATTTTCAAACGTGTGATCTATAACGGATTGCTGAGCTACTAACTATTGACCTTTGATTATGTCCTGGTGTCATTTGGTTTCTTTGTAATAGTAAAATCTCCTTCACTGTTTTTTGTAGAAAGCCTCATCTCCATTGTATTACAATAAAAGCAGCATTTGTTCTCCCTGCAACATGTCATGTTCTTATTCATTGTGTATGGTAGACTGTGGGACAACTAATATTGCATGATATTCGCAACCTGCGTCTCTCAAAACCACTGTTTTATCCACTCCTGAGGCACACCAACCCGCATAGTACCATAAAAACGAAATGGATAGGCCAATAACGTGCTGTTTGTACCAATTCAGGTCCTGATTGATTGATTGAAGATTCCGATTATCGGACCTCCGTCGCAGTGCTGGGATTGCAAATGCAGCAGGAGGTGTCATACACCACCTGCTGCATTTGAATAATAAAAATGACCATCATTGCAAAGCTGCCTGCCACATAAGCTACGCTTACTCCCTGGCAAACCGTCCTGCCCCTGCTGTGGTGACTGCACATTCTATGCGGTCAGTTGGGTCTTGGGCAGCACGCTGTGGGGCTTCCACATGGTTGTCTGCTCATACCTTCATCAGGTTTTATGCATTTGACATTATTGCGTCCTCGGATGCCGCCTTCAGGTGTTCTGTGCTCACTGCAGCTCAGGAGCGTCCGCACACATACAGGACTGCTTTGGGACGTCCCAGCATTGTCCGTGTTCCCTAGTGGAGGAAGAAGAAAATTACTTCTGTCTTACCTGAACTTTTTTCCTTCGACTCCTTAGGGGCACAGGGCGCCCACCATCATGCACCTGTCTGCTGGGGGTGTTTCCTTGGAGTATATGGGAAAGATTCCTGGACTGCACAACCTGAATATATATAATGGGAGGTGCTACCTGATGAGACTAATTGCAGGCACAGAAACAGACAAATCTCAGGTGCACAACTCCAAATTATTGATATTGCAAAATGTTATTGCATTTATATATTCAATAGAATTTTTTAGCATAATCATGACCAAGGTTATGGGCCTACTCACCAATTCCAGGTAACTTCTTTAGGGTAGGTCCCTAACATACTAGGGTTCAAATCCAGAGCACAGGACCCCCCCCAAACTGGCCCAGCTAAGCTGCCCCATGTCACTGCCATAGTAAGAAAAGTGCAGTGTAAAGAGATGATTAAGAGCAGCCACAGCTGCATATAAAGAATGAATATAAAAAAGTGAAGTACATGTATAATAAACAGTGAAGGGTGTTTCCTTGGAGACTGGTCCAGCTGTACTCGTCATGGAATGAATGGTTCTGTATGTATGCTGGCCTTCCTTCTCTTCTCCTGCCTTGCTCCTGCTAACTGAAAACTGAAGGGCCTCTATCTGGGGGTGGGGTACAGAGGAGAGGAGCCTGGGCTTTGTGGGCATTTGTATTTAACAGTTTGGTGCCCAGACTCTCCTCTCCAGGCTATACCCAGCGTTGTCCCTGTGCCCACTATGGAGTCGATGAAAAATACTTGCCTGTTCAGACACATAAGTCTCATTATTTAGGTGAGTACATTATTTACAGGATTACACCATTGTTTTCTTCCTTTTCTTGTATTTTTTTGCATGGACTGGTGCTAAGAGGAAGTAAATGAAGAAGACTGAGCCTGATTTAGACATGGATGCTTTTGCACAGCAGCTGCGTCAAAATATGCTAATGTCTGCAGAAGGCGTCTGAAGGAAAAATACACCTCCTGCCAGCATCTCGGATACGATTGAATTAACATCTCAACCATCGATCAATGGATCAACCATTGAGAAGGTTTGTAGCATCGGCTCACTGAGTAAGCCATTTTCTGGAAACGCAGGCAGCGCTGCTCCATCCCCACCCCACAAGGCCGCAGCATGTCAATCCTGCTGCGGCTTGGGGGCACTGTGTGCGATCTCCCAGGACTCGTTCTGCACATGCGCAGTCCACCCACCTTTGGAGTTGTAAGCAAACCCGATGGTTTGCTTACAACTCTGAATAATATCCATTATTTATTCCATACTCAGGGCCTGGTTCAGAGATGGATTGCAGTTCAAACAGCTGCTGTGTCTGTGCTCATCGGCTGTTCTAAAATATACGAAAGCTGCAGGAGTTAAGACGCCCACTGCCGGCTTCTATGATCTGCTGCTGAAGATGCTTGGCTTTTGGTACATAGGGGTCAGATCGTAGTCCCCATTGATAATAATGGGGACTGCAAGCTGCAGTGCTAATTAGCACTTTGCTGGAGATTTCTGTGAAACGGCAGTTTCTGCATAATTTTATGTAACAAACAGCTTGATGCATAGGACCCTTGGTCTGAGGATCCTAAATTGGTCTGTTTTTGACCTTTGAAAAGGTAGCATTAAAATTTTAAGTTGAGAAGTGAGAACTGTGCCATAAAGGAAATCAGTTTGGTTTATGACCTCCAAGAGCTATAGGGAAAGTCCAGTAACGCCTACAGTTTCAGAAGTGCTATGTAGGGTGGCGTCTGATATAACTAGCATTATGTTTGGCATAATGTCAGCTAGATCAGAATTCTACACTGCATGGCACAGTACATCTGAAGCGCTCACACTATAAGGAAAAAGTACCAACCAGTCAACGTCTGTCATTTTTCAAATACACCTGGTAAACTGCTCACTCAGGCTGCATAGCTGGTGGCTGACATAGTCTGTGTTAAGATTCAAAGTGTTAGTTATCAAATTGTAATTACACTTATAATCTAAGTCGGAGTTACGCCGGAGTTAAACTGGAGGAAACCTACTACTATTAACTGGTTTTCTTGTGTGCTCATTTATGTACTGTGTAAGGCGCTGCGGAACCTTTGTGGCGCCATATAAATAAAGGATAATAATAATAAAGTAAAGTGACTGTTAAAAGCTGACTGGTTGGTGTTTTATCTCTCTCCAAGGTTTGATACATTTATCCCCAGATCCAGCATGCAGACTGTACAGGGTCATTACTTATGAGAAACTTCCTCTTAAATTACTGTATGATTAAGCGAACTGGGACTTGCGATATTTGTCGTGTACCTGGAAATATTAAATATTATTTATTAAGTGTTTTTATTGGCTAAATAAATCAACTCCTAATTCATTCATCACACGATTGGAAAATCTTAACTTTTACCACAAACACAAACATTTGCTATTCTCAAAGATATATCCTCTTTCCTGTTCGCCTGCGCCCAAGAGCATAATGTTCTATACTAAAATAAGTGGTACTTCCGTATCTTTGCGGCCCCCTGGTTACGCTACTTAACGAATCTTCACTATTCAGAAAGATACTTAAGTAACGTAAACTTGAGGAAATACCATTTGGCCCCTTGCGGACTCGCTTCGCTCGCCACATGGATTTATTCCCCCTCCATGCCCACTTGGATGGTAGGGAATGACGTTGGACATTAGCGTAAAGATGAGCCAGTGTCCAACGTCATTCCCTACCATCCATGTGGGCATGGAGGGGGAATATTTCCTTGTGGCGAGCCCCAATAGTATTTCCTGGTTACACTACTTACGTAGCGTAACCAGGGGGCCGCAAAGATATCGAAGTACCAAATAAGTTCTTATTGGTGGTTGGTTAGATATAATCCCAGTGCACCAGATATAATTTCTATCTATATTTTCTCCCTCTCCTTTCTAACCCAAAAATCTTGTTTACAGCATTTAATAATTGAAAAACATACTCATATGTACGTGAAAAGTAGAAATGGCTACTCCTCACATGAATAGGCTCCATAATTTGGAATAAAGGTGAAGTATTTTGCATTTATATGTATGGGATGCGGTCATAATACCGAACAAGGGGATTCCAGAGTCGGAATCCCAGGTAAGTATCGGGATTAGGGGGAGGTTTAGCATTAGGCACTAAGGGTAGAGGTTAGGTTTAGGCACCAGGAAGCTAAGGGTAGGGAGAAGGTTCGGATACTGACAGGTGTCTGTATCCTAACACTGTCTTTCTACTTCGGGGTCCATAGGGGGTCCACAGGGTTGACCTTGGGGTATAGCTGGATCTGGATCCATGGGCACCACGCAGTTAAAGCTTTGCTGCTCCCAGGATGCACTTGGGTCCGTCCTCCTCTATACCCCGCCCCGGCCACAGGCACCTCAGTTTTAGTTGGTGCCCGGCCGGAGTCGGGTCACCCTGCGCAGTGGGGCTGCATAAGCAGCCCCTAAGCTTTATTTATTTAAAAAAATAAAAAAAAAGATGATTTTATTTTATTTTTACTGTCTTCAGAGCGGCAGCATCAGACTGTCCATCTGGACGTCTACGCTGCCGCTCCAACAGCCCCGCTGGCGCTGCGACGCCGGTACTGATCCGGGGATCGCAGCGGGACCCTGGAGTCAGTACTAGCGTGGCTCCGGGACCTCCCAAGGACTGCTGCCGGACTGAAGGGGCCAGGTAAGCCGCGTGCAGCGCTGCACGCGGGGAAAATGCAGTCTTCATGCTGCCGGTCTCTGGGGACAGACCGGCGGCGCTAGTAGCGGCGGCGGGCTCCCCCTCTTCAGGAATACCCCGCGTGTCCGCTGGCCCCCGGGGTGTAAGTACCGGCGGGGAACCGGCTTCCCCGGGGGTTTAGTACTAGCAGGGGAGGCAGCCTTCCCCGCTTCAGCGCTCCTCCCCTCAGCCCAGCGCGCCTTCTCTCATGTGTGCTGGCGTCGCTGGCCTGTTCTCACTCGGCCACTCCTCCTCAGAGCTCTCCGGCAGCCATCTTCCTCAGGCAGCATCGCAGAGCTCCCAGGCAGGCTTCCAGTGGACCAGTCCCCCTGCGTACCTCTCCCCCTGCAAAGGACTGTGTTCGCAGCGCTATAGCCCTCCCAGACACTGAATCTGGGAGGTTGATTGTAGCGGAAGGTGCAGTGAGTATAACTTCTCTGCATGGTATGTGACTTTTTGCTAGTGCTGCTGTCTGTGCTTATTTTCTACTTACTGTCAGCTTTTTACCTATCCCTTTCCTTCTCCTACAGCCCGCAGGTGCGTGGGGGAGGGGTGTTCTTTCTGTGTACCTCACTTATATAAATCTACGTATTTGTGAGGTCCGTCACATACTGCGGTGTGCTCCTCAGTACCATATTGTGGGCTGTTTGGGTTGCATACTTGGGAGTGCGTGGGTGTTATACGCCTTACCTCGTTTCGGTGAGACACTTTTTTTGCAAAAAAGTTTGTCTCATGTCTGATGAGGGGAATGAGCGCTCCGAGGCTCCTGTGTTGTTTTCCTGCCGACGCTGTTCGGCAGGGGTTGACGGGGCAGATTTGTCTCAGGATGGTCTGTACAGGCGGTGTCAGTTAGTACCTGGACCCTCTAAACCCCCGGTGGCGCAGGATCCTCCATGGGCAATGTTTACGCAAGTGCTGGCGTCAATCGCGGACCAACTTGCGGTCCCGACTGCGGCCCCTTCTAGGGCGTTGCCCCAGCCTACCATGCCCCGTTCCCCGGGTGTGACTCGTCTGGTGCAGTCTCCTCCCGGGTCTCAGACTGTGGGTCCTTATGCGGGTTTGCCGGTATACGTGCAAACCCCCACGGTGCCGCAGCAGTCGATGGTACCTTTTCAGGGGTATCCTCAGGCAGTACCCCCGCCTTGGGTGGATGTCCTCTCCAGCTCTGTTCAGAGTCTGGCGGCTTCGTCATCGGCTTTTCAACATATGTTGCACAGTGATTTGCCCCCACGGGCGTCCAAGCGTTCCGTTCCGGCTTCACTGGCGGCTCAGTTCACGGACACGGACGTGTCTTCGGATGACGGGGAGATCCATGAAGACTCTGACTCGGATGCCGGGGCCCAGGAGATGGAGGCTAAGTCTTCCATTAATGTGCTGGCATTGGTTAGGGCGGTGCGGGCCATCCTTCACATTGAGGAGGATGTGCCCGCCCCCAGGTCAAAATACCCAAATTTTAAAAAGGCCAAGGTAGCTTCGACGGTTTTTCCCCTGTCCGATCAATTGACGGATCATATGGCAGGGGCCTGGCAGTTGCCCAGCAAGAGGTTCCAAACGCAGAAGCGGTTGGCTTCGAACTATCCATTTCCGGAGGCTCATTGCAGGAAGTGGGAAACTCCTCCAGCGGTGGATTCCCACGTTACCCGCTTAATTAAAAGCGCTACGCTGCCTTTGCCGTCGATCTCCTCCCTGAAGGATCCCACGGACAGGAAGGTGGAGACTTGTTTGAAGTCTATCTACTCTCTCTCGGGGGCGGTGGCCCGTCCGTCCATGGCCATCTCTTGGGTGGCTAAGGCCATCGAGAGCTGGGCCAATGCTTTGGAGGATACCTTTCCGGAAGATGCTCCGGAGATCCAGAGAGCGTTGATAGGTCAAATGAGGGATGCGGCTTCCTACATTGGGGAAGCATCGTTGGATGCAAGCCTGCTAACCTCTCGGGTGTCGGCTGCAGCTGTGTCGGCGCGTCAGTCCTTGTGGCTGAGGTCTTGGAGAGCTGACGCTGACTCTAAAAAGGGACTGGAGGCCTTACCTTTTAATGGGGAGTTGCTTTTTGGTCCAGACTTGGACAAAATTGTGGACACTCTGGCTAAGTCTAAATCAGCCTTCCTCCCTTCGGCTTCTTCCTACCAAGGTACGGAGCTCTGCTTTTCGGTCCTTTCGGGTTCAGGGCAAGGCAAAAGGTCAGTCCTTCCCGAGGCAGTCGACGACCAAGGCCGCTAAGCCAAAGAAGCAGCCCTGGAGTGCCAGGCGCCCTTCTTCCAAGCAGGAAGATAAACCTTCTGCCTGATGAGACGGGCCTCCCTCTGGGGGACCCCAGAGTGGGAGGCCGACTTCTTCTATTTTCCCAGTGCTGGCACAATACCACCACGGATGCCTGGGTTCGAGAAGTGGTCTCCCAGGGGTACGCCCTGTCTTTTCGGCACAGACCGCCCCACCAGTTTTTCTGCACGAGTCCTTCTCAGGATACGACCAAGTCTTTACAGATTCAGGAAGCTATAGAGTCCTTGCTGACAGCAGGGGTCATTGTTCCCGTTCCTCAATTACAACGAGGGACGGGGTTCTATTCTTCTCTGTTTCTGGTGCGGAAACCCAATGGTTCTCATCGCCCTATCCTCAACTTGAAGTCTCTGAACAAATTCCTCAGAGTTCCCAAGTTCAGGATGGAAACGTTACGTTCCATTATTCTGGCGATGGAACCGGGGGATTACATGGTGTCCCTGGATATCCAGGACGCCTACCTCCATGTTCCGATAGCACCTTCGCACCAGCGGTATCTGAGGTTCGCTATCCTTCAACGCCATTACCAGTTCCGGGCGCTACCCTTTGGTCTCTCCACGGCACCGAGGGTGTTCACAAAGATTATGGCGGTCATGGCCGCACATCTTCGGAACCAGAATGTACGGCTACTACTGTATCTGGACGACCTCCTGTTGCTGGCGAGTTCCCCGGAGGTACTGCTTCATCATCTCCACTTGACGGTCGCTTGCCTGCAAGCGCACGGGTGGCTGATAAATTGGAAAAAGTCCTCCCTGATTCCATCTCAGCGGATGGTTCATTTGGGAGCCCTGCTGGATTCTCGGCAGCAAAGGATCTTCCTGACCCCGGAGAAGGTCTCCTCCCTGCAGCTGAGGATACACAGTTGCCTGAGCAGTTGCCGCCTGTCGGTCCATTCGGCTATGAGGGTTTTGGGCTCCATGGTGTCAACATTCGACATGGTGGAATTTGCCCAGTTCCATTCCCAGCCTCTGCAGGGGCTGATTCTATCGGAATGGAACGGGTTACCTCACCGGATCCGCTCTCAGTTGCTGGTGTTGTCCCCGGAGGTTCGGCAGTCTTTGGCTTGGTGGCTTCAGGCAGCTCATCTGGTCGAGGGGCGTCCCTTTTGGATCCCGGACTGGGTGCTGCTCACGACGGATGCCAGTCTTCGGGTTTGGGGGGCAGTGACCGGCTCGTTGTCACTTCAGGGTCGTTGGTCTGCGGAAGAAGCTCTTCTTCCCATCAACATTCTGGAACTGCGGGCGGTTTATCGGGCCCTGCAGTCGTCCGGTCCCGCTCTTTACGGACGGGCGGTTCAGGTGCAGTCCGACAACGCCACCACGGTGGCGTATATCAACCACCAAGGAGGAACTCGAAGTCGGGCAGCAATGTCGGAGGTGTCTCGCATCCTTGCTTGGGCGGAGTGTCACATTCCAGCGATCTCGGCAGTCTTCATTCCCGGAGTCCTCAATTGGGAGGCGGACTTCCTCAGCCGTCACGACGTGCATCCCGGGGAATGGTCGCTTCACCCAGAGGTGTTTCAGCTACTCGTGGACAGGTGGAGGCTGCCGGAGCTGGACTTGATGGCCTCCCGTCACAATCACAAGTTGCCCGTTTACGGGTCAAGGACAAGAGACGCAGGCGCCTGTCTGGTAGACGCGCTGTCGGTGAAATGGACGTTTCACCTGGCGTATCTGTTTCCTCCGATATCCTCACTTTCTCGAGTTCTGCGGAAATTCAAGCAGGACGGCGGCACGCTCGTGCTGGTTGCTCCGGCGTGGCCCAGACGTCCTTGGTACTCCGATCTGAGGTGTCTCTCCATCGACGCTCCGTACCTTCTTCCTCAGCGTCGGGACCTGTTGTCTCAAGGGCCCTGCCTTTACCCGGATCTGGGTCGGCTGTCTTTGACGGCGTGGCTCTTGGGACAGCCATCTTGAGGTCTAGGGGTTTCTCCAGTTCAGTCATTGGTACCATGCTTAGGGCACGCAAGCCTGCCTCCGCACGGATTTACCACAGGGTGTGGCGCACTTACTTTCAGTGGTGTGAATCCAGAAACTATGATCCTCAGGTGTTCCGGGTTCCAGAATCTTGGAGTTCCTTCAATCAGGTTTAGACCTCTGCTTACGCCTGGCCTCTCTGAAGGTTCATGTGTCTGCTTTGTCCGTGTGGTTTCAGCGACGGATTGCTACACTACCGGATGTTCACACCTTTTTCCAGGGTGTTCTCAGGATACAGCCTCCCTTCGTGCCTCCTGTGGCTCCTTGGGACTTGGCGGTGGTGCTACGGGTCTTGCAGGGTCATCCTTTTGAGCCTCTTGAGGTGGTGGACCTCAAGTGGCTGACGTTCAAGACCGTTTTTCTCCTAGCAATTGCTTCTGCCAGGAGGGTGTCAGAGTTGGGGGCGCTTTCCTGTCGCCCTCCTTTTCTGATTTTTCATCAGGACAGAGCGGTGCTCCGCACTCGTCCTGAGTTTTTGCCCAAAGTGGTCTCGAAGTTCCACATTAATCAGGAACTTGTTGTGCCAGCTTTTCAGTCGCCTGATCTTTCAGCTGGTGAGGCTTCCTTAGATGTAGTCCGGGCACTTAGAATCTATGTGGATCGGACTGCTTCGGTTAGGAAGTCGGATTCTTTGTTTGTCCTCTTCGGTTTTCACAAGAGGGGTTGGCCTGCCAACAAGCAAACGTTAGCCCGTTGGCTTCGTTCCGTTATTTGTGAGGCTTATGCACAGGAGGGTTTACCTGTGCCAGCCTCTGTTAAGGCTCATTCCATTCGTTCTGTGGGTCCCTCTTGGGCTGCTAGACATGGCGCCTCTGCTGTTCAGCTGTGTAAGGCGGCCACTTGGTCTTCAATTCAAACGTTTTTGAGGTTCTATGCGTTTGACACCTTTGCCTCTCAGGATGCATCCTTCGGGCGCCGGGTACTCCTTTCAGTACAGGAGCGTCCCTGCCCTTAGTTGAACTGCTTTGGGACATCCCCAAGGTCAACCCTGTGGACCCCCTATGGACCCTGAAGTAGAAAACAAGAGATATGGTAAGAACTTACCTTTGTTATCTCTGTTTCTACGAAGTCCATAGGGTCCACAGGGCGCCCGCCCTGACGCACCTGGCTTCAAATGGGCTGTGTGGCTGGTCACCGGTTTTCCGTCTCCCATTTCTGTGAGTATGGTTTCTTGTGTGTTCCAGTCTTCCTTCTCTGTGTTTAGTCTCCTCCTCCGGCCTTAGCTGCTTACCAACTGAGGTGCCTGTGGCCGGGTATAGAGGAGGACGGACCCAAGTGCATCCTGGGAGCAGCAAAGCTTTAACTGCGTGGTGCCCATGGATCCAGATCCAGCTATACCCCAAGGTCAACCCTGTGGACCCTATGGACTTCGTAGAAACAGAGATAACAAAGGTAAGTTCTTACCATATCTCTTGTTTTATGCCGGTGTTGGGATCCTGACCGCCGACATCCTGTACACAAACCTTATGTACTATCCTTTATGTAGTGTTAATATATTACGGAGTGCTGTAGAATCACAGGATGTATGGTAATTCATAATTAACACCTGCACCTCAGGTTATATTTTATGACAGACACACTAGATTCAGTAGTTTATTATCTGATGATTATAACTTTAAAAGGAAATAAAGGAGGCTATTAACTTGTGAAAAAAAAAAAAAAAAAACCTTCCAACGCTTCGCACAACTAATAGTCAAATGGGGCCCCTTGTATAGGAAGGGTATCTGAATTAAAGCTTGACAGTGTCTAGAATAGACACTCAATAGCTTGATACCAGATAGTTGCCAGGGACAAAAGGTTGTCACTTTTTTTTCCAACAGTTGTAAGATTAGGCACTTGCCATAGTGTTGGTAATACTGCGGAATGGGGACAGTTAAGGTTATGGTGCATACACACGGTCAGATGAAAAGGACAATATAAACGATATCATTTATATAGTCTTTTTTTTTTTTTTCTAGCCCCCTCCAACGACCATTGATGCACGGGCACGTATGGCCGATATCGACCGTGCATGCAGGCCAACCTGGTCGATATCGACCAGGTTAGTCTGTTTACTATAGGGACCTGCGATCGTTAAGTTGTTTCGGGGTTGGTGCATGTTTGATATCGAACATCCAGCACATGCAGGATGATCAGACAATGATATCTGATTGTCCCGTGTGTATGGGCCATAAGGCAACAGGAGGAGGGTAAGAGCTAGGCATCCACTATACAATTATCTGTCAGATATCTGTTCAATCTGGCTGGTTGGAATGAAAACCTGGTAATGTATGGGAGCAAATGAAAATCGTCCATTTGCTCACAAACACTGGAAACTAGTCAAAAATGGTTGTTCAGACAAATTGGTTAAAACACAAATTTTACCAATTTGAACAATTTTTTTTTGTCCTTTTTTTAGTGTTTAAAACCATATGATCGTCTGTCATGTGCTCCCATACATTACCAGGTTTTTTATTCCAACCAGCCAGATTGGACAGATATCTGACAGAAAATTGTATAGTGGATGCCCAACTTTATTTAGGATGAAAGATTAGGTTGTGGATTGATCCCCTTCACTGGATGTACCCTGATGTCCTCAGTTATTAACCACGGGTATATAGAGTGGGAATAGTAACCTGAGAATACAAATTTCTACGATCGGTGGGCAGATCCTACAATTGAGACAAAATGGCGCTGTTAGAGCATGAACCTGCACTTCCGCCATCACTCCATGGGGCAGATGTATGAAGCTCTGGAAAGTGATAAAGAGGAGAGTGATAAATGACCAACCAATCAGCTCCCAACTGTCATGTTACAGGCTGTGTTTTAGAAAAAATTACAGTTCGGAGCTGATTGGTTGGTCGTTTATCACTTTCCACTTTATCACTTCCCTGAGCTTCATACATCTGCCCCCATGTCTGGTACATTTACTGAAGGGGGTCTATAGGCTTAAATTACAAAAATAAAAAATTGTCGCCCTATTGTCTAAGTAGACACAGTCGATCTTCTATACCACACCCATAAGAGAAGCCCCAATTGGGAATAGTTATGGAGCTACAAGTCCCAGCATATCCTGGCTACCAGCGTCGCCTGGTGTCGTGAAACTACAGGTCTCAGCAAACCATGACTAACGGCCGCTCTACTCGATATGAAACTGCAAGTCCCAGCATACTCTGGTTGCGGCTACCACGCTATCTAGTTGATGTAGTATTTATAAACAGGTCCCGCAAGACCACTTTTTTTTCGAATTGTGGCGATTTAAGCCTTAGGGCGTATTGGGAATTATAGTTCCACGAGCCTGGAGGCTGCCTTATTCCATGCATTGATAACCTGTGCAGCTACACACAGTTATCCTTTGTTCATATTTCATTCCCAGCCAGAACGCGTCTTTCCACGTGGCCGTGACTGCAGCACAGCCACAGACAGAGCCTGGCGGCTTAGCCCACCTACGCTATCTCTGGAGTAGCAATATGGCCGCTTCGCGCGCGGGACAGTGCTTTGTCTCACTTGTGGCTCCACCCAAAGGTTGATGGGTGTAGCAAGATGGCGCCGCCTAGACGCTGTTCCCGTCTCTAAGATGCCAATGTTTGGAGGGGATTGGCTGGCAAAGAGGGATCAGGAAGTGCTGTAACGCGCTGCTCTCCTAAATTGCGTCGTTGCTAGGCGAGAGAGGCCGCCAAGCCCGGGAGCGGCGGGTGGAGCGGACACGGGGAGGGGAGTCATTGCCGCCATAGAAGTAGAACCACACTGGTCGAACGGGTGAGTTCCAAACAGGGCTTCGCTCTGAGCATCATTAACGGGATTCACCAAATCCCTGTGGTCCCAAATAACCCAGAACCTTCTGTAACTGTCAGTTGGAGTCAAATCGAGTGTTTGGGACTTTTGGCCATCTGTCTCCTGCTGAGGAAGATGGGAGTAGTTACACAGTTGGTGTGCCCTGGTTTAGCTCTGTGTTATGGGCTGGGGTAGTTGGGTGTTATGTACTATTATAGTCTCCTGGACCCTACATGAACCTCTGTAGTACACTCCTGTTAGCATCATCCAGTGTGCAGGCATCTGTCTGTTACTTACTTGAGGAAGATGAGAGTTGTAGTTACACAGCTGTGATGCCCTGTCTTAGCTCTGTGTTATAGGGGTCCTATAATGTACCACCCTAGTCCTGATATTCTCATAACCCTCTGTGGTACACCCCTGTTGGGAATACATCCATTGAGTGCATAGGGGGAGCACAATTGTCTCTCTTGCCTGAGGAAGATGGAAGTTGTAGTTACACAGCTGTGATGCCCTGGCTTAGCTCTGTGTTATAGGGTAGATGGGTCCTATCATGTACCACCCTAGTCCTGATATTCCCATAACCCTCTATGGTATGCCCTTGCTGGGAATACATCCATTGAGTGCATAGGGGGGGGACACATTTGTGTGTCTTGCCTGAGGAAGATGGAAGTTGTAAAACATCTTTGGTGTACTGGTTGGTGCTGTGTCAGGGAGTAATATGGCCTTTCATACTGCTATATACTGTATTCTGGCACTGCTGTAATGCGTTATACACAACTGCTGGGAATAGATCCACAGTTTGGACTCTGACATTTGACAAATGTGGGGAAGCTGGGAGATATAGTGACACACAGCTTGTTGCCCTGTGTAGGCTATTCTATATCAGGGGTTACCAATATATAATGTTTACTATCCCCATTATTACTCTGTGGTAGATTGTTGCTGACAATCGATCCAGTCTTTGGAGGCTCAGACATTTGGTAAATGTTGGGAAGATGGGAGTTTTCGCGACACAAGGGATGCTGGGTGTCGCAAGCGGACAGCCGGGGGGGGAGGGTTAGGTTTAGGGCACCCGGGGGGGATTTAGGGTTAGGCACCCCCCCGGGAGGGTTAGGGCTAGGCTAGGGGGAGGGAGGGTTAGGGTTAGGCACCCCCCGGGGGGGGACTTGGGGTTAGGCACCCCCCCGGGGGACTTAAGCAGCGGGGAAGAGGGGGATTAGGGTTAGGCACCCCTAAGGAGGGTTAAGGGGTTAGGTTAGTTTTTACTTTTGGATGTTCGGGATTTTCCAGCGCTGTCAGGCTGCCGGGATCTGGTGAGCTGTCGGGCTGCCGCTGCCGGGATCTGGTGAGCTGTCGGGCTGCTGCTGCCGGGATCTGGTGAGCTGTCGGGCTGCCGCTGCCGGGATCTGTTGAGCTTCCGCTGCCGGGAATCATACTGATTCCCTCCCTGTTTCCCCTCTTCCATGCCCATCTTATGTCTATCTTTCCCTTTACTGTTTGTGCATTAATTAGTTGTTGGAGACATTGAAGTAGGTTTTGTTTTAAAATTGGTCTTCCTTTAAAAATGTAGTAGTTATCTATTTTTTCTTTTTTATTTCCTTCTTTATAAACGCCTTTGTTATTAGGCATATGTTGTGTATTTTTGTTGTATACTATCCACCTGCTTTCTGGCTACTTGGTACCAGCTCTGTAATTCCTAATGCTGGGCATACCCTCTACAATTATCTGTCCAAGCTAGCTGGTTGGAATGAAAATCTGGTAGTGTACGGTAGCAAATAACAATCAACCATTTTCTCACAAACACTGGAAAACAGACAAAAATGGTCATTCAGACAAATTGGTTGAAAACACGAATTTAACCAAGTTGAACAACTGTATTTTGTTCGTTTTCCAGTGTTTAAAACCATATGATCGACTGTCATTTGCTCCCATACATTACCAGGTTTTCATTCCAACCAGCCAGATTGGACAGATATCTGACAGATAATTGTAGAGTGTATGCCCAGGATAAGTAATACATTCATCTGTATGGCTTCACTGTGTTTGTGATGCACACATTTGTGACTGAGCTCAAGTTGTTTCAGAACAGGAATCTTGCCCCAGTGTGAAATCCATTTTTAGGCAAGGGTCCAGTACAGTGCACAGTTGATGCCTCTGATTGGTGAAAGTGGTCTAGGACCCCCGCTGCACACAGCCCTCTCTGGACACGCTGACAGGTCCTGTGTCAGCGCTCCTCCCCCAGGCCGGCCTCCTCTCTGCTCCTCGGTGGCCATCTTTGGAAGAAGCATGGGGAGCGCTGCTGGACGCTGAAGAACGGTGGCATCGTGGTCTGGGTCCCTCTGCATACCTCTCCTCCGTTGGATAAGGTCTGTGTATGCAGCGCTGTCCTACCAGGCTCTGAGTCTGTGTAGTTGAGGATCAGCGCTGATAGTGCAGGAATTGATTTCTTTTCATTGTATGTGACCTATGCTAGCGTCTGCTGCCTGTACTTTCATTTTCTATCTGTCAGCATTTAACTGTCCCTGTTCTTTCTGCTAAAGCCCTTGCGGTGCTTGCAGGGTGGTCTCACTATACTAACGAGTATCAGTGAGAGGGGTCACATACTTACCATTATGTCTGAAAGTGATTTTCCTCTCCAGCTTTTATGTACTACATGCAAGGTACCTATAGCGGAGGGGGACGGCAGTGTGGAGGGACTATGTCGACGGTGGTATTCGTTGACGCGACCGATTACGGTCACGGCTCCGGTACAGGAGCCGCCCTGGGCTTGTTTTGCCAAAGCGCTTACAACCCTCGTGGGCCAGTTAGCTCCGCAGCCTGCCCTCACTCAGATGGGTTTGTCCCAGCAGTCAGTGGTGTCGTCACCCATGCAGGGTTTCCCAAGACAATTGATGGTACCCCACAGTCTCCCTATTTCCCCTCCTCAGGTCTCTCATGAGCCTGCGTGGGTTAATTCGTTAACAAGCTCTGTACAGCAGTTGTCAGAAGTGTTGCAAGGGGAGTCTGTGATGCAGCCTCACAAGCGGCCGGTGGCATCTCTGTCTGCTCCTTATGAGGATGACGACGGGACGTCCGATGATGGGGAGATTCTGGATCTTTCTGACCAGGAACCTCCCCGCCCTAAAGAGTTGGATGCTAAGTCTAAGGTGTATATACCTGGCCTCCTTCGTGCAGTCCGTACTGCTTTAGTTATTGAGCATGAGGAGCCTCCGGTATCAAAGTCCAAATACGCCTTTTTCAAAGATTTTAAAGGAGATACCACAGTGTTTCCTCTTTCGGGGCAATTAGTTGACCACCTAGAGGAAGCGTGGAAACAGCCAGGCAAACGATATCAGTCTCAAAGGCGTTTAGCAGTGGCGTATCCGTTTGCGGACAATTATTTTGCCAAGTGGGAATCCCCTCAGGTGGATTCTCATGTGACACGCCTTGTCCGTAGTGCCACATTACCCATGCCATCCATGTCCTCCCTTAAGGATGCTACGGACCGCAAGGTGGAGATCTGCCATAAGTCCGTCTATTCCCTTGCGGGGGGGGGGCGGCAGCGCGGCCAGCTATGGCCATTTGCTGGGTTGCCCGAGCTATGGAGCGCTGGGCTGATACGTTGGAGGCGTCCTTCGATTCCAACTGTTCGGCTGAGCAAACGGAGTTGATCGGCAATCTCCGGGATTCGGCCACTTATATCAACGAAGCGGCCTTGGATATTAGTACCCTGGCGTCTCGAATTTCTTCGGCAGCTGTGGCTGCTTGTCGCACCTTGTGGTTGCGATCCTGGAAGGCGGACACTGATTCCAAAAAGGGTTTGGAGGCGTTGCCTTTTAACGGAGAAGTTCTCTTCGGTCCTTGACCTGGACAAGATTGTAGCCACGCTGGCGGCAGCTAAATCGGCATGTCTCCCGTCGGCTGCTGTTCCTTCTCGTTCAGGTACTCCGTCCTTTCGGTCTTATAGGGCCCAGGGTAGGCCTAAGACACAGTCCTTTCCCCGACAGGCTGGCCTCAAGAAATCGGCCAAGCCCCGGAAACAGGCCTGGAGTACCAGACGTCCGGCCCCTAAGCCAGATGACAAGCCTGTGGCCTGACGGTCCGGGCCTTCCTTTGGGGGATCCCAAAGTGGGAGGCCGCCTGCTGCAGTTCGCCCGGTGTTGGTCAGTCACCACGACAGACACTTGGGTTCTCGAGGTGGTCTCACACGGGTATGCCCTCTCCTTCCGGCACAGACCCTCGGCTCGATTCTTCACCACGGGTCTACCATCAGACCGGAACAAAGCCACGGAGCTGCGGAAGGTTTTGCACACTATGCTCCAGGCTGGAGTTATAGTGCCTGTTCCATTCTCCCAGAGGGGCCAGGGTTTCTATTCCAATCTCTTTTTGGTGCAGAAACCCAATGGGTCGTTTCGTCCGATTCTCAACCTCAAAGCTCTCAACAAATCTTTGCGGGTGCCGAAGTTTCGGATGGAGACCCTACGGTCCATCATTTTGGCACTGGAACCTGGGGACTACATGGTGTCATTGGACATACAGGACGCTTACCTGCATGTCCCTATTCTTTTGCGCCATCAGCAGTTCCTCAGGTTTGCAATCCGCAGCGACCACTTTCAGTTCCGGGCGTTAACTTTTGGCCTGGCGACAGCACCACGTGTTTTCACCAAGGTGATGGCGGTCATGGCGGCTTCCCTGCGGCTGCAGGGGGTCCGCATGTTGCCGTACTTGGATGACCTTCTCTTAGTGGCAGGATCTCCGGAGCTCCTTCTCCGCCACTTGGACCTGACCATTGCGCTACTGCAACGGCACGGCTGGTTGATAAACTGGCAGAAGTCCACCCTGATCCCGTCTCAGCGGATTCTGCACCTCGGAGCCTTATTGGACTCGGGACAGCAAAGGATCTTTGTGACGGGGGGAAAGATCGCTGCCTTACAATCGAGTTGTCGATGAGGTTACTGGGCTCCATGGTGTCGGTATTCGACATGGTGGAATATGCCCAGTTTCACTCCAGACCTCTGCAGCACCTGATCCTGTCCAAATGGAATGGACTGCCTCAGTCTCTGAAGTCCCAGACGATCGTGCTCACTCCGGAGGTTCGCCTGTCCCTTGCCTGGTGGTTGCTGACGACCCATCTCAACAGGGGTCGTCCGTTCTGGGTGGCGAATTGGGTCCTGTTGACAACGGACGCCAGTCTTCGGGGCTGGGGAGCAGTTTCGGGTCCACACTTGTTCCAGGGCAGGTGGACTCCGGCAGAAGCGGAGCTTCCAATAAACATCTTGGAATTCCGAGCGGTTTTCAATGATCCAGCAGGCACATCGGGTTCTCCAGGGTCGCCCAGTGCAGGTCCAGTCGGACAACGCTACCACCGTCGCCTACATAAACCGGCAAGGAGGAACCCGAAGTCGGGCGGCTCTCGTAGAGGTGTCTCGGATCCTGGTATGGGCGGAGCGCTATCTTCCGGCCATATCAGCGGTCTTCATCCCGGGAGTGGTAAACTGGGAGGCGGACTTTCTCAGTCGCCAGGACGTTCATCCGGGGGAATGGTCCCTGTACCCGGACGTTTTTCAACTGCTGGTGGACAGGTGGGGCCTTCCAGAGATCCACCTCATGGCGTCCCGGCACAACAACAAGTTGCCGGTGTACGGGTCTCGCACAAGAGACGAAGAGGCGTCTCTGGTGGATGCTCTGTCCGTCCGGTGGACGTTCCGGTTTGCTTAACTCTTTCCTCCGGTTTCCCTTCTTCCACGGGTAATCCGGAAATTCAAACAGGAAGGAGGGACGCTCCTGTTGATAGCTCCCGCATGGCCCAGACGGCACTGGTTCTCAGACCTTCAGGGTCTGTCCGTGGACAGTCCTCTGCGGTTGCCGTTACGTCCGGACCTTCTGTCACAGGGTCCTTGTCTTCACCCGGACCTGACTCGGCTGTCTTTGACGGCGTGGCTGTTGAGACGGCCATGTTAAGGTCCAGGGGGTTTTCCAGCTCTGTAGTGCGGACCATGCTAAGAGCTCGGGAACAGTCTTCCGCGAGAATATACCATCGTGTGTGGCATACGTTCTTCCATTGGTGTTGACCGAGAGGTTATGCACCGCGGGAGTTTCGTCTGTCTCGGGTACTCGCCTTCCTACAGGCGGGACTGTACCATGGGCTTCGCCTTGCTTCTTTGAAGGTGCAGGTTTCTGCCCTGTCTGTCTGGTTTCACCGTAGGATTGCTACAATCCCCAATGTACACACCTTTATGCAGGGCGTTCTGCGAATTCAGCCGCCTTTTGTTCCACCTGTGGCGCCTTGGGACTTGGCTGTGGTCCTGAGGGCTCTCCAAGGACCACCGTTTGAACCACTGGGCTCAGTGGATCTCAAATGGCTAACAGCTAATACTGTTTTCCCTCTGGCCATTGCTTCGGCCAGACGTGTTTCTGATTTAGGGGCTCTCTCTTGTAGACCCCCTTTCTTGATTTTTCATGGGAACAGGGCAGTGCTACGCACTCGTCCTGACTTTCTTCCCAAAGTTGTTTCCCAGTTTCATGTTAACGAGGAAATAGTTGTTCCGGCCTTTAACTCACATGGCCATTCAGTGGATGAGGCCACTTTGGATGTTGTGCGGGCCTTAAGGACTTATGTTGACCGCACTTCTTCGTTTAGGAAGTCAGACGCCTTGTTTGTCCTCTATGGCTTCCGTAAAAAAGGTTGGCCTGCTTTAAAGCAACTTTGGCGGCCTGGATCCGTATGGCTATTTCTGAAGCTTATCTTCATGAAGGCCTGCCGGTTCCTCCTTCTGTGAAGGCTCATTCCACTAGGTCTGTGGGTCCTTCGTGGGCAGCTCGACGTGGTGCCTCTGCAGTCCAGATCTGCAAGGCTGCTACATGGTCCTCTGTCCATATTCGTGAGGTATTACAGGTTTGACACCTTTGCCTCTCAGGATGCTTCCTTCAGGCGGCGGATTCTTCTTTCAGCACAGGAGTGTCCCCACCCTTAAAGGATACTGCTTTGGGACATCCCCAAGGTATCCTGTGGATACCCTATGGACCCTGAAGTAGAAAATATGAGATATGATAAGAACTTAGCCTTGTTATCTCTATTTCTACGAAGTCCATAGGGTTCCACAGGACTCCCGCCCTGTCGGGCTTTACTCTGGTCACCGGTTTTTCCGTCTCCCTCTGGTGAGAATGTGATTCTTGTGTGTGTCCAGATCTTTCTTCTCTCTCTTCCTTCTCCTCCTCCGGCCTATGGCTTGGTAACTAACTGAGATGCCTTGGCTCGGGGGCGGGGTATAGGAGGGGGACCCTAGTGCATCCTGGGAGGCTGAAAGCTTAACTCTATGGTGCCCGATGCCTGACGTCATCACCTATACCCAAGGTATCCTGTGGAACCCTATGGACTTCGTAGAAATAGAGATAACAAGGGTAAGTTCTTACCATATGTCATATTATTGACAGTCGTCAATGGGTGTTTTATTATTGATGCCTGGTATTGCTTCTGCCTTACATTAGTCACGTACACAATCAAAAGCTACAGTTGTTGTTATGCTACCTTATGTATCGGTTGTCCCCCACACCTCTTGCCAATTCATTTCTGCAGTACCCTATTTATCTTCTGTTTCATGTGATGGATGGAGTGTGTGTAAAATATATATATATATATATATATATATATATATTTTATTTTCTCAGGTGCATAAATATTGGGACATTGACAGAATTTTCATATTTTGTCCTCTATTCACCACCACAATGGCTTTCAAATGAAACAAACAAGATGTGTTTTAACTGCAGACTTTCAGACTTAATTTGAGGGTAATTGCATTTAAAATTAGGTGAACGGTGTAGGAATTACAACGGTTTCTATATGTCCAATTATCTGCCCTATATATATATATATATATATATATATATATATATATATATATATATATATATATATATATATACCACAATCGTGCCCTTGTATTAAGGCGGAGTTGAAAAAAATGGAGGACTCCATAGGAAATTCCAGAGGGGGGGAGCATGGTGTTTTAAGGGGCTTTCATTGCTTTTTTTTATTAACTATCAGGGTTTGGAGGCGCAAATTGGTGCACCTGCATGGGAGGGAGAAGGGCAACAAAATGGTACATTAGAGCAGGTGGAGGAAGGCCAGCACACAGGGGATGTTTTGGGGATGCACAGGGAGACGGCTGCAGAAGCGGGCTGCAGGAGTATGGGGGCAGCGGCATGCGGACCAGTGGCAGCAGTGCACAGGGGCATCAGTGGGTGACAGAGGTGCTCACTGGTGTTGGACATGCATCTGAGAAAATAAAACACAGATGCATGGATAAATCAGTGAGATCCATCTATGCATGTGTGTTAAAATTTGAATTTGTGTAATGCAAATTATTTATTTATTTTTTTTTAAAAAGAAAAAGGGACATCACTCGAAAAAACACAACCAGCCCCGGGCTTTTCACCGCCAGTCATGGTTGTGAATATATGGAGGACAAATGACGTAGGGGTCCCCTGTATTAAGCACAACCAGCACCAGGCTAATTGGAACCAGTCCTGGTTGCCAGAATATGGGGACAAACTACGTAGGGGCCCCCGTATTTGGAGCAACCAGCACTGGGCTCTGATCCGGTCCCGGTTCTGGAAATTTAGGGGAAAAAAATTAGTAGGATCCCCCTGTATTTTCCAGAACCAGCACCAGACTTTTTCTAGCGGGGGGGGCTGATGCCACAGCCAGGGGAGCCTATCACCGGGCCCCCCAGCCGAAGCATCAACCCTGACCGCTAGACAGTCCAGGCCGGGGAGCTGGTGAGAAAATAAAAGGGGCCCCCCTCTCCAGGGGGACATTAGTCACGTACACCAGGACTAGGCTGATAGCCCGGGGCTATCCCTGGCACCTGGTGGGTGCCGGGTTGATAGTGTAATGTGGTTTAAAAAACAGAAGTTAAATATTGTCTTTTGCTGTGGAACTAAAGTTCCCAGCAAGCCTCCCCTCCCCCGCATGCTGGTACTTGGAGAACGACAAGTACCATCAAGCGGGGCATTAAGGGCAAGCTGGCACCTGTAGTTCTAAAGCAAAATAAATATTTTAATAAACACAGGACATACACCATACAAAGTAATACCCCTTTTACACCAAAATCCCGGGTCCAACCCTGGAATTTGAACACTGGTCAATCCCGGGTCGAACTCTGCTTCAGACCCCGTTTACACTGCAACTCGACCCGGGTTTGCCCCGTTTACACTGAACCCGGGTAATCCCTGCTTTTCTCTATAGAAGTCATTAAAAAAGGTCTGTTTTAAGGTCTGACAAAGATGGTCACAAAAGGCAACAAAAGAGAGGGGTGGGGACTGCTTACAGCATTGCTACAGACTGCTGTCCTGGCTGTGGAAGGCTGTGTATCAGCCTGCGTTTGTGGCTGCTGGTCAGGCTGTGGTGCAGGCTGCAGTTCTGGCTGTGGCAGGCACTGTCAGGCTGCTGTGGTGCAGGAGGTTAGGCAGGCAAGCGATGGCTTCATGTGCGTCTCTCTCTGCAGGGCACTAACAAATTACATCATCTGCCGGTGCCCCAGAAGCTCCAATCAGCATCTTTCAGAGCTAGCCGGGTCAAATAAGCAGGGTAGCACCCGTTTACACTGACTCATGACCCGGAAACCCCCCCGTTTTCAACCCTGCTCTCAACCCGAGTAAGATTGCCCGGTAAATCGACCCGGTTTATTTTTTTGGGAGCCGTTCACACAGAGCCTCAACCCGGATCGACCTGGCAATAACCCGGGTTATTTGTTTGGTGTAAAAGGGGTATAGTGTAAATGTGTATTAAACATACATGCACACATGCTCACCTATGTATCCGTAGACTGCTTTGTGTGTATTCCAAAGAGCACACAATTCTGTGAATTAGAAGCTCCACCATTTTGTGAGTAACAGCAATCCCACTCTGTGAGAGTGCTGAATCTGCAGTTAACCACATGGTGTCATGGCATACCATATCTGTATTATGCAAGGAACACGTCCATAAAGGCGTCATCCTTAATGATCGTAATTTCATTGCCTTTTGAAGTTTGAGTGTCAGAAATTCAGTAGGTTTTGTTAAGTTTCAGATTGTCTAATAAGCCTTAATGGGACATGTGAAACCGTAAGGTTTTTTGTCTGATTGTGTGTATATATGTATATATATATATGTGTGTGTGTGTATATATATATATACATACAGACAATTGATTGGACACTGACAGCAAATAGATTAAGATTTTATTGACGTCAGCACTTTGTAGGTCCACCATGTGCAGTGATTACTGTAGACACCCCTCTTGGCAAACTGTACACAAGTTCCTGGACTGTATCGAATTTTCTGTATACTAGACCAGCGTCGTCCTGGGAACATTACAGGTGGCATTGTCATCCTGATAAAAAACATTAGTAGCTTTTGTAGAACTGAAAGTGCATGGCCCTCCCTACAAAGTGTTCTTGTGGAAACTGCCACAGTAGTGACCATTTGAAACAAGTGTGCAATGGCATGCATTTCGCTTGTTGGGGAGTACAATCACTTGTGTTTACATAGTGTATGTATGTTTGTGTGGGTAATAGATAATATCTATCCATCCTCATGTGCTTCTCCTTACACTTCTTCTACTCCTTACTCCCCACAAGGGCACCTAACACTTGACTAACTCCCTGCTGCTTATTGTGAGTGTTTTAATCGCTATTGCAGCAATATATATAAACCGTGTCCTTTTCCTGCATTGTAATGTACTGTAAGTTACTAGTTTCTTGTTCACTTATTAGTTTATGTAATCTGTAAGGCACTTCGGAACACTTGTGGCGCCATATAAATAAAGAATAATAATATTATTATTATTATATGAATCTTATAAACTTGGCACTCACTTTTCAAACTGTAAATACAGGGAATGTTAGTTCCAAAATATTGCAATGATATGTACATCTGGCCCAACCGCATCAAGGTCTTCCCATCTGGCCAGTCCCCACACACACTTCTCTATCTACCAGTGTTTCCTAGTGCCATGCATAGGGTTAAATCCTAAAACGAGCACATAACATTACTAAAACTATACATAATTACAGTGTACAATTAAATATATATTTTCTTATAAAGTGCTGACCGTTCTATGCAGAGCTGTATGAATATTGTTTTACTTCTGTTGTCTCACAAATCTACCATTACACATGTCATTCAGAAAACTTGCAAGAAGTTCCCGTTGGGATACTCACATCAATAGACAGTAATGGGTGGATTGGGGAGGTATATTGAGGCCCTCAAGAAATGAATAGAACTTTGTGGTTCTAGAACTGTGTTGCCTTGTTCAGTTGTTGAGTGACTAGGTCACATTATGTGTAGTAAGTGATACAGGTCTTTGCATGTTCATTCGGCCTGATATCCAGTGTAAATATTACTAGGCAATTTATCAGCTCACTGTCCAATAAGGTAACTGATAACGTTTTGTTTACAAGGCCTATTTTCACAGGGAACAGAATACAGGAGGATGTTTTGAGATCACATGAACTGCCTAGAAACCAATAACAGAAAAACAACATGACTATCTATAAAGTCAGCGTTGGTCAATGTTGACCTTACCTTGCCCTCATAGCGCCTTCACACCAAAGTAAAAAAAAAACACATTTATATTTTTTAATAAACTTTTCATATGTATTTAATAACTACGTGATTGTATAAAATTTGTACAGAAAGTCTTTCTGTAGATTCTTCTGACCTTACCTCCTACAAACAGGCTTTAACCTGTCTATTTCAACCATTACCATTGTTGTCTCTTTTCTTAATTTTTTTTCTAAATATGCTGCAATTTGCTATTCCCCCCCTGCACTACCCTTTTGAATCTGCAGACAGAATACTTTACACATCACCTACCTAGCACCACCTCACGGAGATTGTTCCCTGCTATGTGTGCAATTCAATTCTTCTTGCCGGCAGCTGACCCCCCCCCCACCCATCTCGCTCTCAAAGGAGCTATTCAATTGTTGCTCCTGCCAGGCACGATCAGCTGCCGGCTCCGGCATTTCAGCTCGCACCCCCCGGGGGTGGTGAACTGTAATGCACGAAAAGTGACCCGTTTGGGCGCCCAAATGGCACTTTTCACAATCTCGCCCAGCACTTTGTTGGGTTTAGCTGTTTTACGCGGCTAAATCCGACCTCTATGGGCACGATAATTAGCATAAATTGAATAGTGCCCCACGATCTCCTGTCACTTCAGATGGGAGATCGCGCATGCTAAAACAATTGAATTCCGCCCTATGTCTTAACCGTCTATGTACAAGCATGGATATCCTTAAAACGTGGACTGTTAGGGTGCCTTGAGGACAGAGTGTCTTCGAGGCACCCTAACAGTCCACGTTTTAAGGATATCCATGTTTGTACATAGATTGTTAATCAAACTGATTACATCCAAATCAGTTTGGCGCTCATTCCCTACCCATTGATCATAGGGATCCCTGGAGGGTGCCCAGCATGCTTTTCTGCAGGCCTGTCCCAACAGGGAAAACCAGCCTTGTTGCCAACTGCCTGTGGTCGTGGTGGGGGGTACCCCTCTATGGTGCTAACAGCTCAGACTGGCAATGCCCAGTGCTGGTCACCCTATAATCTTCAGGGATTCCATGCCTGCCCATTCACCCCCCTTAATCTTGTTGTAACCAGCACTGGTCTGAAAGTGCCAGTCCTTGATTAAAATTGGTGGGGACACACTTTTTTTTTTTTTTTTTTTTTTCTTTTTTCCTTTTTGAGGTTATCTTATTTATTCTTTTTACAAGCAGAAGTAGGCCGACAGTGGCTGCCTACTTGTGGGCAAAAAGTTGGCTGGTCTGATTTAGTTCAGTGTATGGGGTACTGTTTTAGTTTGGAAGACACTGAGGGCTAGACTGGCATAGAGCCATATCCATAAGAGGACCATCGTTCTTGATACTTTTGACAAGGCAGCACTAAAACTGGATCCCACTTTATTTGCCCATGGTGGTCTCCAAGATTTCATAGTTCACAAAAACCAGTTCTACCATCAATTTATTGATTTCTTCACATTCTGATTTATTGGGGAACATTTTTATTGAGTTTCAGGGTAGAAATAAGCAACTCCAAAGCATCAAAAGTAATAAATTACCCGATGGACCAAAGAGGTCTTTATAGCCATAAACCAAACACCACTCAAAGTCCTACATTGTCCTTTAGGGTTGGGTATGATATGCCGCCGGTTCAAATCCCAACACTGGAAGCCCGATGGAGTGAAATCCCGACAGGGGTGGTAAGTACCCCTAACCCTCCCTTGGCATGCGCCCGGCATCTATTCTCCCTGTCTGCAGGGCTTGGGGGCTGCCCAGCGTGTCCGTAAGTGCCGGGCACGCCCCCAAGAGTGACGAAAAGGGGTCGCGTCTTATAGACACGCCCCCTATTCAAAGGTGCCCTCTCTAGCTCTTGCGCCCTGCCTGCCGCCTTAGCTAGAGTGAACACTATTATTGCAAATATCTTTTGATGACTCAATTTAATTCAATGCAAATTGAATAGCGTCGTGAAGGAGCTCATGGAGCTATTCAATTCAGTACGCTGTTATGTTGGAGAATGCCTGTTCTCGCGCCTTAAACATGGTGTTTAGTCGTGAGAACCCGCATTCTCCGACTTAAGTGCCTGTCGCGATGCTGTTTCCGCCGCGCTATGGGCTGAAAACAGCATTGCGCCAGTAGGTTTGTCGGAAATTCTTCAGTTGGGCTTAACTGTGCGCTGAATTGAATAGCTCTGGGAGCTCCTTCCCGGCGCTATTCAATTCACGTTGCATTGAACTGGGGCCCTGATTCAGAGCCGGATGCTCGCACCGCTTTTTTTTTTATGGAGCGGTTGCCACCCACAGCTAATGTGAGCGGCCAGGATGATGGTCAAGACCATCGGGCTTGCGACGAGACCCTTGTGGTAGGGTCTCGTGGCCGCAAGCCCCAGAGAGCTTTCGGCTCAAATAGAGCCGAAAGCTCTCCCACTGACATCACTTGTGATGTCAGTGGGGCCGCCCCCAAACGGTAGGCGTTCCCATGGGAACGCCTCCGTCTGGGCAGCCACCCCCCACCAAAGGGGGCGTGCTGTCACTCAACATCGACAGCACGCCCCCTTTGGTGCGATACCTTGAGCGACGGATTGCCAGTCGCTATTCGGGTCTCGCACATGCGCACAACTGAGCCGACTCCGTCGTGCGCATGCGCTCCGGCCCACCATCGACCCGGTTGCGAGAGCTCAGCGCTTGCGACCGGGTCTGAATCAGGCTCTGAGTCTTGAGAAAGAAGTTACAGGTGCATTTAAAAATTTTGTTGCTCTGATCCCTTATGGAACTTATAAATAATTGAACACAAGTCACTTTGCTAAAGTATCTTGCTTGTTTTCGCACTGCGCATTTTCCAGAACTGGGCATACGGTTAATGTGTGGTCTGTTTTGGCTCAGATCTTCCCACCAAGTTCAGATCTCAAAATGAGGCAAGATTTCATCTTTCACGGACATCTCGGCACAGAAGCAAAACCTTTTTCTTAAATGTCCTAGATCACAGCCCTATAAAAGCATCTTGCTGTGCTTGGCACATTCTGTGCCCTAATCTGGTTTAATAGAACTCTGCTCTTTAAGTTCCTCTAGTTTTACTGGCTGACACATCCCACAGAGTCCTGCGTACATCTCTGCTGTTTTTGTTCAATGTGAGAGGCAGTGTCGTAGCTGGCGTTTGTTAGAAGACAGACCGCTTCAGCAGTGAAACCTAAACCATTTTAAATCTTTAATCCAAACATAATTGAAGTTATGCTTCTTAAACTATAAAACCATGCTGTTGTAGCTGCTGAAGAGTTAGGAGCAGGCACTATTAACAGTAACCAGATGATGTCAAGTTCTGAGAATGCTGCTGCACTCACAGCTGGATTTGGAGAACAGCATGAATGCATGTGCTGAGTCAGAGTGACTGGCTGTTATATACTGCAGGGCTTGCTGTTCTTGAACACTGTCAAAAAAAACTTCTAATTGTTTATTTCTAACAGGCCTTGTGCAAACTTTCTACTATTCTTGTCTGTGGCAGTCATTTATTTATATAAAAAGAGACATGCCTGCTCACTTATGTTTCTGAAGAGGTATTTATAGCGCCCATCACATACCCTATAGAAGCAGCTATTGTGTGATGTGCTCTAATCTGCAGTACATGACAATGTAGCCTATGATTTCACTAGAAACTAACAATATCCCTGAGGCATGAGCCACAAAGGTATATTGGCGTCTGGTGAGGTGATGGACTGCGAGAACATTGGCTCAGCCCCCAGAATGGCTGCCCATGATTTATACACTCTAATGGTCTTTTGCTTCTGTGGTCATTGGGTTCTCTTGCAGTTTTCCATGCTGCAATCTAGCTTGACTTTATTTATCTTTTTTGCTTGTGGTTAGAGACTTGTGGTGTCTCTGGAAGGGTTAATATTGAGCATCATGGCTCTTTATGAAACTTTTAATTTGGGATCACTGATCCCTAGGACAATGACACAAGTTCACATCTTATCACGTTTTAATAGTTTATTGGGTAATTCTGCATGCAGTACTCTTGGGGGTATATTTACTAAAGTACGTGTTTATAGAAGTGGAGATGTTGCCCATAGCAACCAATCAAATTCTAGCTATTATCTTTGAGAAGGTGCTAGATAAATAAGTAGAATCTGGTTGCTATGGGCAACCTCTCCACTTTTAAAAGCCTGCACTTATAAATATACCCCTTTGTGTCATTAAACATTGGCAGACTGTATTGATGGCCTATGTAAAGGTACTGTAGTGGGTTGGGTACTTGATTCCGATGGTCAGGCTACAGACAACAGCATCCCCACGGTCAAAATCCCGACTGATTTTGGTAAGCATTCTAACCCTAACTGTCGCCTCTCGCATCCTAACTACATCCCATTTTAGCTGTCTGGTGACACATAGTAAGTTTCCTGTTGAAGTATAGGAAAGGCTGACCCTGGGTTCCTGAGACAGCATCTATCAGCCGTTTAATAAGCCTTCTAGAAACCGATCCTCCTGAGTAGCTAAGGTGAGAGGAGTAGAGGAAAGCATTAATTAGTATTATGTTGAGCCCTGCTTTGTGTTAGCTATTCCAACTGCTAATTGCTCTTATTTCTCTGTTTACAGTCTGTGCTATGAAATGTAATGTTGGTGAGAGCAATAGGGTGAACAGGACATTGCTAACCGTTTCTGTGCTGCTTATTTTGTTTCCCATTAATATACAGAGATGGGATCTCTTATTACACACCTGTTGTCTAGAGTGCTGAAAC
This sequence comes from Taudactylus pleione, assembly GCA_031769625.1. NCBI lineage: Eukaryota > Metazoa > Chordata > Amphibia > Anura > Myobatrachidae > Taudactylus > Taudactylus pleione. Next base: position 9,693,754 of record JAUIMM010000121.1, read on the forward strand.
TAAGAAAAGCAAGTAATTGCTGGTCCAGAGTTATTTGAATACACAAACATGAAAATGTTTAATATACTAAATGTCTATACTATCAAGTGCTCTGCTTAATAATTTGTAGAGGAGCAGTATGTCCGTGTGGGGAGCAGGGATGGTTTTTAAATGTGCTATAATACATTGTAAGTATGGAGATCCTACCCCCAAACCTGGACTTCATGATTACTGTAGTGATTACCAGACAATAACTACTAAAGGTGGAACCAGGGCCTGTGCAAGGTTCCTAGGCACCCTAGGGAAAGCTACACAGTCATAGGCGTAGCTATAATGGGTGCACACCCTGCACGCATGCTTAATACTTGCCTCTGTGCTGCAGTAGCAGTGGAGCAGTGGCCATTTTCCCAGAAATATGCACAGTAGAGCAGTCTCTGGGACCATGGGGCGGGTGCCATGTTACTGGAGACCTGCGCAGTAGACTGGCACAATATGTCTCCATCTCCACGCAGTAGATGTCTCCAGTATTGGTTATCCGCACAGGGATTATGCATCGCATGCCGATAGTGGAGCAGAAACCAATGCTGGACTCAGTCACTCACCAGGGGAAGCGAAGGGACCGTACTAGCCTGTGGAGAACAGCCTGCACAGAGGGTTCTGTAAGAACCCTGAAATGCTTCCTGCCAATGTCTGTGTGCAGTAACTGACACTGTTGTCCAGTGCGGCCCCAGACACTGGGTGTCCCCACTGGGATAGGTACGGGATGCCGGTGATCAGAATCTCGACGTCAGCATCCCGACAGGTTTAGGATACAGACACCTGTCAGTAGGTATCCTAATCCTCTCCCTATCCTAACCCTCCCTCCCTTTTGACTGCACCAAACCCTCCTCCCTCCCTGGTGCCTGAGCCTAACCTCCCCCTAGTGCCTAACCCGAATGCTACCCTCCCCCAAACCCCGCTACTTACCTTCGGGATCCCAGCGGTCCGGATGATGGCTCTATGATTCTGAGCAATGGAATCCCCAAGGTCAGGATATTGACCGCATCCCGTCACCACTCCCTCCCCTGAGATGCACAGACCCAACCGTTGCATCTAGAACTCAGCCTCAGCTTTCAATTTCCCTCTGGGATGGGCACCTGCGCTGCTTGCATACCAGCACACATCAGTCATGACTGTCGGTGCTGCTGTTGATGCCATTGTTGACAAAACAGATTGGCAGAGACCAGGCAATGGACTGTAGGTTGACCGTGAGATTGGGGATAATAGTTGTGGCTGATGAGACCTGCAGCTGCTGTCTGCATCATGTAGATTTCAAAGACGTCCTTCAATTTTTTGATAGGTTAACACAGCAGCCATCCAGGTGATGGTGCCCTCGGCAGCTGCCTAATGATAGCGCTGACCCTGGGTGGCACATAGGAAAAGGGTACTTCCATCTTTCAAAAAAAAAAAGTTGCCATCAGACTGTTACAGGATGCGCGAGGTGAAGCACTTAATTCCCCCATTCCCTGAGTCTTAAGAATTGTGTGTCTAGTGGCTGGAAGGAGGCCTATAGATGTGTCCTCACACATTTAGCCTCCTTGCGCGTTATTCAGTCCTTCTAAACGCGCCGTGGCATGACTGTAGCGCCAAACGTCTTTCGTGTGATACTTTACCTTCAAATGTGTCTTATTCACACAGTGATGCGAATAGCTAGCACAAGCAGCTTCTGCTGATTAAAATTATATGCAGCATGCCTCTGTTCTCTGTGCGTTTGCGGGTGTATCTGCATGCTAAACACTACGTTAGTGTTACAACCGCTGACACTGTAACGTAGCATTTCACTTGCAGATACATCTGCACAAAGTCTCACGAAAGACGCTCAGCGCTACTGAGACACGGAGCTCCCGCATTGTGTGACGTGACTTGTAGCGCATGTAGGATATATGTATGGGGACACATCTGTATGTAATGCCATATTTATGTCATGCCATATTTTTACAATGATTGTGTTCACTCTAAGGGGGCGATTCAATTGTTTTTACTGCGGCTATTTCTTTTGGGCTTTCGATTGGAGCAATTAAGTTGTTGATACATTTCTCCCAAGGTGATGATCAGAAATGTGCGATAAGTTGTCATTTTGGGCTCCCAAAGCAGTACTTAAGACTGGTTTAACTGCTTTGTGCAGCTTACCCCGGTGCGTACATGCGGCACTTGCGCTCTGTGTGCAGCCGCAGCTTTTTGAATTGCTCCGTCAGGCGCCCAAAAGAAGTAGCCATGGTAAAGACCATTTAATCACACCCTAGGTGTTTTTTGACATTGTGCTGATTCTTGAGGAGGGCATGTCTTCATTTGGAAGGGCAATGTTATTAGGTATCATAATAGGATTAATTAACCTGTGCATATTTAAAAAAAAAAAAAAAAAAATTCCACAAAACATGACCTGGTGGTACTTGGAGTTGAGAGTGTGTGTGTGTGTTTTTGTTTTCTTTAAAAGAATTGTTTATCATGCCAGCTAAAAGTAGCGTAAATTGTGCCAGGTAAGAGTTGACATATGATACAGACATGGATAAATGCATGTTATATGTTAAATTATTAAAAATATCATGACATGGCTGTGTTTGCTATTCATCACTGTACTCAAACAGGTGATACACCAACTTAGTATGTTCTGCAGTATTCCGCAGCTAATTTGTTGTTTCGCTCTTGCCTCTGCGGGCTCCGAATGGCTTGTTTCCTCGTTTGCATGCCCCGTGGGCTGCGTGGAGGCTGAGAGTCTGTGTGGCTTCCAGCTTGTGTAGGTCAGTGGGTCAACAGTACCACTACGGGAACTCCAATGTGTAAATGGTGTGCATCTCCAGCTGTCTGTATTGTGCTGGGCTGTTTGCTCCGCCCATCTCCTATTACTCTGTGGTCACTCGGAAGCGTTTTTGTGTGGTGTGCGCTGGAAAAATGGAGGTCATACTTTGGCCGCAGCAAAACAGAAGGGCACATTGCATCATTTGCAAAATGGACAGTGTGTGGGGCACCGCCAAAACAACCTAGCAGGAGCACCGACATGATTTGCTTTGTATCCTCTATCGGCCCTAGCAGCATTAACTGCTTGTTGGGGTGCGCTTTTGAAGTATATGCCAGAGATTCCCAAACTCTGTCCTCAAGGCACTCTAACAGTCCAGGTTTTAAGGCTATCCAAGCTTGTGCATAGATGGTATAGATCAAACTGACTTTTTAATTAAGTCACTTGTGCTTAAGTATGGATATTCTTAAAACCTGGACTGTTGGGGTGCCTTGAGGTCCGCGTTTGGGAACCACTGGCATATTCTGAGGATGTGTCCCTTTCATCCTTTGCCTTGAAGAGATTGATAACCATGTCTCGTTTTTATCTGTTTTAGGTGGCAGGTTCCATCCAGGAACAAGAGCTGCAATGAGGCATATGAACTGGTGTTTGTGGATTAAGATCTAGTGAAATGGCCACTCATGGCATCTGTCAGAACATTGGTGCATAATGCAGAGTTTAGATGTGGCCGTCATCAGAAAACTCCTCCCACATCCAGACAGACCCAAAGAATCCAAAAGTAATAGCCCTGCCTCAAAGGTTACATCCATTTTGAAGTTGAAGGGGAGGAATGTTAATTTGGCCCATTATCCTCGACCTGTTGACTATGCGTTTCCTCATGCCTACTGTTATCTCTTTGAGCCCAGCAAGAAGACATCATCCCTGACGAAGTCTCCTCCATTGACCGAGCCAAAATGGATGAATGGCAATCTTGAGAGAACGTGGACTTTCCATAGATCTTACAAAAAAATTGATGCTTCTGGCATAAGTCTAAAGACAGAAGGCCAACAGCCTTACTTAACGTCTTACAGGTGCCTACCAATTGGGCCTCTTCTTAAACTCTCCAAAACTGATAGTGCCATGACCACATCATTGATAGATCAATTCCACCTGCATAGTGCATCAGGGGAGCTTCCTGATGTTAGTACTAGAAAACCTACCAGTCCAGTGGCAAAACTAACACTTGCTACTTCCAGGCCAGCCCTAAACACAAATGCTTTCCTACGTCCCAGCAGTGCTAAAGTGCCTTTACATCCCCAAAGGGATAATAAGAAGACACAGAGCCCCCATCGTGCTGGAGCAAAGTCTGCTTCTTGGACTTCTAGTGAGAAAGATGATCTTGGCCAGTCCAGTGAGTTGGTCCCAATACTAAGTCGCAATGGTATTGGCACAGAAAATATTTACTGTAAAGCCTCTTCATCCCATGTATTTCATGGGACAACCAAAATGGAGGACACTGCTTTACAGATACATAATCCTAATAAAATTGGCAGCACCAACTACAGAGGAGTCCAACTAACTGAGGCTTTAAGAAGTATCACTGGAAGCCAAGACAGTTTGTTTGCTAGCTCTGAAAGTTCTAAAACAGTTTGCCAACAAGATGAAATATATGCTGGCTGTATTAAAACTGTGCCATCCATTTCATATCCAGTTCACCAAAAAGACCTTGTACCTTGCAGACTGGTTTCTGATGGTCATTGCCTTAATGGTAACATCTGTATTTCCAGCACTCATAGTGCCAATGTCTGCACCAAACGAATACGCACCAGCCTGATTGCCATGGGAGGTGACTCATGTCAATCTGTTGAGGCTCAAGGTTTGAAAGAACCCCAACTCTCAGGGATTGGTGAGACAACTCAGCGAGTGAATATAACGGTTATGGCTTCTCAGATCTCGACTATCCATCTTAATAAAGTTTCCGGTCCAGCTGTAAGCCACCAAGAGTAAGTTGTGCTTCTTATTCAGAGTAACGGCAGAGATTTTGTAGATCTCATTTTAGTCATATTTCTTTTCTTGTGTTAAGCCACGCCCCAGTTCTAGATCCACCACCTTCCTGCCATTATCTGTGTGTGCTGTCACTTTTTAATAGCATTAGAAGGGTTCAGCCAATCACTGGACATTTATAATGCCAGTGCTGTACATACAACTTGTGGTTTGTCTGCCAATATTGACAGACAGCTCCTTCAGCCTTGATTTGATAATTGGCATTAGGGTTCCTGTGTGCACTCTGATATCTCTTCATTTGTTTATAAATGTTGTGTCCATTAAATTAAAGCATGATGATGTGTTACACCACTGTTACCTAGGCACACTTTTTCATGTGTTCCAAGTAAGTGATGATTTATGTGTTAACATGTAAACATGCAGTGATTCATTTGTTCCTACACAGATCAGTCACAAAATTACCCATTAGAATTCCCCTCCTTAATTTTTGCAGCCTGGGATAAGGCGCTTTGCTGCTTTTAGATAGTTGGGAAAAGTTTGCAGTACTCTTCACTTTTTTTTTTCTCTCTCCCACATAGTCTTAATATTGTGCCAGACTGTGCTGAGGAAGAGCTTCCCGAAGGCTTGGATGATAGCCAGGAAGAAGAGGACGAGGAGGATGATGAGGAAGGTCTGTTTTTTGACTGAACGTCATGCTTTTGGTCTTGCAAATTACAATGGTCTGTGTGACGCTGTACAGAGGATTAATATATTTATCTGTTTTATGATACAGTTGCTGATGACATCTCTGTTGTCCCCACACCATCCACCACTTTGTCAGACATATCCAGGTATGTATATTGCGTTTTCTTTTTTACTTGTTTAGTATGTGTGGATTTTTTAAATAAAAAAAAAAAAAAAAGCTTGTGTGGCTTATTAGGGTTGTTTTTTTTTTTTTTTTTTTTTTTTTTTAATACAACATCCCTCATTATCAACCCGTTGTCCCAGATGCATTAGAACAAGTGTAGAGATTCGTTCCCACAGTTCCTTTGTAGCCTGCCAGTATCTGGTAAATATACATGCTAAGAGTTCAACATGGCAAATACCCAGCTAAAATCTTGGATGCTGTAATACGTTGTTATATCATGAAATTGTTATATCCTGAAACCAGACAATAGTATGTATAGAAATGCATGAAATAAGCCATCACATTAATGTATTCCAGTATAGCTTTTTGTTACTGCAGGTGCAGTAACACTGAAATTCTAATATGTGATAACTTAAAAGTTTGTGTTTCACAAGCTGGGAGTGCTCTGAGAATACAAGGATTTAGATTGTGTGCTTTAAATGGCTTCAATAAGAATATTGGGCTCTTTATGGTGATGGAAGTTACTACTGGTTCATCTGCTGTCATTACATTTGTAAATGTTAAATATCTCTCTATTTAAGGACCTGTAGCATATTAGAGACTTATTAATTCTAAAGAGAATTAATCAAATTGTAGTTCAGTCCTTACTGTTTCAGATTATGATGTTTTCAGTTTCCACAGATTGAAAAGCCTTTTACCTTATTGACTGATACATTTGTCTTCAGTCATGAATCCTATTTCTGGTTCTTCTATCCAGGATTGGTGTAGACTCGCTGCCACTGGTCCCAGTTCATGGCTGAGGCCCGTATTCAACTTTTCGCGATCGGCGAAAAGTTTTCGCTGATGAGCGGTTTCGCCTGTTTCCGAAGTATCGCACTATTCAATTACAGGAAGTTTTCGCCTTGGCAAAAACTCCTTAGGCAAAGCTGGCAAAAAAGTTCCTCCACCCAAGGGTAGGAGAAAAGAAGTGCAAAATATTTGTGATACAAATATGGGAACTTGGTTCAGAACCCTTTGGACACCCACCTTAATGACTAATTAGGCTAAAAAATAAAAAAAATAAAAAATCCTAATTCACCCCAAACAAGACATGTCATTTTTGGGGCAAAAATTTAAAAAGTGTTCGAAAATGGGTCTAAAGTACTGGGACAGGTATTTTGGGGTGCTGTATGGTTGGGGCAGGTGTTAGGATTGCAGGTGGCTGCAGCAGGTGTATTTTTAAGATTTTTATAATCTGCACTTTATAGGCCCAACAATATACTAGCACCCATTTTAATGTACCCCCATTTAACTACAGCAATTATTTTTCCCAAAAGAGATTGCTTTCCATAACTTTTCCACACTTGTATGCATATTTGCATAACAGCCCTTTGACTCAATTTACATACCCTAATTACTTTTATTAGGGTTATTAATACACTTCTATATTGATTTCCCGGTCAGTTAGGCTTTTTAGGGGGTACAGACTGATTTCCCCCAAAAACCCTGTAGTTTCGCTATTTGCTGCAATCGCACATATGCGTTTTCACCTGTTTTGCAATTGAATAGGGATTAAAGCGGGGACGCGCATTGTGAAAGCACGCAAAAAAACATTGCGCTTTTCGCCGATCTCAGCTTTTCGCGGCTAATTGAAATAAGCCCTATGTTGCTTTTTCAATGATATGAGAGGGTTTTTTGTGTTTTTTTCCTTACGATACCAATGTCCAAACAAGGCAGATGATTGAGTGGCAGGAATCTGGGGAAAGGTACATGACTTTTGCAAAGCCATTGAACACTGAGAGCTCATGTAGTCCTTTTGTACAGAAGTGGAAACTACTGCTAAGATAAAGCCATTCCCTAAACTTTGTTGGAGGGCACTTATCAGAGAAGCTACTTGGGTAAACTGCGAAGCTGACTGGCTAAGTGCATGTCTGCAAATTATGATAATGTTCATGGATAAACTAACCTTCCAGGCATTCCACAAGAAAAGCTGGAGAGCTGCATAGAAAAAGCCATGGTATAAACCATGCCCATATAATTTCCCTCAGCGAGTTGGCAAAGAGCCATCTACTAGATTCAGAAGAGATGAGGCAACAAGTCTTGTGGTCTGATAAAATAAAGGATGGGCTTTTTTGGCCTGAATACAAGGCAGTATCTGTGGTACTCAAGACCACCAACCAAGAAACACCATTCCCACTGTATAGTGGTGGTAGAAACCTGTTCTATGGATAGTTTTCAGTGGCTGGGAGTAGTAATCTTGGCAGAAATGTTATGAATCATATCTTCGAACAATCAAAATACTGGTCTTTATTTCTAGGCAGTGTGCTGTTACTATGGATCTGGAACCCAGAGATATGGACTTGATTGTGAAACCAGCACTGACCCCCAGTCTCTTCCCCAATACACCTCCGACAGTATACTTTGGTACTCAGGATGAAAAGGGTAAGATTAGAGCCATTTATGTTTTGTTTTTCACTTCAAGCATTTGGGCATAGTGAGCTTACCCTGACGGACTGAAGAAAAATTTCAGATCAGCTAAAAGTCCCTCAGATGTTCATCAGTATTAATACATAAAGCTACATTTCTCCCAGAGACTGCGGAACACTACAAAATCTCCTACAATGCAATCTTGTTTTTGCAGTCTGATCTATAAACATGCAGAAAATAACTGTATGGCCCATGGATAATTCTATATACTTTACATTGCCACAGCCTAATGGTTGGTGACTGATGTCCAGATTACGGTACGGTTTAGTTGCATTTAGCTGCTAACTTACATTTGCAGTGATTAGTTTATAATACAGATATATACCCAGAACACTGGTGCTGAGCTGGCAGGCAGATGTGTAGATGGGTTATACAAACCCTTCACAGCATCCCATATGTATCTGCTTACCTTATGCAGTGTATGCTATATAAAACAATTGGCCTGATGTACAAAGCCTTGGAGAGAGATAAAGGGGATTAACTGTCATTTTTCAATCACAGCCTGTAAAGTGACAGGAGCTGATTGGTTGGTACTTTAGATCTCTCCACTTTATCTCTCTCTCCAAGGTTTAGTACATCTCCCCCAATGTTACACCTTTACTCTGCTTGTAATGTAGGGTTCCTCTTTATTTTCTCTCCACAAAATCTTGATTTGTTTCTAGTTGAGCTGCTGCCTTGGACACAACGGAAGCTGATGAAATGGAAAATGAGCACTGTGACTCCAAATATAGTGAAACAAGCTGTTGCAAGGTCTCACTTCCGTGTAACCAAAAGTGAGTAATGTAACAGAAATGGGTGATTATGTAACTATATTCCCTATAAAGGAAGGTGTCGCTATTAGAATTACGTCTCATTATTGGGCTACGTTTGGAGTGGTTGACATGTTACCTACTATTTGCCCAATTTTCTTCATAGCCTATATATGGTTTTAAAAAGAAACGCACACCCGTTTTTTTCAGCTGCTTGTAAGCTGTATTAGACAGCTGGGATCCGGTTGTTGATACCTCCTTCTACAGTTACCTATGAGATTTATTTATTTATTTTAATTTTTTTAAATTATATATTCGGGAGCTTTTCAATATAAGAAACTGAGGGTACAAAAAGAATAGAGGGGGGGGCAGGGAACAAGCAAACATGTGCAAGCAATTGTACAATAAACATGCACCGTTTAGGAGTACCTATGAGATTTCATCAATATTTCTATTACCTGGAACTTGATGGTTATGCTTGGTTAAAAACGTTTAAATATCCATATTATCATTGACTTGAACTATCCCCGATGTACTCAATAGCCTGCACTGAAGGTATCACAGTGAAGATAAGTGTGGTGTTGGCCATCAGAAATTAAAATGAGTCTCCTAGAACCACCTACACTTGACTTTACCTATAGCAGCCCCTTACCCATGTGATTTTTCTCACTGTACTCTGTTGTCTTCACTTAACACGTAATGGTAGGGGATACCAGCTCTGACATTGATGCAAGATGCATACAGTACATTGGAGACAAAGAGAACAAGAGGCACTAAAGCAAAACTGGTAAATAGTGCAGGTCTCTCCCTCATGTTCGGTATAACATAGATAACAATAGGCATCCAATTTCTCCAGAGTCAGCAAACCGTATAGTACCAAGCCAAGATCAGGACACATGATGTGAGCAAAGTCAGTGTCCATGCTGGGCACAAGTCCAGGCAGTGGTTCACATTCAGGCTTAGAGGGGAATTCAATATGAAACGTAAACTTCGCTGTCGAAGTTTACGTTTCATATCGGAGATTTTACCTGCGTTAAAGTATCGGGCGCGCGCCCGCTTATCCCCGTATTCAATATGAAATTAACGACAACGGGAGCCTGCGAAGTTGGTTTTGCGTAAAGTTACGAAATTTTCCTTAAAAAAATTGTAGGACCCCCCTAAAGTTGTAAAAACATGGGGGATCACTATGGGTACCCCCGTTTTAGCCTGTAATTGAAAGTCGGGGATTTAAATAGCCGCAGCAGGTGTTTTTTCCCGACATTGAAGAAGTGATGCAAAAGAGCACTTAGGTTATTTTTTTAAGTGGTCCCATCAAATTTGGGGTACATGAAAATGGGTACTAGCATATTTTGATGTCCCTAAAGTAAGTTTTTAAAATTTCTGCAATTGTGCACCTGCCGCTATAAATCTATTCTAGAAAACACCTGCCGCATACTTGCAGAATAGCCCTGAACCTATTTCCCTATTGTTAAACAATTTTTTCCCATTTTATTTTTTTTTTCACCCCAATTTTTTGGGGTGTCCCTATTTTTTTATTTTTTTTTTGACACAGTTCTCTTTTTAAATGTCATTCCCAGGGGTGCAGGCTATTTTTTTTAAGCCTGCACCCCTAAACCCCAATTCTGCACTTTTTTTCGCCACCTATTCAGTGGTGAAAAGTTATCCCCGTTTTTTTTCAAAGACTTTTCGAACCTGCGAAAAGTCTTTGAAATTGAATACGGTGTAAAACTAAAACCTGTGATAATGATGTCATAGGTGCGATATTAACGCAAAAACGATGTTTTCGATCCCATATTGAATACCCTTATTAAAGTCCATACTGTTGTATAAGCAGGGTCAATTTCCAAGTAATGGTCAGTATAAGCAGATGTCTGTATCCGTGAAGCAAGCAGGCTAGAATGTAGGTTTAGTAACCTGCCTCATGGCTACGACTGTCAAGAAAGGACAGGTCTCTGCTTTTTAAATGGCAGGCTGCCAAGCCCTCTCTGTGCTGGTTTATGCGATCGCATTGCACTGGTTAGGTGATTGCTTGAATGTTGCCCTAGCAACTGAGCAGCCAAGGGGAATGCTCAGGACATCACATTGAGCGCATTAACTGCAAATAGAAAAACTGCCCTGGAGCATGACTGACTGTGTTGTGTATGTATGTGATATATAATATAGTGACAAAAATCATATACAGATGTGTCCACATACATCTAGCCTCCTTGCGCATTAAACAGCTCTTCTAGTGGCTAGACTCTGTAGCACTGAGCGTCTTTTCATGCTACTTTCCCTTTAAAATGAGTCTTATAAAGCGATGCGAATAGGACACACAAGCAGCTTATGCGAATAAAGCTGCGTACACACTAGCCGATTATGAGCGATATAACGATATCGGAAAAACACTGAATGATATCGCTCAGTGAGGATATCGTTCAGTGTGTACGGGCCTTTAAGACTCATTTGGAAAAAACCGCACAAAAAGATGCTGTGTTGCTACAGTTACACGGCGCTTACGCATTATGTGTAATGCAACTTTAGTGCACGGAGGATAGATATATGTGGAGACATCTGTAGTAGGTAGTTAGAACATTGGGCTGTTTTTGACATGACCTTGACTTTGTATCTAATTTTGTGCCTTGGGTATTTTGGGTAGGAGTTGGTTTTTTTTCTTTCTTTGATTTAGTAATTTCATTTCTTGCAGAAAATGATTGGTTGGGCTGCTGGGGTCATCACATGAAGTCTATAGCCTTCAAAAATATCAGAGCATACCAGAAGGTAATCCATCAGCTTTCATAGTGTGCGATTTACCAGATTTGTGCTATAATACTGTTGCATTGTGCTGACTTTTGTTTTTCTCCCTGGGCAGCTGAATCATTTCCCGGGGTCCTTTCAGATTGGCAGGAAAGATCGCTTGTGGAGAAACCTGTCAAAGATGCAGACTCGCTTTGGAAGGAAAGAGTTTAACTTCTTCCCCCAGTCTTTTGTTCTGTCTCAAGACATCAAGCTGTTGAGGAAAGCCTGGGAGGAGGGAGGAACACGACAGAAATGGATTGTAAAGCCGGTACGGATTGTATCATTTAGAGACTGCCCCAGTGGTAGATTTTTGTCTAGCAAACCATTCTGTGCAGAGATGCTACACTTCCTATTGCCATCTCTGGCTCATTCACCTTGCCTTGTGTCTTTAGCCAGCATCGGCCAGAGGAATGGGGATCCAGGTTATACACAAATGGAGCCAGCTTCCAAAGAAGAGGCCGCTGCTGGTACAGAGGTAACTTTCACATGTCCAGATTTCATATTCATGGCTTACCTTTCCTAAAATTTGTTATATTACACTTTATAAGAAACATTAGGTGCATTTCTAACACAATGAATAGTAAGTACCTGAATCACTGTTTTAATATACATGTCACAGCTTCTTTTTAAGAAGGTGCTACTTGCAGACATATGGTCCATACTTTGGTATATTTGTGAGGGGAATATATTGTTACAGTGCAGACCAGCTGACCAAGGCAATGTAGTAACACTGGGGCTGATATAATAAGCAACTTACATTATTCTGTATTGCACAGCCTGAACTAATAGCATTTACATTGTTCAGACTGAATTATTCTCCACCCTACTATCTCTTCCTCCAGATACCTGCACAAACCCTACCTCATCAGCGGGAGCAAATTTGACTTGCGAATTTATGTTTACGTGACGTCGTATGACCCCCTCAGAGTGTACCTGTTTACGGATGGCCTGGTGCGATTTGCCAGCTGCAAGTATGTGGTGTTTTTTTTGTTTTTCTTTCCAGGTTATAGTGTCACTTCATTAATGGCACAGTTGCCTTTTATAATCCCTAGTGTGTGTGTGTGTGAGTATTTAGAGCAGGGGTGGGCAATAAGCGTCCCTCCAGCTGCTGTGGGACATCCCAGCATGCCCTGCCACAGTTTTGCTATCATGGCATGTTAAGTGTCACAGGACAGGCTGGGATGTATAGTTCAACAGCAGCTGGAGGGATCTTGTTGCCCGCCCCTGATTTAGAACCTTCTAATTCTTTCTCAATTGGGATCTTGAATTCTAAACCTTGTGTTTGGTGGCTCAGCTAGAAGTTTTTATAAGAAATACTACATACAGGCTGAAACTGCCAGTCTACATCCCCTAAACTGCTGCAGGGGTAGGGTGCCTTTTGCTCCTGGCAGCAAATTGCTTTTGTTTTTTTTACTCTCATTCAGAATAGGCATGATGCCTGAAGTTGGCTTAGTTGCTTATCTTGGATCTAATCCTCTTTATGTTCCCCAGCCTAAATCTTACTCTAAGTCGATAAACCTGAGTGTATGTATGTATGTATGTATTTAATTTGCTTTTGAAATGTTACCCAAAGGGAAGACCCTGTGGTCTGCCTGGCCTATTCTCCTTACTAACTCTGGGATCCTGTACATACTTCTACTTGGAGTCTCATTATGTGGTGAACAGGGCCTGCTGCTGAGGTTGTTGACCTAGAGAGGTGTCTGCTCCTTACTTCCACAGATTTCAGCTAGGGGTGACTTTCAGGGTCTCTCTGCAGTATCTTTGTTGACCCCATCCGTTGTATGTGTGGCACTGTATACACAAAAGGAAGGGACCCTGCTGCAAGTACTTGAAGCTGTGAAAGACAGACACACACACACACACACACACACACGATTGGTTGGTTGTCAAGACAGATTGGTCATGTTATTGTTTTTGATAAGGCACATGGTAAATTGCCATTTTCGAAGCACAACTGTTACTTCTAGGCAGATGTCCGAGGTGGGGTATATGGTGTACTTGATTTCTAATGAATTCAAGACCAAAAAATATACTGGCCTTGCTTTACAGCAGTAATGTTGTGCATTATGTGGGTGCCAAAATAGTTATTGCTTATAAAGCACTATACGGGCCCTAGGTATTGTAAAATTTCCTGAAGCTGGGATTCAGTATACATCATAGAGGTCGCTTGTACTACTCTTGAGTGATCATTTTTATGCTATCATAACCGGATTTTCTTGTGTTTTATAATTGTATAATTCTAAGTACCGTATATTGTTTTTTTTTGTCATTTTGAATTATTGATAACGAATATTTACATATCATAGCAATAAGTTGCATTTCCATTTTTATAAATGATTGTGTTGGTGGTTTTGTAAAATTCAGCCTTGAAGTATTGTCTATATGCATTAGCGCATCACTAATTGACCAGATTAATGTTTGCACTTGACTAGGAAAGAAAGTACATCTGCACAGTAACAATAGTTTGGCCTATAACATTTATATGATCAACCCCATAGTAATTATCAACCTTGTGGTATTAAATTATGGGGGTGCAACCCTGTCCAACCAAGGTGAACTGTAATATGTAGAAGAAAGCTTGGGGTTGTTGCTAATGGGCGCACATAGAGAAAGTAAATTGAATTAAAACTTTTTTTTTTTATTATTCTTTAAGATATAAAAAAATCCCAATTACTGGGAAGAGTACAGTGAAGTATAGATGTTAAAAAAAAGACTCCAGACTGACAAAATTACAAACTTGGTGTATAAAGGAAGAAAAAAATGAACACAAAAATGTATAAAAGGCGCAAGGTCCACTGTTCAGTCTCTTATATTATTGACACTGTACTGTAATAGAGCAGAGTAAATCTATATAGTACAAATATATTAAGTGCACTAATCACTATACATATAGATACTCTGCAATGGATAGGGTGGTTATAAGATTAGATGATATTGGTCTAATATTAGCATATGGTAATATTAAGATATGTGATATCAAATAATAGTGTCAAATTCACTGCATAAATTACTTTTTTGATTCCTCCAAGTCCCTCTTACATCTGAGATCACTGCTCACTCTATTACCTATGATTCACGCAGTTACAGAATTAGATTGCTACAGTAGTCACACTAAGATATGATGTATCATTTCAGTTGCAACAGTATATTCATGAGCTCTCATAGAGGGGTATTCAGTATGAAACGTAAACTTCGCTGTTGAACTTTACGTTTCATATCGGAGCTTTTACCTGCGTTAAAGTATCGGGCGCGCGCCCGCTTATCCCCGTATTCAATCTGAAATTAACGAAAACGGGAGCCTGTAAAGTTGGATTTGCGTAAAGTTACGAATTTTTCCTTAAAAAAATTGTAGGACCCCCCCATAAGTTGTAAAAACATGGGGGATCACTATGGGTACCCCTGTTTTAGCCTTTAAATGAAAGTCGGGGATTTAAATAGCCGCAGCAGGTGTTTTTTCCCGACATTGAAGAAGTGTTGCAGAAGAGCACTTAGGTTATTTTTTTTGTTTTTAAGTGGTCCCATCAAATTTGGGGTATATGAAAATGGGTACTAGCATATTTTAATGTCCCTAATTAAGTTTTTAAAAATTCTGCAAATGTGCACCTGCCGCTATAAATCTATTCTAGAAAACACCTGCCGCATACATGCAGAATAGCCCTGAACCCTGATTCCCTATTGTTAAACAATTTTTTCCCATTTTTTTTTTTTCACCCCAATTTTTAAATTAATTTTTTGGGGTGTCCCTATTTTTTTTTTAAAACTTTTTTTGACACAGTTCTTTTTTAAATGTCATTCCCAGGGTTGCAGGCTATTTTTTTTAAGCCTGCACCCCTAAACCCCAATTCTGCCCTTTTTTTCGACACCTATTCAATGGTGAAAAGTTATCCCCGTTTTTTAGCAAGACTTTTCGAACCTGCGAAAAGTCTTTGAAATTGAATACGGTGTAAAACTAAAACCTGTGATAATGACGTCATTGGTGCGATATTAACGCAAAAACTATGTTTTTTCGCTCCCATATTGAATACCCCTATTAGACTGTAGCAATCTGAAATGGTTGGTACTCTGTAGATAGCAATAATGTATTCTTTGCTTTCAAATGCACTAATAAGAGGTATAAATTAATTTAAAAGTAAGCTGCAGCTATTCATAGCCACATTGGTAATGTCTAACTAAATTGTAGTTTTCACATGTAAATGATCACATACAGTATTCTCCCCAAGCCGTTTTTTGCAGGTGCACCACCCGACAAGAAACAGCCTACCACCCGGGAGCCTGCAAGTGGGGAAAGTATCTGGGAGCTGTATAAAAAGGACCAGATCCTACAGACTTAGCAGCTTTTTCATAATCAGATGACTGGGCCTCTAATAAGAAGAGGATAATTAATATATATAAAATGTTATTTCGAGTTTAAATAATGTTATTGTGAAGGCCCCCACCCATAAAGGCTACTTTATGCCACCCGGCTGGAAACATTTTCTGGGGAGGACACTGACATAGCAAATGTATTGTTCCCACCAGAAACGGTAAACCTCATGTAAGCATTATACTTCATATGGTATTCGATATAGGAGACGTAAAGGTTTATTAGCAGCAAATCAAACTGCCCTACAATATTAGTGAATTGCTTAATGACCACCTACATAATACTGCCTCAGAATGAGAGCACTGCTCGATATCGGAGTTAATCTAATTACTATGTTATTTGCAGTTTTTGCTTCCTTGCTTCATGTTTAATAATGGCAATACTAAGCTATACTAAGCATATACTGTACATATTTCATGAGACCATGCAGTCAACCCGCTGAAACGCCAACGTGTGTGTTTCACAGTATAGACATATAGGAGTGACCAATCGGGAAACTGATACATGTCACGTGAATACAACAACCCCTTGGAGCCGTGATCCTTCACTGCTACATCCAAGATCACGTAGTTGCCCGTCGGCTACAACCTCTTCGGATAGATTGTAAGCAGAGATCTGTCATGTGGTCGCAACTTCGTCCAATTGAAGAAAATTACCGCTATATATAATATAGGTATAAAGAACATTGACGTGATAAGGAAAGTATTAATAATAATGATACATGAGGGAATTGTATTCAAATCTATTAAAACAATATCACAAAAAACCCGGTCTGATAATGCATAGTCCATTATTTCATATTGATACACAAACAAGAAAATTAATCTACAAATAGTACAAGTAAACCAAAAAATGTTAACTATGAAAACAAAGTTATATTACCCTCAAATCCTTGTGATCGTGATATATGGGCAAGGCCGTAACTAGGGGCGGGCTGGAGGTGCACATGCGCTGCTGCACTTGCCGCCAGTGTCCTCCAGCCAGGAAATGTGCAAAAATGTCTCACAAAAGGGGGAGAGGGGAGAGTGTAAAAAAAATTTGAATGTAAGAAGCCTTCTAAAAAAAATATATTAAACAAAGGAGGAGGGGAGTTATAAAAAACTATAAAGGGGTGAGTGGTGCACTCACCAGTCTTCCAAAGAAGTCCTATATTATAGCATAGCAGGTTTCATAGCATATGGACGATTCGATCCCAAGTTTGGACCTTGTCAAGATATCTTGACAAAGATCCAAATTTGGGACCGAAACATCGTCCCCCAAAAGGATGAAAGAGAGCAGGATATGGTACTTTATTTCAGTTTTTTTTTTCAAAACTCTGTGGATGACTTTAGACCAGAGGTTCTCAAACACTGTCCTCAGAACCCCACACAGTTCACATTTCTACTTCAGGGTCCATAGGGGGTCCACAGGGTTGACCTTGGGGTATAGCTGGAGCCACGGGCACCATGCAGTTAAAGCTTTTGCTGCTCCCAGGATGCACTGGGTCCATCTTCTATATCCCGCCCCTGAACCACAGGCGCCTCCGTTTTAGTTGGTGCCTGGCCGGAGTCTGGTCACCGTAAGCTTATTTATTTATTTTTAAAGAGTTGTTTAATTTAAATTTTACACTCTTCAAAGTGGCAGCGTTGGACTGTCCGTTGGGTGTCCACTCTGCCGCTCCTACACCCCGCCGGCGCTGACCCCAGAGCCTGTACTAGCCGGACTCTGGAGGAATCCCTTGACTGCTGCCAGCTCGCCTGAGAACAGGTAAGTCGCAGGTCACCATTTGCGCATGCAGTCTTCTGCCTCTGGTCTCCGGGGACGGACCGGAGGCGCTAGCTCTGGCGGCGGGCTACCCCTCCATTGAGGCATATCCCGCGGGTTCACTAGACTCCAGGGAATACAGCGGCAGCAGGAGCCGGCATCTTGGGTGTTAAATGCTAGCCAGGGGAGGCAGCCTTCCCTGTCTAGCGGCTCCTCAGCTCAGCGCACCTTTCCGCTCCGGTCTGGTGACGCTGAGCTGCGTTCTACCTACGGCCACTCCTCTGCCGCATACTCAATACTACGGCACCCCTTTAAACGCTAGGTTCTATCAACAAAGGAAAACAAACTTTTTCCTTTCTTGTCCCTGGATTCTAGTCGGCTTCCTTTGCTCACATGAAAACGGATAGCGATTTTTCAGCACAAAGCGGTTGCAGGAAAACCCTGCATGTGGCCACTCCACCCTTTGCTGAGACATCGATAGCCGTATGTGCCGTGTTAGTAGGTAAGTGACTTCACTCGATGAGCCCCCATCTGTTAATATTAAAACGAACCTCTATATACCCCTGCCTATACCTTCTAATATCCTGCCTATAACTTCTAAGGATGACGCTAATTTGCGTACGCAGTCATACCATAAATAAAGACTTAGACTTGGAATCTGTGGTTCCAAATCACAAGTGTTATTCAGGTAAAAGTTCAGACAGTTACACGCAATTGATCTAGACACAATTTAGGCGCAAAAGGAAATTATACAGACCCAAGTACAGTATACATACGCAGCGCTTCCGGACCCAGAGATAGGCATCAGCAAGAGACCCCTAGTCATACAGCATTCAGCACGAAGACTGAGAACCAGCGTTCATGCACACATATTTATACCCCCCCAGAATAAACATGACAATAGGGAAGTTTGTTGCTGATGTCATTGGTTCCAAGGAGAGAAGCATCTGTTACAGCACATTTAACAGGCTGGTTCAAACTCTCCCTGCCTCTAACAGCTGGGGATCTTTCTCTTCACGCCCCCTGCAACATCCTAACAGTTGTTCCTGAAATATACATTTTGTTGCTTGTAGGTTCTGTGATCCATAATTCGAGTTTGCATGATGCGACCTCCCTACCAATAACACCGGAATAATGTAAAAAGAATGCGCATCAGTACAAGACCAAACACGACTTGTTTAGCATGTGTAATACCTTAGTTTTCAAATCTCTTTATTTCTCAGTATTTAAACTAACTGAACCAACTTAAATCATACACTTTAAAGCTTATTGAACATTATGTGTGAATATATAATGTGTGGGTATTCGGGGTTTGATATAAGGACGCTAGTTATTAATGAGTGAGATTTTAAGTGCATAATTTCTCATACACGAAGTGAACATCCAGCAGTGTGGATTGCTGAGCATGGTAGTTCCACATGCCCTCTGTCAGCAGGCCCCCACGTTTCCTGTGTTCAAAGGAAAAATCTCTTTTATTCTCCCAGACTCTTGTGTGAACTGTTACCAAATCAAGCTGTGAAGTTGGGGCCATCCTGTCTGTGTGTGGGGCTAAGACCTGTTTAGGATTCAGACAAATCCAATTGTGTAGATCAATGCCTGGATTATATTACAATTGCCGCAACTATACTTTGTCTTCATCCAGGGATTCCCAATTTGTATGTAAAAATACCCATTGTCTATTCTATTTTCTTTTACTCAGGAAGCTTGTTCTTCCAGTTGCCCTTGGTAGATTAATAAAAACATTGCCATCTGTTCTTAGCTCCTGAGTTGTAACTTAAAGTGACGCTGGTCACAAAATGGCGTCTTGCAGATTCTTGTTTCTAAAATGGAGTCTAGCTGCCATTTGCAAGATTGTAGTGACAAGGTGCAGTGAGTATTACTTTCTGCTTTGTATGTGACTTTTGCTAGTGCTGACTGTGCTTTATTTCTTAATACTGTCAGTCTATACCTATCCCTTTACTTCTCCTACACCCCTGGCAGGTGTGTGTGTGTGAAGGGCTTTTCTGGGATCTCGCTTATATAAATTCATGTATTTGTGAGATGGTCACATACAGTTGTGTGCTACACGGTGCCATATCTGTGGGCTTGTGGGTGCGACAGGAGTAAAACACTGAGCTTCCCTGTTGTGTTGAGAATATATATGTGTATAAGATGTGTAGAATGGTGCTCTGGTTCAAGTCACAGGTGATATTGCACCGTAGTGCAAAAATGATAAAGTCCAGTTAGTGCTAACAGGTGTGACACTTTGATCCCTTTTGGGGACGGTGGCAGCAGTCTTCCCGTATTCCTGAATGGCAGTCAGGGTGAATGTGATCTAGAAATAGGGTATGGAAAGAACATGCGCCTGATAGTGTAGTATTTCAAAATATTTTTAGCACATGCTTGAATATAAATGTGCGTACCAAAAAATAAATCTTTAAAGCTTATAGGTAGGTCTTTTACTGGGACCTCATATGGTGAGATGCTTTCACAGCTTCGGGGTGACCAGGAACCTTAAATAAAATTGGCTCGTATCGAGCCAGAACAAGCACATATAGTGTAGTAATTTTGTGTCCAAAAAGAATGATGTGGTGAAGTAGTTATAAATGTGTACCAGAATGTTACTTGAATTTCTGCATAAAGTACTAAGTACTCCACACTACTGATTATTCAGGTTGACCTACTCCACCTGTACATGCTAATGCTGGGGCCATCGTGTGAGTTTGAAGAGTCGACTTAGTACTTTAGGCAGAAATTCAAGTAACATTCTGGTACGCATTTATAACTACTTCACCACATCCTTTTTGGACACAAAATTACTGCACTATATGTGCTTGTTCTGGCTCGATACTAGCCAATTTTAATTAAGGTTCCTGGTCACCCCGAAGCTGTGAAAGCATCTAACCATATGAGGTCCCAGTAAAAGATCTACAGATAAGCTTTAAAGATTTATTTTTTGGTACGCACAGTTATATTCGAGCACGTGCTAAAAATATTTTGAAATACTACACTATCAGGCGCATGTTCTTTCCATACCATATATATATATATATATATATATATATATATATATATATTATATATATATATATATATATATATATTATATATATATATATATATATATATATATATATATATATATATATATAGTGAATATAGAGGGTTCACCACAAGATGTAAACCATTGGTGAGCCCCAAAAAACAGGAAGACCAGATTAGAGTTTGGCAAACAGCATCTAAAAAAGCCATTACAGTTCTGGAACAACATCCTATGGACAGATGAGACAAAGATCAACTTGTACCAGAGTGATGGGAAGAGAAGAGAATGGAGAAGGAAAGGAACTGCTCATGATCCAAAAC
This sequence comes from Taudactylus pleione, assembly GCA_031769625.1. Taxonomy (NCBI): domain Eukaryota; kingdom Metazoa; phylum Chordata; class Amphibia; order Anura; family Myobatrachidae; genus Taudactylus; species Taudactylus pleione. The sequence goes on from JAUIMM010000121.1 coordinate 9,714,777, forward strand.
ATACCACCTCATCAGCGAAGCATGGTGGTGGTAGTGTCATGGCGTGGGCATGTATGACTGCCAATGGAACTGGTTCCCTTGTATTTATTGATGATGTGACTGCTGACAAAAGCAGCAGAATGAATTCTGAAGTGTTTCGGGCAATATTATATGCTCATATTCAGTCAAATGCTTCAGAACTCATTGGACGGCGCTTCACAGTGCAGATGGACAATGACCCGAAGCATACTGCAAAAGCAACCAAAGAGTTTTTTAAGGCTAAAAAGTGGAATGTTATGCAATGGCCAAGTCAATCCTCTGACCTGTATCCGATTGAGCATGCATTTCACTTGATGAAGACAAAACTGAATGGAAAATGCCCCAAGAACAAGCAGGAACTGAAGACATTTGCAGTAGAGACCTGGCAGAGCATCACCAGGGATGAAACCCAGCGTCTGGTGATGTCTATGCGTTTCAGACCTCAGACTGTAATTGCCTGCAAAGGATTTGCAACAAAGTATTAAAAAGTGAAAGTTAGATTTAGGATTGTTTAGTTTGTCCCATTACTTTTGGTCCCTTAAAAAGTGGGAGGCACATATAGAAACTGTTGTAATTCCTACACCGTTCACCTGATTTGGATGTAATTACCCTCAAATTAAATCTGAAAGTCTGCAGTTAAAGCACATCTTGTTTGTTTCATTTCAAAGCCATTGTGGTGGTGAATAGAGGCCAAAATATGAAGATTCTGTCAATGTCCCAATATTTATGCACCTGACTGTATTTCTGGTCCCACTGGGGGATATAGAGGGGGAGGAGATTTCAGACCTAGTGTGGAATTTCTTAACATGCCCAAAGTTTTGAGCCTCTATATCCAATTGATTCAGAGGAAAATAGTTTGAGACGTCCTCCCCTCTGGGTCCATAGCACATTCTTTGGACCATCTTTCAGCGTACCTATTGTGGTGGAGGAGGGCCTTTAAAGTTTGGTAGTCTTCCATAATCTAGTGAGACTCATCCTCTAGTTGATCCTGTTAACAATGTTGTCAGGGTGGTACATTTGGCCCAGGGCTTCTATAACTTCCGGGACCAGAAGAACTCATGATTCTTTTTCTTCAGACTTTACTCAACCAAGAGGTTAGACTGTCTTTAAAACAGCTTACTTTTTTCTGCTGCGGTGGCACCTATGCAAGCCTTTTTATCTGTTTAGCGACATTCACCTATGTGGCACAACTTGTGTAGAGAGGTTGCAAACCTGGATTCTCAGGCCCCGGCTGAAGCAGGTTGCCTCATGTTTTCCTTGAATGAATACATGGCCCTTGATCCTGCTAAATTAATTGGCAGAACCTCATCAATTCAGCGGTGGTCTAAATTTTGGTTCTTAGAGAGGTTTTGGAAGTATTGCCTATTACCTTTTGCAGAAAAGCCCCATAGTCAGGCCTAGATAAGATCTCAATGGATGAGAAGAGTTTCTTCCTTAGGACGTTGTACCTCTACTCTTCAATAAGAAAGGGGCTTGCCTGTAGGGAGTGGTTATAGTTATAGACTACAGTAAATTATCTGCAAGCTCTCGTGTCTATTTTCTGTATCCTGATAAGATCTTCTCTTTTACAGGTATTCCTTGTCCATGAAAAGCCTGAGCAATAAGTTTATGCACTTGACAAATTACAGTGTGAATAAAAAGAATGTGGATTACAAGGCCAACTCGGACGAGACTGCTTGTCAGGGGCACAAATGGTAAAAAGATGGTCTTGTGATGAAGACTGTGTGTGTCTTACAATGTAATATATATATATATATATATATATATATATATATATATATATATATATATATATATATAATTTTATTATTGGTTAACAAGCATTCCTGCAAGATCATTTTATAGTGTGAAGACGCTAGTGATTTAATCTGATATCCTTGATTAGCACATTTTAGCTTGCTCCTTGACGTAGACATTCAAGTGTGAGTTCCTTTTATATTCTCTCCCCTACAATAATCAGCTTATGGTTCAAAAGTATACAACATGCGAACTATGAGTGATGCCTAAAGTCAGTGGCACATATGTAAGCGAAGGGGAAGAGGTGAAAATAAGCGTGGAAGTGAACTATAGAATGTAGTACAGAGACCCAGCCTTAACACCTGTGTGTCAATAACCAGACCATCTTTTGTACAGGGCACTAAAGGCATTGTGGACCTACCTCAACCAGAAGGGTTTCAGCAGTGACAAGATTTGGGAACAGATCAAAGAGATGGTGGTAAAGACAATTATCGCGTAAGTCTAATAACACTAAGCACACATTCTACATTTTATAGAGAGTTGTACGTAAGTCAACCACATCTCCACTTTCAACTGAAGGGATGTAACTGGATTGTAATGGCACATTCGCTTGTAGTTCAGTGACAGTGTGTCGCTAGGGCTGCGGGCTATGCAGGGTTGTGCATACATATAAATACCACGATTTTCAATTGGATGTTTTGCTCCTAGTATAGGGTTCGTACAAGCAAGTGTGCACTGATAATGAGCAATGAAACTAAGTGTATGAATGTGTGTGGTCCAGCATCAGATGTTTACAACTCTGCATCCGGGTGAATATACGCATTTAATTATGTGCACACAATGCGGAAGCAATAGCGGACTCCTTGTGTTCAAATTTGCATCAGCCACTAATTGTGCAAGGATGCTCCCTTACTAAACTAACTCTGCTATCCTACCCCACTAACATTGCAGTGTTCCATTGCTAGTCCCCTGCCTACCAGGGATGTCCGAAACTGTCTAGCCGTAACTTTTACGGCCCTTGTTTAAATAATTGCAGGGCAATTCCTCTAGTCTCCTTGGAAACCACTGAGGATTAAATGCCTTGGTCAGTTCTGTATATGGAAAAAAATTGTAATTTAGTACTTCAGTACCGTAGTGCCTGTCTACAGCCTGTAAAAGTGGTTGACCAGATGTGCAGACTCTACATTCTCAGATCAGATTGCAGTACAGGGGAGAACGGACTTTGCGTCAGCCGAGGGCCTGCTTCTTGCCTGTACAATTGAGTGAGTGCAGTAGGTTTTTAAGAGAGGGGAGAAAGATTGATCTCTGCCTAAGGGAAGATGTACAAGTAGAATTGGGGAGTAGGGGATGTGACTCTGAGGTAATTAGCTTACAGAGAGACAAACAGTAGGTTTCAAGGGATTAAGAGTAGTATTAGAGTATGGGGATAAAAAGTAGTCTTTAAACGAGTAGATATTCTAGTTACAGTATACTGAGGAGGACTGTAGATTGGGTAAAATGTGAGGGACAAATGTTCCTGCAATTCCTTTGCAGGAAGTTGAGTGACCTGCATAAAGCAGTTGATTTAAGGGAAGTGTATGAGTAAAGTACTACTGAAAGAGTTGAGGGGGCGATTTAATTGCTTTTATTGCAACCGATCGCCCATCTGAAGTGATGGGAGATTGAGGGTGATGTTCAGTTGTCCTTGGACACCCAAGCATGTCGCACTGAAACAGACTGGGTTCAACTGCGTAAAACTGCTAAACCAGTCTAAAGTCCTGGTTAGCGTGCTCAAACAGCACCCAAAACCAGGACTTGTCGCACATTTCTGCTCGTCACCTCAGGAGGGTGCGAGCAGAAATGTGTGCACCTGCTGCATCCTTCTCCGAATGGAGCAACAAGTGAATTGCTCAGCCTGGTGCCCATTAGTCACAGCCGCTGGTGAAAACAATTGAATCTTCCCCAAGGAGAGATGGTGAGGGGAGGATGGAGAGAAGTGTAGTAGGAGAAAGCATTTAAATAGGAGGACTAGATGAGTACAACATGGGTCATAGAGTTTAAAATGCTGCTTTTTACTATAGCAATACAGTGACAATTCTGTTTTCCACTGTGTGCATTTATTGCTGTAGGATACTGATAATTATGCTCTTCAGTTCCACAGGTTTCTAGTAAATGGCTTGTCCGCCTAATGTAAGCAATGCGTGATGAAATGTCTGTAGGTTCATGCTGTATTGTTTCCAGGCTGTAGAGATGACTGTTCTACACAGGATGAAAGTTTGCAAAGTCGTACTACACATATTGTCAGCCTATTACTGAGAGAGGGTCTCCTTAACCACTTAACTGACTGACTATTTTTACCAGCAAAACCGGTCAGAAATTGCCTGGTCCGCAGGAACGTCCAGGTAGTCAGAAGAGATCCTTTCTGCACATGAGTAGAACAAATTTTCTCTTCAAAAATACAGCCGGATGGTGCGTTCGCACCTTGACAGCTGAAGTATAGCTGGCTGCTTTCGCATCAAAACTGACTAGGTCAGTTAAGTGGTTAAGTTCATTTATAGCTTGTACAGCATGAAAAAGACACAGAAAATGTACCCTCTATTGCAGACAAGCTTGGAAGGTTTTACCTGCTTCACTGACCAGATCTTAATTTAGATAGAATTCTTTTATCTTGATAAAATATTTTGCTGCAGTTACTGTGATGTCCATATAGAACTCTGAGAAGCCACCATGTAGTCTGACACCACAACAGCTTAATCCTATTGCTTCTGTTCCTGGCCTGTGTGGACCTAACTGGTAGATTACGGTTTGTTTGTTTGTTTGTTTGTCCCCCAGCTCTGAACCCTATGTGAACAGTCTAATGAAGATGTACGTGCAGAACCCGTACAGCTGCCACGAGCTGTTCGGCTTTGATATTATGCTGGATGAAAACCTGAAACCATGGGTTCTAGAAGTGAATATCTCTCCCAGGTAATTGTGTGTATGAGTGTCACTTCTGTCACCTCACAATTAGGCTCATTTAAGAACATAGTTCATCATGCACAGATGTGCTTTGTACAGTAATAACCTATCTGATGTATGGTTCATATTCTAAACCGCACTTTCAATATGACCCTTAAATTGTGACTTGTATACATGGCCAAAATGTTGTGAAGTTAATTGTAGCAAGTGACAGACTGGTGACGAAAGCTGTATCACCCTCTGTCCCTATTCAGTCCTTCAGTTGCTAAACCTAAACAGATTTGGGTCTGATGCATTTGCCAATCGGAGGCACGCGGATAGGGGGAAGCGGGCAGATGCTCACAAAGGCTGGGTGGGCAGAGGCATATATGGGGAGGGTGGGCAGAGGGACAGTAGGGGGGTAGGCAGAAGCACACAGGTGGGCAGAATAAAAAATACTAAGTGTGTTGGGGGCAGCTCTCCATACTCCCCAGGGCCTGGCACCAGAGACATCAGATTGGCTGCCTGTCATTGCAGTGCACTGGCTACGGGGAGCTCTCAGTAGGCTCTGCAGTACATCGGTGTGGTGAGCAGTCTCTAGACCATAAACAGGTTACAAATAAAGTGCTTCTCTACCATTAAAAAATGGTCACATTTAGAATCCTTTTAACGTCTCTATTTTGTCTCTGTAGTGTTATGTTCACCAATCACAAATAAGCAAAATAGATTTCAAAATTAAACCACTCCTCCAGCAGGAAAAATAGTCAAATACCTACTTGGAATCCTTTACATGTCTCTGTTGCATCTAGTTCAAATGGGAGTTACTTTCACTCCAAAAAACAACTGTGGTACTCGTCCAGTGGTTCCAAATTAACCTCCAAAACCGAATTTCCTTTTTCAGTCAGTCATAATATCCATGTAGTATTAAAAAGATAGATCTCATATTGTAAAAACATAAATGCAATTTTATTCACACAATCCACAATAAAATCACACAGGTAGAAGTAGCCTCGTACTGCAGATAGCCTTTACATGAAAGGCACATATACAAGCATATGGAGGTAAAACATTATGGGGGTAAAACATATGGGCGATCATTGGGAAGGTGGACATCACCGCGGCACAATAGTTCATAAAGTGAAATATACCTGTTCCAAAGGTTTCCGCTGTGTTGGTTTGCTTTCTGTGAAGGTTAACTCCCTCCAGGTCTGCTGGCAGACCGTCCGAGATAGCCGCGGTGAGAGCAATGTTGTTGAAACGCTGATTCATCTGTCACTGATCTGGACATTTGTTTACTCCCATCCACCTCAGTCACCTTCAGACCCCTTTGGAACAACAGGTCCTTTGATAAAGCTGGGAGCTACCCAGCGAAACGCGTTAGTTGTGATGTACCTGTTACACTCTGTGGGACTCTGTTTGGATTTACGCTTTGTGCAACGCTCACACTGGGACCTGAACCAGACTCCGTGGACTCTATTGCATATCTGCATACAGCCGTGTGCCTGGCTGATTATTTCAGTCACTCCCAAGGAAAATTTTTTTCTTCATCAATTTCCTCACCACTCCAAGGGATGATAAAAAGCGAGATTGCAGTTCCACTTTACATCTAGGACCCCTGCTTATGGTGAGTTGGTTGGAGACTATCATACTTGGATTTACCATCAGTAGTACCCAGAGATAGGTGCAGTATGCCTTGGAATTGGCCAAATTGTGTTTAATGTGTTTTGAATCATTGTTTTTATATATAATTGTATCAAAGAAGTAACATTTTTTAATAATTTAATTTATTATACTTCATCTGGTATGATCTAACATCCATTTAATATCTGTCAGCGCTGTATCCCTTTGCCAATACACACAGCTGCTGTATAAATAGAACCCATTGGAGCGCCTGTTCTTTTGAAGATTTCTTCATAAATTTTACTCTCTCCCGGAATGGTAGATATCATGTGATCCCGTACCAGACGATCCTCCTCTCCGGAAGTTCAGCTTTCCCTTTCATGGTGGGTACAGACGTCCCATCTGGACGAGGGTCACCCCTTCTGGATCCCAGAGTGGGAGCTCCTTACTGCGGATGCCAGCCTTCGCAATGGGATGTGGTAACAGGTCATCATACCTTTCAGTTAAGATGGACAGAGCACTCACTTTGGTGGAAAGCCTTCTCCATGTCTTTCAACTCCTGGTGAACAAATGGGGCCTACCAGACGTAGACTTCATGGCCTAACGTCATAACCACAAGGTCACCAGGTCAGAGACCTCTCAGCAGCTTTTGTGGATGCTCTGGCAGTGCGATGAAATTTAATTCTCTCATATATCCTTTTTCCTTCGATTTCCCTCCTCCCAAGTGTTCTCCGGAAATTCAAGCAGGAAGGTGGCACTGTGATACTGATAGCTCCAGCCTGGCCTAGGCGCCACTGGTTCACCGATCTACAGAGTCTCCATAGACTCTCCTTTTCCACTTCCTCTACGACCGGACCTGTTAGCACAGGGTCATTGTCTGCACTCGGACCTACCTTGTCTGTCTTTGACTGTGTGGCTCTTGAGTTATCCCTCTTAAGAGCCAAAAGTTTCTCTAGCTCTGTGGTCAGGACGATGCTTGGTGCGAGAAAGCCTACCATCTGTCGCAGAGCTTAGCACTCAAATTTTAAAGGTTGCTCACCTAGAAGTTATGACCCTTTAGTTTTAGGGATTGGTGAGTGCTTGCTTTTTAATTTTTATTATTTAGGACAGAGCTGTCCTATGTACCCAGATTGGTTATTTTCCATAAGTGGTATCCCGAGTTTTTCATTAGAATAAAAAGTGTGTGGATCCGTCCACCTCTCAGGATGCTTTCTTTGGGCGCAGGATTCTCCTTTCTGCTCAGGGGCATCCCCACCCTTAGGGGAAACTGCTTTATGATGTCCCCACGGTAATCCCTGTGGACCCTCTATGGACCCTGAAGAAATTAAGTTATTGTAAGAACTTACCCTTGTTAACTCTATTTCTTCGAAAGTCCATAGGGTCCACAGAGCGCCCACCCTGATGTACCTAGCTTCATTGGGTATTTTTCTATGTCACTGATTCCCATCATCTATTGTGAGACCCTGTGGACTTGAGAGTATTTGTTCTTCCTTCTCTCTCCTACTCCTGCCTTGGGCTTGCTTACAAAACTGGCTGGGGGCGGGGTATATGTGGAGGAGGCCTGCTGCATACTGGGAGCTAAAGCTTTAACTGTTTTGGTGCACGACTCACTCCAACCAACTACACCCCATGGTAATCCCTGTGGACCCTATGGACTCCCAAGAAACAGAGTTAACAAGGGTAAGTTCTTACCATAACTCTTAGTTTACAGATGATGAGCAAGTTTTATTTAAATACCTAATATTAAATTGGGTGGTTTTGAGTATTCCCCTCCCTATCACCAAAGGTAATTTCTCCTTCATCCACTAGGGGACACTGGAGCTCAAGACAGTGGGGTATAAACAGTGGTAGAGTAGAGCCTGGCACTTTAAATCATTTAGAAGTGTGACTGGCTCCTCCCCCCTCTATGCCACATCAGCCCCAATTTTTAGAATGTGCCCAAGAAGAGCCGGTGCACCTGGGGCTGTCCTATGGATTCTTGTTGGGGCACTCTGCTACCATCGGATCGGTTTGGTCTGTTTTCAGCTAAAATTACTGTGTTCTGATGATTCACATCTGCTGCTGTTCCCTAAATAACAGTTTTCCTGTTCCATTCGACTTACATAGTATGTTGTTGAATTTTCTGCGGCTGTTCAGCGAGGACTTCTGTTGTCTCCTGTGCTCTAAGATGCTTAATCCTCAGCTCTTGTTTTTCACTTTGGGCCTACGATTCGGTCCCTGTTTCGGTTTGGCCGCAGGGTCGGCAAGTTCTTGGCACTTTCCACCCGCAAGGTTGGCTTTGGGACATCCCCACTGTCTTGAGCTCCAGTGTCCCCTAGAGGATAAAGGAGAAAATTGTATTTTGGTACTTACCGATAAATCTTTCTCCAATTCCACAAGGAACACTGGACATCCCGCCCAGCACTGCGTACCTGCCGTTTTGTTTGAGTCCTTTTATGGTTGTGTGACTGCATGTGTTCCCTGCAGTGAGCTCCTCTGTTCTCCTTCAGTCGGTCTTGTTCCGTTCTGTGAGCTTCTCCTCCTCGTTTTCCTGTTGTCACATCCACAGCATATCTGTATAAATTACACTCCCTTTTTCTTTCTTTCTTTTTTTTTTGTTGCTGAGAGTGGAAGAGTATACACAGTTACATAGGCAATATTCACAATTTTTTTTTTTTCTTCTTCGTCATATTATGGTTAAAAAGTCGAGCACTTCCAGACCCAAATCTGGTGACAGGCCTGTAATGTTTTATGTGTTCCAAATGTAAAGCCAGATTACCACAGGGCTGTTTGGGGTTAGGATTCTTTTGTGCAGCATGTGACACTAAGCATCAAAATGCCCACATGTTTGGAAGTGGCACAGCTGAGTTGACTGAGCTGGCCTGGTTAAAGGTTCTGGTGTGCTATATTGCGGAATTGGCACAGGGTGGTTCAGCTAATGAGGTTAGTGAATCCTTTCAGTTCTTCCCCCTCGGGTTATCAGGCATCCTCTGATCTAACCCTAGCCAATCGCCTCATGCCTAAACCGCACCTTCCCAGTCTCCTATTCTGCCGTGGGTTCAGTTAGCTTTCATGACTTCATCTCCAGATTGTCTTTGTCAGACCTCGTCATTATCAGGTCCCCACAAGCAATTTCAGTCCTGCTAGGGTTACCTTTCTTGATGAGTCTAGGTCAGATCTTTCAGCAGTTGAGACTGTGGTTTTTCTCCATTCATGTATCAGGATGTATGGGACGAGCTACATCTAAAGCTTTCGGTTATTCCCAAGGGGTGGCCACCAGAAGGGAAAACATTCAGGCCCAGGACCAATAGTCGGCATAATGTGACTTCTCCACACTTAAACCGTTCTGTGGTGGGAGTTCGCCTGTTGATGTCTCGCAGTTGATGGTCTGCTTCTACCTCAGATTGGTGGGTCAGAGGCATAATACAGAGAGGTCTGGGTTTTTTTCTCCGTTCCCATAAACCATATCGGAAATCTGGCTTTCTGGTGCAATTCAATTCTTGCTGAAGTGGATATAAAATCCAGACTATTTTGCTTGGATGTGTTTACAGTAATATGAGGTGAAGGCTGTGGTGATATGTCTGCTTTAAGACTATCAAAGCAAAAATGTTAAAAACTCACAATGTGTCATATTTTGCTACTGGTCAAATTCTGGGAAATTTGAATATTTTCTGTTTACAAAATGCTCCAAGATTAATTTTAAACAGTCGGTGGATTTTCATTGTTTGTGAGCAATCTGTGCAATTATGTACAATTGTGCAATAAGCAATTTACAGAATCACACATAATTACTGTATAAATACACTGAAGGATAGGGCAGGCAGGAGGATATCTTGGCTTCCAGAGCCATTTATTTAAATCACCTGTATGGATATACTTAAAACCTAAACTACAGATACTTCTCTACATCTGAGGAGACAGAGGAGAGCAGGGGATTTCGTAAGTGTCTGTGTATTCTTAAATTCAGCTATGGAACCTAAATTGGTTAATGGGTAGCTGCCCAGGTTATGCATCCAGAACCCAACACTACAATAGCCACCATGTTGGATGCTGCCTCTTCTGCTCTGTAGTGTCTGGTGTGGGACAGGTTTTTCAGAGTCTGCCCCCACCTGACATTGTTGTCCAGCCGAGCCATGGTTCTCTCCATACCTGGTAACCAACCATGGCATCCCCTGACCCCCATTCAGCAGCAGGAAAAAGGAAAATGCACTTAGCTTGAATAATCCTTTTTCCTTATGGCACAAACAATTCCAGTCTACAGGTTTTTTGTTGTGGGGATTGTACATTAAACTCCTGTGGCTGGGAAGAATATTGCACTAAAATTAAGCATGATGGTTGCAGATCTAGTCTGCTAGTACACCTGTTACAGTATACTACAGTGGGGTCTGCTGTCCCAGCTTCTCAAGACCTCTCCGAACAAACTACCCAAAATTTAAATTTGTTATTGTTACATAGTGGTAATATTTCTATGAACATATTTTATAGTTGATTGTAATATACACATTTCGGTGCACCAGGTTCTATGGTTTATATACCTGTAATTTGCAGCTCCTTTGTGTATATTTACCATAATTGTTATATTTCCTGGTCACATATGTCTTTTATCCCACAGCCTTCATTCCAACTCTCCACTGGACATGAATATCAAGGGTCAGATGATCAAAGACCTCCTAAATCTGTCCGGCTTCCTCCTCCCTAATAGAGAAGACATGAGCTCAAGTAATGTGAGTGCCAGCAGCTCCGCTAACAGGTGGGTACAGGGTGGTGACTAACCCAAAGCACTGATTGCTGCACTTTATACTTTCTCCTAGCAGTAACCAGGGTGCATGTACATTTTCACATTTGAAATACCTGTTTTTTTTAAATGTTTAAGTGTCCTTGTTGGCTTCATAAACCATTTCAGAATTGGACTTTTCTTTTACTTTGGACTCGTATACAGAGAATAACAGCCAAGTCATTGATCCATCTAGTCTGCACAAGCAGTACATCTGGCTTTTCTCCCTTCAAGATTACGTGTTTGACCAGCAATATAGATCCCCTCCAGTGCAAAGTATTTTGATTTGTCAGTTTTACAACATCCCTTGTATACTAGACCTATCGAGATGTATTGATTTACTCACCTATTTTTTAGTGTGTGTGTGTGTGTGTGTATATATATATATATGTGTGTGTATATATATATATATATATATATATATATATATATAATGTATGTATATATATGTGTGTGTGTATGTATATGTATATGTGTGTGTGTGTATATATATATATATATATATATGTGTGTGTGTGTGTATATATATATATATACACACACACGCATATATATATACACACACACACACACACACATATATATACATACATTTTTATTTCATTCTCCACAAAACTACGTAGTACTCAGTGTTTGGTCCTATGTAATGTATTTTCTATACTAATGTAATCATGCTGCCTTTACTTATTGATTTTTGCAGATCACTTTGGTTCCCATGTAAGAGGAAGAGCCCAGAGTTAAAGCATGTGCTAAAATACTTATGAACTTTGATATCGACCATGCTCTTAAACTTTGTGACCCCTGCCTCAGTGTATTCGGGAATAAAAAGAGTAAGGCTGGGTACACACGTAAAGATTTTCTGTTCAACCATCCAACTAGTTGATTGATTGGAATAAAAATCTGGTAACGTATGGGACTAACTGATGATCAGCAATTTGCTCCTAAATGCCAGAAAACAGATGAAAATGGTCATTAAGACAAGTTTATTAAATTTTTGAGTGAAACAATTTGTTCAAACAGTTTTTGTCCATTTTTCGGTGTTTGGGAGCAAATTGCTGATTTTCATTTGCTTTCATACATTACCAGATTTTCATTCCAACCAATCAACTAGTTGGATGGTTGGACAGATAATCTTTACGTGTGTATCCAGCTTTACTTTAAAAACACCTAAACTTTTCTATGGTCCTCATAAGTGGGCCCAACTTGTAATAACATTTGTGTGAATTGGTCTGATCATGGCAGGGTTAATACATATGGGAATGCTCTGATAATATCACACTATATGCAGTAGCAGCTAATGGTGCTGCTGGCAGGGTGTCTACATGAGCAACATAAGCCGGGAATGGCTGAGCCACCAGCTCTTGTGATTACATGGGTAGGATTAACGAGGGCTGCAGAAACACCTGTAACCCTAACACATACTTGTAACATATGGTAAAGGGCTGAGTGAAGGCACCACACAGCTATGCTGACTGTAGGAAAAATGTAATGGAGGAATCAAGTCTTTTTTTTTTTTTCCTTCTCATACCAAGTGTGTCCAGCATCGGAAAGGATCGCGGGCGCTCAGCGGATATTCTGAATGAAGAGAAGATGAAACGAGCGCATTACCTCAGCCAGAAGATTCCAGATAAGGTACATAGTTCTAGATGTTTTACTATTGTAACAATTAGGGTTCATAACCTAAGAAAACAAAGCAAAACTGGTCTCTTGTTCTATAATGCATCATATAGTCCATTATAAATAATAGTCTATGCTATTGAATTTTCCCGATGAACCATAGAAATCTGTCAAAACAAGGATGACCTGAAAATGTGATTGGCTGCTGTTTGTCAGGTGTCATTACTGCTGAGTCTTACAATTAGTTTTTGTTAAACACTGCTTGTTAGTGATTCTCTAGTCTTCATCATTGTATTCTATTGAAAGAAGCAGGAAGGTGTCACTGTCTGCTCAGAAGAACTCTACATTAGGGTGCAGAGAGAAAACCATGACATGCTTGTTATGAATGTAGTTTTATAAAACTGATTTTATTTATTCATTGGAATTTTGTTAGTTTGCTCTACTTTGCTGTATTATATTTCATTGTTTGGGCTCTTCTTGGCAGTTACATCACAGTGGGACAGATGTATGAAGTGCTGGAAAGTGATAAAGTGCAGAGTGATAAACGACCAACCAGTCAGCTCCCAACTGACATGTTACAGGCTGTGTTTGCAAAATGACAGTTGGGAGCTGATTGGTTGGTCGTTTATCAATCCCTACTTTATCACTTTCCAGAGCTTCATACGTCTGCCCCAATGTGTGCCGATATTCTCAGTACCTCGCCCTCAGATTTATTTAGGAAAATTCCTCTTGGCTCTGCAACAAATATGTATATGTAAATCTTAAACAAAACAAGTAGTTAATTGTATCTTTTAAATGTTCATCACTTTGCAATGTACAAGTAAGCACATATAGTAGTTACAGAAAATAATGCTCAGTTGTTTTATAATGTACTTATGAATGGATAACAAACTTGTCATTAATGTCCCTGCCTTCTAGAACTATGTTATGCTTAGCCATTGGTTTTTGTCTTTGCCCCACAGTTTTTCTCTAGTAGGGATATAGACCGGGCAGAGTCACAAATGACATGGCCGTTTTTTTGGATAGCCTCTAATTTGCCAGCTAACGTATGTTAATGGCCTTCAACGCTATAGTATGTATACATTATCTTTTGCTTAGCAGCATCTAACCATGATTGCTTTTGTTAGTGTCTCTTAAGAAATGAACCTTTAGAACCTGCCCGTTAGACTTTCATCTCTAGAATAGTTTAATAGTGATTCGCCAGGATCAATTTAGTAACAGGAGACCCCTCAGATGGCATCTGTGCTCATGAAAATGTCTGTTTTCAGGATTTAGCCACACTAGAATGATTGACATCCTAGTGATTTCTATGGACAATGGTTTGTCTTCCAGGATCTATACGCCACAGTACTAGATCAACTGACTCCAGAGGACGTGCGAGTTTTAGTGGAGACTGAAGATGAACTTTCGCGCTGTGGACTGTTTGAACGGGTCTTCCCATCCCCCATCTCCTCTCGATATTTGCGCTTCTTTGAACAACCACGTTACTTCAATATTCTTACCAACCAATGGGAGCAGAAGTATTTTGCCAACAGAGAGAGGGGTAAGTAGTTGTCATTCAGATAATGCAGGGGTAGCTTTGTAATGCATGATTGCCACACATCAGAGGTTCCCAAACTCTGTCCTCAAGGCATCCTAACAGTCCATGTTTTAAGGATATCCATGCTGGATCACAGGTGACTTAATTAGTACCTCAGTCAATTTAATTTAACCACCTGTGCTCAGCTATGGATATCTATAAAACCTGATCTGTTGGGGTGCCTTGAGCGCTGCGTTTGGTAACCACTGCCATGCATGAGCATACTGTATCCTATAAAGCTCGGATAGGTAGAAATTGTGCCAAATTATTAAAGGATTTATTTTTTTTATTATTATAAACTAGCTGTAGCCGGCTGCTTTGCCCTTGATGAAATCATTTCTGCCAACATTTTTATTTGAGGTGTTCCGGTTGTATTGCTTTGCATAGGGGCCATGTGACGGGAGTGGCCCATGTGACCAGCAGTGCCATACAGCCTGGTTTCAGCAGCACCTTCACCCACCACTCACACCAATGTCACTGTATGCCCTGTGCACAGACTGTAGCCTCTTCTACGCAAGTGAACTTGGGCCCAAAGCACCTCTCCCCCCACCCCTTACCAGCAGCACACATGGTGCCACACATCTCTTGCATTGATAATGTCAATAAATTTTGTGACAGATGGAGATGAAACAGTGCAGATTATTTCTAGGAGTTTTTACTAAACGATGTGATTTTCATCTAAATCTGTTTAGTGTTCTGTTAGTTACTTACTTGTGTATTTATTTTATGCACCACTATACGTTAATAAATGTATGTTCCTTAAGTTGTGTGTCTCTCAATGAAATCTTTAAAAAAAAAATACATCTGTTTTGTAGTTTTAGTGCCGACTTGGAACAGACAGACACAACATTCTTATTATATTAGTATAGATAATGTGTAATTCTATTGTAACTTGTTGCCTTCGGGCAATCTCATATCTTTTGAGTTAGTGCCATACAGGCACTCTGTGTACATTCAGATTTTAGCCTAGGGAATGCAGAGATTATTAGTTATGTTTCCTGTCTAGTATATGTATGGCAATCAGTGGTTCACTCAATACTGGCTAACCTATGCTGATCTACAGATAGATGTAAGTAACCTTCTAGCGCTCTCCCAATAAACAAGTTCACACAGAAAAAAGGGGAAAAAAATATAATCACCATATATGATTCAGCTGTATCTAAAGATTAGTACCATAGGTGTGGGGGGGATACAGAGAAAACGTATATCTTTTATATTTTTCTTTCTCTGTATCCCCCCCACACCTATGGTACTTGATTTAGTACATAAAGAGGGGTGATATCTAACCTTTAGATTCCTCCAACGATTAGAAGGGGCTATCTATGGATTTTATTGGATGATCCAGGATACAGCTGAATCATATATGGTGATTATATTTTTTCCCCTTTTTTCTGTGTGAACTTGTTTATTGGGAGAGCGCTAGAAGGTTACTTACATCTATCTGTATATTCTTCTGTTATTTAAGAGTTGGGTGTGACTCTTTTTGTATTGTTACCTACTTGCTGCACTTCACAATTTCATTGCGCACTGATTGTCATACCCTTTTCCAATATTAACCTATGCTGATGGCCATAACCTTAGTATGTGCTGGTAGTTTCCCCAAATAGTGTGCAATTAAGATGTCTATATGTGGAAAGCCCCCTTTTCAAAGTACTTTGTATGTGAATGACTGTAGTTGTTTCTTATTTGACTTTGCTTTATTTGTTAATTAGGCCGGGATATATTGAAAAATTTGTGCTTGATAAATTTTCACACTGGCTCTGCTCCACGTTCCCCTGTGGTAAGTACTCCTCACACTACATTTTATTTTCTCTATTTAGTTTTTCTCTTCTAAATCTTCTTTGCCACTAAATGCCGCTCTTCATGCAACGACTCAGGTAGGGGGAGCACTGAGGAAGCCACAGCTTGCATAGTTCCTGCAGTGGAAAGTAGTAAACCGATAAAGCCCCAGACTTGATGACTTCACAGTCGCACTGCAGCCTGAATGCTGAATGACATTCCTTTTTAGTAATCTGCTCCTCTGCAATGGTTCTCTGGAGTTGCTAGACAAAATGAAGTATTGGGAATGGACGTGTTCTGAGTCTGAGTTTTCTCTATCTCTGGCCTCTAACAGGTGTATCTGTTGTTCAGAGACCTTTGCTTAGAGCATGACTGCAGTTGAAAAAATGTTTGTTGGTTTTAATGCTGAGCATTCAGATTCATAACTGCTTTTAGTTGTTAATGAAAGTTTTAACCAGATCTGTGTTTGAGCCTTTAGAGACTGAAGCATGTTCTTATTTTACATCCAAGCACTAATC
Source organism: Taudactylus pleione (assembly GCA_031769625.1). Taxonomy (NCBI): domain Eukaryota; kingdom Metazoa; phylum Chordata; class Amphibia; order Anura; family Myobatrachidae; genus Taudactylus; species Taudactylus pleione. Next base: position 9,731,314 of record JAUIMM010000121.1, read on the forward strand.
CTGGGAGTAGTTAGAATTGCTGAACACTGGTATAATGGAATCTAGTGATCTCGCATAAAGAGATTAAAGCCTTTTAGCTTTGTTTAACCATTATCTGAAATGATTGGGAGCTGCACATGAATACAAAGCAATATAGTTAAGGATCTGGGTACTGTGCTACAGGCACTTGAGGATAAAATCTTCTCGTTTTATTTGTAGCTATAATTTTACCTTTACTGTAACATTGTCTGGTTCTTTATACAGAGATCACCTGGGCAAAGTGAGACGCATCTAAACGGCTTCATCAAAGCAGATGTTACAAAACCCAGGTCAGTGTCTGCTGGAGCAGTGGGGGCAGTTCATATCTTCAAATATTAAGTATAAGAATTTGTTTATTGTATGAGCAATTTAAAACTACACAGAATAAATGCATTTCCATTGGCGATTTATGCAATATGCAAGATTTTATAGTCTTGGCATAAATACATTTTTCTTCCAGCTAAACTGGACATGCCTGTTCTGTGGCACTTCTTACTAATTAGTACTTTGCTCAGAAATGAGTTCTGATTCTTGAAAATGTATCCCGTATGTTTATGATCTGGGTGACAGTGTTTCGGAGATTTCCGACAGAAGTCCTCTTCAGGTATCAAACATGGTTCCTCACAGGCGTATTAGCCAGCCGAATGACTTGGCACTATTTTGTTACAGAATTTTTCTCTTTTTGTAATCGTTTAGACTACTCATATCTATTCTGATGTGTGTGTTTCTTCTGCAGTAAATTGCTCCCCTTATCAGAGGATCGACTGAACTCTTTCAAGACCTCATCCCTTCATCAGAGTTCTGGGGTCCACCAGCACCAAGACTTTGGTGTGATCACCCCATTATCCAATGCACTGTCTACTGTTCCAGAATCTGCCTTGGTCATGTGAAGAGCATCATTTCCTTCAGTTTCACCACCTTCACCCTGTAAAAATAAAATCTACCTCAATTGATCAGTTTTAGATCTGGGCACTGACCAATACATCTGTGACGAGGGTGCGGGCAGCGATACTGTGTAGGTATATCGCTGTGCTGCTGGTAAGAGAGACAATACTACAAGGAACCATGTAGACACCTCGTAACATATGTATAGTTTTATAAAGTGTTATTTTGTGGTTCGAAAACAATAAGTGCCTGGGGTTGAACTCCTTTTGGAAGAAAGTATTGTGAAAACTGCTTCACTCCAGTTATGTTGATCTCTTCAAAGTGGGGTTTAGGGGTGTTTAGTCCTTGTATTTAATATTCAGTGTTCTGCCGGGACCTTAATCATATGCACAATGAGTCCAGGGGCCTTAGTGTTGGGTGAGTTGCAGGGATTCTATTGTCTGTCCTACTCTTATGGGGAATTTTTTTTTTTTTTGCCAAAATAATATATTAATAAAAAAAAATTGCCTAGCATTAAGTATCTGTGTTTCCTTGCTCTAAGTTGGCGCTTTGGCTGTAACCAGAAACCTTGTATAGAATAGAACATGCCTCTGGCAGGTCAAAAGTACATGCGTCAGCAGCACAACCTTAAAATGCCCATATTGTGGTTTGAACCAATATTTGTCAGTGTAGCTGGGGGAAGCAGTCGGGAAGCCGATGGACGGAATCCCGACCGTCAGCTTCCCGACTGTATAAACCCGGTAAGGGTTGAATGACAGGCGTCGAAATCCCAACGCCTGTCATCTTACCCTACGCTGGGAACCCGACACCCGGCTTACCGATCGAAGGGGGGGGTTAGGTTTAGGGTTAGGCACCCCCGCGGCAGGTTAGCTTTAGGCTAGGGGAACGGAGGGTTAGGGTTAGGCACCCCCGGGGGGACAGGTTTAGGTGGCAGGGACGGGGGGGCTTAGGTTTAGGCACTTGGGGGGTGGGAGGGGGAGGAGGTTAGGGTTAGGCACCCCTAGGGTGTAGAATAGGTTAGTCAATACTTACCTTTCGACGATCGGGATTTTCACTGCTGCCGGGATGCCGCTGTCGGGATTTGAACCACCGGCCGTGCAGTATAGTGGCTGCCAACTTAAGAAATGTTCCTAAAAACACAGCCTCATTCACTAAGAAGAATCCGTGACCTCTTCATTCGCATCGGTCACTTGTTCTTGGTGGTATTACAGGCTTTATTTTCATGAATATTTGTGCAGGCTACAAAAACCTCAAACCAGTTATTTTTAACATGATTAATTATGGAGAGGAGAAATGTTTTAAAATCTGCGTCTTCATTTATGCACTTATCTGTGTCCTGGAGATGCTATAATCCTGAGGGTGAAGGCAACCAGCTGGTGCTGTCTGACCTATTTGCTTTGGCTGACAAAACTATTAAATGTGTTTGCTATGCTTTGTAAAAAGACTAAAACAAACAACATTATGTTTACCTAAATAGAGGGTAGGTGAAGTATATAATAGTTGTGAAAACAGTACGTGTGCATCGGAGTCTTTGAAGGGATAGTTATTAATTTGGTGACTGGTTCTTTAAGTTACATGCAATTCATAATTTCAACTTTGAAAGGGAAAAATTCAAAACGTTGAAAAATATATTCAGCATGTGTACAACTTATGCTGGGCATACACAGCCAGATAAAATATCTGTCAGACCGACAGACATTTTATCTGGCCGGCTGCCAGCCGCAGATGTCGCCGGCATACACTGTGAGAGAAATCTCAGTGTATAGCCCGACATCTGCGCTCCGCCCCCGGGGGAGGAGACATTTCCCAACACAGGAAATGTCTGTCTGTCGGCCGCGCTGGGCATACACTGCCCGATGCAGCCGACAGTTACCGGGTAAATATCGCATCGGACGGGCATGCTGGACAATCCTGCATGCCCGACCGAGCAATATTTAACCCTCGGTCGCCCGCACACACGCTACAATTATCGGGGGGCGATCCGCCGATATCAGGCGGATCGCCCAGATAATTGTAGCGTGTATGGCCAGCATTAGGGGTCAATAATAGTAATAAAAAGATAATATGCAGCTGTTTTCCTAACCAGGAGTTTAGCTCTTACTTACTGGGCTTATTATTTTTAATGGAAACTATTTTAAATTATGCCCATTTTTGACATTGCCAAACTGAGGAAATTGTAGGCTGAATGCTATGATTAATATAACCTGACTAATTTTTCATGTGTATGCCTTGTGCTACACGAGTAGTATTATGCAGGTTCCATTACGCTATGATGTTTATAATTTGGATACTAATGGTCTGTCTGGTACAGTGTAACTAGATATAACTGTGGTTCCTTCGTTCAGAAATGACACTGGTACCAGTATGCAGCATTGCAGTGCCACTTACCATATGTCAGTGCACACAACATAGAGGAACAAGTGCAGAACATTTAGTCATTTTGGCTCCTGTGTTATGTTAGATGGGCCTGTTCCACCTTTAATGAGGGGGATCTCTCTGTATAATTGTGACACCTGATACAAAATTATAATGCCAAAGTTTATAAACAACATGCTCAAATTGCAATTTCTTTCACTTTGGCTTTGGATCAGTCTTATTGGCTGGCTGCTTATGCTAATGTTGATTAAACATAATCCAACATGCACATAATATTCAGACGACTCATTAAACCACCAACATTAGTGCTGAGCACTTTATGGAAGCAGTTCTTGAAGTCATGAATAGGTTAAGTAACAGGTATTCTGCTGACAATATTTAGCAGGGACCAAAATAAGCCAGAGCACTTGTCACCACACCACCCCTCCCTGCTTGCAAATGCACAGCTGGGGTGTCATTTGGAGAGTCGTTAGGACGCCAAGTCCTCTCTGTGAGCTAAGGCCTGGAATCCTGCAGCTGTCACAGTTCTGGGACTCTGAATTCCACAGACAGCAGATCCTAGGCTGAAGAAACATTTTATAAATGTGCATATATTGTACTATGGCTAATAGACTCGTAATAAAACATTTTTATATACAGTACTGTGCAAAAGTTTTAGGCAGGTATGGAAAAAATTCTACAAAGTAAGAATGCTTTCAAAAATAGCAGTTTTAATAGTTTATTTTTTATCAATTAACAAAATGCAAACTAAATGACAGAAGAGAAATCTAAATCAAATCAGTATTTAGTGTGACCACCCTTTTCCTACAAAACAGCATCAATTATTCTAGGTACACTTGCACACAGTTTTTGAAGGAACTCGTCAGGGAGTTTGTTCCAAACATCTTTGAGAACTAACCACAGATCTTTTGTGGATGTAGGCTTGCTCAAGTCCTTCTGTCTCTTCATGTAATCCCAGACAGACTCGATGATATCAGGGCTCTGCGGGCGATATCATTACTTCTAGGACTATGGAAAAGCATATAGAAAAAAAAACCATCAGATCCTATAATGTAATTGCCTCTATTCTACATCAGGGTCCATAGGGTATCCACAGGATACCTTGGGGTATTGGTGATGACGTCAGGCATCTGACACCACAGAGTAAAATTTTTCATCCTCCCAGGATGCACTGGGGTCTCCTATACCCTGCCCCCGAGCCAAGGCATCTCAGTTTCATTGGTGTTCGGCCAGGAGTCGGATCACTTGCAAGCAGAGTGGGGCTATAATGGCCCCTGAAGTTTTCTACAAGCAGCTGTGGCTGCACAAATGAGTTGTACAGCATGGACAGTCAGTACTGACGTCCATGCTGTCGCTCCTACAACCCACCGGACCAGAACGCCGGTACTGATCTGGGGATGCTGGTAGGTATCTGGGGTCACAGCTAGCAGTGACCCCTGATTACCTGAACTGTGGCCGGATTCAAGGGGGCAGGTAAGCGGCGGGGTCCCGCGGAGGGTACCCGCCGGTAACAGTCCTGTAGGTCTCTAGTTAGGGGGCTACCTGGGGACAGGCTGTGCGTGGAGCCACGTATTAACCTGCGCTTCCACTAGACCACCAGGGACAGCAGGCCTCAGCATGTGCGGTATAGCATGGCGTCCCAGGGGTTAATAGCATGCCAGGGGATCGCGCCTTCCCTGTCTTAACAGTCGGCGCCTCCCCGCTGCACAGTGCCTTTCCACAACGGTCTGGCGGGCTGTCAGTGTTCCTCCCCCGGCCCGCCTCCTCTCTGCTCCTCGGCGGCCATTTTCTAATGAACTGTGCAAACACTGCTGGACGCTGATTACAGGTGGCATTGCGGTCCGGGTCCCCCCGCATACCTCTCCTCCAGAGTAAGGTCAAAGTATGCTGCACTGTTTCCTACCAGGCTCTGTGTGTCTGCGTAGTTGATCTCTGCTGATATTGCAGGGATTTATTTCTGCATTGTATGTGACTTAATGCTAGCGCTGTCTGCCTGTACTTTCACTTCTGACTGTCGACCATTTTACTATCCCTGTTGTTCTTCTGCAAAAGCCCTTGCAGTGCGGTGTTGCAGGGTATTCATTGCCTCACAGTAAAAATATTGTCTGTGAGGGGAGTCACATACACTCATCATGTCTGAGAGTGAACGTGAATTTCCTCTCCAGCTAAAGTGTACTGCATGTTCTGTACCAATAGCGGAGGGTGAGGGGCACACTGAAGGTTTATGTCGGGCATGTTATATAATTTCACACCCGATTTCTGTAACTGTGCTTGTGCAGGAACCGCCCTGGGCTTGTTTTGCTAAGGCACTTTCAACCCTTGTGGGCCAGCTGGCGACGCCCCCTGCGTTTCCCCAAATGGGGTTATCGCAGCAGTCTGTAGGGTCATCACCCATGCAGGGGTTCCCTAGAGAGCTGATGGTACCCCAGTGTCTCCGACTTTCTCCCACCCAGGTCTCCCAGGAACCTACGTGGGTAAACTGACGTTTTACAGGGGGAGTCATCATTGCGGCCTGCTAATCGGCCTTTAATGTCTCAGACAGCTCATTATGATGAGGATGACCTAACTTCTGATGACGCGGAGATTTTTGACATCTCAGACCAGGAGCTCCCTCGTACTAAGGAGGTGGAGTCCAAGTCTAAAATATATATACCTGGCCTTAAACGGGCAGTCCGTGCGGCCTTGGTTATTACAGATGACGATCCCCCCGTGGCCAAATCTAAATATGCCGCCTTTAAGGATATTAAGGGTGATTCCACTGTATTCCCTCTATCTGGTCAGTTAGTGGATCATTTAGAGGAGGCGTGGAAAAATCCAGGTAGGCGGTACCAGCCTCAAAAACGTTTGGCTTTTGCATAACCCTTTGCGGATAATTATTTTTCCAGATGGGAAACCCCTCCACAGGTGGATTCTCATGTCACACGCCTAGTGAGGAGTGCTACATTGCCCATGTCCTCCTTAAAGGATGCTACGGATCACAGGGTGGAAATAGTGGGTAACCTCAGAGACTCGGCTACGTACATTAATGAGGCAGCCTTAGATATAGGGCTCCTCACTTCCAGAATCTCCTCAGCAGCAGTGGATGTGCGCCGCACCCTCTGGTTGCGTTCTTGGAAAGCAGACGCAGATTCCAAAAAGGGATTGGAATGCTTGCCCTTTTAATGGACAGGTCCTGTTTTGGCCCTGATCTGGACAAAATTGTGGCCACTCTGGCAGCAGCTAAGTCTGCGTGTCTGCCATCAGGGTCTGGTACTTCATCCTTTCGGCCCTATAGGGCCCAGGGTAAGTTCAAAGTGCAGTCCTTTCCTAGACAGGCAGGGGCCAAGAAATCTGCCAAGCCAAAGAAGCAGGCTTGGAGTACAAGACGTCGGACGATAAGCTCTCAGCCTGATTGGACGGGCCTCCCCTTGGGGGGCCCCAAAGTGGGAGGCCGGCTTCTTCAGTCCAGTCCAGTGCTGGTGTCTCACAACCGTAGAAACTTGGGTAAGAGAAGTGGTCTCTCAGGGGTCCACCCTCTCCTTCCGGCGGAGGCCTCCCAGCCAGTTTTTCACCAAGGCACTTCAGTCAGACCAAGACAAGGCCCAGGAATTCCGGAAGGTGATCCACTCTATGCTCCAGGCTGGAGTTATAGTGCCGGTCCCATTGTCCCAGAGAGGATCGGGGTATTATCCAATCTTTTTGTGGTACAGAAGCCCAATGGGTCTTACAGGCCCATCCTCAACCTCAAATCACTCAACAAATTCTTGAGGGTTCCTCGGTTTAGGATGGAGACCCTGCATTCCATCATTTTGGCGATGGAGTCGGGGGATTTTATGGTGTCTCTAGATATTCAGGATGCTTAGCTGCATATTCCCATTGTCTCAGCACATCAGCGTTTCCTCAGATTTGCAGTAGGAGACCAACACCCAATTTCAGGCACTGCCCTTTGGTCTGACCACAGTTCCTCAAGTGTTTACCAAAGTCATGGCAGCCCTATCTGGACGACCTTCTGCTGTTGGCACGGTCTCCAGAGATCCTTCAGCGCCATCTACAATTGACAGTCTCTGTGTTGCAGGCTCACGGCTGGTTGATAAACGAAGAAGTCATCCCTGGTGCCATCACAGAGGATGCTCTATCTCTGAGCCCTGTTGTACTCCCAACTTCAGAGGATCTTTGTGATGGAGGAAAAGATCTCTGCATTACAGGCAAAAGTACGCAGTTGCCTGCAGAGTCGCCGGGTGTCTATTCACTCGGCTATGAGGTTACTGGGTTCCATGGTGTCGATGTTCGACATGGTGGAGTTTGCCCAGTTTCACTTCAGACCTCTGCAGAAGTTGATTCTCTCCAGATGGAATGGGTTGCCCCACCGGATAAAGACACAGAAAATGGTGCTTTCCCCGGAGGTACGTCTGTCTCTGGCTTGGTGGCTGCAGACTGCTCACCTGAACAGGGGGCGCCACTTTTGGATTGTGGACTGGGTCCTGCTGAGAACGGATGCCAGTCTCCGAGGCTGGGGAGCAGTGATGGGTCCACACTTCTTCCAGGGAAGGTGGACGCCAGCGGAATCTGCTCTTCCGATAAACATATTGGAACTTCGGGCAGTATTCTGAGCTCTCCAGCAAGCAAGACAGGTCCTGCATGGAAGACCCGTGCAGCTATAGTCAGACAATGCCACCACGGTGGCTTACATAAACTGCCAAGGAGGGACTCGCAGTCAGGCAGCTCTGACAGAGGTGTCCCGCTTTCTAGCGTGGGCGGAAGGCAATCTCCCTGCCATCTCGGCAGTGTTCATATCAGGAGTCCTCAACTGGGTAGCAGACTTTTTCTCAGCCGTCAAGACGTGCAACCAGGAGAGTGGTCTCTTCATCAGGAGGTGTTTCAGCTACTGGTGAACAAGTGGGGCCTTCCAGAGATAGATTGACCTCATGGCCTCCCGACACAACAAGCTTCCTGTGTACGGGTCAAGAATCAGAGACACAGAGGCACTTCTGGTAGACGCTCTGTCAGTCCGGTGGACCTTCCAGTTTGCGTACCTCTTCCCTCCGTTCTCCCTTCTTCCTCGAGTGATTCGCAAATTCAAGCAAGAAGGCAGCACGCTCCTGCTGATAGATCCTGCATGGCCCAGGTGGCACTGGTACTCAGATCTCAGGAGCCTCTCCATAGACGCTCCGATGCGATTGCCTCAACGTCCGGACCTGTTGTCTCAAGGTCCTTGCCATCACCTGGACTTGGGCCATCTGTCTTTGACGGCTTGGCTGTTGAGACTGCCCTCTTGAGGTCCAGGGGTTTTTCCAGCTCTGTTAACACCATGCTCAGAGCTCGGAAGCCGGCTTCTGCAAGAAATTACCACCGAGTGTGGCATACTTTCTTTGATTGGTGTCTACCTAGAGGCTATGATCCTCAGGTTTTTAGAATATCCAGGATTTTGGCTTTCCTACAAGCAGGCTTAGATCAGTCTTCGCCTTGCTTCACTGAAGGTGCAGGTTTTCGCCCTCTCAGTGTGGTTTCAGCGTAGGATTGCTACACTTCCTGATGTCCACACTATGCCAGGTGTACTTCGCATACAGCCTCCCTTTGTTCCACCTGTGGCTCCTTGGGACTTGGCTGTGGTCCTTAGGGCTCTTCAAGGACCGCCATTTGAACCACTGGGCTCAGTGGATTTAAAATGGCTCACCGCTAAGACTGTTTCTTCTGGCCATTGCCTCAGCCAGAAGAGTGTCAAATTTGGGGGCTCTTTCATGTCGTCCCCCATTCCAAATTTTTCATAGGTACAGGGCAGTGCTGCGCACTCTCCCTGGGTTCCTATCTAAGGTGGTATCTAGTTTCCACATCAATGAGGAAATTTATAGTAATGGCCTTTAATTTCCGAGACCTATCTGCTGGTGAGGCCTCCTTGGATGTGGTACGGGCTCTTACGATTTATGTTGACCGTACCAATTCATTTAGGAAATCTGACTGTTTGTCCTCTATGGTTTCCATAAGAAGGGTTGGCCTGCCACTAAGCAAACCTTGGCAGGATGGCTTCACATGGTGATTTCTGAGGTTTACATTCATGGGGTCCTGTCTGTACCGTCCTCTTACAGCTCACTCTACTCGGTCTGTGGGTCCTTCATGGGCAGCTCGCTGTGGTGCCTCTGCAGTTCAGCTGTGCAAGGCAGCCATGTGGTCTTCTGTCCATACCTTTGTGAGGTATTATGCATGTGATGCCTTTGCCCCTCAGGATGCTTCCTTCAGGCAGTGGACTCTTCTTTCAGCACAGGAGCGTCCCCACCCTTAAAGGATACTGCTTTGGGACGTCCCCAAGGTACCCTAGGGACCCTGATGTAGAAAATGAGATATGGTAAGAACTTAGCCTTGTTATTTCTCTTTCTACGAAGTCCATAGGGTTCCACAGGACTCCCACCCTGTCGCACCTGTACTGCAGATAGGCTTTGATCTGGTCACCGTTTTTTCCGTCTACTTCTGGTGAGAATGTGATTCTTGTGTGTTCCAGACTTTCTTCTCTCTTTGTTCTCCTCCGGCCTATGGCTTGTTACGAAACTAAGATGCCTTGGCTCGTGGGTGGGGTATAGGAGAGGGACCCCAGTGCATCCTGGGAGGGTGAAAATTTAACTCTGTGGTGTCCGATGCCTGACGTCATCACCAATACTCCAAGGTATCCTGTGGAACCCTATGGACTTCGTAGAAATAGAGATAACAAGGGTAAGTTCTTACCATATCTCTTATTTTCTTTATTCTTGACCGTAGTATGAACATAGAGGGAAGTGGGTTGCATTAGACAAAGGTTAACACTATAAAGTGTGCAGGGCGTCCTATAGGATGCAGATGCCGCTGCTCCACCAACCCCGCAGCACTGGCGACTAGATCAGTGACTGTCGCTGCATTATCCACAGTACTCTGAGCTGCCTGCCGCAGCCAGTCCCTTGGGTATGTCAAGGGAGCTGTACACTTGCGGCAGTCACCACAGTGCAGGAGACCACCGCCAGTGGTGCTTGTGAGGGCACCGGTTGTCTCCGCGCCGCTCACTAGACCAGGTTTTTTTGTGAATAGGACACTGCTTGGTAACGGTCATGGCTGTTAGCCTGATGGTCCATAACCAGATGGAGGAGGTAGGCTCCTCCAGTTAGCCCCTACCCCAACCCTAGGCGCGCTTCCTCTTCCTCTGTGCAGACAGCACATCCCAAGATTAATCCTCCCCTCAACCATCTCTGAGACACTGAGTGGCCATTTTCTACATTGCATGTCTCAATATAGCTCGGGGAGAGGCTCTTTGACTACTGTCTCCTATAACTAGCTCCTAGCAGCCATGTTATGTCCATAGCTCCTTTCTGCTTTTATAGCTGGTTTGTCGAGAACTATTTGCCCACTAGTTCAGAGCATTGAGTGGTCTGTGTGCATGTGAGTATTATTGAACTTTCTGCCTGTGTTCCCTGCTGTTGAGACCAGGGACACGCCTGGTCAGTTGGGAGTGTGTACATATTTATAAATACAAACTTATTAGACACTCTTTGTGTTTCCCCTAAGCACACACCATTCTTCAGGCCTTTGTGTGTGGGCTCCTGAGGAGATGGTGGTTCCATTGCTGCGCACTTGTAAAAAAATGTCCGCCGACCCAGTTTCTTTTTTCCACCGGCCTTCCAGCACAGCCAGGAAAAGCAGAAGCTCTCAAGTCTATTAGCTCCCTCCTGGCCTCCAAGGTCATCGTTCCGGTCCCCCTGTCTCAGAGTTATGGGTTTCTATTCCAATCTCTTTCAAAAGTCAGATGGCTCGTGTTGACCCATCCTCAATTTGAAAGAGCTGGCAAAGTTCCTCCTGATTCCCAGTTCCACATGGAATCTCTGTTCCATTATTCTGGCTCTGGAGCCGAGTGATTTTATGGCTTTGTTGGACATCCAGGATGCCTACTTGCATATTTCCATCCAAGTCAGCTAGCAGCGCTTCCTCAGGTTTGCGGTGAGGGGCGAACACTAGCAGTTTCTGGCATTGCCATTTGGACTATCCACGTGTTTTCTTGAAGATCATGGTGGCGCACCTTCGCCACATTGTCGTTTGGATCTTGCCTTATCTGGACAACGTTCTCCTGGCCCAGTCTCCGGCTGTTCTCATGGATCGCATCCACCTGACTGGAGCTTCTGCAGTTGGCGGAAATCCACCTTGACTCCTTCTCAGGTGTTGTTCCACTTGGGAGCATTATTGGACTTCAAAACTCAGCAGGTCTTCCTTCCAGGAGACAAGATGTTGGCTCCGCAGTCCAGGATCCGTGCCTTCCTGAGCCAGCGTCGGGTGTCCTTAACCCAGGATCTGCATACAGGAGTGTATCTAGTCTCCACCTTCGATGGTGGAGTATGCCCAGTTCCACTCCTGGCCTCCTTCAGCTGGTCATTCTAGTGCGGTAGAACAGTCTCGCCTGAACCTCAAAATGCAGGTGCTCATTCTCTCCTGAGAGCTCAATCTTTCCTGTGGTGGCTCCAGCGCTTGCACCTGACAGGGGCCACCCTTTTTGGATCCAGGACTGGGTCCTACTCCTCACCGATGCCAAACTTTGGGGGAGGGGGACAGTTTATCACACCTTCCATGGTCGTTGGACGTTTCAAGAATGTCAATTGTCCATGTCCTGGAGGTTGAGCAGTGTACAGTAGGGTGGGTTGAAAAAAAAATTAATTTGAGAGTTTGAAATTCCAATGGTGCGAAAGAGTTGTGGGTCCATAACAGTAACTCGTGTGCAAAATTTCTGCTCTGTTGGATAATTTTTACTATCCCTAGCAGGCGCTTGAAGTTTTGAAAATTTGACACAGATTAGGATATTTTGTAATCTGGTGAAGGCACTGTTTTGGGGAATATGTTTTGACAATGAAGTTGTTAGGTGAAAATGCTTCGGTTGAACTCTGATACAAACCTTCGGGGTAGACGTTTAAGAGAGGGTCCGATGTCTTAAAATTATCTTCGCCGGTGTCTGAATCACTTTTAGATTCACAAGAAGAATGTTGTTTGATATTGCAGCTTGCATGTGCCAGCCCGTGGAATCTTGCACTTGCAACAAGTCAAGAAAGGTTTCTCCTTCTGAAAGGAAGTTTTTGAACGACTAATTAACTTCCAGGCTTATGTTTATAGGAGGAATAGATGTTCAGGCGACTGAAGCACTGCGAAAGAGTCTAAACAGGAAAGCCACACATGTGCCAGCATGGTCCTTCGCCGCAGTCATCTGTTCTTCAACCTGCACATGCACACAAAGGCTATGTTACACAACATTCTTTTAGTGAATCTAAAAGTGACTCAGATGCCGGCGAAGATGATTCTAAGCCATCAAAGCTTGAAAGCTCCATCACAAATGCGCATTAGTCTTCCAAACAATGCTCTCGTTAGTGATCGGTATGGTATGTCAAATAGGAAAACTGCTGCCATATCAACTGCTTTGCAAGACTTAGGTCTCATCACTCCCAATGACACCTCATCAGTCATTGATCACTCCAAAGTGAAGAAACAGCACAGAGAGACGCTGTCAGTGTAAACTGTGACTCTGCTGTTCACTGCCTGGCTCTAACACACTGGACTCACTTAAGTGGCTTCCCCACTAGTGCCGGGCATGATGGACTCTTTTATGCCGGACTGTATATGTAAATATAGTGTACCCTCCAGTCCCCACAACACAGCAGCGCTGCTAGCTACACTAGAATAGTACACTATGATATGAAAACTGTCTCAGAGAGCCAATCGGCACAGCCTTCGCCCAGCAGTGGTCAGTCACACAGCACAGAGACACACACACTGTCATGTATCAGCTGTGTCTCTGCTCCACACTGGACTCCCTTCAGTGGCCTCCCCACCAGTGCCAGGCATGATGGATTCTGGAGCTGGACTGTATATGTAAATAGTGTACCCTCCAGTCCCCACAGCACAGCAGTGCTGCTAGCTACACTAGAGAGGACACAGCATGTATGTTGCGCTGGGCCACACCTCGATCTTGCCCCCTGCCAAAGTTTTTACCATCGAATACTTGTGATGCGATGATTAGTTACAATTGCATCGAAAGTTTCAATGGTGTAAGTCCAGCCAGCATTTGATGGTAGGCTTCCGATGTCCATCCCTACCTCCTAGAAAATTAATTTTATAAGTCAGAATACCTGAAAATAGTGCCAGCCGTTCTCAGGAGCAGATGCGGCAAAAATTGCATTTCGTTGAAAATTTCAATATTTTGACCTTTTTTGGGGGCACGGACCCCCTCTTAAATGTCTACCCCAAAAGTTTGTATCAAAGTGAGTTCATCTGAAGTGTTTTCACCTAAAAATAACTTCATTGCCAAATATGTGCGCCAAAATCATGCCTTCACCTGATTACAAAATATCTTAATTTGTGTCAAATTTCCAAACCTCAAGCGCCCACTGGGGATAGTAAAAATTATCTGACAGAGCTGAAATTTTGCACACAACTTACTGTTATGGACCCACGACTTTTCCGCACTATTGGAGTTTCGAACTCGCAATTTTGATTATTTTTTTTTTTTTTACCCACCCTAGTGTACAGGGCTCTTCGTCAGGTGCAGTCTCTCTTCCAGGGGCATCTGGTTAAGGTGCAGTTGGACAACACAACCGCCGTCTCCTACATAAACAACCAGGATGACAGTCGAGGCGCCATGAAGGTCGTCAGTCGCATTCTCCATTGGGCAGAGTATCACCCGGCTCTCTCAGCAGTCTTTATCCCTGGAGTCCAAAATTGGGAGGCAAATTTCATGAGCCACCAGGATGTTCATGCAGTGAATGGGCTCTACATCTGGACATCTTTCAGCTGGTAGTCTGCAGCTGGGGCCTAGCAGACAGACATGATGCCGTCTCGTCACTAACACCAGTTGCCGAGATACTGCTCCTGGACCAGGGATCCCGGCACTCTCCTGGTAGACACTCTCATATACATCTCCCCCCCAGGTTTGATGATTCTTCATGTCCTCTGCAAATTCAAGCTGGAAGATGGCACAATGATCCTGGTGGCACCAGATTGGTCACAGTGGGTGTGGTGTGTAGATCTTCTGGGCCTCTCCATAGAACTCCCCCTGCGGCCGGATCTTCTGTCTTCGGACCTATGCTTCCAACCATCTCGCTTTGACAGGGTGGCTCTTGAGTCATCTGTCTTGAGTGAAAGGGTTTTCCAAAAGGGTCACTGGGACCATGCTTCATTCTAGGAAGCCCTCTTCGGCAAGAATCTGTCACCGAGTTTGGCGTACCTATTGTGCTTTGTGTTCGACTAGGGGCTTTAATCCCAGATCTTTTCACCTCTCCCATGTCCATTCCTTACTGTAGACAGGTCTGGATTTGGGCCTCCAGCTCTCTTCCGTGAAAGTCCAGTTTTCGGCTTTGTCTTCTTCCAGAGACAGATCGCACATCCGGTAAAAGTGCTGACCACCTTCCAGGGAGTTCTCCACGTTCAACCACCATTTGTTCCTCCAGTGGCTCCCTGGAACCTATCTCTGGTTCTTTGGGCTCTGCAGTCAGCTCCCTTTGAGCCCTTAGATATAGTTGAGTTGTGTTGGCATTATGTGGAAGACCCTCTTTCTACTTGCCATCGCATCGGCCTGGCGGGTGTCTGACTTGTGCGCCTTGCTGTGTAGTTCACCGTTCCTGGTTTTCCACTCTGAATTGGCTGTTCTACCGACTCACCTGGGTTATCTTTTCAAGCTAGTGTCCCAATTCCCAATCAACCAGGAAATCATGGTACCGACTTTTCGGGTTCCACATTCTTTGTAGGAGGAGGCCTCCTTGGATGCTGTGATGGCTCTCCGCATTTATGTGGACAGGACCAGAGATTTCCGCAAGTCAGATTCTCTGTTTGTCCTGTATGATTTTCACAAGTGGGGCAACATATTCTTTGGCGGACCTTCCTGCCCCTGCTGTGGTGACTGCCCGGTCAGTGAGAGCCTCTTGGGCAGTTCGCTGTGGCACATCTGCAGAGCAGCTTTGTAAGGCTGCCACGTTGTCCTCTGCCCACTCTTTCATCCATTTTTATTCTTTTGACATGTTTGCGTATTTAAATGCAGCCTTCAGGCGTACTGTTCTCCCTGCAGCTTCCCATAGGGGGACAGCTTTGGCTTGTCCCAGAGTGATCCCTGTGCCCTCTAGTGGAGGAGAAGAAAATGAGATTTATGTTCTTATCTGTTAAATCTCTTTCTTCAACTCCATAGGTGGCACAGGGCACCCACCCTGATTCACTTGGCTGCCAGGTGTGTTTTCTTGGTTACCGGTTTTGATCAAATATCCAATATGTTTGTGGTTCTGAGTGTGTGCAAGTCTTCCTTCTCCTCCGCCTCTCTCCTTGCTGTTGGCTTGCTAACTAAATTGGCTGCCAGTGGCTGGGAGCTGGGTATAGTGGAGAGGGAGCCTGGGCTCTTGGGAATTTAAGTTTAACTATTTGGTGGCCAGGCTATATCCCAGAGTGATCCCTGTGCCTTATAAATATAGCCATGTTCCACAGGGGTAAGTACTATGGTGGAAAGGCAATTTCCTGATGTCCCATAGAGGTGCAAGGGAAAACTTGGGTTGTCCCCTCTGTGTGCTAGTTGCCAGTAACCCTTTCTTTAATCTCATGTCCCTCCCGCACTCTCCTCTCTCCAAATGGCTGGCTTCTCCACTCCCCATTGATAATCACATCACATACCTGCCTCCAGGATCTCTCCTGTTCCTCTGGCCGATTATAGAATACACTCTCATATCCAATCTTCGGGCCTGATTAATCACAAATCGCAATTGCAACAGCGTACGCAGATCGGCTGATGGTGCGTACTGTGCATGCACCTCAGTGCTCATGTGCAGGGCAGTGTTGCGATTGCACTGCGATCATGGATGCAGATACAAAGCCACCGCAGAGTGAGTGATGAGACTTCAGCATTTGGGGGTGGTGACGGGACTGGTCAGAGAAACGCAGGCATGATTGTCCGTTTGAACGCCGTTTCCTGGTTGTGCATAAATTTACATGTGTAACATTCATTAGCAGCTTATATTATGACAGAAGCTTATTAAGTTTGTAATCCCTTTGTTCTTCGCAAGTGTAGAGTTACTTATTCTTGATGTCTTTAGTTCCTCCACCCAGCTCTGTCTTTAGAATCATCTCTCTAGGAAACCGATGTGGTTAGCCCCTAAGGCCAAACCAATGAGAACCTCTGCCTTTCTCTCCCACTACACTGAGCTAAAACAATGGTAATCAAGGGTCTGTCACTGAATGTAATAAGGCGGCTTTTAACATGGTTCAAAGGCTAGTACAGTGGTTCCCAAACTGGGTGCCGTGGGGCACTTGCAGGGCTGCCACGGGTTGCTGATCAGGACCAAATAAAATAATATTTTTCCATGTAATAGGCAAAACCAGAGCTAGTGGCTGCCAATCATGAAATATGTGGACAAACAGAATCACAGTCCCGTCCACCACCCGATAACTCAACCTAAGGATGACAGGTAAACACAATTTACTTATAGCGAAAGTTTGAAAAAAATATATTAAATTAAGAAACTTTGGCCTAGGGGTGCCGTAGATAAAAAAAAAAAATCAAAGTTTGGAAACCACTGGACTTAAAGGTTCGTAGCCACTACCCGATTTTACCAGGTGATTGAACGATAACGATGTCGTTATCGTTCAATCGTTTGAAAATTGGGCAGAAATTGGGCAGTTTAATGTCAAAAATGACCAGCGTGCCCGCTGGTTGTTTTTGATCTCTATCTCCTGAACATGCTGGTCAACCTGACGACGGCGTCAGGTTGCCGATGTTAGGGGATGAATGATGTGCCTACACTGAACGTTCAGTGTAGGCACATCAGACTGTGAGACGACTGCACTATTACAATGTCGTAATCGTGCACTCGTTTCACAGACGCTAAGTGGATATGCACCGTAAGACATAACTGAAGCTAGTTGCTTGCAAATATAGTTTCTCTACTCCACTAGAATTGAGTGCAGTAATCTAATAACTAGACCCTCCCAACTGTCCCTATTCATGGGGCTTATGGTAAAACTGATAGTGCTTACGTCAGAAAGTAGGTGTGATCAGTAGGAGAAGGTTTTTTGTGAATTGTATAGAATAGTAGTGGGGCTTATTTTGGCTTATCTTTGCCTGGATAGATATAGGGAGTTCTGGTATTAACAGTAGCATAAATAACGCATATAAATATGAGCTCCAGCTAGCCAATGCCCATTTGCACACCTTAGAGTACTGTTGCAGCAGTTTTGTATTTAACACTGGTGGCATAAACTAGGCCTCCTCCAGTCTGCCCATACTAACCAACTAAAGGTGCACATACACTGCACAATATAGGTGCTATATCGTACCGTTTATGGACACGATATCGTACCTGATATCGTGCTGCGGGATCGTACATCGCATCCCCAGGTCTTCCTGCATGTTCATCTGATCTGGTATGCGATGTACGATCCCATTCAGATGAAGTAGGGGGAGGCTGGCTTATTGTGCGGTCTGCGGGAACCGCATGATTGCCAGCGGCGACCGCAGTCGCCCTACACGGTGCTTCGCACCGTGTATGGGCACCTTAACATTGTAGTATAGTTGTTTTCAATTCCATTCCTCAAATACCTCCACCAGGTCATGTTTTCTTGATTTCTTTAATCATACACTGGTGTGTTAACAGATTTCAGTAATTTATCCTACGTTTCTACAGACAGAAATCTTGAATACACAACCTCTTGGGGGTTTTTGAGGATTGGAGTTGAAAACCAAAGTTTTAGTAAATAGCATTAACAATACAGCTTCTGACTCTAATGTTTCATCTCAGTTAGTGGAGGTATTTAACAGTATCACTCATAAAAACAAAATAGGTATTTGAGTATTTATAGGCCCATAGGAGCAGTACAGCTAAATCGATTGCCCTTAATGTAATACTAAATTAAACAAATCATTAGTACATTTAACCAACACATAGAAACAGTGTATCCTGGTGGTCAGATTTCAGTCCTCCTGGGATGGGCAATGACTTATTTTCTTGGGCAGCAATGTGGGGCTTTTAGCAGTTAGAGCACTGCCAGGGTCTGAGTAACTAAAGATAGCCCTCTAGCCCTAAGTGTCTGAGGTTACTAACCCTGGAGTGATATATGCTGTGGGGGGAGAGTTTGCAGATGGATTTAGCACGGATCGTGTTTTACCAACATCTCAATACCCTGGTAATAACATACAAGTAAACATACAGCTGCACCAGATCACAACTTGTTTATCCAGTACAGCAGGGTTTGCGAAACCCTAACAGTCCAAGTTTGAAGGCTTTCCATGCTTGTGCACAGATGGTATAATCAAAATGACTGAGATACTAAAAAGTCACCTGTGCTTAAGCATTGATCTCCTTAAAACTTGGACTGTTAGGGTGCCTTGAGCACTGGGTTTGGGAACCTCTGTACTACAGGATATTGTCATGTCGGCATAAAAGGCCAAATGCTTAATTTGCCTGAGTGCAAGATCACCCTCTCCCCGTCCGTTATCTTATCTGTGCATGTTGAAAGTAAGTACCTGTGTTGGAAGATGCAATTAGTAGGACTAGCAGAGACTTTTTTTTTTTTTTCCCTGCTTGTTGCTGCTTTTTTGTTTTTAAGTGAGAGTACACAGTAAAGAGCAGGTAATACACCAAAGGGCCCCCTGGTAACAATAATAGAAAGTGTCACCATAGATAGTGGCAGTAGATCATTGTGATAGAGAAGGAAATAAACCAGCGATGTGTTTCAATACATTAATACAATACATCATGATCTCAGAGCAGGAGAGAACCACAAACACTAGTTTATGTAGTTGCAGGTAATATGTGAAATTAGTCTGACCTAGTGCCTATAAGCAATAGACTAAATATCTCTCTCAGTATTGAGAACATACTGTATGGAGATTCTAGCTATTTGGTCCAGATGCAATCACATATAAGAGTAGCAATCTTACAGATCTAAACAAATTTACCAGGAATATCCAGACTGCAAATCTGGAGCCTGAAAGTGCCATCCCAGCTGTGCAATACAGACATCTGTCAACATAAGAACGTTAAACCCACATTGTATATATACATTGTGATCCAGTAGGGCCTCATCTAATATACTGAGAAGACACACCTGTAGACACTATGGCTCTCGTAACCTTAGGCCCAAAGTCAGACAACTTCAGATAGGACCAGTTAAGGTGCCACTTGGGACTGCTAGAATTAGACATCCACCCCCCCCCCCCCCAAAAAAAATTTTTTTACAAAGGTGGTCAGAAGTAAGGTACGTCTTCTGCAAGACTAAGGGCCTGATTCAGACCCACTCGCAAGCGGCTGTCCGCTCGCAAGTGGGTCGATGTTCTGCACTGAGCATGCGCACGACGGAGGGAGGTCCGTCGTGCGCATGCGCCAGACGCGACGAGCGAAGGAAAGTCCTTCACTCGTGTCTGATCAAAGGGGGGCGTGCTGTCGATGTTGATTGACAGCACGCCCCCTTTGGTGGGCGTGCCGGGGCGTGCCTCCCTGATGGGGGCGTTCCTAAGGGAACGCCTCCCGTCAGAAGCCGGCCCACTGACATCACTAGTGATGTCAGTGGGTGTGATTTTGGCTCTGATAGAGCCAAAATCACTCCGGGCCTTGCGGTTGAAAACCCCAACCGCAGGCTCCGGCTCGCAGTTTCGATGGTCGCGATGGTCACTACCATCGCGGCCATCAAACTGCACGCTCGTATAGGCTGTGGGTGGTGACCCACAGCTATACGAGCGTCCAGGAGGACGCTCCATAGTTATGGAGGCCGGCCCTCATTCAGAGCGTGCGCTCTGCTCAGAGCGTACGGCTCTGAATGAGGGCCTAAGAACTGAACTTGTTGGAATTGTATAAAGGCAGTAAAGGTAAAAGACTGCTTAGGGCATCCCTCATTCTTCAGCTTGTAAGAACCATGTCAACCCACCAACCATTTTTAAGAAGAGCCAAAGCGTCTCTGTATAATCTGTCTAGGAGGGTAAGTAAAAACAGACAAGATTCTAAGGGTTGAAGGTCAACAAGAATTTTTAATTAAGAGAATCCTGTAGTCCTGATGAGCAATAATAAGTATGCCTGATCTGCAAATATCTGTGGAAGTATTTATCTGCAATCCCAAATTCAGATCTAAATTGGGCGAAAGATTTCAGGCCACCACCTTCATATACTGTAAGTGGCCCAGAGTGATGACTTCCTGTTTTCTGCAGAGAACTTTAATACACAATGGTTCAAGTTCTGCAGTCCCATAGACCCCACAGAGTATCAGTACCAAAGCCTGGAGACTGTGCCCAGTTTCATGCCCTCACAGTAGAGTCTGCAAAGGTTCTGGCTTTCATCATCCCTCACCCACACCATCAAATGAGCCATCTGTGTACATAAAAGTACAAACAAAGGTGTATCAGTGATCCCGAACTCTAGTAAATGAGATCAATTAAATGCAAGGACGTTGGTCGACCAAGATTAGCGAAGATACATAATTATCAATTTGGTGGAATAATCGATTTGTGATTAATTCCAGCGCTGCTGGAAGTTGTGCAAATATTTAAGCTAAACAATGATTTTAATTAGGTTAATCCTTGCTGTCAATGACTGAGTAGTTTATGCCAGACTTTTACCCAATATTCCAATTGTGGATTCAGCCCAACAAATGCCAAGGTACTATTAGTGATGCAAACTCCTAGGTATTTAAAATGTGAGACCCACTGAAAAGGCAAAAACTGGGAACAGTGCGGCAGATGCCCTTAGGGGGAGGCTATAGGATTTATCCCAATTAATGTGAAGGCATGAATAGGGATCAAAATGTTCCACCACCTGGAACATAGTTTTAGTGAGGCATTGAAAATTAGCCAGAAAAAGCAGCATTGTCATCTGCGTAGAGTGCAGCGCTTGTGTTCTCTCTGATTACAGCAAAGATCTCTAATGCATCGGTAGAGAGGTCATGTGTTCAAAGACCATTGCAAAAAGAAACAGTGACAAAGGGCCCCACTGCCCCTTGTACTGCTATATAAATGAAAGGGCCCTGATAAGAAGCCATACATCATCATGTGTATGTATGTATGTATGTGTGTGTGTGTGTGTGTGTGTGTGTGTGTGTGTATATATATATATATATATATATATATATATATATATATTAGGGGTGTGCACCGGCCACTTTTCGTGTTTTGTGTTTTGGATCTGGATCTTTCTTCGTGTTTTGGATCTGGATTGGTTTTGCCAAAACCACCCTTGCGTGTTTTGGGTTCTGGGTTTTGTGTTTTGGATCTGTATTTTTTTGAAAAAAAGCATAAAAACAGCTAAAATCACAGAATTTGTAGGTTTTTCTGCTCCTATGCTATTATTAACCTCAATAACCTTAATTTCCACTCATTTCCAGTCTATTCTGAATACCTCACACCTCACAATAGTGTTTTTATGTCCAAAAGGTTGCACCGAGGTAGCTGGATGACTATGCTAAGCGACACAAGTTGGCGGCACAAACACGTGACCCATCTAGGCGTGAAACTGCAGTGGCAGACAGGATGGCATTGAAAAACTAGGCCCCAAACTGTACATAATGCAAAGAAAAAAAAGAGGTGCAAGATGGAATTGTCCTTGGGCCCTCCCACCCACCCTGGGCCCTCCCACCCACCCTTATGTTGTATAAACAGGACATGCACACTTTAACAAACCAATCATTTCAGCGCCAGGGTCTGCCACACAACTGTGGCTGAAATGATTGGTTCGTTTGGGCCCCCACAAAACAAGCTGGCAATTTATCTGTCCCTGCACAAACTGGCTCTACGGAGGCAAGATGTCATCCTCATCCTCCTCATCCACCGATTCCTCACCCTCTTCAGTGTGTACATCCTCATCCTCACAGAGTATTAATTCGTCCCTGCTGGAACCACAGGTCCCTCTGTACGTTCTGGAGGCTGGTCTCCCTGGAAGAGTTGATAATTCATTTTATGAACATCATCTTCTCCACATTTTGTGGAAGCAACCTCCTACGCCTTTCGCTGACAAGGTTCCCGGCTGCACTAAACACTCTTTCGGAGTACACACTGGAGGGGGGGCAACTCAGGTAAAAGAGAGCCAGTTTGTACAGGGACCTCCAAATTGCTTCTTTTTCCTGCCAGTACAGGTACGGACTGTCTGACATGCCTACTTGGATGCTGTCACCGATGTAATCCTTTAACAGACAGACGCACGCTTGTCGCTGCTGCTTTGAGGATTCAAGTGCGGCTACAGCCCATACAATTCACAAAGACAGAAAAAAAAAAGAATATTTTTATTGTTTGTGGAGCACACTTTGAGGGTTACACCACCCTTTAACAGACAGATGCACGCTTGTCGCTGCTGCTTTGAGGATGCAAGTGCGGCTACAGCCCACACAATTCACAAAGACCAAAAAAAAAAGAACAATATTTTAATTGTTTGTGTAGCACACTTTGAGGGTGTCACCACCCTTTAACAGACAGACGCACGCTTGTCGCTGCTGCTTTAAGGATGCAGGTGCGGCTACATCGCACACAAGTCACAAACACATTAAAAAAATAGTTTTTTATTTTTTGGAGCACTTTGAGAGTTACACCACCCTTTAACAGACAGACGCACGCTTGTCGCTGCTGCTTTAAGGATGCAGGTGCGGCTACAGCCCACACATTTCACAAAGACCAAAAAAAAAAGAACAATATTTTAATTGTTTGTGTAGAACACTTTGAGGGTGTCACCACCCTTTAACAGACAGACGCACGCTTGTCGCTGCTGCTTTAAGGATGCAGGTGCGGCTACAGCCCACACATTTCACAAAGACCGAAAAAAAAAGAACAATATTTTAATTGTTTGTGTAGAACACTTTGAGGGTGTCACCACCCTTTAACAGACAGACGCACGCTTGTCGCTGCTGCTTTAAGGATGCAGGTGCGGCTACAGCCCACACATTTCACAAAGACCAAAAAAAAAAGAACAATATTTTAATTGTTTGTGTAGCACACTTTGAGGGTGTCACCACCCTTTAACAGACAGACGCACGCTTGTCGCTGCTGCTTTAAGGATGCAGGTGCGGCTACAGCTCACACAATTCACAAAGACAGAAAAAAAAAGAACAATATTTTAATTGTTTGTGTAGCACACTTTGAGGGTGTCACCACCCTTTAACAGACAGACGCACGCTTGTCGCTGCTGCTTTGAGGATGCAGGTGGAATCTAGACGGGATTTGGAACCGAGGACACACTACCTCCATCAATTGTCTAAATCCCACTGCACTAATGTCGGATACCGGACGCACGTCTAACACCAACATAGCAGTCAAGGCCTCAGTTATACGTTTTGCTTCAGGATGACTGCTGTCGTACTTCATCCTCATCGCTAGGGACTGTTGGAGGGTCAATTGTTTAGTAAAAGTAGTGATGTTCCTACTTCCTCTCTGGGATGATGAACAACTCCCAGCAGCAGCAACAGCACTAGGAGGAAGTGGTTCTTGATCTTTCCCTATTTTATTTTTATCGGAGAAAGTTTGGTCCTCCATTTATGTTATATTGATATATATACGTGCGGCTAAAGCGCACACAAACACAGAAAATATTATTTTATTTTTGCTGGAGAGTAGTGCACTTTGTGGGTTACACCACCCTTTAAGAAATGAGCCAGCCGGCTCTTTACTTATGGGACACAGGCGCACGCTTGGCGCTGCTCCTTTGTTGATGCACGTGCAGCCACAGTGCACACAATTCACAAACACAGAAAATAATTTTTTTTTGGTTTGGACTGGAGTGTACTTTCGGGGGTTACAGCACCCTTAACGGTCAAGCCAGCCGGCCCTTTACTTATGACACAGGCGCACGCTTGGCACTACTTTGTTGATGCACGTGCGGCTACTGCGCACACAATTCACAAACACAGAAAATAATTTTTTTTTTGGTTTGGACTGGAGTGTACTTTCGGGGGTTACAGCACCCTTAACGGTCAAGCCAGCCGGCCCTTTACTTATGACACAGGCGCACGCTTGGCACTACTTTGTTGATGCACGTGCGGCTACTGCGCACACAATTCACAAACACAGAAAATAATTTTTTTTTTGGTTTGGACTGGAGTGTACTTTCGGGGGTTACAGCACCCTTAACGGTCAAGCCAGCCGGCCCTTTACTTATGACACAGGCGCACGCTTGGCACTACTTTGTTGATGCACGTGCGGCTACTGCGCACACAATTCACAAACACAGAAAATAATTTTTTTTTTGGTTTGGACTGGAGTGTACTTTCGGGGGTTACAGCACCCTTAACGGTCAAGCCAGCCGGCCCTTTACTTATGACACAGGCGCACGCTTGGCACTACTTTGTTGATGCACGTGCGGCTACTGCGCACACAATTCACAAACACAGAAAATATATTATTTTTTTAGCACTTGGGGGGAGCACCCCTGATGGACAGAGCACCCCCTGGACAACACTGCAGCACTCCTTTAGGACTGGGACACTGCACAGGACTTTGGAGTGGACACAGCCCCTATGGAGAACTGACTGCACAACACAGTCCAGCCAGCCCCTATGGACTTTGAAGTAGTGGACACAGCCCCTATTAACAACAGCAGCACAGCACAACACAGCCAGCCCCTATGGACTTTGAAGTAGTGGACAACAGCAGCACTACACTACACTACACTACACAGCCCTAACTCCCACCCTCCCTCTTCACTGTCCACAGCCGAGTGAGAAAATGGCGCCGACGTGGGTACCTTATATAGGATCCAAAACCCGCGAGACTCGGAAGGCGGGATGATGACGTTTTGCCTCGATTTCAGATCCGAGTCAGGCGGGAAAAGTCGAGCCTGATTCGGATCGGACTCGGATCGGGGGGGCTCGGGGGGGTTCGGATTTCAGAAATCCGAACCCGCTCACCCCTAATATATATATAATTAATATATTTAGAGGGCATGTGAATTTTATCAAAGTAAGCTGCTTGGGTTATTCAAGACTTGTATAGGTCAGCATAATACTGAAGATAGATTTCAGCAACTTCTGAAACCTATGTTTTAACATTGCCCTCCTTGTCCAGAATTTCTGTGACTGCAGCATTGACTCTCCTTGCCCTCAATAGATGCCTGCTGATCAAGGTCCCTCTTTTAAAAAAAGAAAAAAAAAACACTTTTAAAACGTCCCACAGGATTGGCAATGAGGCAGAGGAAGTGTTGTCACTGAAGTAACCCTCCCAACTACCAGCTCAGACTCAGCGCCCATCTGTGTTAGTCAGAAGGTATTCAGTTTCCATAGGACCTTGCCTCTGTCCATGAAAATCTATTCTCCGAGCTACTGGAGAGTGGTCTAATGGTGGGTACACACTGGGCGATTTTAATGAAAGATCAAGCGATTACGATATCGTAATCGTTTGATCGTTCACTTCAAACATCGTTCAACGCAATGTCAAAAACGACCAGCGATGCGCGCTCCCGCTGGTCGTTTTCGACATTGTTCATCGCGGCTACATGCAGCACGATTAGGACGATATCGTTATCGTTTAATCGCTCGGCATGTAGTACATGTTTTTTTTGCCAAACGATAACGAGACACAGCCTTTCTGCTATTAAAGAAGAAGGAAATTTGCTGCACGTGGTCCTGCCAAAAAAACGGTAAGTAAAGTCCCCCACTGTCCACCAATGTTTTTGGGGTCATTATTAAAAAGGCATAAGGGGCAGTATAAGTACTGGGGGCATTGCAGCAGCAAAGGGGACTCTGCATAAGGGGCTTCAAAACTTTTGGGGGCATTGCACAGCATGTGGGGGGGGGGCAGCATTACTACAGGGCCATTGCACAGCAGGGGGGGGGCAGCATTACTACTGGGGGCATTGCACAGCATGTGGGGGGGGCTGCAGTAATACTGGGGGCATTGCACAGCATGGGAGGGGGGGGGCAGCATTACTACTGGGGGCATTGCACAGCATGTGGGGGGGGCAGCATTACTACTGGGGGCATTGCACAGCATGTGGGGGGGGCATCATTACTACTGGGCATTGCACAGCATGTGGGGGGGCAGGATTACTACTGGGGGCATTGCACAGCATGTGGGGGGGCAGGATTACTACTGGGGGCATTGCACAGCATGTGGGGGGGCTGCAGTAATACTGGGGCATTGCACAGCATCTGGGTGGGGCAGCATTACTACAGGGCCATTGCACAGCAATGGGGGGGGGCAGCATTACTACTGGGGGCATTGCACAGCATGTGGGGGGGGCTGCAGTGATACTGGGGGCATTGCACAGCATGTGGGGGGGGGCTGCAGTGATACTGGGGGCATTGCACAGCATGTGGGGGGGGCAGGATTACTACTGGGAGCATTGCACAGCATGTGGGGGGGGCTGCAGTAATACTGGGGGCATTGCACAGCCTGTGGGTGGGGCAGCATTACTACAGGGCCATTGCACAGCAAGGGGGGGGGCAGCATTACTACTGGGGGCATTGCACAGCATGTGGGGGGGCTGCAGTCATACTGGGGGCATTGCACAGCATGGGAGGGGGGCAGCATTACTACTGGGGGCATTGCACAGCATGTGGGGGGGCAGCATTACTACTGGGGGCATTGCACAGCATGTGGGGGGGCAGCATTACTACTGGGTGCATTGCACAGCATGGGAGGGGGGCAGAATTACTACCGGGGGCATTGCACAGCATGGGGGGGCAGAATTACTACTTGGGGGCATTGCACAGCATGGGGGGGCAACATTACAGGGCCATTGCACAGCATGGGGGGGGCAGCATTACTACTGGGGGCATTGCACAGCATGTGGGGGGGGCTGCAGTAATACTGGGGGCATTGCACAGCATGTGGGGGGGGAGCTGCAGTAATACTGGGGGCATTGCACAACATGTGGGGGGGCTGCAGTAATACTGGGGGCATTGCACAGCATGTGGGGGGGGCAGCATTACTACTGGGGGCATTGCGCAGCATTACTACTGGGGGCATTGCACAGCATGTGGGGGGGCAGCATTACTACTGGGGGCATTGCACAGCATGTGGGGGCAGCATTACTACAGGGGCATTGCACAGCATGTGGGGGCAGCATTACTACAGGGGCATTGCACAGCATGTGGGGGCAGCATTACTACAGGGGCATTGCACAGCATGGGGGGGCAGCATTACTACTGAGGGCGTTGCACAGCATGTGGGGGGGCTGCAGTAATATTGGGGGCATTGCACAGCATGGGGGGGCAGCATTACTACTGGGGGCATTGCACAGCATGGGGGGGCAACATTACAGGGCCATTGCACAGCATGGGGGGGGCAGCATTACTACTGGGGGCATTGCACAGCATGTGGGGGGGGCTGCAGTAATACTGGGGGCATTGCACAGCATGTGGGGGGGGCTGCAGTAATATTGGGGGCATTGCACAGCATGTGGGGGGGCTGCAGTAATACTGGGGGCGTTGCACAGCATGTGGGGGGGCTGCAGTAATATTGGGGGCGTTGCACAGCATGTGGGGGGGCTGCAGTAATATTGGGGGCGTTGCACAGCATGTGGGGGGGGGCTGCAGTAATATTGGGGGCATTGCACAGCATGTGGGGGGGGCTGCAGTAATATTGGGGGCATTGCACAGCATGGGGGGGCAGCATTACTACTGAGGGCATTGCACAGCATGGGAGGGGGGCTGCAGTATTACTGGGGGCATTACTACTGGGGGCATTGCACAGCATGGGAGGGGGGGCTGCAGTATTACTGGGGGCATTACTACTGGGGGCATTGCACAGCATGGGAGGGGGGGGGCACCATTACTACTGGGGGCATATGTTTATTTTGTGTTAAAAAAAAAATAATATATCTTTTTTTTTTATTATTTATACAATGTTCAGATATGCCTTTCATCAAAAGACACAGTTTTGTGGACAGGATTCATTGAGCTCTATCAAGCAAATGAGTGCCTCTGGAGATTGAAGAGGAAAGATTACATGAATAGTGATGAAAAATTAGGCATTTGAGAAACTACGCCAATACAGTACAGAATATAAGCCTGGTGTGACCATTGAATGGGTCAAGAACAGGATCCAGGGTCTGCGAACCGTGTTTTTGAAGGAACACAAAAAATACGTGGAATCACAAAGATCAGGAGCAGGGGCAGCTGAGGTGCGTAAGCCATCGCTATGGTACTACGACCTGCTGCTGTTTACCTTGGATAAAGAGTCAAGTCAAAGTTCCCGGAGCTCGCTGGTGCCACAGTCACCAGATGTGGTGCCACAGGACACCGTGAGTCAGGATGCTGTAAGTTTTTTATTTTTTAAAAAATGTCAAATTTTTTAATAAATCAAAATTTAGTCACGTTTTTTAAATAGAAATCAGTCGGGAAGCCGATGGTTGGAATGCCAACCATCGCCTTTCCAACTTTTTAAACCCTGCAGTGGATAAATGCCAGGCGTTGTAATCCCGATGCATGACATTAAACCTACGCATGAGTCCAGACGCATGGTATCCCGGTCACTGCTAAGCCGGGCAGGGATAGTTGTGGGGGGGAATGATTGATTAAGGGTTCCTGGGGGGAAGGGGGTTAGGGTCTTAGAGCACCGCCCTGGGAGGTATAGGGTAAGGCTGGGGAAAGGGGGAGCTTCAGGTTAGGCACCCTAAAGGAATGGTAAGGTGGGGTAATTGTAAAGGGTTTCTTACTACTATAAACATTTGACTTTTTAATCCTTGTTGTTTTGGATTTTTTATTGTTTATGGCACCAGAAATGCGGGAGTGGGTCATTTATGTTGAATATAATTTAAGCATGTGTTAACCATAAAATTAATTATGTAATATTTTTTATTGGCATTTATTCGCATTATTTGGACCAGAGAGTTTTATATTTTGCAGGTTTGTGAGTTATTATTGTTAAAAATATTTTTTTTTTAAATAAACCTTGCCTTTTTATTACATCATTAATTTTTTAAATGTTCATATTGTTGATATATATATATTTTTTTAATCATTTATTTTGTTACTGCTGGCGGTAGAGGATCCTGACCCGGTGTCCTGCGAGCCCCAACAAGTGGAAGTCCCTGTGCGTGTGGCCGAGACGCCATCCAAGGCGCCCGCTAAGAAGCGGAAAGGGACAACCCAAGCTTCCACTTCGGGAACGTCAAGGAGTGATAAGTTTCTAAAACATGCGGAGGAGGTTCTTTCCAAACCCCCGGATGAAAATCAAATATTTGGCCAAAATCTTGCCAATGAAATGCTGACCATTCCTCCGGAACAGGTCAAGCCTTTCAAGCGTCTGGTTTATAAGGCATTGGTACATGCTATTGAGGGGGACTTGAGTATGGCAAGTACCATTGTCTTAAATAACAGGCAGCAGCCCACCCCAACGGCCTCATCAGGCAACTTTACCACTCCAGAAGAAACTTTCGCGGATCCACAAAATGAAAACCCTTCTCCGTTACAGTCCCACCCCTTTTCTTTGTCACGTACCCCCTCGCCCCCTTCTGCCTTTCCCAATACTTCATCCAGTGGTGTTCACGCAGCACTGGGCAGTGCTTGCACCACTGTATTTGGCGAAGATGAATTTTTAAATATGTAAATTGATTTAAATTTGGCAGTAGTTTTTTTCCATTTTTTAAAAACTGATCACTCCTTGTATTGATTTGGTTCTTTGTTTCATGATGGACTGTAGCATGGTCGTAGTACAATAGCAATGGCTACTCCACCTCATGTGCCCCTGGTTTCTTGTTCTTTGTGATTCTAAAGTATTTTTTGTGTTCCCTCAAAGACGGGGCCCAGATCCTGGATTCTGATCTTGAACCTGTTGCAATGTTCACATCAGGAATATTGTTCTGTACTGTATTGGTGTATTGTTCAAATGCCTTATTTTTCACACTCTATTTGTGTAATCTTGTCTCCAGAGGCACTTAAAGTCTTGATTAGACTCAATGAATCCTGTCCAAAAAGTAAAAAAATTTTTTTTTACTAAAGTTAAAAATTCGTGTGGTCTCTTTTTTTTTTAACGGCTTATTATAATTGTTATGTAATAATGTGTTATTTAGGATACTTAGACTTATTCAACACATAGATATTTATATATTACATCAGTGTATGATTAGGTGTATTTTTGGTTTTTCCGTTGACATTTAACAACTGTGTACTCAAGAAGTTAAACATGCCAGTAGTAGTTTTTTTTTTTTGTTTTTTTTTTAACTTGACTGGTAAAGAATTTAAAATTTACATAAATTTTTACACACACAATTAGATTACCTATATAATATAATGTAGATTTGTTAACACCTTACAGTCCCAAATCTCCCATCTATTGTGTAACTCACACCCTTCACTTTATACTTTATGCCTCATAATGGAGCTTGTTCACACCCGGTCATTAGCTCTACGAGCTTGCAATCGGGTGCATGTTGCTCCAATGCGCATGCGTACAAAAGGAGCCGGCTCCGTCATGCACATGCGCGTGACCAGGCTAACAACGGGAGATCCGTCGTTAGGGGTCTCCTAGCTGACGGGGCAAGCTGTCGATGTTGAGTGACAGCTCGCTCCATTTGCTGGGTGGTACGGGGGCGTGCCTGGCCAAACGGCGGCGTTCCTGCCAGAACGCTTGCCGTTTGGGGGCGGCCCCACTGACATCATCAGTAATGTCACTGGGGAGCTTCCTGCTCTGGGGCTTAAGGTTGATGAGACCCTACCTTAGGGTGTTGTCATTAGCCCCAATGGTCGCGATGGTCTTGACCATTGCAACCATCACCAATAGCGGCCGTTACAGCGGTGGGTGTTGACCCACAGCCTAACCGGCGACATGGAGGTGGCCGTTCAGGATGCAAGCGGCCGCCCTGTTTCAGAATGAAAGCTTGCATCCTACGACCGCCTCTGAATTAGGCCCTATAACTGAATACTTAACTTTCATGATTGAAATTCGGGTTAATGGCCACTATAGTATTTCTTATTCTAATTTTGCAAAAAGTTATGTTAAATATTAACATGCAAAAAAAAAAACACAAGGTGAAAATATTTTTATTAGTTTTCAGTTTTTAAAAACATCAAGAAACAAAATACAAAATTATATTTAAACCTGCCATGAAATGGCACCTTCTGCATTAAAATAATTCAACTATTTCTCTCTGACCTCTTTTGCCCGGGCAGAGGCTGCAGAGGGAAATCTTGGGGGATTTAGAGATGTTAGGACAATATTTTCCTCAGTATGGTCAATATTTTCAGGCAATGAGTTTGTGGCAGGAGGTTGTCCAATTTTTTTGGCTCGTAGCAAATTATGTAGGGCACAACATGCCAAGACAAGCCACTCTATTTTGTCTAGCCTGAAATTTATACTAGTATGGAAAATGCGAAACCTATTCGCCATTATGCCAAAGGCATTCTCAACAGTGCGCCTTGCACGCGATAGTCTGTAGTTGAAAATTCTCTTTTCAGGTGTTAATGCCCTTTGTGGAAATGGTCTCATAAAATTTTCATTAAGGCCAAATGCCTCATCGGCAACGAATACAAAATTCAAACCATATTTGGTTTGCGACCCCGAATGTATGTTTAACTGATTGTTCATTAGTCTCTCAAAAAAGACGGTCTCTCGGAAAGAGCCACCATCGGAAGACCTTCCATTTTTTCCAATGTCAACAAATAAAAATTGATAATTGGCATCCACGACCGCTATCATAACCATACTGAAGAATCCTTTGTAATTGAAGTACAAAGATCCAGTGTTTGCTGGTTGTGTTATCCGGATGTGTTTCCCGTCTATGGCGCCGCCACAATTTGGGAAGTTCCACCGGGTCTCAAAATCGTTGGCAATAGCTTGCAATTCCTCGACAGTCGAAGGGAACTAGAAACAGAAAAAAAAAATCTTAACGTATTTTAAACATTACATTAAAACATTTACAGGGGTATTCATTTTGGTGCGAAAAGTTCTCTTATGTTAAAATTTTGAATCAAAGACATCTTTTTCGCTAGTTTTGCTTTAACACCGTATTCAATTTTCTCAGGTTCGAAAAGTATTTGAAAAAAACGGGGATAAATTTTCACCACTGAATATGTGATGAAAATTATTTCACAATTTGGGTTAAGGGGTGCAGGTTTAAACAAATTAGCCTGCACCCTTTTGAATGACCCCTTGAAACCATCTGTGTCAAAAAGAATAAAAAAAATTAGGGATACCACAAACAAATCAGTTTAAATTTGAGGGGACATAAATAAAACTTTTTGGTAGACAAAGTTTCAAAAATTGCTAAATTTACTGTGGGGGGGGGGGTTCCTAAGTTTGTCTCAGCTGTTTTATTTCATTGCAGGTGCTTGTCAGGTTTTATTTTACTAAATTTTTTAAAAGTAGTTTCATATTTTTTATAATATACTCAACTCCATTTTCAAGTACCCCTAATTTGATGAGCATAGTAGTTTTGCTCTAAAAAGAATTCTAAATGCTCTTGTGCATGACCTTAGTAAAAGCTGAATTTATGCACCTGCTGTGGCTATTAGAAACCACAACTTCCTTCAGTAGTTTAAATTGGGGGTCCCCATAGTGATCCCCTTTGTCTACACGTCTTGACGGGGGTCCCATAGAATATTTACCTCAAATTCACTTTTTTTAAACCTGTTAAATTAAAACTTGAAATATGTTACTAAAAAAATGACATAAGGTCCCCCCCCAAAAGCCAAACCAGCCCCAGGCTTGCCAGCCATTGGTGGTTTCTAAAAATACGGGGAACAAAATGTGTAGGGTTCCACCGTATTTTAGAAACCAACACCAGGCTGCAGGGACTAGTGCTGATTTTAAATATAGGGGGCAAAAAAGATGTGGGGTACCCCCTATATTTAAGACCAGCACCAGACCCAACCGACTGGGGTGTAATGCCACAGGCCGGAGACCCAATCACCAGGGCTCCAGGTCCAAAGCATTACACTCCAAGTCGGTTAGCGCAAGCCGGTGAGCTCGGGGGAGTCGGGGACCCCCCAAAAAAGGGTCCCCCCTCTCAGGGTCCTGGGCGAGTCACACCATGTGGGAACGGTCATGGTAGCTGCCATTTGGGAGGTTTCTGTATGTGTGGCAACACACATACAGATAGCTGTGGATCGTGTAAGGATTTTTTTTTGTTTTAAAAAAACCAAGGATTACTGCGGAGACCAGCGCTGGATGTAGGTGAGTATGAAATCTTACTTGCAGGGCCATGGTTTTGGGAAATCCTACGTGGACAAGGGGACCAAACATCTGGTATAGGTAAGTATGTGTGAATGGGTAGGTGTGTGTAATAAAATTAAACTTTTGTCTTTTTTTAACTATTTTTTTACAGTGAAGTTACAGGTGCCGCATGTCTGGCACTTGTAGCTCCACTGTAAAGTACAATAGTGTGACATTATTTTGGCCCCCCTATTACCGCCATACCCACCACTCCAGGGGTATGGGGATGAGCCCCAGGCTTCAGCGTAAGCCTGTGGTGCTCGGGAGAGGGGGGACCCTTTTTGGGGGGGTCTATAATCGGGATATAATCGGGAGCAGCAGCAGCAGCAAAGGCAGAGTATGGATAAACAGCTATTTATATAGATTTGGGAGTAGATATAGTAGGGAGCAGTAGCAGGGATATATGACTGGCATCCACCTATTTAAACACATTTTAGAAGACATATAGAAAGAAGTAAGAAATTTAGGAGATTTGTGACAGGGTTATTAAAATTTTAATACCTTAAAGTACTCCGGCTTGAGGACGTAAAAGATGGCTTTGCAGGTCTCCGGAATAATAAGACCCAAAGCCTGCGGTGAGATGAGTGTGCCAAATATCAGGTCGGCCAAAGATCTCCCTGGAGCCAGGAAACACAGTGTCGCAATGAGCCTCTCCTCTGCAGGAATGGCTCTACGCAACCTGGTGTCCTGCCTTTGTATGTACGGAGTCACCAAGGCCAGCAATTCTTGAAATGTTGAATCATCCATTCGCAAGAAGTTCCGGAAGTCATTCGGGTTGTTCTCGCGAATCTGCATGAGCAGCGGCATATGAGAGAACGAATCCCTCTGCTGCAACCACTCCTTCGTCCAGCATGAACGAAGCCTTCTCCTCTTCTCAATCCTCTCCCGGTCACTTATCACCACCACTCCAGCATAAGCAACCATCAATCGATAACGGTACGTATCCATCACGACAGATAGTACAGACAGTTTGTTTAAAGCCAAAGCAATAACAAACCACAGCAATTAGCTAAGCAACAGCGTTCAGCAAGGAATACACCAAATCAAACTAGCCACAGAGCATAAATGCAGTGATTTAAAATGGCCGACATAATTTTATCACCTCATGTTAGCCCTGCCCACATTTTTTTACATTAAAAATAATAAAGCCTCATAAATACAACCACTCTGCTATTAAAGACACCATAATATTATTAATCTGAACGATATCGCTGATCGTTGATCGTTTGCAAAATCGTTTGAAAATCGTTTATAAAATCAATTGAAAATCGTTTGCATAAAGTCGTTGAACGATCAAGGATTGATCTTGAAAGATCATCAAAATCGTTCAGCGATATCGTTCAGGCTGAAAATCGTTCAGTGTGTACCCACCATAAGAAACATCTGGATTTATAGGCGCCTCCAACACCACATGGTTTAGATTGTGGGTGACCAGGGCCAGGTCACTCCTAGAAAGTGAGTGTGTAAGACAGCACGAGTGCTGCATCAGGTCAAGGTGACGTAGCCTCCAAATATCCATATAGGGAAATGGCTCCCATAAGAGCAGTACAACTTGTGTCCTTAAATACTCTGCCGAGAATATACGATCTGACTGGCTTCAGGTTTGTTTTTTTTCCCCACCTACATGATACCTAGGACACAAAAACAGCAGGAAATCAATAACGACGAGATTAGTCAAATGTACATTAAACAGAGGAATAACTACAATGGTAATATTTTCAAGAACAAGTTATTCCCTTTTGTTTTAAATATTATTAAATCTATTAATGATAACAGACCCACATTAAAATACATTTTATTGAATTGCATTTCCTGCAAATATACCTTAGGTTTTGCAGATATTTAAACCAAGTGATCAAGGGTATGGGAATGCTGGGACTTGTAGTTCCATGGCAGCCAGTGAGCAATTAGTTGCCACCTAACTTTGCTTTAACTCAAGTAATTTTTATTGAGTAAACATTTTTCAATACAGATCATATATATGTCAATATAGATATAGACATTATATAGTACATGAGTAACACAGAAATAACAATAAAAGAAACTGAAATCAAATTATATAAAAATAAAAGAAAAGAAACATAGACATATAAAAGGATACAGAATAAGAGTAATATTACATGTATGTATTATTATGTTGAAACATCAACAGTACTGGTAGTAGTCGGTTTTAACACATGAGTATCATAGAAATCTGACCAAGGACGCCATTGCATCAAGGGAGATGAGGTTAAATTAGAATATTTAAACCCAAATGTTTCCATTTTGAAACATCTCTGGATCTTAGAGATTATTGCCGAAAGATGAGGAGGATCAGATCTCTTCCAAAATTGAGCCAAAGCTGCTCTTGTAGCAATAAAGATATGACCAATAACATATTTTTTTTCTTTTTGTACTGAAGGGGGGAAATAATGTAGTAGAGCAACTTCAGGCCTCTGTGGGAGAACTACCCCCGTAACCTGGGTAATTAACCGGAATACCTCTGACCACAGAGAGAGGATCACTGGACAGAACCAAAATATATGTAGAAGGGAGCCTACGCAACCACATGTCCTCCAGCAAAATTTAGAGGAATCGGGCCAGATACTATGTAATTTAGTTGGAGTATAATATAAGCCATGTATTAGTTTAAATAGCATTTCAGAATGATTTAAACACTTAGACATTTTAAAGATATTTGTGAATAAATTAGACCAATCTTCCTCTGTCAAAGAGAGATTAAGATCAGATTCCCATCTGGTTTGAATAGAAAGTTTACTGTCCTCTGAAGGTGATAATAGTGTATTGTACCACATGGTGATACCCCCCTTGTGGCCAGCAGCGGAAAGTTTAGAAAGTATGTATGGAGGAGGAGAAGGGATTGGACGCGATAAGGAAGAATTAGAGAGTATCCAATGTCTTACCTGTAAAAATTAAAAAAAAATCGTTCTTAGGTATATTATACTGATCACGGAGTTGTTGATATGAACTGAGTTGTTGTTCTGTGTATAGGTGTTTAATTGTTAAAATACCATAGTCAAACCAGTTAGCTAAAGAGAGGTCAGGAATTAACTTTGAAAGAGCCAAAGTGGACATGCTAGAAGAAGGGAATGAGAAATCACCATGTGCCCCAATCAATTTATCCCAGACTTTAAGAGTGTCAGAAACACTTCTGGAATCGGATAGCTGGGAGGGTCTATCAATCGGTTTAATCCAGATAGCATCTCTCAGAGGGAAACTGGCACAAATAGAAGCTTCGATGTCTACCCACGGTTTAGATGGCAAGGGTGACAGCCAATGTTTCATTTGATCTAGGAGGCAGGCATATTGATAAAATTCAAGGTTGGGAGCTGCCAGGCCTCCTTTGGCCTTGGGTCTACACAGTTTTGTTCGTGCCATACGAGGGCGTTTGCCTTTCCAAACAGGGAAAATACTGAGTAAAATTTATTCATAAGACTAATTGGGACTAAAAATGGAATGGCTCTAAATAGGTAGAGGATTTTGGGCAGTAGCATAATTTTCACAGAAGAGAGGCGTCCCATCCAAGAAATGTCATAATTTACCCACATTTTAGTGAGTGCTGAGAGTTGTTCTAGAAGAGGATGATAATTATATGTTATAGCATCTTTTAGTTTTAGTGGGATTTTAATGCCCAGATACGTAAGGCTTGAAGACTGCCAAGCGTAAGGATATTTATTCTGGAGTATAGATAGAGCAGAGTGGTCAATATTGTATGCTAATGCTTCTGTTTTGGTGGTATTTAATTTATAGTATGAGACCGCTGAGTACTCTTGAAGGAGAGCATGGAGGGCTGGCAAAGAATTTTCCGGGTTTGTAACAAATAAAAGTACGTTGTCAGTGAAAAGACATATCTTATGCTGAGTGGCACCAACAGAGAAACCGGTAAAATTAGGGGAAGTTCTAATTTTTTCAGCTATTGGTTCCATCGCTAGGGCGAATATAAGGGGTGAGAGGGGGCATCCCTGTCTCGTTCCGTTAGTGATATTAAAGCTATTAGAGAGAAATCCATTGCTAAATACATGAGCTGAGGGGGCAGAATATAAAGTTAAAATAGCTTATAAGAACAAACCAGAAAAGCAAAAACCTAGCAAGGACACGAGACATGAAGAGCCAGTGTAGCCGGTCAAAGGCTTTCTCGGCATCCAGAGAAAGCAAAACCATAGGCACAGAGCAATTCGCATGGGCATCCAGAAGGGAAAAAACTCTTCTGGTATTATCAGGGCCCTGTCTCCCCATGGTAAACCCAACCTGATCGTGGGATATCAAGTCAGGTAGAATAGGGTTTAATCTATTGGCGATTATTTTCGCATATAGTTTAACGTCGGTATTTAGTAGGGCTATTGGTCTATAATTTTGACAAAGTGTCGGATCCTTGCCAGGCTTTAGTATGGCAATTATTTGTGCTTCTAGCATTTCCTTAGGGAATGTGTTGTGTGAAACATCGTTATAAAGGATATTTAGAATAGGGATTAGGTTGCTCTTAAAGTGTACATAGAAACTATTTATAAACCCATCTGGGCCTGGTGCTTTATCTTTTTTGAGGGATT
Source organism: Taudactylus pleione (assembly GCA_031769625.1). Lineage (NCBI taxonomy): Eukaryota > Metazoa > Chordata > Amphibia > Anura > Myobatrachidae > Taudactylus > Taudactylus pleione. Next base: position 9,769,201 of record JAUIMM010000121.1, read on the forward strand.
TAATGGCGCATTCTATTTCACTTTCGCTCCAAGGGGAGCACAGGGCTTCAGAGTCTATAGAGGACAGACGAGGAAGTTTAATAGAGTCTAGAAAAGAATTAATTAGGTTTTCAGAAGGCTGAGTGATAGAGGAGTCTTGGTTGAGGTTATAAAGCTTTTCATAATAGGAGGCAAATTGTTGGGCAATATCTTTAGGGTTACTAGTCACAGATCTGTTAGGACCGGATATAGATTTGATTCTATTGATAAAAATTTTTCCCCTAAGCTTACGCGCAAGGAGTCTGTTAGCTCTGTTACCAAGGGCATAATATTTTTGATTTAGTTTAGTAATGGCACGTTGTACCTGGGAGAAATGTAAGTTATTAAATTTCTTCAGGGCCTCAAGTAATGCAGCAAGGACTGAAGAGTCTTGCGGTTGTTGTTTATGCTGCTTTTCTAATTTTAACAGGTCAGACTGGTAAAACAAGGTAAACCTCCTGGTTAGTTTTCCGGATCTTAGCTGCAGCTTGTATAGCAGCCACTCTCATAACTGCTTTAAGAGCACTACAAGGATTTGTTACCGAAGTATCATTAGGTAAATTTAGTTCAATATAAGAAGTTAGCGCATCTTGTAAAATGTGTGAGTCTTCAGTGTCTAGTAAAATATATTCCTGTAAACGCCAGGGTCTAAAACAGTGTGATTTAGGAAAGGGAGACCAGGACCAGGTCAGGGGAGCGTGATCAGACCATGTAATTGGCAAAATGTTAATCTGTGTGAGACATTGAAGGGACCATTTATCAATTAGAAGCAGATCTATTCTAGAATAGGATTTGTGTACTGCAGAGTAAAAAGTGTAGTCGCGTGTACCTGGATTTTTAATCTGCCATGCATCATACAGATCGAACTCTGCAAGAAAATGTGAAAAAGAGGAGGCAAGAGAACGGGATGTATTAAGTGATTGTTTATCTAAGGAGGACGATTTGTCAAGTTTAGGATCTGGTGCAAGATTAAAGTCTCCCATTATAAATAAGGCTCCCTTTTTAACCTCCTGCAATTTAAGCAAAAATGTTTTAAGAAAACGAGGTTGTCTGGAATTAGGAAGATAGACAGAGACTAGTGTTACATATTTAGGTCCTATCTTTCCAACCAAGATAATATATCTCCCATTACAATCCATCCACTTATGCTCCAGCCTAAATGGGCAAGTTTTACTTAAAAGAATAACTACCCCATTCCTTTTAAATGGGCCACAGGAAGTGTAACAAAGCGGATATGTATTATTAGTAAACTGCGGGGGAGAGTGCAATGGGAAATGAGATTCTTGTATTGCCACCACATCAGCCTTCTGATTAGCAAAATATTTTAAAGCAACTCTTCTCTTACGAGGGGAGTTGAGACCTTTTACATTCATACTCAGAAAATTAATCATAGGGATAAGGCATGAGACGCGGTATGGGACAACTAGACATAATTGTGCAAGACATTATATATAGCAGAGAATATGTATAAACATACCAGTATAATGAATATAATAAAAATAATAAAGACAAATAAATAAAAACACAAAAAGAAAAATAAATGAAACAGAGTAATAAAGAGATAAACAGAAATAGCGTCCATAAAGGAGCTAAAGCTTCTGTCACTAAATTATCATGGCAGAAAGATTATATTTGTTGTGGGACGGGCCTAGCCACAAAGAAAAAAAAAAGAGCAAACCCACATAGCACCTCAAAATATAAAACCGAATATAAAACCAGAACAATTCCTTCAATATATCGGTCAGGCATGTATTACCTGGCGGAATCCTGTATATAGAAGCCAACATAGCTATTTACACAACAATTTATACTATTACTACATCCGAAAAACTGTCTCCAGTTTCATATCGGTAAACTGACTTTAGTAGTGCATTGGTCATAAAGACAAAAAAAACAAATAAACAAGTTACTTGTTATATAGAAAAGAAGATAGAGAGAGTATAACAAAATGAAGATCAAATTTACTGTTGTCCGATACAATTAAGGGCCAGATGTATCAAGTAGAGTATCATTCAAACAGATTACTTCTGAGTAGAGGACCACTCTCATTGGATAGGTTGAGGAGGCAGATTAGAAGAGCTGTTAATGGCAATGCCCCAGTCCTGGAGAACAGCAGGCCCATCTTCCGGGGAATGTATAACGGTATATTTGCCATCTTTGGACACTATCAGCTTAGTAGGAAACCCCCATCTATATTGTATATTTCCTTTGCGTAAAGCCGCTGTTATTGGATGAAAAAGGCGTCTTCTAGCAAGTGTTGCTGGGGAGATGTCAGGAAGCAACTGGAGATTGTCCAAACATTCGGCCGTAGAGGAAGAGGGCAGAGCAGCTCTAATAATGCGTTCTTTAATATGGAAGAAATGTATCCTGAGAAGAGTATCTTTGGGAGAGTGGGTCGGAGCCTGTTTTGATTTTGGTAGTCTGTGAATCCTGTCAATCAGGAGATCTGAAGGAGAGGCATAGGGGAGCAATTTCTGGAAGAGGTCCATTGCGTAGTAATATAGTTCAGCATTCCTGACAGAGTCTGGAATGCCTCTTATTTTAATGTTGTTGCGTCTTGAACGGTCTTCTAGATCTGTCACTTTATCTCGCATAGCATTTAGGTCCTCTTTGAGGAGGTTGTGAGCTGAAATTAAATCATTATGAGAAGCGACAAGCTCTTCCATTTTAGTTTCCAAATGGTCAGTTCGATCTCCAACCTCACAAATATCAGCCCTTAATGCTTGTATATTTGATTTTAATTCTGAAGTTATGTCCATCTTGAATGAATTAAGCATAGCATGGATTGATCTTAGAGTTACAGGACCGTCTAGAACATCTATATCCTCTGAAGAAGGCGGTATAGGGCTGGTCACACGTTTAGTCGAGCTCTGAGCAGTGTCATCAGTCCTAGGAGATGATTGTTGAGGACGGTTTTTAGTAGGATTAGAGGAGGTTCCAAAGAAATGTACAGGAGGAGCCAATTTGGTGGTTTTAATTTTTTTCGGAGCCATGAGAGGACAAACCCAGTCAGGGGAACAGCACTTATATCAAGGATTCACAGATGCGTAGGCAAACAGGATTCACATAATAATTATATTGAAATATAAGGAATCATTCAGCTGTCATAACATTATGAAGAGGTGTAGTGGAATTACCTCATTCAGGTATAGCAAATAGACATGGTGCACATCAGCTCACAGAATCAATAGAGGAGAACCAGACGACCACTGGAGGCAGTACTGCTTCAGGAATAAAGATAGCAATAGAGAAATGTTGGAGTAGGATCGTAACTGTGAAATATGGGCACAAATACATCAACAGTGATTCAGATTGCTCCAAAGCTCTTCTCCGCTGTATTATGTAGGCCAGTGAAGGAAATAGAAACCCCGTACCAGCCGACAGGCTTCACGTTCCAGCACATATAGACATGGAGGAGACAGCAGTAGAAAGGGAATGGAGTCACAGCTCGTGTACACCAGGGTCAGCAGTTAGTAGCGTCCAGCAAAATTCTCTATTTTCCTGACACCAGGGAGATTTAATAGTAATGAGGTCCAGGATCTACCACATCCCGTATCTCTTTTGGCATCTGCAGCAGACTTCAGCAGAAAGGGCACTCAGACAGGGAGACCAGACCACACTTACAGGCAGAGGCAAGGGCAGGATCCCTACTCACCAGCATATACCACCTAGAACAGCTCTTCCAGGCACCAGCCACAGGGTATGCAGAGTCAGTCAAGGAGGAACTCCTGTAGTATGAGGCAGACTGGTAAGCAGGAGATTAGCAGGCCCAGCAAAGGTCAAAATGGCGGCCTCCCGCGGACGCTCGAGCCCCATCGTCAGTGGTGCACAGGAGGCAGCAAGTGGACCCACCAGGTCATAAGGGCCTTGAAGGGGGATATCCGAATCACCCGGCAGTGGCAGCGGCGTCCAGCGGCAACACCCGGCGGTGATCGCGGCAGTAATGAGGCAGCCGCGGATCGCGTCTCCTCACTCTGGAGGTCTCCTGGAGGCAGTCCACAGCAGGAGTGCAGCAGCAGGTAAGTGGGCACCACACACACGGCTCGGGCAAAGCTCCGCCGGATGGCAGCCCGAAAATCGACGACTAGGCCTCAACTCGTGAGAGGGCACTCACACGCTCTCTGGGTCCCGGAACTCAGCTACTGTCCAGATTGGGTTAGCAGGAGGTCAACAGACACGGTCTGTGACCTAATACTGTCTTTTTTAGCAACACTGGAGGTTGATTAATCTGGCACCCGGCAGGAGTTGCAGACAAACGCGACCGATCTTGATGGCTGCCAAGCCACGCCCCCCCTAACTTTTTGTTTAGATGCTTCTGAGCAAATTCCTGCAGCAAGTGTTTTTCAGTGATTTTAGCTATTATATAAATGACTTGTCACTGATTTTCTTGTAGTCTGTGCAAGGAATTAGTATTTATTATTTTTATATAGAACACAGTTGTCCTTACCAAATGAAGCTTACAGTTTAAATGTAGTGTCAGGGAGAAATAGTGACTCATCCACTGTCACAAAAGACAATAAACCAAACTGAGGCATTGTCTCCAGCATGTCTCGGTGTAATCCCATTCAGTGCATTTAACCTCTGAACCAGAGGTTCCCAAACTTGGTCCTCAAGACACCTTAAATGTATTAAGAATCGTGTCTGTCCTGAGTCTTAAACACTTTTGACATTGCATGAACACAAGTGAGTTTGTTTCAAAGAAACTCACAAATTTACAAGGAATCATGTTTGACTAAATCGTGTTTTCCGATGGTGTATGCAATAATGTTTGCAAGTGTGTGTGTGTTCAGTTGCATTTTGACTGAACACAATAGACCTGCCTGTCAGCAGCATGTTAAACAGAAGCACTGCACAGATCACATTGATCTGTGTAGTCTTCTGAGTGTAATAATATTAGGGGTGTGCACCGGCCACTTTTCGTGTTTTGTGTTTTGGTTTTGGATCTGGATCTTTCTTCGTGTTTTGGATCTGGATTGGTTTTGCCAAAACCACCCTTCCGTGTTTTGGGTTCTGGGTTTTGTGTTTTGGATCTGTATATTTTTTTTAAAAAGCATAAAAACAGCTAAAATCACAGAATTTGTTGGTTTCTCTGCTCCTATGCTATTATTAACCTCAATAACCTTAATTTCCACTCATTTCCAGTCTATTCTGAACACCTCACAATAGTGTTTTCATGTCCAAAAGGTTGCACCGAGGTAGCTGGATGACTATGCTAAGCGACACGAGTGGGCGGCACAAACACGTGACCCATCTAGGAGTGACACTGCAGTGGCAGACAGGATGGCAGTTAGAAAAACTAGGCCCCAAACTGTACATAATGCAAAGAAAAAAAAGAAGTGCAAGATGGAATTGTCCTTGGGCCCTCCCACCCACCCTTATGTTGTATAAACAGGACATGCACACTTTAACAAATCAATAATTTCAGCGCCAGGGTCTGCCACACAACTGTGGCTGAAATGATTGGTTCGTTTGGGCCCCCACAAAACAAGCTGGCAATTAATGTGTCCCTGCACAAACTGGCTCTACGGAGGCAAGATGTCATCCTCATCCTCCTCATCCACCGATTCCTCACCCTCTTCAGTGTGTACATCCTCATCCTCACAAAGTATTAACTCGTCCCCACTTGAATCCACCACCACAGGTCCCTCTGTACCTTCTGGAGGCTGGTCTCCCTGGAAGAGCTGATAATTCATTTTGATGAACATCATCTTCTCCACATTCTGTGGAAGCAACCTCCTACGCCTTTCGCTGACAAGGTTCCCGGCTGCACTAAACACTCTTTCGGAGTACACACTGGAGGGGGGGCAACTCAGGTAAAATAGAGCCAGCTTGTACAGGGGCCTCCAAATTGCCTCTTTTTCCTGCCAGTACAGGTATGGACTGTCTGACATGCCTACTTGGATGCTGTCACCGATGTAATCCTCCACCATTCTGTCAATGGTGACAGTATCATATGCAGTGACAGTAGACATGTCAGAAATTGTTGCCAGGTCCTTCAGTCCGGACCAGATGTCCAAACTTGGTCCTGCCTGCCCTGCATCACCGCCAGCGGGTTGCTTAGGATACCTAAGTTTTTTCCTGGCAGCCCCAGTTGCGGGAGAAAATGAAGAAGGAGCCGTTGACGTGTCACGTTCCGCTTCAGCTGACAGTGTGTTCACCAGCAGGTCTTTGCACCTCTGCAGGCTTGTGTCGGCCGGAAAGAGAGACACCACATAGGCTTTAAACCTAGGATCAAGCACGGTGGCCAAAATGTAGTGGTCTGATTTCAACAGATTGACCACCCTGGAATCCTGGCAAAGCGAATGAAGGGCTTCATCCACAAGTCCCACATGCCGAGCGGAATCGCTCCATCTTAGCTCCTCCTTCACTTTCTCCAGCTGCTTCTGCAAAAGCCTGATGAGGGGAATGACCTGACTCAAGCTGGCTGTGTCTGAACTGACTTCACGTGTGGCAAGTTCGAAGGGCTGGAGAACCTTGCACAACACGGAAATCATTCTCCACTGCGCTTGAGTCAGGTGCATACCCCCTCCTTTGCCTATGTCATAGGTGGATGTATAGGCTTGTATGGCCTTTTGCTGCTCCTCCATCCTCTGAAGCATATAGAGGGTTGAGTTCCACCGCGTCACAACCTCTTGCTTCAGGTGATGGCGGGGCAGGTTCAAGAGTGTTTGCTGGCGCTCCAGTCTTCGGCACGCAGTCGCTGAATGGCGAAAGTGGCCAGAAATTTTTCGGGCCACCCAAAGCGTCTCCTGCACGCCCCTGTCGCTTTTCAGAAAATTCTGCACCACCAAGTTTATTGTGTGAGCAAAACATGGGACGTGCTGGAATTTGCCCAGATGTAATGCCCGCACAATATTGGTGGCGTTGTCAGATATCACAAATCCCCAGGAGAGTCTAAGTGGGGTAAGCCACTGGGCGATGATTTCCCTCAGTTTCTCTAAGAGGTTGTCGGCGGTGTGCCTCTTACTGAAACCGGTGATACACAGCGTAGCCTGCCTTGTAACGAGCTGGCGTTTCTGAGATGCTGCTACTGGTGACGCTGCTGCTGTTGCTGCGTAAGGTGATACATCTACCCAGTGGGCTGTCACAGTCATATAGTCCTTAGTCTGCCCTGTTCCACTTGTCCACATGTCCGTGGTTAAGTGGACATTGTGTACAACGGCATTTTTCAGGACACTGAGGACACTTTTTCTGACGTTTCTGTACAGTCTCGGTATCGCCTGCCTAGTGAAGTGGAATCTAGACGGGATTTGGAACCGGGGACACACTACCTCCATCAATTGTCTAAATCCCACTGCACTAATGGCGGATACCGGACGCACGTCTAACACCAACATAGCAGTCAAGGCCTCAGTTATACGTTTTGCTTCAGGATGACTGCTGTCGTACTTCATCCTCCTCGCTAAGGACTGTTGGAGGGTCAATTGTTTAGTAAAAGTAGTGGTGTTCCTACTTCCTCTCTGGGATGATGAACGACTCCCAGCAGCAGCAACAGCAGCAGCGGCAGCAGTAGGCGTAGCAATGCAGGATCCTCCAGAGGAATCCCGGATAGGAGAGTCAGTCATGCCAGTGACATGGCCTGCAGGACTACTTCCGATCCTGACTAAGGAGGAAATTGACGAGGAGGGAGTTGACGGTGTGGTTTGCAGGCGCTTGGATACAACAGGACAACGGGATTTAGGTGTCCCTGGACTGCTTACGGTCTTAGCCAAAGTTTCTGAACTTGACAGTAACTTTTTATGAACGCGCTGCAGGTGCCGTATAAGGGAGGATGTTCCTAGGTGGTTGACGTCCCTACCCCTACTTATTTCACCTTTACATTTGGTACATATGGCAAGACAGTTGTTGTCCGGATTTGGATAGAAATATTGCCAGACCAAAGAGGTGGAATGTTTGGTCTTCTGCCCAGGCATGACCGTGATGGGCTTTTTCATCCCACGGACAACAACTGTCTCCCCCGGAGCCTGATTTAAACAAACCACATCACCATCAGAATCCTCCTCGCCAACTTCCTCCTCAGCGCCAGCTACACCAGTATCCTCATCCTGTTGTACTTCAACAGTGACATCTTCAATTTGCATATCAGCAAGTGGACTGTGGGTGCTCCTTTCAGCACTTGCAGGGGGCGTGCAAATGGTGGAAAGAGCCACCTCTTCCCGTCCAGTGCTGGGAAGGTCAGGCATCGCAACCACCACCACACTTGGACTCTCCTTGGGGATTTGTGATATCTTCTTAGAAAGCACAGTTCTTCGCTGTGCTTTTGCCAGCTTAACTCTTTTGATTTTTTTAGTGGGAGGAGGGCTTCCATCGTCATGTGAAGCTGAACCACTAGTCATGAACATACTAGGGATCGACCTTAGCCGTTCCTTGCCACTCCGTGTCGTAAATGGCATATTGGCAAGTTTACGTTTCTCTTCAGCTGATTTAAATGTCTTTTTCAAGGTCATTTTCCTGAACTTTGCCATTTGGGATTGTATGTGCCCTCTACTATGACATTGGGCATCGGCCTTGGCAGACGACGTTGATGGCATGTTATCGTCTATGTCATGACTAGTGGCAGCAGCTTCAGCACTAGGAGGAAGTGGTTCTTGATCTTTCTCTATTTTATTTTTATCGGAGAAAGTTTGGTCCTCCATTTATGTTATATCGATTTGATATATACGTGCGGCTAAACACAGAAAATAATTTTTTTTTTGGTTTGGACTGGAGTGTACTTTGGGGGTTACAGCACCCTTTAACGGTCAAGCCAGCCGGCCCTTTACTTATGACACAGGCGCACGCTTGGCACTACTTTGTTGATGCACGTGCGGCTACTGCGCACACAATTCACAAACACAGAAAATAATTTTTTTTTTGGTTTGGACTGGAGTGTACTTTGGGGGATACAGCACCCTTTAATTGTCAAGCCAGCCGGCCCTTTACTTATGACACAGGCGCACGCTTGGCACTACTTTGTTGATGCACGTGCGGCTACTGCGCACACAATTCACAAACACAGAAAATAATTTTTTTTTTGGTTTGGACTGGAGTGTACTTTCGGGGGTTACAGCACCCTTAACGGTCAAGCCAGCCGGCCCTTTACTTATGACACAGGCGCACGCTTGGCACTACTTTGTTGATGCACGTGCGGCTACTGCGCACACAATTCACAAACACAGAAAATAATTTTTTTTTTGGTTTGGACTGGAGTGTACTCTCGGGGGTTACAGCACCCTTAACGGTCAAGCCAGCCGGCCCTTTACTTATGACACAGGCGCACGCTTGGCACTACTTTGTTGATGCACGTGCGGCTACTGCGCACACAATTCACAAACACAGAAAATAATTTTTTTTTGGTTTGGACTGGAGTGTACTTTCAGGGGTTACAGCACCCTTTAAACGGTCAAGCCAGCCGGCCCTTTACTTATGACACAGGCGCACGCTTGGCACTACTTTGTTGATGCACGTGCGGCTACTGCGCACACAATTCACAAACACAGAAAATAATTTTTTTTTTGGTTTGGACTGGAGTGTACTTTGGGGGTTACAGCACCCTTTAACGGTCAAGCCAGCCGGCCCTTTACTTATGACACAGGCGCACGCTTGGCACTACTTTGTTGATGCACGTGCGGCTACTGCGCACACAATTCACAAACACAGAAAATATTTTTTTTTTTGGTTTGGACTGGAGTGTACTTTCGGGGGTTACAGCACCCTTAACGGTCAAGCCAGCCGGCCCTTTACTTATGACACAGGCGCACGCTTGGCACTACTTTGTTGATGCACGTGCGGCTACTGCGCACACAATTCACAAACACAGAAAATAATTTTTTTTTTGGTTTGGACTGGAGTGTACTTTCGGGGGTTACAGCACCCTTAACGGTCAAGCCAGCCGGCCCTTTACTTATGACACAGGCGCACGCTTGGCACTACTTTGTTGATGCACGTGCGGCTACTGCGCACACAATTCACAAACACAGAAAATAATTTTTTTTTTGGTTTGGACTGGAGTGTACTTTCGGGGGTTACAGCACCCTTAACGGTCAAGCCAGCCGGCCCTTTACTTATGACACAGGCGCACGCTTGGCACTACTTTGTTGATGCACGTGCGGCTACTGCGCACACAATTCACAAACACAGAAAATAATATTTTTTTTGGTTTGGACTGGAGTGTACTTTGGGGGATACAGCACCCTTTAATTGTCAAGCCAGCCGGCCCTTTACTTATGACACAGGCGCACGCTTGGCACTACTTTGTTGATGCACGTGCGGCTACTGCGCACACAATTCACAAACACAGAAAATAATTTTTTTTTTGGTTTGGACTGGAGTGTACTTTCGGGGGTTACAGCACCCTTAACGGTCAAGCCAGCCGGCCCTTTACTTATGACACAGGCGCACGCTTGGCACTACTTTGTTGATGCACGTGCGGCTACTGCGCACACAATTCACAAACACAGAAAATAATTTTTTTTTTGGTTTGGACTGGAGTGTACTTTCGGGGGTTACAGCACCCTTAACGGTCAAGCCAGCCGGCCCTTTACTTATGACACAGGCGCACGCTTGGCACTACTTTGTTGATGCACGTGCGGCTACTGCGCACACAATTCACAAACACAGAAAATAATTTTTTTTTTGGTTTGGACTGGAGTGTACTTTCGGGGGTTACAGCACCCTTAACGGTCAAGCCAGCCGGCCCTTTACTTATGACACAGGCGCACGCTTGGCACTACTTTGTTGATGCATGTGCGGCTACTGCGCACACAATTCACAAACACAGAAAATATATTATTTTTTTAGCACTTGGGGGGAGCACCCCTGATGGACAGAGCACCCCCTGGACAACACTGCAGCACTCCTTTAGGACTGGGACACTGCACAGGACTTTGGAGTGGACACAGCCCCTATGGAGAACTGACTGCACAACACAGTCCAGCCAGCCCCTATGGACTTTGAAGTAGTGGACACAGCCCCTATTAACAACAGCAGCACAGCACAACACAGCCAGCCCCTATGGACTTTGAAGTAGTGGACAACAGCAGCACTACACTACACTACACTACACAGCCCTAACTCCCACCCTCCCTCTTCACTGTCCACAGCCGAGTGAGAAAATGGCGCCGACGTGGGTACCTTATATAGGATCCAAAACCCGCGAGACTCGGAAGGCGGGATGATGACGTTTTGCCTCGATTTCAGATCCGAGTCAGGCGGGAAAAGTCGAGCCTGATTCGGATCGGACTCGGATCGGGGGGGCTCGGGGGGGTTCGGATTTCAGAAATCCGAACCCGCTCACCCCTAAATAATATAATTATTATTTTTTTCTTTTTACATGTATGTGGGGCCCACCCAAAAGCATAACCAGTCCTGGAGTGGTGTTCTCCCTATTTTCATCTAACCAGTACCGAGCTGAACCAGCCAGGATGGTAATGGCACAGCTGGGGGACACACAGCATGGGTCCCCTGCCAAACCAATAACCAGGCCCAAACTGGCAATCCTCAGTATCGCCGGTATGTACCCGATAATGGGCGGTATGTACAGCATTGCAGATGCGATGTGTTTTGTCACCTGCGCTTGCCTTTAGTAATCCATGTGTTTGAAAATCAAGGGAAACTCTCATGGGAATACTAACTCGGCCAGACACGATTCTTAGTAAATTTATCACTAACAGTCCAGCTTTTAAAGATATCCATTCCTGAGCACAGGTTACTTAATTAGTCCTTCAGTCAATTTGATTTAACCATCTGTGCTCAACCATGCATATCCTTTAAAATCTTTACTGTTAAGCTGGCCACACACTAGACCAACTTACACCCAACCAGCCAACAGGTTGATTGGTTGGAATGCAAATCTGGTAACGTATGGGAGAAAATGATGATCAGCAATTTGCTCCTAAATGCCAGAAAACAGATGAAAATGGTCGTTCAGATAAGTTTGAACAAATTGTTTAGATCAAACATTTAACAAACAGTTTTTGTCCATTTTCCGGCGTTTGGGAGCAAATTGCTGATTGTCATTTGCTTTCATAGCTTACCAGATTTTCATTCCAACCAATCAACTAACTGGCTGGTTGGACAGATAATCTTTAGATGTGTGGCCAGCTTTATGGTGCATACACACGGTCAGATTTTTCCTTCAGATCTGAACGATAACGATTTAAAAATCGTTCAGTCGTTCATATCTGAAGGAAAATCTGACATGCCTGAACGATGGACGATGAACGATGAACGATGCACGTTCCCGTTTGTCAGATAGCGATATCTGACATCTGATGTGTTTGCAGTCAGACTTGGACGATTCCATTCATTTTAATGCAGTCAAAAATCGTTCAATCGTTCAAATCGTTCAAAACTTTGGTAAAATCGTTCAAAACGTTCAATCGTTCATCTGACAAATCTGACCGTGTATGCGCTCCATTAGGGTGCCTTGAGGACAGAGGCCCTCATTCAGACCCACTCGCGAGCGGCTGTCCGCTCGCAAGTGGGTCGATGGTCCGCACTGTGCATGCGCACGACGGAGGGAGCTCCGTCGTGCGCATGCGCGTGACCCGACGAGCGAAGGAGTTTCCTTCGCTCGGAGTGTCTCATCAAAGGGGGCGTGCTGTCGATGTTGACTGGCAGCATGCCCCCTTTGGTGGGTGTGCCGGGGGCGTGCCTGCCAGACGGAGGCGTTCCCAAGGGAACGCCTACCGTCTGAAGCCGGCCCCACTGACATCACTAGTGATGTCAGTGGGAGTGATTTTGGCTCTGATAGAGCCAAAATCACTCCTGGCCTTGCGGTTGAAAAACTCAACAGCAGGCTTTTGCTAGCAGTTTCGATCGCGACCATCATCCTGCACGCTCGTATATGCTGTGGGTGGTGACCCACTGCTATACAAGCGTCCAGGAGGACGCTCCATATTAATGGAGGTGGGCCCTGATTCAGAGCGAGCGCTCTGGTCAGAGCGTCCGGCTCTGAATCAGGGCCAGAGTTTGTGAACCACTGGGTTGTATAAAACAAGAGTATTAGTGCTGCACCTTAGTAGTCTAGTGATGCACTAAAGTGATTGATCTTGACTGATACAGTATGAATAAGAACAACCTGTACTAAGTAAAGGACACACAAAATAAAAAATATACAAATATGTACTAATACAAAAAAAAAAACTTGGGAAAATATAAAGTGAGTAATTGCAACTGACATGAAAGGACAGTTTGTGATTACTGTTACAATGCTTTAAATATCATTACAACAGTGTTGACATTGTCTGGTTGATAGCATGCTGTCAACATATTGACTGTTGACAGCATGAAGATCGACAAAGTAATTCTCCTAAACTTGAATTGCGTCATTGTAGCCCCGCCCCCTGGTTTACAATGCCAGTACTCTCAGCATTGTATAGTGGGGGGAGGAGAAATTATGAAGCCGCTACGCCCCACCCATCCTATGCCGCGCTACACCCCCTGCTGTGCCAACCTGGCTGAACAGCTCCTGTAGAGAGGGCTGAAACAGCAGTAACATCCCTTGCAAAAACTTTCTATGGCCACTTTAGATAATACTTACCTACTTTTGATTTCCCTCCTCTGGGATAATCCCGTAGGGGAGGTGCAGCTAACTGGTGATGGGGGCGGGGCCGGGCCGGGCACGTTGCGCCATTAGGCCTAGTCCTCTTGTGGTATAATGTAAATGTAACCCGGGGGGGGTCTGCACCGCACACCCTGCACCCATATTATGTAAAACTTACCTCACCGAGGTCCCGCATCAAGTCTCCCAGCGCTGCACATATGCTGGAAAATGGCCGCCGCGGCCAATTTTTCACCGTTTTGTGCATGCAATGTGAGTAAACTGCTGGGAAAATGGCGCCGTGCATGCGCAATAGACTCCGGGCACACTCTAGTGCCCAGAGTCTATTCATTCTGCGGTGGCCGCCAGCACCGTCAGTCGGCTGATGGCCACCAGAGTGAGAGGAGAGGGCCCGTGACACCCCTGTGTTGATGAGTCAGTGAGGACATTTGTTTTATATACTGTATTAAGATACAGCCTTGTGGATTGTACCACCTGACTATAAATAATGATGAATAGGAAATATTGGTAGTTTTCTGTAAAAGGAAATGTCTGATCGTAGTTGTAAAACTTCCTGTTAATATTTTGATCTGTCCTGTAATGTTACACCTCCACCTTTTATCAGTCTATTTGATTACAAGGGCTGTATTGTTTCTAAGTTAAGTAATTTCATTGGTGTCCCTCCCCGTGGTGTCACCCGGTGTGGGGAGGGATGTTTTGAGAGCGGCGCAGCCGCGCGCGCCCTGAAAAGGGGGCATGGCCTCGCAGGACAGGGGCATGGCCTCGCTGCCCGATCACCCCGTCGTGGTCCCCTTCTTAATATTACTGTGGGGGGGGCGGCTCCCTCACAGTGTCAGGGGCCGGGTGCTGCACTTAATACTACAGTGCAGCACCCGGCTCCTGTCACTGTGGCGGAGTGTCAGTCTGCACCTTGGTGTCACCCCTCAGCCAGGTTCAGTCCGCACCCCCACACCCCCCTTGTGACGCCACTGAAGTACTGCTATTCTTTTTTTTTTTTTTTAATTGTGTGTTTGTCAATTGAACATTTCATGGTTTTATAGCAGGAACATCCATATTAAGAAAATTACTTTAAACGATGGGCCCATGAGGTCACTCAGCCGGCCGCCGCAGATGAGAGGAAGAAACCAGGGAATCACTGTCAGCCGACGGCGATCCTCGCTTCTTCCCTCCCCTGAATGGCAGCGACATGCCTCCATTTTGGGAAACAGAGGGCATCGCCACCCCCTCCCTGCCCACAAACGGCAGCAAACTGTCAATCACTGACAGTCTGCTGCCAGTCTCCATGTGGGATCGCAAACCCGTTCTGCACATGCGCAGAACGGGTCATGCGCCTACCGTGTACTGCTAAATAAGACCCTGTGTATGGTGCTCTGCAGCAGCTGACAGGGGGTCACAGTGGGGACAGACTGCACGGCGGATCGGGAGAGTTTTACCCGACCAGCCTGTAATTGAAAACGTGTGTACCCAGCTTTACATTGTGTGATGTCATTTCAACAGATACTCTACAGCTGATAACTGACAGTTGTCTACAAAATCTTAAGGGCCAGATTAACAATGGGGTGGATGGAGTTCCAGCTAAAGGCCTCCACATAAAAATTATCCCATCATTAGCATGATGATGACCAGCTACCTAGTTGGTCACTCAGGTTCTGATACACTATGGTACGCAATAATGTGTACGCACGCAGTTCGACTGCGATAGTATGCCAATCCATTGCGATCGAAATGCAAATTCAGCACTACATAAGGACACCCACTTTACATTGCACATATCCGTAATACTTAGAATAGAAAAACCATCGGTACAATCGAGTACCATCGCAGCCTCACGCTCACTTGCACAAGCTCTGACCTTACTCAGAAATTGCTAACCACCACGCACGCTATGAGACCTCAGACTGCGTATGGCATCGAGGTGGCTAATTTATGCGTTTCCCCGACCTGTCAATCAATCTGCGAGGGGTCTGCGTAGCCTCTGCGATCGCAGTCCTGATTGCAATAGTTAGTTCACACACACGTACTGTGATGCATGCGCAGAACGCCACAATCGCCCGATTGTGTGCGGAATCGCAGTTGCGTACGGTAGTGAATCAAGCCCTCAGTCAGCTACAAATTATAAGTATTAGTTTTGAGTTTCTCATAAAATTATGCATTCTTTTCTATTTTTATGTATTTTGGGAGACAGTGGGGCTGATAGTATATGGGGTGCATGGACGTAACTACCATAGGTGCAAGGGGTGTAGTTACTATAGGTCCTAAAGCTG
Source organism: Taudactylus pleione (assembly GCA_031769625.1). Lineage (NCBI taxonomy): Eukaryota > Metazoa > Chordata > Amphibia > Anura > Myobatrachidae > Taudactylus > Taudactylus pleione. The sequence goes on from JAUIMM010000121.1 coordinate 9,785,026, forward strand.
AGGGGAGCCCATCTTCCTTGTCAGAGATACATGGCCCTGATTCAGAGCCGGACGCTCTGACCAGAGCGCTCGCTCTGAATCAGGGCCCACCTCCATAAATATGGAGCGTCCTCCTGGACGCTCGTATAGCTGTGGGTCACCACCCACAGCATATATGAGCGTGCAGGATGATGGTCGCGATGGTCTTGACCATCGCGACCATCGAAACTGCGAGCAGAAGCCTGCGGTTGAGTTTCTCAACCGCAAGGCCAGGAGTGATTTTGGCTCTATCAGAGCCAAAATCACTCCCACTGACATCACTAGTGATGTCAGTGGGGCCGGCTTCAGACGGTAGGCGTTCCCTTGGGAACGCCTCCGTCTGGCAGGCACGCCCCCGGCACACCCACCAAAGGGGGCATGCTGCCAGTCAACATTGACAGCACGCCCCCTTTGATGAGACACGAGCGAAGGAAAGTCCTTCGCTCGTCGCGTCTCGCGCATGCGCACGACGGAGCTCCCTCCGTCGTGCGCATGCGCAGTGCAGACCATCAACCCACTTGCGAGCGAGTGGGTCTGAATGAGGGCCCATGTGTTCTATACATTTTTAACCATTGGGTGGTACATAGGGGCCTTCAAATAACTAGTTACAACCCTGATGGGGTGTACAGACGCTCTTGGCCCTGGTGACACCCACACAACACTTGTTACAATTTCTCCCCTTCTCAGCATAGGTCCTTGTACATTTACAGCCACAGGCCCATGTGGTCCTTAATTCAAATAGTTTATTCTCTTATCGGTTGCAGCAAAAAATTATGTTTAATGGGGTGTCCCCTTATTGGATTTATTCATATCTCCTAACATTGTAAGATCTTAAATCAAGACACAGGGAGGACGGAAAGAGGGCAGGGCTGTGTCCTGTTCTGGGAAAGCCACGTCACAGTGTTGTGGCCACATCACAGGGGAAGCGTGCCTGGCAGTTCCAAAACAGTAGGCCATCCCAGCCCGCTCTTTCTTCCACTAGAAATCTTCCTTACATGTCCCGGTAGCACACGTAATGCATAGCACTGGAATGCATCAATCAGCAGTGGTAGAATCTCCTAACTACCCAAATCTGGACAAATTCCTGGTAATTGGTACAGAGGGAAAACCACTGCAAATTAGGACCATTCTGCCTAAATTGGGACAGTTGGGAAATATAATCTTTCTCGCTGACCTCTTTCTAATAATGGGACATCAGAGCTGTCTCATATGGAATCTTTGTTGCTACCGTGATACTTGCTACCAAACATTATATTTATTTAAGCGTCGGTTGCTAACTTACAAAGTAGTTTGTATCTGCCGGGCAATGATCCAATCCAAACAGTACAGTCGCTCCCCTTATACATCCAGACTGTGTGACTGCAGAATACAATGTTTGTTAAACATTTCACTAACAGTGGTGGTGTCAAGTTACCAAGTTTACAATATTGAGGGGGGACTGCTTTTGGCACATGCATGTAGTTATAACACATGTAGTACATATTAGATACATAATTACATTATCTCTTATCCAACACTTAAGGTTTTTATGCAACACCTTAAAATACCAAACACCACTAATCGGGTCAAATGTCCTGATAGTGGTACAACGGGACAGTCCTCAAAAATCTGGACTGTCCTAACCAAATCGGGACATTTGGGAGGTATGCGATTATTGTAGTTGTCAATACAGAACAAAAGCAGATGCTGAAAACTACATGTAGTACTAATAACAAGAAAATTGTTTCCTGTAAAACGGGACTGTCCCGCTGAAATCGGGATGGTTGGGAGCAGTGGCGGCTCCAGATGTGGGACTGCAGGACAGTCCAAAATTCAGATAGGGGAGCCACGCCAACTGCCAGTGAGTTCAGGCTGGTAATGTTTGGCGTGGCAGTTGGTGTGGCTCCCCTATTTCAAATTTGTACTGTGCTGCAGCCCCACCTCTGGAGCCGCCACTGGTTGGGAGGTATGCATACCTTGTGCAGATTAACCACCAATAGCACAAACTACTGCATTACTTAATCAACAACACACACACTCTGGCCAGATATACTGTACCCGGGATGTAGTCGGCAGCCCGACGTGCGGGATGTCGACATTCTAAATACCGGCGCCGAAATCCCAACAGTGTCAAGATCCCGGCACCAGTATCCTGACCGACGGCATCCTGAAGGTAATTATCGCCAGTTAGGGGAGGGTTAGGGTGCGGGTTAGGCACTAGGGGGAAGGTTAGAGTTCGGCATCGGGGAGGGAGGGTTAGGATTAGGGTGCGGGGAGGTTAGGTTTAGGCACCGGGAAGGAAGGGTTAGGGTAGGATTAGACTTAAAGGGCTCTATTTACTACAATCCGCATATTGAATGCGGATTGTAGTGTGATATTACCGAGTGAATTCGCATTGCGAATTCAGGCAATATCACAGGGATTTACTATAAATCCCTTGCAGGGACAGAGCTTGCGATAAAGCTCTGTCCCTGCGGATCCCATTCGCACTCTAGTCGCGGTATTTTTGGAAAAAATACCGCGACTAAGAGCCCGCGCATGCGCTGACCCACCATCGCTGCTACCCCCCACCGACGCTAAGCCCCGTCCCCGGCGCTAAGCCCCACCCGTGATCGGGGACCCCTGCGACCCCCCCTCCCTTCATTACACTTACCTGCATCCTCCTGGCCTCCGGTGATCTTCTCCGGGCTTCCCGATCAGGTGATCTCCCATACTGCACTGGGGCCCGATCACCTGATGACCGGGCAGCAGTGCACTGTGGGAGACCAGCTGACCGGAGAGGAGCCATCACCGGAGGCCCGATCACCGGTCCCTGGATTCAGGTAAGGAAAAAAAAAATGTTTCATTTTTTTTTTCTTTTTTTTACAGCAATCAGCTTGCGGTCTGTTTAGACCACACAGCTGATTACTGGTACCGGCTCCCGCCTCTGCTCTCCCCGTTAGAGCAGAGTGGGAGCCCGGTAACCGGGGGAGACCCTGGATAACGCCACCTCCAGGTGGCGTTATTATCACAGGGCTTCCCCCGGTATTTTTTTACAATTTATTTTTAGTGATTATGGTCGGATCACATTTCCCATTACAATTATGGGAAATGCGATCTGCTTTACTAAAAATAAGTGATAATTAGGGGTTGGAGTAGAATTTTACTAATTCTACTCCAATTGCCCTATAGTAACTACAGGTGAAACTAAAATAATGTGAAAAGGGTGTGAAAACACCCTTTTTCACTTTATTTTAGTAAAAATAATGTTAATAAATAGAGCCCAAAAAGAGAAAGCAGCTGGAAAAATCAAGTGGTGTATACAATGGAGTACCCCGCCGCCGAGGAGGACGTCGCTGGACCATAGCTGTAATGATGAATACCAGTGACATATTCCTTTGTATCACTGCGATACTAATCAAAATATGCTGCTGGAATTTAGATTCGCTAATAAACACATTTAGATTCGTTATCAACACCAGCATGCTCCTCATATTACTCTGCTAATACCCACAACTTATAACAATATTTATCTCATGTTTATCACATTGTTTGATAACTATCTAAAGGTAAATGTGCTGTATTTTTATTAATAGAACATGAAGTTAATTTACCTTCACATTTTCCTTTGGATCCTTCCTCATTTATAGAATTCCCATGTCTGACAATCAGTGCATAGACTTAGCCAAGTGTTATAATGAGTTGGGTACGGACAGGGTTGTAACTAGGGTGGTGCGACATGTGCCATGGCACAGGGCACCGCAGGGCAGGGGATGCAGCTCAGACCTGTAAATTTTCTGTTTAGAATCATTCTCACTTGTAGCTTCCTCTTCTTTTATCCCCGGCATCTGCTGGACGCTCCTATCTCCTGCCTGTCTGACTCCCCCTCCATCTGGCCACCTCCCCAAGCACCTTCAGTCACATCCTCTTTTATTTAACACACACATTTCAAAATACTGTCATACCTGAGACTCAAACCTCTCACATGGCAGTCAGACACCTTACACATGGAGCTATCTGCCTCACAATTTCTGATGGCAGCCCTGAATACAGCCACTGATTCTCAATCCAGGTGGTACCAGCATGCCTCAAGTACCTTGTCGGTGAGTTTAGCTGCCGGCACAGGGTACATATAGTACGGCAACAGAAATTTTGGGGCCCAGTACACTGAAGTCTAAGGGCCCCCCCCCTTCACAGAGAATAAGATTGCCTCCTCATAATCTATCGCCTCGAGTAAAGTTTCAGACTCCAACTCACCCAGTTGCTGGCAGCAGCGCCATGGCTGTATGCAGTGGCGTCCCTACCTATTGATGCACCGGTGTGGGTCGGGGTGGGGAGCTCAGCAGTGCGCGCGGCATTGCCGCAGGACGGGGGGGTAGTGGGCGTGGTCTCGTGACAAGGGTGCGGCCTCACAGGTGGGTAGGGGCCACACACCCAGCTCCTGTCATGGAGGGGGGAGTCTGCACTTTGGTGTCACCCATCGGCAGGTGACACCTGGGTGCGGCCCGCACGCCACTGGCTGTATTCAATGTCAGCTGTGAAGGATAGGCAGGAAACCCTGATAGAGCCACATGTGTTAGAGACTAAACCGCACCCTAAGAGAAGGACCTCGCTGCATGTGATGTCATTACGCACAGATGGACTGCAGGGCCATATCAGACTTCTTAAACCTCCCTGGTTACCCCCCTCTAATGGATGGAGCCACTGCCAGCATGTCACAATATCTTATCATTTATATTGTTCCCCCGTTGATGCTGGCACACGAACAATACCACTGCCACTAGCTACAACTGGGTCTGTTGAGGCCATGGGAATCTTGAGGCACCTCTGAAATTTGGGGCCCGGTATAGGTGTGTCCCCCCCTGTCGCCGGGCCTGGGTCCATACACAGATCTCCCCTCTGCTGATATTGGCTGCATATACTCTATAAGCAGCACTCTTTATATACCTGCTATGGGTCGCATCTCCAGTTCTGAAAACCTGCACTTTAGTAAATTTACCCCTTACTGTCAAACATTAGCAAACAAGTGACCGTGCACATGCATGTTTAACAAAAGCGAATCAGATGTAGCTGGTGTAATGTTAGTTAGCAGTAAGGTATTGAATGGGTGCCAGGAATGGCATGACATAAGAGATGACACTACTGTGATGTGGGATTGTTCCTCTTGCTCTCTCACTTTATTATCTCTTAATTATGAAGCACTCATGTATTACACAGCATTGTAACTGTACATTGAGGGGCTCTTGATACAAATAACCTGCAATAAAACGAAACTGAATGTAAATATGGCGCTGCCAAAATTAAGCAATAAAAAAGCAGTTATTGGCGACTGGTATTTCTGTGCCTCTACTGGTGGTATAATATATATGTTTGGATCAATAATAGACTGCGGAAGGCGGAGACACAAAACATGAACCTGCCACTGCTGAAATCTTAACAGTTACTGACAACCATAAATGTCTTTCACTACTTATCTTATCTGCAGTTCCTCCCTCTTCTTCCAGCTTGGAGTGACTGTGTTAATCCTGGTGTTGTTCTTTAATATCATGCTCACTGCTGGAAATAGAGCCAGGACAGTTTTTCCACATGTTCAGCAGCTGCTGCCACCACTGAGGCCACGGAAATTGCCAAAGGAGGAACTGAGATGTCAACAGCAATGATAGTTGACAGCTGTTATGGGTTCAGCAGCTTAACTGAGATAGTATTCAGTAGCTCTTTGTCCTTTGTATAATAACACTCCATGCACAACCATTATTATTATTGTTTGTCTATATAATGCCACCATATTATGCAGCACTTTACAGAGAATGTAAAATCACTACCATAGAGGCGTCACACCGGGTGGTGACATCTCCTGACACCCCGCTTTGCCCCAAGTTTTCCCATTTCAGGGACATGACGGCATGTCACACCCCATTGTTGTCATGCTGGGGGTTTGCCCAGCACTCCAGGACCTGCTAGGAAGCCCTCAGCCTCTACGGCTAGCCGTTCGGTGACACCATCTAAAGACAGCTCTGCTATTTGGTTGTGTGAAGCTGAATAATTGGCTGAGACAAGTTCAGTTTAAAATTTAATCGCGACGACGCCATCTTGCGACTGGCCGCAAGACGCCATCTTGAAAATAGAATCGCAAGACGCCATTTTGAGAATGGCCACCTAAGCGCCATTTTAGATAAACTCACATTTTAGTACATGTGGCGATGATACTATTAGCACCATGCGATTGCATTTTTCACCATTTCTCATACACACATTAATACGCACAATTGCGCTGTTAACTAGTCGCATATTAGCGAATGCATAGGACTTTGTATGAAACCGCTGTTTTATTAGTTTTATGGGCATGCATCTGCCCCAAGTTAACTAGCATCCTTATATCAAACCCTGAACACCCACACATTACATATTCACACATAAAGTTCAATAAGCTTTAAAGTGTATGATTTAAGTTGGTTCAGTTAGTTTAAATGCTGAGAAATAAAGGTATTTGATAACTAAGGTATTATACATGCTAAACACGTCGTGTTTGGTCTTGTACTGATGCGTACTCTTTTTAAAGTATTCCGGTGTTATCGGTGTGGAGGGCGCATCATGCAAACTCAAGTTATGGATCGCAGAGCCTACAAGCAACAAAATGTATATTTCTTGAACAACTGTTAGAATGTTGCAGGGGGCGTGAAGAGGAAGATCCCCAGCTGTTAGAGGCAGGGAGAGTCTATTTGAACCAGCCTGTTAAATGTGCTGTAACAGATGCTTCTCCCCTGGGAACCAATGACATCAGCAACAAACTTCCCTATTGTCCTGTTTATTCTGGGGGGGTATAAATATGTGTGCACCAACGCTGGTTCTCAGTCTTCGTGCTGAACGCTGTATGACTAGGGGTCTCTTGCTGATGCCTATCTCCGGGTCCAGAAGCGCCTGCGTATGTATACTGTACTTGGGTCTGTATAATTTTCCTTTTGTGCCTAAATTGTGTCTAGATCAATTGCGTGTAACTGTCTGAACTTTTACCTGAATAACACGTGCTTTGGAACCACAGATTCTACGTCTAAGTCTTTATTTATGGTATGACTGCATACGCAAATTAGCGTCATCCTTAGAAGGTATAGGCAGGACATTAGAAAGTATAGGAAGGTGTGTATAGAGGTTCTGATCCAGTATCGTTAGTTGGGGGCTCGTAGTGAAGTCACTTACCTGCTCACACGGTACATACATCTATCGATATTTCCGCAAAGGGTGGAGTGGCCACATGCAGGGTTTGCCTGCAACTGCTTTGTGCTGAAAGATCGCTATCCATCTCCGTGTGAATCAAGGAAGCTGACTAGAATCCAGGGACAAGAGAGGAAAAAGTTTGTTTTCCTCTGTTGATAGAACCTTACGTTTAAAGGGGTGTCGCAGTACTGAGTACGCGACTAAGTCGCAGGTTTGTGCATAGCAAAAAGACGCACTTTTGTGTACGCAGTTAAAAAGCCATTATACGGTTGTGTGGTAGACGCATTATTGTGTTTGCGACTGGTCGCACAACAGCGTATATGTACTTCCGGTTGTGCTGCCACGTGCTTGAACAAAGCCATTGAGGTTTACATTTTTTCCTATTACCAATATCTGGGTTAACATGTATATTTCTGCGCAGGAAAAAAGTGTGTAACAGTGAATATTTGTTGAACAAAGTTAAGGGTATTGTATGATCTTTAAGGGCTAGGTGCAAGGGTTAGTCTAGCCGCTCGGTAAGCAGCTTTACCGTTCTATACACAGTAGCAGGTGTACATGTTGTCTTTGTTGTAGAGAGGTGCGTGAGAGTAGCCGACATGTAAACTCTCATAGGTGTGGAAGTTGCCTTACTAAATCTTATCCGGGTGTGGAAGTTGCCTTTTTAAAATCTTATCCAGGTGTGGAAGTTGCCTTACTAAATCTTATCCAGGTGTGTGGGCGCAGCCAACTTAAATCATCCACAGGTGAGTGAAAGTGTCTTGATTGTCTTTCACCGGTTTAAATCTTTATTGAAAAGCGTAGGAATTGTCTCAGAATGGGAGCCACGCAAACAGTAGAGATGTTAGGCAATGATGTGCTGCTAATGGAGGCGCCGATCGGATCGGCCCGTCGTATCATGCATACCAAGTACGGTACTTATGCAATAAGGTATTGTGATTTATGGTTTAACATGACGAGGAAGAGTGTTAGACCGTTTCCCAGAATTGGTAGTTTTGATAAAAATGTGTTAGACAATGTCCGGGATCACATCAGTTTGATGCGCTCCCGAGATAAAAAGGTTAAATATTTTGAATGTTTAAAACTGTGGCAGCATGAAGGGGATGCGTGGCTTAACAATGTGCAAACGATGCAAACTAGCGTCGTGAGCACATTGCCAGAAAATACATCCACGACGCTGAATTGCAAAACGGGCGAGCCGCAAAATGGCACGCACGTGCGGCAAGGTAGCATCGTGGAGAGTATTGCCAGCAGTTCACACTCACCTCCCCCACCTTATGTGGATGGAGGTGCAAGTACAGTTACCAAAAATACCCATAAAAATGTAACAAGCAACTTGTACCCTCTCTTAAGCAACTATAAAGAAAATGTTCATGATGCGGATGATGAGCCTATTGTAATGTCTGCCATTTCCCATGCTGTGCAGATGATAGATGCTGCATCACCACAATCACGAGTGGTGCCGCCATCTCCATCGGTAACAGCAGGGGAAGTGTTAATGCCCTCTGCACCCATAGAGGAAGCTGTTCATACCATACGTAGCAGCAGCAGACTAAACCCCCAGCCAGGTAATCAGGTCAAAGGTAGCAGCGCTACCAGTCTGCATCCCATTCGGACAATGACTGTTCCAAATGGAAATGCAGACGCAAATGGTATAGTGCCCACGAGGGACGTAGTAATGCATTGTCCTTGGACAAGAGCAGAACTAAATTTCATCATAAATGATTTCCCCGATCCCAAAAAGGAATTAGCCAAATGTCAAAGATTTTTGAGAAATTTGGGTAGTTCACATGAACCCACTAATAAAGATTGGCGTATGGTGTTAAGGGCCTGTCTGCCACGCAATACCAACGTGACAAAATTTATCACGGATTGTGCATTGGATGGTGATGTTCCCTTAACAGACCAAGTAAACCAAGGTAACATTTCCTGCATTGTAACTCAATTGGGTATATATTTTCCAGTAGTAGTTAACTGGAAGAAAATTTTCACCATTAAGCAGAAAGAGAGTGAGCCTACAGAAGATTATTGCGATTGGGCTCTGCAGGCTATCACCCAGTACACTGGGATAGAGGATATTAAAGATAGCACTCACCACCGGGGGATGATAGTCACAGTACTTGTGGACGGTCTGAAAGAGAGTTTAAAAACTCGGGTTCAGACCTCACAGCCTGGCTGGCGGGGACTCACAATAGATACCCTAATAGAAACCGCCATTGAACATGATAAAAACATCTCCAAAAAGAGAGAAGCCCAGAGCGAAAAACTAATGGCTGTCAGTATACAAGCTCTGGAGGGAATGACGGTAACATCACAACCAACAGACACACTTGCACTTGCACACACACTCACGTCTGAACAAGTATGTGCTCTCATTAACCCCACTCAACAACAAACACAACTCTATCCCACTAACCTGATGCAACCACAGGTCCCAGGCTATCCACCAACTTCTTATCCCCCACAATACCCTTACCCTCCCTGTCTTTACCCATATCCACCACCTTTACCCTCTGCGCAAACCTCACAACACCACATGTCTTAACCCGAAACATGAACATGTTTTAACTGTAAACAAACAGGACACAAGTAGAAACTGTACAGTAAAAGGAGTAGGGATCCCACATCAGGGAAGACCTAGATATCCCCATAAGGGATATGCACAGAGGCCAGCAAATGTTCAGCAGGCACCAGCTCCAATTGTAGCCGTAAATGCTTTATTGTAGAATGGTAGCCAACGCTAGGGGTCAGGTCATACCTGTAGTCTACAGATAGTCAGGTTAATGGGAAGTACTAGGGAAGAACCGGTCATGATGGTTGATGTAGCTGGTACTGACTATCCTTTTCTTGTAGACACAGGGGCGACCAGGTCGGTGATAAAATCTCCCGTTAATTTGCAGGTGACCAACGAGACAGTACCAACAATGGGTGTAACAGGTAAAGTGGAACATTATCCTTTAACAAAGTCCACAGAAGTTACTATTGGGCCGTTGCATACCAGGCATTCTTTTCTCCTGGCTGCTGCGGCTCCTAATAACCTACTGGGCAGAGGCTTGTTATGTAAGATGGGATGTGTTATATATTGCACCCCTGATGGTGTATTTTTAGATATCCCAGAGAGAATGGTATACGAGGTGCGGGATAAGTTAGACACTCATCAAAGGATAATGTATCACTCTACAGTTTTAAAAGAAACTCCATCACAGGTAGATGAAATGTTGTCCCTAATTCCAGATTCCCTTTGGACTAAAGATGGACAGGACACTGGATTAATGGCAAACGTAAGCCCAGTAATGGTAAATTTTAAAAAAACGGAAGGCAAGCTCCAAAAATTCCCCAGTAGCCACTAAAACAGGAGGTAGAATTAGGTTTTTTTCCAATAATTGAGCGATTATTACAACAGGGAATTTTAGTCCGTACAGCTAGTGTAGCCAACAGTCCCATCTTCCCGGTAAAGAAGAGTGGTGGGAGGGGTTATAGGCTGGTATAAGACCTTAGAGCCAATTCCCTGTAGTGCCAAATCCAGCTGTCATTTTGATGCAGATGCCACCAAATGCAACCCATTTCACTGTCATTGACCTCTGTTCAGCTTTCTTCTCTGTGCCTCTCCATCCTGACTGTCAGTATCTATTCGCATTTACATACAGATGTTTACAATACACATGGACACGATTACCCGAAGGTTTCATAGACAGCCCCAGTATCTTCTCCCAGGCATTGCACGACTGTTTACAATCTTTTCAACCTGCCAATGGATCTGTTCTAATTCAAGATGTGGACGATTTATTGCTATGTTCTGACTCGTTTATGTCATGTTTGAATGATACTAAACTTTTGTTACTTCATCTCTCACAAACAGGACACAAGGTGGCTAAGGACAAACTACAGCTGTGCCAATCCAGAGTAAAATATTTGGGACACTGCCTAACCCAGGGGTTATGACACCTCACAACAGATAGAATCCAGGCCATACAAAACATGACACTGCCGCAGAATCAACAGCAAATTCGTACCTTCTTGGGAATGTGTGGATATTGTAGAATGTGGATACCAGGGTTTTCTATTTTGGCCTTACCTTTACAGGAATTAGTCTCTTCCTCAAAGCCCGACCGTGTCATACACACAGAGGAATCAGAACAGGCTTTCCTTAATCTTAAGGATAGTCTGACAAGAGCTCCTGCATTGGGAATACCTGATTAACCTTTTGATTTGTATTGTACGGAAGCCGATGGTTGTGCTGCAGGTGTCCTTACACAAAAACATGGTGATGCCAGTAGGCCCGTAGCATACTACAGTGCCCAATAGGACACGGTAGCAAGATCACTCCCCACCTGTTTGAGAAGTGTAGCAGCTACTGCTCTATTGGTGAGTAAAAGTGAGGACGTAGTATTGGGCCATGATATGATTGTCTACACTCCCCATGCTGTATCTGCACTGTTGAACTTGGCTCAAACCAGACATATCTCCTTGGCTAGTTTCACCAAATGGGAACTAGCTCTAATCGCTCCTGCAAATATTACTGTTAAACGTTGCAGTACACTGAATCCAGCCACATACCTACCATATGTACAAAGGGAGGAAGGAGAGGAGTTGCTGGCAGGAGATGAGTTCGGCAGACATAATGATAGGCAAGATTGTATGACATATCTGAATCAGACCTTTACTGCTAGACCTGACATACATGACACACCTTTAGAGAATGTGGATGTAACTTTTTATATGGATGGGAGTTGTCATGGACAAACAGACACAGGTGAATTATGTACAGGTTATGCTGTTGTAAATCACACAGACATCATAGAAGCTAAACCTCTCGGTCCTCCTCACTCACCCCAGGTGGCAGAGCTAGTAGCACTGACTAGAGCATGTGAACTGGCAGCAGGCAAATCTGCTAACATTTACACTGACTCGAGGTATGAAGGGTGGTGCACGATTTTGGGGCTCTATGGCGTCTGAGAAATTTTATGACAGCAGCAGGCACACCAGTTGCACATTCCCGACACATAAAACATCTTTTAGAAGCAATCCAACTGCCCAAAGCAGTGGCAGTAATTAAATGCAAAGCCCACACATGTGAGGATGACCCGGTGTCACTGGGCAACAACAGAGCTGATGAAGCTGCAAAATGGGCAGCAGGGTTAAAAATGTTTTCTCCAACTGAAACAATTATGTAATTCCAAACTATTGATATACTGAAAGTAATCGGATGCAAAATTTGTGTTCATTTCAGGAAAAATCCATTTGGAAGTCCAAGGGATGTGGGCAAGAGTCCTCTGGGCTCTGGAGGGACGGTAAGCAAGTAGCCCCCAAGGCATATTACCCCAGCCTGGCTGAGGTAGCACACGGTCTGACTCATCTGGGTAAACAGGGTATGTGCAAGTTGGTGAGGGCATACTGGTGCGCACCAGGTTTTTCTTCACAAGCAAGGAAGATAGCAATGTCCTGTCTGACCTGCTTGAGAAATAACATAGGGAAAGCGATCCCTACCGAACCGTCCCACATTCCATCGACTGATGGACCTTTCCAGGTGATACAAATTGATTTCATCCAATTACCACCCTGCAGGAACCTTAAGTATGTATTAGTGTGCACAGACGTATTTCTAACTGGGTTGAGGCCTACCCAGTGGCCACTAATACTGCTGCGTTTACTGCCAAGAAAATAGTTCAGGAATTTGTATGCAGGTACGGTATCCCTAAAATCATCGAGAGTGATAGGGGTACCCATTTCACAGGTGATGTTTTTCAAAATATGTGTAAGCTGATGGGTATTAATAGCCAACTTCACACCCCCTACCGACCGCAAGCCAGTGCAAAGGTAGAGAGGATGAACGGGACTATTAAAAATAAGCTAAGTAAAATCATGACTGAGACTGGACTAGGATGGCCAGAAGCGTTACCTTTGGTCCTACATAGCATAAGGACCACTCCTAGACCTCCTCTGAATCTGTCCCCATTTGAAATATTGTTCGGTAGACAACCTCATTTGATTATAAGTCCACAGGAAGATCTAAAGGGTAAGAATGAGGTAACTGTGAAGTATCTTATATCAATGAGTAAGCAGTTAAAGCAACAGCAGCAGAAACTGAAATTGTTGTCTAATGATATGCCTGAAACGAACTGTCATGATGTTGAACCAGGAGAATATGTAATGATCAGAAATTTCTTGCGTTCAGGTTGTTTGACTGATCGGTGGGAAGGTCCGTACCAGGTGCTACTGACAAGTACTACATCTTTGAAGGTGGCCGAGAGAGATACCTGGGTCCATTCCACTCACTGCAAAAAGGTCAATCAACCGGTGGAGAAACAAGTCGGAGACAAAGCTGATAGCGTGGACCTGTCACTCGCGAGCTTGTTCCAGGAGGATTGAAAAGGTCGTAGTAAGATATCTGAACTGAGAGAAATTTGCAGGTCTTGTTGTGACAATGGACGGGCCTGCTGTGTTCATTTTCATATTCTCTTTTAGAGTGTTCACCATCCTAGTCAGTCCGGGGATATCCAGTGTCTGTGATGGGGGACCGATTGAGGAAACGGGAGCTGATGGCAGTGCTGATGGAGTGGAGTCAGGAGGAGTGCAATGCCAATCAGGGGAGTGTCTGACCAATCTTAGTACTGTTATTGTTAAGAGAGCTGTCATTCCGGATACTCGGGGAAGGTGTGGAGGTTTATCGTCTGAAGATTCCTGTATTTGTGAGCTTTGTGGGTCCCTAGTTGATGAGAACTGTATCTAACTGTGCCAACCTAAATATAATCCGTATTGGGGTGGGTATCCTCTAGAGGATTATCATAGCATGGTAGGCAAGGTGTTAAATCAAACCGATTGCTGGGTGTGTTCACATGTGCCACAGGGACAGCATAATGTAGGGTTGGTGCCATTTCCGCTGAATATCACGGAAAAGGGAAAACATTGGATGGAAAATTCCTCTCATCCAAACCACCTCATTTCAAACTCCATCAATTCCAAGTAGATAGATCACTTTTGTGTCTAAACATATCCAACCCCAATAAACCTGGGAGTTAGGAAGTGATGGGGAATAATCAGACGATGACCTTCTCACAAAGAGCTGATAATGAGTCCATAGACCATGACCTGCTGCGCTCCATTAAGTCTGGTGGGAAACATTTTAGGTTTCGGTATACATTGAGTTCCACCAAAGAAATTATTGGTAAGGTGCCAAATGGTTATTGTGCTAAAATAATACAGCCAGAAACTTGCATGTACCAGATGGAAGAACCAGAAATAGGATTGTTTGCAAGGGAAATGTGCTTAATGATAATGATGCATACCATTCTTTATGTTCTCCCTGATAATGTATATTTCATCTGTGGAAGAAAAGCGTATAAATGGCTCTCCCTGAGTTCTGAAGGTTTGTGTTACCTGGGAAGAATAGTCCCAGAAGGTATGACCCTCACACATGTTGAAATGCTGGGTATACATAAAAACACACCGTCACCATATCTTCACACACAATATGAACACAGAGGCAAAAGAAATATGGTACCTGGTGATATACATAAAGCCACTCAGTTAATCAGTGAGACAACTGGCTTTCAAGTTCTGGTCGCATTGGACCCCACCAGGATCGCTCGGGGTACATTAAATTTTAGATATATCCAGGAACTTGCCAAATTGATAGATAATATCACCGAGATGTACGATGACACATTCAGGTATACAGGGAGAGAATTGCAAGCGTACAAGAAAGAACTGGTGCAACACAGGCTAGTGTTGAATTATTTAACTGCTGTTACTGGAGGGTATTGCATAACATTTACCACCCAATTTGGAGTAATATGTTGCACCTATGTCACCAATGATACCAGCGACCCTAAGGAGGTGATAGACCGGAAGATGGATGAAATTCTGCAGCTAAAATAGGAATTTCATAAGAACCATAATGCTTCAGTGGCTGAAGTAGGGGAAAAGATAGAAGGATGGGTGTCATGGCTGAACCCAGTGAAATGGTTCTCAGGTCTAGGGGAATGGGTCCAAGAAGTGATCGCCAGCATAGCAAATTCTTAATCCTTATACTAATTGTCATCATAATAATTGGCATATGTGTCCGGTATGTTCCTATTGTGTTGAAATGTGGAAAATGTAAAAATAGAGTCAAACGAAAGAATGAAATCATGATGGTGGCCAGTATGAATACCGAGGTAAATACAGAACTGCATTACAACCCTGAGCTAGGAAACACCATTATTTAATGTATTATATTTAGACATGCATAGAATGTATTATTGAAATGTTATTCAAAGAACACCTCGGATAATGTAAAGTCTCAATTCCCCTTCAAGACTGCTTTTATAAGACTGGTGCATCCCCACACCTTTCACATGATCTTCCAAGATCCGCGGTGTGCGTATAATAGTAGTTTTATGTCCCCGCCCAGAGAGACATTATTGATGGATTAAGAACCACCTTGTGCCATCCCATAATAACACCAAATAATATGTAAATGTAAGCCTAAATTAAATTCTAACAGCAGATTGTGATAGCATGTTGTTTGCTATCAAAGGGTGGACTGTCGAAGCTGAATAATTGGCTGAGACAAGTTCAGTTTAAAATTTAATCGCGATGACGCCATCTTGCGACTGGCCGCAAGACGCCATCTTGAAAATGAGATCACAAGACGCCATTTTGCGAATGGCCGCCTAAGCGCCATTTTAGATAAACTCACATTTTAGTACATGCGGCGATGATACTATTAGTACCATGCGATTGCATTTTTCACCATTTCTCATGCACACATTAATACGCACAATTGCGCTGTTAACTAGTCGCATATTAGCGAAGGCATAGGACTTTGTATAAAACCGCTGTTTTATTAGTTTTATGTGCACGCATCTGCCCCAAGTTAACTAGCGTCCTTATATCAAACCCTGAATACCCACACATTACATATTCACACATAAGGTTCAATAAGCTTTAAAGTGTATGATTTAAGTTGGTTCAGTTAGTTTAAATGCTGAGAAATAAAGGTATTTGATAATTAAGGTATTATACATGCTAAACAAGTCGTGTTTGTTCTTGTACTGATGCGTACTCTTTTTAAAGTATTCCGGTGTTATCGGTGGGGAGGTCGCATCATGCAAACTCAAGTTATGGATCGCAGAGCCTACAAGCAACAAAATGTATATTTCATGAACAACTGTTAGAATGTTGCAGGGGGCGTGAAGAGGAAGATCCCCAGCTGTTAGAGGCAGGGAGAGTCTATTTGAACCAGCCTGTTAAATGTGCTGTAACAGATGCTTCTCCCCTGGGAACCAATGACATCAGCAACAAACTTCCCTATTGTCCTGTTTATTCTGGGAGGGTATAAATATGTGTGCATGAACGCTGGTTCTCAGTCTTCGTGCTGAACGCTGTATGACTAGGGGTCTCTTGCTGATGCCTATCTCCGGGTCCGGAAGCGCTGCGTGTGTATACTGTACTTGGGTCTGTATAATTTCCTTTTGCGCCTAAATTGTGTCTAGATCAATTGCGTGTTACTGTCTGAACTTTTACCTGAATAACACTTGTGCTTTGGAACCACAGATTCCATGTCTAAGTCTTTATTTATGGTATGACTGCGTACGCAAATTAGCGTCATCCTTAGAAGGTATAGGCAGGACATTAGAAGGTATAGGAAGGTGTGTACAGAGGTTCTGATCCAGTATCGTTAGGTGTCACCCGGTGTGGCCGCACTCCAATAGTGATGCCACTCCATTCACATCAGGTACTGCTCTATTGGAACCTACAGTCCAAATTTTGTGCCACACATACACCCACCCACACAAACACTCTATGGTCCATTTAGATTAGCATACAATTGATCTACACACATTTTTCGGATGTGGTAGGTAACAGAACCACCGCATGGAGACCCATGCAAACATAAGAACATACAAAAACCACACAAATAGGGCTATGTTTGAAATCTGACCCATTACCCCAGCACTCCGAGGCTGTGCTAATTTCCCACTGCCTCAGAAATGTAGTGTAAATAAGTCTCATACTTGTGATGGCCTCTACACCTCCAGGTAGCGGCTTCATGTCACTCTGGGCCTGATTCGGACCCAGTCACAAGGCTGCGTTCGCACGCAGTTGTCCGCATCCAGGGTATGCAAATCCCACAATCGCTAGCAAGACATTAGCACACACACTATGTTTTGACATGCGATCGCTGTATGAAATTAGACGCCCACCAGCCTGACACAAGACGCCCACTTTCCTTTAGTAACAAACGTCATCTCCAGGAAGTGTATTAAACAATAGGTAAAATCATCTGACATCGGACCCATCCGCAGCACTTGTGGCTGACCATACGCTACTGTGAGTGCTGCTGTGTTTAATTCAGCCATGTGACGTGCATGCTGACAATGCGTCTTAATTATGCACGCCCCTGAAATGGCATTTAGATGCACAGACACGCCTGCATTCGTACCGCCACACCCCTGTTACCATCGACCACCCCCTGTTACCACCCACAAACTGCACGTCCTGTCACTCATGTTTGCGGAGCATCTGTGTACTGGGTGCGAATGCTTCCCGATCGCATGGACTGGTTTGCGCATGCGCACGCATGTGCAGATTGCAAACATCGGCAGGCTGCGTGCGAACGCAGCCTTGCGACTGGGTCTGAATCAGGCCCTCTGTTCATAGCTACTTATAGGGTATTAGCAAGTACAGTATATGGATGGACATCGAAGACTAATATATCAAAATTATAGATCTTTGGGGTCTGATCTGATTTTTTATCAATACAGAAATCTTGATATATAACACGCATCGATAATTCTACCCCAATATAGATAGTGATATTATAAATAATTAAATCCACCTCATTATTCATATTTAACACAGCAACTAGTGACAAGTGGTACATGATTGCTGCTCTTGGCCTCAGGTATTCCTCTGGGAAGTTGGGATGTAGGGTGCCCTGTGACGGGATTGCGATGGTTGCCTCCATCGCATTCTTGTTTCCAAAGGCTGATTATGTCCATTATGCTGTGGACACCAGGAAGGAACCTCCATGGCAGAGCTCCTTTGTGCTGAGCGAACTTCTGGGGTAAACTGTGCAAGTAACCATTAATGTTTAAACCATTGAATGGCTACCTTATGATGACTACATGCCCTCCCCATGCATGTTGAGAAGTTGGCAAAGTTGCCAGTGTTCTCTGGTCAATTTGCAATGGTAGCGTCAGTGGCGTCCCTTCCCAGTGAAAAGGGGGCATGGCCTCGCGGCCCGATCCCCGGCCCGTGGTTATCACTGGGGAGGTGCGGAATGCCGGCTCCCTCACTGTGACAGGAGCCGAGTGCTGCACTTAATGCTACAGTGCAGCACCCGGCTCCTGTCACTAAGGGGGAGCCTGCACCTTGGTGTCACCCCTCAGCGGGTGACACCCGGGTGCGGCCCGCACCCTCCACGTGACGCCACTGCGTAGCATTAAGGGGCATAACATTAAATGACCCATTTATCAATAATTACATGCTGAATGTGATCTGGGGGCCTGATTTAGCGGCGATTGCAGCTGTGATTCACACGGAATGCAGCTGCAAAAATATGCTCATGCTTTCCACAGCTCAGCCAGCATAAAGACACCCACTACTGCTTTCACACATCTATTTGCACCAGGCATTTGTTATAGAAATACCAATGCTATCTGGAATCAGGGGCTGGCTGGCAACTTTTAGCCTGGGGGGCAAGTCCAAGGCACTGGCCCATAGGTAACGGCGCATCCTTAAATGGAGGTTTTTTGGTATAATACATCTTTATTAATAAAATAAATATGCCTAGTTATAATTATCCCAAGTGTAAAATAGTGCTGCTAACATACATATGTGTACGTGTAAAATAGCGCTGCTAAGTGTAAGTGTAAAATAGTTCTGCTAACATACATATGTGTTAGTGTAAAATAGTGCTGCTAACATATATGTGTGTAAATGTAAAATAGTGCTGCTAACATACATATGTGTACGTGTAAAATAGCACTGGTAACATACATAAGTGTACGTGTAAAATAGCACTGGTAACATACATAAGTGTACGTGTAAAATAGCACTGGTAACATACATAAGTGTACGTGTAAAATAGCACTGGTAACATACATAAGTGTACGTGTAAAATAGCGCTGCTAACATATATAAGTGTACATTTAAAATAGCGCTGCTAACATACATAAATGTACGTGTAAAATAGTGCTGCTAACATACATAAGTGTACGTGTAAAATAGCGCTGGTTAAAGCGCATTTGTCACTTGGCACCTTGTACATATTCCCCAAAGGTCAGTGTAGAGAGAGAAATATTACATACAGGAACTCCCACAATATTTTTTTTTTCAAAAGAAAAAAAAGAATATACAAACAATACTTAAACATACACTTACCTTTATTTCTTCTTTGACTTTTTTTCTCTGCTTTTCTCTCTCTCCACTTTCATTTCTTTAACTGGGTTCTTCTCCTTCTTTCCTTCAGCTCCTCTTCCCCTGCTTATTTTTCCCTCCACTTCCTGTCATACATGGTGCAGGCAAGGGTGGACTTTCAATGGCCCTGCCTATTTATCAGTCCCATGTCCTACCAGAGTAGGGTTATAATAAGCTGGTAAACTACACATGCCTTTTCAGGATGCTCTTGTAGAAAAACTGTGGCAGGCATGTTGGGATGTGTAGTCCTAAAGTTGAAGGGCCGCTTATTTATTTATTTTTAAATAACCAAACACATGGGAGCCTCTTATTAAGAATAATGGTCCCATTTTTGCAACTCTTATTTTCATTTGTGGGCGGGGTAGGTATTAATGGGCACCAAATAAATCTGTGGGGGCAGGGGGGAGTGGTCCAGCGTGACACGGCCAATAGCAGCAGGGTGGCCGTGTCACTCATATAATGAATAACCCCCGCCTAAGCCCCCCCTCCCCCCCCACTGCCACTCGCTTGCTGTGTACGGCCACCTATGCATGACGAGACGGCCGGGGGTTGGTAATGCCTTATTGAATATGTACCTACAGGGCTTCCTTAGCCCTGGAGGACAACAAGGAACAGCACGTGACTGCGGGAACAGCACGTGACGGCGGCTGCCTCGGAACGCAGCCACGTCGGTAGTGAGTTGCACACTGGTCCACCTCCACGGCCCTTTGCTAGGAGGAGGTGGCCCACGATGCTTGATAATAGAGCGGCCCGGGGGGCACATGGCACCCTGCCCCCCCGGCCCAGCCTGCCGCTGTCTGGAATACACTGATTTTCTAGGTATATTGTCATTAATTAATATCTGCAAACTCCAGAGTGACTTAAGATCTGAAGATATAAATATATATTATCTCCTAGATACATGGGATGCTGTTTAGGCTCTGTTTGTTTGTATTAGAATTTTATGACTTGCATTTGGTGTGGGCTGAGGTTATTGGGGGTGTGTTCAATTAGTAACAAGTAACAACACATGTATGCTTCACTATAGATTTAGTAGGTTACAGGCTGCAGGCCTGTTACAAGGCTGCATAGGTTTTTATCTCAAAGTGGGTTTTTTCTAAATGGTATTACATGTACAGCATAACTTAAAGAGTAATGCTGGGTACACACGTAAAGATTTTTTGTCCAACCATCCAACTAGTTGATTGGTTGGAATGAAAATCTGGTAAATGATGATCAGCAATTTGCTCCTAAATGCCAGAAAACAGATAAAAATGGTCATCAGACAAGTTTGTTAAATGTTCGATATAAACAATTTGTTCAAACAACAGTTTTTGTCATTTTCCGGCATTTGGAAGCAAATTGCTGATCATCATTACGTTACCAGATTTTCATTCCAACCAATCAACTAGTTGGACGGTTGGACAGAAAATCTTTACGTGTGTACCCAGCCTTAGACAGGAGTTAAACAGGAGGAACACAGGCGGACAACATTTTAAATGAACTCTCTATAATTTGGAAAGAAATGAAAAGGCTTTTCTGAGCTTCTGGTTACCTTGCAACTCAGCCACCAGGTTTCACTATAACCTGGACAGACCTTTTGCCAACACCCTGCTTCAGCATTGCAAGCAACTACCAGTTTGATGCACATTTAATTTTTGTATGTATGTTTTTCTACTCTACACTGTTTAAATCATTCTAGTACCACTGTCAATTTATTTCTATACCACTGTCGTATCTACCATTGTTTCACACCTATAAATTTTTTAATATACTTTACCCTAATTCTAAAGTCCTGCAACTTTAACAGCTCTAAACTCTTTTGTTTATAATATACTATTGTAGTTGTGCCTTTTCATCTACCAGCACTGTTCTTCTTTTTATCTGATTTTGACATTTGAACTGTACTGTTAGTGTATCTCATGCTCATTACTACTACTAACGTTTCCCTCCCTCCAATTCCCTCATCTACACTGTCTCTTTTCTTCTACTCTCCCCTCACTCAACAGCTACATTATTCTCTCCTCTACTACCAATTCCCTCCTCTTTCCTCCACCCATAGTCTCCTCCACCTTCTCCCCCCTCCTTCCTCTCTGTCTCTCTTCATCCCATCTAATACTCTCCACTGCATCTCCCATAACCCCAGTATTATTCACTTCTCTTCCACCATGGTCCTGCTGCACCACCACTAAACCCTGCACCCTCCCTTTTCTCCAAGTCACTTCTCCTCTTCTCCACCCACATCATACTAAACCTCCACCTTACTCACCACCTGCTGTCACCCTTCCTCATTCGGAAGCCTGCCACATACCCACACTCTTTTCATCCTCCTGCTCTAAATCAATCTCACCTCCACACTAAAATCAACCCTAATAATCTCATTCTCCTCTCGCCTCTTAACTCTTCCTGTGCCCTCTGGAAAGCCAATTCTGTCTATAATAAACTGGTCCCCATTCATGAGCTCTTCATCTGCAACAACTTGATTCTCCTTGCAATCACCAATCCCTTGATTTATCCATCTGTTACCACTGCTCCTGCAGCTATCTCCTTTGGGGGTCTCACATTCTCTCACACACCCTGGCCTGGAGGTTTCCATGGTGGTGTCTTGGGGTCCCTCTATATTTGGGTCACTCCTACCAACTCTTACCTTATGAACCCTCCATTTCATTCTTTCCATTCAACACACATAACAGTCTCCTCTTCCAACTTCTTCAAGTAGCTGCCTTTTTTCATACCCCTGGCCTTAGCTCAAAATTCCTCCATAACTTTGCTTCCTGGCTCTTAGAGGTCTATTTGCTAAGCAGTCTTAGGAGACAGAGTGAAAAGTGATAAGAAAGTGATAAGGTGCCAGGCAATCAGCTCCCAACTGTCATATCACAGGCTGTGTTTTAAAAATGACAGTTGGGAACTGATTGGCTGGCAACTTATCACTTTTCACTCTATCTCCTAACACTGCTTAGTAAATAGACCCCATAATCTTCAAATGGGCTCTCAAGACCTATTTCTTTCTCAAAGCTTTCTAGCTTTCATCTTAACCCACTACTCGATGCTCCTTTCTCACTATCTAGCCCATCTGTGTCTCCCCTGTTTGTCTGCCCCTCCCCTTTAAAATGTAAGCTCTCTCAAGCAGGGCCCTCTTCCCTCACATGCTTCTCCTTGCCTTACTTTTACCTAACACCATTATCCTAGGTGATTTAATATTCCTATTGACATTCCCACTGAATCCTGTGCCGCTAAACACCTTACCCTCACCTCTTGCTTTGGTCTCGCTATATGGACCTCATCACCCTCCCATGTGAGTGGGCACTCACTTGACCTGGTCTTTACTCACCGTTGTGATATATCTGATTACTCCAATTCCCCATTCCCCCTTTCTGACCATCACCTTCTCTCTTCTAACTTATCCCTTTCTCCTTCCCCTCCTTTACCTCCTAAGGCTACCATTACTAAGCGTAACATTGAGGCTATTGACACTCTTGTTTTTTCCTCTCTGCTGGACTCACTTCTTTCACCTATCCCTTCTCTCTCCTGTCCTGAACAAGCTACCTCCCTGTACAATGCCTCCTTTACTTCTGCTCTTGACTCTGTTGCTCCTGCAATAACTACTCACCCTCGCAGATCTACACCACAACCCTGGCATTCCAAATGCACCAGATACCTGCAGAAGTGTTCAAGAATTGCTGAGCGCCAGTGGAGGAAATCGCTCTCTATGGCTGACTTCCTCCATTTCAAGTTTATTCTCTCATCCTACAGTGCTGCCCTGTCCTTCTCCAAACAATCATATTTCAAGAACTTCATCTCCTCCCAGTCCACAAACCCCAGGCATCTCTTTGCCACTTTCAACTCCCTCCTCTGCCCTGCTCCTCCTCGCCTCCCCTCCTCACTCTCTGCCTCTGAGTTTGCCACCTACTTTACATCTAAAATTTACTCCATATGTGAGGACATCTTATCCCATCAGACCCTCAGCACTCTTGACCCTCCTTTCCCTGACCACCTCTCCCCTTCTGTCTCACCAACTCTGACATCCTTCTCCCCTGTTTCTGGAGAGGAAGTCATGGCCCTCATCCGGTCCTCCCCTCCTTCCACCTCCCCCCTTCACCCTATCCCTTCCCGTCTCCTCTGCTACCTGTCTCCCTCTGCCTGTTCCCATCTTGTCCAACTCATCAATCTCTCCCTATCATCTGGCACTGTCCCTTCTGCATTCAAACATGCCCTTGTCTCCCCCATTCTTAAAAAACCTACCCTGGATCCTAACATACTCTCCAACTACCGACCCATCTCTCTCCTCCCTTTTGCTTCCAAACTCCTTGAGCGTATTGTATACAACTGCCTTACTACCTTTCTTTCTTCCCACTCCCTCCTTGACTCTTTTCAATCTGGCTTCCGTTCTCTCCACTCCACTGAAACTGTCCTCACGAAAGTCGGCAATGACCTTCTTGCTGCCAAATCCAAGGGCCACTACTCTCTGCTCATTCTCCTTGACCTCTCTGCTGCATTTGACACTGTAGACCACCCTATCCTTCTACAAATCCTTCACTCTCTTGGTTTATGTGGCATTGCCCTCTCCTGGCTGTCCTCCTACCTCTCTGATCGTTCCTTCTCTGTCTGCTCTCAGGACTCCTCTTCCCGCCCTCACTTCCACTCAGTAGGAGTTCCCCAAGGTTCTGTTCTTGGACCTCTCCTTTTCTCCCTATATATACGTCCTCTCTAGGTGAACTCATTAACTCCTTTGACTTCCAATATCATCTCTATGCTGAAGATACTCAAATTTACCTTTCCACCCCTGACCTCTCCCCCTTGCTTCTTACCCGTGTCTCCAACTGTCTCTCTGCTATCTCTTCATGGATGTCCCAGCGCTTTCTTAAACTTAACATGTCTAAGAATGAGCTGATCATCTTCCCACCCTATTCCATTACCTCACTTCCCACAATTTCTTTATCTATTGATGGCACAACTATCTCATTTATCCCCAAAGTGCACTGTCTTGGAGTTATCCTAGACTCCTTCCTCTCCTTTAAACCACACATTTAGCACCTCTCACAGTCCAGCCACTTCCACCTAAAAAATATTTCCAGGATTAGACCCTTCCTCACCCAGGATGCCACTAAAACCCTCATCCACTCACTGGTTATCTCCAGATTGGACTACTGTAACCTTCTCCTAGCTGTTCTCCCAGTCTCCCACCTCTCTCCACTACAATCAGTCCTCAATGCTGCTGCTCGGCTCATCTTCCTCTCCAGACCTTCTACATCTGCTTCCCCTCTCCTTCAAGCCCTACACTGGCTCCTCTAACCCTTCAGATGCCAATTCAAGGTTCTTACACTCGCCTACAAAGCCCTCACTAAATCCTCCCCACATACATTTCTGACCTTCTCTCCCTTCACACTCCCACCCGTCCACTTCACTCAACAAATGCATGCCAGCTCTCTTGCCAACTGATTACTTCCTCCCACTCCCGCCTCCAAGATTTTGCCCGTGCTGCTCCCTACCTTTGAAACTCTCTCCCTCTCCTTATCAGACTCTCCACCTCACTGCATATCTTCAAACGGGCTCTCAAGACCCACTACTTCATCAAGGCCTTCCAGCCATCATCCTAACCTACATAATACTCTCTCCTCTCTATCTTCCCCTTCTGTGTCACGTCTGTCTGTCTGCCCCTCCCCTTTAGAATGTAAGTTCTCATGAGCAGGGACCTCTTCCCTAATGTGCTTCTCCTTACAGTTTCTTCTACTCCTTACTCCTCATAAGGTCATCTAACGCGTCTGTGCCAACTCCCTGCTGCTTATTGTGAGTGTTTTAATCACTATTGCAGCAATGTATATAATGTCCTTCACTGTACTGTAAGTTACTTGTTTTTTTTTGTTCACTTACTAGTTTTATGTACCATGTAAGGCTCTGCGGAACACTTGTGGCACCATATAAATAAAGGATAATAATAATAATAATAATAATAATAATAACACTTGGTTACTGACACCCTGCTGCTTATTTAGGTGTTATGCAGCAATGTTTATAAATCATGTACTTGTCCTGCATTGTTTGTACTGTTAATAACTGTTTTCTTGTGTGCTCATTTGTTGCTGTACTTTGTAAAGCGCAGCGGAACCCTTGTGGCGCCATATAAAGGATAATAATAATAATTATCTGCCCATAGTCGCTCTTCTGTGTAAACATTAGTACTATCGACGCACATCGACCACTCACGCATCATTTACAGCAGGCCTGGCCAACCACAAACACTGCAAGTCTCTTCCCATGCAGAGGGCTCTTTTGCTGTGTATACAATCGCAGTGGCTAATTTATGCACGCCCATGAAAAGGCGGTCAAACGGACAGTCACGCCTGCATTCTTCCGACCAGTGGCGTAACTAGGGTATTTGGAGCCCAGGGCAAATGTAGAAATGGAGCCCCCCCCCTATGTGCGAAAAATAGGCATGGTCGCCTAAAAATGGGGCGTGTCAACATGACACACCCCTTTATCATCACATTATTTTCCATATGCACCTTAACCCCAGTAGTGCCCCTTATACAGTATCCCCAGTAGTGGTCCCCCTTATGCAGCCCCTCATTAGTTCCCCTTATTCAGTGCCTCCAGTAGTGGTCCCCCTTATGCAGGCCCCCAAGCAGTGATTGCCCCCCCCCTATCCAGTGCCCCTTATACAGTGCCCCCTGTAGTGGTTCTCCCTATTTAGTGCCCCCAGTAGTGGTCCCCTAGTAGTAAGCCCCTTATATAGTGCCCTCAGCAGTAGCCCCCCCATGCAGTGCCCCCAGTAGTGGTCCCCCTTATGCAGGCCCCCAGCAGTGATCCCCCCTATCCAGTGCCCCCTGTAGTGGTCCCCTAGTAGTAAGCCCCTTAAATAGTGCCACCAGTAGTAGTCCCCCCCAGTAGACGTTCCCCCTCCTGATGCAGTGCCCCCAGTAGTAGCTCCCCTCAGTAATAGTGTCTCCAGTAGTAGCTCCCACCCAGTAATAGTGTCCCCAGTAGTAGTAGCTCCCCCCAGTAATAGTGTCCCTAGTAGTAGTAGCCCCTCACTAATAGTGTCTCCAGTAGTAGCAGCCCCCCCACTAATAGTGTCCCAATAGTAGCAGCCCCCCCAGTAATAGTGTCCCCAGTAGTAGCACCCTCCCCCAGTAATAGTGTCCCCAGTAGTAGCAGCCCCCCCGAGTGATAGTGTCCCCAGTAGTAGCAGCCCCCCCAGTAATAGTGTCCCCAGTAGTAGCAGCCCCCCCAAGTGATAGTGTCCCCAGTAGTAGTAGCCTCCACCCAAGTGATAGTGTCCCCAGTAGTAGCACCCTCCCCCAGTAATAGTGTCCCCAGTAGTAGCAGTCCCCCCGAGTGATAGTGTCCCCAGTAGTAGCAGCCCCCCCAGTAATAGTGTCCCCAGTAGTAGCAGCCCCCCCAAGTGATAGTGTCCCCAGTAGTAGTAGCCTCCACCCAAATGATAGTGGCCCCAGTAGTAGTAGCCCTTCCCAAGTGATAGTGTCCCCAGTAGTAGTAGCCTCCCCAGTAATAGTGTCCCCAGTAGTAGCAGGCCCCCAGTAATAGTGTCCCCAGTAGTAACAGCCCCCCCCAGTAATAGTGTCCCAAGTAGTAGCAGTCCCCCACCAGTAATAGTGTCCCCAGTAGTAGCAGCCACCCAAGTGACAGTGTCCTCAGTAGTAGCAGCCCCCCCAGTAAGTGTCCCCAGTAGTAGCAGCCCCCCCAAGTGATAGTGTCCCCAGTAGTAGTAGCCCCCCCAAGTGATAGTGTCCTCAGAAGTAGCACCCCCCCTAGTAATAGTGTCCCCAGTAGTAGCAGCCCCCCCAGTAATAGTGTCCCCAGTAATAGCAGCCCCCCCCAGTAATAGTGTCCCAATTAGTAGCAGCCCCACCCAATAATGGTGTCCCCAGTAGTAGCAGCCCCCCAAGTGACAGTGTCCCCAGTAGTAGCAGCCCCCCAGTAAGTGTCCCCAGTAGTAGCAGCCCCCCCAAGTGATAGTGTCCCCAGTAGTAGTAGCCCCCCAAGTGATAGTGTCCCCAGTAGTAGCACCCCCCCAGTAATAGTGTCCCCAGTAGTAGCAGCCCCTCCCAGTAATAGTGTCCCCAGTAGTAGCAGCCCCCCCAAGTGATAGTGTCCCCAGTAGTAGCAGCCCCCCCAGTAATAGTGTCCCCCGTAGTAGTAGCCCCCCCCCGTAGTGCAGACACGCAAGTTACAAAAAAATAAATAAAAAAACTACACTTGCCTGAATCCACGCTCCTGCTCAGGCCACCTCTCCCGACGCCACACGTCAGTCCACCCGGGCTGGTGCGCTATGCATTATGGAAGAGACATCATGACCTCGTGACATCTCTCCCATTACCCACTGCAGGAGCCGGACGGAAGCCCGGCTCTTGCAGTGGGCACATAGCAGTCAATGAGAGTCTGTCTGACTCTCATTGGCTGCTGATTCACACACATCTCCGCCAGCGCTGGCGGAGGATGTGTGTGCAGCAGCAGCCAATGAGAGTCTGTCTGACTCTCATTGGCTGTTGAATAACACACACATCGCTGCTGTGCTGGCGGCGATATGTGTGTTAGCACAGTCTGAGCCCGCCTGCCACCCTCCTCCTGGCGCTATTGGGCAAGAGCTCAGGGGGAGGGAAGGGGCTCAGCTGTGCAGCACAGGACCGGCGCTGGAAGCCTAGTGCCGGTCCTGTGTAAATGTGTAGCGCTGACCACACACACTGCGGTCGGCGCTACACTGGCTAACTAGGGCGGGCCGGTCCCATGGCGCCCAGGGCATGTACCCCGCTTGCCCTGCCCTAGTTACGCCACTGCTTCCGACCACTCCCCCAAACACTGACAGCCTGTCACTCACTCTGTGATGGATTTCTCTGTGCGTCCGTAATCACAGTGTGATTGCAGCGCATGCACAGTGTGGTTTATACGCATGCGCAATGGCAAACAATTGTTCAATCTGCGTAGGCAGTTGCACTTGCGATTGGTACTGAATCAGGCCCAGGGTGCGATATTAGCACCAAAAATCACATTGCAGTATGTGATAATACCGCCGGAATACATGAAATAGGACATGCAGGGACAGGGGCTCTATCAGGACTCCTGGGCATATGCGGAATGCTGACCACGCATGTGCAGCCGAAATGGAGATATCTACTTATCTGCTGCAGTCCCTCCATGGTACATTCCGGGGATACTTAATATTTGCAGGTATCATCTAAAATGGGTGTTTTCGGGGAGTATGCCACAAATATTTAAAAATACAGTAAATAGGCTTTACATAAGATAACTTACATAACTAATTTCCAGAGGCGCTTTGCTACTGAGCGATATATCACAAAACTGTTACTGCGAACATTGGGGCACTACAATTACCATCCTGTATGGATTTAAGTATATATCTGAATTTTTAATGTTCCTCTTCAGTAAATATGAATTGGAAGAATAGAAATAGATGGTAATGGAAACATCTAACAGAAAATAAGGAATTATTTTGTATATACTTTGTGAACGATTAAAAAAAAAATAATAATAATAATTAGGTCAAATCTGTTCCTGTGAATCCTGGACATTGGTATCTGCAGATGCAGGACATGACAGGCTGTAATCTGCTATGGAAGCCTCCATATATAGAAATGATCAGAGACATCCATCCGGCATGTACATTACTGTCAGGTCTGACCTGGTGAAATAACATGACTAACATGACATATACTGTTGATAACTACATCCCTACTGTAGTACTAGTACATTGCAGAGCAGCTGGGGTCTGTCAGTGGTAGGAAAGCAGTGAACGTACTGCAGCAGGGGTTACCCCCATGTACAGCCAGCTGAGCAATGTCATTCTATCCGGGGAGCAACCTGCTGAGGGGAGGGAGGGAGGAAGAGGAGGAATCACAGACTCCCAGCAGCAGGGAGAAGGGAGAGCCTGGGATCCCAGATGCATCGTGCAGGGTCAGGGGTATAACAGGCAGGGGATACTACAGATGACAAGAGTGGGATAAAGCGGGGGAAGGGGGTGTGAGGCACAGTGACCCAGTTACTGCGCTGCTCCTCGTTTTGTTGTCACACACTTTCCAATAATAGACCCAGATAAGGAAACAAAGGTTTATGTGTGTGAGGTGCCTGAGGATGGGATAGGATTTCATGCAGCAGACGACTGAACCATCCCACCGGGGGCACCATGGAATTTATGGAGCAAGAAGACCCCCGACAGGTAACGGAGATAATGAAATGCTGCTGGGGAGGACCCTACACAGCCCCTGCCCCATTATACAAAGTGTCAGAGCTTAGAGTTACATTATTGCAGAACACCCTCTGCTACTTCTATCATGAGCCTTATACTGCTCCGAGTTACATAAAGGTATATTATACTGCAGAGCATCTCATAGAGAGCAGGATTAGCTGCAAAACATCTCATACACAACTGGAATTGTTGCAGAGTTTCTAATAGATAGTAAGAATAGACAACCAACCACTTGATTTAT
Source organism: Taudactylus pleione (assembly GCA_031769625.1). Classification (NCBI taxonomy): domain Eukaryota; kingdom Metazoa; phylum Chordata; class Amphibia; order Anura; family Myobatrachidae; genus Taudactylus; species Taudactylus pleione. The sequence continues at coordinate 9,815,058 of JAUIMM010000121.1, forward strand.
TTGAACCCCCTATGTTGTTTACAATGCATTTCTTATAGCAGTGTTAGGTAATCAGTGAACCTTCATGTGGTGTGCCCGATCCAGTGTATGCAGGGAATTCTGGCACCTGTAGTTCCACAACAGCTGGATATCCACAGCTAGCCTATCTCTGTCGCAGAAACTCGATTCTTGCAAGTTCCAGCTAACTGTCCTGCATATTGTACCCTCCTTATATTCGGAATCAATTGCTGTTTTACTTTAGTCTGTTATCACATGTGTAAAATAATGTTTTTAGCCATGAACTAGTCTTTCTAATCTAGAAGGTATTTTCAAAGAATTGTGCTTGAGGTGTTTACAAACATCTAATGTACTGTACCTGGAAACAATTGTAGCCTGTTGACAGCTATGTATTAATACAATATATTTTGCTGTGCTGTTTGATATGGGGATTAAAGTGGATTGGAGGTTGGTAGACAGAAGCTTTTATAAAGCAAAATTAATCTCAACTGTGTGTTTTGTTTTGTTCTTTTGCTTTTCTATATAATGCATTTATATGTGTTCTTTTGGAACCATTCTGAGTAAGGTATTTCACTTATTAAATCTAAAATACAACACATGCCATATTATATATCATATAAGATTGCTACTAACAACATTCAGATCTAGTTCCTGTCAGTAATCCCATTGATGCTACAGTCATCTTCATTTAGCCAATAAAAGTTAGTTACCAAACAACTTACATTCACTGTACAACAAATAAAAGCAATGTTACATATCAAAATGTGTGTAAATTGCTGAATGTTATTAGTAGCTTTTTATAAAAGGGAATATATATTTTAGGTCTAGTGATCAATGTTACTCAAACTCTTGTGTCTCTGTGATAGAGATCTTTTCAAATAACAGCAAGTGATACTAGGTCTGCTTTTGCATTGTAGGAGGAAATCTTCCCAGCCCCAGTGTTTCCAAATTATTTCTCTCCAGGTAATGTAAAAATGTATGTAGCTCACAGTTGTGTATGAATAGTATATATCTCCCTTCCATTGTAATCTGGTGCAACTTCAGTATGACTTAATAATAATAAAGTATAACTAAGTCATGGTCAGGTAGTGCATGGTATCAGGACTGCTTTGAGTCATTAGTGGGCCCAAGGCAAAGGTCATATTAGTTCAGGCCTGTCTAACCTGTGGCTCTTTAGCTGTTATGAAACTACAAATCCCAGCATGCTTTACCATCTGATCGATTGGGGCATATTTATTAAACAGATTTTGTGAGAAAACCGCCCTCAAAATGTAAGTATCCCCTGGATGTATGAGGTGGGTTCCGCAGCAAATATTGGAGAAGCCTATACGAAGTTTACCAAGCTACGGAATGCTTGGCCCCGGTAGGCAACGCCATTTTTAGCCTATAGGCTGCATATTGCAGAATGACCGCTCATGCTTAGAAGGCCCCTGAGCATCCCACAGCACAAAGCAAACCGATTGCATCAGTGATCACTTTACTGAACACATCGCAGGGACAGGCAGCACCTGTTCCTGGATGTGATTCTTCATACATCCTGGCGGAACATAATTTCTTAATGCAACAAATAGCGACGATAAGAAATTTTAATTATCGGGTCTAAAATCCAATAATGAATAAATGGGCCCCTAGGGGTTGTGGTTGAAGATCTATGCAAATACTATGGCTTTATAACAGTCAGGATATGTTTAGTATTTATGTTACAACAAATGTTTTGGGTCATATAAACAAAGTGTATTACCTTTGTCAAGCATCTCATATATCAGTGGTGATCCCTATTGGAAGCAAGAGTTACATTCTTAGGGCCTGATTCAGCATGGATCGCTATTCTGCTTATACGCATGCAACGCAGTTGCTAATATCAGCTGTGCTATTTAAATGTTTGCATTCACATTGTGATCGCAGCCAGACATAAGGACACCCACCAGCTAGGGTGGTGCGGCCGGTGCCGTCGCACGTAGAGGAGCAGTCCTGAGGGCGGAACCGGCCGCCCGCCACAATGTTCCCAGTGCCTCCTCTGATACTGCCCGCGCTAGCTGAGGAAAAGAAGGGAGGGAACGGCCGTGGGGAGGGTGGTGCAGCCAATGACTCAGCAGACCCCACTCACCATGCTCAGCAGCTGCCGCCCGGCGCAAGTGTAGTTGTCACGCAGGGCTGGCTGTGATGAAGAAGGGGGCGAGGCAAGTGAGGACGGAGACGAGGAGCCATTATTAACAGCAAGCGAAGCAACTTCCAGCAAGCTGACCAGGAGGAGGATCGCAGGGGGGTGTTTTCTGTGCTGCAGTGCTTCGTTACCAGCCAGCGCCGCGGTCAGCCCAACCAGGGTTCCAGCAGGAAAGGAGACGGCAACATTGTTTGCAGGTCAGTGTGCTAGAGGTATAGGGGGAGCAGTGCATGGGCAGGGCCGCAACTAGGGGGGGCTAGAGGTGCACGTGCACCGGGTGCCGGAGTGCAGGGGGTGAAAAACGGGCTGACAAGGAGCATGAAACCCCAGGCAACGAGCATGAAACCCCCTGGCAATGAAATTGTAACCCCTGGCAACGAGCATAAACCCCATGGCAACGAGTATGTAACCCCTGGCAACGAGCATAAACCCCATGGCAACGAGCATAAAACCCCCTGGCAACAAGATTGTAACCCCTGGCAACGAGCATAAACCCCATGGCAACGAGCATAAACCCCATAGCAACGAGCATAAACCCCATAGCAATGAGCATGAAACCCCCTGGCAACGAGCATAAACCCCCTGGCAATGAGCATAAACCCCATGGCAATGAGCATGAAACCCCCTGGCAATGAGATTGTAACCCCTGGCAACAAGCATAAACCCCATGGCAACGAGTATGTAACCCCTGGCAACGAGATTGTAACCCCTGGCAACGAGCATAAACCCCATGGCAACGAGTATGTAACCCCTGGCAACGAGCATAAACCCCATGGCAACGAGCATAAACCCCATAGCAATGAGCATGAAACCCCCTTGCAACAAGCATGTAACCCCTGGCAACGAGCATGGAACGCCTGGTAATGAGCATAAAACCCCTGACAACGAGCAGGTAATTTTTAAAGTAATTAAAAGCCTTACTGTGGGGCATAAAATGGTGTCGGGCAAATATGTAAGTGGCACTTTGGTAATAGACATTACAGTGTGTGGCATAATGTGTAATGGGCATTATGGTGTGTGGAATAATGTAAGTCACTATACCAGGGACGTCTGAGTAGTGCACTGCCTTATGGAGGAGCAAGGACAAAATCCAGGTACAGGAAGGGAGGAGGCGCAAAATTGCTGCCTTGCACCAGGTGACAGATATCCTAGTTTCGGCCCTGGCATGGGTAAGAGGGGTGAGGGGATTTGGGCAGTGTCATCTGTAGGGGGGGGGGGGGGCAGGTGAGGGGGTGTGCAGTCAGGAGTTGTTAGAGGCTACAGTGTGAGTGGTGAGTGGGGGGCAATGAACTAAGAGTGGGGGCAGTGTGAGGAGGACAGTAAGCTTTGAGGGGTGCAGTGTGAGTGGGAGCAGTGATTGGGAACAGAGACTGCTATGAGTGGGGGCTGTGTGAGGAGGGCTGGGAGGGGGAGCAGTGTGGGCTGTAATTGAGGGCAATGATAGCTATCAGTGGGACCAGTGTGGGCTGTGATTTAGGGCGCTGATAGCTATAAGGGGGGGGGGGGCTGTGACAGTGAGGGCATTGGGATATCTGACAGGGAACAGTGTGGGCTGTGATTGGGGGCAGTGATAGGTTTAAGTGGGGGTGGGGGCAGTGTGACGGGGAGCAGTGTGGCCTGTGATTGTGTGCAGTGATAGCTATAAATGGGGGCAGTTAGCTGTGATTGGGTGGCATAACATATAAGGGCACTACTGCATAGCGTAATGTGTATTAAGGGGTACTACTGTGTGGTGTAATGTCACTAACGGACACTAATGTGCGGTGTAATGTGAATTGGCACTTTTGTGACGACACGCCCCCATTTATTTTGGAAGCACGCCTCCGCCGTACACTATCCTTGTTTAAAATATAGGGGGGGGGCATCAATGCTCTTTCTGGCACAGGGAACCAAAATGCCTAGCTACGGCTCTGACACCCACTTCCCCTTACTCACATCCGTATACTAGGGGAACATAGTGAAACCATCAGTAACATCGAGTAACACCATACCCATATGCACACTTGCACAAGCCCTGACCTTACTCAGAAATTGCTACCAGCCACGCACGCTATCCTTGCTTTGGCTGCTTATGGCCACGCAGTGGCTAATTTATGCATGCCCCTGCAACAGCGTTGAAACCTGTCACCACCCACAAATGACAGTTCCTGTCAATCACTGTGCTCTGGGTCTGTGTAGCCTCAGTAATTGCAGTTCCCATTGCAATTGCTAGTTCGCGTACTGCAATGCATATGTATGCGCAGAGCACAAACATTGACCAATTGCGTGCGTATTAGCATCTGCGTTCCTTGCTGAATCGGGCAAGGAATAGATTATTTAATTAGGGCCAGTTAGAATAATGCCTATTTATATTTACACACTTGTTGAACTAATTTGCTTTGTTACGTTATGTGAAATAAACATAGCAAACCGAAAACTGGAAACCAACAGCTGACTGAGAGCTAAATTGCTGCAATGGAAGCAGCTTATAAGTTTTGCTTTATAATAAAAACATTCTCAACTATAACACACCTAGGCTGTGCCTGAAATATCTGCTGGTAACAGGGCCCCTCCTATCCAGTGACTAATAGAAATGTCCAGTGGCGGCTCCAGAGGTGGGGCTGCAGTACAGTCCAAAATTCAAATAGGGGAGACACACCAACTGCCATTTTCAAACGCTGCCAAACATAGATGGCTGGGACTCACAGGCAGTTGGTGTGGTTCCCCTATTTGAATTTTGGACTGTACTGCAGCCACACCCCTGGAGCCGCCACTGGAAATGTCCTAGATAATTCCTTTCCTATGCAAACTTCATTACTAGGAAGTCTAATAGGGAATCTCAGGAGGAAAGGCTGCTTTACTATACTGGGGTCATTCAGGGTTGTATTTACAGTTTGTGATTCGCCAACCACAGTGAATAAATATACCCTAAATTAGTAATTATGCATCCTGCCCAAGACCTCTCCTTAAAAGTCTTGATCGAAGAATTAAAGTAAACCTTGTTTTAATGTGCAACATTTTGCAGTGAAATATGGGTTTAGAAACCAGTGGGGACTAGCAATGGGTTCTGTTTAGAACGTCAAAATGGCTTTTAGTAAATGCTTTATTTTTGCTTTTGAACACGTTGTTAATTGACAGTGGATCTAATCGGTTTGCAAACCCCGACAAACCCAATGTTTAGTAAATTTCCCCCAAAGGGTTTATTTGCAACAACATCTCCTCTCCTTTACCTTGCTATTTCTTAGAGCAGCGGTTTTCAACCGGTGTGCCGCGGCACACTAGTGTGCCATGAGCGGTTGTGAAGTGTGCTGCCTGACCGCCGGGCACATTATACAATAGCGTGGCCCGGGCTACCGCTGAGCTCCTCTGGGAGGCTCAAGCATGCTCAGGCCGTGAATTGCCTAGAAGCAGTGGCATGACAACACAGGTCACGCATGCCGCATTGCCCGCCCGCTCCGCCAGTGACCCAGCCAGCTCTGCCCGCCCTACCAGTGGCCCAGCCAGCTCTTCCCGCCCCGACAGTGGCCCAGCAGTTACCCAGCCAGCTCTTCCCGAGGGCCAGTGACCCAGCCAGCTCTTCCCATCCGCCCGGCGCCAGTGACCCAGCCAGCCCATCCTGCTTGCAGCCAGCCCTGTGGGGTAAGCCAATCTGCTTTTTTTTTTCCTTTCTGTGGCGAGCAATGTTTTTTTTCCTCTGTGGGGGGCCAATGTGTTTTTTCTTTGTTGAGAGCAGTATGGGTTTTTATGTGGGTGCCAATGTGATGGGGTTTTTTCTGTGGGGCCAGTAAATGTGATTTTGTTTTATACCTCTCGGGCCAATGTAGTGTGTCTTGTTCCTGGGGGTGTTTGTTCTTTCATAGGTCGCACACGCCGCATCGCCGGATGGTGTGCCTTGGCAATCTTAAAATTTTGTGTAGTGTGCCTCGACTTGAAAAAGGTTGAAAATCACTGTCTTAGAGACTCTCTCCATCAGAGTGAATGTAACCTGTAACTCTTTAAGCAGATATTTGATATGCAGGTGGCTGAGTGTGTACAGTCCTCTGTCTGCACACAGTTGTGTCATAGGCCTGGATCTGACATCATCAGGTTTACACCGAGTAGAGCAAACAGCTTTTTACGCTGCTCCTTTCAAACAACTGACAGCCATATGATGTGCGTGATGGAGTAGTGTAGACATTGTACAATATACGTCTTGTCCCCTGCAGTGGCAGCTTCAGAGGTGCTGCTGGAGCGCAGTCCAAAATTCAAATTGGGGAGCCATCAGGACTCACTAGCAGTAGGTGTTGCTCCCCTATTTGAATTTTGCAGCCCCACCTCCAGAGCTGCCACTAGTCCCCTGCATATTACAAATCTGCTCAAAAAGGTACACGTTGGATACACTCCTTATGACCTTATGAGGTGTGAGCATAAATTAGTGAAGATCATGAACGTAGAAAAATAAAGTGTGATGCTACAGGCGTGATCTTGTGACTAATTGAATGAGTCTGAATCTTTGGCTCTGTTCTGCACATTTAACCCTGAAAATTTCAGAAATCACAAAAGAAAAATGTAAATAAGTATAAAATTTTTCTGCGCTGTGCTTATGTCAGAGAGTTTTACTAACAAGATGCACTAAGCCTTGGCGAGTGAGAAAATAGCGAGTGACAAAGTACCAACCAATCAGCGCATAACTGTCGTTTTTCAAACACTGCCTGTAATCTAGCAGGAGCTGATTGGTTGGTACTTTATCACTCTCCACTTTATCTCTCTTCAAGGGGCCCATTTATCATTGATCGCTTTTTCAACGCAATCAGAGCATACCAGTAACGCCCCTGATCTCATTGCAAAAAGTGATCTCTTCGGCCGGATGTATCACCCGGGACATGTAGGGACATGGGCTCCGAAAGGATCTCATCCCTGCGATGTCTCTGAAGAGCGGCTGGCCACTGCAGGGGGTGGTGCGCATGCGCAGTCCCATGGACTGCAAATGCACATCTGCCATAGCCGGGGAGGGTTCTGGCGGATTCCTCTGTCGGCTAATAATGCGCGGGCTACAGCGGCTAACGTCATCTTCAGATGGCATTAGCTGCTGGGGCCAATATCAGGAATGCATCGCATTCTGGCTATTGGTACATTTGGCAGATTCGCTTCCCCCATAGTAACCTATGGGGGAGGCAGCTGCCAGTGGTAATGGAGGGATCACAGCAGGTATCGGAGATAATTGCTGCGGTCCCTCCTTAATACGTCCGGGGGATACTTAGTATTTGAGGTAAACCCCTGAAAACTGGTGTTTTCTGGGATTTTACCTCAAATACATTTTGATAAATGGGTCCCCAAGGCTTAGTTCATCTCCCCCTAGGGAAGATGTACTGTATTTTATTTATTTATTAACAGTTTCTTATATAGCGCAGCATATTCCGTTGCGCTTTAAAATTATAAGCATTAATAGAACAAAACTGGATAATAACAGACAGATATATAGGTAGCAAGGCCCTGCTCGCAAGCTTACAATCTATAGGGAAATAGGCATTGCTACACAAGGATAGGTGCTATTGTCGAAACTGGATTATTGGCTGAGACAAGATCAATTGAAAATTGAATCGCAGCGACGCCATTTTGCGAAATGGCCGCCTAAGCGCCATTTTAGATAAACTCACACTTTAGTACATGTGGCGATAATACTATTAGCATCATGCGAATGCATCTGTGACCATCGCCATAAGTTACGGCGATTCACCAAAAGCCTATTTCATGACTTTACGTATTATAAAAGATATATATTTCAGAAATGGCTTTACAGTATGCCAAAATTGCATTGCATTAGCTGAATAGAGCAAATGGAAAAGTGACAACTAGCCTGTGTAGATAAGCTTCCTGGAATAACGTCTGCTCTCACTCCAGGTGGTCCGGCTAGAATACACACCTACATTAGCAGGCTTCCTGCAATGCAAATGCCTTCAAAGATTAGAGTGTTATTTTAGGCTTGTGTCATTTGCATTTACACAAGATTACACAAGGTTTTTCTTTTAGCTTGGGAAAGGGGGGGGGAACTGCTGACAGAGTGGGCATGTGGAACTATCATGCTCAGCAATCCACACTGCTAGGTGTTCACTTAGTAAAGTGAGATTTAAGTGCACCATTTCCCATACACACAGTAATATGCACAATTGCGCTGCTAACTAGTCGCATATTAGCGAATGCACAAGACCCCGAATGAAAACACCGTTTAGTAGCTAAATGCGCACGCATCCGCACCAAGTTAACTAGCGTCTTCATATCAAACCCCGCATACTCACACATTACATATTCACATACAAGGTTCCATAAGCTTTAAGGTATAAGATTTAAGTTGTTCATTTAGTATAAATGCTATGAAATAAAGATTGTTTGATAACTAAGGTTTTATATATGCTAAGTAAGCAGTATTTGGTTTTGTACTGATGCGTACTCTTTCCACAGTATTCCGGTGATATCGGTGGGGAGATCGCATCATGCATTCTTGAGTTATGGACCGTAGAGACTTCAAGCAACAAAATGTATATGATATAAATAACTGTTAGGATGACTGTTAGGGGGGCGGGAGGGCAGAGACCCCCAGTTGTTGGAGGCTGGGTTGAGTCTATTTGAACCAACCTGTTAAACGCTCTGTAACAGATGGTTCCCCCATGGGAACCAATGGCATATGCAAGAAACTTCTCTATTGTCCTGTCTATTCTGGGGGGGTATAAACATGTGTGCTCAATCACTGGGTCTTTAGTCTTCTTGCTGAATGCTGATTGACGGAGGTTTTCTTTCTGAATGCCGGGATCTGGTCCAGAGCGCATGCGTATGTATACTGTACTTGGGGTCTGTATAATTCCTTTGCGTCTAATTGTGTATGGATCAATAGCGTGTAACTGACTGTACTTTTTACTTGAATAATACTTTGTGCTTCGGAACCACACGTTCCAAGTCTGGAGTCTTTTATTTACTGTATGACTGCGTACGCAAATTAGCGTCATCCTTAAAGGTTTATAGGTAGGATTTTAGAAGGTACAGGCAGGGGTATATAGAGGTTCAATTTTAATATCGTCACTATATATTGCATTTTGGTCCAGCCAGAATACACAGTTTCTTGGTTGGCTGCATGATCCAGTCACACAGGAATGTCAACCAAATGTCATGAAGATGTGAGAGATAGACGATGTGTGAGATTGTGTGTGGACTGTAAAAGGGGATGTAATTAGATATGGAAGCTATGAAGGTTATGTGGGAGGTTCTGGAATCTGATAAGCTTGCCTGAAGAGGTGAGTTTTCAGGGAACACTTGAAGGATTGGAGACTAGAGGAAAGTCTTATTGTGCGAGGTAGGTTATTCCATAGAGTGGGTGCAGCGCGAAGAAAGTCCTGTAACCGTGAATGGGAGCAAGTAATACATGAGGATGAGAGACGCAGATCTTGTGCTGAGCGGAGAGGTCAGGTTGGGAGATATTTTGAGATGAGTGAAGAGATGTATGTTGGTGTGGTTTGGTTAATAGCCTTATGTGTAAGTGAAAGTATTTTGTATTGAATACGGTAGAAAACCGGCAACCAATGGAGGGACTGACAGAGCGTGGCAGCAGAAGAAGAACATTTCGCAAGGAAGATAAGCCTTGCAGCTGCATTCATAATGGATTGTAATGGTGATAGCCTGTTTTTGGGAAGACCAGTAAGGAGGCTATTGCAATAGTCAATGCGGGAAATAATAAGTGCCTGGATTAGAGTTTTTGCAGTGTCTTGTGTGAGATATGGTCGAATTTTGGATATGTTTTTTAAATGTATATAACATGATTTTGAGACAGATTGAATATGGGGAACAAAGGACAGTTCAGAGTCAAGGATGACACCAAGGTAGCGAGCTTGTGGGGCGGGGTGGATGGTCGAGGTATCAACAGTGATAGAGAGATCAGGTTGGTAACTGTTATTGGCCGGTGGAAATATAATTAATTCTGTTTTAGAAATATTAAGTTTCAGGTGGCGAGATGACATCCAAGATGAAATGGCAGAAAGACATTCAGTGACACGCACCAATACAGGTGGAGATAAATCTGGAGAGGATAGGTAGATTTGAGTATCATCCGCACACAGATGGTACTGAAATCCAAAAGAGCGGATTAGTTTGCCAAGAGAGGTGGTATAGATTGAGAATAGTAAAGGACCTAAGACAGAGCCTTGCGGTACTCCAACTGATAGAGGTAGCAAAGAGGACGCAGAATCAGAAAAACGAACAGTAAAAGAGCGATCAGATAGGTAGGAAGAAAACCAAGAATGAGCTGTGTCCTTAAGACCTAGGGATTGCAGTGTTTGTATGAGAGGAGAGCGGTCAACAGTGTCAAAAGCAGCAGAGAGATCTAGAAGAATTAGGAGTGAGTAATGGCCTTTAGCCTTGGCAGTGACAAGATCATTTACTACCTTAGTCAGTGCTGTCTCTGTGGAGTGTTGGGAACGAAAGCCATACTGAAGTGGGTCCAATAAGTTGTGTGAGTTAAGAAAGTGTGTGAGGCGGGTGTAGACAAGTCTCTCAAGTAGCTTGGAGGGGCATGGGAGCTGGTAGATAGGACGGTAATTTGAGAGACTATTAGGGTCAGAATTTTGTTTTTTCCAGAATGGGAGTAATCACTGTGTGCTTGAACAGTGATGGAAAGTTGCCAGTAGAGAGAGATTACAGATTTTAGTTAGGGTTGGGATAAGCACAGGAGACAGAGCTTTACTGATTTGTGAGGGTATAGGATCTAGAGGAGAGGTAGAGTAGGAGGATGAGAAGAGTGTAGATACTTCATCTTCGTTTGTGAGATCAAATGAAGAGAATGTGCCAGAGGGTTCAGGTAGGGAATTGAGCAGGTCACTAGCTGAGGAAGAGCCTACCATTTCATTTTGGATCTTATCAATCTTGTCCCTAAAATAGGAAGCAAGATCTTGTGCACAGATAGTAGAAGGTGGTGATGGAGGTGTAAGAAGCAGTTTAAATGTATTAAAAAGTCGCTTGGGGTTAGAAGCTTGAGCAGAGATTAGAGATTGGAAATATGTTTGTTTGGCAGTGTCCAGAGCAGTACGATAAGAGTTGTAGATAGTCTTATATGTGAGGAAGTCACTTGGAGTATGAGACTTTCGCCACTGATGTTCAACTTTACGCGAGAGTTTTTGTAGATGCCTTGTTAAGCTAGAATGCCACGGTTGATGTCTAACTCTACGTGGTGTGTTATGGGTAGCTGGAGTCTACTTCATCGAGGGCTTTTTCTAGAAACTGGGTTAGGTGTGATGCAGCAGTCTCAGGAGAAGTGAATGTAGAAATTGGTGAAAGTTGTTGTGTGTATTAAGCTCTGGACAATTATAAATTGGAAAGTGATAAACAACCAGCCACTCAGCTCCTAACTTTCACTTTACAGACTCTGGGCCTAATTCAGACCCGCTCGCGAGCGCTGAGCGCTCGCAAGCGGGTCGATGTTGGGCCAGTGCGCATGCGCACGGCAAGCCGTCGCTCCGGGTCTCGCTACAAAGGGGGCGTGCTGTCGATGGTGAGTGACAGCACGCCCCCTTTGGTGGGCATGCCGGGGGCGTGGCTGCCCAGACGAGGCGTTCGGAATGCCTACCGTCTGGGGCCGGCCCCACTGACATCACAAGTGATGTCAGTGGGAGTGCTCTCAGCTCTGATAGAGCCGAAAGCACTCCAGGGCTTGCGGCAACGAGACCCTACCACAAGGGTCTCGTCGCAAGCCTGATGGTCGCGATGGTCTTGACCCTCGGGTCCATCTTCCTGGCCGCTTGCTATAGCTGTGGGTGGTCACCTACAGCTATACGAGCGGCCAGGAGGCCACTCTCAAAATGAAGAAGCACGGCCCTGATTCAGAGCGAGCGCTCTGTCAGAGCGTCCGGCTCTGAATCAGGGCCTATGTTTGAAAAATGACAGGAGCTGATTGGTTGGTACTTTAGCACCCTCCAGAGCTTAATACATTAGCCTCAATATGGCAATAACTGCCGATCCCAACAGGTGTTACATGCAAATAATTCAACAGAATTAGCATAAAATAGAAATTTTGGTGAATTTCCACAAATTATTCTTCTTTCTGCAGATCTGGGCGAGGATGCTGGGGTCTACATGGAGTTTATGTTGAAGAGTAAATGTTACAATGCCATCCCAACAAGTTGCAAGCTGGTTGTGTTTGACACCACTCTACAGGTTGGTATACAGTGGGCAGGGTCGTAACTAGGGTAGTGCGACCTGTGCCATGGCACAGGGCACAACAGGGCAGGTGGCGCTGTTTGGACCTGTCAATTTTCCTGTTTATTATCATTCTCACTTGTAGCTTCCTCTTCTTTTATCCCCAGCATCTCCTGGCTGCCCCAGGAGTACCCCTATCTCTTCCCTGGCCCTTCCCCATGAGGCCATGGCCCTTTTTCAGGTGCACTATCATATATCCCTATTTAAAAATGGGAAGGGGGGTAAGGCGCCAATGCTCTCTCTGGCACAGGGCACCAAAAAGTCTAGTTACGGCTCTGACAGTGGGTATTATAAACTAAAATATATACAGTAAAATCTTGACTAAATAGTAGACTACTTAAATCATTCCTCCCAACATGTAGGATTTGAAATCACAGACTCCATGCGTAGGCGTGAACCCGAAAAGAGGATGTGGCCTTGTGGGGACTGGGGTGTGGTATCATAACACGCCCCCATTTTCATCACCCTGGAGGTATGCTGGGCTTCCCCAATGCTCTCCCCCGCACTGCGCACGTCCTCTATTCACTCCACTGCTCTGCTCCGAGAGTGCGCCCCCTAACTACACCCGTGAGACCCTGCGGCCCACAGGCTGCAGGTTGCATAAATCAATCTCACACATACATACCAATATGTTTTGTTTTTATGTATGATTTGCTTACAGGTATGAATTTGTTATACGCTTTGTCCAGATTCACAGAATTTAGCTTCTCCTTACTTACAAATAAATAATGACGTACATGACACAAAACATTTATGGTTTACTGTGCAGTAATGATGCACAACCAAAAATATTGTACAACACGCCATTTTGCAAAATTGATGAGAAAGTACAGATAGATGTAAAGAAGTTGTAACAACTCTTTCCTAAGATCTGAAACTGCCACTGTAGCAATGGGATGACATTGACTGCTATTAGTTTGTCAGCTTGTGTTCACCAGGTATTGCAGCCATCAAACAACACGCTGGTGGGTAAGAAGAGTGAGATCAGGGGTAGGTAGAACAGGTTGAGTACGGGATGCTGGCGCTCGGGATCTCGGCGGTCAGGATCCCAGCGGTCAGAATCCCGACGCCGGCACCCCGACAGTCAGTATTGTGATTGAATACTGGTAGAACAGGACACTGCTTTGATGACAAAGGCCCTCATTCAGAGCCGCTCGCAATTAGCGCTTGCTCGTTCATAAAAAGGGGGTGGCTATTCAAATGAACCGTTCGCTCTTTGCGGTCTGTTGCCGCCTCCATGTCAGAACGAGCGAGCAAAACATACGCTCGTTTATTTGATAAAAACGCCCCCTGGCCGCTCGCATCATACGTCATGTCCGCTATTTATTAGATTAATCGAGTACATCGAACAGCGTATGAACTGCTCGCTATTCTTGTGGTTGGTTTTTTCAACCACAATATTGCGAGCAGTTCTGACTATAAAATAACCCAGTGACGTGGTGAATGACGCTGCTGTATTAATTATGCACACCCATAAAACGCCCGCTTTGACCTTTAAGCACGCCTGCGTTCTGATCTCCACTCCCCCTTTTCAAGCACCTTCCCCTGTTACCACCCACATACGCCTCATTCTGTCACTCAAATTAGCAGGCACTCGCTATATAGCGAACAAACGATTTTCGGCCACACTGACTGGTTCGCGCATGCGTACTAAAAACCGTACGCATGCGCAGATGTGCAAATATCGCTCGGAACGAGCGTACTGCCGCTTACGAGCGGCTCTGAATGAGGGCCCAAGACGCCTGAGTGTAGTTCAAGCGCTAAACACCTGAAAAGGGTCAATAATACACAACCTTTATTTATATACAGGTTGAGTCTCCCATATCTAAATATTCCGAAATACGGAATTATTTTGGCATGACTGAGATAATGAAATCTTTGATTTTTGATGGTTCAATGTAAACAAACATTGGCTAAGGCACAAATTATTAAAAAATATTGTATAAAATTACCTTCAGGCTTTGTGTATAAGGTGTATATGAAACATAAATTAATTTCATTTCTGTACACAAACTTTGCTTGAGCCACAAAATTATTGAAAATAATGTATAAAATGACCTGCAGGCTGTGTGTATAAGGTGTATATAAAACATAAATGCATTCTGTGTGTATATTGGGGTCCTATTCTCAAGATATTTCATTATGATATGCAAATATTCCAAAATACGTAATATTCCCAAAATACCCCTGGTTCCAAGCATTTTGGATATGGGAGACTCAACCTGTATTAACATTTACTATTATAGCATTAGCATATATTGTTGCACTTTACAATTGGGAACAAAATAGTAATAAAACAAGACTGGGTAATAACAGACCTTTTATAAAAGAGCTACTAAGAATTACAAATAGACAGTACAGGTAACAGTATGAGGAGTGTATCAGAATGACGTAGTGGTTAGCATTACTGCATCACAGCACTGAGGTCTTTGATTCCGACCAAGTCACTATCTGTGTGGAGTTGGTATGTTCTCCCCATGTATGCGTGAGTTTCCATTTACAATACAAAAACATGCTGGTAGCAGAGGCGCTTTAAGAGAGGAAGGGGCCCGTGTGCAGGCTCCGATCGAGCCCCCTCATCTCTGGCAGTGCAGTAAACTCTGGCATTGTGTGAATGAGTGGGGAGGGGTGGACCAATGGAATGACAGAGGCGGACACAAGGTGGGAGTAAATGATTTTATTGGAGTAGTCACAGTGCTTCTCCTATATTGTCCCGAGCAACAAAAAGTGGGTGTGGTGGTGGGTGAGAGAGGAGGGGGGAGAGACTGGGGAGGTGGGACGACCCTTTCAGGGGGCTCCTTTCCGTGCGGTTCACTAGACAGGCACGTTAACCCTGCTGGACACTATGGTCGACAGTCTTGGGAGTCTTGGTGGGTGAGGGGGGGGGGGGAGAGTGAGAGGGGTATGGTGTGGTGGGTGGATGTAGTACACCTGGCGGAGTCCCGCGTATGAATGAAAAGTCTCGAAGTCTTGTACCTACCGGTAGGTAAGACCTGAGGTCGGTAGGCCGTAGGGGTGTTGCGTTGCTGCAGTTCCTTGTTGACTGATTGAACCTGCTGTGGTGGTAAAGATGAGTAGCTGTTGTTCAAGAGGATCTTCTATTTTGCAGCGGTCAACTACCGGTTGGGGCTGGTGGTTGTGAATGCAGTAGTGGGACTGAGTTGCTTGTGGGAGCTGCCACTGGTGTCCGGTCACTGGGGTGAGGGGTCGGTCCCCCTGTGAGAGCTGGGGGTGTGGTGTGGGCCACCCTTCTGGCAGGTAGATGGACTGCCCGGGACGGGCTTGATGTGTGACGATCTGTGGTCTGTATGGTTAGGGTGGAGGCGCTTGCAGCAGCAAGTGCAGGGGCGATGCAAATGGGATGGCTGAGGCCAACAGGAGGTCCCCGTGGGGATGAGGAGCTTCGGTGGGAGTAGGCCGTGGGAATGTGGGCGTATGGGGTCACCAACGCGTTTCGGCAGGGGTTCTGCCTTCAAGGAGGTAAGGAGAATGGTGTTGCAGGTATGGGGTTTAAATCCTGTGCCTGGTGGTGGTCATGTGATGTGGGCGGCCAATGGTGGACAGGGAGGTGGGGGGTGGGTCTGTGTGGGGATAGGTTGCTGAACTCGCTGTGTAGTGAGGCATGGGGGGGTTGGACTGCTTCTGGTGATGTGTGCTGTGGATCTGTTGATAGGCTGTGACATGTGGGAGGGGCCGTGTTTACACAGCTGTCTGTGATTGTTGTAATTAAGGGTCATGGTTACACAGATGTCTGTGATTACTGTAATTGGGGGCTGTGGTTACACAGCTGTCTGTGATGCGATGGGTCCTGTAGGTGAGGGTGGCGGTAGTCATGGCAACCGTGCGGGCATGCTGTGTAACGCTGACTGGGGTGCTTAAAGGATAGGGGTGTGTGTGGTGACTCGCGGAACAGTGTATGGGCGTGGGGGGGGAGAGGTAGTGTGGACATACAGTGATGTGTATACTTGAGGAGGGGGGGTGTAGTGGTGAGTAGTGCTGACATCATAAGTCCATGGAAATGGTTGGGGTATGGAGTGATGGATACGTGTTGTGTTGTGTGGGGGATGTCGCTGTGTGGTGGGCCACATGCTGTGTGTGTCCCTCATTCTCAGCAACAAAGGTGGGGGTTATTGTGGTGTGGGCTTCTGGGCTGTTGGCTGGTTTGACGTAGAAGGACCATTAAGTAATATTAATATACAAGGGGGCTGGAGGTGGGTGGCGGGATACAAAGTCTGTGTGGGGGGGGGTTTCTTGGTGAGGTGAGGGGGGGTTAATATGCAGATGGGGTTGTGGAGGGGTTCTTAGGGGGAGGCGGTGTGTAACGGGGACCTAGGTAGGCTGGGAGGATGAGGTGTAGGTTGCAGAGGATGGGACGTGTACATAGGCTGTACACGGGCTTGTGGTGTGGGTGTGGGGTGTTAAGTACGATGGGGTGGGGGTACTGGTGTGGTGTTGGTGTTTAGGCAGGGTGCGTGCCGTTGGTGGGGTCCTGGTATGTAATGGTGGGGGGGGGTTGTGGGGGGTGGGCAGCCTAAGTAGTGGGTTTGTTGCTCCTGTTTGTGTGGTGGGGTGAGTACTGTGTGTGCCTCATGGGCAGGGATGTGGGGTTTGTGGCATGGCAGGGGTAGGTGGTGTCCGTCTGTGTGTTGGTAACATGGGGTGGGTCTATTTGCTGATAACTGATTTGACCTCGTTGTCGATATTGAGTCATCTGGGTGTCAGTGTCCTTAGTGTAAAGATCCACCGGTTCCTCTTTGTTGAGGATTTTGATGTGGTCGCCACCTCTCCAGTGTTTTGTGACGTGTTTGATGCTTGTGAAACGGATGCCTAGGGTGTTGCTTTGGTGGTGTTCTTGGAAGTGTATGGGTATGCTATGGGTGTCTGATTTTTTGGTGATGTTTCTGAGGTGTTCCGCTATTCTTGTTTTGAGTGGTCTTGTGGTTCTACCTATGTACTGTTGGTTACAGGGGCATTGTATCAGATAAATGATGTTGGAAGTGTTGCATGTGATGTGTTCCTTTATTTTGTAGGTCTCTCCTGTTTGTGATGAGGTGAATGACGTGGTGGGGGTGGTGCTGCAGTATTTTAGGGTTGTGCAGTTCATGCAGGTTCCGCAATGGAAGAAACCTGCTGTGAGTTTGGTTTTGTCAATGGTGCTCTGTGTTTGCTGTGGGGGTGGGATTTGGACTGGGATGTCAAATGGAGTGGATGTATTTGGACGACATCACATCATTTGGATGAAAACTTCACAGAGTGGTAACATTGGATCCCAGAAGACATACTAGGGGGTTTAGGGGGTTAAATATGGGTGGCTAGCATTTGTTTTGAAGTGTTTCATTTATAATATACTATATACAGAGAATCTGAAGCTTTTATTATAAACCATGCAACCATTTGTTAACTCTTACATTATCTATATGCCAAATAGACATAATGAGGTACATTTACTAAAGTGAGAGTTTTTAGAAGTGGAGATGTTTCCCATAGAAGATTCTAGCTATTATCTTCTAGAAGCTGCTAGTTAAATGTTAATTGGAATCTGATTGGTTGCTATGGGCAACATCTCCACTCCTGAAAACTCTCACTTTAGTAAATTTACCCCTATAAGTCAGTGCTTCTGTGAGGAGTAAAATGTTTTTGACCCAGCGTTTCCTGTCGGTAAGAGGTCCCTGTTTGTTGCTGTCCTGTGCTGTGTTCCCAGTATATTCAGACTGTTGGCATCCATCCACTCTTCTGTCTCTCCTCATCAGATAAAGAAAGCCTTTTTGGCACTGGTGGCTAATGGAGTACGGGCAGCCCCTCTCTGGGACAGCAAACAGCATTGTTTTGTGGGTACGTATTTGAGAGCATTGCATTCTTTTATTGACATTATTCTTAACGAGCACAAATGTTTGTTTTACAAAATCAGCCCCTTTCATGTACAATTTCATTTTGTCAGTTACACTTAAGCAAGATTTTTTAAGATTACACCCAAATAAATCTATAACCTGAACAAAGATACGGCTGCCCATTGATTAGAGCAAGGTAGATTCAATGGGGCTGATACAAAGTTGAACGTAAAATGGGCATACATTACATACATTAATCCCATGGTTCTTACACTAGGTCTTCAGGACACCAAACAGGTAGGTCACCCAGCAGGTGCACAGGTGTATTCATTACTCACTGACACATTTTAAAAGATACACAGGTAGAGCAGTATTTCACTTGTGATTATGTGAGGAGACCTGGAAAACATGCACTGTTTGGGGTTCTGAGGAACGAGTTTGAGAACCTATGCATTACTCAACAAAAGCCTGCAAGGTGCCAAAGTTACACCTGCAAACTGGCATATTTATGTCCAGGTCGGCAGTGGATGCATGTACATTAACACACCCTCACTAAACTTTGCCTACATGAGTCCAGCATCACACCACAACTCTGCCTCTTTGAACGTATGACCCTGCAGAGCCTGTACTTGCATGCGCCAGGCTTGCCTACCCTCCCGATTTGGCCGGGAGCCTCCCAAATATCGGGTGCTGCTCCCGGAAAGGACGGCAAGCCTCCCAACCCCCCCATGAGTAAATAGAGAAACCCCCACAGCTGGGGGGGGGGGGGGGGGGGGGGGGGCCCGGTGAGGTGATTTGCGCTGAATCGCTTCATTGTGGCCCCGCCCCCTGCTTTACAATGCCATTTATTCCGGCATTGTGAAGATGGGGCGGGGCCACGATGTCGTGATCTCGCAGTCACGCCCCCTGCTCCACCCCCAAAACTACACTATCGTCCAGCCACGCCCTCCGCTGTAAACTGACATTCAGCTCAATCCCGGAAGGAGGGAGCTGAATGTCGGCAGGTATGGCATGCGCCCATTTTTGCCATATGTATAGTACAAAGTCATGCAATATACGCTTCGCAAACCAGCATACGCTTAACTCTGCCCCAACCTCACTGCCTTGGTCATATGATGTCTAGATTGTAAGATGTTCATAACAGCTGCTATCCTCGTGTAAAAATATCCATATCTTTAAACAGGATTATAGTACAAAACATTATCCAAGCACATTTGGATAATGTTCAGCAACATACATGGCAACAGCGGTAGGGATGATTGCTAATATGTCATTTGGATCTAATTTATTTTCTTACCTGGTAAAACCACAACAAAGTTAATTACAGAGCATCCGGAAAGTATGCACAGCACTTCACTTTTTCCACATTTTGTTATGTTACAGCATACTTGCCTACATTTAGCCTGTACTCCCTGGGAGAAGCCTGGGGAGGACAAGCAGGTGGGCTGTGATGGGGGCGGGGCCTGACGGATCACATCATTAAGCCCCGCCCCTTCATGGCAAATTGTCGTGATTGGCTTAAATTTAAATAGGGGGTGGGGCTAAATGATGCGCTTCATGGTGAAGCCCCACCCCCTACACAGGGACCCGCGATCGCCGCTGAAATTCTCCCTATTCTGCCCACTTCACTAGGAAGTGGGCAGAATGCGGGAGAAATGCCTACCCTTCCGGGGGTGCAGGGGGTTACCCGAAAAATCACGAGCCTCCCGCGAAAACCGGGAGGGTAGGCATGTATGTATTACAGCCTTATTCCAGAATGGAATAAATTAATTTTTGTCCTCAAAATGCTACACACAATACCCCATTATGACAACGTGTAAAAAATTTTTTTTAGATTTTTGCTAATTAAATAAAAAATACAGAAATCACACGCACATAAGTATTCACAGCCTTTGCTCAATACTTTGTTGATGCACCTTTGGCAGCAATTACAGCCTCAAGTCTTTTTGAATATGATGCCACAAGCTTGGCACACCTATCTTTGGGCAGTTTCGCCCATTTCTCTTTGCAGCACCTCTCAAGCTCCATCAGGTTGGATGGGAAGCGTCGGTGCACAGCCATTTTCAAATCTTCGGATTCAACTCTGGCTGGGCCACTCAAGAACATTCACAGAGTTGTCCCGAAGCCACTCCTTTGATATCTTGGCTGTGTGCTTAGGGTCATTGTCCTGCTGAAAGATGAACCGTCCCACAGTCTGAGGTCAAGAGCGCTCTGAAGCAGGTTTTCATCCAGGATTTCTCTGTACATTGCTGCATTCATCTTTCCCTCTATCCTGACTAGTCTCCCAGTTCCTGCAGCTGAAAAACATCCCCACAGCATGATGCTGCCACCACCACTGTAGGGATGGTATTGGCCTGGTGATGAGCGGTGCCTGGTTTCCGCCAAGTATAATGCCTGGCATTGACGCCAGAGAGTTCAATCTTTGTCTCATCAGACCAGATAATTTTGTTTCTCATGGTCTGAGAGTCCTTCAGGTGCATTTTGGCAAACTCCAGGCGGGCTGCTATGTGCTTTTTTACTAAGGAGTGGCTTCCATTTGGCCACTCTACCATACAGGCCTGATTGGTGGATTGCTGCAGAGAAGGTTCTCCTCTATCCACAGAGGAATGCTGTAGCTCTGACAGTGTGACCATCGGGTTCTTGGTCACCTCCCTGACTAGAGACCTTCTCCCACGATCAATGAGTTTAGATGGCCGGCCAACTCTAGGAAGAGTCCTGGTGGTTCCGAACTTCTTCCAGTTACAGATGATGGAGGCCACTGTGCTCATTAGGACCTTCAAAGCAGCAGATATTTTTCTGTACCCTTCTCCAGATTTGTGCCTCGAGAGAATCCTGTTCCAAACAACTGAATTTACCACAGGTAGACTCTAATTAAGCTGTAGGAACATCTCAAGGATGATCAGTGGAAACAGGATGCACCTGAGCTCAATTTTGAGCTTCATGGCAAAGGCTGTGAATACTGATGTGCATGTGATTTCTTAGTTTTTTTTTTTTTATTAAATTTGCAAAAAATCTCAAAAAAACTATTTACACGTTGTAATTATGGGGTATTGTGTGTAGAATTTTGAGGACAAAAATGAATTTATTCCATTTTGGAATAAAGCTGTAACATAACAAAATAAGTGGAAAAAGTGAAGCACTGTGAATACTTTCCGGATGCACTGTATGTATTCTGGGCCTGATTCAGAGCCAGACGCTATTTGCGGCCGGTCGTTCCAAAAAAAGGGGCCGGCTATTTAAATTGAGCGCTCGGGTCTCATCGCAAGCCGGATGGTCGCGATGGTCTTGACCATCGCGACCATCATTTTGGCCGCTCGCTATAGCTGTGGGTGGTCACCCACAGCTATGCGAGCGGCTGGGAGGCCTCTCCAAAAAGGAGCAGGGACGGCCCTGATTCAGAGTGAGCACTCAGTCAGAGCGTCCGGCTCTGAATCAGGGCCAGAGTCCTTCAAACCAAAAAAATAAATCTTATTTCAGATTTCTTAGAATACTATGTACATTGTTGTATGTATTTGCAGGTGTTTGGAAAGTTTATATAAACTTCTTCTTGGCTACTCCCAATGGCTTTTACATTGACTGTGAGAAAGCAGAAGTGATACAGAGCGATGTGGGATAATAAATGTACATGGGGGGGAGAAGGGAGCTTTTAGTCTGCAGGGACTAGTGACCTGAACTGTATCACATATGAAACAAGTGCACCATGTTTGTTTTTTCCAAGAATTATAGTCACACACTTTTGACTTTTTAAAGATTTTTTCTGCTCTCAGATTATTTTACTTTATTGACATTTATGTTCTTCTGCTAAACACATGGGGCCTGATTCAGACCCACTCGCGAGTGGCTGTCCGCTCGCAAGTGGGTCGATGTTCTGGACTGAGCATGTGCACGACGGAGAGAGCTCCGTCGTGCGCATGCGCCAGACGCGACGAGCGAAGGAAAGTCCTTCGCTCGTTGTGTCCGATCAAAGGGGGCGTGCTGTCAATGTTGATTGACAGCACGCCCCCTTTGGTAGGCGTGCCGGGGGCGTGCCTCCCTGACGGGGGCGTTCCCACGGGAACGCCTCCCGTCAAAAGCCGGCCCACTGACATCACTAGTGATGTCAGTGGGAGTGATTTTGGCTCTGATAGAGCCAAAATCACTCCGGAGCTTGCGGTTGAAAACCTCAACCGCAGGCTCCGGCTCGCAATTTCGATGGTCGCGATGGTCTCGACCATCGCGGCCATCAAAATGCACGCTCGTATAGCCTGTGGGTGGTGACCCACAGCTATACGAGCGTCCAGAAGGACGCTCCATTTTCATGGAGGCCGGCCCTCATTCAGAGCGTGCGCTCTGCTCAGAGCGTACGGCTCCGAATGAGGGCCATTGTTTTTTTATTAAAACATTTATCTGTGATTTTAAGCCATGAATGTATATAATCCGACTTTTATCTGTGATTTATTTGCCCAAGTCTGCCTGGATGCAGCTATATGTAACGCAGGGAGGCCAGTAGAGCTTTGTCCTATTCCACTTTAACAAATATAAAGAACTTTACTTGATGATACCATTTGCAAAAATATGTATTCATTGATGATTGCTTACAGTAAATATTACAAATGTTATATCAGGTTCTGCAATTAGTGTTCTAGTGACAAATTGTTTGTGATAGACAGACCCGCTTCACTGTACATTCTCCTTTTACCAGGAATGCTAACCATTACAGACTTCATCAATATACTACACAGATACTACAAGGCACCAATGGTATGGATATACAGCAGTACAATGTATAGTGTATAATATTTTTATATATACACAGGTATTTGTGACAGTGGGCCTGATTCAGAGCCGGACGCTCTTTCAGAGCGCTCGCTCTGTATCAGGGTGGCATTTTTTTTTCAGAGCCGGCCTCCTGGCCGCTCGCTAAGCTGTGGGTGACCATCGCGACCATCGGGCTTGCGACGAGACCCTTGTGGTAGGGTCTCGTCCATCTAATAGAGCCGGAAGCTCACTACTGAGGCCGCCCCCCAAACGGCAGGCGTTCCTTCGGGAACGCCTCAGTTTGGCCCTGCCCGCCTCCAAAATGGGGCGAGCTGTCAATCACAATTGAAAGCCGCCCCTTTTTGGTGCGAGACCCATAGCGAAGGAGCGCCCTTCATTGGCCGGGTCTCACGCATGGGCACGCTGGAGCCGGCTCCGGCGTGCGCATGCGCAGTGGGGGACCATCGACCCGCTTGCAAGCGATGTGCGCTCGCGAGCGGGTCTGAATCAGGCCCACAGCACACTCTCCAGCTATGTAACATTGTGACTTTATAGTGTTAATATTGTGCAAAACAAAAAACGTTTCATTGTATTGTACAAACTAATAAGACATTAAACTGGAAACAATTAATACAAGTTTGCACTTATATGTGATATAAAAGGGACTTAGGGCCTAATTCAGCACGGATCGCAGCTGCGTAATCGCACACAATGAGTCTGCGAAAATATGCTATCAGCCAGCAACCAGCCAGCATAGAGACACCCACTACGGTCTTCTCACATCTGTAATACCTTGCAGTCCTGCGTATACATCGGAGAATATTGGCCCCTCACATACAATTACAGCAGGTCTGACCTGTCTCAGAAATTGCAAGTCTCGTCACGCAGTGAGTACTCAAGCTGCAGAGGGATTCGCAGTGGCTAATTTATGCACACCCATGCAACGTCGTTCAAACGGGCAGGCACGCCTGCGTTTCTGCAACCACTCCCCTATCCCCACCCCCAAAAGCTTATGGCCTGTCACTCACTCTGCAATGAATTCCACAGTGCATCCGTAATCGCAGTGCGATCGCCGTGCACTCGTAGTGTGGTGCATATGCATGTGCAGTACGCAACAATCGGCCAATCTGTGTACGCGGTTGCAATTGCAATCCATGCTGAATCAGGCCCTTAGTCCAATAATATGCAATTTCCTCCCCCACAAAGTGTGATCCAATAATTTGTAATGCTTCCCCCACACTTTGTTAATTAATGAGACAGATAAACATCTTTTTTAAGTACAGTAATAGAATTGCAAAAGCTCCAAGTTTAACCAGGTAAATATTGCATAGTGTATTTTCAATATTTAATAGATACCTATTTTTTCATTTCATATGTTCTTTCAGAGTGATATTAATTGTTCTGTGTTTTTTAAAAGCCTATTCATATTCTCCAAAAACACATTCCCCATCAATATTGGTCTCATTAATATTGTGCTTGTCATTAGGTTCAGATCTACGAGTTGGAGAAGCATAAAATTGAAACGTGGAGAGGTAAAATTAATTATTATTATTCTTTCTTATGGTTATTTGTCTGGTGTTGGGTAAAGTTGGGTAGAACCTTCCTGTGTTTATCTTGCAGAAGTCTACCTGCAAAGTTCCTTCAAGCCACTGATCTATATCTGCCCTTCTGACAGGTATGAATGTGGTTAATGTTCCTGAAATGTGCCACAGCCATTGTATTGTTATGTGCAATGTCAATATGTCCAAACCATGAATCCCTGTTCCAGTCTCTTCCATGCAGTCTATTCACTAATCAAGAACAAGATCCATAGGTTGCCAGTAATGGATCCAGAATCGGGCAATATCCTGCATATTTTCACACACAAACGCCTGCTGAAATTTCTGCATATATTCGTAAGTAGAGTGTGCGGATAAGATATATCCTTTAAAGTGTACCAGCTAGTTTGTCAACTAAATTGATATATGTATGAATGTAGCCTATGACTTCATCAGAGACTAGTGATGTCACAGAAGTATGAGACACTAAGTGATGTCATTGGGTCCTAGTTAATGGAGAGGAGGATGCATTCCAAGGATGGGTGGGCCTCATAACACAACAGTTTGGGGAGGGGGGGACCCAGTGATGTCATCTGTCCTCCTGTGGACCCACTCTGATGAGGGACAGTACATGCACAGTGAAGATCCGAAAGGGCTTTATTGCTCATGCTCTGGGAGCAGGCAGTGGCACATTTACTGGCATACACTATTAATGTCTGTATCACGAGTAGTGGCTAGGGTTCTTCTTCACCTGCTTGCCCCATTGGTGCTGTATTACCTGCAGTGGTGATGGTTCTAGCACTGGTTACTGGAGTCCTGGGAAGTACTTACAGTTAACATGTTTACTATATATATTCAATCCATTATTCCAATGCTTATTATCACTAGATCCACATAAACATTTATAGAAAACTTACTATGGAAAATAATACTTGTTACACTGAAGTGCCAAAAGTCATGGCATAGCAGTATGTAAAAGTGATTGTAGAATGCGTCACCGTACTGAGACGTCTTGAAAATGCCCAGACTGCATCAGTTGAAATCTGACATCTCGTAAGTCAGTTTGAACCTTTTTTGCCTGCTCATGGCAAGGCAACGTGAATTATCAGAGTTCGAACGAGGCATGATAGTGGGTGCCCTACGGATGGAACATTCCATTTCTGGAGTTGTGCTGACATTGAAGTTGTATTCCAAAGAATGGGGTGGCAACCATGTTTGCCCGACATGAACCCAACCAAGAATTTATGGGACTTGTTGGAGAGGTCCATTCGTATCCAAGATCCTGCACCTACAAATATCAGGGAAATGTGGGAAGCTAACCAGATGGTATGGGTCAACATCTTTCCAGTGACACATCGAATTGCTGTACTTCGCCAGGCTAGAGGGGTGATACACGATACTAGGCATCTATCCCATGACTTTTGGCACTTCAGTGTATGTATATGTAACAGAAAAGGCTCACAATTTGTTATATAACTATATCCTGATTTAATTCACTTGAAATAACTTGGCACATGGCTGAGTATATTTGGTGTATTTACCTGGTGCAGCTACTCACTTTTGTTCTTACACAACTGCAGGGCGGCACCATTCCCAGGCCACGTTTCCTGCAGGGGACCATCCAGGAGCTGGGCATCGGGACCTTCAGGGATGTGGCCATGGTACATGATACATCCACTGTTTACAGTGCACTGGAAATCTTTGTAGAGAGGAGAGTGTCAGCTCTTCCTGTAGTCAATGAGTCTGGTGAGTAAATGTGCAAACTGCTGATTCTTCTCACGTCACTGACAGAAATAACTCTAGAATGATCCTTAGTAATACTATTATCAGGAAGGCTTCTAGAAGACACTGCAGACACAATGGAATCATCACCTGCACACATCTCAGTGATGTACACAAGACAAGGGAGGAACACTGCTTTCATCTCCTGGTCTCATTGCAAAGTATTGGGTACAGCCTGTTAATGCTGTTCCAGGCTCACGTCCTGACTGGGGTTTCCCTGCATTTGTAGCTGAAACAGACTTTCTTAGTAACAGTCACTGCTCTGCTTTTCTGAATCAGGTCACCGCTACATCAGAAGTTAGTAAAACTCAGTATGTAATTACACAGTAAATATAAATGCAATGGGCATCATGCTGAAATCACAAATAAACTTGTCTGTAGTGAGATATGGGTGGATGCGGAAGATATTTTAAGGTGGCATCAACGTAATTTTATAGGGCTGGAATACTGTATGTGGCAAAAGGAGTAAAGTGTAACATGAGAAATTTCCATGCGTATAGTTAAAAACAGTGGCTCATAATCTTAAGGCGTATATCCACTAGACAATATGCTCCATGAGCAATATCGTCTAGTGTTTGCCCGGCAGTGCCGGGCTCAATGTCATTAACGACACTGAGCATCCACACTGAACGATATCGTTCATGATATCGTTCAGCGACGTCACCTTCCCTCATCCCCGTACTTGCAGAACCTGATGATATCATCAGGTTGCCCTGCAAGTACGGGCCATGAAAGATGTTGTCAACGACCAGCGGGAGCGCGCATCGCTGGTCATTGATGGCATACACACTGAACGATATTGTGGACGATTAACGATATCGTTATGGTTCAAATTGTCCAATTTATCGTCTAGTGGATACGTGCCTTCAGAGGTCATTGCCTTGGAAGAGTGTACAATCTATATGAACTGTCTAGAATAGCAACTATAGTGGCAGTTCTATGTTGGTAAGCACTGACATACATTGTAACACAAAGGAAGTAGGTTCCCTTACTGTTCTCATCTCAGCCATGCACAGGGGGAGATGTATCAAAGCTTTGAGAGAGATAAACTGGAGAAGTTGCCCAAAGCATCCAATCAGCACCTGTTATTTACCTAGCACAGTCCATAAAATGTCAGTTAGAAGATGAATGTCGCTATGGGCAACTTCCACTTTACATCTCTTGAAGGTTTTCTACATTTCCCCTTTAGACAGTAAAGACATGAATCTGAATAGTGAGCTTCCTGTCCAGGGTGGGAAAGGAGTTCAAGGACGGTTCATGGATTCTGAGAACTGCTAACAGGAAAGCATATCTTCCATGTTTAAATAAATATCTGGCTTGTCTTTCACTGTAACACGTCACCCGGACGAAAGTGTAGTAAAATTATTACTGTGTGCAGACTCTTTTAGACAATTTGGATTTATCACTTGCACTCCAACATATTTGTACAGTGGTTCCCAAGCTCGGTCCCCGGGACCCCACACAGTTCACATTTTCCAGGTCACCCAGCAGCTGCACAGGTGTATTCATTACTCACTGATACATTTTAAAAGGTCCACCAGTGGAGCTAATTAAATCACTTGTGATTCTGTGAGGAGACCTGGAAAATATGCACTGTTTGTGGTCCTGAGGACTGAGGGGGTCATTCAGACCCGCTCGCGAGCGCAGGACGCTCACAAGCGGGTCAATGTTCCTCCACTGCGCATGCGCACGACGGAGGGAGCTCCGTCATGCGCATGCGCGAGACCCGGCGAGCGATGGGCTCTCCATCGCTCCGGGTCTCGCACCAAAGGGAGCGTGCTGTCGATGTTGATGGACAGCATACCCCCTTTGGTGGGTGTGCGGGGGCGTGCCTGCCAGACGGAGGCGTTCCCATGAGAACGCCTACCGTCTGAGGCCGGCCCCACTGACATCACTAGTGATGTCAGTGGGAGTGATTTTGGCTCTGATAGAGCCAAAATCACTCCAGGGCTTGCGGCAGCGAGACCCTACCGCAGGGTCTCCGTCGCAAGCCCGATGGTCGCGATGGTCAAGACCATCGTGACCATCATCATGGACGCTCGCATATGCTGTGGGTGGTCACCCACAGCTATGCGAGCGGCCAGGAGGCCGCTCCATTTTCATGGAGGAGGGCACTGATTCAGAGCGAGCGCTCTGGTCAGAGCGTTCGGCTCTGAATCAGGCCCTGAGTTTGAGAACCAGTGTATTAGTAAATTGGGTAGTGACATACCATTTTTGCATGTCTGCAGAAAGTTACAAGGATCAGTGACCCTCTGTACCTCTGGTATGCGGCTTTGTCTCTTTTGAAGACTAAGGGGGAAATGTATCAAACCTTCTAAATGACTGGACAAGTTGCCCATACTGTAGCAACCAATCAGCTTATAGCTAGCATTTATTAATTACATTATAGAAAATGATAGATAGAAGCTGATTGGTTGTTATTGGAAACTTTTCCACTTGTCTACTCTTTAGAAGGCTTGATACAATACTTCTCCCTCTAATACCCCTTTTACACCAGAGCAAAAACCTGGGTTTTTGCTGGGTTTACCCGGGTCACAGCTCAATGTAAAAGGGTCCCTGAAATATAACCCGGGTCAAGTGACCTGGCAATCCAACCCAGGTAGCTACCAGATAATGGTGCAGTGTAAACGGCGCAAACCGGGTTATCCTACCTGGGTCATGCCTAAAAATGAGCTGATTGGTGGTTGTGGAGCAGTCACCTCCCACTGTTTATGACCTTACAAGTCAGACCCAGGTTCAGTGTGAACAGGGCTGACCTGGGAGTAACCCAGATCGAAGGTGCAGTGTAAATGGGGTCTGACCTGGGTTGGAGCCATGTCCAAAAACCCAGGTCGGACCCTTGTTTTTGGTGGAAAAGAGCTTTATAAAGTAATTATGGGTGGACAGCAGCAGTGCAGATTTGAGGTAGAGGCTGACGCCGGGGCAGGAGGATGTCTGTGTAAGACAAATTTTATAGCCACAGTAAAAATCCAGGAATCAAGAAGACCAGATTAAACTCTTTTGTTCAGGAAGGTGACTCGTTACACAGGCAAAGACTGTGTGAAATGAATATGTTTATACAGGCAAACAGCCTCCTTGATTGACCACAGGAGGGCACCAGTGCAATCAGACTACACACAAAAGAAAAACTGGACAACAAAGAGAAGAATCATCAGTGAAAGTTTACTGTTAATAGAGAGAACATAGGTCAAATACCAGAGTGGACAAATAAAAATATGTGCCCAAATCGAATGCCCTAAGGTTGGACAAAGCATGGCATATACAGCAGCTGATATGTTATAGAAGTTAGCACTCTTCTGGGTAGGTGTATGTGTTCATTAGTACCATCCCATGTAATGGCAGAAGTATGCACCTTCTGACATCATCAAATCGTAGGACGTCTGCCAGACTGCACCATACATTCACGATTGGTTCTGAATGATCACATGAAATATATATAGTCAATATTAGATCCAACACTGATTTACATAATGCCAAATGATTCTTCCCAAGAAGAGGAGAAGCTATATTACAACTGATTATATATATTATCAAATATTTCCACTAAATAAGCTGCTTTTAATTTTGAGCGCGGTTATATTATCAAATATTTCCAGTATTACAACTGAACATATTTACATTTTATTTTATTAACAGTTATTTATACAACACACATACATAGGGGTAAATTTACTGAGAATCGAGTCTGGGAGAGTTTGCTAACTCTGGAGAGTTTGGGCATTTATCCCCACTCGCAAATTTACTAATGTAAAACTTGGGATATTTCCTTTGCTACAGGAAAATACTGGAGAGTTAGCAAACTCTCTTCAATTCACCATCGGCAAAACTCGAGTACCTTATCACTAGTGAAAATAGGATTCGGGAATTTACCAAGCAGAGAGTTTCTAAACTCTCATGAGATGGAAAAACTCTCCTGTAAAAACTCATGAAATAAATACACCTGCCTGTGATCTGCGAGTTTGGCAGAAACATACACAGATCACTGTGACCCATGTATGTTTCTGCCTACAAATAGAAAAAGAAGTTTAAAAGTAAAAAAAAAAAAATGACATAGAGCCACCCCCCAAAAGACTAACCAGCCCCGGACTTGCCAGCCAGTCCTGGTTCTTAAAATTACAGGGAACAAAATGAGTAGGGTTCCACAGTAATTTAATAACCAGCACCAGGCAGCAGGGCTGGTTTTAAATATAGGGAGAAAAAATAGGGTGAGGTTCCCCTTATATTTAAAACCAGCTCTGGACCCTTTCTAGCGGGGGACTGATGCCACAGCCAGGGGAGCCCTTTCACCAGGCCCCGCAGCATCAGCCCTGACCGCTAGTCAGCCCAGGCCAGGGGTCCCTGGGGAGTTGGGGACCCCCCAATAAAGGGGTCTACCTCTCCAGGGCACCCCTGTCCTAGGCTGATAGCCCGGGGCTATCCCCACCACCCCTGGGCGGTGGGTGGCGGGTTGTTAATGTAGGTGTAGTGTTAAAAATAGAATTAACAACATTGTCTTTACAGTAGAACTGCAGGTCCCAGCAAGCCTCCCCCGCATGCTGGTACTTGGAAAACCACAAGTACAAGCATGCTGGGCATTAAGGGGCCTCTGGTACGTGTAGTTCACCTGTAAAGAAATGTGTAAAAGACACAGGCACCATGAAAATAAAGATTTATTACATCCATACATACACACACACATACTCACCTGCTCCCTTCCCCTCCCTGAGCTGTCATTAGCATACTGTAACAGTATGCTGTAGCAGGTTGTTACAGTGTGTCCAGGGCCTTATTTGGATTACTGCAGAGAACATCGTGGGACAAAAGGTGAGTATTGGATCTTTTTTTCAAGTACTTCCATAGGATACTTTACGTTGAGAAGGGGACGTGAACATCTGGGAGCAGGTGAGTGTGTGTGAGTGTATATGTATGGATGTAATAAATCTTTATTTTTATGGTGTGTTTCTTGTGTTTTTGACACATTTCTTTACAGGTGAACTACATGTACCAGCGGCCCCATAATGCCCCGCATGCTGGTACTTGTGGTTCTCCAAGTACCAGCATGTGGGGGAGGCTTGATTGGTCACTTTTATGTATTTGATTGTTTTATTACATCGATTAAAATGTGCCTAAAAATTAGTTCTCCTGAAAACGTGTACCAGGACAGTACAAAATCCATACCATTGTAAGGAAAGGATAAGGCACGATCTCAGTTAGATTATTGAAGGGAGAAAAATCAATTCCTGTTACAGGTATAGAAATGGCCTTTACCATCCTGGGAAATGGGAAACAACCCCTTCATCTAAATAAATCCATCCTGAAACAAATCCTTGCTTTTAGCTGTAAAAATAGACAGTGTGCTTTACGTCAGAAAACATTGTTTGTGCTGCACTTTGCTCTTTTCGTTGAATGAACCCTACAGTCCTGGGCAGTAGTGGGTGGAATTTCCTGGGTTAGTTACGGGATACTGGCAGTTGGGAACTTGGCGATCAGAATACTGACAGTGGCATCCCGATAGAATTTTGTAAGTATCCTAACTCTGACTCTCCCGCCAAACCTTAACCCACCTTTCCCGTAGCCTAACCCTCCCCTACCGCAGCCTAACCCTCACCCCCTTGCTCCCGCAGCCTAACCCTATACTTACCGTCGGGGTGTCAGGATTCCAACGCTGGTATTCTGACAGCCGGCATCCCGACTGTTGGGATGTCAAGTACTTCCCGAATTTCCTGCATTTGGAAATATACCCCAGGTGGGAGCTGTTTGGGGACAATGTGTGATATATTGTGAACTAGGGCACTACTATGAGACAGAAAATGGACCAAGGCACTACTATGGGACATTCAACGGACTAGGGGGTTTATTTACTAAGCCTTGGATAGAGATAAAGTCGACAGAGATAAGGTACCAACCAACCAGCTCCTAACTGTCATTTTTTAAACACAGCCTGGCAGTTAGGAGCTGATTGGCTGGTACTACGATGGGACATAACATTAACTGGTGCACTACCATAGTTTGTAAAATGAACCAGATCACTACTATTGGTCAGAAAATTAATTAGGGAACTGGTACTATGGAGTATAGAATGAACAACTGCTGTTCTCTAGTGAAGCATGGGGGGTCCAAAATGTTGCTATGGGGCCCACAAAGTTTTGGCTACTTCACTAACTACAGTGGTACATTATTTATTCTTATGAACATATATAATAATTCTGTATATGTGTTATAAACAAAGTAAAAAAATTATATAATCATCACCAGGGTTGGAACAGTGCATATTCTGGCCTCATAACATAAGGGTAGGGTCTGGTAATACTGCTGTACTCCCAGGCCAGGTCCACAAAGAGTAGAGTGGGGAGACTAGGGGAGTTCTGTTGGGTTCTTGGAGAAGCAGAGACCAGGCATTCCAAGGTCCACCTCACTTCCTGGCCCCCTAGCGCCCAACCACCCTGCACCAGCTTTAGTCCCTCTGATTTTCACAATACTATTCTTTTAGATAAACCATGCTATTTCATCTATTCCACATAGTCCTTCAGTACAACTCCAGTCTCAGCACTCATAAATAGCTTTAAAAAGCCCTCGAAGCATACCAATCATTACACTGACCAAGTAGGACTGACTAATCATAACATTATCCAAATAAGACAATAAAGTATGCTGATATTTGTTACCGTATTTGTTATCTCTCTCATCACTGTGGGAAGATTTGTAAGAGCTTTCTGATGTATTTCACCTATTATTATTTTTACAGGTCAGGTTGTAGGACTATACTCCCGCTTCGATGTTATAGTGAGTATCCTGTTCATCAAAACACTTTCTGTGATGCATGGGGTCAGTACTGTGTCAGCCCTGCAGCACCACCTGATCTAAATACTAGACGTGTTCTAATACCCAGGGGGGAGATCAGGTCATGTCTGTACTTTGTCCTGACCTTAGCCACCATCATCATGGTCTATCTTACTTATTTTATTTTACAGCCACAGACTTTTCTATCTTTAGGTTTGGTTCTATCTTCCCTGACCCCTAAAGAGCCTAATACGACCTTGTTAAAAGACCTAGGGCCGTGTTCAATTAGGTGCGAAAAGCCAGTTTCTGTGGAAAAGTATCGCCGATGCCGTTATTTTGCCAGGTGAAAACGTATCCCCATATTCAATTCCAAAGACTTTTCGCCGGTGCAGAAAGTCAATGCATTACAATAGCTGAAAAAGATTTGCCTATGAAAGCTGTCGAAAGAAAGTGCAGAATTAGGGTTTTGGGGTGCAAACTTGCGGGAACACCCCTGCTCCCTTGGGACAGCCCCCCACAGGTAAACTGTGTCAAAAAAAGTTTAAAAAATACTTAAGAACACCCCACAAAATGACTTTGAAAAAGGGGGTGGAAAAGTAAAAAGTTGGCGGACAAACTTAAAAACTAGCAAAATAAACTCCAGGGGGGTCCCCAAGTATGCCCCAGGTGTTTTTAAGTTTGCAGGTGGTAACGGCAGGTGGAAATTTTAAGTTTTTTAAAACTTTACTGTAGCAACTTTAAAATAAGCTAGCACCCATTTTCATGTACCCCAAATTTGCTGGGACTACTTATAAAAAAACAAAACAAAAACTGCAAAATGTTATTCTTCACCACTTCTGCAATGACGCAAATTAGCAGCTATTGAGAGCATTTAAGTTCCCCAAATCTCTTCAGTAGGGCTATTTGGGGGTATCTATAGTGATCCCCAATGTTAGTGCATCTTTTAGGGAGTGTAAGGCTCATTACCCCAAATCTGACAGCACTTTTCGCCTGTTTGAGTTTCGCCGGGTCCCGTTTTTGCATCCTTTGGAAATGAATACGGGGATAAGCGGTGATGCGCGCAAAACTTTTCCACAGGCAAAACCAGCGATGACGCTGAATTGTCTGGCATGTGAAAATTACGGGACTTTTCGCACCTAATTGAATATGCCCCCTAGACTATAAGGCGAACCAATATGCAAAGTCTATTACTTACAGGAAATGAAGCTGGACCTGGTTTCATTGTTTTATTTTTTAAAATATTTCTTTTATTGATTTTTAATTACTGATATAGCTCCGAAAATAAGAATAGTGTAAATGATATCCAGTATACAGAATAAGATGAAGTGTATCCTGTAGTTTGTCATTATTGAAAAACATAGGGACATTTCCTGGGGCAACATTTCTAGAGACAATCTGTGTATTTCCTCTTTATATTTTCTTCAGGATGGCTATCATTTTATATGCATTAGTCTATTAGTTTTGAGTATACTGGTTTTAAACAAAATATATTTATCTACTTAAGTGTATAGATATCTGTTTTTGTATACCAGCATTTGGCAGCCCAGAAGATCTATAATAACCTGGATATAACAGTGGGTGAGGCTCTGCGACGGCGCAGCCTGTGTCTGGAAGGTGTTCTGATGTGTTACCCATATGAAACAATGGAAGCTGTGATTGACCGAATAGTAAGAGAACAGGTAATGACTGTGTAGGCTTGTGCAGGTATATAGCTACATCATATGTCAGGCCTCACTAGTCTGTGCACAACTCCATCTGTCTTGCTGTATTTAATTGAACTTCTGGGCCTGATTCAGAGCTGTGACCAGAGTGCTCGCTCTGAATCAGGGCCCTCCTCCATGAAAAGGGAGCAGCCTCCTGGCCGCTCGCATTGCTGTGGGTGACCACCCACAGCTTATGCGAGCGGCCAAAAAGATGGTCGCGATGGTCTTGACCATCGCGACCATCGGACTTGCGACGGAGACCCTGCGGTAGGGTCTCGCTGCCGCAAGCCCTGGAGTGCTTTTGGCTCTATCAGAGCCAAAATCACTCCCACTGACATCACTAGTGATGTCAGTGGGGCCGGCTTCAGATGGTAGGCATTCCCATGGGAACGCCTCCGTCTGGCAGCCACACCCCCAGCACGCCCACCAAAGGGGGCATGCTGTCAATCAACATCGACAGCACGCCCCCTTTGGTGCGAGACCCGGAGCGATGGAAATGCCCGTCGCTCCCCGGGTCTCGCACATGCGCACGACGGAGCTCCCTCCGTCGTGCGCGTGCGCAGTGGGGAACATCGACCCGCTTGCGAGCGTACTGCTGCTCGCGAGCGGGTCTGAATGACCCCTTCTATGCTCACATAACCATGGCACTTAAATATTGGTTTGTTCTAGTTTCAAAATGTTTAACATCAACAATGTTTGCTAATGGAATTTTGCAGAAACAAGGCAGAATAAACCGGATCCTGTAGGCCAGCAATGCCGAATCTCTATTGTTCTGAGGGTCACATGGGCAGATAGTGTTTATTTCATGGGTTTTCCTAAACATGTAAAATATGTTCCTTATCCAAAAAGGAAAAAAACAACTTATTTATAGTTATATATTACTTCTCAATATTGTTTAAAAGTTCCTACACACAAACTTTACTGCACCAAGTTACCTCCATTCACTAGACTTAGCACTCTTGCCAAGAGAATTCGCAGCCTTGCTAGCATCACAGAGTTGCCTAACTTTACTTGCGGTCCCTAGACACAAGCCTACTACTGTATCTAATACTAATTATGACCGACTTCTGCACTGCTTATATTTAGCACTCTCTTCAGTTTCACTGTCGTGTTCCTCCATAATTTGGCAGGTTCATCGCCTGGTCCTGGTGGACGCAGATCATCGCCCCTGTGGGATTGTGTCTCTTTCTGACATCCTTCAAGCCCTGGTTTTAACCCCTGCAGGTATTGATGCCCTTAATTCCTAACCCTGGGAAGGCTCTTTTCTACCTTCACCCTGCACCTCCTTCTCCTCTCTAAGGCACAGGTACGCTCCCTACATCGCAGGAGCAAACATCAGTGTGAGAAATTGTCTGCACAGCTCAACTCTGCACTTTGCACCTTGGAAGCCCCGAGCTCTGCACTTCTGCTCCTCTGTTCTGTGTACTGCCTGAGATTCTGCTTATCTCTGCTGCTTTCTGAGCTGTCCTGGGCCTTGCTTCTCTGTCCTCCACACATGCAATCCTTTTATCCCACTTAGATGTTTACTGTAAACAGCATTATTTACATATGGCCATTGGACAACACGTATGAAATTGCATGTTGTTTACTGCAGACGCAAAGGAGGCGATTAAAATATTTTTTTGATACGTTGCATAAAAAGGAATGAACATATCAAAAAGATATATTTTGAGTGTAGTTTTGTTTTTATCCTTTGCTAGTGTAGGTTCTAAAATGTATTGTGGGTCATAAATAAATTAAAATTCATGGTTTTCCATCTCTGCAATGCATGTAAGATTTATTGTTGATGCGTTATGTGACCTCCCTGTCCATCTGATAATATGATCGGAAACCCCAGCTTTGTGGGTTTATAACATTGCTTATGCTGTCTTATGTGACTACAGTACATTTGTAATAGCTGCCTCTTTGCTGTTGTTACAGGCATAGATCGCAATTCCTTGTGATAGCTGCTCAGGGGTGCACATGGAACCAGCTACAGCTCCATGGACTGGTATTATAGGACATTTTGTCGGCAATGGCCGGAACTGCGTCATTACAGGAGTGGATGAGCAATTGGAAGCTGTAGTGTTCAAATGATATAACACAGGAACACTTACTGTCGGCCATTGCCTGGTACACGTACATTCCGGCCGAATGAGAAGTCGCATACAGACTTACAGAGGGACAAGTCTTCAGTCTGTGGCATAAATGTAATTCTCCAGCTATTCACTGTGATTATCAGAATGTGCAGGACATTTCCTGATCCTGGAACCTTTACTTGGATGGAGAAATAATATAATAGCTCCTGTTTCAAGAAAGTGTATTTGTTGTTTGCTGACAGAGCTCTGGAGAGGAGCCTGTATCTCTGACCTGTGCTGTGTAGATCATGACACTAGAGCAGGACTCATCATTGTGTGATATCCACAGATAATGAATATTCTGTTTACATTGTGCAAAGTCATTGCATATATCATTTTCATTTCCTTAGGTTTGTCACAGCAATTTTGTAGGAAATGTAACATTTTGTGTATATCCTATTCCCTAAGTGGAGATCCCGAAATAATTCAGTTTATGCATAGTTCTGTTAAGTATTTTAGGAATTCCATTATTGCCAAAATTCTAAACGAATTTGCAGGGACATTCTGCTCCTGAGCCGAGAAATCTAAACATGTTACACACTGTATAAGTAGCTATATGTAGTCTAATGCTGGTTACACACTATACGATATATTGTTCCGACACGGCTCGAAATTATATATTGTACACATAGGGGCATATTCAATTGGGCGCGAGGTTTAGCGAGGAAAAAACCTTGCGCCCAATTTTGGACTACCGTGGGTATGTGCGCTCCCGATACCCACGGTATTCAATTAAAAAAAAGTGGTCGCGGGGTTTTCAGAGCTGAAAACCCCACACCGCATTAAAAAAAAGAAAAAAAATTCTGCACTTACCTTCCCGGGGGTCTCCAGTGGTCTCCGCATCTCCCGGTGGACTCCCCTCTATGTTCTCACTGGAGTGGGGGCTGCTGGGAGGCTCCAAGGGCTGGTGGGTGGTGCAAGGGCTACTGCGAGATGTAGTTCTCCCAGTGCCCATTCCGGTGGGGCACACTGAACTTGGGGGGTACACATACCCCGAGGGTCACACACGCACTCATGCACACACACTCACTCATACACACAAACACTCACACACACTGACATACCCTGCTGCAGACCCGGCTTCCAATGCTGGATGCAGAAGACAGCGCTGCAGACGGTAAGTAATTAAGGACTAATTAAGCTAATTGGAAACGTCCAATTGCTTAATTAGTCCTCAGGGGGGTGCCGCCGGGGTGGCAGAGCCCCGCTGATTTTTCCTAAAATTAAAGATTTTATAAAAAAATAAATCACACTTGCTCTGGAGGTGCGAGAATAAAAAGCTCCTGGCGCGCATAAAAAGAAAACATCCGAACCTAATTGAAAAGCAAAAATCCCGCACCTGCAGGAAAGACCTCGCAGGTGCGGGATTTTTTCTTTTCTCGTCCCCAACTGAATATGCCCCATAGTATAATGTGCACGCCCGATCTGTCATTCATTGCATCGTCACATCTGCTGTTCTGCGCTGCAGGTGGAACGATGCAGTGAATGATGCAGTGCTGTTATGTGCTGCATGAACAACACAATGCTGTGCATTGTGTACAGCACGCACAATGTATTGTGAAATCGTATCACACCGTCGCTAGGTTGCACCATTGCATGGTGTGTACCCAGCTTTAGTCAGGGTTAGGCAAAGTGTGGCTCTCCAGCTGCTGTGAAACTACACATCCCAACATGCCCTGCCATGGTTTAGCATGCCCTAGCATAGGGGTGGACAATAAGTAGCCCTCAGGAAATCTATGGAAAGGCATGCTGAGATATGAACTTCTACAGCAGATAGAATGCCACACATTGATGAGCCCTGGTTTAAGTGATGGGCAATATGGTATGTTAGTAGGGCCACCTTCATAAATGATGCACCTTACTCTTAAACACTGTAATAAGAATAAACAGTCCCAAATCAGGCTCTCACTAGTCCCAAGTTCCCTATCATATCCCTCAGAAATTCTATATGCCACTCAGACCCATCTGCTTTCCCCCAAATTCTCCCACCTGCCCTCAGATACCCATTAGTCATGAAAGCCCCCAACATGCTTCTTATACTAGTACAGCATGACATTAAACCCTCTGCTTGCCACAAAATACTCCCCCTAACAATAAAATGGCCCACATGCTCTCAGATCCTATAAATACACTCAACTAATCTCCCTTCAAATACCCCACCTGTCATTCAAAATTCTCTCCCACATGCCCCCATTCACTCCTTGTGTCAACTCTCACTGGGTGACCACTCACTTCTTATAACACTAAAGCTTTAGAGCACAGGTTCTTAAATTCAGTCCTCAGGACTCCAAGCAGTGCATGTTTTGCAGGTCTCACAGAATCACAAGTGAAATAATTAGCTCCATCTGTGGATCTCTTAAAATGTGTCAGTGAGTAATGACTATACCTGTGCACCTGCAGGGGGGTGACCTGGAAGTGTGACCTGTATGAGGTCCTGAGAACCAAGTTTGAGAACCACTGCTTTAGAGTACTGAGGTCGTAGATGAAGGCTCGCTCAGCCACTGGAGGACAGAGGACCTCCTGTTGGTCATTGTTGGGTTAGGTGGACTTTGGTGTACTGCAATAACTATCATTATTTAATTACTTATAATGTCATATTTTTATTTTGAATGAAAATAATAAGTATTGACTTAAAAAGCCTAGAAACTTAGAACAGGTAGTGAAAGTTGTAGTTTATATAAAAAAAAAATGTAATTGGTAAGTGTTAAAAAATAGTGACAATTATAGAGACATGTTGATAAATCATGTCCCATCCCTGTATATTAAGGGCAGTTGGCAATTATGGAATTCAGTTTTCCTTCTGTGACTGTTTGTTTGTAGTAGAAGGTAATAAATGTACAAATTGATAAACATAGAGGGATATGTATTGTGTATTTGGTATAATAGTATTGTTTTGATTTTTAATATTTACTCCCTGGATCGAGCAAAATTGGGAAGGGTCAGGGTTAACTTATTTTTATTTGCACCTGGCTTCCAATTCAATATGGCACATGAAGACTTCATTGTAAAGCTGCAGTAATATTATACTGTCATCCTGCAGAGGGTTATTTCAGTGTAACTGTATTGCCATATCATTATTTAAAAAGGGTATCCAGCGAGTAACTGGAACCTGGATGTAGATTTGGTGGCGCCAGATGGTTTAGCAACAACTGCTTTCCAGTCTTGTTCTTTCCACAACCTCTCCTGTTATTCAGCTGGAAAAATGATTTTCCGCCATATATTTGCAAACATAGCTGATTAGAAAACAGTGGGAATTCTGTGGAGCACCACTTCCCTACCAAATTGCTACATGGGGGGACTTACCCAAAAAGTGGACTGAGTGCCCCAAGTGGACAACACTTTATTAAATTTGTGCAAAGTGTGATGGACATTTTAAAACTGAGAGCATTGTGCTCCTATTCACACTTGAAATAGTTTTGCATTAAAAACACGTTATGAAATAAGCTCTAAGCTCAGTGATGTCACTGAGACTGAGAAGGGCACCAGTTCTGGGACTTTGGAATCAATGTGAATGACATTTGCTGGGTCTGCATTACATTCCCCCTCCTCAAGCTTCGTTCTGACTTGCTAAAAAAATAAAACTACTATGCACTTTTCAGAATGACACTACTGCTTTGATAGTTTCTTGCTCATATTCTTTAACCATTAACCACAGATTTATAGCATATATACTACATGGACAAAAGTATTTGGCCACACCTGTTAATTATTGAATTGATGTGTTTCAATCAGACCCGTTGCCACAGGTGTATAAAATCAAGCACCTAGCCATGCAGTCTCCATTTGCAAACATTTGTGATACAAAATGGGTCGTTCTGAAGAGCTCATTGACTTCAAACGTGGTTCTGTGATAGGATGCCACCTATGCAATAAATCGGCTCGTAAAATTTAATCCTTACTGGATATTCCATAGTCAACTGTAAGTGACATTAGAAGTGGCAGCGTTTAGGAACAACAGCAATTCAGCCACGAAGTGGAAGACCACGTAAAATCACAGAGCATGGTCAATGACTACTAAGACTGCAAAAGTCGCCAACGCTCTGCTGATTCTATAGCTGTAGAGTTCCAAACTTCCACTGGCATTAATGTAAGCACAAAAACTGTGCGGCTGGAGCTTTATGGAATGGGTTTCCATGGCCGAGCAGCTACGTGCAAGCCACACATCACCAAGTCCAATGCCAAGCATCTGATGGAGTGATGTAACGCACACTGACACTGGACTGTGGAGTAGTGGAAACGTGTTCTGTGGAGTGACGAATCAGGCTTCTCTGGCAGTCAGATGGGCGAGTCTGGGTTTGGCAGGATGCCAGGAGAACTGCCTGACTGCATTGTGCCAACTGTGACGTTTGGTGGAGGAGGGATAATGGTACGGGGCTGTTTATCAGGGTTTGGGCTAGGCCCCTTATCTCCAGTGATCAGCAATCTTAATGGTTCAGCATACCAAGACATTTTGGACAATGCTATGCTTCCAACTTTGTGGCAACAGTTTGGGGAAGGCCTTTTTCTATTCCAACATGACTGTGCCCCGGTGCACAAAGCAAGGACTATAAAGACATGGTTTAATGAGTTCGGTGTGGAAGAACTTGACTGGCCTGCACAGAGCCCTGACCTCAACCCCATCGAGCACCTTTGGGATGAACTGGAACGTAGACTACGAGGCAGGGTTTATCGTCCAACATCAGTGCCTGACCTCATAAATGCTCTGCAGAATGAATGGGCACAAATTCCCACAGAAACACTCCAAAATCTTGTGGAAAGTCTTCCAAGAAGAGTGGAAGTTGTTATAGCTGCAAAAGGGGGACCAACTCCATATTAAAGTATATGTATTTGAATACAATGTCATTACAGTCCCTGTTGGTGTAATGGTCAGGTGTCCAAATACTTTTGTCCATAGTGTATATCTATATACACAACAAGACAATAAGGCA
Source organism: Taudactylus pleione (assembly GCA_031769625.1). NCBI lineage: Eukaryota > Metazoa > Chordata > Amphibia > Anura > Myobatrachidae > Taudactylus > Taudactylus pleione. The sequence goes on from JAUIMM010000121.1 coordinate 9,856,805, forward strand.
CTCATAGTGTAGTATATATCGAAACCAATTTTGGATTATGAATAAATATCATGCGTACTTATAGTTTATAGGGGCCCATTTATCAATAATCGCATTTGCAATTGGATCTTGGCACCATATTAGCACTCATGATCGCATTGCAGGATGCGATTATAACGCTAATATATCAATTTGTACCCACAGTGACAGGGCCTTTCGTCTATAGACCACGCATGCTCTGTGGCCATTGCTGGGAGAGGGTTCCTATGGGACCATCTCCCAGACAGATTTGAGATGTCTACTTGATAAATCTGACAGCATCGCATCCCCCAGAGTAACCTATGTGTGTTGCGGTACCGGCAGAAATGGAGGGACAGTAACAGTTATCAGAGGTATATGCTGTAATCCCTCCTTAATACATTAGGGCAGTGGTTTCCAAACTTTTTTGAATCACGGCACCCTAGATTATCAGCATTGTTTTCATGGCACCCCTAAGCCAAACGTTTGCTATTGAGAAATTCAGATTTTTTTTAATTAAAGTTATAAAGTGAAGTAAACTGCTGACTTGTCATCCTTAGGGTCAGTTATGTGGTGGGGGACAGGTTTGTGCTTCTGTTTGTCCACATATTTACATTACATTGACATAAATAATTTGATTTGGTGCTGGACCACTAACCTGAGGCACCCCTGCAAGTGTCCCGAGGCACCCCAGGGTGCCGTGGCACACAGTTTGGGAACCACTGCATTAGGGGATACTTAATATGTGTGGCTATCCCCGGAAAATGGGTATTTTGGGGGAATACACCACAAATATTGATTGATAAATGGGCCTCTTAGAGCTGTTCTTGTCTGTAAGTGTCGGCACTTTGGCGTGACAGAATAAAAGTCCTCTTTTGGGGAATCTTTTCATCCACTCTTTGTGGTCTTCCGATCTAATAGCCCAGCACCAAACAGACGACAAGAACTCTACAGTGTAATAATTTTTTATAAAATGTATAAATAAAACATGTATAGTATCAGAATTAGATACACAGCATGTAAGTCAGATGTAAGTCACCTGGGGAATGGTCAATTACTGCAACTCCTCTTGGAATCAATGAGAGCTCCCAATAGGCAGAAATCCTTTCAAAGGTGTTGGTGACTTTATAAGAACAGGAACCACCAATATGTTTAGTTTGAACCAAATTTCATCATGACCCTTCCTTGAAATTGGGTGACTTAAGGTGCCCATACATCAGCAACCGTTTGTCGTGATCCGGCAATGCGATATGCTGGCGTTTCTGGGTGGAAACGCCGAGCTCCCACCATCGATGTACTGCGATCCGTCGCCGGATCGCAGACATTTGTCACGTTAAATATCGGCGATTTGACAATTGCGATAATTTTTTGATCGCGATCGTCAAATCAACGAAATCCAACATGTTGGATTTCTGCGATGCCGGGTTGCAGCATCGCGGGATGGCGGCAATCCGTCGCTAATGTATGGGGCCCATTACATTTGACTGACATGCTGGTATTAGATAAATTCTGATACAGTACATGTTTTTATAATAACACGTACAGTAGTGTAGTCGCAATATGTGACGGGTAACAATATTGTTTCTAAGGTAATAATAATATTGTCAGTTTAATTTGTTACAGTTGATAGTCAGCAGCCTGTTTGGTAGCTGCACTATAAGTTACCTGACAATTGATCAGCCGTTAAAAGACTAATCTTTGTACTGTTAAAGCAATTTCTGTGATAATTATCCCATATAGCAAATAAATGTTACTTAATGAGCAGCTAGTATTTTAGCCGCATAAATTGAAGTTAACACTGTACAGCTCAGCAAGAGGCTGCTAAGTACTTTTTATATTTAAATACCACATTGCTATTCATTTCCCTGCAATTTTGTTACCTCTGATTTATGTGGAGGTAACTTACAGTGCAGCTACCAACAGGCCCGGCGACAGGGGGGGGATAAAGGTACGGTTAGGTCTAGAATTGGGTGCTGCAAAGGACCTCTGACGTCACACCCACGTGACTCGCGACCAAAGGGAGAGAGGCAAGGATCAGAATGGGGGGCTTCAAGTGGCCCCTCGCGAGCTCGCCACGCTTCGGGCACAGTGGCTCGCTACAAAAATTTATTCCCCCTCTATGCCCACGTGGATGGTAGCACTGGAGCGTTCCGGCCCTTCTGCAGCGGTCACATGGTTGCAACGTCAGAGAGGTCCCTTCTCCAATTAGGATCTAGCAGCAACCCTAAGGGTACACTCGTACCGTGCACCGAGGCCCAGACGGGCACAAAGCGGGGTCACAGACGGCAGACTCAGTGCTCCAGCCATTGCCGCCGGTTCCCATATCTGCTACCCAGCTCTTTTGTAGTCTGGCCCAGGCAGCGCTGGGTTCGACTTGCCTGTAGCTCAGACCTGACCCGGGACAGGCATGACCTTTCCAGTAAGCAACACGGCGGCGTGACGTCATACGTCACGCCAACGCACGTCATCCCCTTCTGCCAGGCACACAGTGGACTATCACTGCACTGTAGTGCTGAGGGGCTGGGTACGGAGGAAGGGGGAGGTGCTGGGGGCAACGGCTGAAGAAAGTGAAGGTGGCTGAGGGCTGGGGAAGGTGAAGGATGCTGGGAAAGGTGAAGAGGGCTGAGGGCTGGGAAAGGTGAAGGATGCTGATGGCTGGGGAAGGTGAAGTGGGGTGAAGGCAGGGGAAGGTGATGGTACTAAGGGCTGAGGAAGGTGAAGGTGGTTGTGGGCTAAGGAAGGTGATGGTGGTATGAGGATGGTGATGAGGGTGTGAGGCTGAGGAAGGTGATGAGGGGCTGCGGACTAAGGATGGCTAGCTACAGATACCATGCCTCCTACCCCTGAGGCATCTAGAGCACTGTGATCAATACCTACCTTCCTGCATCATCAGTGACAGCATGGTAAGCCAGTAAGCCAGAGTGTATTATTACTTTATTTAAAGGCTGGCATATCTTTCAGTTAACATTACCATTCTTCACATATCACACATGCAGGGGAGTTATGTGTGGGTGCGAGGTTGGGACTGGTGGTGAGAAGGTGGGGCCCCCAGAGACATCAGTGTACCGGGCACCGAGATTTCTGTTGCCAGCCCTGGCTACCAAACAGGCTCCTGACTGTCAACTGTAATAAATTAAACTGCCAATATAATTACTAGAGATGAGTGGGTCCAGTTCTCTGAGAACCGGACCCGCCCGAACTTCGCAAGCTGAGCACGGATCCAAGTCCGGCTCAGGTTTTCCTGTCTGACTCAGATCTGAAAACAGGACAAAATGTCATCCTCCCGCTGTCGGATTCTCGCGGGTTTTGGATTCTATAAAGGTCCCGGTGATCGGCGCCATAGTCACTCCGGCTGTGGAGAGTGTGCAGAACAGACGTGCTCTGTCTGTGCTGCTGTTGTTCTAGGGTGCAGTGTTGTCGGGCTGGGGGTCTGTGCTACTGTTGTTCTAGGGTGCAGTGTTGTCGGGCTGGGGGTCTGTGCTACTGTTGTTCTAGAGTGCAGTGTTGTCGGGCTGGGGGTCTGTGCTACTGTTGTTCAAGGGTGCAGTGTTGTCAGGCTGGGGGTCTGTGCTACTGTTGTTCAAGGGTGTAGTGTTGTCGGGCTGGGGCTGCAGTACATTAAGGGGGCTGCAGTACATAAAGAGGTGCTGCTGTGTTGTCCTGTCCATCGAGGGGCTAGGGCTGCAGTACATAAAGGGGTGCTGTCAATCCAGGGGTGCTCTTCCCCAGTGTTAAAAAAAATTAAAGTTAAATAAAATTATAAAAAAAAGGAAAAATATATGTTTTGATTTTTTTTCTTGTGCGTGTGCACTACGCTATTATTGTTCGGTGACACTGCTGGCTGCAGATTATCGTCCACGTATTTGTGACTCTGCAGGTGGTCCGTCCGCACTCCACAGGGGTGCTTTGTTGTCCATATAGGGGTGCTTTGTTGTCCATATAGGGATGCTGTGTTGTTCATCAAGGGACTGCTGCCTCTTCCAGGGGTGCTCTTCCCCAGTGTTAAAAAAATAAATGTTAAATCAAATTAGCATTCCACAAAAAATATAAAATAAAAAGATCTGTGAGTGCTAGCTATGCTATTATTGTTCGGTGACACTGCCGGTCAGACCGCAGTGTAAGTTTGTTGATATGGAGGACGATCAGATGAGAGGAGAGCAGAAACCACATGCTAGTGCTGCCAGCAGTCATGATGATGATACAAGGCTGTCAACGTCATCTACGAAGGCCGATGCCCAAGGGCTTAAGTCAGGGCATGTAAAATCCAAACAAGCAATGTTTTACAGTGTTAAAGAAAAAAAAATCAAAAGCTAAGTTAGCTGTAGAGAAACCAAAAATTGGCAATATGCCATTCACTACACAAAGTGGGAAAGAAATTATTATTTATGACTGGTATTTCTTACTCTTATGATGATGTAAGCCCTTCTCCCTGTAGAAATGTCAGAAAAATGAAAATCGTTAAGGCACAGGAACCAACTGTATACCTAGAAAAGTCACAGATCTCTGAGGAGAGTCTAAGGACCTGATTCAGAGCTGCTCGCAAAAAGCGAGCGCTCGCTTTGAACCAGGGTGGCTGCTATGTTTTAAATAACCTGGCCTCCTGGCCGCTCGCTAAGCTGTGCGTGACCACCCACAGCTTTAGCGAGCGGCCAGGTGATGGTCGCGATGGTCGCGACCATCGGGCTTGCGACGAGACCCTTGTGGTAGGGTCTCGTCTTCCGCAAGCCCCAGTGAGCTTCCGGCTCTAATCGAGTGATGTCAGTAGGGCCGTCCACAAACAGCAGGCGTTCCTTCAGGAACGCCTCCGTTTGTTCAGCCACCCCCCCTCCCTGCCTACAAAATGGGGTGAGCTGTCGATCAACATCGACAGCCACGCCATTTGTAGCGAGCCCTGGAGCGAGAGAATTTCTCTATCGCTCCGGGGCTTGCGCACGCGCATTGCACATGCTGTGCATGCGCAATGCCCCACCATCGACCCGCTTGCAAGCGGGTCTGAATCAGGCCCTAAGTGTATCCGCGGTTGCCATGTGTGAGCCTGACCTTTTCAATACGTACTTGAAGAGGATCCTCCTTCCACCATTTGTGTGGCCTCTGCAAATGTGAGGATGAGCAGCACAATTCAATATGCTGTCGTAGAAATCAAGGATACTTTTGTGGAAGTGCACCAGGAGGATGAGGAGGATAATTCTGTAGTTGGCACTAATAAGGATGATGAGGATGTTAATGATAAGGATGTTGTTTGTGTAAATCAGACAACAGTTGTTGCACAGTTTATGAAAAAGCCCATTGTCGTGCCGGGGCAAAAGAAAAAAAAATCCACCTCTCGTGTGGAATTATTTCCACCCAAATCCAGACAACAGTTGTCAAGCCATCTGTACCCTTTGCAAAGCAAGAGTGAGTAGAGGTAAGGACCATAACCATCTAGGAACCTCCTCCCTTTTACGTCACTTGCAGCGCATTCATCAAAAGTGTTTGCAAAATTCAGAAACTTTGGCTAAAAGCATAACAATCAGTCCAGCGTCACCTAGCTGCTCCCTTCTCTCTGTTAGATGCAAGCGCATGCAATCTCCACCACCAACACCTGCATCATCAACATCCTCAATCATGATCGGAAGTAGTCCTGCATCCAATTTCATAAGCATGACTGACTCCTCTCCTATCCATGATTCCTTAGAAGGATCCTTGAGTGCAACGCCTGT